>JACAVU010000008.1:44329306-46781521 GCA_014183005.1 Castanea mollissima | reverse complement strand
TCAATTTGAAGGTAAAATAGACATGGAAAATATTTTCCGGGTGGGGAGGGTTTATTTTACGGTCAATGGTTCCTCTTTTCCCGTTTGACCAAATTCCGGTGTTGCCAACACCCGCAAATGCTAAAACATTTTCCGGAATTGCTTTACTGTCGAAACAAACGCACCCTAAGTGAAAAAGGTGTCATACCGTTTACGCATGACATTCGTGAGGTTCATTCGATAAAGTCCATACACAAAAGTTTGTGAGTGATTCTAATACCGCATAAAGGCCATAATTTTAGCAGAATGATGGCATGAAAAAGAAGTGTTCAACAAAGAAACAGAGCACAAGACTACAAACTAGGAGAAGGAGATAAACGATTGTAGTTTTTCTTATGATTGTTACTAAACAACTTGTAGCTTAGATTAGTTGTAGATAATCTATTATTAGTTGACACCACTAGCACGTGTAAGAGTTAGAGAATTATTTAGTTGGGTAGTATAGTTTATTATGTCATTTGCTTATATCAGCTAGTATATAAAGTTGTTGTAATCTCTTTGATTAGTTAATCAAGCTCATTTTTACCAAATATAATCTTTGACAATTTTTGTCATAATTATTCTATGTTGCACAGTTGCAGATTATGATTAATTGCTTGTTACTTTTATATACAGTTACCACTCTTTCTCTACAACTCAATCTGTCATGTCCAGTGACGGAGCTAGAAATTAATCTTTGGGACGGCTAAAAAATGAGACAATTAATACTATTTTTTTCCTATGTAATATACAACATGTATACAACAATAATATTTTAACAATTATTTTAAAACGGCATATGTTGTCACAAATTTTGTTACAATGATTGTAAATTATTAACAATTACATACATATAAAGTACTCGCTACCTTTTCTTCATCATTCATAGTCGTATATATTAAGAATATGGCAAGAGTTGTGGTATAAAGTTGTGTCCATGACTTTTTTATAGTCTAAAATAAAATTATAATATAATGCAACAATCATTCAATGCATATAAATAGTTTCAAATAATTAATAATATTTTTTAAAAAAAATAATATTATATCTTTTGTTCATATGCTATATATATATTTACCGATTTAATTAAAAAAATACAGAATAGAAGAAGAAAAGACACGTAGTTGTGAGTAAATCAGTAAATTTTATTTAATATTTTTTAGGAAGAAGTACATTAGTAAAATATATCATATTACCTACTTTTGCTTTTGAGCTTTTAGAAATATGTGTATGGTTTTTATGTATTCTGAAGAGAACGTTTGGCTTATAAAAAAAAGTCAAAGTACTACTCCAAGTTAAAAAAAAAGAAAAAGAAAAAGAAAAAAGAAGGTAAATCGGAAACAGTGAGAAGAATGAGAAAATATGAGAAACACAGAATGGAGAGAGATACAAAGCAAGGAGGCAAAAGGGGAGAATTTCATTTGTGGTACCGGTAGTGTTAATTTTTTGAGGATGATGAGAGAGAGGAGAAAACACAACCTCTTTCCCCTATCACTATGTGGCTGATTCCACATTCTGTTTCCACCTTCATCATTATGACATTGATAAATGCCTTTAAAGAAAATTGAAAAAAATTTTAATTGGAAATGATGGGCCAAATATTAATTTTAGTGAAGGAGCATACTAAGCCCATAAAATACTCTCAGTGTGGCAGCTGAACGTCGGCTAGAAAATCAATACTAAGCCCAAAAAATAACATATATATATATATATATATATATAGGCCCGTAAATAGTGAGTCCAAACCTTTTGTCCTACTCTTTTGCTCCATTATATATTCTACAATAAAACATGTCATATGTTCATTTATTTATTTAATGTTAAATTTATGTCTTCTATTATTTCTATTACCTAAATATAACAGTTTATTTATTTATTTATTTTATGAAATTAAAATAATAGAAGATATAAATTTAACATTTAATAAAGAATTGACATGTGACATGTTTTTATTTGTGAAGTATATAGTGGAGCAGAAAAATAGGATAAAAAATTTGGACTCGTGAACAATAGGCCATGATTCGTTTTGTGAGGGTTGTGATTAAATATGGGAAGAACTTCTTATGGGCTTGGACGTTTTGATTTGATCGGTGTGTCACTTTGGCTACATAAATACCCTTTTGTCAACCTTCAACCTGTATTCCCCATTTTTTTTGACCTATTCTTTGTTGGTCTTTTTGTATTTTTTACCTTTACTTTGATATTAATGTATCGTTGGCAGCATAAAATGAAATAATTTTTCTCCTTATTTGTGTGAGCTATTAGAATTGTATTTGAAATTTTAAATGTGAGGTTTATAATTTAAGTGATTTGAGAAAAAAATGTTATTAGTTAACCTAAAGTTATTTTATATGAATTTAAAAATCGTATGAGATCTTTTAGAAGTTTTTCTTTTTGATTTGCCTTATATAATATTTGGGCGCTTGGAAGCTTGCTTCAATTTTTTCAGTAGTAGGACATGTGGTGTGCGAAGGCCATATATTCCAATTGCTTTCTTTCCTATGTCCAAGCTCTTCCCTCCTGAAATCAAGGGTTCTTCCCTTTCTTCTTTGTAACTCAAATAAAATATCTTTTTTAACATATGGTAGCATTTATTGGTTAGAGGACCGCTAGGCGCTATTGACATGGCCCCCCCAGTTTGTATTATGTTGGTGTGTTCATGGTGTCCTTTCGTTGCTGAACGAGGTCTCTCTCTATTTATATTTTGAGGATCTGGTTCCATCTCTAATGCCATGTTGTCCTTCTGTATTTCGTTCTTTGCCATCTGTCCCACGTTTATTATTACTCAGTAGCCTCTTATAAACTATATGATAATCGCCGCTATTATTGTCTATCACGTGCGCCCATAGTGTATCCAATTACTTAAATCATCATGTACCTCTCTTTTTTGCAGAGTTAAGTGAATCACTGCCTATATATCTGAGCTTCCATTTCAGGCCTTTGTATCTTTGTTACTATAGAGCTTAGTATGTTCCTTTACTAAAAATATATTTGGCCGAACATTTCCAACGAATAAATTTTGTTTGGAAGCCTCTCTCCGTACGTGTCAAACCTCGAAACCGATTATCCAAAGAGACCCGTGACTAAAATTGTGCGAATGCCAAAGCACCCATACTTCTGGGTAGAAGTCCCTTCTTACTAAATGTTACTTAAAACTCCAATCAAAATGCCACTACAATAAATTCTTTCAACCTTCTTTATCAATGTCATAATGATCCAGGTGGAAACAAGAATGTGGAATCAGGAACAATGCGGAAGGTAACTCTGAACACAAGGATGTTTGGTTCTAGTCTATAGACCATCAAGAATTCACGGTATCCAAATTATCATTATTCGATCGCTTGATCCTTGAGCTGGAATCACTCTTTCTATCCTTCATATGATATATGGTTTCGCGAAGATCGTTGAGGTAATAGACCTTGGTTTTAAATTCCCTCAACCATGTGCACTAATTACCCTTTCTACACAGCAAATGACAGGCATATATATTTGTGTTTTTCCAAGAAGCAAAGACGGTTAATGCTTGCTGCTATAACAGAATTGGTGAAATGAGTCATCATGTCTGTTAAGTGTTAACCCAACAATAACTATATAATTGCGCAGAAGAACATTAGTGGTATTTTCCAAATAGGAAAAAATATATTTAAATAAAATGTAACCGAAAATTAAGCTGGAGCGGTATGGTTTATTTTCATTTTTAATATTGGGCCGTTTAGTTGGACTTGGACCCAACTATTTGAAGAAAGAATCTGTGGACTTAAAATGAGCGCAGGCCCATTCAGTGTCCTTCAAGTTGTGATCTGGACAAAATTTAGATTTAAAAAAAGATCCGTTGTTCCCCATACGGCTATATATTTTTTTGCAGTCCCTCACATAAAGCCATCTGGACATAGCTTTTAAATCTTAGATTTAAAAAAAAAACACACAGAAAGAGAAGGACATACGGGAAATGTTGGAGTCACTTTTAAATGAGTTTGGTTGGGTCATTCACTGTTTTGTAGTCTCTCTTTCTTTCTCACTCTTTCCCAATTTGAGGCTTCCAAAAACCAAAGTGGTTTTATAACATTGGAGATATATTTAGCTCATTAGCATAGGTTTTAGTCCAATTCTACTTGTGTGCAATCCAGATCTCCTACTTATATGCAAGTCTATTAACCATAACTAGTGTATGGTAAGTCTAGGGTATAATCCAAGATTTGTACAACACTATAGATTCCAATTAATTCAACTAGTAAAATCTAGAATAGTTGAATAAGAGATTTGAGGTTCAATTTCTGTCTACACTAAAATCATAGGTTGAAACTCTCTAAAAAAAGTTTGTACTACACTTTCTATAATAAAGATGTAGAACAATTATATTAGTGGGTGTAAATACAAAATTGTAAAATTTACACAATACAGCATAAAATAGACACGCATCAACTTTGCAAAGGTTTGTAATATCCAAACTTGCTACAGTAACCGTGTATGGAAACTGTAACTTTGTTTTTTTATTTTTTTAATAGTTTTTTTCTCCACTTCTCATGTCACATTCTCTCTCTTCTCCATCATTCTCTCTCTTCTCCCCCTGACTCTCTTCCATCTCTATCTCCTCCATACAAATCATCAAATCCAGACAAATCATCAAACAAATTCTAGATCTAGATCTTAACTCATCAAACCCATATGGTTTTCTTAAATCTAGATCTCAAACTCATCAAACCTATTTACAAAACCATATCATCAAACCCATATACAAATCTATGTGAACCATCAAAGAAGAAAAAGAAGAAGCGGTCAAGACAAGAAGAAAGCGAAGCAGCAGCTATAGCAGTAACAGGGGAAAAAAAGCAATGGCAGCAACAATAGAAGAATAAGTAGCGACAACAACGGCAAAAGAAGAAGCAACAGTACAGCAGATGAAGAAAATGGAGGTCTAGCCATGGAGGTTTTGTGGTGGTAAGAGAGAAGAGAGAATGTGAGAAGAAATAAAGGTAATAATAATAAATGAATAGAAATTATTATTTAAATAAAAGGAGGTATATAAATAGTTTAATGTGACTGTTTTGTAAAAGTAACTATGTAAAATAAAAAAAAAACAAGTTTTTATACTAAAATAGACAGGAGATTTTAGATATCTGATGCTAATGCTCTAACTTTTAAGAATTTTTTTCCGTGGAAGTAAGCCATTAGACTGAATCATATAACCCTTGTGTTTTATACTTTGTACTTCCACTTCTGCATTTATTTTAACACATTTAATATGGTATATCAATGCTAATATTTAGCAATGATAATAAAAATATGCAAAGCAAATTTCTTCCCGCCACGCAAAATTCAGAAGTCTACAAGAGCATAACGAACAACTAGAAACACCATGCTAGCTAGAAGCTGAGGTGTCTTGCAACTTAGCCATATAGTCCTCAGAGCGGCGCTATAGCTAGCCTAGGGGGTTCATTTGAACCCCCTCACTTGGCCAAAAAATAAGTATATTATATATATTTTTTATTTTGTTTTGACCTATAAGTAAAAAATTTGAACACCTTAAACCTAATTTTTTTAAACTCAGCTAAAATAAGCTTAAATATAATTATTTAGTGTTACTTTCATAATATTTTTCGCAATAATTTTACAATAAAAGTTAAGTGGTATGTTGTAATTGTTTTTATCTGGACTCGCAATTGACATCATTTTTTTACATACCTATAACAACTTGCCACCTAGATTTTATTATGAAAGTTTTGCAACAATTGCTTCTTCGTTAAACAAAATAAATAAACTTTCTCTTTTGACTATTTCTAGCTCTGACACTATTGACCATCAAGAAAAAAATCCTGAAGCTGCCACTGATAGTCTTGCCAAACCAATCTAGATGGATCAGCTAAAGGCTGAAGAGAAGATGGCATACTTATAAAATGTGACAAAATTAATTGGATATTTTGGTCATTGTAGTTACCTCAATTGACAAAGAAAATATGTAGATTGTGTAGGTTCTACCACAGGTTTCTTATGTTTTCAAATTCATAATTCCCATATTGTTTGTAGAATTTGCATAATTCTATAACAAAAATGGGACATAATTTTTCATGAGATAAAGCAATCAAATTTCACTCCTTTAAGTGTTTCGACCCCTACCATATTCCTCCAGCTCCCAATGCATGGGTCCATTTTGTAGTAAGATGGAAAGAATAAAAGCATTCCATCGGGTACAATTTGAGCAAAGTTTATTGGAAGACACCTTCGTAGGAATTCCCTCGGAGATACAAATGGACTAGCTCTGAGAGTATTCCAAAAGTTTCTGGAATGGTTCCGTTCATCTCATTATAAGAGAGGTCCAACTCCTGCAAGGATGACAAGTTGCCAATAGAAGTTGGAATTGAATCCCATAAAGAGTTCCAATAGGATTGAGGTATCTCAAGCTTTTAAGTGTCCCTTATGAATTAGGAATTTTTCCTACTAGTTTGCTACCACCCAAATCTAGGTACTCCAGGCTATTGCGGAGGCAAGCCGAGAAATTACCAAAGAATCCATCAATATTGTGGCTGAAGTAGCACAATGAGAGATCTAAAGTCTTCAATTTACGAAGATTTCCTAAGAAGTTAGGCAATTCAGTACTTATGTTTGGATTTCCACTCAAATCAAGGTGCTCCAGAATTCTTAGGTTCACAAAATGGTATTGAATGCCCAGTTATCCGTGCATGCGGTTTACTTTAAAGATTTTTTGTAATAATGAAATTATGGAAATAGCCCTGGCCATTTGATAAATCACTATTAGGGTCCGTTTGGATGCAGCTGAAAACTGAAAACTGAAAACACTATAGCAAAATAATTTTTTAAATGTGTGAATAGTACTGCGGGTCCTATTTTTAATTAAAAAAAAAGCTGAAAAGTAAATGAACAGTGTACTACTGTGCGGTTACTGTTTACGCACAATGGTGAACAGTGCATCATGTTTGCTGTTGAATTCTGTGTGTCAGGGGAAAAAAAAAAAATTAAAAACGTGAAACGTAGACGCAGCCTCCCTATCCAAACCCACCCTTAGTGTTTTTTTCTTTTTTAATAAATACTATTGGTTTTTTTCTTTCTTTCTAATTTCTTTATTCCAGCTTGGCGTCGGTAATACCCCGAATGTGTAATAATTTGACTTGACGTGATTAGAATCATTAGAATGGTACAAAATCTTTTCACGTTGGCTATGACTTGGAAGCCCAATTATTGGGAATTTGAGTTTATATCATAATACATTCTATTTTGCAATATAACTAAATGATGTCTCATATGATGATAGGATACTTTATAATTTCAAATCAGAATTCATTTCTATGAAACGAAAGCCATGTTTGAGGATGGATATTAATCGGTGGGATGTGATCACTCATTTGGAAGATTTTACAGCCACAGAATAGTCTGGTCAATGATGAAAGTTTTTTCCACAAGAATTGTTTGTGCATGAGTGTTTTCTTTCCAAAGCGTAGACAATGGTTTTGCCTTATGCCTGCGGTTTTAGTTTAAAATTTTTTTAATAATGGAATTATGGAAATAGCCCTGGCCACTTGATAAATCACTATTATTTTCTTTTTTCTTTTTTAATGGACACTATTGGTTTTTTTTTTTCGTGAGTGAGTTAACAATATAAACCAAATTGATTGCAAGTTGAAAATAATATGGACTAAATTGACTGCTACTAAAATGTAAAGACCAAAATGATGTTTTTCACCTAAAAAGAAAAATTGAATGGGCAAATATACCAGAAGAACCCAGTAATAATCAAACAAACAGGCTATTTTCTTCCCTTCCTTTCGTTAATTTCACCTCTCTTCTTGCCCTTGATTTATGGAACAATGAATTTTACTCTTCAATACCACAGTGGTTGTTTAATCTTACCAGCCTCACAAAACTTGATCTTGGCATGAGTAAGTTACAAGGTACCATTCCATATGATTTTGTGAACCTAAGAATCTTGAGCACCTTGATTTGCATGGAAATGAAAACTTCACAGGCCAATTGCCAAGCTGTTTTGGAAATCTTTGTAAATTGAAGACTCTAGATCTTTCAGAGAACAATTTTAGCTGCAATATTGATGGGTTTTTAGGTAATTTCTCGACTTGCCTGAAAATATCCTGAGTCCCTTGCTTTGCATTCTAATAAGCTGATTGGAAAAATTCCTGATTCATTGGGATATTTGGAAGCTTGAGACAGCTCTCTTTGGGATACAACTTTTTTTGGGGTTCAATTCCAGCATCTATTGGCAATTTTTCATCCTTGCAGCATTTGCACCTTTTTTATAATGAGATGAATGGAACCATTCCTAAAAGTATTAGACAACTCTCAGAGTTAGTCACTTTGCTCCTTGACAACAATTCTGGGAAGGTGTTGTTACAGAAGCCCATTTGATGAATCTCACAAGACTAGAAGATTTTGAACTAAACACTGAGAAAAGCCAGTCCCTAGTATTCAATGTGGCATATGAGTGGGTTCCTCCTTTTAGGCTCAAAGAGCTTCTACTAGAAAGTAGTGTTGTTGGCCCCAGATTTCCTGTATGGCTTTAAGTTCAAAGTGAGCTTAAGTTTGTCAACCTTAGAAACACTGCAATCTTAGACACTATTCCTGCGGAATGGTTCTCTAAGATATCCTCTCAACTCAATTACTGGATTTATCCAACAATCAGATCATGGGAAGTTACCACACCAATTATTATATCCATATGTTTTTTTTATTGATTTAAGCTAAACCGCTTTAAGGATCTTATTCCACTTTTGTTTTCTAATATAACCCAGCTATATTTGAAAAGAAATTTATTTTCAGGCAATATCCCATCAATATTGGCGATCTAGTGCCACATTTACAAACATTAGATCTCTCAAAGAACCTCTTAGATGGTAAAATTCCCTTTTAGATTTCGAAAATGAATGATCTTACTATACTTATCCTCAGGAGCAACCAACTTTCAAGGGAGCTCCCTAATAATTGGAATGAGTCACACTCACAATACCTAAAGGTTGTGGATGTTGCATACAACAACTTATCTAGGAAAATTCCGAGCTCAATGGGTTTCTTGAGCACCCTTTTTTTATTAGTGTTGAGCAACAAAAATTTTCATGGAGAAATTCCTTCTTGCTTACAAAATTGTTCTCTTATCAGCATTGATCTTGGTGAGAATCATTTCTCAGGGAACCTTCCTTCATGGATAGGATCAGACATCTACATAATACAGCTATGGTCAAATCTATTTGGTGGAATCATCCCTCGACAATGGTGCAATCTTTCAGTTCTTCATATCTTGGATCTTGCATAGAACAATCTTTTCGGGGGCATTCCAAACTGTCCACTGTATGGACAGTTTGACTGCTTTGACTTATAGTAAAACCACCACTGGGTACTTTGGTTATCAATCCTATTTTGAAAAATTAATCGTGGTGACAAAAGGAAGAGAGCTTGAATATGGTTCCACTCTCAGATTTGTTAACAACATTGATCCTTTAGGGAATAGTTTAACGGGAGAAATTCTTGATGAACTAACAAGGCTAGTAGGATTGGGTACACTAAACCTCTCAATGAATCATCTAATTGGAATTGTTCCTGAGAACATCGAAAACATGCAATGGCTGGAAACACTTGATTTCTCGAATAATAGTCTTTCTAGACCGATTCCTAAAAGTTTGTCTTCCTTGACTTTCTTGGCACACTTGAACCTGTCTTTCAACAATTTGATAGGAAAAACTCCATCTGGTAATCAACTCCAAACACTAAATGATGCATCCATATACAAGGGCAACCCTTCATTGTGTGGGTCTCCTCTTCCATCCAAGTGTCCAGGGGATGAAACATTTGATAGCCCAACTATTACCAGTGGTAGTATTGAAGACAAACAAGATGAAGATGATTATGAAATGTTATGATTCTACATTAGCATCGGACTTGGGTTTGTTGTGGGGTTTTGGAGTGATTCACCTTACTAGTGAAGAAGTCTTGGAGGCATTGGTATTTTCATTTCTGTGATGACATCAAAGATAGGAAATCACTTATAATTGCATTGAAAGTAGTTCATTTGAAAAGAAAGTTTGGGTTGGAAAAAAATTGAAAGTCTGTAGATGGAAGACCTTTTCAGTTTGTAATTTGAGGTATGTATGTATTTTTACTAGATCTTAAGTAGAAAAAAAAATGTTCTTTGTTTTCCTCTTTGGGTTTTTGGTTGCTATAAATGTGTTTTACTTTGTATTTGATCTAATTGAAGATTTGCCCATGTTCTTTTTCTATTGGTTTCTAGGTTTAGATTTTAGGATTATGGGGTTTTGATTGATTAATTTGAAGTTTATGTGGACATTTGGGATAAGATGTTGAAGATTGTTTTAAATATTTGTTTAATTAATTCATTTTCTGTTTGGATTTTGTTTTGTTTTGTTTTTTTTTTGGGGGGGGGGGGGGTGTTTGTAGCTGATATGTTTGATCATGTAGATTGTCAACTTCTATTTTAGAGACTATTAGGGCTTGTTTGGATCACCATAATTTTGAGTGATATTACTTAGTTTTCATCACTGAGTTTTCAAAACACATGGGTCCTATCGAAAAAAATCTTGTTTGGCTTGATTTTTGGGTGATGTTTCCATCACTCAAAACTCAAAAATTTGAGTGATGGATGATAGAAACTGAAAACAGAATTTTGGTGTTTTCAGTTTCTAAAATATGAGTTATGGTGGCAAAAGGTGAGTTATGTGACCAAACAATAATTTTGGAGTTTTTGAAATAAAGTGAGGTTTGGGTTATGAGTTATGGGTTTTGAGTTTGAGTTATGAGTCATGAGTCATGAATATGGAGTTATGAAAACTGAGTTATGGTTAAACCAAACGAGCCCTTACGTGTCCAAACTCTTTCGGTCTATTTTTTCTTGCGTTTATAATAATAATGAAGATTGTGATTGACACATGTTAAGGACATATTTTATGTAATTGGTTAATCTTTTGACAAAACGCACTTTACTTGTATTTAGGTAAATTTAGGATGTGTTTAATACTTCAAAGAATAAGAGTTCAAGTCTAATATTGAAGCCATGCAAATCTGTCCAAGAAACAAGTGAAAAAGAGTCGATTCATTAAAGCTCGACAGCTGCTCGACAAATAGCTATTTATTGAGGTCTCGACAGTTGTATCTATTGAGTTTTACGAAATTCAGATTTTCAGATTTAATTTTCGGCCCATGCTGACATGTATGTGTAGGGTTTTTTTTTCTCACAATCCTAGACATATATAAGGCTTATTTTAAAGGGCGTCACACATGAGGTTTTGTAACCAAGTGCTTCTTAATCTTCATTATTGATGAAGTGAAGAACTTTGCAGCCAAAATTCTTCTTTCTCAAGTTGGTGAGTGAGTCACGTATTGGGATTCGTGCAAAGGAGTTAGTCAGTATTGGGATCTGTGCATCAAATGGTGGCGTTCATATATTGAAGAGTTCAGAGGTTCTGAAGCGGTAGAAGGTTTCTATTATAAGTTCATCTATAGAGATTGTAGAGTCTAGGGACAAAGGTTTTGTACTAGATCTGAAATTTCTTTTTACTATAGTGAATTACTTTTCAAGAAGGTTTCCCCCTAGGTTTTTTTTACTGTGAAACTAGTTTGTTTCATTAGTTTTCCTAGATCATCATATCTTGTCTTATTTATTTTTTCGCTGCATGATATTGATGTTAGTTTGTTTTAACAAGTTTTATTTATAATAAATCTAATTAACAACTTAGGTTTAAAACTTATCAATTCTATCAACCGGGGTCTAAATTTTCCAACAATATGTTTGGATATAGTTGTGTCAATAGTATGAATCTATGCTTATCTCGGGTTCAGTATGCCGACATCCAAAATCTACATCTAGGTTTAAAATCTTTGAAGAATTTTTCTGTTTCAAATGTAATTATTCAATATAAGGTCAGCCAAATACTTACCTGAAAAATCAAAGCATAAGTTCTGTTTAATGCCTTGTCTTAAAATGAGCACTAGTGTTAATCTCTATTGAAGCGGTTGGCTTGTGTTTTCTTGTGAGAAACATCCTCTGTCAATTTACTTGTGCGTTTGTGCTGAAAAGTTGTATTCTCAGCTCAATGCCTAATACATGGCTTTAGGTGAAAATTTTAAAGGAACCCTTTTAAAGCTAAATATCACTTAAATAATATTTAGTTTTTTATTATTATTTCAAATCTATTATTAATTCTTACTTTGTTTTTTGAGAAAAATTAATTCTTACTTATTAATATCACATATCACCCAAAGTGAGTTACTGATACTTACTATATAGGTTTTACAATTTAACATATCACCAATAAAAAAAAAGTTATTTAAACATTCATTTATTTATAAGGACAAAGTTTGGCTACAAAGTTAGTTGTAGCTAGGGTTTTAAAAATCAGACCAGACCGACCGGTTCAACCAGGAACCAGACCTTAATCTGATCCGGTTATTGGTTAAAACCGAAAATGAAGAAAAAACCGAAAAATAGTGCAAACCGCCGGTTCAATCGGCATAACCGAAAACCGGTGCAGTTAAATTGGTTTTAACACTTCTTCATTAATACTTCAGCTATTGTGTTTTTAACCCAAATTTTTTAAAAAAAATTAAAAAGAAAGATCTTATTTCTGATTTAAGAAAAAAGGTTTTGATTTTGAAAATGCTCTCTCAAGTTTGAAGTGGTGAAATCTAAGACACTCATAGTAACCCAAAAATATCAGATTTACTTTACTTACCTTTTGCTCTAAAGAAAAAAAAAAATCATATTTCCTATATTTGTGTTGAGGAAGAACCAAAGAAGCCCAAAAATAACTAGATTTGTAATGATCTGATGCTTTAGTTGAGGCTTTTATTTTGCTGCTCTTGCCTCTTGCACATGCTCATTTCATGAGAGAGAGAGAGATTTGAAGAAAGAGGTATGAATAGCAAAAAGTGATTGCAATACTGATGGAGTTTGAGATACATAAGGTCAAGCTTAGTGACTTAAGCCTTGTTTGGATTTTGTCAAACTTAGCTAACAAAACTGAGTTTTGTTAACTCATAACCCAAAAATCGTGGGCCTCACATATATAAAGTCTGTTTGGCTGATTTTCAATGGTGTTAACTCAATTAACAAAATTGAGTTTTTTGAGGGATGAGTTAACAAATTTGGAAACACAATTTCGTTGTTTTCGGATCATGAGGTATGGGTGATGGTGGCAAACTTGTAATTAACTAAAGCCAAGTGGGTCCCAACCGAAGGTCAAGTCCCATCCCCTGCAGAGCAAGCGCAGAGAACTTATGGTCACCAACGGTCACAGCACTATTCCAATTTCAGCTTTAATTGATTCACCTGATTCATTCTCATTTCCTCTCTTCAACTTTCATAGCTCTGTTCAGCTTCCGAAATGAGAGAAAAGCTTGCTCCTCTGTTCTTCACGCATCTGGGTCCGGTTTTATTTATTTTATTTTTTTTCCTTTGCCGAAGCTGGTTCTCATTTTATAAGTTTTGCTCATATTGCAGAGCTCCTCCGCCGTTCAGCACCTTCAGCCCGAGATACCACAGCTCCATTCACCGATTTTTGTTTTCAGTGAGACCCAAAGCTGCTGGGTTTTATTTTGAAATTTTTTTGTTTTTTTCATATTCATCCATTTTTTGTGTTGTGTTTACTGAGACCTTGGCTCACTTGGCTGTGACCTTTTCTTCCTCCCACTTACTGCTTAGTGGTTCACCAACTGTGAGTGTGATAAAATATTCACTAAAGACAATATATTTTTCCCCTCGAATGTATTTTTCCTCCGGTAATACAGCGTTGTTGGGGAGAGGAGAAATGAGAAAAAAAAAAAAAAAAAAAGGGGATGAAACCTTCTGCAGGTAGGCCAATAGTTTTGCTCTAACCAAGTAACAGGCATGGGCCCACCAGAAGTTAAAAAAAAAAAAAGTGATGATAAGTTAATGTGACAAACGGGTGGAAATAAGAAATTGAGGTATTTTAAGTGGTAAGTGATGTGTGAAGAGTAATGAGTGGCGAAAATTGAGTGAAGAGTGATGAGTGAAAAAAAAACCAAACAGGGCCTTAGTGATGTTGGAACTAGAACCAAACGTGTGGCAATGGTTTAAAATTTGAATAGAAAATGTGCGGTAGCTTTTCACTTTTTCTTTTTTGAGCTAACGTGTGGTAGTGGTTTGAATAGATTTCAAACTTAGTTACTTTTTTTTTTTTTTTTGGGATATTAAGTATTAACGTGTAGAACTGTAGAAGGTGTGGAGAAAAAAAAAAAAATCAAGGGAGCAATGATATTACTACTTATTGGTGTACTTACTTTTTGTTATTTGAAAAGTTAAAAAATAACTAAAATATTTTATAGTAGGTTGTGGGTGCTTGTATACCAATATATGTTTTTTTGTTTTTGTTTTTGTTGAATTGTGTTAAGTGGTGTCTAAAAGTTGGTAAGTTAAAGTTTAATATTTACTATTATTTAAGTTTTAGTTAAAATGACCAGGTATAAATTATTTATTTATTTATTTTTATAATTATTAATTAAATTATTTATGACGTCACCGGTTTGACTATTGGTCAAACCAAAAAACTGATAATCAGTCGCTTTTTTCGGTTCTTTCATCGTACCGGTTTTTAAAACCATGGTTGTAACTTAAGACTACAACTTCATTCAATATCTTTTTATTAGATATAAATTTTGACAAATTCATCATTGGATTATGTTTTATTTTTATATCCTCTATGCTTGTAAAATTTCTAGGAGATTAAAGATCAATAACTATGTTGTTAGTTATTTGTTTAAATTGTAAGTTTTTGTAGTCTAAAATTATACATAAAAAATAAGTTTAAAAATCATATAGTAAATAACATTTGATTGACACAAAATTTTACATGTGTGTTAAGAGTATAAAGAACATACAATCCAACGGTTAGATTTTCAAAATGTGTAGTCATACTCATTTTTTTTAAATGGCAGTTGTAGCCAAATTTTGTCCTTATTATATTATTTAAGTGACACCAATCATATTCCTATCACACCAGCTTGTAAGTTTTTTGTTGTAAAATTTGTATTAGTTTTAGCATTTTTCATTCACTAAATAGTAATTGGGCTATATTTTTATTAATTCATATTATTTTTTATGGAGAAAATGCTAAATTTACTACAAATTTTTTTGCGAAAAGCTTATAAACTGATGTGACAATGATGTGATACTTCAACAAAAGAATAAATTAGTATTGAATTACTCCCTCCGTCCCAGTTTGTTTGTCCTCTATTCCATTTTGGGATGTCCCAAAATATTTTCCTACTTCTAAAAATAAAAGTCAATAATTTACTAATGTTTTTATTATACCCATACTTTATTTTCAAAACTATTTGAAAAGAAAACTAACAAATATTTAACAAATCAATCTAATTGTGGCACATTTTTAGTTGCCTTATTAAGAATAACTCTTTTAAAAAGTTGATAAATTTATTTAAGGATAGTTTTGTAAACTTATACATTTTTATAAAGCAGACAAAATAATAAATGATGTTCCTTTAAAAGTTTGATTTTTCAAAAATAACAAACAAATTGGGACGGAAGAGTACTTCTTGTGATTTGTAATATTCAATTTAGGACCTATGTATAAAACTTGTAATAACTCTAATATTTTAGGTCTTCTTAAAAGTAGGAAAAAAAATGTACACCTAACTCACATTTTTTCTCTTTCTTAAAAAAAAAAAAAAAAAAAAAAAAAAAAAAAAAAAAAAAACTCACATTTTTTCTTTGTGATATATCAATACTCATATTAGAGTTCATTAGCTAAATGGCCTAGGCCTAGGGCGGCCTTGCTAACATGTGTCATTATTTTGTCATTTGTAAAAAGCATGCTGCTATGTGGTTTCCTGTACCTTCTTCATCTTTGTAAAGTCATGGACTGCAGTACAAAAAAAAGGAGCTATAGCCGCGTTTTTAAAACGTGGCTATAGCTCCAAAAAACGTGGCCATAGGACCATTTGGTCTATAGCCGCGTTTTTTTAGGCCACGGTTTTACCCATGGCCTAAAATGCGTAACTATAGGCCTATGGCCACGTTTTCTTGTAGCCGTGACTATAGGTACAGCAATGGCCACGCTTTTAGAAACGTGGCTACAGGACTTACTGTAGCCACGGTTTTAGAACCGCGGCCATAGCTAGAATCTATAGCCACGTTTTTAGAACCGCGGCCATAGTCAGAATCTATAGCCACGTTTACAGAACCGCGGCCATAGCCACAATCTAGAGCCACGTTTTGAACGTGGCTATAGGGCAATTGGTAACTTGCCCTGAACTAAGATTAGCCGCGTTTTAAACGCGGCCATAGAACGCGGCTGAGGCCGCGGTTTTAAAACCGTGGCTACAGTATGTGCTTTAGCCACGTTTCTAAAAACGTGGCTCCAGCCCATTACTATGACCACGTTTTTAGAAACGTGGCTCCAGCCCATGAAAACGCGGCTATAAGCCCTGTAGCGTTTTTTAATTTTTCTATAGCCGCGTTTTAAAAACGCGGCTATAGACTTTCTTTTTTTTTTTTTAAATCTGTATACATACACAATACACAATCAACCTGTCACATACACAATCAACCGCGTTTTTAAAACGCTACTATAAAAAACCTGTCACATACACAATTCCAATTTCTTATTCCTGTAAAATCCCAACACATGCAACAAAATACAATCTCAAATCTGTCACAATCTCAATCAAGCTTTAAAGATTATGGAAAATTATCAACATTCAAGGAATATGCAGTTAAATACAGTTAACAAGTCTACATAAATAAGCATCAACATATGATTTTCAACCATCCTCAACTACAAACATTACATAGATGCTTCTAGGGGTTCCGTCCATCTCCAAGCTCTTGTCTATATGTGAATACCCTTGTTGCCTTCCAGGTAGAATACAGTTTATGCTTCAATGGCGCTACAAAATATAATGGCAGCAGTTAGACAAGATTTGCAACTTTTTACCCACTTTTTCATAGTAAATAGTAAAAATTCATAACTTCTCAGTTGTCATACACTCAAAAGCAATAATAATTTCATATCATGAGGGAAACAATGATAATTTCACATCTTCGTAGTCAATGTGACAAGTATAAACTTCCCTCATCACTCTTAAACTAGCCCACTCGAAAAGCAATACAAATTCTTTTGAATACCAAAGGTTAAATTCTTTCTAAACAACAACAAAAACAAATCTTTTAAAAGTGACGTCATACCTGCAACTTGCGAAGGTACTGAGGCTGACCATGTCCTGTCTTAATGGTCCTAGTGCGCTCCAAAAACCTGTCAGTAAAGGTAGGAATTGCCATTATCAACACAAGCGATAATGGAAACAAATAACAATATTGAAAACAAATCAACCCACAAATTATGAAATGGTATTGTTCAAATTTCAAACTTACAATGATACATGCCAAACTTCACTATTTAATCCTCTTGGCCTTCTATGTTGTTAAAGCATCAATGTAGTTGTCTACATATACAAAAGATACAACTACAAGGCCGTGTGTGCACAAAAAATATTGGCCATCTTTGAATGACATGATTTACATGTGTATAATATGAAAATAATAATAATGTCTACCATACTCCTTCATGAACAGCCAAAATAATGTCTACAATCACAAAATATCCACGAAGAGTCTTCAATTCGATGCAGTGTTACCCTGAATACATTAAACACATCGTGTTATTTCTAACGTAACAATTCATTGCAATAAACCACTATTTCCTTTAAATTAAACTAAACAGAACATATAAAGTACCTGGGATTGTAGCTGTGAAGCAGTTATATCACTGCGTAACTCACGTACCATCTCGCCCATTACTTTCATCGCCTCTGCCATTTTTTCGTTATGCCTTGCTTCTGATTGGGCAATTGCTGAGGTGAGTTCCGCCTTATGCTGCTCATGTAACTCTGCGATTTGCTCCTGATGCCTCTGCTCTACCTGGGCAAGTTGGTCCCTCAAAGTTTGGTGTGAAGTTTCCAATTCAGTCATTCTATGGGCTGTTTCGATGGACGACGATGGAAGTGTGTAGCATGAACGGTTGGACCCATTTCTTCCTGATGGAGTTGGTCCAAAACCCACCTCACGAACACGTCCAGAGCGTTCTGCCCCCATTACTTGGGCAAAAGCATCATCCTTTGACCATAGGATTCCTTCACGTCGTGATCCTTGTAGTGAACTCCCACGTGCCAAAATTTCAGTCATTTGTTTTTGTTATCACACAAGAACCAAATAACGTAGGCCATTGTTAGCTAAACAATACACGCACAAAATATGAAACAAATAAGTTACGATATACGACTTACGATCTTCTCCCCCACATCAGGAGTAACAGGATGCCCTTCTTTGGTGCTGTATACTTTCAAAAAGCACGGCACGCTCCACTGCCTGCCCAGTTTCTTTTGCCTACATATTCAACATTCTCATTACAATAGTGAAAATTTATGTTCGTGATATGAAGCGGCAATCGACAGGCAAACTTAGCAAACGGAATTTCACTCATAACAAAAGACATAATGTATACTAAAATACTAATCATTACATTATTACGTTCAAGAAGACAAGTTTTGTTATCTTTATGCGAATGCTTAGTATGAAACAGTTTTGGTCTCTATCTTTATGCATAGAAGCCAGCTTTGGTGTTGTATGTCATTGCATAGAAAAAATTGACCAACATGTAAATATACATCAATGACAACTGTTTATAGAGAAGCAAAGTCGACAGGTTAAAGAAAAAGAGTAAATATTACGCACATGTTTATATTCATTGAAATTAACTATACACTCAAGTTGTATGGGTTGTCATTGATTCAATATTAAGCAAAATGCATTCTGCACTCAGAATTACACCGTTGTAGTATAAAACCTAAGTTTTTAAATAAACTTAAATGACAATGTACACAACTCCCAACATATGCATATTCCTTAATGGTTCATCCACTTTCATACATTCTTCCAACTCAATTGCTACTGTCATTTTTTCTATACCCTATTTTCTTTTAATATGGTTCACTTATTCTTACTCTGTTTGTACGAAAATAGTTCACAAACATATTTTGAAAACACCAAAGTTGTATCCTCGTGTCAATACTCCTATCTTGTGCAAAGTGTAACAAATAGGTGTACTTTGATAGTACCTTCCATGCACAAGTTAAATCAGCTTAAGTTTAGATGCAACTATGAGTTTGGTAATTAATCGTGTGATAGCCATGTGTATCAATCGAAACCACCAACTAGGCATCCTACAATTGTACCTTAAATATAGCCACACATTACCACGCTGCATTAATCACTCCTATGTATTGTATGCATGCACCAATGTCACGTATGCATGCAGTTGTCCACTTTCAACCTATTTAGTTTTCCACTGAGAATGTAATAAAGGAAAGCACATTCAAAGAACAACCAATCGCTATATATCAAACCAATATAGCCAGTTCACAATGTGTCAAACATAATTCTTAATGACATCACTAATTAATAATACGAAACACCACAAGAAATTTGTATTCACGGTCATGAACATGCAAAGAAGTCAAGTCTTCCTTACCCCAACACTGTGCTCTCATTTGCATCAACATGAAACTTCACATGGTCCTCTAACCGAACGTTTCATTACTAAATTTTATTAATGAGGCAAGCAAGGCTAACAATTCCATATTAACTCACACAAAATGCTCAAGATTCTTCTGTAAATTAGTTTCAACAAACTCTTTATATTCTTTACCTTTCAATCTACATACATGTACAATATTAAAACCCTGGGTAGGTGTTATATAATGCATTTCTTACCATATCGTCTGCAGTTTGGGCAAAACTTATAGGCCCTGATCTTGCAATCTCCTTCTGATTACCACGACTTCTTTTGTTCGTACTACTTAATGTCTACAAACAAAAAAAAAACTAAAAGAAATCAGTGTGTCCATAAACTGTACTCGATAAATTCAAATACCACATCCTATGTATATTACCAGTAACTAATAAAATAGCCAGAAAATTGTCATACCCGCGTGTCTTCATTAAACCAATAGTCAACTAGCTGAATAAACTCCTGCTCGTCAGCCCAATTTGGTCTGCTTTGAATGACATCTTCTCTCAACGCATCATCTTTGTAGCATTTCCTTTTCAACTTGCCCCGTCGATTCCTCCTCAATTCCCCCAGCTGGTGCATTGCCCAAGTCATTTGATCAGCTGGTTGGATAATTTCTGGGTCAATGATCCACCGTTTCTGCAATGCAAAAATTGAGTTAGCATAGTACAATAGTCCACCCTACTGAAAAATCCGAGACTTACCACACACACGATTATACATAACAGTTTAAAATAACTTAATTTGATACTACCTCAATTTCCGTCCAACTATCTACTTTGTGGCTAGTCGGGACACGCGTCCAAGCAGTTGGCACAAGTGGGCAGTAGACGTGGCTGAGGCAAAAAGTTCCCAACCACCTTTTGAATGTTTTTCCGCTCTCCCCAATTGGTTGGCCGCGTGCATTTAACTCACATTCAATTTTCATGTTCGGTGGAAGACTCCATATTCGCGTAAGCAGCGTATTCCCACGCTTTTTACGCAAATTATTGGATGCTGGGGTTTCTTGAACTACATCATCTGCACATTCAAAAACCAGCATTACAAATGAAATTTCTAAGTGAACAATTACAGAAGTTACTGTATCTAGCTCAAGTGCTCAAGCAACATGAATATGCTCTTCGTAAATGCAATTATCATTTTCATACTATATTATTAGTTAATTTTTTTTTTCCCAGTCGTTTTGTTCATTTACTTAATACTGAATACAATAAGTGAATTAGCAAAGTTCATATTTTCAAAAATTCAAAATAAGCAGTTGACAACCTATTGTTGTTATCTGAACTTTAATAATAAAAACCATGTAAACGAACCATGGTAATAATTAAGATTAATATTAAAGGAAATTTGTACGCTAAAAATTCAAATCGTCCCTACACATGTAAAGTACCTGGGGGTTGCGTCTCATCATCATCACTTGCATTCCCTCTTGCTTGATCAGCCACAAAGGCGGCGTCCAGCTCCTCCTGCACGCTCTGTCGTGAACGTCCATTTCCTTCGCCAACTTCAACCACCGTTAATCCACGACCCCTTCTCATTGCTGTAGCCAACAACATAATAATGATGCGTCGAGTAATAAATATCAAACGTTACATTTTAAGACGTGTTCACTACCTGGGGGTTGTGTCCCATCAGCACTTGCATCGGCTCTTGCCTGCTCAGCAGTACAGCCAGCCTCGAGCTCGTCCTCCCCCCTCTGTCTCAAACGCGACGATCCTTCGCCAACGTGAACAAACTTCAATGGCCGTTTCCTTCCCATTCCTGCATTCAACAACTTTAGAACACAAAGAAATTGTTAATTATAGACAATAATTAATTGCTTACAATGCAAGTGAAAAACACAAACTAAAATAACTCATTTTAATATCTAACAACATATACAAGGCACATATTAAAGTTTAAAAGCTTATCTTTGCCAAATACTTTAACAACAACAAACGGAAACCCTAACACCACAGGAACATATATCAAAGTTCATAACAAATGAATTAGATGCATAATAAGTAAAAATTTAAGGAATTAACAACATTAATGTTTCATTAACAAAGAAATCAAATACTACACAGCGGCATTCCAACAAGTTTGTTTTGGCATCCATTTTCATTAATACTTGCATGACATCCAAACACATAATACACCACTAAACTATTACACTACTCATCATCGGTGTACTCGTCCTCGTTGGCATCTTCATTGTTGGACTCATCGTCAATAAACTCACAATCGTCTAAGTTGGCCACTTCATGCAGATCTCTGTGAGCAATGATAGAGGCATCAACCATCATTCCCTCTACATCATCCCGAGCCCAACCAAGGTTGTCACTCACAACCTCATTACTACTTACATTATACGGAACATTCTCAGAAAAACTATATGTGTCATCCTCATCACGTTGGGGACCAACACCGGCATCAAAGACATCCCTAGCTTTAGTTTTGACAACAACATACCAATCCTTTTGCCTTTTGTCTTCCACATAAAAAACTTGTGTAGCTTGAGATGCCAAGACATACGGTTCATCTATCATTTCATCCCCACCATGTATGAAGTGTGTAAAATTCACCATAGGAAATCCAAATTCATCAGTCTTATATCCTCTCCTATTTTGGTCATCAACCCATTTACACTTGAATAACACATGTTTGATATTCTCAGAATAATTCAACTCGATTATATCACTTAAAACACCATAGTATGTAATGCCACCATCAGTAGCGACACTAACTCCACTATTTTGCGTTTTTCTGTTTACCTCATCTTTTACACTCCTAAATTTTAAGCCATTTATGACATAATGCTTCAGCCGCTTTACATAATTATATGGCCATTTGGACAGTGCAGCAAGGGTATCACTAACTCCCTCCCTTTCCCTATCAGCAGTAGTCAATGACATCACCTAACATATAAAAACAAAATTAATCATATCAGTACAAGTAAACATAGTGTTACTACTTTAATAAGTTGAAACTGTCATACGTACGTGACACCTAAACCAACTACAAAACTTCTCCATGTGGTGCTTATATATAATGGCCTCGGATATACGATAGTGGCTTTTTCGGAGTTCGTCCTCCATCAATCTTTTGTGCATCCTGTGTAGGCAATTGTATTAGAATTAATAGACCTAACGTACAATGGATTGACGTGCACTCATATTGGAATATGTAGTACTTACGCACGAAAGTGGTTGATGTTTTCCGAATTGAATAAAACATAGCGATGGGCTTGGGTCCACTCCCTATTGCTTAGTGTCACAATTGAAACAACCCCTGTTGACTCCTCAATCGTCCTGGTCGGTCGATTGAATATAGTTTCAATTCCTTCCATATACCGTGAACAAAATGTTAAGCACTCCTCTACGATGTATCCTTCAGCAATAGACCCTTCTGGGGCAGCTCTATTTCGTACGTAAGACTTAAGGCGTCCGAGATACCTATAAAGGAATATGAAGATTAATGATTGGCCATGGTTATTTGAATGCGCACATGAAACTCATAGTTGATTAATAATATTACATACGTCTTACCTCTCAATGGGATACATCCACCGGTAGTGCACTGGACCACCAATCTTGGCTTCAGCAGCTAAGTGCATGACCAAATGTACCATCACTGTAAAGAAGGATGGAGGAAATATTTTTTCCAATTCACACAACGTCACTGCAATGTCTGCCTCAACAGTCGCAATATCTGAAACACTAAGGGTTTTGGAGCAAATTTCTCTAAAGAAGCAAGCTAACTTTATCAAAGGCCTAGTAACATGAGATGGCAAAGACCCACGTAACGCTATGGGAAACAGTTGCTGCATCAAGATGTGATTATCATGACTCTTCAACCCAGAAATCTTGCGTTCTTTCATATTCACACGACGTGAGATATTGGAAGCGTACCCATCAGGCACTGTTACATCCTTCAAAACTTGCAAGAAACCATCTCTCTCCGATGAACTCATATGAAAACAAGCGGGTGGTATAATATACTTATCATCACTTCTTCGTTGTAGGTGAAGTTGAGTCCTTATCCCCATGTCCGCCAAGTCAAGGCGTGCCTTGTAATTATCCTTTGTTTGATCCTTCAAATTCAACAGTGTGCCAAGTATATTGTCCATCACGTTCTTCTCTATATGCATCACATCAAGATTGTGTCGCAACTTGTGATCCTCCCAATAAGGCAAGGTGAACAATATACTTCTCTTCTTCCAACCACTTTGATCTGCCTCCCCTCTCTTTCTTTTATTGTAAGCAACTTGACATTTCCTTCCCAGACAACGTCCAACTAAATGTTCAGTGTCCGGAATAATCTGTGACGCGACTGGTGGTACAGGAGCCAATCGTGTTTCATTAGATCCATCAAATAACATACCTTCTTCCCGGAAATTGTGGTCAACATCCAACCATCGCCTATGTCCCATGTAACAGAATTTATGGCCATTTTTCAAATACCGAGAATCGGTCTCCATAGCACAAGAAGGACACGCCAACCCACCTTTGGTACTCCAACCCGACAAATCTGCATATGCAGGAAAATCATTTATATCCACATCAATGCTGCACGCAATTGGAATATTTCTTTTGAAGATGCATCGTATGCCTGTACTCCAACATCCCATAACTCCCTTAGTTCTTCTACTAATGGTTGCAAGTACACATCTATAGCAAGCCCTGGTGAGGTAGGACCAGGAATAACCGCTGATAGAATCAAAGATGACCGTTTCATGCACAACCAAGGTGGGAGATTGTAGGGGACCAACATGACAGGCCATGTACTGTGACTAGTACTCATAATTCCAAAGGGGTTGAACCCATCTGCAGCTAATCCAAGTCTGACATTACGAGGGTCAGACGAGAACTCTAAATACTTAGTATCAAACATTTTCCATGCCTCTGAGTCAGCAGGATGCCGCATAACCCCATCATCAGTACGACCATGAACATGCCATTTCATAGAACTAGCCAAATCGGGTGAAAGAAATAGTCGTTGCAATCTTCGCTTTAAAGGGAACCACCGTAGGATCTTTGCAGCTTTCTTCTTTCCCTAGTGGATGAAGCATTTTTACTAGCAACAGATGCCTCATTTGTTTTCCACCTTGAAGCGGTACAACAAGGACACGCATCGAGGTTAACATTCTCCTTCCAAAATAGCATGCAGTCATTAGGACAAGCATGAATCTTCTCATAACCCAAACCCAAGTCTCGGATTATCTTCTTAGCCTCATAATGGTCTTTTGGCAACTTGGCATCTGAAGGAAGTAAATCCTTCAAAACTTGAAGCAACATTGTGAATGACTTGTTCGTCCAACCACACAGAGTCTTCAACTGGAATAACACAACAATGGCCGAGAAAATGCTAAATTTTGTACAGCCTTCATATAAAGGTTTTCTACATCATCTATCATCTTGTAAAACTTATTGGCCTCATCATTCATCCCTTCATCCGCATGTTGCACAGTAGGACCTTCCATTGGTTCGGGTGCCATTTCACGCGGGGGGCACAAATCGTGCAACATCCCACGAAAATCACCATATTCATTTACGGTTTCTTGCACATCAGAGCTCCCACATTCGGTAGCCGTCGTGGCAGCCGCTGATTCCCCATGAAATTTCCAAACTTTGTAATTGTTAAGCATCCCCGAAGCCCAACAATGATCACGTGCCACATTTGGCAGTACTGAAATCAGATTCACACATTTCACACAAGGGCACAAGATCTTCCCATTGCGTGCAGATAAAGAGGCAAATTCCACAAATTTTGCTACACCTTCAAAATATTCCCTTGAACCCCTCTTCTTGTCCATCCAACTTTTATCCATTGCAGCACAATAGTTACCAACTTTTACCTACACCAACATTTGTTACTACGGAGGTAATAATTATGATATATAATATCATTTGTGATTTGTTAGGAATAGACATACCCAAGTATGCTTAAACTTTCTTAGAGCACATAACACTTATCGTAGACGCGTATCAGTGTGATAAGTTGTAAAAGTAGTTCAGCAGTAAAGTGTTTCAAAAATATATTAACAAACACCCAATTAACGTAATTGTAATATTTATTACATCCATAATAATTTTTCACTATGTCATACCATGATGCTTACATACTTGGGTCATTGGTCAAAAGTGAGTAAATAAAATTTTGAATGCACGAGTGTAATATTGGTTTCATACGAAATATGTGCTTCAAAATAACCTATATGAACGTAATCCACCAACAATGCGTAAATAAATGACTCATGTTGTTTCCTTTCAGTTGTACACAGTGTCATCACATAAGTAAATAATGCAATCACAGTCAATTCATGGGAAAAAGTTGCAGGTGTTGAAAAGGAAAGTAGTTTATACCAGTTGACTGTTCTCGTCTACTATCTTCAAAAAAGCTCTTCTCTAACCTGCAATCCACAAAATTTCCATCACACATATTACTGTGAACAAGGGTTCATCCAATTCAAGCAAGTTTAACAATAAAGGGTTTTTTGCATTTACAAATATGAATGTGGTAGGTGTAATGTGCGTGTATGTGCGGGTGTGTGTATATTAATATGTATATATATATAGGACAACAATGTCTCTAAGAAACCAATGGCCTTATGTCATTTTGCATCTGTTGGTGGGACTTATGTCTCTACTATGTTTAAGCATCCCTAGAACTACATCAACTTTCGGGGGTCCACAATAACTCCAGTGTATGTTATACTACCATTGAACACATAAAAAGTGAAAGCCAAGCATATGGCACACTCAAGTGGTTCAATAATATTACATGAAATATGATTAGCATTCTCCTCCCATTTTCTATAAATACCAATGGCATAATTGAAAAGGTTACTTCAAAGTCCATACTATAGATGAGTTTTCTCCAGTAAAATAAGTATAATCAATTTCTTGTTTTAATAATAGGGTTATCATCCAATAATAACAAGGTAGCCCAATCCATAATAATAGTAGTTATCATCCACATAGTGTTACTATTGAAGAAGGTGATAGCTAGCTTAAGCCACTATGCCAGCAATGATGAAAACAAGAAGAAGCTGAAAGAGGAAGACCCACAACGAATGCTATTGTGAAGAGTGAATTTACATTCAGTAGGCCATTGAAGGTTGTCACGTGTACACGTGCTGTGGTGGTTGTGATAGAATTTGATGTCACTCTGCTGTAGTGTTTTGGAGATCTGCAAAAAAAAAACATGTATATGAGCTATAGTCTTTGATTTTTTGTGATTACAACAACAACAAAAATATTATGGGTTTCATCTGAATCAAAGTTAGAGAAAGAAAGAGAGAGAGAGAAAATACTCTATAAAATATATTCCAACGGCAATGAATCTATAACCCAAAACTATTTGCACATATTGTGCTTGAGTGATGTTAGCCGTATGAAGTATAGAGAGTACAACATGGAGTAATTTTTTAGGAATCAAATAGGTAGGATATTGTTAGCTTTCTTCAAAGTTAATGACAAATACTTGCATGCATGGATAAAAAAAATTTGATGTTTGTAATTGAAGGAAATTGTTTTTTTAAGTTGAACATATATTTGAAGAAAATTTTCCCTACAAAAAAGAAGAGATTATTTGGAATATGTTCTCATTAGATTATTGTTGTTATTTTCCATTTGCTTGATAGTTCATATATCATATTAAAATAAGTATTCTTGGAATCTTTACATATAATTATAAGCTTATAATATACATATAATATGTATATTATAAGGTTACGTTTGACAATAGTTTTTGTTTTGTATTTTCAAAAAAAATTTTGTTTTTGGAATATAAAGGAAAAAAATTTTCTTGAATTTTGAAATTAAAAACATGTTTGATTAATTGAAATTAAAAAAAAAATTGGAAACAAATACTAAAATATGTTGTTACTACGATTTTCAGTCTAATACTAACTCATTATATGAGATAGATATATTCAATTAAAAACGTATTTTTATTGACTTTTAAAAATTAGAAATTAAAAAAAAATATTTTGTATGGTTTCAGTTTCCTTTACAAATTGAGTTTTGACAACAGTTTTATTTTCCATTCATTTTGGATTGCCAAATAAGTTTTTTAGTCTTAAAAATAGAAATTTATTTTGTAAATAGAAAAGAAAAATAAAATAAAAATAAAGCCAAGAACTTGTTGGTCAAATATTTGGGGACCTTTATGTAAAGATATTGGAAATTATGAACTATTCATGAGCAGATTGTAATATAAGGAAATCAAAAATATTTTCTTATAAAGTCTACTGTGTATATCATTCTAATATTTTGTCCACATATATGAAATTTTCATCAACCCATACTTTGTAACCAAGAAATGCAATAAATTAAGTGGTTGGGAATTTAAAAGTCAAAAAAGGGTTACCCTTTGACCATAATAGAGTTGGTGGACATGATTCATTCATTTGCCCTTGGGCATAAGGACACTTCCACTCACTATGGTAGGTAGCCCAAATGACAACCATGTGCACAAAAAAAAAAAAACATATTCATTATCCATAGGGTTTTTTGTCAAATAATAATTATTATTTGGCTGAATATTTTGAAGCCCAGGTCCCCCTGAGTTTTGAAAGTTATCAATATTTTGAGGTGCTATCCACTCCTTTACCATGATATGTGTAGTTAGTTTATATAGCCTTTAATCATTTCTCAACTTCTAATTGAATTTTGATTTTAAGTTTTTGAGGTGCAAAACACATAATAGTAGTTTACAAGTTTACTATCTTAAATATACATCATAATATGGAACTTAGGAAAAGTTTACTATCTATTTATGAACTATAATGGAGTGTAGACCACTTTTACAATCCTTCTTTGTTTTGTTTAGATGATTAAGCACTAAAGAGCAAAGATACTTGATATTAATTCTTCCAATGGGAAGTAATCTTGTAGATGGTAGTAGAAATTATGCATTGCGGATGCTAGTTACTAGTTATGAAGGCCTATCTACTTGGCAATGTGTTTTTACAGTTGTAACATAAAAAAGTGATTAAGTAAAACCATCATAGGCATGGAGACATTAACCACAACAGTCCACATTTTGCCTTAATTTCAGAAGCAAAAAGAGCAAAATCCCACACCTAAACCCCAGAGCAGCACTGGATCCAGTCAAAGAAACAGCAGCACAAACCCCAATGCAGTAGTCAAAAAGCATGAAAGACCCACGTATTTTGATTTTTATCAAACTATCCCCAAAATTCAACAAGTTGGCAAACTTATCTCCATGATTTGACACCCTTTTACTCAAACGCGAAACCCAGACAAAACCAAACAAAAACGACAAGGACACTTCAAATAAAACCCACTAACAACTTCCAACATTAGGTACAAACACCAAAACCTCCAATCTTTTAACTAAGTTGTTGTAGCTAAGTAATCTTGAAGAGAAAATTCACCTTCTTCCCCTTTTTTCCTTCAAAATCAGCAGCTAACTCGGCTTGGCTCAAACGATGGCAGGATCTGGTTCGATCTATAACACGAAGACAGCAATTTTTTTTTAATCAAACTAGTATTCAAACAACAATCTTTGGAAAACAAAGAAAGAATGATAAAGAAATAAAGTAAACAAAAGACAATATAACAATTGATCACACCATTGGTCACTAATGTTGCTTGATGCTTAAGTGATTATGAGTAATGTCACAAACTACTTAGCCACATATCTGTTAAGCCAAAACCAAAAAATGTACAGACTTGGGGACACTAACACACACATAAATAAGAAGGGTGCGGCCACTTAACCATTTCTATGATGAAATGTAATTATTTTGTCCCTTCTATATTGAATGATATAGCTAAGCTAATGTTTGGATGGAAGGCTCTCTATTTTCTTCGTTCCAAACATATTCTATGCAACTTCAAGTCTTCAACCCTCATGAACTTTAAAGTCTATAAATTTACTGTAAACTCAAGCAATAGATCAGTCCTTTTACAAGTTCTTGTCAATGCAATGTTATGAGGTTATGTTGGTTGACACTAGTGTTGCATTACTTCATCCAACCCAAAGCTAATAAGTCCACATTCATTGAAAATAATATGAAAATTAAATATATACCAGCAATATATATACGTTCCAAATGTGTTTGACATCCCATAATTAAATTGCTTGCTAATTGTAGGTTTAAGGAGAAATTTAAATTAATACCATATGGGATCTCTCAAAGTGATCATTTCCTCTCATCTCCTTTTGTTCCAAACATACCATTAGGAAGATGAATTAGCTATAAACTCAAACAATAGATTAATACTTTTAGGTGTTCCGTTAGTTGATCCGGACTAAATGCCAAAAATCCAATCTCATTGCTGAAAACAGTAAGTAAAATAAAAATATATATTCAAAATTTGACTGACATATACCATAAAGTGGTTGCTTGTAGGTTTAAGGAGAATTTTTAACCTTAGCCTAGCTAGGATATCTGAAACCCACTTTATGATGAGAAAAAATCTGGAGCGCCTAAAGTACACCAACACATAGTCTTTAATAAATAAGAAACAAATGGTTTTACAGGTAGAATGCCACAAAAAGGTACATACAACTTTCCCTTCAAAAAATCAGAATAAGTGATGACCGTACAATCTAGCATGCATGATGGAAAGAGAAAAATTATGTACTGTTGAACAGTATTGATGCGTATAGCTAGCTTTGATGCCCAAAGACTGCGGAAAAGAAAGGTATTGGAGAACCAACATACTCCTATCATTACAAGATATAGGTATGTTTGAACTTTGAAGGGTAGAATTCCATATATTTCAATTATATATTCATTAATCTTGTTTAGTATAGTGCTAAGAGATGAAGTGGTCAGTCAATTATTAACAGCGTCAAGCAGTACAGAATTTGTTTACTGCTAAGAGCACTATGTGATCCAAGCATATTTTAGTCTTCCACCATTTAGAAACCTATCGAGTAGTTATAGTAATTTCTTATGTAGACCTCTAGGAACTTATGCACCAAATTAAACCAATTAATTGAACAAGTTATATGGTTTATTCTAACACATACCAAAAGTAATTAACTTTATAATCACCAAATCTAAGCAATAAACAATACATAAGGACAAAGATTTGGTAATGAAGTCAAAAACCAATATTTAAGAACCTCTTAAAAGTAAAAATTACTTAGGAGTCTAATTCCGTTACAAAATTTACTGTAAAGGAACATTAAAATAAAAGGAGAAAATGCCAAACGCAGCAATTATAATCCGGATCCAAACGGTCACTAAGTATAAGAAATATTTTTCTCTATTTAGTCCAAGGTAAAATGTTTCAAGATCTACTTAGGAATCTATTTGTCTCTGTATATTTTAATATATCGTATATGGTAGGTTAGGTTAAACACAAATTAGGTTTTTAGTTTCGGCTTGAAAACTTCGATGATTTCACCCCAGAAAAATAGTAGTGCACTATTTGACTAATTAATTTTAGTATTTTCTAAAGAAGTCTTGATGGACTTTTGATTTGACCAAACTTTACTATCATCAATTACAACTCTTAAATACTATGTCACATGGAATTAGCCAAAATCTAAACCTAATAGAGTCAAATTGGATATAGGTTAGAAACAAATCAGACTAAAACTGGTTAAAAACCTATGGCTCTTATTCGATATTTGGCAAGTTGGGCCAACTCGATCGGTATGATCCATTTCTTTCATATAACAAAATAATAAAACAAACAAGAAAGAAACTTGAGCATATTCTTGCCGTCTTCCCTCCAATTCAAATAAGACAACGAAGAAATGAAAGTAATTAAAACTTAAATGTTAAGACAGAAATTTGTGCACTACTCTAATAATTTCATAAGAAAATAAACTAGAAAATGGAGAAGGTGGAGGATACTCCATAATAAATTTTTCTTCATTAGTATCCAATATTTCCAAAGTTATAGATCTTGCTCATAATTGGGAGCAAAATATGTCATTGACTTATGAAATTCTAGACAAAAGTTTGATAATTGATAGCATAAAAATACAATTCTATCAAAATTAAAGCATCTGAATAATTTGATAATAACAACATTTTTAGATTTTATCCAAAATGACATAATCATTATAGGGATGCTTGAGTGATGTGTACAGAAGTATTTGTTTAGCTCAATTAATTTTCTAGTAAAGGGAGGCTATTTTTAAGAAAGTGAGAATGAGGGAAGAGAGAAGGACAGAGAAAGAGAGAAGAGAGTCTGAAATTGAGAAATAAACAAAGTCATAGGCACCATACAAGAAACAAATATTCTTCTTTCCTAAAAAAAAATTGTTAGAATTTAGGTTGAAAAATTCCATGTCTTAATATATAATTTTTTTTAATAAGTAACATGTGTTAAAGTACAAGCTGAAAAGGCCCAAGATGTAGCTTAAGAAAAGACATTTTCTCAAGAATAAAATGCAATTTCGACATCTATTTGGTTGCTATTTGATTGGTTGAAGGAAGTATTTTGACAATCACCTAAACTACTTTCGCTTTTGATTGATTGAAAAATCATAAATAATGATTATGACGTGCTTTAATTCATTCAATTGTTGCCTTAGGCTTCTTATTTTTGCAAGACATGCAAACATTTAAAAGGCTTATCATAGCACAACTTCAATACAGGTTTCAGAGAATATTTTCATGTGCCTCAAAGGGAGAGAAAACCTAAAAATTTAGTTTTGATCAACTCGTGATTCAAAAATTGATATTCAAACAACAATTTTACCATTTTGGTGTTCAAAAGCTGAAACTACAGAGTCTGTGATCCTGGTATTAATGTTGTGGAAGTCAAATCTTCAAAGTGGTCATTGGAAATATTCAGAAGAGTTTGATCGGGATCACATATGCGATTTGTGAGAGAATGAATTAATGTAAAAAAAAAGTTTATAAGGAATGAAATTGGTGTAGGGTCATGTTAGTAAGTTTATCTATCAAATAGAGCCTAGGGTCATGGATATGAATTAGATTGAAAAATTTCTCTTATATTGGATTTCTTTATTGGAATAAAGGTACTTGGAATTTTTTTTTTAGGAGTGTTCTTATCAGTTTAGATACTACCTTAGAGCTTATAAGGAGTGATAATATCCCAAACTTTTCAAAAATAGTTTTAACTTTCTCAGCAAATTACATGGATACCTATAAGATTTATATATTGATGACCATGCATTTGGTTATTTGGAGAGTTTTTATTTTTTATGTTTAAACGGCATGAAAGGAAATTTTTTTGGATCCTCTTTTCAGGTTGCTAGGTTGAGATTCCCTTTAAAAAAAGAAAAAGAAAAAAAGAAAAGAAAATACGAAAATATGGTTGTTTATTTTTCATATATATATATAAAACTTATAGCTAGTTTACTTTTTTCAAAGCATACCTTATTTCTGCACCACTTTCATGAGCAAATCAGTCAATCTAAATATGCACACTAAACGGCAAAAATACCAATGCCTCTTCAACAACTTAAGAATTAGTCAAAGGTGTTGAGATTAATTCAGAGAAAATCAAAAGAGATAATTTAAATAATTACAAAATCAATTGAATAGCAATGCACAAATGAACAAAAACATTGCTCATACTGTCAAATCAAACTCATTAAATTTCATTTATTTGTGAAGGAATTTGTTGTTCTCGCAGGTATAATTTCCACAACTGATTCTAAATAGATTGGAACTAACAAGAAAGTAATAGTGCACGCTCTTAGATGTTAAATTATCTTCAAGTTTTTTAAAGTATAAATGCATTTCAAGGTTGGAATTTGGAACAAGTTTGTTTCCATGACAATTGTTTTTCCTTTTATGAGGCAATCAGAAATGAATAAAAAAAAATAAGAGATTCTCCTCTTTGTTACAATAGAAATATATATTCATTATGAAGGTGACAATGCACGTTGGGAAGACATTATATTCTAGGGAATGGTTGTTAGAAGAACAACCATTGAAAGTGGGGTTTGAAGAGATTAACCACAGAACTGAGTGGCGGGTCCATTGCAGAATGTTAGGTTTAGTTTAGACTTCACTGCCCAAGATTTATTCCTTCAATCATAAATATCTTTTCAATTATTCAAAAATTAAGTTTGTAAGAAAACCTTCAATCAACAAATTATAAGCAAATAAAATGTTTGTTTGCAAGGTTAAAAACCCAATGACATTAGTAAATAACAGTAAAAACAGTTTACTACGTTCCAATCAAATTTCCATATCAATATTAGCCTTAAATGCAATTATCATTCCAACAAAGTCTGAAATTTAATGGAACAGAATTTTTTTTTTTCTAATACACACACACACACACACACATATATATAACTGGGTTGTGGGTTCAAATGGCAGTTCCATAACTTGCCAATAAATTAAAAAACTGTAAAATAGTTAAATTATTTAACGAATTGAATCTCAAAAACTGTAAAATTTTTGCTACATACTTGTATATAGTAATTTCTACATAAAAGGTTATGGGCAATAAAAAGAAAGCAATATGATCATTGGATATATATTGCTTTCTTTTTACTTTTATATAATCTGCATACAGCAAATAATTTATACTATTTACTTTTATACTTTTAAAATTTATTTTTTTATGTAGATTATTGTTTTTATTTCTATAATAATTGGTATTTTATTTTATTTTTACAAAAAAATAATTCTATAATTATTTTCCCAATAAATTCAAATCTGTCAATGAACTTCATGTAGAAAAAAAAATTTCTTGTATTTTTTAAATCAAGAACATGTTTGATTGGTTGAAATTTCTTCAAAAAATTTTAAAGAAAAAAATAGAAAATATTAAAATATGTTATTGCTATGATTTAAACTCTAATGCTAACTCAGTAAATGTGACAAATTCATTAAATTAAATGCGTTTTATTGACTTTGCATGTTTTTAATTTCTTTCATAAATTGAGTTTTGAAAACTGTTTTTGTTTTCTATTAATTTTAAATTACCAAACAAGTTTTTTAGTCTCAAAAATAAAAAAATTGTTTTTGAAAACAAATAATAAGAAGAAAATATAGTTACCAAACATTTATGTATTTCTGCTTATACACAATTTAAAAAAGATTTTTTTTTAACACACAAAGCCAGTGGCAAAGCCAAAAAGAACACGGCATTCATGTGAATGCTAAGAAATTTTCTAATGCAAAAAATATTCACAATAAATAATGTATTAATCATATTATATTTATTTATTAGAGTGTTTTTCACAAAAATAATTCATTTTTTAATTTTTTAGTGGTTAGATAGACATAAAGTACAACCTACATCAAGTTCAATTATTTTGGTAAAAGTATAACAGGTGTATTTATTTAATAAAGAAAAATTGGGGGGGAAAATTGGGGGGGGGGGGGGGTGGTTATTTTTTCACTTTTAATATACAGTTTTTTAAAAGCATCACTTTTTTCTATATACATTTGTACTTTTAAACAATTATTCTTTAAAAAATTTGGTCAATGAAAAAAACTTGTCCAAATACACTCATCAAACATTTATGCACTTCAATCTTAATATATAGTTAATTTAACCTTTTTTTTTTAGAAGGATAGTTAATTAAACTTGAAAAATTATATTTTGGGCTTATTATGCAATTAAGATTTATATTCATTGCCAATTTTTCTAAATATATTTGAACTTTTACACAATTAGTATTTAAACAAATTAGGTCATACACTCATCAAACGTTTAAGTACTAATGATAAGGGCCAGAGCCAGAACTAGAGCTAGAGCCGCTTCATTTTGTTAGGATCAAGAATTACAAGTCCCAACCGGATTCAAAGTATGTTGGTGTTGGATCCATCAACCAACGTTGGTAAAACATAATGTGTTTGTTTGTATAAATAAAAAAAAATAAAAAGAAGATAAAACATAATGTGGGGCTAGTCATTTTTTAAAAGTTTTAACTCTTTCAAGAATTTTTTGTTTCTAAAATTTTAAACAAGTTTGGCTAAATGCCAAAATGAATGAACAACACAAAATAGATTTGGATATGGTATTGATTAGTAACATATATGATGAAGAGCAGCTTGTAAATTTATCCAAGAAATGTACCAACAGAAACTATTGCATTTTTATCACATAGTTTGATGGAAATATATAGAAGTTTCACTAACCTTGTTGCTGCAGACATTTAAGGAAGCCATTGGTGCAGTATGCTCAGGCTCTCAGAACTAGACCTTTCATCTATAAAATGAAAACCAAAAGACAGAGTTATAGAGAGAGTTTTAAAGAGAGGAAGATAGAAGAGCTTGAAAATATTAGAGCTATGGTGGGGGAGTGTGAGGGGTATATGTATATATAGAGGGTAGCGCGAGTGAATGGACGGCTAGGATTTCATGTGAGAGAGAAGCCAGATTTGGAGGCGACAAAAAGAAAAATGATGAGAAGGAAACGTGACGAGGTTGAATTACAATAATCATGAGGGAAACACACATGAGGGAAAACAAAATAACTTAATTATATAGTTAATGGCTATTCAAACTTTTCATTTAGATATCGCTTTAAAAAGAGTGTTCATGCAAACTTTTTGAAAGGTCAGAAGTTCTTCGATTAGGAGCACACAAAAGATGCGGCCATTGTGCTTAGGATATCACTGACATTATTATGGAAATGAACAAATATATATCATTGACATGTTTAGTTGTAATACCACCAATTAAACATTCAGGGCACATGTATGATACTATGAAATGAACATTGGAGATTATGAAGTGCCTTACTTCTTAGAACCACTAAAAAGTAACCCAAAAAGAAAAAGAACTTAAATAATTTTTTTTCTTTTTAATAAGTGGAGGACCATGGTGATTGATATGCATGTAAGTGTTGTGAGTAACACATATTTGAGTGGAGGGAAAACTGTGGGGAGTGAACTCTAAGCAATGGGGACAAGATGGGGTCTAATGCTTCTGAACAGCACTGCAAGTCTTAATTTTGCAGACACTGACAAAGCAAGAGTCATGTGGCTCTGTACTTGAATTTGTTCAAAGGAAAGTAACAGTGAGGTGGAAGTGATAGCTCATATCCTTCCATTCAAACCTTCAACAAACTAAGTAAACAAACATTATTATTTCCTACTCATTTGGCTATTCCAGAACTGGCGGACCACATATATTTGCATTTGATAAAATTCTTATTATCATTCCCTCTGTGACCTTTGCTATAAGCATTAGATCAATACACGCATGTTACCACCTTGTTATTGAACTAAGCTAATAAGCATCATTTTGCTTGCCCTTGTCAATGATTATATATAACAACATGAGCAGTGATCATCTAAATTAGTGCTACCTAGCTATTTCGAGTGTTAATATAACTAAAGACAGTTTTCTGCAAATCGGATTGAAGGAGTCTCGTTTAACCTGTTACATGGCAATGCAAATGATTTGATGTAGATGACTGGACCCATTTAGCAAATCACTTCATTTTTATAATGAGGGACGGAACAAAGATTCGAATTCGAGGGGGGGGAAATATAATTTTCTTGAGGGAGGCAAATGTAATTTTCCTTCAACTTATTTTCTAAAATCTTAAATATATACTTACTATTTAATATTTAAAAAAAATTTAAGGGGGCCACAGCCCCCCTCAGCCTGTATGTGGCTCCATCTCTGTTTATAATTACACACGAATACTAGTTAAAGTCACCAAGTAACAAAATAGAACAAGAAAATTCTATCCAATAACTAATAACAAATGCTTTCAACTTTATAAGAGGGTCTATGTTGACATTCAATATCTTTTGGATCAGTAGAGTAATAATTTCATTTCTTCCTAGTTCATTATTTTACAAAGGCATGAAAATTATCTTATGTACTATTGCTTTATAAAATTTGTTGAGAAATGTTAAAGATATTACAAATTTTATTATATAAACCTTTAAATTGATATGTCACTACATAAACCTTAAAATTGATGTATTACTACTAAAATAAATTCAGATATTTATTTATCACATAGTTTCATGGAAATATAAAGAAGCCCATTACTAACCTTGTTGCTGCAGACATTTAAGGAAGCCATTGGTGCAGTATGCTCAGGCTCTCAGAACTAGACCTTTCATCTATAAAATGAAAACCAAAAGACAGAGTTATAGAGAGAGTTTTAAAGAGAGGAAGATAGAAGAGCTTGAAAATAAATTGAACGGAACAAATTGAAGTTACAAATTGAAGAGCATAGTTTTGAAAATCTATACCTTTTTATGTAAAAGATAATGCATTAAACGGAACAAATTAGAATTTTTAAACAGATCTAATGATATGGGACATTGGGAGTAATTGATAACTATGGCTGAATTGTCTGTTTGTGTGAATCAATAAATATTGTGTTCTATAAATCAATTAATCCGCTCCTTACACCTGGGGTCCAATTCAATTTTTTCAAAAAAAAATCCAAAGCAGAAAGAAGGATTGAATAACCAGTAATAAATCATGCAAAGTCAGTCTTGGATTCTATAATTATTACTTTTGAACAATTGGCAAATCCAGAACTGCTTCTTAATGCATAAATGGTGGGAACATAACAGCAAGTCTGTGGCTATCTGAAAAGATTCTTTATCTATTAGGTCATTTCTCCATCAATTTCATAATTATTAACACACATGTGATAAGGTCGTGCAACTGTGCCCTTGTGTTTAGCATTTCCTAAAAAATGATGACTGCATTGGATAGAGTTACCAATTGCCCATGTTATAAGTTGGACTACAATGAGACATGCAAGACATTCAAAATGCTGGTTTTCCCCAAATGAATGGAAGTATAGAACAAGCAAATACAAATATCAATAGCGTGCATAAGCAAGAAGAAGACCCATATCAGCAAGTTAGTTAAAGATGTGATTTTGTTTGCGCCATTGGTAGGTAGTAACCCACAAATCCTTTCATAACTAGGCAGCCATTAATTGGTGTGACTTATCACCTGCTTGTTGTGACTTGTGTCTAAATAAACAATCAACATGAGGCAGCAGCCAAAATATGTGACATATACTGTCATGATGGATTTGTAAATGGTATTAAAGTGAAAATACTAATTACAATTTTGCGGATATTACTCCTTGATGTCAAATTCTTTGGCTGCTGAACCCAAGTACCTTACAAATTAAGAGGTTATGCATGTAAACATCAATGATTTTCAATCTCATATTATGTTTAAGCCTAAAATCAAAACCCTAAATATAAAATCGAAACCCTAAACCTAAAATCGAAACCCTATCATTCAGTTTGTCACTTAAAACAGTTATGATAAAGCGTATAGTATTAGAATTATTTGTGAACCAATCCAAAAGTAAAGTTTAGTCATTCCAATGAACCAAAAATGGAGTAGGCTAATTTGCTCCAAATAATGTCATTTGTCTTTGGTAAAACTTCACGAGATGTAGTTTTGCAACCTATAGTGAACACAATTATGAATGACACATAGTTTAGTGAAATGACATGCTGAATTAGATTCGATTGTATATCTCATTTAGGTAGCAATATTTGAATTGTCCTTAATGACACACAATTTAGTGAAATGACATGTAGGTTAGTAAATTTGTATTAATTCAACAATATATATATATATATATATATTTTTTTTTTTTTTATTGTATGCACATTCCTTCTTCATCTTAAGGGGGTATTTGGTTTGCTTTATGTTCATTTATTACATTGTGGCCACATTACCATAATGTGAAAATTATGGTATTTTGTTCATTTTTTGTGTGCATATATAGGATTATATAAGACTACAAAAAAGCTCACATTACCAAAATCTACATTACCTATTTATGGGAATGTTATAATTTATTTAATTGAAGAGATTGACATTTCCAATACATTTTACTTAAAAAATTGTCCTTATTTATTTTTAACCCCTAGCCCTCTCTCTCTCTCTCTCTCTCTCTCTCTCTCTCTCAAGATCAAACTCCATTAACGTCTCTTTGTGGTGAAGACTTGTAAGATTAGGAGAGCTCAGTGATTACAGTAATCGATGAAAGCTCAATGATTTTCGTAGAGACTGTCCATGTGTGCATTGTAGAAGGAGGCCTAAGAGTCTGCATCCACTTGACTCACTCTTATCGTAGCATTCTTCTTCCACATCTGCTTTCTCACTAAAAATGAAGGCTTTGTCTAAGAAATTCCTACACTTTGTTATTGTTGGGGTTTCATAGATGAGTTTGTTGTTCTGATTTGGAGTCACTGTGATGGTAGTGGCTTGGAATTTTATTTGGGAGAAGAGAGGGTTGCTAAGGTTTGGGCATGAAGAAAGAGAGAGGGGTGAAGGGAGAATTTCTTTTATATTCTTCCATTTGGATAGTAAGAAAATGAAAGAAATTTGTCTTATTTAATTTCTTTTTTATGAATTTGAGTTGTTTGGTTAATTAGTGAGATTGTGCAAGAAAGTGAAGAGTTTTTATTTTTTATTTGTTTTTGGAGGATTGAGTTATGTGGTTGGTCAGAAAGTGGGGGGAAAGTGATTAAAAACTTGTTTAGTAATTTTATGGTTTTTTTGTTTAACTATAAAATTTTGTTAAGTTATTTAAAAGGTTATTTGTGGAAATTCATTGTAAAATTATAATGATTATGATGGGATATAATTAATAAGCCGAAAAATGTAATTTTATATTCCTATAACAATGTAATGTTACAAAAATCTTACATTACACAAACCAAATCTAATATTTTGAACTTTTGTGGGGTTAATCCTCATGGTAAATCCATTATAACTCATTGATTTTTAAATAAAACCAAAATGACTACTACTACCAACCAATTCCATCAGCATGTCTTTCCTCAGGTAATATTTGTCGTTACTATCACACTAATCAATCTTTCTTGAGTGGAGAACATGAGTCCACATTGTTTTGTAAGGTAATGATTGTCATTGTTACATAATGGCAAGATAATAGGTCTATAATTTAGATAATATATAAACCATCAAGAAAATATATTAAAAGGCAACCTTTATAAAGAATAGTCCCTTTCGACTCATCTCTATTCAGTATTAATAGTATTATTACAAACGCATATAATGTGTCCTCTATTGTAATTCCAATTCACATGAAAATTGCTCTAGGTATTATAATTTCTATTGCAATTTTGTTACAAACTGATTTGGAAGCTGAATTATGATGCGATGCATAACCGGTCAGTAAGTCCACGTCAATTCACAACAAAACTGTACTTAATGTCTAGTAGTATAGATCATTGTGAATTAAGTTCAATGCATAATTAACCATTATTCCTCACTAAAACAACCACAATAAATAGGACCCAAAAAGATCTAACATTGGCAACTGAATCCAATACAATTGACACAAAAAAAGTGCAAATAACATTAGATATCCATGCCCATCATTGTAAATTCAGTTCAATATATAATTAATCAAGCGCCCATTAACCATTATTCCTCACATAAACAAACCCCAAAAAAACCCACATTTATAAAATTTATACCTGGAATATGACTTGCATAGTGCACTCTGCAGTGGAGTGCTCTACTGTTTTGGCTTTCAGTAATCTGCCCTTAACTAGTCTCACTAACAATCTGCAAAGATCATTTTATTTTTAAAGCATTTACTAAATTGTTCCAAGCAAGAACCTACAAAAAATGATACATAGAAACAAACTAACCTATGTAAAAAAAATTTAAAAATAACATAAAAGCTTGAAACACACAAATCAAAAACTTATATGACAATTTCAAACACCATATTTGCTATTCCTAGGAACCACAATGAATCACACCAAACTAAAACTTATATGACAATATTAGTTAGAGCCTTTGAGGTATGTATCATAATTTGTGTGAGGGTATGAAGGAGCAATTAAAAAGTTAAAATAAAAAATCCAAAGGCAGGCTCTAGAAACATTTGAAGCAAATCTTTGTACTTAATATTTTAGGGAAAATGGTGCTTGTTAGGAATTGAGGTTGGCCTAAGGCAGACCCAACAGATGTGCCCTTTTGGTGATGTAATGTACGGCAAAAAATATAAAGATTACGTACAAGCAAGAAAAAGTTATAGTGAAGTGTATATTGCGTGTAGGTTGTATTTGAGAAAACTAAGCCTGGAAATCAGATTACTATTGTCACGAAACTAACAGTACCTTCATGTGAAGTTCACATACTAAATTTATTGAGAATTCTGTCGAAACTTAAACTTGATTGCTGAAACTAGCAGAGTAATTTTGATTGTATCAATTTTGGTCAGATTTATGTGTGTATGTGTATTTGTGATAGTCTTTATTAGAAATCTACTAATTTTATTACATAAATCTTATTAACAAATCACCAATCACAAAAAAATATATTTCAAACATTTATTTATTAGGCTATTAAAGTCTGCGAATTAATCATTTTAATAGATGCATTCAACTTTTATATTTGATAATTAAAATCATAATTTTGTTATCACATAACCAAAAAAAAGAAGAAGAATTGATTATAGATTATATCTTACCACTTTGCCAAACACTTTGGGTAATGGGGTTGCCTCTATTCTGTTCTCATGCCATGAAGAACAATTACAGCCTACTGGTTTCTGTTATTCAAATCAAACATTCCACCATCAAAAATATATCTTGTAAAAAAAAAAAACACAGAACAGGGTCTCTAAAAATTAGAAGAAGAGAGACAAAGACAGACTTGGTAAGGCCAACCAAATAAAGTGTGATGTTAAATCAAAACCTTAAAAAAACCGAATCTAACCTAATTAGGTAAATCAGAACCAGCCAACCAAAATATGCAAAACTAAATATTAATAAACACCCAAATTTTATTTTAAGAAAAACCTGAGGACATTCAGAGGTCTGACACTTGGAAAAAAAATTACTGTTAGTCGAAACCCTAAACCCAAAATCGAAACCCTAAACCTAAAATCGAATCCCTAGAATCACAAAATCGAAACCCTAAACCTAAAATCAATACCCTAAACCAAAAATTGAAACCCTAAAACAAAAATGGAAACCCTAAAACATAAATCAAAAAAGCCCAATTTAAAATACTTACTGTTAGTTGGCCATCTCAGTGTCTTGAGTGAGATTGGGAGTTCGACAGAGAGAGGCAGAGACTTAGAGCAGCGCCGGTGTGTAGGATCGGTGGTGGAGATACGGTTTTTTTTGGGGTTTTTTTTTTTTTTTTTTTTTTTTCAGGGTAAGCCTTTTTACCGCCGCATCGGACTTTGGTGCGGGTGAGGGTGGAGGCGGTGCCGCAGCTTTGATGAACGACGGAGCGGGCGGTGTCGGGTGGGGCGGCTTGGGTTTGAGTTGGGTGATGAGGGAATCGGGTTCGAAGGGAGGTAGACAGAGCAAGTCTTTTTTGCAAATTATTGGGTGTTAAGGCTGTTGTTTGGGTAAACAAATATTTTTTCAAAACTATTTATAGTAGGGGTTTTGGCCGCGTTTTTAAAAACGCAGCTTCAGGGATTGTTGAAGCCGCGTTTTAAAAACGCAGCTTCAGGGTAGACTATGGCCGCGTTTATAAATAAACGCGGCTTTAGGAGAGGTCTGAAGCCGCGTTTTTAAAACGCGGCTTCAAGACATATATTAAAAAAATATATATATATTTCAGATGGGTCTAAAGCCGCGTTTTAAAAACGCGGCTTCAGCCCATTCCAGAAAAACGCGGCCATAGGTCCAATAAACGCGGCTACAGAGTTGGGCTTGGGCTGCGTTTCTCACACGCGGCCTTAATGTAGGTGCTGTGGGTGCGTTTTTTAGAAACGCGGCCCAAGTAGGGTCTTAGGCTGCGTTTTTAAAAACGCGGCTGAAAAAAACGCGGCCTAAGACCCGCGTGTTTTGTAGTGTTTTCATCTTCTTTTATCTTTTTTTTTTTTTTAGTTTTTTTTTTTTAAAGGTGCATCGTAAATTATAATTGGTAAAACAAGAAATGAATCACTCGTAATAGAATATGTTGGGAAATTTAGACCCCGATTGATAAAATTAATAAGTTTTGAACCCAAGTTGTTAATTAGATTTATTATGAATAAAACTTGTTAAAATAAACAAACATCAATATCATGTCAAAATCATATGCAGCGAAAAGGTAAATAAGACAAGATATGATGACCTAAGAAAACTAATAAAACCAACCAGTTTCACAGTAAAAAACCTAGAAGAAACCTTCTTGAAAGGCAATTCACTATAGTAAAGATAAATTTCAAATCTAGTACAAAACATTTGTCCCTAGACTTTACAATCCCCATAAATGAACTCACAGCAGAAATCTTCTACTACTTCAGAACCTCTAAGCTCTTCAATATATGAACGCCACCCTTTTGATACATGGATCTCAGTACGTAACTCACTCACCAACTTGGGAAAGATGTTGGCTGCAAAATTCTTCAATTCATCCACACGATGAAAATTAAGAAGATGCTTGGTTACAAAACCCTATAGTGCACAAACATAGCAGCTTCTTTACAATAGAGATGAACTAGGGCAAACTTTCTCTCCAGTTACAAATTGCTTGAACAGACTTTGCTTAATGCTAGTGCAACTTGTGTTCTGTTTGACGACCTTTAAAATAATCCTTTTATATATCTAGGGTTATAAGAAAAGAATGTCCAAAGATATATCTATAGATTGGAAGAAAACAGATCAGAAATTCTGCTTTTCTTAAATCTCGACAGACAGCATCTGTCGAGATGCTGTCGAGCAGCTGTCAAGCCACGGGATTGGAACAGCTTCTTAAGCTCGATAGATGCTAGCTGTCGAGGTTTAATGACAAACACTTCTTCAGCTTGTTTTTTGGACAGACTTACATGGTTTTAACACTTGATCTTGAAACCTTATTTCTTGAAGTTTTGAAAACATCATAGATTTACCCAAATACAAGTAAAGTGCGTTTTATCAAAAGATTAACCAATTACATAAAATAATGACATATATTCCTAACAAGTGAAACACATATGTCATAACAATCTCCCCTTTTGGCAATTCGTGACAAAATCACAACAAACAAATGAACATATGAGAGAAGTTATAAAACACTCAACTCATGCTCACTTGTTGAATACAATTAAATCTATCCTAACATAAACTCTTGAAAAACTTTGCAAGAAGAGAGTTCATGACAAGTAGACTTTGACAACCTATATTTCTAAAACACTTTTAACAAAACACATCAAGACATCTTTGTGTGAAGCAGAAATGATAGATTGCATACAAATAATAAGAAGCATGTGCATAGAGAGAGAAAAGAGACAACACATGTAAGAGTAGGTGAAGAAAACATACATCATCACATATATATCAAAAATAAGTACAATGTATGAAAAAAAAATGGTCACAAGACCTAAGGTATAAGAAGAAGAAGCTAAAAGTAGCTCCTACAACAACAAGGAGGTAAACACTCCCCCTAACAAGATGAAACACATCTCCCCCTTACAAGGGCATGTATTTCTTCCCCTAACATGTAGAATCTTAAAAAGAAATCACAATTTCTCCAATTTCTCCTCTGTTTTGTCATGATTAACAAATGGTACAAGAAGCTATAAAACTCCGCCCAAGAAATATAAAGATGATCACAAATGATCAAGGGGGCACAAAGAATTCATAAAAATGCATGAATGTAATGAAATAAGATGTTATGGATGACAAGATATTAAAGAAATATGCAAAACATGTGAAAAACAATGCATGCAAGAGAATCTCGATTGATCGAGAGGTGTTGAAAAGCTATCGAGCCAACCTCGATAGATCAAGAAGGTGTCAAGGATCTATCGAGCAGACAGAAGAATTCTCGATCGATCAACCTAGCTGTCGAGAGGTGTCGAGATTGCGATAAGAAAAAGTTTAAGAGCTCGAAAAATAGCCTAGCTGTTGAGAGGTGTCGAGGAGCTGTCGAAATGCTTTAAAAACAGTTTTTCAAAGAAGAGAAAAACACAAACATGAAAGCAATCAAGAATGCAACTCAACCAAATATTCAAACAACATTTTGATCTCTCAACAAGAAAAATGTCATGCATTTTGATTCAAAACACACACACACACACACATGCTAAACAAGTCTAACCAATTTTATATTTCAAAAACAAGTCAAGATAGTTTAGTGAACATATATTAACACATGTAAACCTTGTGATGGCCAAATCACATTGTACCTACACATGTATCAAAAATAGCAAAGAATTTTGCGTGTTGTGTGTGAAATAATCACAAGATTGCATAAGTATCTCTATGTTATAACGATTTGAGATATGAGAAAATCACTTTAACTCACACACAATCATAATTGTTTGATGAGGACTATCTCCTTCAAGGTACATCCTATAACTCCTACATCTCCTAGAAAACATGCTTGTAATCATGTTTTAAAGCATTCTGTTCTTTTTACTTTTATTTTCTTTGCATATTTTTATCAAGCAAATCATGCATAGGAATACAAAAGAGAGAAAAGAAATACCCAATTATGTTAAACTTTTTTATTATGAAGGCGAAATTTGTGGTTTTCTTGGTAACAATCTGGGACACATATGCATGCAACTAATAGAGGTGTTACAAAATCTATTTATGAAGTCGACATTAACTGTTTTAGTGAAAACAACCATCTTTAGAACAAGCCTACAAATTTCGTTGTTCATTTTAGCAATTTATCTTTTCTCCATCTATAGCATATTAAGATATTTGTGATAATAAATTGTGGAATGTGGTTTATCTAGTCCATTGATAACATATTGGAAAGAATATTATCAATCTATACATAATTAAAGTGAAAATTCAACATTAAGCTAATATGCTTAATTTTGTGTTACACTTTCTTATAATAGATTGTAAAACTACTCTAATTTTATACCAAGTATCCATACAATTTTAATACTTCCAATTTGCTTAGAGCCTTGGCATCATCAATTCATGCAAAAAATTCTTTATTTTATTATAAGAAACTACTTATACTATTTTACTTAATTACTTTTTAAAACACATCATATTAGATTATTTATTTAACATTCTATTTTATTTATATAATCATTTCTCATTTTTTATATATATTTTTTCTTTTACCTCTCTCTCTCTCTCTCTCTCTCTCTCTATTTTTGTAACCATTTCTCTCCTCTCAACCCTCATGTCTCTCTCATCCTAGCTCTCTTTGCCAATGTCCCTCTCTAAGATCTCTCATCTTAGCTCTCTCTTTGGCAAACAAAGAAATCTCTCTCTATCAAACTTGTTAGAGAATTAGAGACCCAAAGAAAATTGTGTGTGTCTCTCTCTCTCGTAGCTCATTATTGTCATATCTCTCTCATCTGAGTTTAAATGTTCCACCACCATTGGGTTTGTGTCTCAAAGACAAGTCGGTTGTTGCGTCGCCGATCAAGTTTGGGTTTGATTTTTCTTAGGTTTGGGTTAATGGGTTTTTCGTTGATGCTTTGATTTGTGTCTTGAGTTGATAATATGAACAATCATTATGGAGTAAATGTCATAAGTTAGACTTTTATTGTAAACATAAAAGTTAAAATAAAAAACTATTATGGAATAGGTTTATGCTTTAATTTATACTAGTGTGTAGCTCTTTGCATATGCACGGGTTCAATTTTAAAAAATCACAATTATACAGTCTAGATTATACAATTTTTTAGAAAATGTTCAAATTATACATGGTATTAACTTACACTTTTTTTAAACCTTACATTTTTAAAATATATAATGGTTATATATATAATTTAGGCTAAAATGCAAAACTAACTCTCTGAATTTCTTCAAATTTCATTTCAGTCTTTTAACTTTGCGTTCAGTCATTTCAGTTCTCTAAGTTTCATATTTATTCAATTAAGGCATTTCTGTCAACTTTTGTTAAAAGTTTTTGAAAACAAAATCTAGAAAATATTTTTCAATCATTAATTTAATTTTTTTAATTTAAAAAATTTAAAGAAAAAATTATAAAATTGAAAAATTAATCACAACATGTAACAAAAGTTTATGAAAAAAGCCTTAATTGAATAAACTTGAAAATTAGAGGACTGAAATGAACAAACATAAAATTAGAGGATTAAAATGAAATCAGAAGAAACTTAGAGGGTCAGTTTTGCATTTTACCCTATAATTTAATTAGTTTTATACTTTTCAATTTTTGCACATAATAATTCATTTGCTACAAAAATTAAAAACTTAGATGAACATATAGTGAAAAATTGGACTCTAATTAAAATTCAATTTAGAATCTAATTAGATTTGGACTCTTCAATTTTTGTACTCAATAATTCATTTGGCACAAAATAAAAATTAAATGGGAAACGTGGCGCAAAGTTGATATTCTAATTAAAATCTAATTGGATTTTCTCTAAACTTTGGCTATTGACCACACACACACACACACACACACACACACACACTCTAGTGTGTAACCTCGTGCATATGTATGGGTACACATATTTCATAGAGAAGATTTCTTGTGAGTATTTTAAATCAAAACTATACTGAGCCTGCACATCATATGGGTCATCATTTAGTGTTTCTAATGGTAAATATAGCTTGTTGTGTTTGTTATCAGGAAATTTAAGGAATAAAAGTTGATAGATGGAGGAATCAACTAGTGAGGAAATTCAACAAGAAGAAAGTGCTTCAATAAAAATTGAAACTTCAAGTGAAATTAAAAATCAAAATGAATGGTTGGTAAATAAGGTCAGAACAATGTTTGAAAAATTAGAGCCTCCAATATCAACTAAGTGTCTTATCTACAAGGTTCCGTATCTCCTTCGACAATGGAATAAAGGCGCCTACACTCCTCAAGTTATTTCAATTGGTCCCATTCACCACAACAACAATAGATTGCAAACCATGGAAAAGCATAAAGTAAGATACTTCAAGAGCTTCTTGCAAACGGCTGAGATAGAGTTGGAGACTTTAGTAAGCACTATAAGGGAGATGGAAGATAGCATTCGACGTTGCTATCTAGAAACTGTTCAGCTTGGAAGTAATAAGTTTGTGAAAATGATCATGTTAGATGTGAGCTTCATTCTTGAGTCTTTCAGGAGACACATACACAAAATTCAGACAGCTGACGATCCTATATTTGTGGAAGATTGGCTACGCAATACGGTGAGGCAAGAGTTGTTATTACTTGAAAATCAGCTTCCATTCTTTGTTATTCAAAAAATATACAACTTGGCATCGCCCAATTATATCTGTTTTTCCTCAAGAAGAAGTTCTCTAATTGAACTATCTTTTATCTTCTTTGATTTCTTCAATGATCATAAGAAAATACCCGAACCCAAAATGGAAATACAACACTTCACTGATCTACTTAGATTCTTTCAACAACCCCCTCCCCATCCCAACAAGAAACCAAACAGAGTCCTTGAAATGACATTTCCTAAGTACTCTGCAACACAACTGCATGATGCAGGAGTAAAGTTTAATGTGATTTCAAACAAATCCGTATCGGAATGGGACTTAAATTTCAAAAACGGGGTGTTGAAAATCCCACGCTTACTATTCGATGATAGTACAGAAGCATGTGTTCGAAACATAATGGCATTAGAGCAATGTCATCAAAGAATGCATTCAACAGATGAATATGTTATTTCAGATTTCTATTTAATATTGGATCATCTTGTCAACACTTCCAAAGATGTGGATTTACTCATTGATAAGGGAATCATTGTTAATTGGCTAGGCGACAGCAATACAGTGAAATGCATGATTAACAATCTTAATTTAGGAATCATCTCAAGCCGAATGAACTCTGATTACAATCTTCTCTGTAAGGACTTGAATGTTTTCTATGAGAAAACTTGGCATAGATGGAAGGCCTTGTTAAGACGTCAATATTTTGGCACTCCTTGGAGAGCAGCTTCTACTATCGCAGCTATTATTCTTCTGGGGCTCACTTTAATACAAACCGTATGCTCTATCATCCAAATAGTGCCTATTTTTAAAATTTGGTAATGTATGGCTAGTACATGGATGCATGAAGCACGTGCACGTTGAGCCAGAGTTGCAGATTTCTTGAGGAAGAGTTTGGATTGCTGTAAAATTCTTGTTTTTTCTTGATTATTATCTACTTGTTATCTGAAAAAAGCTTGGATTGGATTGTAATTTTCTTTGGCTTGGATAGGATTGTTATTTGCTTTAGGATAGTATTTATCAGAATATTGTGATGACTTCTATCACGTTTACTTTTCAATTGCTCACATTCCATTTTCAGTTGTTGTAAGGCTATATATATGAACATTGATGAAGTTAATAAAAGCCATCGGATATATTTTACCAAAATTTGGCAAGTAATCGTTGTAAGAGATTGGTCTCCTCAAAGTAGACTAATGTTCTTTTATACCATTTTCTATCCAAACCAAGTAAGAGGGTTTGAGATGAGGAAGGGCAATAGTCATGAGATAATTAATATGAATAAATGCATACAGATACAAACCCTAAATGCCTAAACAAGGAAAACCATAACTAGCCTTCCCATGATGAGAACATAAATGGTGATTTGCTTCTTACTTATGTATCAACAGGGCTACAACTGCTTCCACTTTTTTTGTTTTTTGTTTTTTGTTTTTGTTTTTGTTTTTTGTTTTTTTTTTGTTTTTTTTTTTTTTATTTTTTATTTTGTGCACCAAATTTTTATCCTTCATAGATTAGAACAATATCCTATTCCATTCCTAATTCATGACCTAGTCTTTAGGGAATGCTACTTTTTCCTAAGATTTGATACTTTCTATTTAACCAAAAAAAAAAAAAGAAAGAGAGAGAAGATAGAAAATTTATTTATTAAAAATTTATCTTTTTGTACAGATGCTATGAGGAAAGAACTTTCCTCCACCCAAGTTTCCAGACAACCTTGCAAGAAAGCTTCTTTTACCAAAACATGAGAAGCATGATTACAAATACAACTATATTTATAGAGGACAACTATTTCTGTCTTGCTGCATACCATTAAACATCATCTGCTAAGACACCAAATGAGTGAAGGCAACATTCAGATTGGTCTATAGAAGCAAATAGAGTAGCACAATCCCCTTCAAAACTTGATGCAAGCAGCAAGCCCAATTCAGTACCAAAATTCAAAGAATGCAACACCACATTTGCATACATTTGCATGCCCAGCATCTTCGTTCCACCATGGATTGTGGTGCATTGAACCACAATAACATCATCTATAATCAGTATCAAGATTTGACAAGATTCTACAAGCGCCCTAGGAGAACCAACTACACATATGGAGGAACATATTGCAACGTTACTACTTTTAATTGGCAATCCTTGGAGAAGTGCTTCTACCATCGCAGCTATTTTTTCTTCAGTGCCCACTCTCATACAAACCATATGTACTTTCTAAATTCAGATATCTAACTATAGAAAGTTATAGAGGCACTTGCTAGCCTTAAAAAGACATATCTACGGAGCTAAAATTTGCGATAAACTATGAATTTGGGATCCATATATTTTTACTTAAACAACTACTCACTAATTAGGGTCTGACATAAACTTTGCCAAACAAAAATTAGTAATTAATTAAACTTTGTTATATTTAATTTAACAATGCAATCAAGCTTTAGTTCCAAACTTTGGGGTTGACAACGGATCTTCACTGACTAAATCAATGTCATTCACATGTATATATTTCCATCATTCTATTAGTCGAACCGTGAGATATGTCATTTTACCTGAAAACTAATTGGTGTTGAAAAAAACACACTTAAGTCTTTTATGGCATTCAATACTATACCCATTGGGCCTGTTTTTAAAACGATTGTAGAGATTCAAATCATGGTCCTCCAATCTCGCTTCACAACAATGCTCCCACAGCTTGAACCCATGACCTCGGCTATACTGCTTGAAAGTGCACTACCGTAGTTACTAGATGTTGTTTTAGGTCCTCAATTTTAATTATGACCTAATTGATTTTAGGCTAAACACAATTAAAGTGGAATTTACATAATTGGCTAATTAATTAATTAATTAAAGCACTCAAAAATTGCATGGATAACATAATTGAGCAAAGCAATAATGTAAAAGCTAATAAGTTAAGATAATACAAACCAAAGATAACATGCAATTTGATATCAAAAGAAGAAACCTAAGAACTCGAAGTAAAAACATCTCCACAACCTAAGAAAAACACGCTCATAAAGTCTTTTATAGCAATTCACATCACGTCTTATAGGTTTGTTTTTAGAGCGGTTATAAGGAGTCAAATTGTAGTCAACATATATAACTCAATCAAAACCTAAGGCCCTAAAGCCTAACTTTACCATCCTAAGACAAACGCCCCTACCCAAACGGGAACCAAGCAAACATACAAGAAACTTATAGGCTTTAACACAAACAAAAAATTTTATTTCCCTACCATAAACAATGTGCATTTACCAACTTAATACAAAGCATGCATGTCATTACCAAATCATGATTAAATTAGCCAAAGTAAAACACTTGTCAAAGAAAGCATATATGAACTTACAAGATAGACCACACAACAAAAGCTTGTAGTAATTTCCTTATAGTCTCAACATTCTAATCATACTTTTCTAATTAAATTTGCAACAAGTCAGCTATTTTTAAAAATTTGTTTGGTCCACTTAGTTTTATCTAAAAAGCTTGAAATTAAATAGGGAGAAGCCCTTATATGTCTAGTATGTACCATAAAAAATTTAGTTCAAAATAAATTTTCTATAATATATTAAAAATCATATAGTGCATCTGACTCAAATCTGTATAAAGTCACAAAAGAAAAATACTATAATTTTAACCCTATGCCAAAAGCTTTGAAACTTGATTAAACCTTAAAGCTACATGTGTCAGTACATATAAAAAACTAGGATTACAACCCATAAGCTCATATAACAAACATCACAACACAAGTCAAGAAATTCAATCTCATAACTCATATAGATAAATTATCAAACATTTGGTAAGCAAAAGACACATGCTCATATTACTTGCACAAATTTGTAGTTAACACCACAATCACAACCACATATGCCAAAGACATTTCAAAATGCAAGGAAACCCTTTTTCTAAAATTAACCCAATCTCCCATATAAGTCAAAACCCAAATGACTTCTTAAGAAACCCAACTCACATGGTTGTCAAATAACAAAATCCATTTCACTCCATTAAATTAAAAACCTCCAATGAGATTTTAAATGTACCAATAAACACAACAAACTACTTCTAAGACAAAACCCACAACATAAAGAGCAATCCTAACAATATAGGATAAAAACCCAAAGATATTAGAAGGTGGGTCAAAGAAATTTTACCTTAGATTCACGTTAGGAGAAGTCAAACCATGAATAATAGTTTGATGACTAAAAATCTAGTGGAAGCTAACCAAGAGACCAAGAGGGAGGAGAGACTTGGTAGAGAGAAAGATAGAGGGATGTGTGTATTTGAGTTTCTGTTTGTGTTAGGGAGTGAGTGATAATGAGAGAGGGAGGGCTGAAATTTTTTTAAGTGAGTGGGTGGGAGAAATGAAATTTTATGTGGAGAAAGGGAATTTGTTTTGCTAAAATTTAAGTTGTACTCTTTAGTGACGAATATAATTTTGTCACTATAACATACTTTTAGTGACGAAATTTAGATTTCGTCGCTATAGCATACTTTCAGTGACAAATTATGATTTTGTCGCTAAAACTATGAAATGAAAAACCTATTTTGTGTGAATATTTTTAGCAACGAAATTCAGATTTCATCCCTATAACATACTTTTAGTGACGAATTATGATTTTGTCGCTAAAACTTTGAAATGAAAAATCTATTTTGTGTGAATATTTTAAGTGACATACTTTTAGCGACGAAATTCAGATTTCGTCGCTATAGCATACTTTTAGTGACGAATTATGATTTCGTCGCTAAAACTATGAAATGAAAATTTTATTTTGTGTGAATATTTTAAGCGACGAAATTCAAATTTCGTTGGTATAGCATACTTTTAGTGCCGAATTATGATTTCGTCGCTAAAACTATGAAATGAAAAACCTATTTTGTGTGAATATTTTTAGCAACGATAGTTTTTTGTCACTAATGCTCCCTTTTAGCGATGAAATGACTTTCGTCACTAATACTATTCATAGCAACATCTACAATGACGAAATCTTTCATCACTAAAAATTTCAACTTTTAGTGACGAAATATTTCGCCGCTATAGATTAATTAAGTTCCTGCCACAATTTTCCCCTTTAGCGCTCATATTTTAGATCATCAATAGTGACAAAAATTACTTTTCGTCGTTAAATGTTATAATTTTTTTCATTATTAGCGACGAAATCCATATTTCGTCGCTAAATTTGTATTTTTAGTGACAAAAAATATTTCCTCACTAATTTTCGTCGCTAAAAATACATTTTGTTGTAGTGAGTTGTCATGAGTTCTATTATATAAACAAAATTGTATTGTCATGCAATGATATTGAAGGACCCGTAGGCCTTTTTGTCATGTCCATACTGTTTAGATCGTATGTGTAACTGATGTGGAGCTCTTTGGTTTAGGTGACTTTCTTTTCCTTTCCCCATAATTTGTTTAGTTTCTTTCTTTATTTGTGATACTTGATTTTAGTCACCCCAAACACCCGTAAATAGGAAAAATAATTTTTGAAAATCTATTTAAGGTAAAACAAATGCAGTTTTATTAATTGTCTTGTTTCTTGTATAAAAAATAAATATTATCTCAGTACAAAATCTCTTTCATCAGCAATTTGAAAAATTATTGAATACTCTATGAATAATATAAATTCATACTCCTCCATCTCACATAACTGTGAGTATCATTAATTAAATTTATAGTGAGACCTACAATTTATGTGAGATAAAAGAGTACACATTTATAATATTCCAAAAGTACCCAATAATTACCCTAACAATTTAACACTAATAAATCCCATTAAATTGCTGTGATCATCAGACCTTGAATGTTTCTTATTAAAAAAAAAAAGGAAAAAAGATTATGAAAAATTATAAATTTCACTTCTCTATTGGGCCGCAACTTTTCACCGTTACTTTATACTTCTTTTTATATACAGTCATTGCTCAGCATGCAATTTAGGCCTATTTCTTTTTCTTCTTTTTTTTTATACAAACTGTTCATTTATTAATTGTAATTGAAACACAACACATTTATAGTGATGAATTTTTTAGCTAGGAAGGTTTTATGGAATTAAACTTGGAAATTTTCTTTGCCGATTCTATGCAAAGTGCAAACTTCTTGGCTTAAATAAGGTCAATAATAGTCAACCCTGTTTGTTATTAATTGCAAGTACTAGAAATGGCTAGTCTGAAATGGTCGTCAAAATCAGAGAACATGCATGCGAACTTTCTCGTTGTATTCTATCTAATGAAAAGATTCAAAACACGTGGTAACAACCCATTATGGCTACCGCTGCTAGAAAATTCCAGCTGAATCCCAATCAAAATAACATCATTTAAAATCTTATTTTCGATCGAATAATATTTATTTTAAATAACACATCATTATATACACTTCCAAATCTTAAAAGTATCTTAAGTAACTCTTTTTCTCTTTTATATATATATATATATATATATACTGCTCTCTGATCATATGCTCACGTGCATGTTTAAAAACTCTTTTGTTTTCTAAGGTAAATAGTACCAATAATTTTTTTCAAACATGAAGAAAAAAATTCTAAATTTTAGCAATACTCTTTTTAAATTTAAAATAATTTATTAGTTTTTGAAACACTTAAAAATTCAAATATTCAATTGAAATAGTATAAGTATAAATATAAACACAAATGAAGTTTTTTTTAATGGGAGAAAGCAAGACTGATAATAAAACCAAAACTTCGGGGAGATGATGTCGTGTAAGTTCCAGAGTCGCCCACGTATGATAAACACACGTGTATCTCCATGAAGATTTGTACACACAGATAGAATTAATTACCGCAGTGTCTCATGTGGCTTATTTATGGAATATACAAACCTCACTCACTTTCCTAACAAACTCATCTAAAGTCCTCTCTGTTGGAATCATCTTTGAATCACTTTGCACCCTTTTGGCGTTTTAAGCTGTCTCAGTGATGGGTTTTCTGGATTTTGTCTCCGAACTCTGTGACTGTGACTGGCACGTCCACAGTAGCAATAAGCTCAAAAAACGCAAGCAAGTTCAGGTAGTATACATACACCTCTAAACACCATTCCAATATTTGCTTCATCTTCACCATATATTTCTTGTTTTCAGTACTTTTAATTAGCTTGTTAAAAACTACCTGTTTGAGTGTTAAGGATAGCACAGAGTAAGTAACTAACACAGTTTCTTTCACAATGGCCAAGGTAATCGACCATTAATAGTGGACACTGACACAAATAAACCTTCATTTATTTTTTATATAACTCAAACGCTAATAATTGTGAAATTTTATTGTGAAAAAATTATATTATTAACATGATTGTAATGATATATGAATACAATCATAAACTTTTAATGACTATTTCAGCAAGTGTGAAGTGAAATCTGTTGTATTACATGATTGTAATGATAGTAATGCAAAACCTTTTGTTGATGATATTAGACGGTGGAGATAAAGGTGAAAATGGACTGTGAAGGTTGCGAAAGGAGAGTGAAAAAATCGGTGGAAGGCATGAAAGGAGTGACACAGGTGGAAGTGGAACCGAAACTGAGCAAGCTGACGGTGATAGGGTACGTAGACCCCATGAAGGTGTTGGAACGTGTCAGACATCGAACGGGGAAGAAGGCTGAGTTGTGGCCCTACGTGCCTTACGATGTTGTCCCGCACCCCTACGCGCCAGGCGCGTATGATAAGAAGGCCCCACCTGGGTACGTGCGGAACGTGCTGGATGATCCAGAGTATTCCTCTCTCGCACGTGCCAATTCTTTGGAGGTCAAGTACACCACCGCGTTTAGCGATGAAAACCCCAATGCCTGTGTAGTAATGTGAAACATTTTGGGATTGGATTTCTAATATGTTTGTCCAAGTATTATAGAAGTATACGTAAGTTAAAAATTGTTATAAAAATACGTGTTGTAATGTTTAAATACTGAAAACGGTTATCAAACTCTTTTGTATATATGTGTTCTATTTATCAAAGGTGGTGCTTGTATTTTTTTTTTTTGGGGATTATGCATATGAATGGATGTGTGTGCGCATATATATATATATATATATATATATATATATATATATATATATATATTATATATATATATATTGCCATGGAGGCTGGTACTATCAAACTTTATGAAAGTCTCTTGTTTGATTATTATCAATGGAAATGCTTGCGAAACTAGGAAGGTCCTTTGAATTGAAATTGTATTACTATCAGTGATGTTATCGCATGCTGGCATGTTTATTAAGTATTATTTTGGTTTTGAATCACAAAATGTATTTGTGATTTTGAGAAAGAAACAAGAAAAGGTAGTCTTTTGATCTACTCTAGAATAAAGTTTGTCATGGCTAAGATCATCTCTTGAAGACTTACATATCTTAGAAAAACAGAACATATAATTAATTACATAACTGCATGTTGTCTTCTCTTTATATATGCCTTTGCTCTTGCCTCTTGATTGCTTTTTTTTTTTTTTTTTTTTTTTTTTCTGTCTTCTCTTTATTCTGGCGGTTGAACCTCCAAAGAGAAGGAGAGAAGGCCAAAGAAAAGAAGAAAGAGAAACAGTGGGAGAAGAAAGAAAAGGAGAAAGCCTGGAAAAATGGACAAATTGATAATAAGAAGCATAGAATAAGGCACAAGGAGAAAAGGAGCCCAGAAGATCAGAAAGGAAGAGATCAACAAAAGGGAGGAGAAAATGAAGCATAAACTCTTGAGAAGATTAGCCTTACTGAAGAAGAACATGGCAATTTGGTTGATTCCTAGAATTAATGAAAGCTCAGTCTCTAATGGCAAAGCATATATAATTCTGATTACACATTTTTTCCTTATTAGTTAGAGAGGCTTTTTAATACTAGGGTTTGTTAACTTGCACGGCAGTGATAGTCTTTCTTCAAATTGTTAAATTTGCGTAAGTTTGGATATAGACGCGGTTGTGTTTGTGCTTGTTCCTGCATTTTTTGGGTGGTCTCGTGTACTATTTACAGGTGGATTTCAACCAAAAAAAATAAATAAATTGAGTTTTACGGCACTATTTATATATTTAAAAATCATTTTGCTATTGTGTTTTCAATTTTCAATAATAAGCGGTATCCATACAGTGTTAAAAGGTTTATTACAAGCATTTTTTCCATTCCCTTGCTTTCATGCTTCTGGAGCAACTCTTGCTTCACTTGGTGGAGTTTAATTTTGTTCCAAAGATTAGTTTACAACGAAGATTTTTCTTTGTTGGAGAATAGTAACGTTTTAATATTGTACCACAGATTAATTCAATTCTCTCCCTCTCGACTAAAGATTAGAAATTTATTAATGAAATTGAATATTTGGTACAGCAGCCAATTATACAATGGCATTATAAGTTTATAACACGATGGTATTTTTTTCATTTGCTCAATTTAAATTTAAATAATTCACATATCTTGTTAATTAAGAATATAATTGAAGTAATTCTTTGTGTATCACTTGAAAATGGTTACTCTTAACTTGATAATGGTCACTTTACAAAATTTATTGAAAATCTAATTCGGTAAATCCTTTGTCATTTATGATTTAACAGTTAACATTTGACAATAATGTATCTTGCATATGCGAAAAATGAAAAAGGAATAGGCCAACATAGAGTTTCACTTAAAGTAATCATAAATTTTCTTTTACCTATGACACAATTAGCGATCATATTCACTTGGATTTACAATGAGAATGCCACTTAAACCTTATCCCTGTCTTCTCTCAATTTCCATTTCTAAGTGCTTAAAGTATTGAACTCCACAAATGTTCATCTTAATGTTCAAATTCAAGACCTCATTTTTTTAAAATGGATAGAGTCAATTTTATGGTAGAGGCCTAAACTTTCATGAATTTACACGTTGTGTCATGCTATTTAAAGAATGTGACACGATCTATGTCATTAGAGTCATGAAGAAAAGATACTCCATTTAAGCAAATGGAAAGGATATTAATATCATTAAAATTAAACAATTAAGTACATAAATTACATTTTTTAAAAAATTATTTATCATTGAGTACATGACCAAAAAAATAGGAACTTCACATATCTTTTTTTTAAATGATTAACTTATTACTAATATCTCTTTCCCCCTGTAATATGGATAATAAGCTCTATTTGTTTGTGTAAAAAATATTTATTCAATTTGATGAAAATTTTAATTAATAGATAGTCTTTTATTTGTTTGAATTCAATGGAAAATAATCCAAAAGATACTAAAATTATTTTATAATTTTGAGAAGTTGAAACATTTTCCATATATTCTTTTTTTTTTTTCTTGGGCCACCAACACCACCACCATCACACTACCTTCAATGATGTGATAATTGACATCATGCAACCACTACTTGCAACAATGTTATTTTCATCATTGTTGTTGCCGTTCCATCACCATCACCATCACCATCTTCAATATCACCACCACTCTTACTAGAACCTAGGAATGGCCATGGACCATGTTTGGGTTAGGTATACCCAAACTTGACCAAAAATTTTACCCGTAGATACTTGATTCAAGATTGTTACTTAGATCTTTTTACTCATGGATACCTAGACCTGACTTGAACTCTATTTTTTGGAGTTTTATTTATTTATTTTTAGATTTGAAATTTAAAGCTTTTAAGTTAAAAAATTAAGAGCAATCGCATCAGTAGTTGCAAAATACAAAAAGTGTTCAATTTTGCACATTTTAACCAAAGAATCACTCACATCAGTAAATGCAAAAATGTGCAAATATACAAAATTGCTACAGTAACCGTGCATATATGCAAGGTTACTGTTCATGTGCAAATGATTTTTGTTATACTTTTTTTCTCTCTCCCCCTTCATGTTGCTCTTCTCCTCTGTCTTATTCTCACAACAAACCACAAAATCACCCCTGCCCAGCCTCAACCATAGATCAAGGTGACACCACAAATCAAGTCAGATGAAATCAAACTCCAAAATTATCCAAAACCAAGATGAAGTCAAGTGGAGACCATGTAGCACTACACCAAGATCAAAGGTGGTGGTGGTGGGTCGCTGCAATTGGGGCTGACTTGGGTTATTGGCAGTGGTGTGATGATGGCGACGGTGAGGTTGGTTTGAGTTTGAGAAATCTGTTGAAGGAAAAAAAAGAATAAAGAAAAGAAGGAAAAGGAAAACAAGAAAGAAGGAGATGGTTTAGAGAAAGAGAAAGAAAGAGGTGGGTGGGGCCACGTGGGTAGTGGTTTGTTTGATATAATAAAAAATTAAAAAAATATTATTATTTAAATAAAATAGATTATAAAATAGATAAACTGATGTAAGTGTTTTGTAAAAGTGGGTGTGTAAAATAAAAAAAAATATGTTTTTTTTTTGCGAAATAGACAGGAATTTGCATGGACTGATGTGGTTGCTCTAATAATAATCTTGTCCTCATGTCTTGCAGAATTATTAATTTTTTAATAGGAACAAAATATTTAATTTTACATTTTTATTGTTTGTAGTCACCAAACAATTGTCTATGTGCATTTTGCTGGAAATGTTTTTGAGAAATGCTATATTCATAATATTTTCACAACAAATTCTAAGTGGCAGGTTGTTACTGGTTGTTATTGTGAGGACAAAAAAGTAATCTCAATGGTAAGTTTAAATTTAAATCAATAACAACTAATCACTTATGATTTGTTGTAAACATAGCACTTATCAATTTTTTTTTACCCATATAGAGAAAACTTGGTTAGCTTTAACGTGGGAATTAATATGCCAAATATCTAAACTTTTATGTAAGGAGAAATCTTGTATGCCTTGATTACAAGTTACTTAAGTCCTGTCCGATATAATGAATAAAGTATAACTACTTTTAATGATAGTTTTCTGAATTCTATTTTCAGTAGATTCACCATGATTCTTCCATGGAAAACAATAAGATCTGAGTTGCAAGCATCTAATTCATTCTCCACGGCAGTTGGGCATTTGTAAATTATGAAATTATAATAATGTTTACTGTATATATCATTAACCATATAAAGCATTTTATTTAGCAAACCAAAGCAGACATTTTTTTATTTTTAAAAATTTTATTCGTACAACACAATGAAGCAACAAATATTCAAAATTCATATACAAGCAGCACTAGCTGCAAACCTGCCTTATCAGGCAACAAACTGCTTCTATACATTCAAGATTCAGCACACAGAGAAGGGAGTTCTCCACAAGGAACATAAAACTCAGCTTCGAATAGATTCGTTTTATGTTCCTTCACATCTTGAACTACTATCCTCAAAATTTCAGAGTCAGTTTTGCAATTCACACTACGAATTCTAAAGTCCTTCAATCCCCACATGGTAAACTGCTTCCCATGCTTACTTGCAGATAAATTTCTGCAGATTTTTGCCTTTCAGCTTTTTCACTTAAACTCCTCATTTAAGGTGCCAATCTGTCTGGTTGTAAGGCATCTATATATTCAACACTGTCATATTCTTTGGATATAGGATAATCATATAGATTGGATCCAAAGACACTACCCCCATACATAAATAGACAATTGACCTCCTTGATATCCCCGCTTAGCAATCTTTAATTATAATTATAATTTTATATTTTTATAAATAGTATATTTCGAGTTTCGGGTAATAATCAAATTCACATGAGAATTTCAGGTTCAGGTAAAATCCAACCTGATTCTCTTTTACCTATGATAAACTAGGTAATACTTAGAACTTTCGGGTCAGGTATCCGTTATCCAATTGATTTGACCATCTCTACAACACAACCCACATAATAATAATAATATAATAATAATAATATAATACAAAATAAATAAATTATAAATTGTAAATTGCACTCTTTAACTTTAACTAAAACTCAATTCAATTATGTAACTTTACTTTCTTTCAATTCAGTCCTCTTACTTTATTTTCGCTCAATTCAGTTCTCTAACTTTAACTTTGTTCACTTAATCATTTCATCTACTTTTGTAAGAGATTTTCGCTTAAGTTTTCCAAACCAGACTTAAAAATAACATCATTTAAGAGATTATTGACGACATAATTCAAATAGAGACTAATGAGAAGGTGGATTAAATAAAATTGAAACTTAGAGGACTAAATTGAACAAAAATAAAGTTAAGAAACTGAATTGAATTTTGGTCAAAATTAGATGATGTAATATGTAATTAAGCCTTATAATATTTTGTGCAAGTCAAACAATAAAAAATATTTCTGTGATCATTTTTATGAATGCAATCAAATATGGATATTAAAGCAGATGAAAATTGTTATAAGTAAACAACCTTTGTTAGGAGGGCTTTTATTAAAAATAAAAATATTTTGCGGTTTGAAAATATTTTTCATCCAAACAAATACAACCTTAATTTCTACAATAATTTTTTTTTTATGGGAAGTTCGTAATCTTTATTCAAGTATTTTTTTTTTTCATATCTAATGCAATAATAGTTGGTAAATTAATTTGTCTGCATGTTTTCATATTCTACTTTTACTTTAAAAAAAAGTTTAAAACACTAGTATTTTGTTTCTTAACTTTACAAAAAATTTGTTTTTCGAGCTTAAACTTAAAAAAATTCTTTTTTATTCCTTAAATTTTGTAAAATTTATTTTTAATAATTTAGAGACAAAAATAAGGAAGAAATTTTTTTCTTCAATAATTTAGTGACAAAAAAAAAAAACATTCAGTAAAATTTAGAGACCACAATAGTTTTTTGAAAAAAAAAATATTGATGTTTTAAGAGAACAACTACATCCACAATATTCTTACAAAAAATTCTAGATGATAAGTTATTTGTACTCTAATTTGAACTTGAATAAAATTGTATAGTTTTTTGAAAAAATAAATTGATATATATATTTTGAAAATTACATTTGATATCTTACAATAAATTGTAAAGGATAAGTTATTTTGCTCTAATTATACTTGAATAACATCCAATAACATCCTAAAATTTAATATTTGTTGCAAAAATATTAGGAGGCAGCCATGTCATGGAAGGGAATCTAAATGGATTGTTGTCCTAAATTCCAATGGACATGGGGTCCACCTCACATAGTTAGTTGACACTTGACACACGGTAAGCTTCTAAGCAAATCCGCAAAACGGAAGTTGGTCAAGGCGTAGATTCACTCACCCAATGGTTCAGGCATAGCATAACAGCCACAACCGGAAACCCCGAATCGATTTTGAGAATATATCAGATATCAAAATCAAAATCCAGTATATCATTTGCACCCGATCCAAGTTAGTCTACCCCAGAGAGCTAAGTCAAAACGCAACCTGAAAAGGAGAGAGAGTGAGAGAGAGAGAAAATGATCTCAGACGTAGCTGAAGACGAAGAGAAATGGTTGGCCGCTGGGATCGCCGGTCTCCAACAGAACGCTTTCTACATGCACCGCGCTCTGGTAATCCTTCCTATTCCTAGCCTCTGTTTGTTTCTCGAGAAAAACAAAGAAAATCGCTACAATTTCCATATTAAAGCCCTAATTTCTCTGATTCTGACAATTTTTTTTTTTTTTGTTTAGGACTCGAACAATCTTCGAGATGCCTTGAAATACTCGGCTCAGATGCTCTCCGAGCTTCGGACTTCGAAGCTTTCCCCTCACAAATACTACGAACTCTGTGAGTTTCTCTCTCTCTCTCTATCCGATCCGTTCTCTTTGATCAAAACGCAATTGATTTTTCTATGGCTTTGTTGATTGGTTGGTTTTTTTTTTTTTTTTTGTAATGCTCGACTTGTTAGATATGCGTGCATTCGATGAATTGAGGAAGTTGGAGATGTTTTTCAAGGAAGAGACTCGTCGTGGCTGCTCCATTATCGATCTGTACGAGCTTGTTCAACACGCGGTAACATTTTGCCCAGATTGTAAGTGATATTTACACTCTTAACCCCTTCCATTTCCATAATTAAAGTGAGCATTTATTTTATTTTATTTTTTTGTAATAATTATTTGTGATCTCGATCAGGTATTTACTATGTACAGTAGGATCTGTATACATTAAATCTAAGGAAGCTCCTGCTAAGGATGTTCTTAAAGATCTAGTCGAAATGTGCCGCGGCATTCAGCATCCTCTACGTGGCCTCTTTCTAAGGAGTTACCTTTCTCAAGTCAGTAGGGATAAATTGCCTGATATTGGTTCTGAGTATGAAGGGTAAGGGAACTAGATTGTTTTTTTGTTCTAGTTCTTAGGTGAAATCATTCCTATATGTGATTGAGTGGAGGAAGATTTGGTGGGTTGGTGTCCATTGAAGGTTTTTCGTGGATATGGTCGAGACTCGAGGCACATGCCAGAATGACTTGTGTCTGCAGTTATATACCAGTGGCTGCCCAGTTTCTTATTATGTGGCAGTAACTTCTATTTCTAGTTTAATTAAGATGACCAGAATGAATGCCTTCCGAAAATATCTTAGCATAGATTTAGTTGAGTTATTCCTTTTGTATCTTGTTTGTATTGGGTGTAAAATAGACCTTTGTATACTTTGTGCTTGTGAATTTAATGGGATACTTTACCCCTGCAGAGATGCTGACACTGTTACAGATGCTGTTGAGTTTGTGCTCCAAAACTTCACAGAAATGAACAAACTTTGGGTGCGGATGCAACATCAGGTTGGTTGAGATACCTGTGAATTGTTACCTTTTCTTATGTTTGGACGTGCATGGGACCACAATTAATGTTATTGAAAGCATGCTTGATCATGCTTTAGGTTTGAAGTTCAGTATGGTTTTTATGTAGCTACCTTTTGGTAGTCAACAAGGAGCATTATGGCTTAGCTTAAGCACAAAAGCTTTTGATTTTTTTTTTTGGTGAACCACAAGCCACCGTTATGTCTATACCAAGTGAAGCTCATGGAACTTCAATCCGGCTTATGGAAACTTTTATTTTTCAAATTTTGATAGTCACTCTTTTTCCTATTTTCTATGATATTTGGTCGCAATTCGCCATATTACCTTGCTGTGCATATTTATTTTTGGGTATTTCATGTGCTTATCGCTTTTCATCCTTTTGATGCCACATGTGTAAAGTTAGAACATTAAAGTAAATGGAAGGAAATTTGTCTCCACAAATCCTAGCTCTGCTGATTGCTTTTAGTTATGTTTGCTAGGTTTGATGTTCAAATATTAGAAATTTTTTTATAATTACTATTGGATAAATGCATTTTGGTCTAAAACATATTTGATAAAGCCATATGCTTGGTGGAATTTGAAATAATGTATAAATTGACTACATCATTGCATGTTGCAGTTGCAATATCACCCAATTTTCATTTTAACTAGGCTTGCTTTGTGTCTTGAAAACATGCACTTTACTTCACTGGGCTCATGCCTTCCTTTGTGGTTTGGCTCTAAGAGACATTAGCACTTAAGTGTGCCTTGAGCCTTAAATAGCAATGACACAATGCTGCATGTCTGGAAGGTAATATCATGAGGGCATGATTTCTGGTCATGCAGGTGTTATAGTGCTTGTGAATCATTCATACTCTTAGCTGATCCTGTGTTGAGGCTTGCTATCGGGCTTTCTGGTCTGCAGGGACCTGCCCGGGATAAGGAGAAACGGGAGAAAGAAAGGAGCGAGCTGCGTGATCTTGTAATATCAGTAACCCGTATCTGGTAATTTCACTGCAATAAATTGTGTACATACTCAGTGTACACTTACAGAATGCTTCTTTTCGCACCCTTGTATATTCATTAGGTGGGGAAGAACCTGCATGTCCTCAGTCAGATCGAGGGTATTGACCTTGATATGTACAAAGATGGTGTCCTTCCTAGAGTCCTGGAGCAGGTCTGATATGTTCTGTTTTATCTTGATTACTTTTTGGAGGTTTATGGATATTTGACTTCTATTTAATAACTATCATGTGAGGGATTTTTCATATAAATTGTTTCTTGCCAGGTTGTCAATTGTAAAGATGAGCTTGCTCAATTCTATTTGATGGATTGCATAATTCAAGTCTTTCCTGATGAGTATCACTTGCAAACACTTGATGTACTTTTGGGTGCTTGCCCTCTGCTTGAGGTAGGTTCCATAATATGCATTGATTAGTCTCATTGACCTTTCCTTTTTACACAACTTGTGAATAATATTGTCTCAGAAAATGAGAAACATAAGTGTACATGGTTGTTGTAGTTTATGTTGTTTATTCATGTTTTTTCTCTATTATTCTTCAAAAGTCATACTTAAATCTTTTCATCATACTTAAAAACAAATTCCTTTATGGTTAAAGTTAGTGTGTGTGGATGTAGCTTTTTTTTTTTGAAAGCTTGCTTTCCTGTTTTCTAAAAGTTAGTTAAAGTATAGTTGTACCTAGAAGAAGTGAGGCTTAAAAGGGCTGTACATAAGCTAAAAAGCTATAAGAAAAGGCTGTTGCCAAACATAAACCTTACAATCGTTAAATGCGAAAGCAAAATTGAAGTAGGGAGTAGCAATGATGGATATTGAGGCTAGTTTCTTAAAAGGCTTTTGGTGACTCAAGATTAGAAATCTATGTGGGACTGGGCTTTTTGGATACAAAGATCAATTTAAGCTAGGGAAGGCTGAATATTGACTGTTCCAAATCACTAGAAGACAATAAGAGCTGCTGGATGTTATTTGGCAGTCGGGGGCTTTGCTGGATTTGAGCTCTCTTTTTAATTTTTTTGTCCAGGATGTGTGGAAAAGATCTGGAGCATAATAGTGAATATATGATTTCAATGGTGAATTGGAAGGGTAGGATTTGGGGATGAAACAGTGGAGAAAACTTAGCATTTGGATGGCTGCTCCTGGGCAGCAAACTGTAATTCAGGAATAGTGTATTGGCCTATGTCAGTACTTGCTAATTTTGAAGCTGTTTGAGAGATTGATTCTTTATATTTATTCTTGGTTGTGATAGGTAAGAATAATTTTACTGAAATGAGACTACATGGAAAAAGTCACGAAGTAGCCTCAAGAATTACAAACGGAAAAAATATCTCCATATGAATTGGTTCTGTGAAAGATTGACATTATCACTATCTGTAAGACCCAAAGAAAAGGACCACTCATAAAGAGAATTAGTGAAGGGTGCTAGCAATTGAGCTGGTGTGCAGCACTCCACTTTAAAAGTACTTCAATTTCTTTCCCTCTACAATTAGACCCCCTTATTCTCCATCCACATCATTAATCAAGAACCTTCTCCAGTAATACCCACTAAATCCCAAACATCCTAAAAACATAACTCCATGACTCAAAAGCCAGACTGCAATGTATCAAAAAGTAGTCTATAGTCTCCCCACCATAGCGGCACATACAACCCCAACTAACCATTGAATAACCCCTTTGAATAACCCCTCTTGAGAAGGTTATAACAAGTAAGAATTTTTTCCTAAGCCACTATCCACGCTGAAAAGGAAACTCTCTGATGCAGGACCGTTAAGAAGATTCAGCGCTATACTAGGTTTCTTGATGAATTCTTGAATAAGGATTGTTGTTTAAGAGTTTAGGTTAGAAAAGAATGAATGTTGACGGCTGCTTGGGGCTTAAATAGGGGATAATAGAAAATAACATAAATAAAACACTAGGCAATCACACCTAGGGTTCCTTGGCAAAGTTTGTATCACACGAACAAAGCTTAAAATAAGCTGCTGAATTTTATTAATCAAAATATTCTAAAATAACATGACTACAAAAGAGCCTTTATATAGAGGCTATAGTTATCCTTTTCCTATTAGGACTTGGACTCTAAGGGTTCGTTCGGTTGAAGGAGTGAAAAAGTGGGAGGATGGAAAATTGTGGGAGGATGGAAAATATTTAGTTTTCTCTCGTGTGTTCGGTTGGAGGGGTGGAAAAGTGGGAGGGTGGAAAACTCTTTTGTTTGGTTGGAGAGAAAAATGGAAGGATGAAAAATGTAATTTATATAAATTAACTATTATACCCTTGTTACATAATATGTAAAAAATAGATTTATTTGTACTTATTACATAATATAAATTTATCACATCATATATATAAATTTATATTATTATTTATTATAATGTAAAAATTAGATTAGTTCACGTTGGAAAAAAAAGAAAGAAAAGAACGTTATGTAAAAAAAAAAAAGAATAGAGTTCAGATAACGTTGAAAAAAAAAAAAAAAACGTTCAAGTCACGTGAAAAAAGAAGAAGAAGAGAACGTTGTTTCAGGTCACGATGAAAAAAAGAAAAATGAAAAGAGAACATTGAAAAAAAATAGGTGGAAAGAGGGTATTTTTGTAAAAATGCTACTGTAACACTTTTCTCTTCAGATTTTCCTTTTAATTTGGAAGGAAAAAAAAGTGGGCCCGAAGAGAAAACTTTCTCCCCAATTTTCTCGCTTTCCTATTTTCTTTTCCCAAACAAACAGTGGAAAACAATATTTTCTATCCTATTTTCCTTCCTCAATTTTCCGTCTTTCCTATTTTCCACCCAAACGGATGGACCCTAAATAACATATTCCTAGAATGAATAAGAATACTAATAATAATTAAATAAAAGACTTAATAATACGTAAATATAAAATAAGACTCATGGGCCTTTGGTATGGCCCAGGACAGCCCATTCCAGATTTCTGTAAATTACCAAATTGCCCTTATTCTAATAAAACTTAATTAAAACTGATCCAGCAACTTCTCAACCTAAAATACTTAATACTAATAACTAAAATGACCTATCAAAGGTGCTAAGAAGGTCCGACATCAAAACTAGACCACAATTCGTGAATCTTTGTATATTTAATCTTCTTTTTCCTTGAGCTCTTCCTTGTCTTCGTCACTCTCTTAGGAGCCTTAACCCTCCATATGGCTTTTTAGGGGATTTTAGTGAAAGAATAGCTAAAAATTATGTGGTTAAAGAATAGTGGATGCATTAGGGTTTTAAAGGTTGCGATTTTTGTTAGGAAACCCACACTTGTTGTGATATCCTAATAATTGTCGTAGTTAGTTAATTACACATGTTAGGATAGAGTTATTTAGATTTATTGGTACATTTAACTCTATAATCACATGGGTTAATTGGTGAGAGCACATGCTTAATTAATAAGCTAATAGGATTGAGCCATGTGAGGCAATAGGAAGAAATCCTGAATTCTATAAAATATAAATAGTGCAGGTAACCATCATTTGATTTTTCTTGGAAGAATAAACCAGTTCCTTTCTTAGTGCATTTACTTTCTCTCTTAATATTTCTCTATAGAGGATGACTACCTCAAATTAAGTTAATTCGCATACAGTTTCAATCTATTTCCATACATTTCCCACCTTTCCCCTTAGGAACCATTGGGTTCCTAACAATTTTAGTGAAATAATAGCTATAAATTCAGATATAGCCTTGGCTGGAAATTGATGGGAAAATGTAGAAAATTCCTTATTTGATAAGCAAGGAACTTTATTAAAATAATAGTTTAGTCAAGCTCACAATGATGAACACTCTGTAACCTAAAAGAATTACAAAAAGAATGGAAAATTGATAAGTAAAATTTTTATTAGAAAAAAAGGAGAATGACAGATAAATGGATGCGTACAAACCCTTTTCAAAGAGAAATTGCTAGAAAATTCAAAGAAAAATTGAAAGTGAAAAGGACTGATTATTGATAAATCTAAGCATCACACAAGCCCTTAAATGAAGCTTCATAGCTTCTAAATATCTAGAAACCATATTCCGTATCAAATAAAAAGCATTACATTCATATAAATAGACAACTAATATGTGAATATGTGAGCCTTATAGGATATAGACTCCATAAACTTTGACGACCGAGTGTCTATTTGGCTAGAGTTTATAAGCTCAGCTTTTAGCTTCTATCTAACTTTTCAGAACCTCACTTTTTCTTATTTTTCTTACTTTTTCAAAGTATAAGTTTACTTTAGCATACTTTTAGCAAAATGTATTTTTTTATTTAAAAAAACTAAATAAGTTGTTCTCAAATGGACACTAAGTCCAAATTAGATAAGTATTAAAAATCCAACAACACTAGAGACCTAAAATACATCCCAATAGACCAAAAATATTCCCATGTTCAGAATCTAAGATTACAATAATACACCTTATTCTAAAATAAATAAAAAATTCAAACAAAGCCAGCTTTTTGCTGCCTGCATCATAAGCTCTTTCCCTTTTTTTCAACCCATCTTATAGGAAAGGTACTTTGTTGAATTCAGAGATTTGAAATGATGGTGGCATTGGGATATCTAGATTTTAATTGTTAAAATTATGGTTAAGTGATTAAGGGTCTGTTTAAGATCCACTTATTTTGCTGAAACTGAAAACTTTTTGCTGACAGTACTGTAGAGGTAAAAGTTAGCTGAAATAGTACAATGAGACCTATGAATAGTACCAAAAGGTGTAGTGGGGTCATGAATAGTAACAAAAATAAGTTGAATAGTAAAATAAGCTGGCTTTTTAATTGGTATCCAAACACACACTAAATTTACCATATCCTAATAGCTTAGACTTTTGAGACAATTGGTAATTTAACATGTTATCAGAGCGGGAAATCCTGAGTTCAATCCCTGTCTTCTCTCTATCTCTCATTTCAAATGTTGAATTCCCACTTGTTGGCCCCCCATTTATTAAGGGGAGGTTTAGGCCCACAAGTGAGGAGGAGTGTTAGAATTATAATTAAGTGAATAATTTAACAAAATTGATATGAATTTAGAGATTTGAAATGTGCTGGGCATCAGTCAGGACCTGTGTGAACCCTTATCATCTATCAATAGAAGTGCATATTGCATTGCAATGGGTTAGATTTGCTGTAATTTAACGAATGCACATAATATTGCCCTCCGTTTATGATAAAGAGTAATGCTAAAGTTTGATGTCCTTGATCAATGAGATATAAAGTAGATTGGAAATTTCCTTGTTTGGAACCATCCCATCAACATATATAGTCATCTTTATGATATAACCACAGTAGTATGCATCCCACTAAGTTCTCATGTTTCTCCCCTTTGTGTCATTCTGTGTTTCTCAGCCATCTGTTGACATCAAGACAGTGCTATCCCAGTTAATGGAAAGGCTTTCCAATTATGCTGCTTCAAGTACAGAAGTGTTGCCTGAGTTCTTGCAAGTAGAAGCTTTTTCCAAATTGAGCAATGCCATAGGGAAGGTAATTGTTGCGTTACCCATGTAACATTTCTAAAGAGTAAAGAATATGGCAATTAAATAATGGAACTATTCTTTTTTTATTAGGAAAAATACATTTGGTTTCTAAATTTTGGCCCATGAGTGAATATAGTCTTTGAAGTTTAAAGCGACCACTTTTTAGTTCTTGAAGTTAAAGTGATCGCTTTTAGTCCCTTAGATGAAGTTCCAAAATCCAACATGTAATCATTCTACTAAAAGTGATCACTTTAAATGCAGGGACTAAAGCAATCACGGGCTAAAGTTTAGAGACCAACAATGTATTTTATCTTTTTTATTTGGACGAAGTTTTGCCAGGAATCTCCTCCATCTCATTATTTTGGGATTCATGAAACCATCACGTGTATTATATCACACGACTTATTAAATCATTTAAACAAGTCACACGACTTATTAAATTATTTAAACAAGTTACATGACTCATTAAATAGGTCATGTGACTAGAAATACACGTGGATGAAATTTTTTTCCAAACCAGTTTGGAGGTAAACTTTGTCCTTTTATTTTTAGTATGAGTAACTACTTCTACTTAGATGGACCAAGGCTGACTTGTACTTAAAACTTTCTTGATGCACAATTGTAACTTTTTTATTTCCGTCTCACCAAACCCCCTTCCCCCCCCCCCCCCCCCAAAAAAAAGGCCCTCTCCTATCCTCTCTCTCTCTCTCTCTCTCTCTCTCTCCATATATTTATATTTTCAATATCATTTAATGTTTATATGTTGATTAGGTGATAGAAGCACAAGTTGACATGCCTACTGTTGGAGTTGTAACTCTATATTCTTCTCTTCTTACGTTCACTCTTCATGTCCACCCTGATCGACTTGATTATGCGGATCAAGTGTTGGTATGCTTCCTTTTCAAGCTGATTTAACATAATCATGTTTCACTTTCCTTGTCCTATCTTTTATTCCCAAAAAACAGTTGGGATCTACAGCACCCAAGTAAATTGGTTCATTTTTGGATTTTCAAACTTCAGGGACAATCTAAGTAATATGTTAAAATCAACTTGTGGCTTTATATAATAGCATAGATGGCAAGGCTAATCTTCACTTGCCATTCGAGTTGTTAAAAGGTTTATCCTTGACGACAAATATAAGGCTCTTCCCTTGTTGCTTGTGCCGTTGATATATCACAACAATTGCTTAATACAAAATTTTGAATATTCATATGAATGACCCCTAAAGACTAAATCCTTGATTTTTTTTTTCTGTGAAATAAAACCTTTATGAATTTAATTTTAAACATGCTATATGCCGTGATGTGGTTGTTTATACAATTTTTTTTTTTTTTTTAAATAAAGCACAGTATTCTCTATGGAAGAAATACAATGAACTAACTTGTCAAAGCGTAGCTTAATGGTTGGAGGCTTGGGATGAGCTGTAGTGTAGACCTAGACATCATGAGTTCAATCCCCAATAGGAGTTCCCCTAGATTACTTGATACATGGTTTAGGCAGGTGGGATCATGCATTTGTGGTTTATTCGCCAGGGGTGGGTCCAAAGGGCCTTTGCCTTGGTTAGGTTCCACGTCATCAAAAAAAAAAAAAGCAATGAGCTTACACTTTAAATTTTTTTCAAGCTATTACTCAGGCTCCTATTTAGCTTTCATTAATAGTCTTAATTTTTGGGATTTGATTGTAATCTTTCTTCTTGTGTCCTTATTGTGAACTTGGATTGCATCCCCTGTGGTGCCTCATTATATATTTTTACTTAAGAAAGAAAAAGGCATACAGCATTTACATGGGGCCTCCTACCCCATCCATTGGTGCCACTACCACCACACACACATACAACAGATTCACACAAACACCTGCTCATACACAAAACCTTAGGAGGTTGAACCTTTTCCTTTGTGAGGGGTAGCACATGATGACAAACGGATAAATGTAGAGTGTAATATGCCATAATGAGTGCATTGAGATTATTAAGGTTGATAAGGTTTGAAAAAAAAGATCTTGTAATCTGTGTCCATGTACTGATGTCTCATTTAGTTGTTACAAACTGATTTGCTAACTCTGCTTTATGTTATTGTGGAAGTTGTTGAATGGATTGTTTCTAATTGGGACATACTAAGATATTGTACCAAGTGAAGTTAAGCCTGGAAGACATCCCTTATCTCCTCTCTCTCTCTCCTTTTTATTTTTCCAGGGTGCATGTGTCAAGAAGCTCTCTGGCAAAGGAAAGATTACCGATAGCAAAGCAACAAAACAGATTGTTGCACTTTTAACTGCTCCACTTGAGAATATAATGATATTGTCACTGCCTTGAAGCTTTCAAATTATCCCCATGTCATGGAATACCTGGACAACGAAACAAACAAAGTCATGTCAACTGTTATAATTCAAAGCATAATGAAAAATAAAACTTGTATTTCTACTTCTGATAAGGTATGTCTTTAATTTATTGTTTATGCTGTCTTTTTTAATTGTACTTTGTAATAATGTGGCTTGTTTGGTGTTTATAGGTTGAGGCATTGTTTGAATTAGTGAAGGGGCTTGTCAAGGATTTAGATGGGACTCTTCATGACGAGGTCATTTGTAATTCACTTACTAAGTCATATGTATCTTAATGATATTCATTTTTTAATGCTTCTTGTGAAATATTCCACCAGTAAATGTTTTATGTTCTTGTTACCTATAAAAAATTATATATGTTCTTAGTTTTAGCTATTTTTTATTTGTTCTATTATTGCATTTTATTATTATTTTTTTTTTTTGGAAAATGAGCATTAGATTGATGAGGAAAGTTTGTGTTTATTTACGTATTTTTTTAAAATTTACTTACTCCTTAGATTGATGAGGATGATTTCAAGGAGGAGCAGAATTCTGTTTCACGTCTTATTCAGATGCTTTACAATGAAGATCCTGAAGAAATGTTTAAGGTATTTTTCTTGTGAAATGTTCCTGCAAGCTTCTCATATTTTTATAAACAACGTACCAGATCTTTAATCTATCATCTCAAGTGCAACAGCTGGGGTTTTCCAAATGAAAGAGGCTTTAATCCATGCGAGTGTTGGAGAAATTAAAAAGTCGCTGAGTATATAGAATTCTCTCTCCCTTCAAATTATTCATTCCTGTGCTTGATTTTCTTGTAAATATCAACTTGTCATATCTCAGAAGCTGGGCTTGAAGTCTGATGGCTAATTTCATTTTTTACGTTAAAAAGTTCACTTTTGTTTGGAATGACTGATGAGTACCTTGAATGGAATAGTGTTTCTTCTGTTGAGCTTGATTCTACTTCCACCTCTTGGAGATTAATATACAAGTTTCTATTGCCATCATGATATAATTGTCTTGCTCTTGTTCATTTCAATGCATAGTATCCTTCTTTTTGAAGGGCTCCTGCATGAATTTGAGTACTATTTTACTGTAATTCATGTGCTGAATTGCAGGTCATTTGTACTGTGAAGAAGCATATTTTGACTGGAGGACCAAAGCGTCTACCATTTACTGTACCTCCTCTTGTTTTCTCTTGTCTTAAGGTCTGCATCTGCCTATCTAACTCATTCAACAAATGTAAAATGTTTTTCTGTTACATTTGATACTAACATGTTGTAAGTTGTCAAAACTGCTGCTTATCAAAAAAAAAAAAAAAAAAGTTGTCAAAACTGCTGTTATGATTCCTGGGATAACCATCATGTAATTATCCATGGTCCATGGTGGTATGTGGAATGGCTTATCCTATTTTTTGGCTTGCATCTCTAATAGTCGAAACATTGTAGAAACATTTGTGTATGTTGGAACAAGTAGTAAGCACCAGGAGGTGTGCATCACACTTGATTTTGTGAAAAGAAAAACCAGATTTTTGCACTTATGTGCTTTTTGTTTTCTGTAATGTGCAGTTGGTTAGGCAGTTACAAGGCCAAGAAGAAAATCCTTTTGGAGATGAGACATCAACTACACCAAAGAAAATTTTTCAACTTTTGAATCAGGTAAATTTTCACTGAAATGAGTTGGAGTTTTTTTTTTTTTTTTTTTTCAATTGTCAAATGTGTATCCATTTCTGTTTTCATTTTTTCTATGTTTTATGCATACAATGTTTTGGATGCACAGATCTCATGTCTATCTGTGCAGTTTGAGTTATTTTATTAATCTATTGTTGTGTTTTTAGTAAGTTTCCACTTTTTTGTTTCAGACTATAGAGGCTCTGTCAATTGTTCCAGCACCTGAACTGTCGTTACAGTTATATCTGCAATGTGCTGAGGTACATGGAACTGTTCAACAAAATATGATCTCTCCCTTTTTTTTCCGAAATATAAAATATGACAATTATGGTAGTTATTAATAAGCCATTATTATGATTGTGTTTCTATATAGAACTATTTACTTTACTTATTAAGAAAACATATATAGAACTATTTATTCTACAATTCAAAGAAAATATGATATTTCAATATTCTAATGGAGGGTACAAATTAGGTGCTTTTATAGGGAATCCTTATAGAATTTAAGCTTAATAATAAAAAAAAGTTCAAATTTGACGTGGAAAACTGTGGGCTTTCAAAAGTGTGTTAGTATCATAAGAAGTCAACAAAAAATTGAAGGGTTTAGTTTTATATATTATTATAGATACAATTGGATTAAGACATTTGCTAACTTGCATTTCTCTTTTGTTTTCTGTTAGGCTGCAAATGACTGTGATTTAGAACCTGTTGCTTATGAGTTTTTCACCCAAGCATATATTCTGTATGAAGAAGAAATTTCTGTAAGTTGACTGTCAACTTGGGAACTAGTCCTATTACACTTTTTTTTTTTTAAATTCCTCTCTATATTTTTTCCTTGCATGTGTTTGCCATTATAGGATTCCAAAGCACAGGTGACTGCAATACATTTAATAGTAGGGACTCTTCAGAGGATGCATGTCTTCGGCGTTGAGAACAGGGATACTTTAACACACAAGGCCACAGGGGTAGATTCTAGAGTTTCAATATTTTTGCATAACTCATATTAGTCTCTCTTTAAAATAAAAAAAAAACTTAAAACCTGCATTTGATGCTTTTCTTTTGACAGTATTCTGCGAAGCTTTTAAAGAAACCTGATCAGTGTAGAGCTGTTTACGCGTGCTCACATCTCTTCTGGGTTGATGATCAGGAGAATATGAAAGATGGAGAGAGGTGTGTTACTGCCCACCCACCCCCCCCCCCCCCCCCCCCCCCAAAAAAACACACACACACACGCGCGCATACTTATGGCTGTGCAGCCTTATATGCACTTGTCAGTGATATTCCACTTTGAGTGTGATCATGCTGACAATTTGGCAATCTCATGGTAAAGATTGTCATTTAGAAGAATTTCATAGTTTTGTACCAAAAAAGAAGGGAAGCGGTGGTGGGTGGGAGGAGGGTTGATTTCCCAAATTTTTGTAAGGAAGATGTGAATTTTCTAGTTCTGAACTTACTAAATTTATTATTAATACTCTTCTTCTTATTATTAATTTGTTTTAAATGTTACTTTTTTTTTTTTTTTTTCCCCCCTAGAGTTCTGCTTTGCCTAAAGCGTGCATTAAGAATTGCAAATGCTGCTCAACAAATGACCAATGCAACACGAGGTAGCACTGGATCGGTGACACTATTTGTTGAGATACTAAACAAGTAAAAGCTTTGCCCTGACTTCACAAAACCTCAGTTCTTCAGTTTCTTCAATTATTTGTCTAAGGGTGGGACAGTGTTACCCTTATTGCAGGTACCTTTATTTCTTTGAGAAAGGGAATCCCCAGATCACTATTTCTACAATCCAGGCCTGATTGAATTAATTACAACTGAAATGCAAAGTGACTCTACCACACCAGATCCAGCTGCAGATGCTTTCTTTGCCAGCACACTACGGTACATTCAGTTCCAGAAACAGAAAGGTGGTGCAGTGGGAGAGAAATATGAGCCCATCAAGGTGTGACTGGCTGGAGGACTAGATGCTGTGTCTATCTTGTTGGAGCAGCAGACGAGTTGTAATTGATGCATGGTTCAGAACTGCCATTAACTTCCATATTCAACCAACAAATCAAGTGTATGTTATATACCCGATGTTCAAGTTGCTTTGTGTTTCCTAGTCGGATGCAATGTTGAATTTAGGTTAGCATTCATTTGTACTAGGCATTTTGTATGCTAATTGTGCCACATTGCTAACATCTATTGACACATTGAGCACTTGGACCTTATTAGTTCTATTTAAAAATTTTATGTTGGTCAAGGAATTCATTCCCGAACACAAATCCTGCCATATCTTTTTGTTTTCTTTTTCTTTTTTTCTTTTTTGAGGGGGGAGAGCTTGTGTTGATGTAAAAAATAAACTCGACATATCTTTACATTAAATTTTGAGATTTTCTACAATTCTGTATGCTAAGGTGGGATGCCCAGTTCTTTTTGAAGGGAAGTACCGATAGTTGATTTTGGCATCTGATAGCTTATTTATTTGTTAAAGGTGAGACAAAAAGATATAAATTACTTCAATTCTTAAAAAATAAATAAATAAATAAGAAGCTAGATTTTTTATATTTGGTAATCAAGAAGCAAAAAAGCTGAAAAATATCCATAACAAGGAATTTATCTCCCTTTCTGCCAGAGTTTATTGTACTACCATGCTCTCCCAGCACCATCCTACTCATCATATTGACTGCTTATTGGACATGAGTATTAGCAAATATAATGCTCTCGAGCTGGTGATGTCCTGTTCAAGCTCCCAATGTTTAATTTCAATTTCAATTAGATTTTTCGGTCTTTTTTGCGGGCCCTATGGAAGCCTTTTATGTCGGCACAGACAAACTCAAAGCTTATTTTATCAGCGAACTAACCCAGCATTGGTAATGCTAGACTAGCAAAGTTATAAATTAAAGCTCGAGCAGTTGTTTTTGAATTTCATGGCTCACCTAATGAGCTAGTAGTTCATCTCATCTCACTTGTCAAAAAGAAGTGTAATTATCGCTGGTCAGTAAAGTAAAACCAAACTTGCTTTAGTCGGTTTCTCAGTAATTGGGACTTTGACTAAACTTATTTTATTAGTGGGAGCGTCTAAGCAGTCCTTTTGTCATGTAGAATCATGGCAAATTATTCACAGGATGAGACAAGATAACAAGGTAAGAAGAAAATAACGTTATTTCAGTAGTTCATTCTCTTGGAATCCATTTGCTGATGATATGCCAAGTTCTCATACAGAGAAAGTTCATCTAGCACGCTGACCCTCTCTCTTACAGGTTCACATTGCATTGAAGAATCTAAGAGCTCACTGCTAGAGGCTGCAGAAAGTCCAAGCAAAGCTTACATTTTCAATAACCATTTAGCTGATTTGCAAAGGCCTTGCGGAAGTAAAAGGAAAATCCTGTGGTGATTAACCTAACTTAACAGAAAGCCTGATTCTTAAGCATTTTATTATAAGCTTTAATCCCATTTGGGGAGCAGTTTTATGTTAGAGCCAGGCATTTGATAAGGCTTGACAAAAATGATCACATCACAGATGATTGAATAATTTTAGGAAATCCATAATTTGCACAGAAACTAGAATGTAGTTAAAATGATACACAGGCTGCATGAATCCCACAAATTGAAAGCATTTAAGCAAAATACTAAGTAATAAATATAACAGTGCTCATGCAAAGCAAGGTTGTTTTCCTAACTGGGGCAATCCAATCTATTAATACATAAAACAAATCAAAACCGGTAATTAAGTAAAGGTGGGCAACCATGTAATGCGATTCAACAATTAGAGATCAAAACAATTCCAAGGGAGCAACACCAAGCCACCTGATAATTCCAGAGATCCAAGTATTGTTTGTTAAATATCTCGGGGCCCGCAGCTTCTTCAAGAGCAAAGGGAAGAGAAACAGAGAGGGAGGAGAAAGGTAAAACAGATAGCTGTTTATCTCTTTACAACTATTCAATCACAAGATAGCGCAAGCCTTCTGTGCTTTGTTTTTCTTTTTCTTCTGCTTGGGTGGCTGAAGAACAACTCTTATGGCGGCATCAAAGACTCCCTTCACATTCTGCAGTAACAAGTCCACAAATGAATAAAGGCCCTTGACATCATACAAAGAACATCAAATTGTTAAAAAATAAAAATAAAATATAAAAGTATGCCTGCTGTGTTTTTGAACTGCACTCGATATAAGCAGGTGCACCAATCAGCTTCCTCAGCTCCTCTCCTTGAAGTAGAAAAATGATTTAACGATTTAGAAACAAAAAAGAACAGAATTTTGAGGAAATGAACTGAAGACAACAATTGAGCAATCTGTCAGAAGATATGAAGTAACAGTCTTTACTTGAGCAGTAGTAATTGGCACAGCACCAGGATGGTCAATAAAGAACTGCTTATCATCCCGAAGATCTGGCTCATAAGAAGTTACAAAACAGTAAGGAAATATTCTCAATTGTAAAAAGCATTATTAAAATTTCAAGGCATTGTTAAATGATCAAACAAGTACAATAAGATTAGCAATTTTATACCATAGCTAAATCCCATCATGGAATAACCCCTTAATCATTTATTAAAAAAAAAATGCATACCTAATCACTAAAACTACTAGCAGTCCTACTTAGGTTTATAATAGATCAAAATCACACCAGTGATAGTTGTGAGTTAAACTAAAAACTGACAATAAGTAAACAAATATCTTATGAAGCGATTGCACGAGCAGGGTACAGCAGTTGAGATAGTTATATCAATTATTTATTTATTTATTGGTAAGTTACACACACACAGTGGGTCTTGAACCCATGAACCTCACCCACCAATACCATCCTGTTATCATGGAAAAAGCAAGTGCCATTTAAGCTAGAGCTCATTGGCTTAATATGGTTATATCAATCACATTAGATGAAGGAAAAATCTTACCAAGCTTTGTTCCAACAAGAACTATAGGAACACCAGGTGCATAGTGCTTCAACTCTGGAATCCACTGCAAGAAAGGGCAAATATGAACAGTTCCTCAACAAATTATATATTATACATTGGAAGTGGCATTTCTTTCCTTGAAAAAAGAAGAAGAGCCAGCATATCATGTAGTCCAACAAAATCCTCACCTTCTTGGAAACATTTTCATAACTGGCCTTGCTAATGAGAGAGAAAGCCAGTATGAAAACATCTGCTCCACGATAACTCAAAGGTCGTAATCTGTTATAGTCCTCTTGTCCTGAAATAATAAATTCAGACCCAGTAAAAATAATGACAAAAGAAAAGAAAAAAGATCTATGATAGAGCTACTTATAGAAAGAAAACAGGTGACTTTGATCACCTACCAGCAGTATCCCACAAACCCAGGTTAACAGTGCTCCCATTGACAACCACATTAGCGCTGAAATTGTCGAAAACAGTTGGCACATAATCCTGTTCCGCACAAAATGCAAGAAGAAACTGATTATGGGCACCACATTCTATACAATCATCTTAGAGAACTTTTAAAATGCGCAACAAACAACATCAGCATTCATCAAAATGGGATCGCAGATGTCCTTCAGTTTGTTTGGCAGGAGAACACTAAACCAGGAAAAAAAAAATCAAAATTTAAAATTCTTCTTATTTGTATCATTTGACATGGATACATAGATTCCAAATATTCTTACTCATAAAAACCAGACAGATCATCTTGCTTCCCATTATTAATCCACCACGATAAATTAACCATGACATCAACATAAATTCTGAACCCAGATCAAAAACCATGTAAGCCGAATTTTGAAAAACATTCATTAACCCTTCAAACTCACAAGCCATACATAACAAAAAACAACCATCTTTGAGTAATTTAACCTCCAATAAAAAAAAAAACACAAATGATTCCAGCATTTATTATCACAAAAATCAGACAACCAACATGCCAATCTTTTCAATGCCATCACCTAATTCAGCTGAAGATTCATAATACACAAACCCCAAGCTCTCATTTTGAACCAAAGTTTCAAAAAATAAACCAATCAAAATTCATCTCTGATCACATTTTCCAGAATGGTAAACAAAACCCAGAAAAGAAAACATTATCAATCACAAAATGAAACACACAAAATAAAAAAAGGCAGAAAATTTAGAAAGTAAAGGACTAACCGTAGGGAAAGTGTTGCTGGTATAGGAAATCAACAAGCAAGTTTTACCCACAGCTCCATCACCCACCGTCACACATTTAATAAACCTCGAAGCGCTCATTTTTTCTTTTTTTTGTTCTCTAATTATTCTTTATTATTGTTACAAATTCGAGCCCCAGATCTTTCACCTGAGGTCCTAATCACACAAACCCACCTTCAAACTTCAACCTCTCCTCCTCCTCCTCCTTGTTCAGTCACATATCTGTATGGAAAAATAAAGAAAACCCAGAATTTTTTTTTTCCAAAAAAAAAAAACTATTTTAGAAATGTAAAAAAAAAAAATAGAATTTGTGAAAAAAAAAAAAAAAAAAAACTACAATGAAGCTTGTGTAATCTAAAACCAAACCCTAGAGAAAAGGAATGTGGGATTTCTTTCTTTCTTTCTTTTTTTCTTTTTTTGGTTGAAGAACCTAGAGAGAGATCAAAGACACAGACACAGACACAGAGACAGAAACAGAAACAGCAACAGAAACTGAGAGAGAGAAAAAAAAAAAAAACAAAAACAAAAAAAACAAACAAACCTTTAATGGCCGGGAATTAATGCCGTTGAAGCGTTCGTTGAGCGAACCAATCTTTCGCCAACAAACGCCTTCTACTTTTTTTTGTTTTCTCTTCTCTCTCTCTTTTTTTCTTTTTTTCGTTTTAATTTTAACGCGTTTGTGCTTGTTTGGGGGGAGCTTGTGAGTTTGGTTACTTTGGTATCAAATTAAAAAGGCAAACTTTTTTACTTAAATTATCTATTGTATTTTTAAAAAATAATTTAAATGGTAGTTAAAAAAAAGTTCATTTTTATCTTTTTATATTGCATTATCCATATAAGTCACTGAAAATAAGCAACTTTCAAACCGAAACAGACAGGCATACATCCGTCCAAGACATTTAAATTTTGCCATCTTTTTCTCTACTTGGGGTTTCCACTTTCAAGTTTGTACCTAACCCAAATAGAGATTGGGTTTAATGCAGGACATAGACCCCCATGAACTCATCAAGTATTGCTCCTTTTTTAATCTAAAAAAAAAAAAAAACTTCTTTTAAGTTTTTTATAACCTAAACTTATATGTGATCCTATAAAAAAAAAACTTAGATATATATATAGAGACACACACACATACATAAACATGCACTTTTTTTGTGATAATTATAATTAAGGAATATGAATCTCTAGTTTAGTTCTTTTGTGTTTTTTTAGCACGACAATTTATACTACTTTTAGTAAATGAGTATCTTGAACATTGGTTGTTATGACGATTGGGGCCATTTGGTACATGTGTTTAAATACATGTTTTTAATTTTTAAATAATATTACACGCATTTTCATACTTTTTCACTCATACGTATTTTTAAAAAATACAAATAACGTTACTAGAACAACGTTACTAAATGGCCCCTAGAGTTTTTTATTTTTTATTTTTGTGTTGATTTCGTTATGATGATTAAAATTGTGATAAGAGATTTTTAAAATTTTAAGATGATTACTATTGTGATAAGAGATTCTTTTAATTTTAAAATAAAATTCTGAAAAGATAACATGATTATAAAAGTGATAGTCTCTTCCATAAAAAATTAATTATAATAAAATAAAAGTGATGGTCTGGAAGAGAAATTAAATATAATAAAATAAAAGTGATGGTCTGCATGTGATAAATAGTTGGGAGTTAATCTATTTCTAGATAGACTATAGATTTCGAGTGAAAATAACTTATGAAATGATATTCTAACAACTTTGATAAGATTTATCTTTTCTTGGTATCATTATTAGCACTATTATTTTGGCCATATCCAAGAGAGAAACGTGGATTTCCTGTTCCTGATTCTGTTATTTTGTTTTAAAAGATGGAATTGTTGAATTTAAAGGCTGATTGGCAAGGATATTTAAATATAGTTTTTTGTTTTGCAATTCATAAATGGTGATTCCCACACTTGAATTTATTGTTTGGCTGATATTCTCTAAATATAGTTTTTAAAAAACTGTATCCTATTTTCTTTATTCAAAATAGGATTTTGAAAATAACTTAGGGGACATTTTCAAGATACAAAAAATGTTTTCAATGACATAGTTGTAAATAAATTGAAAACACTCAAAATAGTAGACCCCACAGATTTATCCAAATTCTTTTATCTCTTAAATTAAGGAGTTTATCTTTATCACAAAAAAAAAAAATCATACTTTAAATTTGAAAATTATCATTATTATAATAATAATTTTAAAAAAGTACATGAGTTTTATTACCTTATCATTATCCCAAAAAAAAGTAATCTACCCATTACTTTTTAAAAAAAGGTTTTTAAAGAAATCTCAAAAATAGAAATGGTCTCCCAATTTTATTTTTTTTAGTATTTTGAAAATTATTCTTAAAAATAGGAGTCAAACATAGATAAAGTAAAAATTATTATATGAAAACTATTTTCAATTTCAATTTTTTGAAAATTGTTTTCATACTGTTTTGAAAACAAAAACAAAAATCCACCTACCAAATAGGCCCTAAAATTTCATTTTGCAGTAAGAAAGAGAAAGAGTATGAATTTTAACACTTGGAGAGAAAATTCACCCACCATTTTCGAATTCTAGTTAGCGACTAGTTCAACATTTAATTCCAACCGGTATTCTTTTAAAGTGTATGTGAGTTTGCTCATACGTGAGAATGTGTGTAAGACAAATTGAAAATGATTAATAAATACTCTCAAATTAACGGTGATGTGGTGTTCCTTCATCTTACAATACAATAAATTTAATTAGTGAGATTTACATTGAATATGAGAACAAGGAGCACCACATCATTATACTCCAAAAGTATCTAATAATTCCTCGAGAAAGATTACAGATAGTAAGAACAACCACACTAAAGGGAACATCTTTTTTTTTTTTTTTAAGTAGCAAGGGAACAATATCAAGGCAACAAATAAGTGGACTTACTCTAAGCTAGAACTCTTTTACAAATGCTTTTACAATATTAACCAATCGTAAATCATGCAATGTACAAAGAAATTTGTTTGAAAATATATGTAGGGATTGACTTTTCTTTGATGCTTTTGAGCATTGGAGAAGACATGATACTAATATGTGTCTTAAAATGGATATATGTTGTCAATTTTGCATTTTGTCTTGTGCTTTTGTTTACAAGAGTAATGTAATATATTAAATAATTTTAAGGCATGTCAATAATTTCATATCTTAAAATAGACACATGTTAATAATTTTCTATTAAATTAATGTTTTTTTGACAAATTTATTATTAAATTATATTATTTCTTTATTAAATATTAAGATGGTTAATAATTATAGAGACCTCATATATAAATGGTTGAAAAATGATACGTGAGGTACATACCACAAGCTCAAGTGTCCTCGGATGGTAATGAAATTGTGAATCACGGGGAACCTACCAAGCATAGTTAGTAAAAAACGTTTAATACGGTAAGTATACGGATATTGTGGGGAGTAAAAATACCCTGGTTGGTATGTGAACCTTTGGGCCATGCTAAGGAAGGCCGACCTGCTCTTGGATTTAGAATTTATTAGTACTACGGGTCGGCCCATACTCTGAGGATCCGAGGATCCATCCGAGGGAGATTTCCTCCTCGGACGGACATAGGAGGATCCGGAACTTCGTTATAAAGGTTAAGGGACGACTTAGAGAAGACTAATAGTTAAGAGGGGTGAACCCTTGAATGTCCAAGAAGCACTGATATATGAGAAATACTAAAGATAAAGGCTGCCACCTCCACATTAAAAACTCTGTACCTACTTCCCTGGCCGCATTAATGGGGAAGTGACCCCTGAACAGTGGAACGGAAACTTCTGGTTACAATTCAAAGGCACTAAGAAAATAAATATCTAGGATGAAGGGTGGATGGGGCAACACGTGTACAAAGTATTAAAAAGATGAGTATTTAAGGAGGAACCTAGAACAATAAAAGGGAGGGCCCTCTTTTGTAATCAAAAAAGAAAATAAAAGAAAAAGACATAATATAAGAACAGCTCTCGGCTTACGTCCGAGGAGGTTTATGTGCAATATTTCTTGTTGTTTTCAAGTGTTTGCAATCTTTGGCTTGTCATCGAATCCTTAGCACTTCTAACCTGGGTTTCAAGCTCACACTCTACAAATTCATATTGTTTAAGGCTCATTGGGCCTGAGCCCATAACCGTTCTTGGGTTACAGATATAATTTGAAATTTTGAAGAAAATACATTTGAAAAGTTTGGCATAAAAATACAGAAATGGAAAAAAGAAAAGTATGTGTATAATACGGGTATATTACATTTATCTTTCAAAAAAATGTAACAAAAATATAGATATATTTACCATATACCTTTCTAAGATAAATGCAATAATCTTTGTGGGGTAAAATTTTAGCTCTGGTCAAGTATGATTTAATCTTTAGAACATTCATGAGTGATATTAGGGATATTACTATTAAAAATATTTTTAAAAAATGCTAAAAGTACCATAAGTTTTTTAAATGCTAAAAGTATTATAAATTTTATTGCACTTACAAATTAATGTGACAATGAATGTAATTAGTAGGCTTCAACCTCCTCATAATTAAATATTTGAATTGCCTCTTTGTGATAGTGACAAATCAATTTTTAAGCTAATGTAGTAAAATTTGTAATACCCTAACACTATTTATAGATTAATTCAAACTCTTAGTTTATGAGTTTTTTATAGTAAGATTTATAATAATTATAGCCTTTTTTTTTTTAATAAGTAAGTTATTAACAATGATTATTTTGGTAGGTACATGAGCCATAGACTACTTACAACAATAATAAAAATTGGAATTTGTGTTTTGGCGAATTTTATTTTTATGTTTAATTGGATTTACAATTTTAATAATATAAATATAATAGATATGAATCTTTGAGTTCAATAGGAATAAATACCTTCTATTCAGATTTTTTAGATAATATTTATATCCCCTTCTTTTTTTCTTTTTTTTGAGAAAACTATTTATATCCCCTTCTAATGCCAAAGAGGCAACATATTTGATATTGTTGTTATGACAAATTTTTACTTGATTTTCATCTAAGAATGTCACTGACATCATTTTTTTACTTATTAATAACTATTTATAACATTGGTGTTTTATAAAAAAAAAAATTAGCTCTTGTATTTTTCTTTGAGGTTTGTTTCACTAAGTTTTATCTTTAAGGAGTCGTATTTAACATGACAATTTTTATAGAGAAATATTGTTACATTCACAATTTTTTCATAACAAATTTTAAGAGATTAGTTGTTATTAAATCTAATTTGAATTAACTACGGAAATTAATTACTTTTCTGCCAACTAGTACTAGCTAAAACAAGAAGTACTTAGAATTTGTTGTCTCTTAACTACGGAAGTTAATGGCTTAAAAAAAAAGAGAATGTCTTAAGGGTGGAAAAAAAAATGCATAACACAAAAGAGACAATAGTCCGTAACACGGCCGCCCAAAAGAGACAACAAGGATGATTTAGCCGCCTAGTTTTGCATGATTTTTGCGATGAAGCTTGATGGTAGTGATTGATTGGCGATTTTATCAATGATGATTGGCAGGATTGTTTTTGGGTTGATAATTTTTTTGAAAAAAGAAAATGTAATGTTGAGAAAAGAAAAAAATAGAATTTGAACGGCGTTTAGTACGTACTTTTTGGATATAAGATAAAAATTTTACTTTAATATAATTTAATTGTATATGTGTGTAAAATTTCCTCTTAGAAGTTTAAACTCTGCTCTTACCCCCCACACCCCACACCCTATAAGCACTTATACTTATGGAGTGACCAATACACCAATAGTGTATGGTGATGTTCTTAGTACGTACTTAATAGTCTAAAGAGTGTTGTTTTTTTCTTTTTCTTTTTAAATGACTTATTTAGGGTTATATTAGCGGATTGATATTATTTATGGGAAATGTTAGTCAATACCTTAAGGGCATTGGTTTAGAAGCTATTTTTAAAAACATCTTATTGAAAGAATGATAAAATAATAAATGTTGTTGTCCGTTTTTTATATTTTTTTTTATGAAAGTGGTGTCAAAACTTCCTTATTATAGTTTATTAATAATTGTCTTAAGGGCATCCATTAACATAACTCATTATTTATTTATGCACAAAGTTTCTCTCAAAAAAAAAAAAAATTATTTATGCACAAAGTTTACCATTGAGTTGATTTGGAGGAAATTAACATTGTCTAACCTACTACTTAACACCTCAAACAAGCATTCACAAGTTATTTTAGGCGGTTTATTTAAATCATTAAATTAATAATGAATTTGTGTGATTTAATATAGATTAATAGTCTTATGAAACACTTTCAATTGGTTTGAAGGAAATCTGTACATCCTTTACTTTGAAGCTAATTTTGATGGTAGGTTCTAGCTCAACTGATAAATTCTCTAATAAATGAATAAGAGATTTGAAGTTTAATCAGTACCTACACTAAAAAACTGATTGATGTCTTCGTCTCATGATAGGTTGATGCTTCTAAGGGGAATGAACTATTTGCCATTGAGCTTAGAATAACGTCCTGAGGCAAAATTTGGGTCAACGGTACGTAGAAGTATTATTTGTGTTAAGTTTTGCGCTCTGTATATTATTTGTGTAATTAATTTTCATTAAGACACTGTTGAGTAATGCATAGAGCTGAAATTATACATGTAGAAGGAGACACCATGTCCCAAAACCCTCTCAAAGAATCTTATGAATATTGTTGGAGGAGATAGGTGGCAACTTAGCAGATGGCATATATATATAGCAGTATTCCTAACTGTCAACTGTCTACAGTTATATAATATAAGTAGCTAGTTTCAAAATAACCATAAACCATGCATATCCACCACAAGTGAAGTCGCTGAATAGAGAAGAAAGTACTGTGATACGCATGAAGGGTTAGTGGATGATGCAAGATAGAGCTAGCTCAGTTACTGTGCCCAGAAAAACACACAGATTGTTTGTTCGGTTTGAGTTTGCAAAGCTAAGATGATATTACTTACTTCGGCGCTTGTGGAAAGTTCAAACGTTACCACTTTTGAAAATTTTGACTTCACCAAAACTCAACCCCAGATTTTGAATGTAGGATCGCATTGCAATTTGCACAGTAGGATCGTGGGATCGTAAATCTAACAACGATCCTGCTCTCAAGGGCTTTTGGGACTTTTATCCGTTTGTGTTTGTTTCATGCTATAGATACACAAGGTTAAGAACCCTAGAACTCTAGTCTAGAGAGCAGAGAAAAGAGCCAGAGAGCCTCAAAGAGTAGAAAATGCCGATCTGAATCATCTGAATCTCCCTTTCCTCCAGGGACGGAATCAAGATTTGAACCTAGGGGCCAGAGCATGAACCAAAAAAATTTCAAGTGACATGGTTTATTAAAAAAAAAAAAACCATGGTAGACAAAACAATTGCACTTTATTATCTAAATATTTAAGCCAAGAAGGAAATAATATGAACCTTACAATATAATACTCTAACATTTTCGAAGAAGAAGAAAAAAGAAAAGAAAAGAAAGAGGACTTCAGATCTCCAGATTTTAAGTAATTGAAATTAATATATTGATCTTATCACGTTGACCAACTCACCAATATGATAAACGCATATTTTTGGATGCAATTGAAAATCACACTAATGAAGTTTTCAAAACTTTGTTTGAGGATTTTAAAAAATTGGGATATTAATATTAAGAGTTGGCAATGCTAGCTACATCATCAATTTTGTCTTCTAAAAGAATTTTGCATTTTATCTTTTGAAAAAAATTTAAATATTGTAATTGACTTTCCCATAATTTATAAATCAATTAAAAAAAGTCATAAATTATTGTGACTCCTGTAAGGGAATTTTTTTTTTCTACGAGGTTTTTTTGGTTATGAATTATTGAATTATGATTTTGGTGATTTTTTGTTGTGTTGTATTTGCACTATGGAGGGGCACGGGCCCAAAGAAAGGGTTAGGTGATTAGTTTCTTTTGAGCTATTTGGACCTATCAAAAAATTTGAGGGGACCAACTATAACAATTTCACACCTAAACTCTAAAATATGAGTCATCTTATACTATTTAAATTTTTCAAAAAATATTTGGGGGGGGGGGGGTGGGAGGGGGCCAGCCAGCTTTCCTCTTCAATCGTTATGCTTCAAAAGTGCTGGGTATGTTTTCTTTTAGGCAAAATACAAAATTGACCCTTTAAGTTTCTTCAAATTTCATTTCAGTCCTCTAATTTTACTTTTATTCATTTCAGTCCTCTAACTTTCAAGTTTATTCAATTAAGACTTTTCCATCAACTTTTGTTATATGTTATGGTTAATTTTTCAATTTTATAAATTTTTGTTCAAAATTTTTAAATTAAAAAAATTCAATTAATGATTGAAAAATATTTTCCAGAGTTTTATTTTCAAAAACTTTTAACAAAAGTTTACGGAAAGACCTTAATTGAATAAATCTGAAATTTAGAAAACTGAAATGAACAAAAGCAAAATTAAAGGATTAAAATAAAATCTGAAGAAAGTTAGAAGGTCAATTTTGCATTTTAGCATTTTTCTTCTTCTTCCTTCACTTCCATTTCTTTCTTTACAACTTTACTGTAAGTTGGTTCACTCATGACCCATGTGTATATATATATGTGTGTGTGTGTGTGTTGCATCTTGCATGGTTTTTTTTTTTTTTTCTCTCTTTTCTTCTCCATGGTCATATACTCATATACTTCTTGTGCTGCTTTTTAACCCCTGAATAACTATTCTTGTGCAGATTTTTTTATAAAAAAAATTTATGTAGTTCTTTTTATTTCCATGACGGAATATTTAAGTGGGTGCTTTGCATTTTTTCTTTTTTGGGTGTTTTTTCTTTTCAGTAGCTACTTTGATAGGGAACATTTAATTGAAATCTTAAATAGTGCTTTAAGGAGGATTCAGTGTAGGAGTAGTTGTGGCCTGTGGGGAAGTTCATTCTAAGAGTATGCATAGGCTTCATCTTTCAACTGGAATTTGTGCTAAAGTTGAATCTTCTCCTAAAGAGTCAGAGAAGAAAAAGAAGAGAGTGGCGGATTTGGAAGAAGTTGATGTAGTTCAAGGTATAAAAAAAATCGAAAGGGAAGGGCACTATGGCTAGTTTTGAAAGAAAATCAAAACAAACAACCAAGAATCAAATATTTAGAACAGAAGAACATGAAAAACTTAGTCAGCAATAGCAAAGTTCTTTTATGCTAGTGGTATTCCCTTGAATTGTGTAAATAATCCTGAATTTGGGCGGATGCTTGAAATGATTGCAAATTATCGTGTTATAATTGGTGATGAATTTGAGCCACCATCTTATCATGAAATCAGAGGAAAATTGTTAAGGAAGGAAGTGGATAAGACATTGGATATGCTTCAAAAACATAGGGAAAACTGGTTGCTCAACTATGTGTGTTGATTGGACAAATATAAAAGGGCAATCTATATGCAAACTTTTAGTGAATAGCCTGAAGGAACTATTTTCTTATATTACCTAGACATTTCAGGAATTTCTAAAACAGCTGAGAAGATTTTTGAGGTGTTAGATGAGGTTGTAGAGAAGGTTGGGGAGGAAAATGTTGTACAATTAGTCACTGATCATACAACCAACTATGAATTGGCGAAAAATGCTAACGGAAAAGAGGAAAAGATAAAAGATTGTTTTGGACTCCTTCTACCGCCCATTGCTTGGAATTGATTCTTGAAGATTTTCAAAACAAGCTCAGAGATCATCAAGTGACAATTGCAGAGTGTAAGAAAATTACTACATACATGCATTCTAGGACATCCCTTCTTAACTTGTTTGAGGCATTTCACTAATGGGAAGGAGTTGATTAGACCAGCTGCAACTTGATTTGCTACTACATATTTGACATTGGCATGCCTTCATGAACTAAAAGGGGCATTGATAACAATGTTCTCATCTGACAAATGGAAGTTGAGTAGGCCTGCTGCCTCAATAGACGGAAAAAGAATTGAAGCAATAGTTTTGGATAGTCGAGATTTTTGGCCGCATGTTGCTTATTGTCTAAGGGCTGCAATACCCATTTTAAAGGTGTTTCGACTGGTAGACTCCTATACATCACCTTCAATGGGATTCCTCCGTAAAGCTATGGATCAAGGAAAAAAAAAAGAAAAAAAGGAAGTAATTTCAATAATTCAAAATTTTCAAGAATGTTATAGGTTTTTTATTTGCAGTATAATAATAGTGACATATATGACTTTTTATGTATTATAGATACCAACTTGTATGGGATATTATTGATCAAAGATGGCAACACCAGTTTCACAGCCACTTGCATGCTGCAGCATACTATTTGAATCCTCACTACCACTATAGTGATGATTTTAATCCGGATGTCGACATTAAATTGGGGCTACACTCTTGTCTCTTTAGAATGATAGCTGATACTAAAGAGAAAGCCAAAATAGATTTGCAATTTGAATCATTCAAGGATGCAAAAGGCCTGTTTGGTATAGAGTTTGCAATCTCAGCTAGACGGAGCAAAACTCCAGGTTTCTAAATTTGCTATCTCATTTGAAATTTCATTTGTTTTTTTAAGAATTCCTAATTTGTAACCCTTATTTCACTAAGCCTTAGGTTAATAAGTGCAGCTGACTGGTGGAGTGCATATGGAGATGAGTGTCAGGAGTTGATGAGGTTTGCTATTAGAATTTTAAGCTTAACATGTAGCTCTTCAGATTGTGAAAAGAATAAGGGTGCATTCGAGATGGTAAGTTATTTTTTATATTAAAATAAATTGATAAGTTGTTTCTTATACAAATTTTGTTAGTTATTTCAAGAGGTTTTAGTTATAAAAACTTTTGAATGTCTTTAGGTATACTCAAAAAGAAGAAATTATTTACGCCGGAAAAAGTTGAATGACATGGTGTTTGTCGTGCAAAACTTAAAATTGAAAGAAAGAAGAGAAAATACAAGTCAACCTATGGAAATTTGTTTTGATGATATGCCTTCAGATGATGACTGATGAGTGGATAACAGAAAATGAGAGATAATTTCCTCTACAAAAAGAAAGTTTCCTTGATGTTCTTGACAGGGCTGCTCGAAGGGAGGCATATAATAGTGATGAAAATGAGCTGGAGGAAGAAGCCACTACGAGGAATGCAAGAGAAGGTTTTAATCTACAACTTTTATGTTTCCTTATAAGTAATAAAAAAAAGTAACATTTCTTATTTGCAATCTTCTTCTTCTTCTTCCTTTTATTTTATTCTATTTATTTATTATTATTATTATTATTTTGATTTGCTAGGTGGTGAGTATTTTGGAACTTTCAATGAAAAAAATACAGAAGTTGACGATGGTAGTGCAAGCAATGACATTGATGTTGGTGCAAGCAATGGATGATTGAATGTCCATTTTTTATTTCCATTTTTTGTTTTTTGCTTCCCTAGTGGAAAGGTGGAAACATAGATTGATAGACTATCTACTTTATTGGGGTCTTCGTCTCCGTCCCGCCCCGCCCCATTGCCATCCCTATATAGACTATCTACTTTATTTGAATTGTTTTGTTATTGTGGTGCTAGAACTACGGAAGCATTCTCCTTTGTTCATACATGGATACTTCATTGCTAAGTGCTTATTATTTAACTTTTTTGTTAACTTGTGTTGTAAAAAAAAAAAAAAAAAAAATTTCCTTTAATTAGTTAGTAGAGAGTTTGAAAAAAAAGATTATTCTTTTAGTTAGTCTGAGTTATAGATTATAGAAGTTGAGCTATATTGCCATTTTTCTTTAATGAATTTAATAATTCTTAAAAATATAACAATTACTATTATCTTTTAAAAATGTTACTGTCCATACCCAAAACACCTCGCCCTACTGAATCTAACGTTTTGGCTCACAATTTATTTGTACAATAGGTATTGGGTATCCTAAGGGTAGTTCCTAGACAGGCTTAAGGATAGAATGCACTCAGAACCTACTTCTCTTCCCTCTCTCAACTCCATTGCATGCTCGGTTATTCTCTCAATCTCGCACCCAAATGTCCAACCACTCTCATTATACCTTCTACTATTTATAGCTTGAGTTTAGCGGTGAAATTTATGATTAATTTCTGATTTCACTCGTGTGGGTAGAGCTCAAGTTAATTATTCCTGACAAAGAATATTCATTGGGAGTGCGGGTTAGTGCAATGGGACTAGTGATGGCCACCGAAACTTGGTCGGCGGCGCAATCTCCCAAGGCACTCAGTTTGCCGAGGTATAGCCAAACATCATCAGCGCACTGGTCGATCATGAGTTCCCCGAAGAGTATCTGGACACCAGGATCAGAAACAATGGGCTAATGCTTTTGGTCCATTCATGGGCCAACCACGCGAGATAGGCCCAAAGGTGGTACCATTCATGGGCCTTCCTTATTATGGGCCCAATAGAGGTGGGCTTCTCGCTGTATGTCGTACAGTAGCAATTTAATAATTTTTCATTATGATCTCAATCCTGAATTTGAAGATAGGTGAATGATAAAGGATGTCTTGATGTTAGAAGTAGAAGGGTAGAACCAACCCAAATGATTTGACAAAAAACCCCATAACCATAACCAGAAATGGGAAATTTCTTTTTTCTTTCACGTCTCTTGAGACTTGACCTCCAATCTTACCTCTCTTGCTTATCCAATAACTGGTTGCTATCAACTATTGTGGTGAAATTCAATCAAGTCACATGATCATACCTCCTTATGTCCGGACATATCCCATTGATATAATAAAAGCAAGTTCCCATGAAAATAACTTGAAACCTTGAAAATTGCATTCAAGTCCATCATATCTACTAAGGAAAACAATCTAATTTATAGCCACGAATTTTTCATATCAATTTCATGCACACCATCATAAACAAATGCTGGACAAGATAACTAGAATTGAAACTGTGACATGAAAGGAGTAAATCGGAAAACTACATAAAAAAATTATATAAATACCTAGGGATGAATTATTGAGCATGCCACAATTTTTAAAATTACAGCTTGGTAAGAGCACTTGCCATAGAATTTAGGCAGACCAAGGGCCAAGTCATCCGAAGTACAAGGAAACCAAGAGGCATAATAATACACGATGAGAGAGATGTGATACAAAATTTGCACGCTACGGAGAAAAGTCAGCTTCAGATCTCAAATTAGGACTTAACAAATGCACGGAGTGTTTCATCCAGGGCCTTTCTATCATAATCACCTGTAAAAACACAATTGCCTAGAGGACCTTTTAGAAGGATGAGCCTTAGTAGTCCATCAGCTACCTTCTTATCAACCTGCCAACCAGAAGAATACAGAGACATTAAGGATGAGTGAAAGAAAAAAAAAAGTTTGAACTTCAATTTATAATGGCAGCCTCATTATCTTACAGCCATAACAGACTTGAACATCTCCACAGTCATCATTTCAGGAGGGGTAGTAGGCAACTTAGCCCGTTGCAGAATGTTGTGAACTCGCTTCACAATAGAATCATCAATCCAACCAAGGCGATGTGACATGTCAACAGCCATGACCTGAAAATTGCCACACAACCTCCCTTAACATAACTTTGACACATACGAAAGAGGAATGCCTGGTAAGAAAAGAAGCTAAATAGCAATACCATGCCAACTGCAACAGCTTCTCCATGGAGCCATTGCCCATAGCCAAATGAAGTTTCTATTGCCTGAAAAGACATGCCACAATATAAGGAGGAGTTAATCGAAAGGGACTATTTGACTATTTCTGGCTGGGAAATAGAATAATCCAATAATGAGTCTCTTTATAACAGTACGATTAAATATAAATTTCAAACAATTTAAAAAAGAAAATAATTTTTTGCGTTCAAACTTCAAACTTTATAAAGTAAAATGATAAACTTTACATGCTGGAATTCACATCTTAACAATAGTTGTACATTTACACAAATTACACAAAGCAGAGACAGTCTACCATGAGGGCAACCCTGGCATGTCAGTTGGATGACTCCAAGCAAAGGTTAATACAAACTACTAAAGCAATAATAACAAAAAACCTCTTAGATAAGATTTCACCTAAGCAAGTATTCAACATAAATTGTGGTCAATAATTAGCACAAGAAACAACAGCCTAACCACATATATCTATAATAACTGAGAACCATTCACTCTACTTCCCCAGGATAAATAATTGAGCCAGCATCATCCAGAAAAACTGGCATGGACAAAGGTAGAAAATAAATAGTAATGAACTTATGAAACTTCAATAACAGGACAGAGGTAAATGTTAAAAAGATTATCATCATTAATTCGATATTGAGAAAATTTTAAAAATCATACTCTAGAAAGTTTATATAAATGTCAGTGGAATGAACATTAACTCCAACTATCTTTTCACTAACAAATCTTTTTTTTTTTTTTGGGGTGGGGTGTGTTTGTGTGTTTGGGGGGGTGCAGGGGCGTGGGTGAGGAGGGGTTAACTAAGATGGAGGCTCAGTCATGGAAGACATTTGTTCCGTCCAAGCCAAAACCCACAATATTTAAACATAGTATCATGGGCATTTCCTCCTATAAGGTCTTCTATTTATTTTTTCTTTCCCAGCAATGCCATTAAGATCAGAATGATTACAGGTAAAGTTGTTGGACAAATTTGCTACCTACAATGGTTAAAATGGATCATGGTGAGAGAATGAGGAAAAGGTGAACTGAACCAACTAATAACCAACATATACATGCTTTGTGCTAGTGCATCAAGTTCTGATGATTCAGGAAAATGCACCAACAGAGTACAGAAGTATTGACCTAAAACAAGTACTAACTTTAGAGCCATGGATCCTAATAAAACATGGAATACTCATGAGAACTTCTAAGAGGCCAGACTTGATAAAAATCCACTACAAAACATATACCACTTTGTGTTTCATACTTCTTAATGTTCACTCCAGTGAATTGCAGTTGCATAACTCATATTTAGTAGGATTTAAATGTTGCCATAAACTATCAATTAAAAAACTCACTTCACCTACACAAGATTTGCAAAGTACAAAATTTGCAGTTATCCAAGCTATAATGAATGAAATTAACTGCATAAACTCAAAACTCACGTGGCCAAATGTATGACCCAAGTTCAGTGTTGCCCTCAGTCCACCTTCCTTCTCATCCAAGGACACAACCTCAGCCTTGTTTTCACATGATCGCTTTATAGCATAAGTGAGTGCACTTGGATCCCTGCAATGGACCAACCAATTATACTCATGCATGATGTTCCATCCAAATTGAGTAAAAAAAAAATAAAGCTACATTTAGATGTGGAAGTTTTTGATAAATATTCCAAAAGGCCAAAAAAAAACCAATATTTATAACAAGTTATATAAATGTTCTGTGACCCAAGATATGTTTCATCTTCATTTTCATAAAAATAATCAAGTCAATGCAGTGCACTAGGTTGGAAATTTACTCAAAAAAATTTCTTCTATGGTTTTTATACCTAGCCATTAATGCCTCCATATTCTTCTCCTGCCACTCAAAAAATTCAGCATCCCTGATAAGCCCATACTTTATAACCTCTGCAAGCCCTGATCCCAATTCCCTATCCGGCAATGTGTTTAATGTGTCTGTGTCTATAAGTACACATTGAGGTTGGTAAAAAGCACCAATCAAGTTCTTCCCAAGGCGGTGGTTTATCCCAGTTTTGCCACCAACAGAGGAATCCACCTGGGAAAAAAAATCAAAACATCAAAGGAATGTGTGTGGGGGGGAAGGGGTTAAGTCCAAATAAGTGGACTGAACAGAGACATAGTCAAATAAAAGTTAGGAATGAGAAACATTGTCATATGTGTGTAATGGATTTAAAAGAAATTAGAAGACCTGTGCCATCACCGTCGTAGGAATCTGAATGAAATTAACGCCACGCAGGAAAGAAGCAGCAGCATAGCCACACAAGTCACCAATCACACCACCTCCTAGGGCAACAAATGTACAACGCCTATCCAACCGCGACTCAATGGCCTTGTCAAAGACTTTCTCAAGTGTATCCTATCAGATCAAACACACACTTACTTTTAATGCAAAGTCAATTATACCTCAAACGCAAAAAAGTTAATTTTAGACCTTAAAAGGTACCCACCATGTCCTTGTACTTCTCACCATCCGGTAAAATCACACTCTCCACAGAAACATTAGGGTTCCCCTTGGTTAAAGCTTCAACAACTTTATCCAGGTAGAGTGGTGCAACTGTGCTATTAGTGACCACAAGTACTCTCTTCCCATGAACATGCCTACCACATAACAATCAACTTATTATTGACCAATCCGATAAAGAAAACCACACGCGTGTCTATAAATACCTAAGAAGCACGGAAACTTGAAAAACTCTAAATGCATATTCTCATTTGGTAGGGAGAAAAAAATACTTTATTTTGAAAATAATTCCTTCAATCTTAGACATGTTTTTAAATATTTTGATAGTTGTTATCTAGGATGCACGGACACTTCGTGCAATAACCGTGTTGTAACAGTGGTCCTATCACTCGTATCATGTTACAATTTTTCAAAAAATTGCTCATGTCGCCATGTTGTAATTGTGTCCGTGTATCCTAGGTTGTTATTTATTTTGAAAACTTATAAATAAACATGAAATATGCCTATAAATAAATAAAATTGCCTATATTATCCTAATTTTTCAAGAATTGTCATGTAGTCGTGTCCGTGTTCGTGCTTCATGGATAAATACTAAGAAATCAAATCTGAATTTTGAGTCTCATGTGCCAAAAGTTTTAAATTTTAACCTATGCTACATTATTTACTCTTTAGTGTCTAAGAAATCTAATAATAATTCAATCCATGATATGAAACATTTTGGTCACTCATTTACAGAAACCGAACCAAGTTTTGAACAAAGCTAGCAAATAAAAGTCAAAATCAAAACGAAACGAATTACAGTGAAAAAGAGTAAAACTTGATTGGAAGTTTACTTCTGGAGAAGGTGAGGTTGATCGAGGAGTCCGGATCCGATGTAAATCGGGTAGCTCCGGTTGCCCAAATCCACGTCCACGATAGTCGGGGCATTAGAATCCGTTTTAGCCGCCGATTCCATAACCGGAGCCGAACTCGCGCAAATCCTCGACCGGACTCGACTCGCGCTCGACACCGAGCTCACTCGCCGATTCAAATTCAACTCGATCGAACTCGGGGAAACGAAGGAAGAGCGGAGCGAGACCGAGTTAGGACTCTGGACGCGGAGAAAGGAATCGGAGGAGTTGTTGGTTTTACGAAGAGATGTTGGATTGGAGGAGAGAGAAATAGCGAACGGGTTAGCGGTGGAAGCCATGGAGTATTCGGGTTCGGGTTCGGGTTGGAGTTCGGGTACGGGTTGGAGTTTGGTGGGAAAGGAGAGACAGAGACAGAGACAGTGAGAGAAGTGTTGATTATGGTTGAGTGTAGTGTAACATTGTGAGTGTGTTTGGATTTTGATGAAGAAGAAAGAGAGAAACAGAGAATGGGAGATGTGGGGGTAGGTGAGGCGGGCGAGTGGTTAAGGACGCTGCGAGACGGGCCAGTAGGCCCGATTTCATTTCACTATTTCTGAGATACTCTCGTGATAAATTGAGGTTAAAGTGGAACCAAGTCGGGAACACTTAGGAGTTAATACTCTTTTTCTTTTTCGAAATAGAATTTCAAACTCTAGTCTAATTTAAGTATATTTATACTATTATTTACGCAACTGCACCTATTTAAATCAATTTTTTTTATTCTAAAATATCTCTATATTCCTACGTTTAAGTAGAGATAAAACCAAATAATAGTTTGGTAAAAATATATATCTAACTTACACTAAACATTGCCTACAAAATAGAAATATTTTTTCACTAATCCACTTTTTCAAAGTAACTATACATTTATTGGTTTTTAAAAAAAAAATAAAAAAAATAAGTCAAACACCCCACATTATCCAAAAAAAAATCTAAATATATATATAAAAAAATTAAAGGGTAATCTGGATTTTTTTTTATTCTAAAATATCCTTACATTTCTATATTTAAGTAGAGACAAAAATAAAGAACAATCTGGTAAAAATACAACCCTAACTTCTACTAAAATATTGCCTAAAAAATAAAATCACTTTCCTATTGATTTTCCAATTTATTCATCCATTTATAAATTAGATTGCCAAAATAAAAATTATATATATAAAATGAAAAACATAGATTTTTTTTTGCTACTACCACTAAAAAAAAAAAAAAACTTCATCTTAAGTGCGAAGTTTCCTATTGATTTTTAAATTTATTTATCTACTTATAAATCAAATTGTCAAAATAAAAATTATATATATATAATAAAAAATATAGATTTTTTGTTTGCTACTGCCACTAAAAAAAATAAAACCTCATCTCACGTGCGAAGCGCATGGGATGAGGCTAGTATATATAACTGAAACTTTCTCTTCAAGACTTGAACCTCAACCTTAACTCCACAGCTCACAAGTATTTATATTTATAAAATGACCAATGTATCAAAAATGTAGGTTAATAGTCTTGTTAGGGCTTGATAAGACTATTATTATGGGCAAATCTCTTTTATTAAACAGTTGTTACTTTTCGGACAAATATCAAAGCGATATGAGTACCAGCAAGCCACGTGCTGATACCGGTTGCTCTCAAGTTCCAACCATCCCATGATCTCATGACTATCTACGAGCATGCATGAGTTACCAAAGGTCGGCTAAAGAGGTAGGATTTACGGCGGCCTAGGACTTGCAAATACCATTACCATAAAAATATGATTCCCCTATGATTTTTTATATTTTTTGGTTTTGACACAATTAATAATTAATTTTTTTTTCATCAAAACAAAAAAAATTAATAATTACGATAAAACTTGTGTTAGTTGCTTATCCATTGATCAATATATAATGTCTCCTTTGATTATTTGCCACAATACATGTTGGTCGGCCATAATGAACTCATTTAATCTAGACTAGTCTCATCACATGTGTATTGCATGTGCAATAAAGCTTGTCTTTTTGTGGTTTTATTTTGTATAAAAAAAATTGTGTTCTTTTATTATATATATATAATTTTTATTTTGAAAATTTAATTTATAAGTGAATAAATCAATTTGCAAATCAACAGGAGTATAGTCATATTTTTTAGGCAATATTTTAATAAGAGTTAGAATTACATTTTTACCAGATTTTCCTTTAGTTTTGTCTTTACTTAAACATAAGGGTGTAGGAGCATTTTTGAACAAAAAAAAAAAAATCCAAACAGGAGAAACCCCTTAACTATTGAATTATTTTATAATAAAAAAATGTTAAGCATTTTAGATCATATTTTTTATACAGGCTGAAATGGTCTTGTACATCAACCCAACAAAATTTGTTTATTGTCGGTGTTACATAGGTAGTGTTGTGTCAATCTGCTTAATGAACAAGTTTTATTATAACCTTTTTGAGATGCTTTGACACAATAATCAAATAAATTGTGTTCGGATAAAACCCATTTAGTCGAATACATTCACCTTAACATGATATGAATATGACCTGACAATACAAATTACCACCCTTACAAAGAGCTAAGGGGAACAATCATACAAATAATTTTAAAAAAAATTATCGTGTTATGAATTGGGCTAGGAAAATAGGCACACGCTCTTGAACCGGAAATTCCTTAATCGATTAGTTAAAAAAATGAGGGTGTAGTAAAATCGATTTTATACAAGGTCGATTGTGAGAGTTTGGCCCTGGACTTTGAAAGTTTGATAGCAACTGAATTTCTGTAGCGTATTGTCATGGCCCCTTATCAAGATTTTTTATAGTTACCAAAATGTCAGCCCTTAGCAGTGCTGTTTGCCAAGGTTAGCAATGGCATACACTCTTGTCTAATTAATTAGTTATCTGCATGTGCTTGGTGTTCTATTATTGGCGACTTTAAAATTAAGAATATTTTTTATCGTAGGAGAACCTTCAAGCAGCCATTGACTCTCTTGTGGTTTAATGAGTCTCTTGATAACACAATAATAGTTACTTCAATTCAAATGAACGTCCTAAAGCTGAATCTGTCCCCTCCCATTAGGTAATTGCATAAAAATGGATTGAATGGGCCAAAGTTGACTGAAGTAAAAATGGACCAAATCGGACCGAAGTAGAGCCAATAGGACCGAAATAGGATCAAAGTGGATAGAATGGACGGAATGGACCGAATATAACCAAAGTAGACTGAATAAGACTGTAGTGGAGATAATGGACTGAATAAAACTAAAGTAGACAGGACAAGACCGTAGTGCATATAATGGACAAGATAGGACCATTCTGGACCGGATGGGACTATGGTAGACTGAATAGAATCGAATGGACCTATTAGGACCAATGTAGATTGAGTAGGACCAAAGTTGATAGAAAAGACCGAATTAGACCGAAGTGGACCTACTAAAATCAAAGTGGACTGAATAGAACCGAATGGACTGAATACGACTATAGTGGACCGAATAAGAGTAATGTGGACTAAATAGAACTGAATGGACTGAATAGACATCCAACGGTTGGCATTATATCACTGAATATTTCAGTACACTGCGATTACACAATAACATCGCTCCTCATTAGCTTCTCTGCTACACCTTCTCCTTTCTCAAAAACCTCACTGCAAAACCCCGCGTTTTTTCAGTGCCCGCGAAATCTCTCTACATTTCACAGTTCGATTCCTCTCATTTTTCGTTCTCTCTCTCTCTCTCTCTCTCACATCTCACACCTAAAGCTTCCCGATTACGCTTTTTTCATTTCAAAGAGTTCGAAAAATCTTTTGCCTCTTTGATTTCGCTGAAGTAAAAATGCTTCTCCACCATTAACGGTTGTTGAAGCTATGGAGGAATTGCGAGCCTGCTATTTCCTCACAAAGTCCTAGAAATTAAGCGGTGGTGATGGGGAAGAGAAACAACTTAGTTGTGTTGTCCTCCGATGACGAAGAAAATGAACGTTCGTTGAGTTCCAATCGGAGCTATTCGAAGCCGAAATCTAGATCACTGATTACTCGTTCAAACGCTAACCCTAGAGGAGCCAAGAAGGCTCGCATTTCGAATTCTAGGTCTCGCTTGAGTAAAGAATCCAGTAATGTAAATGAGGTATAGTTTACCTTTCTATGATTTTCTTTTTTGTAAATTTGTATTATATTTTTGTTATATGTATACTGAATGTGGGTGTATCACAAAATCTTAGTCTTTTTGCTGAAAATCTTAGTCTGTGAATTTGATTTTTATGTTTTACTTTCTCAACATAATTCTGTGAAATCAAACCGAGCAACTACCATTTATTGTGATAAATGTGTTCATTTTTCTCTCAATTCGCCTGTATTGCTTTCATAAACTATTTGTGATCAATCTGTGTATTTCTTCTAATGTCTGATGTTGTTGCTCAAGTACTAAAAATCTGACGATTCAATTTCGCTCAATGCAGATTGGATTCTTGTATGACGATTTTGATGAAGTGTTTAATGGGTTCAAGGTATCTGCTGGTACGCCATTGTTGTTGATTCTTTGTATTTTGGCTGGCATTGGCATACTAGCTTTATTATTATTGAGGGCTATTTTTCCGAAAACTTGGTTTCATGGCATGCTTTGCATTATGTTGTTATGTGCTCAGGCTTCATGTCAATAACTTTTTAAGTATTAAAAAGACTGGATTATGGGCAAAGTAGTTTAAATAACTCGTGTTCTAAATCTACTTGGTTGAGTTATAAAAGTTAAATAATTATCACCTTAAATGTGAATGTTACCGTTCTTTTATTTATTTATTTTGGCAATTGATAATTCTTATCATTGCGTGTTTATCACTGGCCTTTTATAGGGAAACGTGAACGCGTATCAGGTTTTGGTGGGAGCAATGCGAATGGGTTATGGGTTGATAAATACAAACCTCGTTCCTTGGAAGAGCTAGCTGTTCACAAGAAAAAGGTCAAGTTAATTTACTTATAAAAAAAAGGGTTAAGTTAATTTGCTCAATTTTGATAATAGGAATATTATGTTGATCTCTTTTGTTCTTTCTACTGCAGGTTGAAGAAGTTAAAGCATGGTTTGAAGAAAGATTGAGATCTTCTAAGGTAATAATGTTATAATCATGGCTATTGTCTTGATATATGGGTTCCTTTCCTTCAAAATGAAAGGGAAAACAAAAATTAAAAAGTCAAAGTGAGGAAGAAGGAAGAAACAAATCAGTACTACAGTGAACTAGCAGTAAATTGTGATAAAATATTTATGGTTTGTTTGGATTGAGGGGGAAGGAGGGGGAGTAGAGCAGAGTAGAGTAGAGTAGATTTAGTACAAAATTAGCTTATTTTTGTTCTACTCTGTTCTACTCCGTTCCACTCCCCCTTCCATCCAAACAGGCCATTAGGATAGAGCAATTCACATGCAATGAAGCAAGGATGTTTGGTTTCCGTGGATTTCAGTATAATCAAGAGGTCTTGGTTTCTTCATCACTGCACAAATGACTTTAGAAGCCTTCCGTTAAAGATTTTGCTTTTGTTACTTGTTTAAAATGAAGTTGGAATTTGTAACAGCTTTTGCAAATTTCTTCCAACACCTTTGCTTTCATTCAAAGTTGGCTTTAGCTTGTGTGAAAACGTGGTCAGGACAAGTTGCAATTCCCTAGAGTTTTAGGGATGATGACAATGATGATGGAACTGACGAGCAGTTTCCTGTAATGATTATAAAGTGGAACACCACAGCAACATTAAAGCTGTGGCTGCACTACACTCTTATCATCTTAAAATGTCAAAGACTTTGACCGCCTATTATTCAAAAGGTGCTTGACTGTAGGTTACTGATATTTTGTTTCATCTCTACTGCCTGTAATTTATTTTCTCTCTTCCTACCAATGGGTTGGAGATTTTGAATTGCCATTTTAACATTGGGGTCTATTATGTGACTTGATTTTATTAATCTACGTGAGCATAGTTATCCATCTGTGCCCTTTTTTCCTTTTGTAAAATCACTTTTTTGGAGCCTCATGATCTCTTCTTCTTAATTTATAGGATGAATTTGGTCCTTATGTTCTTGTCATCACTGGGCAAGCTGGAGTTGGAAAATCTGTATGTTCTTAACCTCTTCATTGATGCATTAATATGTTTTCCCTGTTATCGTATTGTTGAAGGGTGATTTATTCATTTTGAAAATCTTGCTTCTCATTTTTTCAGGCAACTATTCATGTAATTGCATCTCACCTTGGAGCCAGAGTATGTGAATGGAACACACCTACTCCAGTTATTTGGCAAGAGCATCTGCATAACTCTAGTGCAGGTATTTGAACTACATTTTGTTCATGGATTGTTGTGTGTAGAATGCTCAAACAAAGTACTATTGTTTTTTACTTTCTGATAGTGATTATGCTTCCACCACCAGGGATAACCTATACATCTAAGTTGGATGAGTTCGAAATTTTTGTTGAGAGAATAAGGAAGTATGGATTGATACCATCATCCTCTGCTAAAGAGCCAAAATCATCTAAGATACTCCTCATTGATGATCTTCCAATGACAATGGAAAAGTTGCTTTTGGAAGACTTAAAAAATGCTTGCATCTTCTTGTGCGGTCAACTCAGATACCAACAGCTATATTGCTCACGGACTATGGTGAAGCTGATTCGGCGGACCAGACTGCAAGATGCTCGGAAGAACTTAAGTTGTATCTTGAGAGTGCTGGGGCTTGTAAGGTTACTTTCTTGGACAAATCAGTATCCATTATTATGTACTGTTGTTATTGAATGCTCATTTTAAACTGGACCTGGAAGTTTTCAGGTTGCTTTCAATCCTATTACAAATAATTCCATTAAGAAGACACTTTCAAGAATATGCAGACAAGAGCGGTTTAATGTGACTGCTGAACAGATTGATCTAATAGCAAATGCAAGTGGAGGTGACATCCGAAATGCAATCACATCTTTACAGTTCTGTTGCCTCAAGCCAGATCCCTTGCGTTCTTTATCTTTGTGTGATACCACTACCACATATTTGAGAGAAAAATCAGATGAGATCGGTGCTTTGGATGGTGAATTTTCCCTGAAATTTGGCAGAGACGAGACACTTTCTCTTTTTCATGCTCTTGGGAAGTTTCTGCATAACAAAAGAGAGACTGAAAATGCCATGGCAATAATGGGTACGTTCTGGGAAAAGTAACTTACAATTTTAAGTCATGTCCTGTAATGTGTGTAATCGGGATTAAGGCTTAATTATGTTGAATATGTTTGTCAGTGTGCACCCCGAAAAGGATTTTTTTTTTTTGGAGGGGGGGGGGGGGGTGGTTAACTTGTTAAAATATTATGTTCAAGAATATATAACTGCAAAGCTGGGGTTTGATTTATCTCTTATTGATCGACAAAACTATTCCTTTTGCCACTTAAGATTATTTACATGTGTACCAATGGGTTGTAGATCAAGATGAATTTCTTCTGCGGGATAAATTCTCAAGATTGCCACTGAAAATGGATGCTCCAGAGAAGGTTCTCTGTCAAGCACATGGGCAAGCAAGGCCTATTGCTGATTTTCTACATGAAAATGGTGATCTCATTATCTGCAAGTTGTGATTTCTTTTATGATTACTTCCGTTGCTTTCTGTTCTGCACACACGTGAACATGTGTGGTGACTTGTGTGTTTGACTTACCAGAAACTTGTAGTATTGTTAAATTCTGTCATACAAGATGGCACTGGTTTCTAACTGTCGCATATAATTTTCTTTTAGTTCTAGATTTCCTGTGTGAGGAGGCAATAGATGATGCATGGACTGTGGCTTCATATTTAAGTGATGCTGACATGCTTCTTGCTACTTTCCGTGGAATGCTAACTAGATATAATGAGGCAGAAAATGTTCTACAAACAGCTGCTGCTTCAGTTGCTGTCCGGGGGGTCCTATTTGGAAATTCTCATCCTTCACCTTCCAGGTTACATTTATATCCTTGAATTAATTCTACATCTAAGCAATGGCATGAAAAAAGTGAGTAATATAAATATTCTTGTGAGTATGCAGGTGGCATGCCATACGCCGACCAAAGCTCTGGCAGGTTGAGCAATCATCACTTTGCAATAAAGTAGGTTTCAAACTGGCTCTTTCTCTTTTTTGTACTATGTTTTCTTTTAGTCTTTTTTTTTTTTTTTGATAAGTAACATAATAACTTTTATTAAAAAAAATAGCCTATTCAAGTACACATTGCATTTTTGCTATCAATTATTACCTATAAAAAAAAAAGTATTACAGTGGCAAAATATCAAGAGCCCAGATTACAATGATCAATTAAAACAGGGAGGGAAAAGCAAGAACAGGATGGCAAAACTAGACTCCATTCAAGGAGAGTTAGGAAGAAAAAATACTTTATCTTGAGAATAACTGTCCACTATCATCAAAGCATCTAGCATTCTACTCCTGCCACATTCACCAAAACAAACAATGCTGTGCAAACCTCCAGATAGCTATATTTCGATGCCTACTGAACTTGCCTGGCCAAAAAGACTTCTTCTTATAGTTGTTATGCTTTGTTTCTTCTTCTTCTTCTTCTTCTTCTTCTTTTTATTTATTTATTTTTTAATTTTTTTAATTTTTATGGAGTTCCATTTTTTAAGGAAATGAAAAAACACTTTAAAAATTCTGAAAGCTAGGTAATAGTAATAGTTTTTAGATTTGATTGATGATAATTCTCTTTAGGAAACTGATACTTAAGAGTCGGGATTTGGGCTTGCTGTTTTTAAATTGGTAGCTACTTGTCACTTGCGTCTATCAGCACACATTGTTTAATTACTCCAGGACTCTTCAAACTCTTCCTATTGGAATACAAATGTACTCTTGTTTATAATCCATACACTATATTGCTTTGTGACTGTAGTAATTCCCAGTAAAGTAGTTATACATATCCCTAATTTTATGGAGTTAAATGTAATGAACTATTGTTGGACCAAACAATATGGTTTCCTGTGGTATGAGTACTAAAAATCTATTCACCTCCCAAAAGTAAGGATGTTTAAACAATTTGTTAATTGGTGTGATGACTGCAGACTGAGATAGTAAAACGTAGATTCGTTGGTTACAGCGGGCTAACTTTATCTGATCTGTCGGTTGTGACGACGGAGTACACACCTATGCTCAAGTGGCTTGGATATGGAACCTCTGGGGGTCTTGAAACTCATCAGGATTTGATGCAAGACAACAAGACAGAAGACAACTTTGATAAGATGAATTTGGATGATCAACAAGAAATTGAGACAACTGATGATGAAATCGAAGATTGGTAAGAATCTGCATGCTTGAGAAGCAAGCTGCATCAAGATTGGCTCCTGTAAAAAGTTGTTGTAAAGTAATTGTTCATTTTTTCCCTTGATTTTTCTGTGCTGAAAAATGTGATGTAGATGTTTTCTGGTATAGAAGGTGTCATCGGTCCAGTTCTCAGTTTTGAAATGCAAGTCCGATACTAGTTATAAGGAAATTTTAAAGGGTAGCTAATATCTGATTTGAGTCGTGTTTATGCTGATGCTTCTCTTGAAATTTATGAATTGATGCTGGTATAAAATCCATTTTGCAATTCAATTTCAAGTGACGAAAAGCTGACAACCAGGAAGAACTGTAAGGAATTTTGTTTTTGAGAGTGGTCCCAGAGGGTTTTAATTTTTTTTTTTTTTTTATCAACGGAGGGTTTTAAAATTTGGTGTTGTTGCTTCTATAACTTTTTAAAAAATGAGGTTTTAGACTTTATTTATTTGAATTTTTATGTACCGATTTCAATTTTGTTTTGTTCAGAGGGTGATTTGCTAGCTTCTGTATGTGGAAGACAAGTTCTATACTCTAAAACTCACTCTTTTTTTGTTGTTGATAATTTCTAAAACTCAAGAGTCGGATATACATTAATTGAAGAGATTCTTTTTTACCATATGGTTTTTTTTTCTTCGTTGTAAGGGTGATGTGTCACCAGTCAAAAAGAAAAACATTTATGAGGGGTACTAATTACATTCATTGTCACATAATTTATTAAGTGGTTGATAAAAGTCGCGGACCTCGTGGTAGCTTTAGCATTTTTATTTTTAAAACAACAAATTTTTTTTTCTTCTATTGATTAATATTATAAGTAAAAATACATCCTTATTGATTAATTCTTGAGGCCTTTTTATTTTTGGAGGTTTAAGGCAATTGCCTCACTTGCTTCTATAGTAGAGCCAGCCCTGCCAGACCGTGTTCAATGTATATAAATGGATATGAGTATTTTTTTATTGAGCATTTGGAAGAGGATTAGAGGTTACTTTAGCAAATAAATCCAATAATAATAGCCTTATGATCTATTGAACTTCTGTAAAGGTATCAGTTCACCTTATGTGCCAGGCTGCCAGCACAATTCCATCCCAAATCCCTGTATTACTTTGCCTGGAAAGTAGAAATGCATTTTTAATGATATTGAGCTGCCAAGAGACCCAATGACCCATCACTACCTTCAAACTCAACAAAAAGATCTCTAATTTCCTTGGGTTTGATTTCCGAAATTATTTTCATTGAAAAAACGAGTAAAACATTCATTAGCACAATGTATAAGATCGCTAAAATTTTTTTATCGTTCTCTCACCTAGTACTAGAAAGATCATTGGCAATACAATTGTTATAAAGAAACAAACAAGAATCTAACTAGCTTTCACCCAATTAAAAAAAAAAGCTAGGATTCCAAAATTTCACAAGCAAGTAACAAGCCCAAAATCCCAGTTGTGATTGCGAAAAATCATCATCAAAATCAAGCCTTTCATCAACTCACCCTTTCGCCTCTTCCCATATCTTTAGGATTATGTTGCGCTTCATCCTTTGTTAAGATTGTTGGAAAAGTTTACAAAATCATGTTCAATCCATCAATCCTCTCCTATTCACCTTGCAACCAGTTATCTGAGGAAAATCTACCTTGTACTTTACATATGAATATAACATTTTTGAGTTTAAACGCACACATTGCACTAATTTCTGAAATCCAAATGCAAAGCTCTGATAACAACAGTGCTCTTGTTGGTGATAATTGGGGTTGGTTGGGCAAAATCCTTCTCTTTTTTTTTGCATGAGCTAATGTGGCCTTGAAATTTGCATAATGAATAATATCAAAAAGTAAAGAAAGACAAAAGAATTTATTTGAGAATTTATATCGAGAGAGGCACAACTACAAACTTGCAAAGAGTTCAGAAAATTTCTACCACTTTTGCCCACCCAATTACTAGACTAGTACAAAATTGAGATCATGTGCAATACGTAGATTATTGCACTTGATGCAATACGTAGATTATTGCACTATCAATGGTTAAGATTAAGAGTTAAAAAAAAACAACTTTAAATTTCAATCATTAAATTAAAAAAATTGAAAAACATAAAAATAAATAAATGAATAAATAAAGAAGGGTTAAAAAAAAGGTAAAAAATGTTTTGGAGTGGGGAGGATCCTAATTCGAGAAGCATAGAAAATGGTGTTTTCTTCTCTCACGTTTATAATAAGGTTCATTCATTAAATTTATAGTAAGATTTAACTTAAATATAAAAAGAGAGAGTGTTATTTCTCTGTACTCTGGGAGTATTTAAGAATTTTTGTGCTTATTACCCAAAAACAAAAACAAATGGGTGCAATGACATTTTTGTCCCCAATCATCCAGAGACAAAGCAAGCTTTGTTTGAAAGAATAAAAGAATTTTCTTCACCAAAAACTTTTAGGCCCATTTGGTACGCAAGTTTAAACATATATTTTCAATTTTTAACAATATTACATTATTTTATATATTTTTTATTCACACGTATTTTCAAAAAAACTAAAAACTATTATTTAACAAACGTAGCAAATGTTATCAATTTCAAAAAGTAGTTTTCATTATTTTATTAGTAATTGTTTTTTCTTCTTCTAATACAATCTCCGTTTGCCAACCCTGTTTCGCAAACAGGGTTAATTGCCAACTTTGGCCAACTGTCTCCAGCGCCACTGCGAGTCACTCAGGGCTTTTCTAAAAGGTGCATTGCTTTCCCCTCTCTCTCTCTCTCTCTCTCTCTCTCTGCTTCTTCAGGATTTTTTTTACCTGGCTGTTAATATAATCTCATTTTTCCAAATTTCAAGGCTTTCCAATTGTTCTTCATTTTCCTAATAAATTTAATTGTCCATTATATAATCACCATGAGCTCAACTTTGCATTAAATTATGTTTTTTGCTCAGCACCTTTCGTTTGTTCATTAGGGCTTTCAATTATTATTTTTTATTTTAATTTTGGGCGCATGAACGCATCTTAATTGTTCTCTGTGTTATTGTTGGATTCTTATTTCAATTATATGTAGACATTTCGTTTGGTGATGCATATTGGTGGCACAAAGTTTTGATTTTTCTTTTATATAAAAAAAAAAAATTGATGAATTGTTGGGTTTATTTGGTACAGAGTAATGGAACCCAATTCTGGGTTTCTAAAGTATTCTATAGAAAAGGGATAATGGTTCTTTTACCAATAATTCAAAGCTGGAATTTGCACGGATCATAGGTTTTTATTTATTTATTTTTTTTTTTTGAGAACTGGATTGTAGTTAATACTGTTGCCCATGAATATGAGAAAATGCAGCTATGTATGTGACTTGTAAGAAAATGATTTTACTTTACAATAACCCCAAGGTTCAAATGCCTCTTTCAGTTTGATGCGCGCATACCATTGTTTATTCTTGAACTAGTTCCCTAATAAGTAATAACAGATTTTGAAATAAAGCAATGCAAAATTCAGCTGCTTGTTTGTTTAGAAGTATTTTTAAAGTAATTACAGAGACAAGAGTAAGAGTTTCTCATGTCTTTTGGTATTTGTGCGTGTTAAGTACCGTTGAGCTAGTCTTCATTTACGTTATCCACTGTTAGTTAAAAATCAGCTATTATGGACCTCCAAAAGTTACTTTTTAAATCTAAGTGGTTTTATAGATTTGTGAGGGGCGCTATATTGACTTTAAATGACAAGTTCTTTGAAGAAGTATCTTTGCCAGTGAGTGTGAGAATTACTACTTTGTGCCGACAAGTACAGAATGTTTTGTAGCATATAATACTATGTTTCTTCTGAATGAGGTGCTATAGAGTTACATACTGTTGGTTTTAGTTGCATCAATATAACCACATCTAGTATTGCACATGAATTATTGGAAACCCCTCTCTGTTAGTTAAGCTCTTTATGTTTAGGGTTTAATCTTTGAAAGGGAAATAAATTCTTTTGTATGTTTTGTCTATTCTGTGAAGAAGCCTTATTAATATTCAGTTGATCGACTTTGAGACCACCATTGACGTGATCATACACAGAAATTATGTAGGACTCGTCCAGGGAGAACTTAATAGAGGTGATTATATCTTGTAGGCTACCATGCCAACCTCTATTTTCACCTTTGCATTTTCCCAACCCTTTTGGAGTGTTGGCCATTTGAACTCATCCTAGACTTCAAGCAGTTAGCCACATTTGCACCTCATTTACATGTGTTCTTTGAGCAGCCTTTTTGTTTGCTGCTTTTGTGATGGTTGTTACATTTGATGCTCTTTTCCCTCCCTTCTTTTTAAAACCTGGGGTTTTGTCAATGGAATTAGTGATGTCAAGCCGAGTAACTCGCTCAAGAAGAGAACCACCTCAGCAGGACGACCAAGCAAGAGCTAGATGGACAACATCTCTCACTAAGATACTTGCAGACTTGATGATTCACCAAGTTCAAAAAGGGAACAGACAAAAAAATTCTTTTAGCAAGAAAGCATGGAGGTATATCTCTGATGAATTTTATAAGAAAACAGGGCTGAAATGGGACAAGGAGCAATTGAAGAACCGATATGCAGTCTTGAGAAGGCAGTATGTTACTGTGAAGTCACTTCTTGATCAAAGTGATTTCAGTTGGGATGAATTCACGGGGACTATTATAGCCAAGGATGAAGCATGGACTGAATACATCAGGGTATGTTGCTTTCATATCTGTTGCCTTTTAAAACAAAAATTCAAACCTGCCTGGGCTGGAGGAATTTTTCTAACCTCATGACATTGGCTACTGATCCTTGATTTATTAAAAATTTGTATTGTTTTTTTATTCAAAAGGGGTAAAGCATGCTGGACTCGATAGTAACAATTTTTTTGTTGAAAATTCCATAGAATGATGTTTTAGGCCAAATTTTGGTCTTACTACTAGCCAATAATATATATCTGCTCTAGGTTGGAGTTCCTCCAAGTCGAGGCAGCAGCTGATTGCCTGATTTATGTTCTTTATTAATCATCCATCATCTACTCCCTATGGAACATGCCTAGCAGGGACATCCTGATGCCGAGACTTTGAAAAACTCTGGCTGCCCAATCTACAAGGAGCTATGCTTGATATTCTCAGAATCAGCTGCCAATGGGAAACACGATTTGTTTGCTGAAGATGAGCGAGGGAGTCCTTCCATTCAATGTGCAGATCCCTCAAGCATGCACCCTGAGTCCATGTCAGATTCCGATGAAGCGGATGACATTATAGATGACCAAAAAACTACTCAACCGACCACTCCTTGTTCAACAGCAAATCGCAAGAGAGGTCGTAAAGGAATGGATGACGTTATTGCAGGGGCTATAATGGAGATGGCCGCTGCTTCAAAGCTAAGGACAGCCGCTATGCTGCAATGTAATGCCCGACATACGATAGCCGATTGTATTAGAGAACTGGATGAGATGCAAGGTGTTGATGAAAAGGTCTATTTGGCTGCTCTAGATCTATTCAACAAACCTAATGCAAGGGAGATTTTCTTGTCTCTCAAAGGTGACAAGCGCTTGATTTGGTTGCGAAACAAGTGTGCTGCTTAATCCAGCACCTTAGGTTGACAGAGGAAGCAGCTTGTATTTGGTCGGGTCATCTGCTATATATCTAGTAAATAATAGCAATTTTCTCCTTGTGTACAGCGACCAAGTACCAGTTGGCTTGTATATGTTTAGTTCAGGTTTCAGTGTTAGGCATTCTAAACCAAAATTTAAGGATAATGCAATGAATTATATATTATTTTTAGTGCAAAATACGCACATGGTCTTTATTATATTTATATGGCTTTGTATGGTTGGGAGAATGGAAAATGGAGAAACATGAGATTAAACAGATGTTTTTAGTTTTTAAATATTACACGTATTTTTACACAATTTTTTACTCATACGTATTTTCAAGAAATAAAAACACCGTTACTAGAACAACATTATCAAACGGGCATGTTTTCCATCATGTGATGTGTGTTTGGAAAAGAGGATGAAAAGGTAAAAAGAAAATTACTACCGAAAAAATGGGTTACTTTTGACTTTTTTGTTCTCAAGTCATTTCTTTCCTTTTCAATTTGAAAAGAGAGAAAAAATGGTAAACCCGGGTCACATTTTTCTTCCATTTCCTTCTTTCATCTTCCATTCTAACTCTTCTTCCCATACCAACCAAACATGGTGTAAGTTATTTAAAATTTAGAATAATTTTATACAAATATATGTTGTTCCTTGAAATTTGCTAAGGCTAAGGGTAAAACTTAGATAATATTTGAGTGCTATTTCTTAAGTAGAAGTGTATTTTTTTAATTCAGTAACCACGATTGAATTTTAAAAGGAGATTCTAAAGAAAATCACATAAATTTTGTACATTCGCTGATATTACTGGTCGCTATTATTACTAGTCCAACCCATCAAGCATGTGCGAGTGTGAAGCCAATTAAGTTAGATATAAAAAAAAGGCTAAAAAAGAAAAAGAAAAAAAGAAACGTCCATCATTACCATTGCAATTTGCAACTATGAAGCTTTAAAGAAAGATATTGTTATGTTGGCTTGGCTCCACAATTCCATTCGCTTATTTTACCACAACGAAACCACGCTTGGCGACCTTTCCAAGAGGCATTTTTTTTAAAAAAAATCTATAGACGACCGTAAAGTTGGGCTTCTACATGCAAGATAAAAAGTGCATTATACAAAACATAGTGGATCAAAACGATGTTAAACCACATTAATAAGCAAAACCCTTCATCAGAAATAGAAAACAAACAATGAAGTAAAACCAAAAGCATCCAAACGCTTTCCTATGACAAAGACAAAACGAAGGTATAAAATCTAATTGAAAACTCCTAGCTAAATTACATTCAAACTTTCAAATATTGTGTATCAAACTTAACTGAACCACTAGACAAACACCAAAGTCTTCAAGCCTAGGAAAATTACTAAAAGTCTCAACTCTGAATTAAATCTGGGCCGAATGGATTTGCAGAGGAGAATCCTGGAAATCTTATGGAGTTCACTTTTGCCTAGCCAGAACCAAAAGGATGCACTTCTATATACAAAAACCACTGCTGTCATTTTTCCTAAATTTGGGTCTTCTCTCAACCTAGTATCCTCTTCACATCAAGCTCCTCACCGGCGCTTTTGGCTTTGTTGTATACTGATTCAAATGCTTGCGTACACACGCTAGAAAATCCAACTACGGCTTGAAACACATGCGGAAAGCTCATCTGAAGATTATTCAGTGTCATTGCCCTTGTTACACCGACTGATTTTTCATGCTTAGTTTTCTCCTCCTCTGCCTTTGCTCTCAATATTTCCACCTTTGCTCGCTTATCTGCAACTGGGTCCTTGCCACTTGTAGTGCTATAGGATTCTGCCATGGAATATGGACCATACTTGCACTCGAGTGATCTAAGCTCAGTGACCTTCTTCTCAAGCTCTTTAAATACAGATTCTGACTTCTTTTTTTGCTTATGCTCGTCCGCTTGTTGAATTACAATGGCATGGATTACTGTTAGAGGCTCTTAATCCCTTCAGATGCCACCCTGTCTGGAATATGCTCAACTGCAATGTGCCATTCTTCACAAAGTGAGTAAATTTTGGATTCCTGAGAAGTTCTGGATAGTGGATTTTTGCTGATTTGGAAGAGGCTAAGTCGGAGCCAGCCTGCAAGGGACTGGATGTAATCCCTTTGGGCTTTGACCAGGTTGCTAAAGGACTGGTGCCATTGCTGGACCTCAAGCTCGAGCTGGAGAGTTGATTGTTTGTGAATCTCAGATGTGGCTTCAGTTGATGGGATGGTTTTGAGGAATTTCAGCTGCTGAACTATGTGGGTTTGGACTTGGTGGCACTCATACATGCTCCTCCACATGCACATTAACCTGCAAAGCCAAACAATGAGTTAAAAATGTTGAGACTTGTTTCATCTTTATAAAAAGTTCAAGTGTATAATTCAAATAATGACTGCAAATTTAAACAAAATGACTTGCCCAGTTTCCCCTAAGGCAAGTCACGCCAATATTTTGAAATAGATAAATGACAAAAGAAAAAAAAGAAAAAAAAAGAAGAAAAGAATTATGGAAAATTCCAAAGACTAAGGATATCATAGCGTCGGCTCACCAATGCCACATCATGCACGTATAAAAATCTGCATGCCTATTGGCAATGGCACATTATCCACAGGTTACATTAACTTAACTTTGGCTCATTGTGAATGCCTAATCCTAAGTGCAAGAATTGTTCTTCATTTCCTAGTTAGGCATGTCCAATGGATGTGTGCTTATTATTGTTTATATTAAAATAAAGACAGTTTATTTCCAAAAGGAAAAAAAAAAAAGAGGAATCAAAAAGGGAATACGAGGCTGAGTTGCATAGATGGCATGCTAGTATAGCCCAGATTGCATCCCATCAACTAGTACTTATTACCGGTGAAAGTAGTGAAACCTCAGAATAATAGTACACTCACAGCCACAATATTGTCTCCCTTGGGAAGACATTCAAAAGAAAAAGGGTAGGAAAAGATAAGGCCTGAATAGTGAATTCTAAGGAGAGAGACCCACCTGACAAAGTTTAGGTTTAGTCAAGGCCCCTCAACATGTTGTTGTACATGACACAATTGTAGTCCGTATATTTATGCAACAAAAGCAAACAAGGGGCATGATGAAACAACCCAATAAAAGCAGTCAAAAGATTTTTTTTTTTTTTACTGTAGTACAAGCAATAGCATGCGTATCTTCTGACCAAAAAATATCAATACAGTTGACTTTTCATGCTGCTAAAACCAGATATGTTCAGTAGTCAATTGCTTATCTTTTAGCTATTAATTTGAACACTCAAACCCTGTGTCAGAAAAAAAAAGAACTCTAATCTTTGCATCCTGGATCATATTAATACAGAAAAAGACATTGTTTGAATGCCTTTCTAAAAGCCCTTAAAAAATAACTACACTTACAAAGAAAACTCAGAAGAAAAGCCATAGGGATTGAGCAAAAGATGCCTGCCAATGGGTCATCTTTCTTCAATGGATTTTGAGTTTAACAAACTCACTTGAGTAGAGATGGGGGGACTGAGAGAATTCAAGGGCTCTTGTCCTATGCTATTATTATTATTTAATTCAAGGGGCATGGCATGAGTGATAGGAAAAAGACTAACCCTTTGACAAGCTCAATAAGTTGTGGATATAGTTCGGTTTCCCTTAATTTGATGATCTCAGAAGAGGTGGACTCTATGGCTTGGGAAGCAACCATCATTTGTGATTCCAACTTTTCAACCTCTTTCTTGGTCTTCTCAGTCTTCACATAGTCAGCCCTCTTCAACTCTAGCTTCCTTAGATGTGCCACCCTTTTCTCATGCTCTATCTTTAAGGTCTCAGCAGTCTAACAACATCACACAATAAAATTACAAGTAGAATGGGGACCAAAAAAAATTAAAACACAATACAAAACTTAATAAGAGTTTGAATTATCTGATCTAATAGTAATGGATACACATGGGGGCCAGTGGCCACTTTTTGACTAATCAATTATAGTTAAAAAGCCCCAAGATTAACATGTCATTCTTTGAGCTCTAAAAGCAAAAAGAAACACAGGAAAAAACTCTTGGAAGCATAAAAGGACAAAACTAGGTTTGCTAATTTTGTTTTCTGTGCTTGTGACTTTATGTAAAGGAAAATTCGATCACGAGCCCACAAGGGAAGCAGAGAAAATTTTTTGATTTTATTTTCTTGGGCAATTAAGGAGCAATGGATCATGCAGAAACTCTGAAAATTTGAAAGCTTTGAACTCAAATTTTACCTTGACTTCCTGATACAATTTCTTCTCCCAAGCGTATAGTCTCTCCACAGTTGAACAATGGCTGTTACTAACAATAGCCCCGCTTGCAACACTACTTCCAAGCATTTCCTCACCCAACTTCCCAAAACCATTTGATTTTGGACTCAAACTCCATGTCCATGTCGATGGACTCAAATTACACCCATAGTTATAAACTTTTCCTGCCAAAACCAAATAAAAGACACAGACAATAGTCCCTCTAATTACTGCAAAATTTAGCCAAATATAGAAAAAAAAATTGCCCATAATCTTATAATTCATTTTGAGTAAAATTTAAGTCCATAGCAAAACAAATCTATAGCACAAATCCAAGAAAAAAAAAAAAAAAGCCCTTTAAGGCCTTACCTCCTTTACTCTGAGATGAATAGCTAATAGAACTTGAAACTTCCAAGAGGATTGAGACTTGGGCACCAGCATCAGCAGCTTTGAGAAAATACTCATCAAGCTCTTTCACAATCTCAACAAGATCTTTACTATTCCTAGACACCACCATAGCAAGCTCACTCGCTGTAGTGTCCTTAGAAAAACCACTCACCACCGAAGGTGGCGGCGTGGCACTCGCGGCCCCAATGCCCGTCGTGGTAGCCACCGCCTCCGAAGCCATCGTGGTGGACTCCTCCCACTCCTCCTCCTCCGTCACGGACCTCACAAATGGGTCCCAGAAATCCCACGTGGAACTCGACGCCATAGGCGGAGGAGGAGGCGGCGGCGGCGGAGGAGGAGGAGGTAGAGCTGGCGAGGCAGTCATTGATGATGTCCAGGTGTCGGAGCCGGGACTCATTGGCGGTGGAGGAGGCGGCGGTGGCGCCGGAGGCTGCGGCGGCGGAGAAGGAAGAAGTGGTTGCATGTGGTGGTTGTTGTAGTGGTGGTGGTAGTGGTGGTGGAGGTTGGTTTCGGCATTGGCGAACTGGAGAAGAGCTGAACCAGTACCACGAAGTGAACGGAGGTACATGCTGTGTGTTGCTGAGAATGCTTGCCTTGCCTTTACCAATTGTTCATGTACCTTTTTCTTGCTTTGCACCTTGACACGATCTCTTCCCTCTCTATTCTTGAATAACAACAACCCATTTTCCTTCTTCTTCTTCTTCTGATAGATCAAGCTTCTTCCCTCTCTTTGAGTTTAGAGATTTTAGAACCAAAAGTAAAAGAAACGCCTTAAAAAATAAAGGCAGATCTTTTTTTTTTTTTTTTTTAAGGTTTAGTGTTTATTACCTTACTTTGACGAGGAGAGAACTGTTACTTTGTCCTTTGAAGCTTTGATAAACGGCGGGTCCTTCATGTTGTTACCAAACAAACCTTTGGTTTTTTCAACTTTCTGGGTTCTTCAAGTCACTCTTCCAAGTTGGTACTATGAAGTATGAATCTAGAAAACTCTCTCTCTAACTTTTTTTTTTCTCTCTCTCTCTAGAGATGTAAAAGTACAGACAATGCTAGTTTGGTTGATATGTGTACTTGGGTGGTTGTGGTGGTGGTGAAGAAGGAACAGTGAGAGAAACAGAACAGTTTGGAGAAGTGTCAGGAGCAATGGGTGTAGGGCAGAGAGCCAGTGGTTTTTTTTTTTTTTTTTTGAGCTTGTTTCCAAAGTGCTTTACCCTTATGCTTATCAGCTTAAGCACTTAATAAATTATTACCATGAAACTTGTGGGAGTAACATGCAGATGCAAGCAAAGCAGAGACAGACACAAACATCCTCATGTCCCATATGTTGTTTCGCTATAGGTACGTACAGATACAATATTGTTAATTTGCTGTACTTATTGTTGCTTTGGGAGTGAAAAAGAGGGCATTTTCGTAAACTCCATTTTCCAACGGCCATTTCAATTCTCAAACCTATATATGGAAATATTTCAAAATACTTCAGGAAAGTAATTAGTGTTGGAATGGTTGGAATTTGGAAATGGCTACAGAGTTAATTAGTGCTGGCTTGTTGCTAATGGCGTTCGGGAAATGATGTTTAATTACGTATTTATTGTTTTTATCTTTTATCTTTTGCATTAGCTTTTCTTTTTTGCTTGAATTTCTTTTGATTTACTATATATCTCACATCATAAAAGCTATAATGATTCTCACCGGATCTTACACAGTAATATAGAAGCGTAGAAATTGCTTTCTGGCTTTCACTGTTGGATCAAGAATAATCTCCTCATTTTCCACACATTCGCCTCCACCCCCAAAAAAGTATAAAATCCTCAATAAAATATAAATTCAAAATAAACAATGAATCCCTTATTTAATTGGTGTTATGCAAATTATCCCCATCTATTACTAAGTTCCATAAATTTGTATAAAAATTAACAGAAAACTTGGTTTTTTTTTGGGAGGGAGGGAGGGAGGGGGGGGGAATTGTGCATTGTTCATACTGACAATGCCTAAACGTCAAAGTACCAATTTTGCGATTAAAATCAAATAGGGCCAACATCTTTTTAAAAAATATTGTTACAGCATTATAAGTGACTGAATTCAGAATTCCATTTTTTTTTTTTAAAAATCTCAAGCTCAGTTTTATCCCAATTGTTTTTCTTTAAAAAAAAAGGTCAAGCCTAGTTTTTGATTTGAAGGTCTCAAATTCAGTTAATATATATATCAAACTCGCTACCATCCAATCTTTATCAAACACCCAAGCCCGAATGAAGCTCTTAATTTTGAGATCATCGTACACACATTGACACCTAAATCTCCAAATTTTTTAAAGAAAAAAAAATGTTGCAAATCATCAGACAATGGACATTTCATCGTTTTTCTGTTTGGATTTGGAGTGAATGTTTTGAAAATCAATATATTATGGATATTTGTTTCCTAACATTCTAGATGAGTAACATTTTAATTTATGCCTAATTTATCCATTTGTAATTCCTTGATCCATTTGACTTTCTTTTTTTTTTGAGCAAAATGATCCATTTGACTTAAATGATACTTTGTGATAGTATCTTTGTTAATGTAATTTGAGAATTAGGATTTTATGTTAAAAAAATGTTGATTTTAACAAAATTTTCAAAATTGACAAAGGATATTGGCCTACCACAAATCAATTAGGGAGTTAATTGTTTGTTTTTTATAGTTTAGTGGTAGATTGAATAATTTGTTTTTTATTTACCAATAGTCACTCATCATATTAACAATTTGTAAATTTTTTTTTATAATATAGTTTGTATCTATAACATTATTCCATAACATAATGAGTTTGAGTGCAATTAATAATAATGCTTGTTATACAATTTAGCTATCACCTTTGTTTACACCCTCCAATAAATGTGTGCAACCTCACATTTTTTTTTCAAGGCTCATGCTAACGAATGCTCTTAGGGCATTGGTTAACAATCTATTTTAGAAAAGTTTTAACACCACTTTTATGGGAAATGAAAAAAGTTATAAAAATATTAGTTGCTTTATTTCCTTCTCTCATAAAAACTTTCTTTAAATGGATTATTAACCAATGTCCTAAAGACATTCGTTAGCATTTTCCTTTTTTTAAATACAAGAATAGATAAAACAAATCATATCACAACCCATTAACCCCATCCACCAAAATAATTCAGACACTAGAAAAAAAAAAAAAAAAAAAAAAAAAAAAAAAAAAAAAAAAAAAAAAAAAAAAAAAAAAGGGTCAGCTCCAATCCATCCATGGTCAGCGGTGGCTATCATTTTCTGTCGTTAGGTTTGTCTTAAGCTGATAAAATACACTGCAATTACAGTGTGTAAAACAGGAATTTGGGACCACATCCGTAAAGAAAAATATATGCACTCTTTTAAAAATACATTGTTAGAGAAAAAAAACAATACCTAAAACAAAAAATGAAGCTTAAAAAACCAGCAGGATTAAACAATGCCTAGGAATAATGTGTGTATCAATGGGAATTAAACTTTGTATTTTACTGCTTCATATTTTATTGGGAACAGTGATGATGGAATCACATTATCAGAGCATTCTCGATTATAATATTGAGTATGCTTAGCTCAAGCTGAGTCAACAAATTAGGCATTAATCTTTTATATATTTTTGTTTTCCTTCTACTTTTGTGTTGTTTCCAGAAAATATTTCTAACTTTTCTCATTTGGACCACGTAATGACTAGCCTAAAAAGAAGCGAATAGCGTTAAGGAGATTGATCTGTTTCGTTCTACGAGCTCGGAATTTTGATGGCCCAAAGGCCCCGCGTGAAACTAAGTGGGCAAAAGCATGTAAGATCATCTACAACAGTAGAGTTAAAAAATTAACATTTTAACTTCACTAAAAGTTATTTTATCTATTTTATCTATACATATTTACACATATGTTGCAGCAGTGGATCTATTTTAGCTTTCAACACAATAAAATAATATAAACATCACAATAAAATAATATATCTACTACAATAAAATAATATATCTCACTATCCAAAAAATATTTAACCACAATTTAATTGGAAAGGTGAATAAAAAAATCTAATTTTTTTATAGCTCTCAGCTACAGTGCTCATGTATTGATACATGAGCACTGTAGCACAAAGCTAAAATTTTTTAGCTTTACCTCCACTGCTGCAAGAGGGTTTTTTGGGTTTGAGTGAAGCTAAAATAGCTATATAGCTATTTAGCTCCACTGCTGTGAGGGCTCTAATAGAATTCTCATTTCTTTGACAAGTCCTGTAACCCATAACAACCAATAATAATATACAACTTAAGATTTGTTGTAAAAATATTATAAAAATATTATGAACATAATATTTCTCTTTACTTTAAGAAAAAAAAAAAAGTAATTTCAGTGGGTTCAAATTTGAACCAACAAAAACTTAGCACCAATAATTTTTTGTAAAAATTAATTTCAGTTATAAGTTTAAATTTAAATCAATAAATAATATATCATCTATAATTTGTTATAAAAATATCATGATGTCTTCTCATTTTTTTCAATGTATCGTGACAAGTGGGCTCTGGTGAGGTAAATCGCTGGCCTAAAGAATTTTTTTAAAGTGCAGGTACTCGGACTCAAATTGAGGAGCACGCCCTATCGAACTTGGGACAAAACACTTTGAGACCAAGTACCCAACCAATGGATTACTCCACCTGGGTTTAAATGTATTTTTTCAAAGTATATACTTTGAGTCTTTGACAGTAATTTTTCTTTTCAATTTCTTTTTCAAAGTATATACTTTGTTGGTAAAGTTTTGTTTTCCCTCCAAGGAGAGCAAAATACCAATACTTTCCTTCTTTTCTGCCAAAACCATTTTGACCTTCCCTTCAAACACAATCATTCCTTTCGGGTTTTTTTTATAAAAAAAATCCTTTATATAAACTTTCAAATTCGATTATTGTGTTTGTAATGCGCCTTCTTTGTTTTTGTTCGTTGAGAAAGTGCAATCTGTGCTAACAAACTCGGTCTCATCTCATGGCAACACCAGTGGTAGACAAAGAGTACCTCAAAGAAATCGAAAAGGCACGTCGAGACCTTCGTGCTCTCATCTCCAGCAAGGGCTGCGCTCCTATCATGCTCCGCCTAGCGTATTTGCTCTTATCTTTTCATCTTCTCACAAATGTTTGATTGTCCAAACAGAGAACTAAGAAACTGATATGATATACTTACAACCATTAGCTGAATCAGCTTATACATGTACCGACTTATAGTTATAGATCAATCATTATTTTTATTATTTTGATAATTCGACAGTTGGAGAGAGTGAATTTGAATGCTTAAATGTCTCCGATAGAAACACCAGAAACTGCTATTGAAATTGATTGTAACTTTCAATAATGCTGCATAACATTATCATTGACAGTTGGCATAGTGCTGGAACCTATGATGCCAAAACGAAGACTGGAGGTCCTAATGGCTCAATCCGGAATCCGGAGGAGTTGAAACACATTGCAAATGCTGGTTTGGAAAATGCTGTTAAATTTTGTGGTGAGCTTTTGCTTCTCTATGGTTTTTAGAGAACTGGTTGTAGATAGTATGAATTTTTGTAAGAGCTCCATTCAATTTCGCCACTCGGTGATCTTGGAAGCCAATTAGCATTCATTTTCATCTAACTGTTCTGCTCCTGCTTTTGTTTTTGATTCAGAGGAAGTGAAGGCTAAACGTCCTAAAATCACGTATGCTGACTTATACCAGGTGATTATTTTCTTCCAGGAACAATAGCTGTATTCAAGATTTTATTTAATTCTTTTTAAATTTTGTTTTTGTTTTTTTTTTTTTTTTTTTTTTTTTTGAAAGAGTATTTAATAAAGCAACCAACAAACAAAACAAGCAGCAGTAGCTGTACAAGGTCTAAGGACCAAACAGAAAGAAACCTGTCCAGAAGAGCCTACAAAACCAAAACCAAAATGACACCTATAAAAACAAGCTTAATTGAGCAAGCTATACAGAATAAAAAATAACCAACACAAGCTGCATAGGTCTCTATTTAAAATAGAGTTCTTCACTTTCCTTGAGCAAGCTATGGCTTTTAAGAGATCTAATTTAGATTTAACTCTGCCACCATGAGTTCTGTACTGTCTGCCAAGCAATTCTGCAGATCAGACTCCTCAAGTTTTTGCCTTTTAGATGCTTAAAAGCCCACTTGCCTATTCTTCTATAACTATTGAAAATAAACCTTAACTTTCCAGATACTCTTGAGTGAAAGAACATTAAAAAAATAGGTGGTCCCTGGACTCCATTTTTGCTCTGCAGAAAGTGCGTAAAAGATCACCTTTATGGTCTCAAACTCTCAATTAAAAAGTCTGTCTCTGGCTGAGTGGCAAGCCAGAATATAAAAACATGTTTTGGGACATGTTTGGAGAACTAAATGATTTCCACCATTCAGCCTCTGGAAACTTCCTTCTAATTTAGTCCCATGCTGAATCACAATCAGAATTATGATCTGCAGTAGGCAACAAAATTACTTTATCATTAGTAGCCAATTCCATACCACTCTGACCAACTTTAATTCTAACAAGAGTTTCAGATCTAGCAGCAGGCCAACACCAATCCCCATTTCTAATTACACCAGACAACTTTGCAGAAAATGAATCACAAAGAGGCCCTTCCATATGGCACATATAGATTGAACTTCCTTGCCCATGTATTTGCCTCATAAATGCTTAATAGGAGGTCTACATAGAGGTCTAAGTTGCAAAAATTTTCACCAAAACACCAGGGGATATCATTGGTAAGCCTGAACCCAGGCTACCTATAAAGAGCCACCTTGAACAAGAGCAACCACATATATATCATCACAACAGCTCTATTCCAATCCTGAATTATTTTCAATTCAAAATACCTTCAGATTTATTATGTCTTGACATGTAACATATAATCACAGACTGCCTTTGTCATTATAAATAATGTATTTAGTGTAGATATTTGTGCCAAGCAGCAGGGTGTTAAAAATACTCTAAAAAATATAACACACTTAGGTACGGTAAAAACTATAAAGGGCTTCTTTTTTCATGTATCAATTTGATAGAGGATCCCATGCTTTTGGTTATTGTGAAATTATGTTTATCTGCGTCTCTTTCCTTTGAGAACCTTCTCCCATGATTTGGATAATTATTATTTTTTTTAGTCTTTTAAAACACAGGCAGATCATGTCCATACACCAAAATGAATGATGGTGCTGGTCATATCAAATGTATATCATTGTTACCAATGACAAAAGAAGAAAAAAAGAAAAGAAAAAGGAAGTACATCGGCATTGTTTAGATACACTTTTATGCTTTTCATTCACATCCTCAAGACATTGATGTATTGTTGCTTCTGTATGAAAAAGAAAAGGCAGAAGTATATCTAATTTATGAAAAAGTTGGCATTGTTCAGATACTTTTTTTTTTTTCTTTTTTCTTTTCACTCACATCCTCTCAACCTGATATTTTTCCTATCATGGATAAGCATATATGTTAGATAAGAAATTAATAAATGTTTACATTAAGAATATATTGGCTAGTATTTGAATCAACTTGGGATCATCAACCTTTGTTAATATCAATCAAGCTGGTGACTTAATCTATTAATAATAATTAGATTTGAGACTTCTACACTCAGAGTTACTAATTGATTCATCTTCAATTTTTTTAGCTTGCTGGTGTTGTTGCAGTTGAGGTCACTGGAGGTCCTTCTATTGACTTTGTTCCAGGCAGAAAGGTATGTTTGTGGTAGAAGTTTTTTACACCTAACTACTAGTCTTTAGTAACTTTCTTTATCCCAATCAGGATTCGATGGAATCTCCTGAAGAAGGGCGCCTTCCAGATGCAAAACAAGGTATGCCATTAATGAAGTTGCTTTAATTTGTAATGGGGCCATTTTGTGAAACATTAGTTTCTTCAGTTTTTGTTTCATGATTAAGGAATGAAAAAATAAGGTTTAACTCTGTTCTTCTATGGTTGTTAGAGTAAATATAGCGGCCTTCTTAGTTGCCTTGGTGGTTTAGCAGCATGTGTTGCTACCCCAAGATCAACAGTTTGAAGGATGTTAGAAAGAAGACAAAAGATATAATACACGCTTGTGTACCATTATTGCATGTTTATAGTGCCATTTTGTTACTCAAATTTGCCATCATCCCCATTTGGCCATACTTTCCTCTCATGCACTTGATACTTTGATTAGTTTATAATCCATTTGAAAACATGTTTATTTTTATACCAAGAAAAATGGAATTGAAGAAAAACAAGAAATAGGACCTCACACACAAGTGTAACAAGCTCACCACCTTAGGAAAAATCCAATGGGATACCAAAAGATTACCACCCAAAGGAAATCATCAAGGGTATAACCGTATAGGGCTGAAGTTGCTGAACACGCTCACCACTCAATGGAATACACCCAATGAGATACAAAGTACTAATACAAGTAATTTTCAGAATAATCACTCCCTGATTTATTCATTCTAGCCAACTAGGTTCTATGGTGTTTAGATTCTTTAGAACAGCCCTATTAGTATGGAAAAATTAAATGACTACATGATTCCCAATACATAGGTAACATATAGAAGAAAATAAATGATGGTATTTCCCACAAATTGTAGATTCCAAGATTGACTAAATAAATTCATTAGGCTTTGACTAATAGCACTAGCTTTGGATAATTGGGCTAGAATTGGGCCTCCAAGTTCAAACCACAAGATTCGTCTATTTGGACTCGTAAGACAACAGGGGCTGGATTCGTTGGCTTTTTATTGGACACTCCCTTGTCATTTTTGGTTACCTGAGATTTTTTTTATATTATATAAAACTTGGTTCTTTTGTTCTAAGCTTGGCTATATGCATATTGTTAGAGAAATTGAATGCACAATCTACTTCATTGTGACAGAACATGCAATCACATGCACACATGTAACAGATGTTAAACAAATTAGATTCTCTGCTTATTATTTTTCATGGTAGGTGCAAAGCATTTGAGGGAAGTCTTTTATCGCATGGGTCTTTCTGACAAGGACATCGTGGCATTGTCTGGAGGCCACACATTGGTAACTTTCTCCAAATATTCAAAATATGGAAAAAGTTCTTCACCATGGTTGAAACATAAATATAATTTATCCTTCTTTTTGGTTCTTTAGGGAATGGCACATAAGGAGAGATCAGGATTTGAAAGTCTACCTTGGACAAATGATCCTTTGAAGTTTGATAACTCATACTTTGTGTAAGAAATCAGGAAAAACTTTATTTTGTTAGATAAAATTTTGGTTTCAAATTCAATTATTATAAGAAATATAGTAGGCATGTTGAAATTGTATTTGATATATATATATATATATATTATGATTGGTAATATAATCAGGGAGCTATTAAAAGGGGATTCTTCAAAGAGATTATTGAAACTTCCCACAGACAAGGTTTTAGTTGAGGATCCTGAGTTCCGCCGCTATGTTGAGCTATATGCAGAGGTAGTAGTGTGGCATAGATTTATTCACATTATCTCAATAGTGCTCACATTGCTAGCCATCATCAGTAGTTGTTTTGATTGTATTATGGCAAACAAAAAAAAAATCAAGTTTGTGTGACCAATGGGAAATTTATTGTTATGATGGCAGGATGAGGATGCTTTCTTCACAGATTATGCAGTATCACATAAGAAACTTTCAGAGCTGGGCTTTACTCCACCTTCCTTGGGAGTTGCTAATAAGAGCAGTGCTAGAATTGTTGTTGCACTTGCTGTAGTTGCAGTGTTATTCGGTTACCTTTTCGATATTTACAAAAAGAGTCAAGTGAACAAGACTCAACTTGAATAGAATTTCTATACAAAATCAGTGATTGTATATTCGAATATAATAATAAGTCTTTCTATTCAAAATCAGTGATTGTATATTCGAATATAATAATTAGTCACACCCCATAAGGCAGCCGTTGATTTGTTATTCAAAAAGAAGAATATTCGAATTAGATAATATTTATATGTTTGATTTGAAAATGGAAACCATATTTTAGTCGCCTTCAACAGATTTATCTTAAATTGTTGCCCCCTTTTTCTACGGAAGTTAATAAGATAGGCGAGATAGATAAATAAGAAATAATAAAGTTATTATTATCGTGGTAAGCCCCTTGTTGAAGGGGCTTACAGGAATAAATAGGGATAAACTTCTGCTGAGTAGACCAACACTAATAATCTACCATACTACTATTACTGCTTCTACCTGTAGAATTGCTACTATTATGTGTAGCCATCTACAGGAACTGAAGTCAAAAGGAGAACAAGTGCATCTCCCACCTAAAAAATTGCTATATAACTTAATTAAATTAAAATTAATTCATGACTCTTGGACTCAAAGAGAGTGTGATGTCTTGAAAAACCTTAAGCCTCTTCTCAATCTTCCTCTGAAATATCCCAGCAGTGTTGCTAGTATCAACTGTCTTCCCTGCCTCATCTGTACCCAAAACCGCAGCCATGATAGCTTCTTCAAAATCCTGGTTGTCAGGCAACAACTCTGTCAACTTGTCCCCTTTTTCTTCAGGGGAAACGGATAGCTTTCGGGTCTTATTTTCGGGCTGTCTTGATTCCATAAGCGGCTTCTTAATCTCCCCAATGTCGTTCACTCTGATCAAATTGGCAGCATTTCCAGACCTTGATCTCTTTAGGCCCTCTGGAAATTGATTCCCAACTGGGCCTTCCGGAATGGGCTCTTTAAATTTTGTTGAATAGAATGGTGGTGCAGCAACATTTAGTGAATTGAAGTTAGGAGCAACTTGTTTGATACTTTTCTGCTGGGGTAATACCGCCTGGTTTGCCAACATTACGTTGGAATTGATATTCTCATCAGCAAAATTATCCTGGGATTTGATTGAAGGCAAGCTAGTATGATGATCCTTGCAAGGCTGAGGCTGCCAAATCGATGAAGATCCAAGGAAGGCGTCAAAGAGCCTACTCTGTTCGACCGGTCCCCTCCCTTGTTCATCATTTCAGACTCAAGGTCCTTGAGCATCTGCTGTGCCCTTTCATAGGCTTTGAGATGCGAATCTGTCCCTCTTGGTCCATCTGCCACTGCGGGTTTCACACGCCGCAAATTTTCTTTGGCTTCGGAAATCCTCCCCTGCTTCATCAAACATATTCCAAGATTGCACATCTTGTTATTATCTGGAGCAATTGAAAGAGCCCTCCGATAAGCATCTTCGGCTTCAATGTAGTTGTTCTGCTGCATCAGTGCCCATCCCAAGTTCCCCTATAACAAGAATTGACCCTCAATTTCATGTGCCCATTATAAGTCTTTAAACAACAATTAACTAAACCAGTATAGGCATATGCATTCTTACCAGTAACCTAGTTGCTTCTTGTTCCACCGAGACCTGAAATTTCTTTCCTTGAGATCTGGCAGTCTTGGTGCGTTTCCCATTGAAAGCCAGCCCTTGTTGAATCAAGAATAGCTTGTGCTTGAGGAGTGATATTTGGTCATCCAACCTCCCACATCTCTGCAGAAACAAAGGCAAAAAAGAATCAATACTAGTAATCTTGAGTTGTCAGCAAGATCCTCAAGTACCCCCCCGTTAGTAATCTTGAGTGTCCTAAAGTACCAGAAATAATACCACAATTGTAAATGTACATCAGCGAATTACCTTGTAAAGATCCAAAGAATATTGTCAAGAGACTCTTGGGCTTGATCTGAACACCTATGTCTCAGTGACTTAATAGCTTCAATGGCTTCTTCAGCCCGATTTTGTTGCTTCATCACAATAGCCATATCTTTCAGAGCACTATCCACCCTATCCCCAGCATTAATGGCTGACCAAAACAGTGGAATCGCTTTTTCCGGATCCTTATCCACCAACTGTTCAAGCAAAAAAAAGAAAAATACCCATTTAATCAGAACATAAAACAAAGCAAGAAAACACCATTTTGAACCAATTAAAAGAAAACCCAGAAAGCTTGCCTGAACGTTCTTGGCTCTGACATAAGGACTGTCGCCAATTGGGACCTTGTGGGTAACATGGAAGGACTCAGATCGAGTTCTTGAAACCCCAAGAGGCTTGGCTGGTGAGGAAGGAGCGGACTTGGTGGTCTGAAACCTGGGGGAGCGTTCCACATATCTTGCAACATCTTTGGGTGTCTTTTTTCGATGGCAGTGATTCTCCCAAAGGAGGAAGATAGAAGCGGAAGTCTCTGAGAGAGAGAGAGAGAGAGAGAGAGAGAGAGAGGTGAGGGGAGAGAGTGAAGGGAACGCTGAGATTTAGAGGGGGTATTATGAGATGTATTTTGAATTTATGACCGTTGGGGTTACCGTTCTACGAAAGAGCCGTTGGGTGTTTTCTATATATGCCAAGCGGAGATTTAAATTGAAAATTGCGTATCTGCAGCGGTAGTCCTCAAGCTTACTATAATTTCATATTTTCCCAATTTTTTTTTATTCTTCTAATAAGTATTATATCTAGTAATGTCCCATTCACTTATACCCCTTAGGCTACTCTATCATTTTTAGAGGACTTTTTCTTTTACGTCATATTAAATAGCAACTTTGCTACCATCATATTGCTCATCAAAAAAATTTCTTTCATATATTGTGAATGATGGACAATTACTTACATCTAAATCCATTACTAAAATCCCTTTGATTTTTCACTATTCATTAGAATCCGTGACTTCGAAAACTTGTGGAAAAAGTAAATTATTCATTAAATGAAAGGAAAGTTTTATTTTATTTATATTATTTTAGAGAAGAAAATTTTCGTTTAAACCCTATAGTTTAGGAGTGTAAAAAATTAATCCAATGAAATTTAAATAAAAAAATAGCAAATTAAACCCTACTGTTAAAATAAGCCTAAGAACTCAAAAGGGAACCAATTAAACCCCAAAATAATGTCATTCTACTTAAATTGGTTTGGATTTTATTTGTTACTTTTTGAAAATTTGTGGTTTAATTTTTTACTTTTTGAAACTATGGGAAACAATTTGTGATTTTTTAAAAACCTTAAGATTTAATTTATTACTTTTGAAGTTATAAGGTTTAATTTGTTACCACCCTAAACTATAGGATAAATGTAATTTTCCCTTACTAGAAATATATGAGAAGTAGTGAAATATAGTAAGATACTAAATACGAATGTATAGAGAAGTGGTGAAATATAGGAAATACTAAGGGAAAGGTTTTGCTACATACAAATATGTAGCAATTGCTGCATAATGAGTTATGTGGTAGCAAAACCTTGCACATGAACCTTGGATATGTTACTTTCTTTTTGTTGCCACATAACCCATTACGCAGCAATTGTTGAATATAAGTATGCATCAAAAACTTTCTCAAATACATTGGAGTTGTAAACTCTCTTCTTTCTTTATTTATTTTATTTTTATTTTTGGAAAGAGCTAAACTCATTTGATAATTGTATGTTTGTTGAGTAATTCTTAGGTACTCCCGGAACATGGAGAATGGTACTCCCTTTTCTCACATTCATGGTGGGGTCCGCTCATTAAATTCATGACGGGGTCCACCATGAATGTGAGAGGAGGGGGCACCATTTCACTATACTCCGGGACTACTTAAGAATTTTCCATGTTTGAGACTAGAAAATTCACTTTAATAATTGTATGAATTAATGTAGTTTTGAAATTTCAAAAAAAGAAAAGAAAAGATAATGTAGTGTCTTGTTATATCTTTCTAAAAAAAAAAAGGAAAAAAGAATATATATATATATATAGTGTCTTGTTATTTAGTTAATATTTCTCTTCATTTTTTTTAAAGCAATATTTTTTTCTTCATTTAAAAAGAGTATATTATTAATTTAAAATATTAAAGTATTACTTGTGTGTATATTTATGGTATTAGCTTGATATTACTTTCTTCCCATGTTGTTATTCTTTTATTCAATTTTGGGAATTTTTTTGATGAATAGAAAAGGGTGGGGGGTGACCAATGTGGCAATCTTACATGGATGTGGCCATAATAATACCCTACCCTCTAAGTCTAGGGCCTTGCTGGGTTGCAAGAAGACTATGGTGAGCCATAACTTCCCAACCGCACAAGGTATACTAGTGAACTTTGAGTTGTTGAGGGAAGCAACCTAAGTGAGTCCATATTTAGAATCAAACCTTGGACCACACACTCAACGCATCTTGTGCATCACCCAAAACCACTAGACCACATCCCTTCAATTTTTGGATATTGGAAAATATGGTTTTATTAGAAAATATGGCCCTATTGAAAAGTCAATTAATACAATATTGATAACCGTTTTAACTCACCCTTTAAATTTTAATAAAAAGTCATTGCTCATCTTTCAGTTAAACTTTAAACTAAGAAGTGTAGTTTCTCCACACACACGCAAAATTAAGGAAGGTAGTTTTAGAAATTTTTATACTTCTTCCATCGTAAATGTTTAGTTCTTTATTTATTTATTTGAAAATCTACCTTCTACTTCATTTAAAAAGTCAATATGGTTCATTCACAAAAATTCAAATTAAGGTGGATAGATTTAAAATCTTGTGTCTTTTATTTAAAAGATAATGGCGTTAAATGATGTTCCCAACTTTTTTCTAAACATGGCTAACAATATAAGATGGAAAGAATATATAATATAATACCATTCACTTACTTGATCCTCAAAAAAGAAAAAGAAAAAGAATATATAATACCATTTACAAATTTGTTTGATTGCACCATGTTACCATACATTGCATGACATCGTTAAGACCCATCAATTTTTTCAATTTTTTTTCTTTAAGGCCTTATGAGATTTGGGAGTAGGTTCAAAATTCATATCCAACATTTTGGTGTAAATGAGATTTGAACATGAGTTCTCAAATTCAATGATAAATTTTTTTACTAGTTGAGCTGAAATCCACTTAAAAAAAAATAATATGAAACCTACTTAAGAGTTAGACTCGTCTGTTATTACTTGTAAATTGTACTATGATTTAAATAATACTAATTTTCTTTTTAGGATTAGATTCAAATTATATTTTGTGTAACTTTAAGAAATATTGCACCACATAATAACTCTTTATTGAATTAATATTTTGAAAATTCTACTACTGGATTACATGTTTTCTATGTGTTTAAAATGTATGTCGAATTTCATATTAACTAGTAAGTTGCACATGCAATGCAAATGTACATATATTATAAAGAAAAAGTAAACTAAATTAGAGTAAAAATATATATATTTTTGAGATATTAAATTTAGTTTAGTAGCTTTACTGCATATTTGTAGCATTTTTAAGGTAAGACTTTTTTTAAAAAAAAATCATGAAACCAAAAATAAATGCAAAAGAGTAATGGGACCATGAAAATTAGCTAGTTTGTGTTATGTTCACATATTTCATATCATAAAATGAAAGTATGCCCAACCCTTTGACTATCTTCCACTCATCAATAGTGCAACATTAAGATATGGTGTGGGCAAGTGTGTACACATATGTTTTATAGATGATTTCAAATTAAACTATGGTAGAATATGATTTTACATTACGCACCAAATATTCTATTTACTTATATACCCAAAACAAAAACTATTCAATCAAATTACTTAAACCTAAATCGTATTTAAGCCTCTAATTTAAAAAGAAAAAAGAAAAAAAAAATTACCTGTAGGAATTTTAGTGTCTTGATAGTGGTGGGAGACCAGTATAATAGAGGTGGTGATCCCCTCAGATTCCTCTTTCTCTCACTTTCAAATATTTTGTTAGTCTTAGGTATTTTATTTTGGTAATATATAGTGAAATAGTGCGTTTTATTTAACAATCCATGATATTTTTGTGTCTCTCTATCTCTCTCCAAGGTCTTATCTCATTTGTTATTCCTATTAGCCTTTACTTGTTAAATTTTTTTTATAAAAAAAAAAAAAAAATTAAAACAGTAGGTATGCTAAAAAACATGAAGAATAGAGAAATGTGTGATATAAGTTTAGGCAATTAATGTGATATTAATGAGATAACAATAAAATAATTTAATATGAACTTTTGGGTAACGGTAAAAAAAAAAAAAAAAAAAACTTAATGAAAAAAGTATAAAAAAAAAACTAAATACAAAATTAGAATGTCACTTGGCAGTGCCTCATGCATTCCTACATGAGACCTACTTTTATATATATAATATAATATATTAGTCACAGACCCACGTAATGCGTGAGAATAGATAATTATATTTTAGTTTTGGTATAATATATAATTTATTCTCTAAATTTTGTGGAAAATAATTTGTTCTCCCAAAAACTTAAAAATTTCTAAACTTATTTTTCATTTATTTATCTCAAAAATATATCATCATTTTATTATTTGGATTTATTTGATTGATATTATTCATTTTTTAGGCGGTCTATATTTTGATAAATTATGTTATCATGCATTATATTTTCCTAATTTGTTTTTCCTGTACAATTAAACTGTTTGAGTTTCAAATATATTATTCAAAATTTTCATTCTCTTAAAAAGAGATTATTATATTTATAATTTTTCTTATCGTAGAAGTAGTTTCGAATCATTGATTGAGTTTCGTTTACTAATATAGATACATGAAATTGGAATTGCATATTTCTTAGATATTTCTAAGAGACTATACCATATTATAAATTTAATATTTAAAATAATATGTAGAAAAAAAGTAGACTTTATGTCTAAAATTGAACACTTGACTTATTAAAAGGAAAGAAAATAATTTGTATAACATAAAGAGAACATGATCTATTTATTTTTTTTATTGCATACACTTTTATTTATTAAGATTTAATTGTCTTTAACTGGATCTTCATATTGCATTTTTGTTACTACGCTCCTGATTAGCCTTCTCATCCGTTACATTATTGACCACATCATTATTCTTATTTTTTTAATTTTAATTTTTTGAAAATATTAAATATATAAATATATTGGCTTTACAAATTCATCTTAGGTAGTTTAACTTTACATATGCATTTAATTTAATTTTGATGTTATAACTAAATAATAAATCAATGAAAAATAAAAATAAAAATATTGTCTTTACATATTCATCTTGGACGATTTAATTTTAATAGTTTTTTTTTTGGGGTTTAATTTTAATAATTAATAGACACACTCAAATACATAGTCAACATTCTATTTTGATATAAATTCAAAATCTCACTTCCAAAATAACTAATTAAGTATTATGTAGATTCTCAAAAAAAAAAAAAGTATTATGTCAAAAAAAAAATCAAACAAAAACTAAAAAAGGGAGAGAGAAGATTTGTGAGTTGTGATGGAAAACTTAAAAAATCAAACACACTACCAAATGTATTAACCCAAAATAGTATTATATAAAAAAAAATGATTCATCAACCTAAAGTAAAGTTGCAAAAAAGAATATATATATATATATATATATATAGAGAGAGAGAGAGAGAGAGAGAGAGAGAGAGAGAGAGAGTAATCACATTTTTTGGGAGAGAAATTGAAAATAAAACGAGAAAAAGAAGTAGCAAATAAAAAATATAGTCATAAGTCAAACATCAAATTATTCAAGCCATGATATATATAATAGAATAACATTGTTTTCTTGTAAACTATATTTATATGCAATAAAATAACATTTAACAATTATAGGAAAGAAAAAAAAAAAGATAATAACCTAAAACACAAAATCAAATTGCAACCCAAAGTAAAATTCTAAAGAATACATCAAACTAAAATAGAGACACAAAAAATTTTCACACAAAAATAAATCGAGAGAGAGAGAAATAACATTTTTCATGTGAGAAAATATATATAGAATGAGATAGAGAATGTCATATTTATAATAATAGAATGAGGATAAGAATAGTCAAAATAAAATGAAGAGGAACAGATAGATGAAAAGTGATATTAAGGTTGCGATTAGTGGAAAGATAAAAAGGTAAAAGAAAAGTTACGGTTGGAAGTAGAGGAGAGAAGTGAGAAATAGTTTGATAAGCTACCTTAGAACTTTTATACAACCATCAGAGACTTTACCAGTCGAGCTAACTGGAACCCACAGATATAGATTGATTGATTAGATGTTATTTACTATTTGTTCCATAAACTCTCTCTCTCTCTCTCTCTCTATATATATATATATGAATAATTTTAAAGTATACAAAAACTTAAAATTTGAGTATTTTATGGATGAGACAGTTATTAGTCTTAAATCATCTTAAAATTTTGTAAGTGTGGAGGGTAAACAAATAAAATATAATTCAATGATGGATTGTCAAAATTTAATTGAATGACAAAATATTGAGTAGTATAACATTGATTAAAGTCATGCAAGATGTTTTTTACCTTCTACCAAAAAAAAAGTCACACAATTTTTTTTAACCATAGATCTTCAACGAGAGAGAGAGAGAGAGAGTCTAATAGACATTCCTCAAGCTTTGGTCGTGTCCAACCCGGCTGTTAGCAAATAGCAGGACAAATAATATATTCTTTATCAATGTTACTGGTGGATGTATAACAATTATTTAGGCAAACGTATTATTGAAAAACAGAAGAAAAAGTTTAACAATTAATCCATATTATATAAAATTATTATGTATGCGCTCGTTATTGTCATTCATAAATTAAATTCTTTAAAAAAACAAAAAAAAAAAGGATATTTAGCATGATCAATTCCATTTGTGTTGAAAAAATAAAATAGTACTAGGAAGTAGAAAACCAATCATTAAATGCTGAGATACAATTAAATAACAATAGAACAATCATTGAAGGAAGTTTTTTTCATGTCAACCATATTCTTTGAAAATTTTCTCGCATAGCATTGGCCATGCCATGTTTGTGGTTCAGGATTATGTCACAGATTACCGCACAAATACCAACCTAATTCTAATATTTATTGGTACTGATAGCTCTATTTCCTTCTACTGGTGTCGGCTACATCCAGTACTCTATACTTTTTATAGATGATCTTAAATTTCATCTTGAAACTTGAACGTATCAATCTAAGCTAGAGAGTGAAAGACAGGTCCCCAAAGCCTACCAAACTCACATCTAGAAGCAGTTCCTGTTTAGAGGCTTACTTGCCTAGCCATTCGCTTTCTCCTTTTTAATGGAGATGGGGGTGTTTATTGTGTGGTAAATATATAAATAACTTAATATTAAAGAAAAAAAATTGACACAATCGCACCTAAAGATCCGATGATGTACGTCATAACAAAAAAGGTAAAATATAATTATGAATTTGGTGAATCAATTAGGGAAAGAATTTAGAGTACTTTTTTTTTTTTTTTTTTGATGAGAGAATTTAGAGTACTTGAGTCTTAATTAGTGACAAATCATAAACTAACTGAAACAAGATTAAGTAAAACATGAAAGTAAAATTGCACCAAACCAAGATCCTATAAAAGTAAACCCTCAGTGACACTTGAAGGCTTAACTCCAATATATAGGCAAATATGCACCGAACTAGCTACTCCTCACCACTGATAACTACGCAAGTGACAGGCACAGCCACTTCAGCCTAGCTAGTGATCAGAGTAGTATTATCAATTGTGTTCTTTATACCATAACATGGGAAGGTCTCCTTGTTGTGATAAATCTCACACTAACAAGGGAACTTGGACTAGAGAAGAAGATCAGAGACTCATTGCCTATATCAAAGCTCATGGAGAGGGCTGCTGGCGCTCAATTCCCAAGGCTGCAGGCCTTCTTCGTTGTGGCAAGAGTTGTCGTCTCCGCTGGATTAACTATCTTCGCCCTGATCTAAAGCGCGGTAATTTCACAAATGAAGAAGACGACCTCATCATCAAGCTACACGGCCTCCTTGGCAACAGGTAAGTGTTGAAGATTAAGGTTTTTAATTTATTTTTTTGATAATTTTATAGTTATAATGGGGGATGTGAATCCTTCTTGGAGATGCCAGTTGAGCAATAAAGCTCTTGGTGAAGAATAAGTTGTTAAATCCTACACAAATGCATTAATGGTCTCAATATCTATAGGAGCATGCAGTGCTATTCAGCTTCTAGTTCTAACAAAACAGTGGTTTTGTTTGTTACAAGGTGGTCTATGATAGCAGCAAGGTTACCAGGAAGAACGGATAATGAGATCAAGAATTACTGGAATAGCCATTTAAGGAGGAAGTTATTGAGCAGAGGGATTGACCCTTTGACTCACAAACCGATTAGCACTGACACTAACAAAGGAGAGAAGTTCATGGATGGGTTTGGGTGCAAAATCGAGAAGAGCCCAGATGAAAAAAGTTTTACAGAATTGAATCTTGAGCTCAGAATAGGCCCTCCCAACCAACATCCACCTTTGCCATTGGAGAGAAAAGAAAAGAAAGTCTGTTTCTACTGCAGCTTGGGACTAGAAAACAGTAAATATTGCACTTGTGGGAGTAGTAGCAATAGTACTAATGATTTTTGAAGAATATGCAACTCTTTATTGCAGAAGCTTGGTGAGGAAGTGAATTTGAAGGGTTTTTTTTTTTTTTAGGAAGGATTTGAAGTTGGATACATAGCTCTCCTGGCATGGAGAAATCAATTTTAAAAGGGATTAATATTGTTAAATTATCTTTCCCTCTCTCTCTCTCTCTGGGGTTTCTTCTTTGCTTGATTATGTATAAAATTGATCTATACTGAAAGTAGTCCATGCTTATGAACTACCAACTTGTTCAACGGAAAATTGAAGAGTGTACTGTATGTCCTTTATATATAATATGGTAAGTAATTTAATACCATTTCTTTACCATCATCGTTGCAATGGTACTGGTAATAGAAGCATTGATCTATCACCATTCACCAGATAATATATGTTTCTTTCTTTATTCTTTTTGTACTGAAAGATTTTGTTGGAAGAATGGTAATAGATAAAGCTATGATCATGAGAGAGGAGAAGAAGACAGGAAAATGACTCACAAGGGGTAGGTAAGCTATCCCAATCATCTATAACAATGAGAAGGAGAGAGAGAGAGTGTGTGTAAATAAGTAAGGGAATCATTTTGATGGATTTGTGAGTGGGTAGCAAGTTGCAACAATAATTGTTTGGTTGGTACTGGTAGAGTATGAAATTAAGATGGTTGTAGATTATATATTGCCGTAGTGCTTCCGTCTCTCTCATATCCACACATACATACCTTTGAATTAATGGGAGTTAATCCATCTGTTAAACGAGTGTTATGGTCCATATATAATTATCTGTCCATGATATCAATCAACGTTGAGAAACCCCCAGCTACTAGTCTAACTGGTTAGTGTTTTTTTCATTGAGCATCTAATTAAAACTCAATACGATTGAAAATGTTCAACTACTTAGCAAATGGGAACAAAGATTGACTGTTTCCACAACTTTAATGAAAATGGTGACCTTGCAAGCTGATTCATTTTCAAAAGCTAACTCAATATAGTCGAAAGCTATTAAAGTGATGAATTATCACTTCAAATAATGGTAGTCTAATTGGATTTTAAAGTAATCGAAGAAGAGTTGGACTTGGAGGAAAAAAAAAGGGTAAAAATAAGAAAGAGGTAGAATGAATGCATCGCAAACTTCTTGCACATGTACTTAAAGAACCTGCATATAATTCCGAGGGACAAGATTGCCCTTTGGTGTGCTGCCCATATAACTTTATTTCAAATAGCGTTTATTACATATAAATTATGTTATGCACTTGTGAAAAAATAATTGAAATCATGAGCAGAATGTGTAAAATAGTTTGTGTAACAAGTTTAACTCCTTTATTTAAGGGTTGGGTTTGTGTCTAATGACTAGTTACACTGGACACATTGAAATGGAGTCCAAATCTTCTGTCTCATTTTTCCTGCTCCACTCTATACTCCACCAATAAAAACTCGCCACGTATTCACCGCATTAATTAAATAATACTATTAATTAATAACGGTAGCATTAATAAGTCAATTAATGATAGTATTTAATTAATGCAGTGAACACGTGGCAAATCTTTATTGGTGGAGTACAGAGTGGAGCAGGAAAAATGAGACAGAAGATTTGGACTCATTGAGATGTGGATATATGTCCAGTTTTGGACGCATGTCAGTATACTAGCGTGCTCAGTAAAATTAACCACTAAACACAAGCCTCACTCTTATTTAATGAGTAATGTATTATCATATACTTGTTATTATACATTTTGTATAGACTAAATTTGAAATCGGTTAAATTTGTTATTATCACACACTTGTCCTTTATTTGTCTCTCAAAAAGAATTGTCCTTTATTTAATGTATAGGAATCATGTTGTGTAAAAGATTCATTTATTTATAATAAAAAATAAAAAATACTTTGTGACTCATTAAAGAGGAAACGGGAGGTACATCACTATCAATATTACGTTATGAGTATCTTCGACCATACTCTCTCACTTCCAATTGTATTGAACATGCGGGCCTTATTACGTTTATGGGCAACCTTGTTTCCTTCCTTCCCTACCAACATGAGATATATGCCAACTTCTCTAAAGCTTCTCAACCTACACTTTACATCATCTATCATGTATCCTATTTAGGAGTAGTGGCCTTGTTCTAGAGACATTGGTGCCCTTATGGTCGCCAAAAAGTTCCCTCCAAAATAACATTCCTAATGTCGATATCCTCTAAAAATGTTAGTGTGCTGTTGGATAGGATAGTAACAAAAACGTGTGAATGAGGTAAACATGCTTAAAATTGTTGTCAAGTGTCGTTGGAGTGAAAGGTAAAGATGTTACATGACACGAAAAAAAAAAAAAAAAAAACTATCAATAACCGTCAAGAACTCAAGTATAAATAAATGACTTACTTTTGAAGAATAAAACACACACATCATACCCCTCTTTCAATAGAAACTTCTCTCACTTGTAATGCTATTTCCTTTGTTTCTAGTTTAGGATTATTGTAAGCTGTCAACATAAGTAAGCACTCTGCTTATACTCGTCACTCTTTTATTTATGACGCATTGCTAGATTCAAAGCAAGTTAGTAGTTAGTAATTCAGCAACATATTTGAAATCCCTTGTTTAAATTATAGTTTACTGTTTCTCGCCGATATAATTTGGTAGCCTCGTAGCTTTTTAGATCTCTAAATCCCTTTACTTTCTAGTAAACTTGTAGTTTTGTAGATCTCTTAATTGCAACTTACTGCCTTCTATCAATATTTGTTATTTTGCATTTTTCTCATTAATCAACGTATCATAATTTAGTAATCTTAATGTGCGTTTGGATACCGCTTATTTTGCTGAAAATTGAAAACAATAGAAAAAATAATAAAAAATTACTATTTGAGCTTTGGTTACTATTTATATGCCTAATTGCACTGTTTATGGGACATGAACAGTGCAACAGGCGCTGGAATTAAAAAAAAAAAAAAAAAAAGGTCCCAGACGCAGACACTCCAAATGTAATCGCAAACCAAACAGAGCTTTAGTATGTAAAGATCTAAAATTATCTTCATTAAGGCATTATTGAATCACATCTTTCAAAGTGTGTGTTTGCCTAGCACTGAAGCTGCGATTAAGTTGCGTTTGTGTTTTTTTGGCTGGTCCCATGGCACTGTTCATGGACCAGCCAACCCACAAAAACGCTGGTACAGTGTTCATGAACAGTGTTTTGACTTAAAAATATAATTCTGCTACAATGTTTTCAACAATAAATTTTCAATTTTCAGCAAATAAGTAGTATCCAAACAGACCCTGAATATGAAGTCAAATCTCAAAAATAAGGTCTTTAATATCAATTTAATTATCATTTAGCATTTTGTCTCACGTGCTAATCACAATTTTTAAAATCCTATTCATACTAATTCCAATCCATGAGTCTAAGAAATTCAAAGTTACATTTATTGCTAATAAAAATAAGGTAAATTAAAAACACAATAAACTATTAAGATGATAAATTATGATCAATGCAACAATAAATTCACACAGGACCATTATTAACGTCATTTGCATCATACACTTATTATAATTTATTAACTCATCAATTGTAAATTTTGTTATGACACAAATATACTATGGCACATCTCAAAAGAATATAATTTATTGAATATACCAATTCCACCATAAGCTTGATAGCCTCTTAGAAATGTTTTAGGCACACTACAAAGTTTACAACATTTTTACAACACCCTTATTTTAAATTAGAATAAATTCCATGATAATTTTATTTTCACGTTTGATGATTTGACATTTCATCATTAGTGAAATTATTATGATATTTTGTTTTACCTTGGATTTTTTATCGGTTTCAAGAGCCAAAAGTATTGACAAGAAAGAAAAACTGCGCCTACCATCTGCACGCATGCAGGTCTTGTCAAGCACAGTGTAATGACAACTAACGAAGCAATAATACCTCATCTAGCTGCTGTGTGTCTGTGTGCGCTTGAAGAGAGAAAGAGAGAGAGAGAGAGGGTGAATAGGGGGGGCCGGGACAGGGATTCAGATTCATGCACCCGACCCCAGCACTCTTCTTTATTAGCTTCATATCCTGTGTGACACATTTTTCATAACTTGTGAAGAAAGGAAGTTACAATAGGAGCAACGTTCATTTTCATATTGTCTTATCATTAAGGCAACTTTTGTTATGTATCAATTTCAATTATATACCAAACCACTGATCTCACTGAAAAAAAATTATACCAAACCGCATTGTGTGTACGTATATATCTATTTTAATATTCTTTGATGTGCCTAGCACAGTGACGAAAAGTGAAACAAGATTGTGATAGCTGCAATGAAAGCTTAATATATTGCAGAGACATTTATTCGGATATGTAATCCAATGCTGAAAATACAATGATAGGTAGTCAAGTGTAAGTACATCTACTTATCTTCTTCTCCAATCTAATACCTCCCATCCCTCACCCTCTGTGAAATGTCGTCTTACCTATCTAAAAGGGGAGGAACATACTCTTAAAATAATATAATATATAACACTAATAAATAATTATAATTATAATTATAATTATAATTATTTCCTTAATTACTCATAGAAGTAAGTTGATGAAATTATCACCAACATCCCTGCAGTCTCGTCCTGGAATAGGGTCTGTGAACTATAGTTAAGATAATTTATGACCTGCACTTGATGATAAAATGTGGCACTTACAGTTATGTCATTAGGGTCCATTTCCAAGAACAAATAAAATCCATGCATGGTTTTACTTAGCCACAAAAAATAAATTAAAAGTGAAATCGATGCATGACTTTCACAATGATCAAAATCTACCATCAAGCCTTTTGCTTAAGCTTTAGCGATACCTCCGGATCCACGAGACCGCCAGAGGTATGTCCCCCCACTCATACCTAAGTTATCTAGTTTTTAGCTTAAAGTTCCATAAATAAAAAGCTAGAAGCAAAATAGAATAAGTTGATTAATTTTTGCTAAACTTGCCATAAGCAAAAAGTACTGGACATTTTGAGAAAATTCATAATGTGAGACCCGCATTCAGTTAATTGTATCGACTTTTTAATTAAAAACATAATAGTGGAACCCACAAAAAATATGTTATCAAAGAAAAAAGAAATAAAAGTTCCTTTATTTTAGGACAACAGGGGACAAAAAAAGAAGTCAAAAAGCTTGCTTGTAATCTAATCCATTAGTTTGCATTTGACATCAACTTATTTAGCTATTGTTGATTGTTTTTGGCTGAAAATATGCCAAAGTATGCTAAAGATTTTAAGAAGTTGTACATAAAAACAAAATACTAGAAGTGAAAGCTAGACAAAATGAACACTAATTGTCACCCCCCCCCCCCCCCACCATAAATCAAAACCCAAATCCTATTCCTATCTAAGTGGAAGTTGCTTTGATATGTTCCAAAAATTAGAGATCATGTTGTAACTTGTAAGGAAATCATGTTTGCTCTCTCTCTCTCTCTCTCATGTACAGTGGTGTAACTTTACTTTTTTTCTTTTTTTTTTGAGAAATAATTACAACATGTTGCTAACCCCGCAGCTCAAACCCTTTTTCCCCTAGACTCTCAAGCACTTTGTACATGGGAAGGTACCAATTCAACTACAAAACCTTTGACAAAATATTTTTTGGCAAAATATTTTTCTATTAGATACGAATTTTAATTAAACACATTGGATTACATTTTCTTTTAATATCATTTATGCTTGTAAATTTTCAAGACAATTAAATATTAATAGTTATATTATTAGTAATATGTTTAAATTTCAAAATTTTGTAGTTTAAATTTATGCATAAAATAAGTTTTATATTTTATTCGTTATGTCTCACTAGATTACATTTTTTTTATGTTCTTGACACATATACTAAGTTTTTCGTTCCGATCGGATTCTATTTACCATTCTTTCTTTCTTTTAGAATCAAATTCACCATTTAATCTAAAATCCTATTTTTTATGCACAATTTTAAATATAAAAATTTAAAACTTAAACATTTGATTAGTAACATTGTTATTGATCTCATATCATATTGAAATTTTGCAAGTATATAGAATATAAAAGAAAATCTAATCTAACGGTGAATTTATTAAAACTCGTCTCCAATAAAAATCCCATTATTAGATTGTTAATAACTTTTTACTAGATTGATATTTTAAAAATCTAACTATTAGATATATTTTTAACACATACCAAATTTTGTATCAATCAAATATTATTTACTTTTTGATGCATTAACTCATATTTTATGCATAGTTTAATGGGCGAGCCCAATTTCTACCCACATTTAATAGACGTGAACCAAAATATCCAATCTACACTCACCAGCCGAAAAGAGTAGAGGTCTACAACGTACACATAAAACTAGGCCTCGATTCCAGTATAACCTTAATATGCAGGGCCACTCACGTTTATAGACATTGTTGCGATCCGAATATCACGCACATTCCAAGCCCTAAAGTAAAGTGAGTTACGAAGTACAAACACCAATGAAGCCTGAAACATCAAATTCTTGGAACTCAATGGCACTGACCAGTTATCCCTGATTCGAATCCTCCCTCCATCCCCACTTATTGTAAGGGAGGTAGTATACATGCATTGGATGTACGGTAAATTTTTCCATTGTAAGGGGAAAATAACCAATGCAGCCTTAAGCAATTAGCCAAACCCAACCAAGCTTATTATTACAATCAAACTTACACACATGTGACAGCTTTCTCGAACAAGAAATTTGAGGACAGAAGAATAAACTAGGCATTAGAATTTACGTATAGAAAGTCATTCAAACATCCACATATGAAATAAAGCATCAACTTCTGCTATTTGACATTCTCCAATTATACAAATCTCTGAAACAGAACAAGAATTCTATGCATCAGGGCTGCCAAAAACCCTTTCTGGTTTATCAAGTCTAGCTGTACCTGAGCTTGATGACTCGCCCATTGCATCAGGAGAAGCTGCTGCCTGGGATGATTCTCTCTTCAGAGAAGTTGGCATCCCGGAAATCTCCTGAAAGGGAAAAAGAAGATAACAAGGCTGGGTAAGAAATAAGAATCAGAAATGGCTTTAAGTCCCACTGGCCTATTGCTCCTATCAGATGAACTATATTTAAATTCTTCATAACATCCCTCCACAAGGGAAAAGCCTAGAATTATTCCAACAAATTTTTGTAATAAAATAATAAACAAACAAAACCAAAGGAAATAAAACTGCTACTGTTCCCAACAAGTAACTTTAACAAGAATCTCCAAAATACCTTCATTAAATGCAATCTCAAGTCACAAGGTCGAACTTGATTTCCAATACATGCCATCACAAATTTTGAATACTGAAACAAAACATCAGCAGCGGCTTGCTTTTTCTCTTCGCTCTGCAATTCAAATTGCAGTTTTGATGATTTAATGACAGAAAAAGAGACAATAGGAGAGAATTATGCAACTATTCTAATGATAACAGACTAACTAACAAAACCCTTCCAGCACATGTTTAAATATATGAAATATGTTACTGAGATACAGAAATATGTGATGATAAAGGTTTAAAGTTTAAACTCTCGTCTCAAGGCTGCCACTATTTTAGGCTATAAATGAACCAAGTTGTTTATGAATAGCTCGGGCTTAGCTTGGAAAAATACTTGTTTATACTTACATAGACTTGAGATTGGATTGTAAAAGTTTGTAAATAGTTTCATATGATATAAAATTATTACTCATAGTTTGTTAATAATATAAATAATCCATTCGAATTAAAATTCATTGATTTTTGAAGAGGTGAAAAATATTAGTAATGAGTTCACTATATATGAGAAAAGAATAAGTTAATCAACTAACTTATGAATAAATTTGAGTTTGTTCGACAAGAAAATAAATCAAGCTTGAACATATAATCTTGTATGGTGATGAGCTTGACCTTGGCTTGTGTTCATAAGAAAATTAGATAAACAAGCCTGAACCTTTAATAATTAGCTTGACTTGGCTCGTTTACAGCCCTACTGTGACAAGTTATTTGGATTGATAGGCCTTGGAGTGTGCTCCTCAAGGTCCAAGGATCAAGTCTTAGGATTACTTGGTGCATGGTTCTTGTGGCCGAGGTCATGCATCCGGGGTTTACTTGACAAGGGTGGGTTTAAAGGACCTTGCCTTGAAGAGGTTCCCCATCATTCAAAATAATAATAATAACTAAAGGGTAAACAATAAACCATGGCATAGACCAATAACCTTGCCATTATATTTGCCAAAATCAATTTTGCTAATCTATACATATGTGTCCATGTGTGTGTGTGTTTGTATTTGACCTGTATTTTACCCATTTTCTTCCTATGTTTTGTACCTAATATTGCATATGGTTGATTATAGCTTCCCACTTTGAAGAACGACCAACGGTGCACCCTGCCCCCAGAGAAATCCAATGCCACTCAACAAATAGGAAGGACAGATACAAAATTAAGCGAATAGGTTATCAAGCATGATATCTCTATTCATAGATAATTCTTTTTTTCTTTTTTTTCTTTCTTTCTTTGTCTTCTTTTGGAGTAAGAATAAAACCAAGGTACAGAGGCCAAACAACAAGAGGGAATTCCATTCAATTTCCTTTTGAGTTTTGACCACAGTTCCCTATGAACACACTTCTTCCATTCTTATAAATCATACAGACGATAATATGTTGTGTATAGGACTTGCACTTTATAACACCCCTAATCTGTATACATCTGTGCACACAATGGCAATATAGTCCAAAACTAAGTCCGAAATAGCTATACTAATGCGATTCATCATTTCCCAAAAGCAAATAAAGGAAGCATCAAACGCTACAAAAAAGGAGTTTTTTTTTTAACTAAACATGAGGAACCCAAAACCAGACATTTTCAATCAAAATTTTGATTTATGGCAATGAATTTACTTGATGTATATCACAAGTTCCACAGAAACACACACATATAACTATGAACTCAACACTTTCAAGTTTAAACCATTTATAGACACACTCACAGGAAATCAAAATGCCTAATTTACCCTGACAACCAAACAGGGGTTTTGGATTTGGATTTAGAATTGGATGGAATTTTAGGCAATATTTTACCCAAACCTTCAATTTCCTATACATGTTGGCAAACATGGAATTATAGCTTCAAAACTAAGCAAAAGAATCAGGAGGTGAATAGTGTTTGGGATTTCTTTTTTTTTCTTCCTTAAATTAAAAATAAAACAAAAACCTACACGAGAGAAAGTAGATGAGTTTGCTAATGAAAGTTGAAACAGAAGAAATATAGTACAACTCCAAGGAATGAAAGTTAAACAGTACCTCGTAATCTTCTTTGTCTTTCATGCCCGAAACTCCTTTATTCTCTCCACTCTACGGTTTGAACTTTGACCTCAGCTCACCTGTCAATGAATTATGAAGATGAACCTGTGTTTATTAAAGTATAACTCGCCCTCATTTTGTATTAATACAAAATAAAAAATTTCCCACACTTACGCCAACTGGCCTATTAGCTCAGCTGGTTAGAGCGTCGTGCTAATAACGCGAAGGTCGCAGGTTCGAGACCTGCATGGGCCAAAATATTTTATTTTTTTTGTTTTGGGCCAAACATTATAAATTATAAAATTCTGCGCTGAGCCCATGGAAAATGTGTCTTTGGGCCAAAAATTGAAAACAAAACAAAATCTATTTTCTTTTTCTCTCTGTTTGTCGTCCTCTATGCTCCAGAACCAAACTTTTTGGCAAAAAATGAAATAAAACAAAATCTACTCCTTTCTTTGATAAATGCATTAGAAATTGAAACTTCAAACTTCAAAGCATGCACCTCCTTACTCTCAAGGAGACCTCTGAGCTAAAATCCTTTCATCACTGTCCACTTGACATCTCCATCTAAAACGAAGAGAAGCTTGCGTAACATGGGAGACTAGTTTGGTGTTTAGCTTCAAGGGACTTGATCAATTAATTGTAAGTTTGTAACACAGATTGAAAGGCTGTCTGATATGAGGAAATAATATTGCTTGGCAATACGTTTAACTTATGAGATATTTAGGCTAACCGAGAGATGGAAGCAGACTATGTATTGAATTTGAAGGAGTCGAACTTGTTGGACCGATAAATAATAAATAATAAATAATGGCACACGTGTTCACCTTTAATGTGTGAATTAAACTGCTGTGAAGCCCTTTTTTTTTTTTTTTTTAATGAAAAAGGGGGTCTCTAGTGTGGGCTTATCAACCCCACGCCACGTGACAGCAATAAGTAATACCACGTGTACCACATGAGCTTTGCTGGGACTATTGCTTGAACAGCTCCTCTTTAGGTGCAGAACGATGACTCCTACCATCAAACTACACCCCCGTGTGATACTGCTGTGAAGTCCTTAGAAGAATATAAGTGACATCATATTATTGGTTATTAAGCCTATTATCAATTTATTTAGAGCCAAAGAGAGATTGCAAAGCCATTTGAATGAAAACACGTGAGGATCACATGGTCATTAGCATTTATATGCGAATAGTTATTTTTAGCCGACCTTATCAAGACACATATGCAATAACTACTATTATTCGATAACTATCATTCTCGATCAATTAGACGATCATCTTCATGCTTGTAAATGCATAAGGTAGGAATTTTCTTCCTCAATTGTGGTTGATTTATGCATTTAAGTCCTATTGAGTTAGCCCATGCCCCAGCCCAACCCTTTGGTTCGAAGTACCGTCTCGCATAGCATAACGTAATGCGACCACCCATAAAAATCACCTTGCAATCCAAACATAAAAACCACTTCGTAATCCAAACAGAACTATCTATAAAGTCAAATCATTAACAAGCAACATGATCTCACTTTCTATCAAAAAAAAAAAAACATGAGCTCACTTTATTTTGGTGAGATATTTTCCTTGGTGTTTGATATGGTAGAAAATCAAACCAAAAAAAGGGAGGGGGGGGGGGGGGGGGGGGAATACTGTTTCTGCTTGAGTAGCAAAAAATGTCTTCCATCATTCCCTTGTGCCCTCGATCCCTCCATATATTTTATTTATTTATACTATGCAAACGTGTTTATTATTATTATTATTTAGTGGAAAAACATTCCTTTCAATTAGAGCCCCCAATACGCTATCACGGACACTAGAATGGTAATCTAACCTCATTCCAAAATCAGAAAGTAGGATAAGGGTAGAAACTCTGGCTCTAATCAAGATTTCTGCTCGTCTATAAAATCAAGTCAGACCTCCAACTTATAAACCATACATTAGGACATAACGTTCCATACCTTGTGACTATCACTAAAAATATAATTTAACAAACAAAAAAAAAAGCCATCCATTTTCATACTTGAAGCAGTCATGTTTCTAATGGTTCAAAAGCTTCGCACATCAGAACTCCAATAGCATCCAAATGGATGGCATTATGGCAATACTATTCAGGTTCCACAGTACCAAATACAACTCCAAATAACATTGCGAGCATCAATAAAAACTTATGGGAAAAGAAATCGAAAATAAGATTATGTTTCCTTAGGGGGGCCCTTCTTTGCAGCCTCAGCAGCTGCTTTCTCTGCTTCAATTTCAGCAACAACAGCATCAATCTCAGCTTCCTCAAGTTGCCGCAGGCCATGCTCCTTAGTCATCACAGCAACTTCTATGTTCTTTCCCCCACTCTCAACAACCTATATGCAAGCATAAACAATTCAAACTGTTATAGTTCTAGATTAAATGATGGGTTACAGGTTAAATGATGGGCTACAGGTTCTATATGCCCTAAAACCAATACAGTCAACCATGGGCTACAGGTTAAATGATGCCATTGCAGTCAACTAGATTAAATGAAGCAGTTTAACTTGATCTTACTATATGTTTGAATGGGGGGAGACGGGGAGAGAGGATAGGGAAGAGAATGGATCGTGAACAGGTGGTACCCTTCTAGAAGAGTATGGAAATTTCTAGCCACCATCTGTCATATGCAAGCGTATTCCTTGTCCTAATGTAATCATCATTTTCTATATAAGGAATGATTAGTACGGGGCTGGGAATGTAGATTCTCCAGCACCTCCTTTTTGTAAATATTTCTATTGCAACTTTCTTCCCCTTTTCAACATGGTATCACAGCATTAAAGATCCCTGGTTCTGATTCATTTATACATCTTACAGATTCTTTTTATCTTCCTATTTTTCTAACATTGTTCAATCATCAAATTTATTATTTAGTCCACAAAAGTAACACAGTTCTACCACAAATATCAATACCAAATCTTAAAGCAATTAATATGAAAGCAGTAAAATCAGGACACATGATCTGGTAATGAAGTAGAAAACTAAAGAAGAACCTCTTTAATGGAAAACCACTCTTGGACCCAGTCTTGTAGAAAATTCACTATAGGAAAAGCAACTACAACAACCTATTTACAAAACCTTTGTTTAGCTAGACTCTCTATTGCAAAATCTGCAAAAGCACTGCTTGCTTTCCTACCCTCATTTGCACGAACTAGAACTTCTGGTACTTTTTTTTTTTGTTGATAACTAGAACTTCTGGTACTTCAAGGAACCTCTTTGAAGATTTTGTTGTAGTGAACCTCACAGAAAATAATTCTTTGTGAGTTCAATTAATCTCTCACTCACTCTCTTTGGGATCACAATATGAGAGGCTAAAGAACAAGGTTTTTCAGTTAAAGTACAGGAGAAAAGGCACAAAGTTTTCTCTCTGACAAGCATAGTGCGAGGAAGACTTTTCCCTATAGAAAAATTGTGCAAAAGCCAGTTTATATAAGTGCACAACTAGGGTTTAAAGGAGACAACACAAAAATTAGGTCAAACAAGAATTAGAAAACAAAGTCTAACATTCTTGCTTGAGCAAGGGACAGACAAAGTCTCGAGTTGAATTATTGTTTCACTCGAATGAAATTCTTAGGGATCAGAATCTTTGATGTATCTTCAAATAGCACATATCCAACTTTTAAAAATAAACAATACACTCAAATCATGATGTTTGATTACAACCGTTGTCATGGAATCGACTAACGCTAAAATCCTAAAAAAAGGGAGCACAGTGACATGCCCTTAGGTTAGATATTCCACATTACCTTTTGATTTTTTGTGCCTGCCAGCACTTTTTGTACCATTCTAATACAACTAAGTTCAGATAGTTTTCAATCAATTAACGATTAGCGCCAAGAGCCTTGTAGCTCAATTGGTTGGCACCTTCTAGTGTTTCCAATGGAGATATCTAGGGTTCAAATCTCCCCTCCCCCAACTATCAAATTATCATAATAAATAAAAACAATCATATCATTCCACCAATTAGATTTTATAATTTGGAACATTCATTGAGCGCTAATCTCTTTTGCTCCACAAGCAAGATCTGCCAAGATACAAATTATAGATAAGATGATACCTCAGAATGAAAAACACATCCCTTTGAGAATCACACATCATTGTGGCATGTTATTATAGGCACAAGAAGTAGAGATACAGAGATTACTTATTTGCAAAAACAGAAGTCAGACTGTGAATCATCTTGTGCTTCACAATTCCATAGCAAGAGAACTTTGGTCATTTCTTTTATGTTCTTTTTTTCTTTTTGGAGTACTGTGGGTCATGTTTTGCTAAATCATAGGCTTTGTTTGATAGGTCATTTGGGGAGACATAGAAGAGTTATCATTTGGAACGCTGTATCGTTGGCTCTTATAGGGTGTATTTGGTGAGAGCAAAATCTCCATGCACTCGTGGGGTGTGAAACTGCAATTTTAGAGATACAACACCTGTTCCTTTGAACACTATTGGATGGATTGAGGCAATGAGCTGTTTTTCTTTCCCCAATAAGTTAGATTTTATAGAGTTCCTAGAGTTTAAATGTTACTAATTTTTGTGTTACCCTTGTATCAAGCACCACAGAACACATAGAAGAGGGAGAATCTGCAATATGAAATAAATATAATGAAGTATGAATTCGTGTTTCCAGGAAACAGGTCAAAATAGTTTACCTCAAGCAATGCACGGATTGCAAGCTTAACTGTTTCTTGCCCAGAAGTTTCTTTATAGTTTTTCTCCAAAAACTCTCTTAATGAATTAGAGTTTCTTCCAGTTGCATTGGCCTTCCAAGCTGAAAATGTCCCAGAAGGATCTGTCTGATAAAGTGATGGAGCACCAGTATAGGGATCAAAGCCAATAATCAAAGTTGAAAGGCCAAATGGTCTCACACCCCCACTCTGTGTGTACTTTTGCTGAAGACCAGCGATATAACGAGTGATGTACTCAACAGTTGCCGGATCCTCCAGTGTAAGCCTATGGCTTTGACATTCAATCCGTGCCTTGTTTATTAGGACACGAGCATCTGCCTTGAGTCCAGCACAGGCCAGTGCAATGTGATTATCCAGGTTCACAATCTTCCTAACTGATCTGCGACAAAAACAACAAATTGAAACAAAGAAAAATAAAAGTGATAAGAAACATCTTCACCAAGGATGTATATCTAATACAGTGCGAGCTGCACAATCCCCCCAAATACAATGATTCTATCAGTATCTTCTTTAATTCATATCTTGATTAGAGATACATTTCAGAAATTGGAAGGGCTTTAATCCCTAATCTAAAGGGGCCCTCTAAATTATCATTACCAATATTTTCAAGAAATGGGCAGTGGACACAATTTCAAAAACTAACAAAGTTTTGATCTTTGTTTGGCGACCACCAAGTAGAGTAATGTATATTTCTAATATGAAAATCCTAACAAACGCTTATATAAAAAATACCATATAATAATAATAATCTAAATGAGCAAAACATTGTGAAGCTAAGAAATTGTAGAGCATGTAACATACTTTGTAACTATTTTCTAGCTAAAAACCCCATCACATTTAATGGTGAAGACGAATTTGAGCAAAGGCATTTACCATTGAAAGTTCAAACACAAAGTTTGTCTCCTTAAAAAATTTACAATTCATAGGGCTAAATTGTGTACCGCCTAGTTAAAATCAATTTCAGTAAAATTCATCATCTGAGTAGTACATAAAAAATAAAAAAATCCCCAAAATTATAAAAATAGTAAATTACAATAATAATCAGAAATAGAATGATCCAAAAAACCCTAACCCTAGGATCATGCACAAGATGGGAGGACAGATCAATTGGCAATCTCAATCAATCCACGATTGTTATATCTAATAGAAGAAACGACAAACAAACACAATAAATACATAATTAGATAGGTGTTTCTGGTGAAAGAGAGAGAGAAGGGGGGAGACCTGGAGTCTTGGAGTTTGGCGGTGGATTTCTTCTCGACGCCGAGGACGATGGTGTCGGTACCACGGACACCGACGGCGGCGTTGCCCTTTCGGACGGCTTCGAGGGCGTATTCGACCTGGAACAAATGGCCATCTGGTGAGAAAACTGTTATTGCTCTATCGTACCTTGCCATTCTTTCTTCTTCTTCTTCTTCAACTCAACTCAACTCAACTGATCTACTCTCTGTTTGTTTCTGAAAACTGTTAAAACTCTCTCACTGCGTTTTTTTTAATTACCAATCTCAACTTAAGCCACAAGGCAACCCACCCCCTGACTCTTTTTTCTTTTTTTTCTTTTTAAGTGAAGAGTTGCTGTGTTCCTCACTGGAGACCCGGAAAAATTGGACCGGATTTCATAACCCGTCCCAAACAAGAAGAAAAGTATGGATATATGCAACATGGGTTGACCCGTTTTCTCAAATGATTTTTTTTTTTTAATTTTAATTTTTATCTATACTACTATTTAAGGAGCCTCTCCTGTTGAACTGGATTTTTTTTGTTTTAATATACTCTTACATCTCTATGTTTAAGTAGAGACCAAACTAAAGAATAGTCTGATAAAAATATAACCCTAATTTCTATTAAAATATTACCTAAAAAATAGTCACTCTCTTAATGATTTTCAAATTTATTTATTCACTTATAAATTAGATTCTCAAAATAAAAATTATCTATATAATAAAAAATGTAAGGGCATGAAATTTGGCGGCCTAAACTCACTTAGAATAGTGGAGTTCGTACCACCTCACTAACCCCAAACTAATAGATATTCGTTAAGAAAAAGTGGATAAAAACAAGTAGAGCTTAGTCCAAATATTCAAAGACAGAGAGAATGAACTGAAGTTAACATTAAGTATTTTGGAAGTTCTTTACAAGCTCGCCCGAGGACGATGTTCTTATGCTAAGATGTACACTGTTCTTGTCCTTTCTCTCTATTACTATTCTTGTTCTAATCTTTTTTCCTTGATTTTTTCCCAATCACCTCACCTAGAAGTTCCCTTCCTTTATATACTTCTCAGCTTCTTGCATTCTAACCCTCCATCTGCAATCCTCTAGGCCCTCCTCAAGACACTTGTCCCATTAGATTTCTGTTGAAGGTAGTAAAAGGAGCTGTTTAGTTGTGAATCTACTGTTCATGAGTCATTTCCTCACTAATGCAGCTAATAAAACTGTTGCCAGTCATTTAATGTAGAGGCAGCAAGTGCGCTTTCATAAAAAACTTCTTTCAACTACCTTGACTCTCTTTCTCAAAGTCATTCTCTCCATTCAAACTTCTAGGAAGTATTTTGTCTCTTCCTATCCTATCCTCGGGTGAACCCACTCCTCGGGCTTAAAGTGCTTCCATCTAAAGAACGAATGATGGTCACAGTGGTTCTATTCTTCCTTAGTCCTCAGGTCTCCACTAAAAACATAGATTTTTTTTCTACTACCACAAAAAAAAAAAAAAAAACAAAAAAAAAAAGCGTCATTGCATGCATGAAGCACGTGTGATGAGGCTAGTTATTTATTTATAGATTTTCTCAAATGATTTATATATATATATATATATATATATATATATATATATTCAATTATTTGTAAAGAGTAAACATATTTCACACCTTTACTTTGAAAGATACAAATTCCTTCTTCTTCTTGGCCATTTGTTTCAAAATTAGAAAGTGGTGTTAGGCTGAAGCTTCCTTTCCTTTCCCCTTTTTCTCTTAATCTTTATCTTTTTTCTTCTTTTTTAATTGGACCACCTCTGCTATTTCTTCCTTCTCTACATCCACCACTTGGGTCTCTTAAGGTTGCTCTTGCTTCTGGTCCTGAGGATTGGTAGTAGAAGGAGCAAGGTGGGCTGATTCAAGGAAGAAGGAGGGACGGAGCCAGTGTCAGCTTGAGGTGGAGGAAAGGTAGGTGCCAGGCATAGAGCTGGGGGTAATACACCTTCTCAAGAGCCCTAAGCTCTAAGTTAGTGTCAACCCTAGCAGCATTCAATGCCTGGTCGCACACCTCCAGGCAGAATGCCCAAGCGATGTCCCTGAGTTGGGCAATAAGGCTTTCCGCAACCTTAGTCATACCCGCATCGTAGGCTGCCTGCTTGGCTTGGGACATTTCCGCCTCCTTAGCCTTAAGTTGTTTCTTGGTTTGTTTCAGCTCTACCATAGTCAAAGCCATTTTATTTTTGGCCTTCCGCTAGGCCTCCAGTGCTTCAGTTGCTTGCATTTCAAAACTTTTGAGGGCTGATTCAGCATTCTTCTGCGCCCTTTCCACCTTGACTAGCTGGGCAAGGGTGTATTTCAACTTCTTGTCAGCCTCCGTGTGGGCTCTCTTAGCAGCCTCCATTTTGGTTTCGGCTTTCCTAGCTATGTCTAACGAATGGTCTACCCACTCCTCGGCCATGATTGCAACTTGGACAACCTGAAAAAAATACAAAGAAAACATAAGTATTGGGTTGAATTTTTTCTAATCAAACTAGGGGAAGAGATCAAGTACCTTAGCCATATCTTGCTTCAAGGAAAGGAAGACTTCGCACTTCCTAAAGGACCTTAGCTTTACCATGTCCTTTGGTAGGCACAAGGCCTTCTCCAAACTCTCGACCACAAGACCTGAGCTTCCCTTCTGAGGGTCTCTCAAATTGTCGTTGTCAAGTACTAGGTTGCTAGAGCTGAGGGTGAAGACCGGTCTCCAGATGGAGAGCTCCTTGGGTTGGTCCCCCTCGAGGTCCTTAGAAGTCCTAATGGAGGAGGACCTCTTTTGTTGCCTTCTCCCGATACGAGCATCCTTGGAAGGGGGCTAGTGGGAGAGTTTGGTAACTTCCCCTTCCTCGACACCCTCAATGCCTTTGCCTCCTTGGGCTCTTTTCCTTTTCCTATCCGCTGCTTCCACGAACGAAGTGCGTATGGCTATAGGAATGGGTGGATGAGGCACCACCGCCACGGCTAGAATGCTGCCTCCCAGCGTGGGCATTAAGAAGGGCTATGAGGTTGGGCGTCTTTTCTTCGTATCCCATGCCTTTAAGGATTGTCTGTGGTCTCTTGGTTTGCACTTACTTGTGCGGTTGGTAAGTGTTTGAGAGAAATGCTGGAAGCGTTTACAAGGTCTTCCTGTTGGTAGAAGACCTTGAAGTCCTTTTCAGTGACTTCCTGAACGGCAGGCTTGGGGGTGGGTTCCTTAGCCTCATTGTCTGATGGAATAAAGGGCTCTTATAAATAAAGGAGTTTGGCGGCTAGCAGAGCAAGGAGCTGGGCGTCCTGAGTCCCTTCTGGATAGGGTTCAAACAATAAGAACCCTAGGATTGCTACATCAATTAAAGCCAATTGGCTGTCCTTGGCTTTAATGACGTTCTTTGGGATCTGAAAGCCCTTGGTGGAAGGCTTGTACCCAAGGATGATGTGGCGACTCAGAATTGACCGTCTTGTGTAGGAAGATCTTTGACTTGAGGAGCCGGTTTAGGTCTTTAAAGTATATTGAGTGCTTGGTTGGAGCAGTATGGTATTCGTCTGCCATGCAAAACAGTAGGGATTATGAGTAACGAAATATGGTACGTAAACAAATAAAAGTAGAAGTTTAACTTTTCACTTTAACGAGGTAAGGTAACATCTTACATACGTCTAGGGTCCTCGGGAATTCTACCTAGCTCCCCTTCTTGGGTGAGACAATGTAGTCCATCGTGATAGTTTCTCGAGACGATTAAGCAATCCTCGTCCATACCCTTACTAGAGTCAGGTAGGTAAGAGATCAACCTAATTGCAGGAACTCTACATTTGATATAATATTTTGTTTTCTCCCTTTTTTGGCAGTTATACACCCAGTTCACATCGTGCCAGGTCAAGTTAGTCCCCATCTTCCTATTCAACATATCTACACACTCGAGGACCCTAAATACATTTGGGGAGCATTGGGTGGGAGTAAGCCTATAATTTATTAAGAAATCCCTGGTGACCCTTCTATGGGAAGCTCTATCCCGCCTTTAATAAAAGCGATCATAGGAATGACTACAGATTCAGAGGGCCTATTTAAGATCAATCATACACCATATCCACAGTGTTGAAGTTCAACACTGTTTGGGATTCTATACTGTGCCCCAAAGGCAGCCATGGCCTCGGGGGTATCTACTAATTTAGCATATCTACCCATGGAGTTTTTGGGTGTGAAGAAATTGAAGAGTACACAGAATCAGAGGTTAGGAAATGAACACACCTATGAGCAAGAGAAAGATTTCTCCTCGGGAGCTCGCTTTAACTCAAATCATCAGAATGTGTAAATGAATTTCAGCCAACCCCAAGCCCTGTTTATACAGGGGTAAAAATGCGTGCTAATTTTCCTGCTCATAAGTGAGGGAAAAACAAGGATTGTACGATCCTAATCAAGCCATAGAACGTGGGGAGACAAGCAATCGCCTGACGCCATAAATTAGAGATTGTGGATTCCGAAGCGTCAGGAGCGTGTTGTAAACAGGTGAAAAGACATTACCATGTGAGAATGCGCATGGCACGTGTATAGCTGGCTCGTGTATTTAAAACTTTGCTTTTACCTCAGGGTTAATTGCATAAGTTTTAAGGGGCTGTTGTGGCTATTAATATGTGTATTAAAATCCAATTCTTTTAGCTATTAATTTCTTTTGATAACATACAAGAATTTATATTAATGACAAACATTTCAACCGATTAAATTCATCTGTAAGGGCGTAAGGAAGAATTTAATCAATTAGTATTTATCCCTTAATATTTATATATTTTTATTAAATTAGAGTCTGTATCTATCCGTAGGGGGTGTTGACACACACACACACACACACACACATAATCTTTCAAAATCCTATCTCATCCATGTGATTAACCGAAGGGATGTCATCATGTTTTAGTTTAGAATAATGAATGAATTATGATGTATTACCTTCTAAGACTAGACTTGAAGAAAACTAACTCCCACTACAAAACTTAAAATTAACTAAATACCGTTATGCTATATTTGTTACAACTAGAGGTGACAATTTGTATCCATATCCATACACACCTACTTTGGATAAGTTTTAACTCAACCCATTTGAATATTTTGGTTAAATGGGTAAAGACCCATTAAGTTATCGTACGGGACGTTACTTCTCTATCGGTTTGGTACCCATGAAGCCCATCACAATAATGCCACGAGCACAGGGCCTAAAACCAATTGGACCTCAAATCCTGATGTACCAAGCACGATTCCATACTCTATTGGGCCACGAACATGGGCCAGGAAATCTTCGTCACCCCACCAAAAAACCGGAAGCATTACGAAGCTAGTTACAACATGAACTGCGAAGATGAAACCCTGCTTGGTCGGGAATGTAATTTCCTGAGAATAAGAATCCCTATGAGCTCGGTGAAGCATAGGGAATACCACTGCCGAGCAATCCATCCAGCGGTGGAACTAGTTCCAATGCCATTTTCACTGCCTCCCACTCCCAACTAAATACCCACTTAAGGGAAATAGCATTGGACCTCTTCTCCCACTCGCTACAAAAACAATCATAATCCATCCACTAACCTTGGGTTATAAATAAGAGATGGGAATTGAAGAGAGGGGGTTGGCATTTTTAGGGGAAAAAGGCTGAGAAAAGAAGGTAATCGTTCTGGAAAAGAGAGGGAGAACAATTTTAAAAGTATAGAGAGCAAGCACATTTGGGTTGCCGAGCATAGGACCACCCATTGTAGGAAATCCAAAAGCCCATAAAATAAATAGATTGTGAGCCCAGATAAAAATTAGGCCCAATAGCTCCTTTTGGGCATGCACAATGGGCGTCGTCTGTGGGAAACTCCTACGTAGTTGTGGTTCTATTGTGACACACTCAGGAAAATGTCTAGGAGTCGACTAGGGAGTTATGCTGAAAATGGTTTTGGAGGGTCTTCTTGGGGATCCATATGGCGAGCGAGAAGGTAGAAAAGGCACGAAGATAGGCAGCATGAGGAAGCAGAGCAGTCCGGGCTCGTAGAAGGATCGTTTCAAATGCTCCGAACAATGTCCAACACCTCAAGGTGCAACCGTGATGACAGAAAGGATCGGGAGCTTGAGTAGAAGGACCAAGAGTTCAAGCGTCTATGTGGAATAGTGAGAGATTTGGAATTGGAAGCAAGGGGTAGACGTCGGAGGAGGGACCATGAGGAACGAGGGGAAAGGTTGTCTAGTGTGGGGAACCGCCGTGCAGCAGGCTTCCATCAATCCAGGCCTCATTAACACTGCGATCGTTTAAGGGAATATGCGGACCGTGATTCAACTTCCCCAGATGGGGGACGACCTCGAATTATGGCCCTGGATACGATGAGTCGAGCGTTGCGCCAAGCAGCCCAATCACCATTCTCATGAGATATTGAAAACGCACCTATGCCAAGTAGATTCATATGGCCACCGTTCAACTCCTACAACGAAAAGACAGACTCAGTGGAGTATGTAAGCCACTACATTCAAATGATGTCTCTGCATGCTCAAAATGGCGTGCTGATGTGTAAAGTTTTCCCTTCAAGCCTCGGCCCCACTACCTTGAGGTGGTTTAACAGATTAAGGAAAGGCTCGATCCACAACTTCTCCGAACTAATTCAGGAGTTTGGTGTAAGGTTCATGACTTGCAGCCGAGTCCTATAGCCCGTGGACGCGTTGTTGTCAATGAAAATGGGAGCTGGGAGACCCTCCGCAACTATGTTAACCGATACTGGGAATTGTATAACGAGATCGAAGGCAAGAATGAAAAGATCGCGGCGAGCACTTTCCGCATAGGGTTGCCTGAAGATTTCAAGTTGAGGGAATCATTGACGAAGAGACCTCTGAAGGATATGAGGCAGTTGATGAGGCGTATCGAGGAGTATAAGCGATTAGAAGATGATCAGTTGCAGAGCAAGGAGAAGGCCCCAATCATAAATCATCAGCAGAATATTGGTTTCCAACCTAGACCCCAAAAGGATCTGAGGATTCAAGAGTCTGGGCTGGGAATTGGAGAAGTTAATGTGGCCTTCAAGGAGCCGGTGCACAGGATCATCGATCGAATAAAAAATGAGCCGTATTTTAAGTGATCGAACAAGATGGGGGGACCCATTGAAGAGAAATCAGAATTTGTATTGTACATACCATAAAGATAGAGGGCACACCACCGAGCAGTGCAGAGTACTGAAAGACCATCTAGAAAAGTTGGTGAAGGCGGGGCATCTGAATGAGTTTCTGGTGGCAACGAGGAATCAGGAGACAGGGCAAGAAGATCGGCTACGCAAAAATCCTCTCCCACCCCATTTGGGAGTAATAGAAGTCATCCATGCAGTACCAAAGATTGCTTGGGCATCCAAAACAAAGGGGATATTGGCCGTGGTACCAGCAGAAAAATGCATCGGCGAACATTCCCCCGGAAGAAGCTGAGGTACACTAAACAACCCATTGCGTTTGATGATGATGACATGGAAAGCACCACTCAGCCGCATCACGATGCCTTGGTGGTCACGGCTCGTGTAAGGGGTTTCATAGTAAAAAGAATAATGATAGATCAGGGGAGCAATGCGGATGTAATGTACCCCAACTTGTATAAGGGGGTCGGGCTGAAAAGGGGAACTTGTCCAAGTATGATACACCATCGATAGGGTTTGATGGCTATATGGTAATTCTAGAAGGGCAGATTTCACTCCCTGTCAGCATGGGAGGTAAAGAGGTAACTGTAACGTCCATAGTGGTTACTTCTTTCTCGCCATACACGGCAATCCTAGGAAGGCCATGGATTCATGACATGGGGGCTGTGTCATCCACATTGCATGTAAAGGTCAAGTTTCGCACTGAGGACAGAATCACGATGATAAAAGGCAATCAGCTGGTAGCCAGACAGTGCTAAGTGGCCGTAACCAACCAACAGGCTGAGCAAACGGAGTCCACCAAGGAGACCCCCTTATAGCAACTATAGTAACCCCAAGAGGAGGTGGGGGCCAGCTGTGCCGAGGATCTAGTGAAAGTGAAGATCCTGCCAGATTATGGAAGGAATTTTCTGATAGGGGCAAGCTTGAGGGACGAAGAGAAGGTGGAGTTGTTGCTTTTCTTGTACAAAATGTGGACGTATTCACTTGGAGTCCATATGAGGTGCCTAAGGTTGACCCCGAATTTATAGTTCACAAGCTAAATGTGGATCCTTTATGCCCTTCTAAGAAACATAAACTGAGGAGATCGGCTAAAGAGCATGTCGAAGCCATGAGACAGGAGATTGGGAAGCTAAAGGAAGCGGGGGCCATAAAGGAAACGTTCTTTCTAGAATGGCTTGCAAACATGTGGTAGTATGGAAGAAGAATGGTAAATGGAGGGTTTCTGTTGACTTTATTGATTTAAATCGAGCATGCCCAAGGATCCGTTCCCAATGCCGAAAATTGATCAGTTGGTAGATGCGACGTACGGGCACCCAAGGATGAGCTTTCTAGATGCTTTCCAGGTTATCACCAAATTGCCCTAGCTGCCGAGGATCATGAAAAGACTGCATTCATAACACCTATGCTAATTATCATTATACCATGATGTTGTTCGGATTGAAAAACACGAGAGCCACTATCAACGAATGATGACAAGGATGTTTAGGGATAAGATTGGGCGTACGATCGAGGTATACATTGATGACATGGTGATAAAAAACAAGCAGGAAGGGAAACATATTGACGACCTTAAAGAAGTGTTTGAAATACTTTGGTGACATGAGCTGCGTCTCAATGCTGATAAGTGCACTTCTAAAGTAGGGTCCAGTAAGTTCTGGGCTATTTAATCACCAAATGGGGAATTGAAGTTACCCCCAATCAAATTGAAGCCGTGAAACGTCTTAAATCGCTAAGAAATCCAAAAGAGGTTCAAAAATTGACTGGCATGTTGGCTGCCCTTAACCGATTTATTTCCAAGTTTGCTAATCGGTAACGACCGTTTTATCAAATTTTGAAGAAGTAGAAAGGGTTCTAATGGGACGAGGAGTGTGATAGGGCCTTCCAAGACCTAAAGGACTATCTTGGGTAGGCACTAATGTTAACAGCCCCGAAACCAGGAGAAGATTTGTATATGTATCTCTCGGTATCCAAACATGCCACGAGCTTAGTGCTACTGAAGGACAATGTTGTACAGCTACCAATATACTACATAAGCAAAACATTTGTTAACGCCAAGACAAGGTATTTGCCACTGGAGAAATCGGTGCTGGCACTCGTGCACTCTACCCGAAAATTACCCCATTACTTTCAGGCATACACCGTCCACGTTCTGACTGAATACCCTCTACAGTCATTATTAAGGAGATCTGACTTTATGGGGAGAATAGCTAAGTGGGGGACTCGGCTGGGTTCTTTTGACATTAGATATAGTCCGAGGAACTCGATGAAGGGCCAAGTACTCGTAGACTTCATTGTCGAGTTTTCACCAAAAAGTACGGAGATGATCTACCTTGTAGGGACCAACCCATGGAAGGTATTTGTGGACAACACTTCCAATGCGGCAGGAGCAGGAGCTGGTCATTACCCCAGAAGGAATAAAGTTGGAACATTCATTCAGATTATGCTTTAGAACCTCTAATAATGAGGCTGAGTATGAGGCTCTATTGGCTGGACTAAGAGTTGTCTCAGACTTGGAGCTAAGGAGGTGAAGATATACTCAGATTCCTGGCTGGTGCTTAACCAAGTACTGGGGAGTTTCGAGGCTAAGGACCCCCAAATGGTTGAGTATCCGGGGTAGTGAAGCAAACTATGGGCTATTTCTCAAATGTGAAAGTAGATTAAGTTGCTAGAGGGCAGAATCACCACGTCGAATCCTTGGACACATTAGCATCATCAATAGCTAATGAGGTACCCCGATTAATCAAGGTGAATTGGTGAATGAACCAAGTATCAATGAGAGAACGGGAGTCTCGCAAGTCACCATTGCCAGGAAGTGCTAGATGGATCCTATAGTCGAACTTTTAACTGAGAATCGATTACCGGAGGACTAGAAGGAGGCGGCCAGAGTACGATGAAATGCTTCTTGGTACTAGCTTTCTGTAGATCGGAAGTTATATCGGAGGTCTTTTGAGGGCCCATACCTACAATGTTTGCACCCTAGCATGACTGAAGAACTTCTAGCCGAACTGCATGAGGGCGTGTGCGGCAGTCACGTTGGTAGACGTTCATTAGCTCACCGAGCAATGACTTAAGGATTTTGGAGGCTACAAATGCAGAAGGATGCCTTCGAATATGCATGGAGGTGCGAGCAATGTCAATGGCACGCCTCAACAATCCACCAACCTGCAAGGAACCTGAATCCTGTTAGTAGCCCGTGGCCTTTTGCTCAGTGGGGGCTGGACATAGTTGGACCTTTTCCTCGGGCAAAGGGCAACCAAAGATTTATACTGGTAACAATGGACTACTTCACAAAGTGGGCAGAAGCGGAGGAGCTAGCAAACATCTGAGATGTTGACGTCAAGAATTTCGTATGGAGAAACATTATAACGAGATTGGGGTACCAGAGTCTCTCGTGTAGGACAATGGTTTGCAGTTCGATAGCAAAGCTTTTCGTGAGTTCTATACTAACCTCGGCATTAGGAACCGGTATTCTACACCGGCATATCCGTAGAGCAACGGCCAGACTAAAGCCACCAATAAGGCTATCGTTAACGAATTGAAAAGGTAATTGGGCATGCCAAGCGTCCAAAGGTAAGTGGGCCGAGGAATTGCCAAGCGTCCTATGGGCATACTGAACAACTCTGAGGAGATCCACAAGAGAAACACCATTTTCTCTAATTTTCGGAGCAGAGGCTATCATCCCTACCGAAGTAAACCTATGCAGTGCTCGAGTCACAGGATTTGCTCCAGCCAAGAATGAAAAGTTGATGTTCAAATTGTTGAATTTATTAAAGGAGCACCGTGAAGCAGCGACCATTCAGCTGGCAGAGTATCAGCAAAAGTTAGCCTGGAGGTACAACAGAAGCGTGAGGAAAAGGGAGTTTGCAGCGGGAGATCTAGTGCTTCGTAAGGTTGTTGGGAATACACAAGATTTCAATGCAGGGAAGTTGGCCCTATCATGGAAGGGCCTTATAGAGTGACTGCCATTATAGGTGCAGGAGCATACTACTTGGAGGATTTGGAGGAAAGATTGCTTTCTCGGCCATGGAACGTTCGCAACTTTAAGAAGTTTTACCACTAACCGGTTGTACACCGGGTGTAAATTGAATGTAATTGTGCATATAAGTTTTATTTGTTAATATGATGGTACTTATTCATGCAGAAGCAATTAACTCCATCATTGCTAACTTATTATTGTCGATCAACAAATAAAAAGAAAGTTGAAGTCAGCCAGGGTAACTCATCCTATACTAAGGTCAGAAAAGAAACCTGTCCTCGGTTTGATCTTATCACCGAGCAAGTGGGAACCTTAAACTATAATTTTATAAGGACAGAAACTTGTCTTCGGTTTGATCTTATCATCAAGTAGGTGGAAACCTTAAACTATAATTTTATAAGGACAGAAACTTATCCTCAGTTCGATCTTATCACTAAGCAGGTGGAAACCTTAAATTATAATTTTATAAGGACAGAAACCTGTCCTCGGTTTGATCTTATTGCCGAGCAGGTGAAAACCTTAAACTATAATTTTACAAGGACAGAAACCTGTCCTCAGTTCGATTTTATCGTCGAGCAGGTGGAAACCTTAAACTAATTTTATAAGGACAGAAACTTGTCCTCGGTTCGATCTTATCACCGAGCAGGTGAAAACCTTAAACTATAATTTTATAAGGACAAAAATTTGTCCTCGATTCGATTTAATCACCGAGCAGGTGGAAACCTTAAACGATAATTTTCTATAGACAGAAACCTATCCTTGGTTCGATCTTATCACCGAACAAGTGGAAACCTTAAACTATAATTTTATAAGGACAGAAATCTGTCCTCAGTTCAATCTTATCACCAAGCAGTTGGAAACCTTAAGTTATAATATTCTTGCAGAAACTTATCCTCGGTTCGACCTTCATCACCAAGCAGACAAAAACCCTAAGCCAAACTATCCTAAGGGCAGAAAACTGCTTATCATAAGTGAGAAAGTAAGGTATGATGAGTAAATTAATCATAATCATGTGTAGGCTCAGTAGCAAACATTAAGCCTTGATATAATTAAAAGTAAAGGGTAGAAGAAATAGGAAAAGCACACAACTTCCATTTAAACAAAGTTAGTTGAGACAAACGTTAAATAAATTGTTTCGTCGCCATAGCCCCATGACCTAAGCTTAACTGAATATATAACAAATAACTTAATTAAAAACTAAATTATCATGCGGTAGGGTCAGTAGGTTAGGGCGGAGCAACAGGTTGCCTGGATTCGTCCTTAGCTGTCTGACTCGTAGCGGTGGCCTGATTTCGAGCATCTTCAACTCTGGTGCGAACATGGCTCGTAACCTCCAGATCAACTGTTTCTACGTGATCATCAATCACCTGTACTAGATCCCTCATACTCGGAGTATCTTCCTCATCCGTGACGTCAGCTCGACACTGAATGGGGGGAGGAGGGGTCGGGTAAAGGATTTGCTCGGGATTCCATAGGGGAGAATCCTCGACCACTCCCATTGCTTGAAGGACGGCCAACCACCCTTCCTCGAACCCATGATACGGGGCTTGGTGGATAATAGGCTCCACCACATTTTCTGCCTCCGTGAAACCTGCATTGTACCATTCATCCTCACAGGCCTCAAAAGCATCTTTCAAGCCAGCAATCTGGTCAGCTTGAGCCAAATTTAAACTGTCCGCCTTCGCTAGTTTGAGCTCGATCTCCCCTAGTTTGGTCACCATGTTTGTCAGTTTGTTTTCTGCCACCAACTGAGCTTTCTCAGCGTCTACTGCTTTTCTTTTAGAAGCATGGGCAGCTTCCCCTTTCTCCTTGGCCGTGACCTCAGTAACAGCCTTGAGTATCTTCTCCCGCTCAATGACCTCGGCCTCCTCTTTTAGTCTCCCGTCAGCTGCGTGGCCTGAGAACATAACGATAATAGAGCAATAAGGCTAAAAAAACACCTACGTATCGCAACGTGCGAAAGAGAGGAGACAGAAAATTACTGCGATGGTGTGCCACTGTAGCTACCTAGCTAATGATTTGTCGTTACCGTCTGAGAAAAAGTGAGCATCCTCGGGCAGAAAGAGGCCTTGCGCCAGGCTCTAAGCTACCCACCACCCTTCGCCCTGTGCCCACAGCCGAATGTTGGCAGTTGCCGGTAAAGGCTTGTTGCCCAACTGAAAAGCGGGCTGCCAACCAACATCGGGTTGGGAAGAAGATGCCACGTTGGTTCCAACTTGGGCCGCCAATTAAGTAACACCTAGTGTCTCCTGGATCTTAGGCCCCCCTTTTTGTGCAGGGTGTAGTCTGCAGCAGAGCATCACTCGGGACAGGAGCATTTTTTCTTGACGGCACACTTCCTTTTTTTGCTTTCACCCGCGGGAAGGGTCTAATCCTTCCCTTTGGGGGGCTAAGGTTAAGCCACGAGGCTGGCTCTAGGTAGAAACTGAGCAAGGGTCATTGTCCTCTGCTTCACCATTTTCTTTGATGGGCCGGGTTTGGTGCCCGTAACGCCGATAGGTTCGACTGCTTCTTCTTCGGCTACCTGGACTTGGGCCTTGGGCCTTGTTTTTCTTGAAGGGAATGTGTCCCTACTCTTTAAGAGCTTGGGAAACTCGTTCGGCTGACTCATCCCTAACCGGGGCAAGGTCTTACATAGTTATGTAACGAGGACCAAGATCTTGAGGTTCGCCAGTAGTCAACAAAGGTGGAAGGAAGTTAGTGTGTTGAACGTTGATATAAGACAGCAACAGGCTATATACTAAAAGGGTTTGGCTGAAAGATTGCCAAGTCTTGTATACGAGAGTGCAGCCGAGTATGAGGTGCGATGCCTAAAGCTGCTCGTCGCTGTGAACGAATATCTCAGACCTTAGCACAAAATTCAGGTCCCTTATATTCACCACTCTGAGGTCTGGGGTAAATACTTTATCGTATGTAACAAAGAGAAACAGTGAGTTAGTGTCAAAGAAAAAAAGGAGGGAAGAAAGGGAAAAACAAATTAGTATTTAGTACGAACAAACTTCGTGCCGTGAGAGGGGGCAAGGGATGTCACCAGCAAACTAGTTGCCATGCACCCAAAAGAACTCCCCGATGGAATTCCTGTTAGAATCAGGCAGGCATGAAATTAGCCGTACCCGCGTATCTTTGGCTTTCAAATAATAATTAGTGTCCTTGTTCCCACACAGACTGTACATATAGTTTATATCGTGATGGTTTAATCTAGACCGTATATTCGATTCAACCTACTGAAGCAATTAACTACCCGCTAAAAATTGGGAGGGAGTTGGTCAGGACACAAACCATAAAACCTTAGGGTATCGAGTAAGAAAGCATCCATGGGGAACCTAACCCCATCCTCCAAGATTGACATTAAAGAAAAAAGACGATGTTAGAACCTCTGTAGAGAGCGATTTCGCTCTCATGGCAGTACACCACATTCACATCCTTAGGGATGTTGAATGTCTGCCTAAAGGTGGCTAAGGACGCCTCAGTGTTTAGAAAGTGAATAAAACCCATTCTAGACCCCGAGATTGAAGAAAGAAACTGAAGTAAAAGAGGGAGGTAGAAGACTTACGTTGGGCTCTAAGGAGAGAAAGGTATTCTAGGCTGAAGGATTAACACGCAGGTAAATGCTTGGCAGAGAGGGAACTTAAGGAATGAAGATCGTAAAAGTGAAAGAAGGATTCGAAGTGACCTATTTATAGGAACCAAGAGGGGAAAAGTTAACACTAATCAATAAATGAGAAACGAGAAACCCTGCGAATCCCAACATCAACTGCCACGCAGATGTCGCCTCAGTTCATGAACCGTCAGGCTATGATGACTGTTGAGCCAGCGGTCACATACCACACGCCTTTTTAGGAGCACATTAATGAGTCTCCTGAACTGCCCTATGTCTGTCTGTTGGGTCTCTCGGATAGCACCTGACCCTAGTCCTTGACCCGTGCCCGGGGGCTAGGCACAAATCAAGGGGGGGCTATTGTATAGGACATTACCTCTCTATCGGTCCAGTACCCACGAAGCCAATCACAATAATGCCACAAGCACAGGGCCCAAAACCAGTTGGACCTCAATTCTTGATGTACCAAGCACGATTCCATACTCTATTAGGCCACGAACATAGGCCGGGAAATCCTCGTCACCCCACTAAAAAGTCGGAAGCATTACAAAGCCAGTTACAACATGAATTGCGAAGATGAAACCCTACTTGGTCAGGAATGCAATCTCCTGAGAATATGAATCCCTGTGAGCTCGGTGAAGCACAGGGAATACTGCTGCTGAGTAGTCCATCTAGCAGTGGAACCAGTTCCAATTCCATTTTCACCGCTTGCCCCTCCCAACTAAACACCCGCTTAAGGGAAATAGCATTGAACCACTTCTCCCACTCGCTACAAAAACAATCATAACCCTTCCACTAACCTTGGGCTATAAATAAGATATGGGAATTGAAGAGAGGGGGTTGGCATTTTTAGGGGAAAAAGGCTGAGAAATGAGGGTAATCATTCTGGAAAAGGGAGGGAGAACAATTTCGAGAGTATAGAGAGTAAGCACGTTTGGGTTGCTGAGCATAAGACCACCCATTGTAGGAAATCCAAAAGCCTAGAAAATAAATAGATTGTGAGCTCAGATAGAAATTAGGCCCAAGAGCTCCTTTCGGGCACGCACAGTTATTTAATTATATGGATTTTAATGGATAAACCCACTAATACCCACTAAAATCCATCTAAAATTTAAATAAACAACATAAAATCTAAATTTCTAAAAAATGACCAAAATACCCCCCAAAAACCTAAAAATTACCAAAATACCTCTAAAACCCAAAAAATGACCAAATACCCCTAAAACCTATAAATGACCAAAATACTCTCAAAACCCATAAAATGACCAAAATACCCCCAAAACCTCAAAATGATCAAAATACTCTTAAAACCCAAAAAAATGACCAAAATACCCCCAAAACCCAAAAATGACCAAAATACCCCTAAAACCTATTAAAATGACCAAAATACCCTCAAAACCCAAAAAATGACCAAAATACTCTCGAAACCTAAAAATAACCAAAATTCCCTCAAAACCCAAAAATGACCAAAATATCTCCAAAACCCAAAAAATGACCAAAATACCCCTAAAACCTAAAAAATGACCAAAATACCCCCGAAACCTAAAAATGACCAAAATACCCTCAATACTCACAAAACTCACAAAATACCCCCCTAAACTCTAAAATGTCCAAAATATCCCCAAAACCCAAAAAATGAAAAAAATACCCCCTAAACCTTAAAAATGACCGAAATACCTCTAAAATCTAAATTACCAAAAATACCCTTGAAACCTAAAAAATGATCAAAATACCCCCGAAACTTGAAAATGACCAAAATACCCACAAAACCCAAAAAATTACAAAAACACCCTTGAAACCCAAAAAATGACCAAAATACTCCCAAATCTTAAAATGACCAAAATACCCCCGAAACTCAAAAAATGACCAAAATACCCCTGAAACCTATAAATGACCAAAATACCCCCAAAACCCAAAAAATGACCAAAATACCTCCTAAAACCCACAAAATGACCAAAATACCCCCGAACCTAAAAAATTATCAAAACACCCCAAAACCTAAAAATTACCAAAATACTTCTGAACCCTGGAAATTTATCGAAATAACCAAAAAAATCTAAAAATTATAGGAATAATCCTATAACCTAAAAGATGACAAAAATGCCCTTGTAACCTAAAAAAATGACAGAAATATTCTTAGAATCTAAAAAATGATCAAAATAACCCTAAAACGAAAAAAATTACTGAAATTCTCTCAAAACCTATAAAATGACTGAAATACTCTTAGAACCTTTACCTTGTCGAAAATATCCTCGAAACATCCAAAATACCCTAAACCTCTATTTGGGTATTTTGGTCATAATTTAGGTTTTAGGGGTTTTTATCAATCATTCTTTTAAGGTTTTGGGGTGATTTTGGTCATTTTTTTGGTTTTGGGGTGTGTTGGTAATTTTTATAGGTTTCAAGAGTATTTTAGTCATTTTTGAGGTTTTGGAGGTATTTTGGTCATTTTTGAAGTTTAGGGGGTAATTTTGTAATTTTATGGATTTCAAGGGTATTTTAGTCATTTTTTAGGTTACGGGGAATTTTGGTAATTTTTACATGTTTTGGGGGTATTTTAGTCATTTTATAGTTTTTGGAGGTATTTTGGCCATTTTTTAGGTTTTGGGGGTATTTCAGTCATTTTTTAGGTTTAGGGGGGTATTTTGGTCATTTTCTGGGTTTTGGGGATATTTTGGACATTTTATATTTTTGGAGGTATTTTGATCATTTTAGAGATTTTGAAGGTATTTTGGCCATTTTGTGAGTTTTGGGGGGTATTTTGGTCATTTTTAGGTTTCGGGGATATTTTAGTAATTTTTTGGGTTTTGGGGGTATTTTGGTCATTTTTAGGTTTTGGGGTATCTTGGTCATTTTTTAGGTTTTGGGGGTATTTTGGTAATTTTTAGGTTTCAGGGTATGTTGGTTGTTTTTGGGGTTTTGGGGATACTTTGGTCATTTTTTGGGTTTTGGGTGTATTTTGGTAATTTTTTAGGTTTTGGGGAGATTTTGGAGATTTTAGATGTTTTGGGAGGTATTTTGCTCATTTTAGTGGGTTTTAAGCATATTTGGTGATTCTAGAGATATCGGGGCTATTTTGGTCATTTAGAGGTTTCATGGGTATTTTGCTTATTTTAGAGATTTTGGGGATATTTAGGTCATTTTAGTAGTTTTTGAGCATATTTGGTAATTTTAGAAATATCGGGGTATTTTGGTTATTTTAGAGGTTTCATTGGTATTTTGCTCATTTTAGAGATTGTGGAGATAATTTTGGATGTCCAAGGGTATATTGGTAATATTGGAAGTATAGGGGTAATTGCGTCATTTTAGGTATTTAAGGGTATTTTGGAGGTCAAGAGGGTATTCAAGTAGTTTTAGAGGTACTTGGGTCATATTAGGTTAAATGGGTGGGTTACTAATTACATGGGTTGGATTGGTAATGAATAATTAATTTATATATAAACGGGTCATGATGGATAAATGGGTAATTATACACCCAACCCATATATGACCCAACCCGCCCATTTGCCACCCCTCTTACAACCATTTATTAATAAAATTTTATTGTATACTTAACATGTAACAATATCACATGTATAGGGAAGAAAATAAGTTTAGCCATAAAGAAAAGTTATCATAAATATTAGCAGAGCCTACATGCTTGTGTCTGTTTGAATTTTACTTAGGGAGTAATTCAAGAGAAACAAATATAATACATTTATCAATTAACAATTATATCATGTGCATGTGTAATAAAAATAAAAAATAAGATATGAGAAATTTACATGTTAAATTATATTATTTAAGGACCTCACAATCAATTAGGATGTTTTACCTAGCAAGAGCTTTCTTTTCTCTCTTCACACCCCTTGTAAGTGTGGCCTTGACAATATTTATAATATTTAGAAAAGACATGGCCAGTCATAAAATCATTTCTATTGTAATAACATTCATGTAACAATATGTTACATTCATTAATTAGATTTATCTATCGTTTATATCCAGAATCAATATAACGACAATACCTCTTATAGGAGACCAAGTTACTGGTAATGACATGATAGATTTATTAAGGCCAATGCTTAACATGCATGATCCCATTATGGAAGCACTACCGAGATTATTATGCACTAACCCTCAAAAGATTAGCCCTTATTGTCTTTCACAGTTTGAGCAATTTTCACTTGCACCTCATTTCTATCATGGTCCAACAATGTACCTATGGCTATAAGAATATGCTACATCTTGATGGATATGGTCAAGTCAAGGACTAAAACGAATCTATTCATAATCTACTAAATCAAGTAAACATATTTCAATACACCAATATTTTTACATCATAAAAATATTGCATAATTTCACAATAAATTTTAAATAATTATTTATGATAATAGAGACATCATATAATATCACGTTGGACCACATTATTCTAACATTTTTTTGGTAGGTTCTTGAGTTGTGTATCCATGTGATTTGTATATTTGTTATTTTGTGTTACTTGTCTAAGAATATTAATAAAACTCTATATTTATGTAGTTTGTATGTGTGCAATTGTGTTAAAATAGGACTTGTAATTTATGAAACTTAATTGCGGAACTTATAGTTTAAAGTTGTGTATGTGTGATTCAGAACAATACTTGTGTAAGTATCGTTTTTATATTTTAGTAGGTTCTTGTATATTCATGTAGTCTGAGAATAAAATATTAATAGGTGTTGAAAGTTAGCTTGGTGACATTTTATTAGTTGTAGAGAATTCTTATTTTTGTTTAGTAACAACAAAAGTCTCGTTATCAACAAAAAAAAAAAAAAAAAAAAAGTCTCAAATTTGATGCAAAGCATGAGCTATTCAGTATCTTTTTAAATGGTAGACAAAATAGATACCTTTCAAACTCAAGATTATTCCGTTTAATACTATGATAAATTATCTATTATTCTGAAAGTTAAATTATTCAAAAACGATGAATTTAATTATTTTATCAATATTGCTGACAGTAACACAAGTGTCACTAGGTGACAATGGAGTTCTTTTGCGCAAAAGAGTGGGGAATGAAATATGCAAAGAGGCTACATAGTACATACACATGAGTGAAATGAAATGGTAGGAGAAAAAGACACGGTGAAGCCCTTTCTTCGGTCACACAATATGTAGCAGTAACCCAGGCTTGTTTCGTTCACAACACTTTTTTACTCATGCTTATTTTCACAATATTTAAACATCATTATTAAAACAATATTACTAACGAAAGATTGTACATTTAAAAAGCCAGGTAATTCTTTCATGCTCTGGGAGCAATACTTCCTCCTCTCATATAAAGGGTGGGCTTCATGATGGGACCAACGTGTAGTGGCAAAGTTAAGATTTTAGTCTAGAGGGGGCAGAATTAAAAAATAATATTAAAAGTAAAATTAATCTAAAAAATATTAATCAATAATAATAACAAAATAAATAAACAATTGCAAGAAAATATAAATATATTTCATAGTATTAAAATAAATAAATAAAAATAACCAATTCATAGTCATAGCTACTACAAATATTACAAACTGATTTGGTAAAAATTTGATTAGTTTTACTTAAACAATATAATGAATATATGTTTGAAATTATTTTTTTGTAGTTGGTGAGATGACAATTTGTAAGACATAAGTAGTAATATTTGTAATATCACTCAATAATAAAATGCTGTGAAAGATATTACAGTAAAAATTATAAAAATAATGATATTAAATAAAAAAGAAAAATAGTGAAATAGGTGCAACTGACACAGACAAAAATTGCTTATAAGAATAGTGAAATTAGTGAAAAGGTACATGATTTAGTCTTGAGAAACTTCTTTTTTCTTTCTTCTTCCTGTGTCACTTTCAAGTGGGGTTTTTTTTTTTTTTTTCCTCGGAATAGCTTAGAGTAGACTAGATATGCAAGGATATTTTAGAGTCAAGGACAGGTGCCCCCTTGCCCTCCTTTGGTTCCGCCCCTGCCAACGTGTCAAGTCCACCCTCATATAAGAAGTTTTACCAATATGTGAAGCCCACCCATGTGAGAGGTTTTAGTAAGCACGTTTTAAATGCACAACCTTCCATGCCTATTTGCTGTTTTCACATTTAAAAGGTGTGCATTTGGATATATATATATATATATATATATATATATATATATGTGTGTGTGTGTGTGTTGGACCTTTTCATCAGCTATCTCAGCAAGCAAAAGTACTGCAAAAGTCTGTTTTTTTACGGAGTCTCTTCTCATGTGATCTTCTTGTTATGGAGAACTTTGTTTTGACATATGTGAGGCTGACCTTACTTGTAAAGGTTTGACATGGTCTCGCATGAGAGATTTTCCCGCTCTCAAATTGGATAGAATTTGCAATCTAATTTTTACTATTTGTTCACTTTGATTTTTAATTGTAATTCCGAAATATCTTTAAGTTTGGGGTTTTTATTTGCTTGATTTTAGATGTTTTAACTATATAGTGCTTGTTTAATTGAAGTTGTACTAAGGTGGGGCATATTTAATAAAAAAATTAAATAAATATAAAAGAAAAAGACATAAAACTAGTCCAACATGGTATTTGAATTTTTTTTTTCTTTTTAAAGTTGACCCCACATTGTAAAAATAACATAAAATTACAGAAAAAGATTAAAATGTACAAAAAGAGTCAAAAAGTTATTGTTAAAGGGCACCTTATGGTGCTAACTTTTTAAGAGCTATAGGCTAATTTTCAAGATGAGAAGTAATTAAGCTCCTTATTTTTTGGCATACAGAAATAGTTCTAGCCTTTGTTATCCTAAGAGTGAGCCTACTTAGCGAACTAGCAAGATGCAAAAATATTGATCAATAGAATCTAGAGAGTGGATGGTTGTCTGTTCCCTTGTCCTGAGAGCTCTCTGGCTGGGGAGAGGCTTGCTATCGTAACCTTTCCTCTCGACATATGTATGTGAAAAAAATGTTTTGAAAAGTAGATAGAAGGTTCGAGCAAATGTTAAATTAGGGCAAGAAATTTTCTTGGTTAGTTATTACAAAGTTGAATAGTACTGTAAAAATTATTTTCCAATGAGTTTAAATTAAAACAAAGCTTAGACTTCAAGCATGGGTTATTCAACACTTTTTAAAATGAGAATATAGTCTATTGTTCAATATCCTAAAAAGTTAAACTATTAAAAAATGCTGAATTTAATGATATTACAACATTGCAAATTGTCACACAATAAAGTCTCACTAGTCTATAATAGTGTTCTTTTTTGCGCGAGAAACTTGGGAATTAATGAAACGGTCAAGAGGAAAAGGGAGGTTGAAGTGTGTGCTCTAATTCGTTCACACATGAAGGTCGGTGGCGCGGACCCAGAATGGCAGTAGCTCAATTATAGAATTGCCACTATGAGATCCATGATTTTGCAGTAACTCAATTTTGTTTAAGGTTGTGCATTTGGTTTGGATATTTTGGAACTTTTCAACAGCCAGCAGGAGCTAAGCAACGGGGCCACTTTTCCAACTACGTACGAGTGTACTGCACCCATAAAAGAATACAAACTCTATTATATGTGGGGCCGTTGTTCTTGTCATGTTATGGATAAGTTCGTCCAGATATATGTGGGGCTTACCTATAAGGTTTTGACCCGGTCTCATGCATGCTCTTAAGTGAGTTATGTCTCTTAATTTAATTGCTACTACATAAGAGTTTCCCAATTCCATCCCTAATACATCTTAAGTATGGATTTAGCATCTTTGATTAAGCCAGAAAAAAGAAAAAGAAGGTATGACTATAGCATACGATAGTGACCATTACAAATCTAATAACATGCTCAATGGTTAATATTTATTAGTGTTTCTAACGAAAATATTTAAGTTTAAACCCCTTCACTTATGATAACCCATCAATTTGTTGTATGTTATTTTGAATTTTAAATTCAGAATAAAATGAATCTCCTAGTTTATAGTTTAAATAACTTAATTTTTCTTAATACACACACAAGTGCCAAAAAAAAAGTCCAATTTTAATAGCATCATTTGTTAAAATATATATTATAGACTGTGATATGGATGCAAAGAAAGAAAAGAAATGGGTTTATATTATAATAATTGTTCCAAATTGAAAGTTTACAAAGTTTTTGATGGGAATATAAAATAACTCAAACATTAACAAATAAAATAATTTAGAGAATTTATAAAACATGTGGTTCTAGAACAAGCATGTGTGGTGTGTCTATATGTTTAAATACCCACCTGCAAAACCACCAACACCACCACCATCAAATGACTTTAGCCCAGACTGTTAGCCCCCGCACTTTTTACCATCTAAAATACACTGAAGATTAATCCAACAATGAGATCCAAATTGCATCCGAGATCCAGCAAGGAGAATCTAATGGATTTCCCATGCATCGCATGGAGTGATCTAAGATGAAAATCTTAGAAACATCTCTCAAGAATTTGAAAGAGAGAGAAAATAAAATAATGATTTACCTAAACTACAATGTTCTAAAAATATTTTTAGAGAATCACTATGGCTAAAATAACATTACTAATATGTAGATAAGCTAATATGAGTGTTTTTATGCATATTGGACTCTTACAAATGGATTTACAATTTATTTTCCTATAGTTGAACGTATTAGAATTATGATAAAAGTGATTTTTTCTTTGCATAAGAGTGTATATGCTCCTAGAAAACACCATAATTAAATAACATATTTGTTAATTGATTGATAATCTACTGTTGATGATTTTTTGGCTTTGGCAAAAACAAAAAAAAATGTGCTATTTAATTTGCAGAAGATTAATATTTTGCAAAGCAAATGCGAACTCTGTCATGTGAATTCTGTCACGTTATGACAACACTGTATATCGATTATTGTTTTGTGTGGCGATCAGTAGTAGATGTTCTACTTAAAAAAACATGTTGTTTGTTTGCCTGTATGAGATGAGAAACATGTAATGGTTGCATTTCAATTTATGGAAATTTTTTTTTTTAAAAAAAAGTTGGGAATTAAGTTCCTTTGAGTCACTGCTGACGCAACCAATCAACTCATCATCAAGGGACCTACCTCTGCAGAATCCAGCCACTGAAAGATGGTATTTTGATATTTTGGACCCAACAGCCACGGCCCACGTGGAACAATCAGATCCTCTTCGACGACTACGAGAGAGCTTCATGTATGTGCCATACAAGATAAAGAGGCAGGCACGTGCTATATTCAAAAATTCAGGCAAATTGATTGTCCTCCGCGAAAGCACCTAGTTCCCACCCATGACCCAACCCTTTATATATAGACCAAATGCCGAAACACAAGGCAAGGCAACGTGCCCACTTCCAATCTGCATTAATTCTCGTCATACAAAGCTCAATTTGTCAAAAAACCGCTTATAGGATCGTACTAATTAGTTATATATATTCATGCAAATATGCATCATATTCGAGTAACAAAGGAGGAAGAGCACGACATTTTGGTGTCAGCTTTCAAGCACGTGATCACCGATGGGGTTGATACTCTCACCCCACAACAGCTTCAAATACTAGAAGCACTCCAGGGTAGTAGTACTGCCGCATCGTCATTGCCTTCAACCAGTGGGGCCAGCTGCAACACTAGGAAGAAGAAGAAGAAGAAGGATGACAATGAGAAGAGATATAGGGGAGTGAGGCAGAGGCCGTGGGGGAAATGGGCGTCTGAGATTCGAAACCCGAGGGAAGCGAAGCGGGTGTGGCTTGGCACCTTCAAGACCGCAGAGGAGGCTGCCAGGGCTTACGATAAGGCTGCCATCAAGTTCCGTGGACCTAGCAGAGCCAAGCTTAATTTCCCATTGTCAGACTATGAGGTTGAAAGAGATGATCAGCATGATGAACAAGCTCAGGAGGTTAATCCAAATGTTAATGTGAAGATGATGGCAGAGCGTGATACACAGATTGTGAAGACGTGGCAGAGAGCAGTGGCAAAGAGAATGAGCTTTTGGATGCGATTACCATGGAGGAACTTGAACAATATATGATGGATTGGCCTGACAACGCCAATGACCCCACCCCGTAATAGTCTTGGAGGTATGTTTCCCGTGAAGATGATGGCAGAGAGTGATACACAGATTGTGAAAGACGTGGCAGAGAGCAGTGACGAAGAGAAGGAGCTTTTGGATGCGATTACCATGGAGGAACTTGAACAATGTATGATGGATTGGCCTGACAACGCCAATGACCCCACCCCGTAATAGTCTTGGATGTATGTTTCCCGTGAAGATGATGGCAGAGCAGTGGCGGAGTCAATAATTTAGGTAAGAGGAGGAAGAATAAAAGGCAAGATTGAAAGTAAAAAATTAATTTTAAAAAATTAATCAATATTAATAATAAAATAAATAAACAACTATATGATAATGTAATTGTCATACAGAATCTAACATAAAATATAAACTTTAATTTATTTTTTCACACCTAGCATATTTTACTCAATTACCCTCGACGATTTTTCATATTTTGAAACCGCTGCATAATTTCTTCACACTCAAATAGTTTAAACATATAATTTGAATTATAAATTTATGGTTAAGAATAGTCAAATTAAGAGATCCATCTAAATATAAACAGTTTAAACATATAATTTGATTCTTTAAAAAAAAAAAAAAAATCAAAGCAAAAGTATTAAGAGTATGCATACCTATAAATATTTGAATGTAACTTAAAAACCCAACTTGAATGGTTTTAAAAACTGCACAGCAACTCTGAGATCCAAAGAAAGAAACTGAATTGAAAAGAATTTTTTTCGTTGTGATGGGAGGCGTGCCTTGTTTGCATTATATATATATATATATTTTTTAGAGTTCTACTGACTTCTAATCCGGGTAGGTGTAGCAAAGTTATTATAGAGATCATTAGAATTGTACTACTTCTAGGGGTAGAAGTCTACTACTACTAAGAAAGCAGAGAAAGTTTTATCACTTCTGTAAAAAAAAAAAGAACTCAATTAAGTCACGTTACTTTTCCTTTCTAGCCTTTTTTTTTTGGGAGGGGGGGGGGGGGGGGAATGGTATTTCCTAGTAAAAAAAAATTGAAATTTCAGGGCACCTGCCCCCCCCCCCCCCTCCCTCCGCCCCTGGCAGAGAGTGATACACAGATTGTGAAAGACATGGCAGAGAGCAGTGACGAAGAGAATGAGCTTTTGGATGGGATTACCATGGAGGAACTTGAACAATGTATGATGGATTGGCCTAACAACGCCAATGACCCCACCCCGTAATAGTCTTGGATGTATGTTCCCGTGAAGATGATGGTAGAGAGTGATACACAGATTGTGAAAGACGTGGCAGAGAGCAGTGACAAAGAGAATGAGCTTTTGGATGGGATTACCATGGAGGAACTTGAACAATGGAGGATAGATTAGCCTGATAATGCCAATTACCCCACCCGGTAGTAGAGAAAATACATGTATATATGTTTCCTCCCACTCTGTTAAGGTAAGTCATGAACGGCTAGTTAACGGCTAGTTTCTTCTCAGAAATGACGTCGTATAACTTAGCTTATTTATGGATCAAAGAAATGGATCGTTTTGATATGCTTCATTTGGTTTGAGTCTTGCCATGCTCTGTTTCTCCTTCACTTGGTTAGCTTCAGTGCACAGTTAAGCTCTAACTACCTTCCAGCTGTCATCCCTTGATTCATAGAGCATCATGTGGAGTTGGTTATCTTCAGTTAGAACGGTTTTAGCTTCTAGAATGATCTTGATGTAATTATACTATATAAACGCATGTATATATACACACACAATGTCTTCATTATCCCAAACAACTTGCCTTTTCTTTCTCTTGGCACTCTTACATTGCCCTCACATCTTATTTTCTCTATCTCATTAATGCCAAAGTCACGTCGATTTAGAAATGGCAAAAATACCTATAACCCGCCCTACTCCATATGGTTTTGTTTTTTTAGATTTATGGTTAAGTAATTAAATTTACCATTTTTTAATAGCTTAAGCTTTTGGACAATCGGTAATTTAACATGATTGCCCCATCCCAAATTAGGGACAAGACGGGGATAGGGCACCCTTGATCCAACCCTATACTGTGCCGTCTTGTTGCTGTCTCTAATTAAGTATTGTCTTTCTCCCCAACACATATACAGGTGTGATCTGACATTTTTCCTAATAATTATATTGACTATTAGAGTAGGGCAATCAAGCATAGTGCATTCGGTCATGTAATATATACTGAAGTTATTTCTCTAGTATCATACAGGAAAACTCAACATACTTTTACAATGCACATATAAAACTGCATTTTCTCAGTACTACTACTATCCAATTTTACATCCGAAGGCTGCCTAAGCCACTGGTTTTGTTAGCTTTCGCTTGATGAGTAAGTTAGGCCATTCTTTTAGTGAGTGAAAGAATTGTGGACACCATCATCTTGTAGTCAATTGGTTTTGTTAGATAAGCATCCATGCCCACCTCCAAGCACTTGGCTTCATCTGATGACATTGCATGGGCTGTCAGTGCAACAATGGGAATGTGCAACCCGTTTCCCACTTCCGATTTCCTGATTATTTTTGTTGCTTCATAACCATCCATCTTTGGCATCTGTTTGTCACAAAGAGAAAAGTTCAGAACTTTCATGTCATAAGTTCAATCTAAGCACATTCACATGTTAAACCAACACAAAATGATCATTGTCAAATGAAAGTATGAAACAAACTGAGGTGATATTTCCTAAGCATTCCTTTTAAAATGGCTTCTAGTTTTACTCTCAAAAGCAAGAGCTGTCTAAAGAAACTACATAGGATTTTGTTTTGTTCTTTTTATTCATCTATCATTCAATATATTATGATAACCAAGACACTAGAGCATTAGAAAAGTATGCATTGTCATAGATTCGTACTTGGCAATCCATGAGGATCAAATCGTATGGAGGGGAATCCTTGATTTCTGTTTGCGATCTTGTTTTTCTTTCTTCAAAGAGAGATTCCCTTCCACAATCTTCTGCATTAATCATACAATTCAGAGAATCTACTGCCTGAAGTCCATCTCCCACAGCAATAACTACTGCCCCCATTTTTTCTAGCATTATGGTTGCAACTCTCTGGAGTACTGGGTTATCTTCAGCAAGCATTATGCGTAGGCCTTCAAGAGATTTCTGTTCATTCACAGCTTTACTTGAATATAAATTACCTTGCTGTGTAGGACAGCTGCTAACCAAATTTCTACCTTCGCATTCAACATTTTCACACTGAGGTTCTATTGAAAATGATGCTTCTTTTGTGCAACATTTAGGTTCTTCATCTTTAGCATCATGAGAGTTCAGCTTGATCTGACATGGATCACTTTTGGTTGAATCATTTTCTTTTGAATAGACAGGAGTGAATTCCTCTAAGCAGTTATTAATCGTCTTGTATCCTAAAGAACAAGGTTTTGTAATCCCTTCTCTTTGTTTCTCCCCAGTGTGAAACCCTTTGACAGAATTTGGACCCCCCATTTCAAACAAATCAGAATCATCAGAGCTGGCAGTGTCAAAATGTGTGGCATCGATCTCAAGACATTCATGCAGATCACCTTCTTGGGTAATTCTCAAAGCATTTGAACTTTTTTTCTGCTGCTCAAGATTTGTCTCCTTTATGACAGCTTCCAGGATGTGAATCATCTTGGCCTTGTATAGAGGTTTGTTAACCATCAATACATTTGCCTTTCTGCGAAGCTCCATCTTTATGGCATTGGAAGTATCATGATAACCATCCATGCAAACTTTGCTCTCCCAAAGTAATTGTTAAGAAAGTTTAGTTGTTCCTTCCATATATCTGTGCTCAAGTTAAGTAGCCCTATATCAAAAACTATGATGAAAACTGGGTTCGCCATGTCTTTTATTTTCAGTAGTTTTGCCTTCAAGTGCTCACTTACTGAACATTGTGCATCAAAGCCATTATCATGAACTGATTTTCTGGCACAGAAGAGTTCCTGGAGAATCTGTGTCAGTTCATTCCATTCAGATGCCTCTAAAGTGAAAACTCCAATTTTATGCAACCACTGGGACATAATCAATCTACCCATTCTGCCATGTAGTGCAAGTAGCACCTGCATTCACATTTCAAATATATAAGCACTTGCTGTTTGATTGTTCCACAGTGGAACTGCACATGAGTTTTCAAATAGTTTTCTAAAGAAAATAATTTTTTACTTACTACAAAATTATGCTTTGCAAAATCTACTTGACAATTTTGTTCTATGCCATCTACAGGTGCTCTGAGAAGCAAGTATAGTCGCATTAGAGTTCCTGGACCTTCCTTCTTACAACCTTGATTTCTCCACCCATCTTGTTAACCTGTCATCACCAGTATAATTGTAAGCTGGACAAAGAGATTCACTCTATATAGTGCATTGGACTATATAAAACATAGAAAGTAAGATAGAACCTTCTTTTCTCCCTATAAAATTTTAGTATGATATAATAGTTGCTTTCCAGGATTATTTGGCAGCGTTCTAAACATACAGCTGATGGCCTAGAGGTCAAAAACTTCACAAATTTGATAATTATAGGTGTGTTGTTTCTAGTTAGTTATATGCTATGCATCATCAACATATATACTGGAAAACTTCACTCACCAAGGTCCGTACAATGCATAGTCCAAGACCAGTGCCACCATGCCTGAAATTATCAAAAAGGTTTCAGAAATGACATTCTGGCAATTTCAGTTCTTGGTTTTTTGATGAATTACTTACACTTTTAGAAATATTGGTCTATTTTTATTCAGACAGCTCAACAGCAAACAATAGACCGTATTCATCAGATAAAATCTGTAATTGACAAATTTGTTTTGAGAATGAATCTTGTTTTGTTTTACTTACGTTCGTGTTGTTGAGGGGTCAGCTTGCTCAAAGCTTTCGAATACAGATTCCCACTTGCTTGGATCAATACCTACAAACATGAACTAACTGTTACTTTTATTCATTAATAGTGTCTAATTTTGCAAGTGGATGCAGAGTTTTCAATATCATTATAGAATGTTTTGAGATTCCTACCACAGCCAGTGTCATCAACTTCAAACCAAAGAATCATTCTATTGTCTTTCTTGCAGGCCTTTTTCATATGGTTTCCCTGTTGCTTCCACTTCATCTTATGTGCACATCGTGATTTCTTCTGATCAAAAGGAAACTTCTCAGCATCAACGGAAGAATTTGAGATCTCACACCATCCTCGGATGATGATATGACCCGCTGTAAGCCATTCAGAACAGTTCAGTTGCAGGTTACTATTTATTTATTGAGAATTGTGATCGTTTTGTAATTAATGTACTTTGTGTTGTTAATTTATGTGTTATCATTATTGACAATAGGCCTACATTTGTATATTCTCCTATGATGAATTTGGGGATGAAATTACTTCTCCATAATGTAAAATACCAAGCATTGTGTGAATGTTTAACTTACAAGATTTAAAAAATCATTGGCTTTCTTTACTGTCTGAAAGGACTCAAATGAAGAGTCAGCTACTTCTGACAGTTTTATTAATTGGTAGTTTCTTGGACAGTTTATAAAAACAATTAAGTCAAACATCTCTGCTTGTTTCTTATACATCCATAAAAATGAGATGAACCAAAATAAGTAGTGGAGAAATATTAACTTTCATTTTGATAAATACTAAATTCATTAGTGAGGAAAGAACAGGGATCAGATGTCCCCATGAACAAATGATCACTTGCAAGATATCTGAGCTACCAAAAAAACAACCAAAAATAATTCTCAAGCACAAGGTCCCCAATTTTTTGTAGTTCCTACTTCTAAAAAAAATACCACCTGAATGGAAAAAAATCTACTATATTCAAACTCAAGCTTGTTTGGAACTAAATTTTTAGCCAATGGCTGAATTATTGAGATAGTCATCTTGACTAACTCTTTTGGAACCAAAAACTCCCCCCCCCCCCCCCCTTTTTTTTTAGGGAAAAAGTTTTCCTCCCAACCGGTTTGGAGGAATCTCCTCCAACCATTATGTGACCTAAAAATGTTCTTTAGGTCATGTGACTAAAGTAGACATGGATGCTTTTTCAATCACCACTTAATAGGTTGGAGGAATTTTCCTCCAAACCATTTTAGAGAAACATTTTTTTTCTTCATTTTTTACAGTATGATAGCTTTCATAATTGTAGCTGCTGCACTGCAGAACTAGGGCAGGCAAAATTTCGATATATGAGTTGCACTTACATGTTGTGAACTTGATAGAATTGCTGATTAGATTTGCAAAAATTTGAACAACTCTTGCAGAGTCTCCTCGAACTAATTTTGGCATATCATCTAAACAAGAAACAGATAGTGATAAGGCATATCAGAAACAGATAGCTAAACTTATAATAATAATCTTTGGCCAGTAATTTGAATTGTCTTATACCATGAGAACTAAAGTCATACCAGAGATATCTAAAACAGTTTCTACATTGTGGTTAATGCGTTGCACAGAGAACATGTCAACAAGTCCTTCAAGTTCTCGCCCCAAGTCAAACTCAGTTTCCTCTAGCACCAGTTTTCCAGATTCAACCTACATAGTGTTTTTATTTTCATTGTCAGGAGCACACCATGCAGAATAAAGTTCTGTCACTCTTGTGATTTAGAGTTGTTTCTTATAAATTCATAATATTGCTGTGATAGTTGAAAGTGAAGAAGTAATTATTGTGATAAATAGGCTCAATAAACATTATACTAAGCATGTTGTCATCTGATTAAGTGTGGTTCTTAACTTCTGATAAAAATCTAGGTGGTTACTTTTCCTTCCAATTGTCTGGTAGATAGTTACTGGAAGGTGATCAACTAATTCTCTCCACTTATTAACTGCATGAACATATACTCTAGCTTGTTTTGATACACAATATGTAGAAACCACTTGTTAGCTTGTTTTATAGCTCACCTTGCTCAAATCCAATATATTGTTAAGAAGCCGGAGTAAAGCTGTTGAGCATTTTCTAATCTGTGTAACAGTTGAATATTGTTCATTTGTGAGGCAATCATCACATATGAGAATGTCCAGCAAACCAATTACTGCAGCCATAGGTGTCCTCAGTTCATGACTGCAATGATCAGGTTTTATTATTGAACCATAACCTCATAATACAAATATCCACAAAATCTAACACTTGAAATTACTGACCTCATGTTCGCTAGAAATTGGCTTTTATAGTTACTAGAAGCCTCTGCCCTTCTTCTTGCATCAAGATGGCTTATTAGTTCTGCTCTTAGTTTCATTTCCTTAGACACCCCATTAGTCAGTATCAAAATGCAGATGCATCCAATGAATAGGATACATAAAGATGCAGAAATCAATATAACCACTGTTTTGAAGGCTCTCTCATCTACCTTGCCCATTATATATTTCCTTGGAATGATGATGACCCCCACCTGCACAAAGTTCAACTCAATTCAATTTCTTGCTTTATGCTAATAATTTTCATATTAGTATAGGCCAATTAAAAAAATGAAGAAGTGAAAATATGTACAATCCTCCTGGCAATTTTGGTTCAACAAAGAATAATCAGTAACATGTTTAACATACAATCATTTCTATCTGGCCTGCAGCACCTACTATCCAAGTTCTTAACAACATAGGACCTAAAATTTCAGCAGAACAAAAGATGCAAAATTACGGTCAAGACTTACCATAGGAAGCCTCTTTAGTTTTAGGAAAAATGAGTCAATGTAGTACTGATCACCGCCAAGATTGATGTTCTCCTCATGAACCTCATAATTTGGAGGAAAGTTGTTTCCAAAGGCTCTCTGCAACCACCGGGCTCCCATTTTTATTACAGGATCCTCAGAATCAATAGCCATCGTAAGATTGGGCCCCATAGTTGAATTTGTCAAAAGTGGAGTACTTGAAGAAGTAGCAAGTAGATAACCCTCTTGGGATGTTAAATATATATGCCCACTGTGAGCTTCAACAAGCTCCTTCATAAGCTGGCCAACGCTATATAGTGCCGTAGTAACACCCACAACAGCTACTATACTTTTATTTGAAGGGTCCCAAACTGGCAGTGCTGCTGAAAGAACAGGTGAATCTATAGATTTGCTCACCGCCACATGCCATGAAGCCACACCATCTGGTACTTGTGGAAGGCCTGCAATATGGATTAGATCATCTGGTGGAATTGGCTTTGCTTTTCCTATTTTCACACCAGTAAGGGGATCAAGGGGTTCTCGATACCAAATTGCAGAATCGTTACCATGAATGGATTGATCATTCGAACCTTGATGTGATGACATCATATTCATGTCATTAGACCCACTGGCACTTATTGAATAGTTTACAAGATCAGAGTAGATGTAAAATGTATTGTTACTCTTGTGATCTCTATGGAATGCCTGGACAAAGCCATTTTTATAATTGATAGTTATGGCATTGAGAGCTTTACGACTAGCAAATAGTGCCCATGTTACATCCCTCATTGCTTCGTATAGCTGTAAGAGTTAGAAAACTATTAATAAACAATATTGCCAATCATTTTCGTTTGGGATAAAGTAGTCTCAAATAAAATTTACAAGTAACATAAGATATAATGAATGGTTTGACAATCAACCTCAACTTCTTCTGCTTGCGTAGCAGGTTTGTTGTACCGTTTGAACACATACTCTGACAGTTTAAGCTGCACCGTAGTTATCTCAGAAGTTGAGTTTAAGATGTTCCACATCCGTAAAATGGGACGTTGTAGAAGTTCATTACGAAGGCCATATGCTAAGTTATTCAGTGATTTTGTTGTGTAGACCCTTGTAAAATGCCATGTTAATATGGTTAGCAGCCCAATTAAGATGGCTAGCATGACCTGTTTAAAACCACAAACGACAAAGTTAATAGATTAAAGAACCAAAAATGAGTTTCTGGGTATACACATAAGTTTCCACTTTCCAGTTTCTTCTTTTACCAAATAAGATCTTCTAACAACTGAATTCCGGTTTCTTATACTTACCATGTAAAAAAAAGTAATTAAAAGAAATCTCCTCTGGCAGAAGTGAAAATGTATATGCATGAGGAAGGTTTGGGAGGTTAGGGAAGGCCAGGGACATTATTAATTAGTATCAACAGAATCTGAAGCAGCTAGGCAAAGAAATGACTTCCAAACATTTAAGCAAAATGGATTCTCTTATCTTGGGAGTTTATGCAGTTCCAGTATAAAATTACAGAGACTAAGAGGCTAAACTTATGTGATGTTCCTTGATCAATACCATCATGTTCAGTATCATTGAAGCTGACTATACTAGTATTATATGTAGTATGTATGCTGATATTAATAGGCATTTGTATTAGCCATATTGTAGACTTTGCTTTCTCAAGCTGATCATATTATTGTTTATATGATAGAATATCAAACATGTAACTAAAACAAAGTGCAGGGCAAAATTTCACAAACCATGATTGCAAGGCGAGCCACAAAGACACTGTAGTAGGAGGAGAGACAGTGAGTATTAGCAAACTCAAACTCTTCTCTTTCAACATCCCTGTGAAAGATTCTTCGACCGCGTGGAGTTGTGCTCCTTTTCCAAGGAGAGGCAAAGCCTGATATTCTATCCAACACCCTTCTCAGAGGAGTTCCATTGGTGTGCTTGGAGTTGGTGAACTATATTCACTACTTCCACAATGATTCTCATCTGCCTTTTCTGCCATACCCTCCTCAAACTATAAAGCATGCATTAACAAAGAACCTGTCTGCGTCTGTGTTAGTGTGTTGTGCCTGTGTGTTAGTGTGTGCCAATGAGAGAGAGAGAGAGAGGTTCTTGGGTGGGTGTTTTTAATACACTGCTTGTGTCATTTCCCACTTTTTCAAGGCAATAAGCATATTTTGGTTTGCAAATTTCTGTAGTGGGGAGGTGATTCCTCATCCACAACATTCATGCCACACCTCCCACCCTTTTTCCATTGCACTTTGCCAAAGTCGACCGTTTTAGTATAATTGGATTCTAAGCACGAAAAAAAGTCTAAGCTAAGGCCACCACCAGATGTGGCAAACCAATTGAAGACGCTTCTTATATAAGAGATAACTTATCAAGTGTTCAGTCCACAGTCTAAATCACACACACTACTTCACATTTTTTTTGTCCTTATCCATCTCACCTAAACTAAACTTAACTAAGATTTAAAAAACTTCAATTACAACCCTACTTAGTACCTAACTTATTTATGCTTTTCTCAATTTATTTAGTATTATTTATAATATTTTTGGCTATAGTATATGTGACCAACTCTAACAAATTTGTGGAAGATTCGTAATTGATCTAAAAAAATTTGGAACTAAAGCTTTGTTGTTGTATAATACTTTTGGAGTCTATGATAAAATTGTTTATTTCAAGTGTTCTGATCATAACCTATATTCACTAAGAAACTGTGAAAATTAAAACATTTGGAAATCATGGTTATGATCATAATGAGTATCATACCTAAAATAACGCAGGATAGAAATTTTATTCAAATGCAATATCATGTCTCTAATTACTACTCTTTATTCTTTAACAATCAAGTGTTTATCTGTACTTTCTCCAAACACAAACACACACAAAAAAAAAAAAAAAAAGTGTTTATCTGTAAGACATAATTGTTGAAATTCAAAGAGGTTGAAAATTGAAACAGACCTAGAATTGAGGAGATTGTTAATTGACCGAGTGAAACTAGGCATAACTATTTCCTCCTTGAACGGATTTGATCATGACCAGCAAAATTAAAATAATAGGATTTGGATTTTGGATCCAGTGCAATAATTGCAAGCTGTAATTAGTAATTGCCATGTAACTACGAGTGTGAGATATAAAAGTTAGAAAAGTAAGAAAGATTAAAGATTAAAAAAAAAAAAAATCAATTCAAAGGTTAAGATTAAAAGTGGATTTTTAACTTTCAACTCATCTAGTGATTCAATATCTATACTATATATAAAATGATTTCCCTCTTTCAACTAGATTTTTTTGTAGTTCAAAAATATCCTTAATGAAGAGTAACTTTATTTAGAAAAAATGTTATAAATGTCAAATAAAAATTTTCATTTTGAATTCAAAAAGAGAACTCCTAAAATTTATGATTTTTTTCCTATCACGTTCAAAAATAAAATTACAGTTACTGCTTCTATACTATTATTTAAGGGGCTTCCCCTGTTTGGATTCCACATTTTTTAGTTCAAAAATGCCCCTATACCCCTACGTTTAAGTAGAGACAAAACTAAAGGACAATCCGATAAAACTGCAATTTTAACTCTCACTAAAATATTGACTAAAAAATAGAACCACTCTCCTATTAAGTTTTAAATTACTTTATCTACTTTTAAATTACTTTTTCAAAATAAAAATGATATATATATATATATATTATATTAGTTTTTATTTATTATTATTTATTTGTTTTTTTATGTGATATGTGGCAGTTTTTTTAATTTTTTTTTAAAATTTTTAAGGAAACTGTGAGTGGGTTTTTTTAAAGAAGGTGGGGTAGTTTTATTTTTTAACAGAACTTGGGATAAGGTTTTTTAATAGAAAACCATAGTGTAATTTTTTTTAGAAGGTGGATGGTTTTTTTTAGGAGAAAGTGGGATTGTGGACAATTTTTATTTTTTCACCTTTTTGTTATTAGTTTTTGTTGATTTACAGTTTTAACCTTATTTTTATTTTTTAGGAATAAGAATAGTTAGTTAAATTAGGAGTATTTTTGTAAGTTGAAAACATAATAACTAACTTTTTGAATTCTCTCAATATATAGAGAAGATAAAATAAAATAAAAAATATAGTTTTTTTTTCTACAAAATAGTACCACTAACAAAAAAAAAAAAAAAAAACCTCATCGCATGCGCGAAGCGCGTATGATGAGGTTACTATCTTTAAAGTTTATCATTTTTATTTATTTGAAAAATAAAAATATATTTCTAAATTATGATGATGTAAATTATTAACTTTTAACAAAAAAAATAAAAATAGAAGAGTTTTTAAGCACACACGTGTGCTCATAGGCTAGTGTGTGTGTGTGTATATATATATATATACTAGCCTTTGAGCACACACTCACGTGTGTGCTCAGAGGCTTTTCTATTTTTTGAGTAAAAATTAATAATTTGTATTTATTATAATTTGAGATTTCTACCTTTTTCAATCACAAAAAAAAAAAAAAAATCTAAGGATGTGATGAAGTAAAAAAGAAAAAGAAAAATGAGTGAGTTTTGTAGATTAGAGGAGTTTAAAACTAACAAAAGAGTGATCTTATTTTGTAGGGAGTTAGTGAATAGAAGTAGGAATTTAAATCAACGTAAAAGTAGGAGTTTATTAGAAGTAGGAATGTATTTTAATGTAGAAGTAGAATTTATTATTTTTGTCAATTTATTATTTTAACCCCATTTTTAAGTTTTAGGTAGGGATATTTTTTACGGTAAAAAAAAAAATAATAACTAACTTTCTGAATCCTCTTAATATATATATATCTATATATATATATATATACTATATATATATATATAATATTAGTTTATTTATTATTATTTATTTGTTTTTTTATGTGATATGTGGCAGTTTTTTTAATTTTTTTTTAAAATTTTTAAGGAAACTGTGAGTGGGTTTTTTTAAAGAAGGTGGGGTAGTTTTATTTTTTAACAGAACTTGGGATAAGTGTTTTTTAATAGAAAACCATAGTGTAATTTTTTTTAGAAGGTGGGATGGTTTTTTTTAGGAGAAAGTGGGATTGTGGACAATTTTTATTTTTTCACCTTTTTGTTATTAGTTTTTGTTGATTTACAGTTTTAACCTTATTTTTTATTTTTTAGGAATAAGAATAAGTTAGTTAAATTAGGAGTATTTTTGTAAGTTGAAAACATAATAACTAACTTTTTGAATTCTCTCAATATATAGAGAAGATAAAATAAAATAAAAAATATAGTTTTTTTTTCTACAAAATAGTACCACTAACAAAAAAAAAAAAAAAACCTCATCGCATGCGCGAAGCGCGTATGATGAGGTTACTATCTTTAAAGTTTATCATTTTTATTTATTTGAAAAATAAAAATATATTTCTAATTATGATGATGTAAATTATTAACTTTTACAAAAAAAAATAAAAAATAGAAGAGTTTTTAAGCACAACGTGTGCTCATAGGCTAGTGTGTGTGTGTGTATATATATATATATACTAGCCTTTGAGCACACACTCACGTGTGTGCTCAGAGGCTTTTCTATTTTTTGAGTAAAAATTAATAATTTGTATTATTATAATTTGAGATTTCTACCTTTTTCAATCAAAAAAAAAAAAAAAAAATCTAAGGATGTGATGAAGTAAAAAAGAAAAAGAAAAATGAGTGAGTTTTGTAGATTAGAGGAGTTTTAAAACTAACAAAAGAGTGATCTTATTTTGTAGGGAGTTAGTGAATAGAAGTAGGAATTTAAATCAACGTAAAAGTAGGAGTTTATTAGAAGTAGGAATGTATTTTAATGTAGAAGTAGGAATTTATTATTTTTGTCAATTTATTATTTTAACCCCATTTTTAAGTTTTAGGTAGGGATATTTTTTACGGTAAAAAAAAAAATAATAACTAACTTTCTGAATCCTCTTAATATATATATATATATCTATATATATATATATATATATATATATATATATATATATATAGACACACACGCACACACATATATTTTAACAAACGAGGATATTAAGACATTTTCGAGTATTTAATTATTCTTTCAACTTTCAAGTATATGCAATATTATTCCATACACACTAGGTTACAAAGAGAAATCTCATGGGAATGTGGCCCCAAGATAAGGGTAAGAAATGTCAAATTCAAAATCTCATAAATGTCATAACGCCTAAAGGAAACTATTAAGTCAACGTCCTTACTATTGTATTATATTTGGATCTACTAAAAATGAGTAATTTTTAGATACTCCTAGAGAATAGTACTAACTCCTTTCACATTCATGGTGAGGTCCACTCATTAAATTCATAGTGGAGTCTACCATGAATGTAAGAGGAAGGAGCACCTAAGAATTTTTCACTAAAAAGATATCGGAAGGAAGAGAAAGTTTGGGAGTTGGAGAAGGATAGCACTACACCGCCAAATGAATATTAGACACAAACCATGAAGTTGTCAGTTATGTCATTGGCTCATTGTTGGAAACTTGGAGTCGGGGAACATGGAATTGAATTGTATGATTAAGATTTGGGGTCTCATTCTTTTCTAGCGACACTTTCGACTATTGAGTATTGAGATTTGAACATGGTCTTTGGGTATGCATTGTGCAATGATGTGCGTGGCCATTTGGTCGGTCGTGTGGGATAAATTATTATTTGGATCTTAGCCTTTATTAGTAGTACAATGTTGATTTTTTTTTTTTTTTCGATAAGAGTACAATGTTGAATTCTACTACCGCAAAAAGAACAGTAATAAAAGATATAGAAGGGGCTAAGGGGAAAAGTCTAGGACTTTTGAAATGCACATCTTTAAAAGACCGGAATTACGGAACGAAATTACTGTTTCTTATCCAAACTAAATAGTAAAAGTAAAATGTCTTATATAGAATAAACCTTTTTTTTCCTTTTTCAACTTTACTGTTTTTCTTCATCGGTGGAAATTTTTAAATAACATAATCTATATATTTTTTAATAGAATATAGATTATGCCAACGGGCTTGTAATCCGATTTGTACATATTTTTCGTCCCCTGTTTTTGTGTAGCTGGTTCAACCTAGGTGACTAGCTCCCCCCTCCCATTCCCAAAAATAAATAATAATAATAATAATAGAAGTGTTTGATTTTTTTTTTTTTTAAACCTTGGGAAGTTTCTTTTAAGTATGATCTCTATAAATATTAGTTTTATTAAAAAAAAAATTCTTATAATGAATTGGGTGAGGGGAGATTTGAACAAGGGGTGGAAAGTTTTTTTTTTTTTTTTTTTTTCCAAGAGGATGGAATGTATTTATGACTCACAAAACTTTTTTGTTTCTTTCACTTTTTTCCTTTCATTATGAAATTAGCTAGTGGGGCTAATTCTTTACTTAATTTATGTCAGTTTTGTAGTCTCATTCTAGTTGTGGGGTCCAAAAAGTAGGTCATTGGAAATTTATAGGATTTTGCAAAATCTATATGGTAGATTTTGCGCACAAAGAAGTTGAATTTAGAAAACTTCTGAGGGACCTAGCTAGGAATTGGGTTTTTACACCTGTAGAGCTTTGACATGATTGTTTTGGCTGTGTGATTTGAGCTTATGATATTGTGATTGATACGACTGCACAATTCATTAGTTCTGCTAGACGAAAACAAGTCTAGACTCTAGAGTAAGATTTGGTAGGAAACAAGTCGAAAGCAATTGATCATCACGGTTGAACTTTGGCACGAAAACGAGTCAAGTCCGAATTTTTATGTCAATAACGCCAGCAACAATAACAGGTACAATAACATCAATGACACAACGTAAGTAATACCAATGAGTAATTCTAAGATCACAACTTTGTCATAGCTCGCTTAGTTATGGTCATTGCATTTTTGAATACCAATACCTAGCACTTTTCTTTTCACAAACCATTTCATACGGAGACTTGTTCAAACATTCAGTTATAGTAACACTCATATATACAACCACTCTATTTACAAAGATTCATGCATTTGTGTGCACGCACAGGCTTCTTGCTTACTTGTTCTTAACCTTGGTCCTTTGTCTTCATCGCACGATTACTCCAATTTATATTATGTATTGTGTTTTGTTTGCATAATCTTTCTCCTCTTTATTTTTTAAATTGCAGTATCACTAAATCACAAGACTATTCGTTTTATGCATATAAATATTAAGGTTAGTAAAAAGCTTTTAGTTGGAATGAGGTATATTACTATTGGACTTACGCGAGTCAAAATTGCAAATTCATAGGAGGAAATGTCATTTTCACCACATAATTCAAACACTTGACGACCTAACAAATCATTATGATAAATTTTAATCCTTGTCGTTTATATTTTTCCCTGAGAACTACTTTCTTGCGCAAGACTTTCCTTAACGACCTAACAATGCAATATAAACATGATTATACTAAAAGTAAGAAAATCATATAGGTCATAATTTCCTTGTCGCAAGTGGTGGTAGCAGCTAAATAAATATAATTTCTTGGGGGGCAAGTGGCGGTAGCTGATAGAGAGTGATAGTAATCCATCCAGTGATACATAAGATAAAGACTAATTAATAAAGCCACAACAATGTATGGGGCGTGCACTAGGTTCCTTGTCTTGACAAGGTTGATCCTCTAGAACATAGTTTTTGTGCTCCACCTCACTAATCCATAATCCCCCATGCAGTAAGGTCTCTCATGGGCTTATGTAACACCCACTACACTTTGAGCTCAGCTTAATTAAAGTCCTAATCTACCTTTAAACTTACATGAGACTTTAGTGCTAATCACTCTCCACTCTCCACACACCATTTCATTCCTATTGCCTTTGCCAAAACAAGAACACAATTAAGAAACATTATCATCATAGTGTGGTAGAGCAACTCAGCCTTTTGTTATTCTTCTTTTTTTTAATCTCTTTTTTCCCACAATTCAGATCAAAGCAAAGGAAAAGATTGGAATTTTAAGAGTTTGGTCTCTTTTTAATTTCCTTTTTGTTTCATTAAAATTCATGGCTCTCTGCTTAGATGCACATGTAACACGCTTGAATGCTTCACCTGCCTATTTTGAGAATCACATTGGCTTCCAATAGCGGTACGTACCTCCAAAACTAGAGAAACAAAATGGCAAAAGTCGTACAGGAAGATTGACAATCGATCCCACAAGAGAGTGGAGGGATTGGGTGCATGTTTACTGTTTAAGCCACATTCCAAAACTTTACCATGATTGACGTTTTTCATGGTGTGTGTGCTATCTGCCATGTATATCCATATATGGCTCGCAAAACCTTTTGATAATGAACAACTGGGATCCATTTTAAGGAAATGTTTTTTTGTCCCATCGGAACTTCCTATGTCAGCTCCAACAAGCAAACTTGAAGATCTTAGGTATGATTTTTTATGTCTATTTGAAAGAATGCACGGCAAAGATCAGAGATTTCAAGAATCTGTCAGTCGGTCGCAAATTCATCAGTGCATTGTTTGTCAAGTAATCCACTTATCTGAATCAGACAAAGAATCAACAGGAAATGCTAGCATTGAAAAAATGTGGAGGTTTTCACACCAATGGAGCATTGATTCGTCAATTAATTGATAATCAAAAGTCCACCATTGAAAGTACTTGTGGCTTAAAACTAAAGGAACGAACCATACCACACTTTTGCACCAATCCATCTTTAGTGCTAGAATGATTGGATTAGCTTTTTTTAGTGTTACTTTTCAAATATCCTTAAAAAAAAAAAAATCAGTTATAACAAATATTCGATCCCAGGGTTTAAAAAAGATGGCTTTTTACAAATAACAACTCTTTAAAAAACAAAAAAAAAATCAATAACTACAATGGAGGATTACAAAAATAACACTCCAGAGTTTGAAACGAGTGTTTTTTTTTTTTTTTTTTTTCCTTTGAGAAAGTTGAAACGAGTGTCTAGTCCTTATATTTTTTATTTGAACAATTAACACTCTAAACTTAATATTTGTGACAACTTAGACCTTATGGCTTTTGTTAGTATTTTAACTAGTTAAAGATTAATAAAGTTAATCATGTGATGTGCATATAGATCTACCATATCATCATCTATAATTTAAAAATGACATTATTATTATCATGTATACTTCCAATGATTAAGTTCTTTAGGTTGTAATAGAAAATTTTTGTAGAAAAAAACAAAGGTTGTAATAGAAAATATTAGTAGAGGGTTTGATTTGTCACAAACCTAAATTATATGCTCTACTAATAATCTATGAAGCACGGGTGCGTTTCGGGACTCGGGTGCGGGTGCGGGTGCGGTAGGACTCGGTAATTAAAAATATTTTTATTTATATTTTTACTATTAAAATATTCTTAAAAAACATATTACTATACCTTGATTTACAAAACAAAGAAAGAAGAAATCAAGAAACACAAAACCAAAAAGAAAACAAAAAAGAAGCAACAAATATTCAAAATAAAATTGAGGAATGACAAATTTAGGGTGTTTGGGTCTCATTCAGAGCCGATTTTGGCTGTTCCGGCATGATTCAAGACTAATTTCGGCAGTTTCCTGCCTGTTTCGGTCACCAAATTCAGCCCGAATTGGCGTGAATCAAAGCCGAGTCGGCGCAATTCAAACCGCATCGGCATGAGTCAGCTGAAAAAAAAAAAAAAAAAACACGGGGCAGACGCGGCACCGACGCGCGAGCAGTGGCTTCCCTCGCGTGCCGCCGCGTCGCGCCGTGTCAGACGTGGGTGTGGCACCTCTGGCACCACGTCCGTGCATCCTAGCTAATAATTTAATTAGAAAATCTAATGATGAATTTTCAAAAAAATAAATAAATCTAAAGACGAAATTGATACTAACGACAAAGTCATGAGTGGTATTTGTAAAAGTCGAAAGGAAAAACAATAAACAAGAAATTTTAAATCTCTAGATATTTGCTCAAAATTTTAAGATAAGTTTTAATTGTTTAATAGCTGATTGTCAATCAAATTGTAATTGCCAACTACAGTTTACTCTGAGCCTTGACACAATTTTAAAATCCAAAACCTAAATGTTCTGTATGGAATCACTAAATCTGTGATTAAAACATTTTCTAATAGAAAGTGACTCATTTTCTACATAAGATCACCTCAAAAGAGGTGGTGCGTGGCTGCTTGCCAATGAAAGCAAGGCAATAAATAACCAAAGACCATTGTATGGTACGGATATTTTTTGATGTTGATGCAAGGATAAGGATAGTGATAATCTGAAGAATAAGATTGTTCTCTAAAAAAAAAAAGAAAAAAAAAAAAGAAAAGAAAGAAGAATAAGATTGTCTAATTAAGCATCCCACACCATGCCAACACATGTACCATTCTAATCTCTACCTAGACGCACTGGCAAAAGGCTAGGAAGGAAAGCACACTGAAAAGATAGAGTTTAATTAATTATAATTTTGTGACAAAAGATCAGTCTGTGTCTAGCTAAGGTCGTGACTAGTCCAGTCCATACATAAGTTAGGTCATTTTCTTTAATTCACATTTCCATTATTGATATAGGGAAAAGTAACAACGGTCATTTTTATTTACGCACTAATTTGACGATGGGTTCCAGTTTTTATTTTTTATTTTTTTAAAGATAATTATAATATGTTGTTAACTCTATAACTCAAACCATACTCCCTCTATATCCTTCTTGGCGGGTTACAGTTTCTTAAATAGCCTTCAAAATTGAAAGATGTTTTCAATAGTCACTCCATTGCCATGGAATATTAAACATGCCCTGAGTGCGAACCCATTATATTAAGCATCTAAAAAGGGCATCTAAAAAGGGCCTGAGCAACTTTTTCCAAGTCCAGCAAACATTTTGTATTGAGACAAAAAACCAAAGCTTTGTGGTTCTTAGAATTAACGATCAAATATATTAGATAGTTAAATATTTTCACCTACAAACAGTGGCTTATCTACTATTCCGTTGCAACAACAACAATAATGAATAACTAAACATACCAGAATACCATATTTCTTCCTTTTATGGACACAATTTTTCTTTTAAGACTCATATTAAAGCTTGAATTAAAAACGCAAGGTTCTCAATAAATATTATTTCATAAAATTAACCTACAAGAGAGTTTAATAATGAGCAACAATTAAGTACGTGCTAAGGCAAAAAACACAGTGCATACATGACTTTTATAAAATTGACACCACAATATTCCTATTCATTCCTTTTGCTGTTTCAACTTAAAAATTAAATAATAAAAAAATCAAACTTCTCAACTACATTTTATTTAAAGCATGGGGTTTTAAATAAAAATGTATAAGTTTCTGACAATACTTTCTTCAATATAGGCACATAAAAAAATGACAAACATAAAACATTAATTTTTTCATGAGGCAATAAGAATGAACTTGTTTCAATTCAACACTCAAGGCTAAGGACCTGGTATGGAATAATTCGTAAAAAGAGAACTACAAGAATGTGACACATGATGATTGATGATGCCGAGGATAACACCAGTAGGTCGCGGGCACTCTCCAGCACGAGTCAACACCTGCAAAGGGAAACAAAGTGACCTACAGGAGAGCACCGGTGTGGTGCCGGCCAAAAACCCTCCGAAGGTCAAGTTAGTATCTCAAACACTCTAGAGTGCCAGAGTCGGGGTAGTTGTGCGTACCTTTTGTCATGAGGGTTTTCGGGGTTTATATAGTGGTGTAGAGCCGAAATAAACGCCTTGGTGGGGGATTACTTTCCTTTTAGGAGAGCGATTTGCGGAACTGTGCATATCGTATAGAACTCTTTTCCTTATAGGGATCTTTTAGACCAAAGTTGACCGGGTAGCGTAGGGACTTTCTCATGCTCACACACAGGTCAAGGTAGGCTAAAAATGAAGCTGGACTATTCCTTCAGGTCTTACTCCCCAAGGTCGTCAGCCCCTAATGTCGTCAACTTACCTCGTCGTCAGCTTACGTACGCCTTCATTAAGGTCGTCACCCAGGACCCCTTCAGCCAAGGTCGTCATCCTGGATCCTCGACGTCATCCGTCAGCCTAATGCTACTACGCGAGGGCGTGGCTATGAACTCCAAAAAGGCGGCGTCCAGGCGAGACTGACTAGCGGATTGTGTATTCCGTCAGCACTCTTGAAAGCGTCACTATCAGCTGCCCCCCACTCCATTGTCCCGTCATATAAGAGTGACGGGTCATGGAGTTTCTGTTACTGGGAAACGGCTCGTGCGTGGTAGTCTGTGCCATCTTCATTTAATGGTGGGACACGTGTTATGAGATGATTGGCTCCGCGTCTGACGAGTATGTCGCTTCGTCTTCCGAGCTTTATCTCTCCTATATATATACTTCACTGTTTACCTTTTTCCTACTTTTTCGCCTGGTCCATCTTGAGAGAACGAATCCGTCACTTCCAGTCTTGTCACATCGTCAACCGTTCAGCCGTCAGCCTCTTGAGCCCGTCCTCCTACACGTAAGTTATCGATACTCTACTTTTTATTATATATATATATTTTTAGCGTCGCCCTTTAGTGGAGTCGTCGGCCTAGGATCTTAGAAGAAAACCGTCGTTTGTAGGTAGTCAGATGTCTAGGGAGACGCCGAGTGACCAGTCGTCGATCCGCGACGGAGCGGGTTACGACGAGGTTTTTCCATCAGGTCGTGAGCCCGCAGAGGGCCTATCCTGGTCGTTAGAGAGAGACTCGTCGACTCCATCTGACAGTGACATAGAGAGCTCAAGGGGAAGTGAGGTGAGCGGTGATATAGGCGACGGAGGTCAAGGGTTTCGTGACGGGGGTGAGAGTGACGGCGACGAGGAAGCCTTAGAGAGCACCTCGGGGTCCTCTGGCGATGATCGTCCCTTCATCTTACCCTCAGAGTGGTCCGTCAACAATTTTCTCCCCACGATGTCAGAAAATGTTTTTAAAAGCTTGCGGGCTCGTTATCAAATACCTGACGATATTCCCATTCGCCTTCCAGAGGAGGGTGAGAAGTGCTACTCCGGACGGACCGCGGACGTTGGCATGTATGACGCCATGTTCGCGGCCGGACTAAGGTTGCCGCTGACGGCATTACACCGTCAGCTGGCCAACTTTCTGGGGATATCCGTCAGCCAGATTGCCCCCAATGCTTGGCGAACCTTCATTGGCGCTGAGATCCTGTGGGGTCGTCTGAGTGGTGGGAACCGTCAGCTGACGTTGGACGAGTTCTTTTTTGTTATCGTCCTCAGCACATTTCCTCGTCAAAGGGAGTGTACCATTTTGCGGTGAGGGACAAGGAGTTGAAGTTAGTGTCCGACATGCCCGACTCCAACAGGAAGTGGAAGGGCAGATACTTTTTTGTAGAAGGGACGAACTGGGTATGTCGTCCAGAGGAGTGGGAGACGATGCCCAATGGTTTTGACAATACTTGGGCTTATGTTAGAGATTCAGGTTAATACCGTCGGCCCTTCTCGCTTCGTCTACTTATTTGCTGTCCTAACCCGTCACTTTTCATTGCAGCTAACAACCGCCCACGCATATCCGCGGAACAAGAGGCTTTCATTCGTCGAGTGACGGCCATCCCTTTGGACGAGAGGAAGTGTCGAGACCTAATTACCTTAGACACTCTTCACCTGTACTGTGGTGGACCTGAGCCGACGGAGGAAGCCTGTAGACTGAACGCTTATTCCCGCCGTCGTGAGTATCCTTCAGCTTCTTGTCTTTAACCTGACGTGGTTTCTTTCTAATTTTTATTCTTCGCAGAGATGGAGTCAGCCAGCCAAAGGGTCAGAGCTGCGGCGGCGGCTAAGAAGAAGCAGTTGGAAAGGGCTGGGGGCGAGTCAACTCCCCCGTCAGCTCCCAGACCCGTCGGAAAGGTCGGAGCTAAGAGGAAAGGTGACGGCAGGGATGACCGTCAGGGGAAGAAAGTTGCCCCCACTCCCGGGGACACTTCTTCTCGAAGGCCGTCTCCTCCCAGGACTGCTCATGGGGCAGGCAAGGGTCTGATGACCTCGTCAGGGCCCATCGTTCAAGGATCCGTGCGCCGTCTGTTAACTCACAAGGACTACGCTGTAGAGGTGACGGATTCCATTTTGAAGGACGATGAAATGGACCCTCTTGCCGAGCAGGGTGTTGACGAGATAAAGGCGTCAGGCCTTTTTGACCTAACCAGGGTAAGCATCGTTTTCAACTTCTGGTGTCCGAGTCATTTTTGTGCCCTAACGTTGTCTTGTTCCTTTTGGCTTCCAGGCTATGGTTCGCATGAAGGCCCTGTCACGCCGGTGCTCTGCTAAAGAAGGGGTGATTACCCGTCTGCAGGAGCGTGTCAAGAACCTGACTGACGGTCAGCTTCAGTATAGGGATGCGAACCGTATCTTGGGTGAGGAGTTGAAGGGTTACAAGGAGAAGCTGACGGAGGAGACCCGCCGTCGGGAGCTTGAAACGGAGGCCAAAGTGACGGCGGAGAAGGAGTTGAGGTCCATCCTTCTTCAAGTAGAGACGGCTAGGAACGATGCTGTGACGGAGTTCAAAGATTCGTCAGCCTTCATTGACTCTTGTGCCGCCTACTATGGTGACGGGTTCGAGGATTGCTTGAAGCAGGTGAAATCTGCCTATCCCGATTTGGACTTGTCGGGGATTTCAATGGACGAATCCATTCCTCCGACGCCCGCAGGTGACATTGTCAATGAAGAAGCTGACGACAATAGTCAGAGGGACAACAGCTTCGTCTTGGCTCAACCAGCTGCCGATCCGTCCGTTACTTTGACTCCAGCAGATCCTCATGTCGATCCTAATGCCGTCAGCCCTTCTCTCTCCAGCGCCCGGCCTGTTAATGTTGAAGATGACGGAGGACACTGACGACCCCCCCTCTTTATTTTTATACTATTATTATCCCCTTTTTTTTTTGAATGTAGACGGTGCTGTATTACTTGTCGCCCATTTTCCTGGGCTTATGTAAAGACAATGTTTACGCTAATCTTAATATTTTGCCTTGTGTTCGAAGCATATTTTCTTTATTTGTGTGTTAAATCATAATGATTCCGTTACTTATGGATGACGGTGTTGCTTAAGTTGTTTCATGCCACAAAGAAAACAACGTCAGCCTGTCCACTATTTTTTGAAAAGTTTCTTGCACGTCGGCTTGAGCTCCAAACCGTCAGCTTCGTAAGTCGAGCTTTTTCTTGTATGCAAAGACTCTGCGATTATCTCGTCAGCTTAAGGGTGACGATATATATATATTTTCTTTCTTTTTTTTTTTTCTTCTTTCTTTTTTTTATCAAGTTTTGTGCTGATGACGGCGTCAGCTTCTCTTCATGAGAACTTAGGGTCGTTTGTCATGTCGTCAATTTCATGGTTGACGCCGTTGGACAACTTAATTGTATGCCTATTAGTTTCCTTACGACGTCAGCTTTTTTCTTTCAACTGATTTAACCTGATGTATCCATTTCGCAATGTCTGTCATTTCTAAGAACAACGTCGTCAGTCAACGTATCATGCCGTCAATTTGGACTTACCGTCCCCTCGCTGTTCTTAGACTGGGGTCGTCCACTTTGTGGGTTTAGAAATGAGCCGTCCACTATGTGGACTTAGAGGGAGTCCGTCAGCTTTGTGGACTTATAAGTAGTCCGTCCACTTTGTGGACTAAGAAATAAGCCGTCCACTTTGTGGACCTAGAGGTTGTCCGTCCACTTCGTGGACTTATAAGCAAGCCGTCCACTTTGTGGACTTAGAAGTAGTCCGTCCACTTTGTGGACTTAGGAGTGAGCCGTCCACTTTGTGGACTTAGAAGTAGTCCGTCCACTTGTGGACTTAGAAGTAGTCCGTCCACTTTGTGGACATAGGTAAGCCGTCCACTTTGTGGACTTGGCCATTAGGTCGTCCAACTTGTGGACTTAATTGTAGAAAGCTTTCTGTTTTCGTCAAGACATAAGAAATTTACTAGTCGTTTCTGAATGGACCTCCTCTTATTGTGATGAAATGCATAAATAAAATATTGTTCAAAATAGAAAAGATTAACTTAAAGCCCATTAGACTTTAAAATGTACTGTAAGCAAGAAATGTTAAGACAAATTAAGGATTATAAACTGGTAGCGAGGAGTAACGTTCTGCTTGTCATCTTCTATGATAGTACTTTCTGAGGTGCTCGGCGTTCCAGGGATGTCGTAGTTTCTGCCCGTCAAGAGTCTCCAGGTGGTAGGTGCCCTTCTTTGCCATGATACGACCTTGTAGGGTCCTTCCCAGTTCGGGCCGAGCTTTCCTTGCGCGGATCTCTGGCTGCGCCCATCACTTTTCTCAAAACAAGATCTCCGACTTTGAAGTCTCGGTGCTTGACTCGGGAGTTGTAGTGCTTGCTCACGAGGTCTTGGTAACGCGCGAGTCTTTGTTCGGCTACCGCTCTTACTTCGTCAATTAGGTCTAGTTGCAAACGAAGCTCTTGGTCATTTTTCTTCCTCGTCGTGGTTGGCCACCCTATAACTTGTGAGCCCTATCTCGGCCGGAATGACCGCTTCACTCCGTATGTCAATGGAACGGGGTTTCTCCGTGGGGGTTCGTACCGTCGTTCTGTATGCCCATAACACGCTCGGCAGCATCTCGGGCCATACTCCCTTTGCCCCCTCGAGCCGAGTCTTGATGATTCGGAGCAAGGATCGGTTGGTTACTTCCACTTGTCCGTTTGCCTGAGGATGGGCCGGGGAGGAATAGTGGTTCTTGATTCCTAACTCTGAACAGAAGGCTCGGAAGGAGTCGTTGTCAAATTGTTTGCCGTTGTCTGAAATTAAGACTCTTGGAATCCCATACCTACAAACAATGTTTCTCCATACAAAACCCCTTATATTCTTCTCAGTAATGGTGGCTAGGGCTTCAGCTTCAACCCATTTGGTGAAGTAATCGATGCCTACGACGAGGAACTTCAGCTGTCGTGCTGCCATCGGGAACGGTCCCATGATATCTAATCCCCATTGTGCGAATGGCCACGGGGCAGTTATGGGGGTCAATCCCTCCGCCGGTTGTCGAATGATGTTGCTGAATCTTTGACACTTGTCGCAAGCCCTCACATAAACCTGGGCGTCACTTTGCATCGTCGGCCAATAGTACCCGGCCGAACCAACTTCTGTACCAACGACCGTGATCCGGAGTGGTTGCCGCATATCCCTATGTACTTCTCTCATGACATAGCTCGCTTCTTCAGGGCCCACGCACCTCAGGTATGGCCGAGAAAAGCCCCTTTTGTAGAGGACGTCCTTTATCAAGACGAAACGTGCAGACCGGACCTTCAGCTTTCTGGCAGCTCCTTTTCGTCAGGCAACGTGCCATCTTTTAGGTAGGAGATCAAGGGCGTGGTCCAATCGTTTTCGGAAACAATCTCCTGTATGCAGACCGCGTCAATTAATGGTGAAAACTGAGTAAAAGAGAGTACCTCGTCAACGATGGCCATAGGGTCTGCAGACGCGGCTTTGGAAAGTCGGTCAGCATGCTCGTTCCTTCTCTCGGGACTTGGATTATCTTTGCTTGCAGCCCCTCCATTCTCTTTTCGCCTGCTCCCAGTACCTCTTCATTCTTTCGCCCTTGCATTCGTATTCACCGTTTACCTGGCTTGTGACGACTTGGGAGTCGCAATGAACAACTACGTTTGCGGCCGGCCTACAACTTGAGCAAGGTCTAGACCTGCTATTAGGGCTTCGTACTCAGCTTCATTGTTAGTTGTAGGGAAGTCGAGGCGGATCATACACTTGAGCTCGTCGCCTTCCGGGGAGTTAAGTACGACCCCTACCCCGCCAGCCTTCTTGTTGGACGACCCGTCAGTGAAAATGCTCCATAGGGGATTCTTTCCTCTTCGCCTTCCGCACTAGTGAACTCAGCAATGAAGTCGGCCACCGCCTGTCCCTTGATGGCAATACGGGGGCGATATTGTACATCGAACTCGCTTAGTTCTACTGACCATAACGCCATTCGTCGGCGCGGCCGCAGGGCTGCCCATTGCTCGCCGCAAGGGTTTATCAGTCAGGACGACTATTGTATGGGCTTGAAAATATGGCTTCAGCTTACGGGCTGCTGTAACCAAAGCGAAGGCGAGCTTCTCCATAGGGGGATATCTCTCTTCTGCACCGTGTGTAGCGCTTGCTTGCGTAGTACACGGGTCGTTGGACCTTATCATCTTCTCTAATCAAGGCCGCGCTGACAGCTGCTGGGGAAACGGCAAGATAGAGGAACAGTTCTTCTCTGGTTGGGAAGGGCTTAGTAACGGCGGTGAAGAGAGGTATGCCTTCAAATCTTCGAACGCTTGTTGACACTCGGGGGTCCATTCAAAGGATTTTTTCAACGTTCGGAAGAAAGGTAGACATCTGTCTGCAGCTTTTGATACAAATCTGCTGAGCGCGGCAATCCTCCCCGTGAGGCTTTGTACTTCTTGATATTTTTGGGAGGGGCCATTCCCATAATGGCCTGAATCTTGTCTGGATTGGCCTCGATCCTCTTTGGGACACATGTACCCCAAGAACTTTCCGGCCGTCACTCCAAAAGCACACTTGCTTGGGTTGAGCTTCATGTTGTAGGAGCGCAGAGTATCAAATGTCTCCTTCAGGTCCTCCAAATGGACTTCTTCCTTTGGCTCTTGACCAGCATGTCGTCGACATACACCTGGACGTTCCTCCCAATCTGTCGCGCAAACATCTTGTTCATAAGCCTCTGATAGGTGGCGCCAGCGTTCTTCAGGCCGAAGGGCATAACCTTGTAACAAAAAGAGGCCTTGGCTTGTTACGAACGAAGTTTTCTCTTGATCAGCTTCGTTCATCCGATCTGGTTATACCCGGAGAATGCGTCCATGAAGCTAAGTAACTGATGTTTGGCCGTAGAATCCACCAGGGCGTCGATCCGCGGGAGGGGATAGCTATCCTTGGGACATGCTTTGTTTAAGTCCGTGAAGTCGACGCACATCCTCCTTTCCCGTCGTTCTTCTTGACCATCACGATATTTGCTAACCAGTCAGGGTAGTACACTTCCCTGATAAATCCCGCATCTTGTAGTTTACGGACCTCTTCTGCTGCCGCTTGATCCCTCTCTTGGGCGAAGGTTCTTTCTCGGTCGGACAGGCGGAAAGACGGCGACACGTTCAACCTGTGCACCATGACCGATGGATCGATCCCTGGCATGTCTTCGTGGCTCCATGCGAACACATCCCGGTTTTCTTTCAAAAAGATCGCAAGTTCTAGACGTCCGTTGGGCTGGCTAGGGTGCCGATTTTGGTTGTTCGCTCCGGGCGGGCTTCGTCGAGAAGGACATCCTCAAGTCTCTCGGCAGGTTCCGTCGTCACCCGACGCTCCTCTATGGCCAGGACGTGATTGTCCATCTCATCATAGCCACATAACATTCGCCGCGCGGACACCTGATCCCCCCTTAATTGACCGACTCCATAATCAGTAGGAAACTTCATCATTAGGTGATATGTTGACGTCACCGCCCTCCATGAGTTGAGGGTAGGTCGCCCTATGATGGCATTGTAAGCCGACGAACAGTCAACCACTAGGAATGTCACGTTCCGAGTGACCTGTGTGGGTAATCTCCAATGGTTACTGTCAAGTAACAGTACCAAGTGGGAATATTCTTGCTCCTCCAAAGCCAACGAGCGGGGCGTCAGTCGGAATTAGTCGCTCTCTTCCAATTCCCATCTGCTGGAAGGCGGGATAATAGAGGATGTCCGCCGAACTACCGTTGTCTACAAGGACTATGTGTATGTTATAATCCCCTGATTGTATGGTGACGACGATGGCGTCGGCATGGGGTTGGTGAAGGCGTCAGGCGTCTCTTTCTGGAAATTCGAAGAGGGGATTGTCGATTTGTGACCTTCCTGACGCGGAACTTGCCGTATGGACATTCTGAACCATTCTGAGGTAAGTCTTTCGGGCTTTCTTGGATGACCCAACAGTCGTGGTTCCTCCTACGATCATCCTTATATCTCTAGCAGGTTGCCTGGGTCGTTCGTTGTCTTGCCTAGGGGCTTGATTTTGCGGCAGGTCTGCCTCTCCGTGTTGACGAACCTCCGCAGCCGTCCTCGCCTAATGAGAGCCTCTATTTGCTGTTTCAAATCGTAGCAATCGGCGGTATCATGGCCATGGTCCTGATGAAAACGGCAGTATTGTCTCTTGGTCTCTTGCTGGGGTCTCCCTTCAGCTTGCCGGGAAAGGCTAAAGCTTCCTCATCCCTGATTTGCATTAGACACTGGTCAAGGGGTGCGTTAAGGGGGGTGAAGCTTGTGTACCTTCTGTGGAGGCTTAGGTCGTCGTCATCTCGTCCCTCTCTGGTTCTCCCCTTTTTCGTCCGTTGTGGGTCTCGTGTCTTCCTGCCTTTCCCTTTTTCTTGGCTTATAGTCGTCTCTGGCTAGCAAGGCATCCTCCGCGTTCATGTACTTCGTCGCCCGATAGTATACGTCAGACATAGTCCTCGGGTCGGTCTTGCAGGAGAGAACAAGAACTTACCCTCTCGTAGCCCATCGTGAACGCGCTGCCACGAGTATCTTATCATCTGCTTCGTCTATCGAGAGGGATTCCTTGTTGAAGCGGGCTATATAGGACCTTAATGTTTCGCCCTCTCGCTGCTTGATGCCTAGTATACACGTAATAGACCTCTTGCGTCGATGACTCCCAATAAAGTGTGACACGAACTGTGCCCAATTCCTTGAAAGTGCCGATTGAATTAGGCGTCAGCCTGGTGTACCAATCCCTTGCGGGCCCCTTCAAGGTGGTGAGGAAAGCCCTGCACATGATTTCGTCGGGTACACCCTGAAGATGCATCAGGGTTCTAAAAGACTCCAGGTGGTCCAGCGGGTCTTTGGATCCGTCGTAGTTCTCCATATGGGGCATGCGAAACTTTGGGGGAACGGGACACGAATTTACCAACGCTGTGAAGGGCGAATCCGTTCTATGGACTAGATCGTCTAGGTTGCTGGACACCCGTCCTCTGAGGGCGTTCATCATCGCATCCATGCGTTCCCTCATTTCCTGCATCTCGGCTGTAATGTGAGGCGGTAGGGAGTCCGAGGCAGATGGTAGGTTTGTCTCCGGCCGCTCCAACCTTGTGGGCGCGGTGCTACCTTCAGGCCTGACGGCGTTCCTCCCTTCCGGGCTTGCTACTTCCTGGTCCTCCCTTGGCGCACTTTGTTGCGCGGTCATCTGCCGTAGTTGCCCTCTAAGTGTGGTTCTGTTTGGTAAGTCGTTCGACGGCAGCGGCCAGCGTCTGAACCTGCCTTTCTAGCGCTGTAACGTGCGGTTCGTCACCGGTTGTTGATTGTTGCCATCGATCTGGTGAGTACCATGCAACCTTTAGTCTCAGGGGTAGAGCGAGGGCTAGATATCCTTTTCTACGCTCTCGTCTTCGTCCCCACAGACGGCGCCAACTGATGATGCCGAGGATAACACCAGTAGGTCGCGGGCACTCTCCAGCACGAGTCAACACCTGCAAAGGGAAAACAAAGTGACCTACAGGAGAGCACCGGTGTGGTGCCGGCCAAAAACCCTCCGAAGGTCAAGTTAGTATCTCAAACAACTCTAGAGTGCCAGAGTCGGGGTAGTTGTGCGTACCTTTTGTCATGAGGGTTTTCGGGGTTTATATAGTGGTGTAGAGCCGAAATAAACGCCTTGGTGGGGGATTACTTTCCTTTTAGGAGAGCGATTTGCGGAACTGTGCATATCGTATAGAACTCTTTTCCTTATAGGGATCTTTTAGACCAAAGTTGACCGGGTAGCGTAGGGACTTTCTCATGCTCACACACAGGTCAAGGTAGGCTAAAAATGAAAGTTGGACTATTCCTTCAGGTCTTACTCCCCAAGGTCGTCAGCCCCTAATGTCGTCAACTTACTTCGTCGTCAGCTTACGTACGCCTCATTAAGGTCGTCACCCAGGACCCCTTCAGCCAAGGTCGTCATCCCTGGATCCTCGACGTCATCCGTCAGCCTAATGCTGCTACGCGAGGGGCGTGGCTATGAACTCCAAAAAGGCGGCGTCCAGGCGAGACTGACTAGCGGATTGTGTATTCCCGTCAGCACTCTTGAAAGCGTCACTATCAATGATGATTGCTAGTTGAAAATCCCAACCTACCTTGGCCTTTTTGCTAATCAAGTTTAGTGTCCATCCTTGAGGACAGTTATCTTCTCTTTTTTCTTTTGTTTGAGAAACCTTTAGGACAGTTATCAAATTCTGTTTTGGCAACAAAAAGCCATGTGAGATTACCACAGTTGTTAAATTGCATTAAGTTTTGTATTGTTAGTATGTGGGAAGAACCTAGCTTTTGTTACCAAAAGGGTGCCTTGTGTAATTGTGTTGATGATGAATGCCAAATATATCATTTATATGGCTTTATTAGTGATGGACTGGAAACAGTCTAAAGTTCGTGACACATTTTTATGTAGTTGTGGGAAAGAGTAATACAATATACTAATATAAGGCATAAAGATTGGAAGGATAATACCATGATTACATTTTAGATCTGTATACATTCTTTTATATAATATTCCCAATGAAAAATTTTAATCTGTCTCAGTGTCATGAGGTACAGATCACTATAATCTCCTTATTTATTTATGATCCACTAGAAAAGCTTGGCAAAAGATCTGATAAAGATTAGATTAGATAGAAAAGTTTATATGTTTAGCTAACATCCTTTAGATGCAGATCTGCAGATAAGTGGCTTTCAACTTTATTTTTTTTTTTAATATAAGAAAAGAAATATAACAAAAATATCGAAATGTAGATGTGTAATATCTACTTTTAAGATTTTTTCGGCATACTGACTCGATTACTTTTTAGTTTTTGGCTTTATATTTTATGTTTATGTCAAAACTGTGATAGGGATTAGAAAATGTAATCCTCTGTCGAGTTCGTTTGCTTGAGAGAGAGAGAGTGAGTTATATTGAGTGAGTTAAGGACAGAAAGTAAGAGTATGGAATCCCCAATTGATAAGGACAGAAAGTCATTTATTATTTATAAGTGTGGTGATTAAATGAGCTAAAATGCATTGAATTAAATATTGAGTCAGATACATGCATAGAAGAAAGGGAGAAAGTTTTTTAAGTTGCAATAAGTTTTGATAAAAATTCTCAGGTAAATTACAACTTACCCATATGTGGTTTGGCTGAAGATTCTTTTGATATTATTTATCTTGTATTTTTATGTTTTTTTTTTTTTTTGTGTTTTTGTGTTTTGGAGGAGAGAAATGTTATGAAATTTTAAAATACTCGTAAGTATACGAACTGTACCGAAGTATAATTTGACAAGAACAAGGTCGAACCCAAAGGACTTGAATAAACGTAGAAAAATTAATCAAATCTTAACCAAATTAATCCTAATCTAGTTTAATAAAAATTGGTTGTTTTGAAATTAAATAAACTAAGCAAATAGTTAAACTAAGCAAAAGATATAAAGCAATAAAAAGATGTAAACAATCAAGGGAAATGAATTAAGGTTTTAGAATCTGCCTTGTAAGTCATATCAACATATATTTATGATCATTAATTTTCCAACTACTACATGATAATCTAGAAATCAATCTTACTATCATGAAAAATATTCTCATTAAAATCTTATTTTAAAAATCAAAAGCATATTTTCTTCGCTTCTTAAGTATAAAATCAAATCATCAATTGTATCTATAGCCAAACAAATCACAATATATATCCAATTCTAAAAATTAAATCATAAATTGTATCCATTGACAGATAAATCACAAGCGATATCCAATTTTATAATTAAGAATTAATAAACCAAGCATTCAATTAATTAAGACAAATCCTAAATCATGAGAAAAACATGATTGAACTCATATATAGAATCTCATCTTAGTCAATTGATATGAAGTAAGAAAAATTTAAATCATTAAAGAACAACTATTATGGGAAAAATCAAATCACATAAATATTACTAATAATCCTTAACAAGGTTTCATCCTCAACCTTAATTATAAATTTAGCTACTCATAGTAATTAAAATAAAACACATGAATAAAATACTAAACATTAAACTAGACAAATAAAATAAAACTAACTGTCATGGAAGAAAACCAAAGAAGTAGACACACTCTTATGTTCAGCCCCAGCCCTAGCACTAGCCTCCCTTGATTTTGCCCTAAAGAGCCTTTAAATAGGTCAAGAAATCCTATTACAAGTTGAATTCCCGTTTGGGAAAAATTTCAGATTTTTAGGCTTCACTTAGTCGACAATTTTGACCCATTTAACGTCAGAATTAGGACTTTTGGTAAACTACAAAGTTGTATCCCTTTAAGTTAAATTTTCAGCCCAACTTGAATCATATCGATTAGACATCTGAGCCGAAAGTTATGCCAAAAATACTAACTGATATGCAGGCTAGAATCCTAATCCGAATTAAACTTGGATTTAATGCAAATTTCTTTTGATTCCTTGCTCCAATTGGACTTAAATTTAATTGAGTTGACATTCTTTAACTTCATCATGGACCTTGTAAAAGTAAAGTTCATTAGCTTTCTTCTTTGCATAAATCCACTTATTTAATTCTATTCTCCTACAAAAGACAAATTCACGCGATAAGATTCAATTAAGCACAAAATTGATTATTCACCATTATTACAAAACCAAATATAAAATGCATGAATTACCTTAAAATAAGTATGCTAATGCTTTCTAACAATGATATAAATATGCAAAATGAAGCTATTGTCGATGTACATCAATACCCTCAAACCTACATTTTGCTAGTTCTCGAGCAAAACAGATAAAAAGTAAAACAAAACAAAGAAAATAAAATCCTAACTATCCACTTTCGCTGGAATTTTCGGTTGCATTTAGCATATGCAACAAGCCTTTAAACCCCTAGCTTACACTAGTGGACGAGTTGTAGACTCGTGAGTGTTTGCAGGGAATATACCCACAAAATTCTGAGGGAAAAAAAAAAAAAACCAAACAAAGAAAATCAAACAAATTTTTTTTTTCATTGCCTTTTGCAAAGAGGATTAGTTCAAGTTCAAAAACACTACAAATGCTAAAGAAATTCTCATGCCATCAAAACTCAATGTGAGTGAAAAGTGGTAGCCAACCCAAACATACTCTTAGTTTTAGAATAAATTTGACTCGAATCTCTATTTGAAAGTATACTTCAATTCAAATCTTTCGGTGTTATCACTCAACAAATGAAATCACTTGAAATGGGGTGTAACACTCTCAACAACATATGTGAGCGGAATAATGTAAGGAAAATCAGATATCTCACATATAAATCACATGAAAAACGCTAATCAAGAAAGAACAAGTAGTCTCATGAAAGGATGCCAAAAATATTTATACCAGACCTTTTTCTTCTCAGTCATATCAATATCTGAACTACACAATCTTCAAGATCAAATAAGGACTTTATTAGGTTTTTTTTCTTTTTTCTTTCTTTGACTTTTTTTTTTTTCTTTCTTCTTTGAATTCTCGCACAAACCACCACATTGAAACATACTGATCAAATTCCATCTTGAAACACTATGGATAAGGGCTTTAAGAAAGAAAGGCTAATTAAAAGGCTCAACGGGGTGACTAGCAATAATGTTTCAAGAAAGAAAAAGAAAAACACATATATGGCTCAAAGTAGAAAAAAATGGTCTAATCTCATCTCTCAAAGACTAGTATAGTTCATTCAACATCAATGATTTCAAAAGATTTAAGTGTGGCATAAAATTAGATTTTTTTTTTTCTTGGTCAAAAGAAAGAACAATGAGACTACAACAAGGGAAACATGTTATGCACTTCCAAATGAACTTGAAGATTAGAAACAATAAATAGCCCTCAAAAAATAATGATTGGCTCAAAACTCACAAGGATTACAGTCTCCACATTGTTATCATCAAGATTTTCTAATCATTTTTATCTTTCAACAACAAGTTGTGTCTAAGTGGCTACGTGCATGTGCAATGAATTGAGCATGAAAGCACTGAAATTATTTAAGCAAGAGTAGAATAACAAACTCAAAACATTGACCTCAAGCTAGGCAAAAGATTTTTTTTTTTTTAATACTTTTTTTAACACAACTAAACAAAACAAAACAAAAAGATAGAAATCTATATACATCCCCCCCAAACCTAAACAAACATTGTCATCAATGTTAAAATGATACTCCAAATATATGTCTTGAATGAAAAGAGAGCAAAAAAATTAATATGCAACATGAGAACCAAGTAAGGTAAGGAGAAGGAGGAGACGTACCTTGATCGAGCTGATTGTTATAAATTTTAATTTCTGTCAAATATCAATTAAAACAAAAGAGAGTAAAACTAAACAAGAAAATAAACACAAATATTAATCTACAAATAGAAAATAAACAAGAAAAAGATTTTTTTTTTTTTTTTTTTTGCAAAAAGATTTAACACAACTAGAGATCAATCTTGATAAACAGGACCATCCAAACCTCAACAACACCATGGAGATAAATAATGCATATATGAATAGACTAGTCCAATGAGATTGTAATTTACTTGGATCAAAAACATGTTGGGAAGCTTTTGCAGTGTCTTCCAAGTGATTCTTTGCATAACCATAGAAGAATTAATACTCTTAATATCAGCAATTTTCCAACCTATAGCTTCCTTGTGTTCTTGAGGTATACTTATCAAGTGGTGTTCCCAAAAGTTATCCAACTTTGGTGGTTCTACAATAGATGGGAGTGGGGATGAAGAAAGTGGAACATAGACCACTTTTGGCTGCCAGTTATCAGTACTTAAGAGAGGAACAAAATCCAACAATGCATTGACTTCCTCATTGATTTTTCAATAGCCGAATTGCAATAAAAAAGGGTTAAGTAATCCTTTAGGGGGTCCTCACAGCTTGATTGTATAAGATTATCATGGACTAGGTTCCCAATCAAGTTAACCTCACATATATTCTCATTATTTGGTACTTACTTACTTATGTCAAAAATATTAAGCTCAACAGTCATATTTCCAAAAAAAAATCTTCATCACACCACTTCGACAATTGATCAAAGCATTGGATGTGGCTAAGAAAGGACGACCCAAAATGACATGGATTTGTGTATTGGCATTTAGAGCAGGCTCAGTGTCTAACATAACAAAATCAATAGGAAAATAGAATGCACCACCTTAATCAGCACATCCTCAACAATACCTCTAGGGATTTTCATAGACCTATCAGCCAATTGAAGTGTCATGGTTGTTGGTTTTAACTCCCCTAAACCTAGCTATAAATAAACTGAATATGGCATTAAGTTCACACTTGCCCCCAAATCTAGCAAAGCTCGCTCAATGAGGCGATCCCCAATCTTGCATGAAATTGTAGGAGATCCTGGGTCCTTACATTTCACTGGATATTATTCTGAATAATTGAACTGACTTGCTCTGTCAAAAATGCCTTTTTAGGAACATTTGTCTTTCTCTTCATTGTCACAAGATCTTTTAGAAACTTGGCATAAGCAGGAACTTGCTGAATTGCATCAAGAAATAGAATGTTTATTTGCACTTGCTTAAAACCTCTAAAATGTCTCCAAATTGTGCACTTTTCTGATGACTGATTAACCTTTGAGGAAATTGAGCTTTAGGAACAAATCTCTTATCAAGGGGGGAACTAAGATCTTGAATTGGAGTGGTGGGTGGGTTGTCTTTCTTTTCTCTATGATCATCATGTGAACTATGAGTTCCTTTTTCCTTTAACACAATATTTTCTTCATCCTTCACTTCTGGCATTTCACTTGATTATCAACTGCTTACCAAACCTAAGGGTAGTAATCGACTGAACATGTTCTTGTCCATGAGTAAAACTAGAAGAACCATTGATGGCATACTGTCCTTTGGGGTTAGGTATAAGTTGACTAGGAACTTCCTTTTTGCCTCTCTCCAACTTGAGTTACTAACTGGCCAACTTGATTTTCCAACTTTGAAATAGCTTGAATATTCAAATGGGTGGGAGTTTTCATCTCTTGAATGGCTTGGCTAGTTGATTGCATGAAAGTTTTGAGAGGCTCCTCCAAAGATGGTTGTTGTCTTGGTAGTGCTACAAACTGAGGTGCTGATTGAGGAATGGGAAGATATGCTTGAGTAGGTGGACGAAATTGACTTTGTTGATGCACTTGTTGTCCACTACATTTGTGGGAGGCTAATTTGCCTCCATGAGAAATTAGGATGGTTCCTCCAATTTGGATTGTATGTCTCTAAAAACGGACTAGCAAATAGTTTTCCATAATTATCTAATGAATTTGCTTGCTCAGTATAAAAATCAGGGTACCAACTATAGAGAGACATTTGTGTTGTGTGCATAGGACTTGCACAATAGAGCATGTTGCACTTTGAACTTGATTGACAAAATTCATCCCTCTACCTAAAGCTAAAGCCTCAACCTTACGAGTGAGATTGTCCAATCTAGCTTTTATGTCTAAATCTTCACTAACTCATACAACCCTCCTTTCTTAATTGCAGGGGCAAATCTCTCTTTACGGTTGGAAAAATCCCATTACTGTGAACTTTCAGAAAAATTCTCAAGAAATTTGTATGCCTCATCATCTACAAGACTCAAAAATCCACCACCATTCATGGACTCAATCATATTACAATTAGTCTGAGTCAAACTATTATAAAAATATTGTACTAGTCTCCATGTTTCAAAATCATGATGGGGACACTTTAAGATCAAGTCCTTAAATCTCTCCCAACTCTCATAAAATTTCTCTTGTTCATCTTGATAAAAATCTGCAATTTCTCTCCTCAAAGCATGGTCTTGGCCATTGGAAAAAATTTAGAGAAGAATTTTGTGACCAATAGTTCCCATGAAGTGATAGATCCAGGTGACAAAGAATTAAGCCATGCTTTTGCCTTATCCTTCAAGGAAAAAGGGAATAAACGCAAGCGAGCAGACTCATCAGTGAAATTCTAGAACTTACAAGTAGCACAAATCAAGAAAATCCTTCACATGCATATAGGATCTTCTCTATCCAATCCATGAAAAGTAGGAAGAAGATGGATTATCTGTGGCTTTAACTCAAAATATGCAGCAGTGGTGCAGGCAATACTATGCAAGATGGAGGGTTGGTGGTTATGGGTGAGAACAACTCCCTAAGAGTTTTTGAATCATCTCCTATTTCTCCCATTGTGGATGAATAATCAAACTAACAAGACGATTATCTTTATCACATATCCAAGTTCTCATACCATGCACAAAGAAATAATTTTTTTAAAAATAAAATAAAATTTAACTACAACTAATAGAAGAAAAAAAATTCAATTAAGACTTAATTTATTTTCCTAATCAAGTCCCCAGCAACGGCGCCAAAAAACTTGTTGTGAAATTTTAAAATACTTGTAAGTGTATGAACCGTACCGAAGTATAGTTTGATAAGAACAAGGTCGAACCCACAGAGACTTGAATGAACGTAGGAAAATTAATCAAATCTTAACCAAATTCATCCTAATCTAGTTTATAAAAATTGGTTATTTTGAATTTAAATAAACTAAGCAAATAGTTAAACTAAGCAAAAGATATAAAACAATAAAAAGATGTAAACAATCAAGGGAAATGAATTAAGGTTTTAGAATCGCCTTGTAAGTCATATCAGCATATATTTATGATCATTAATTTTTCCCAACTACTACATGATAATATAGAAATCAATCTTGCTATCATAGAAAATATTCTCATTAAAATCCTTATTTAAAAATCAAAAACATGTTCTTCTTCGCTTCTTAAGTATAAAATCAAATCATCAATTGTATCTATAGCCAAACAAATCACAAGATATATCCAATTCTAAAAATCAAATCATAAATTGTATCCATTGACAAATAAATCACAAGCGATATCTATTTTATAATCAAGAATTAATAAACCAATCATTCAATTAATAAACCAAGCATTCAATAATTAAGACAAATCCTAAATCATGAGAAAAACATGATTGAACTCATATCTAGAATCTCATCTTAGTCAATTGATATGAAGCAAGAACATTTAAATCATTAAAGAACAACTATTGTGAGAAAAATCAAATCACATAAATATTACTAATAATCCTTAACAAGGTTTCATCCTCAACCCTAATTATAAATTTAGCTACTCATAGTAATTAAAATAAAACACAAGAATAAAATACTAAACATTAAACTAGACAAGTAAACTAAAACTAACTGTCATGGAAGAAAACCAAAGAAGTAGCCGCACTCTCTATGTTCAACCTCCAGCCCTAACACTGGCCCCTCTTGAATTTTGCCCTAAAGAGCCTTTAAATAAGTCAAAGAATCCTATTACAAGTTGAATTTCCGTTTGGAAAAAATTCTAGATTTTTAGGCTTCAATTAACCGATAATTTTGGCCCATTTAACGTCAGAATTCGGACTTTGGTAAACTACATAGTTGTAGTCCTTTAAGTTGACTTTCCATCCCAACTTGAATCATCTCGATTGGATATCTGAGCCGAAAGTTATGCTAAAAATACTAACTGATGTGCAGGCTGGAATCCTAATCCGAATTGAACTTGGATTTGATGCAAATTTCTTTTGATTTCTTGCTCCAATTGGACTTAAATTTAATTGAGTTGGCCTTTTTTAACTTCATCATGGCCCTTGTAAAAGTAAAGTCCATTAGCTTTCTTCTTTGCACAAATCCACTTATTTAATTCATTCTCATACAAAAGACAAATTCACACAATAAGATTCAATTATGCGCAAAATTGTTTATTCACCATTATTCCAAAACCAAATATAAAATGCATGAATTACCTCAAAATAAGTATGATAATGCTTTCTAACAATGATATAAATATGCAAAATTAAGCTATTATCAATGCACATCAAAAACACAAAAATGAAGCAAAATTACATATTTAGGCCTGTTTTTAATAAAATTGGATTAAGTAAATTTAACTAAGCTAACCTCAAGTGAGTAAAGTGTCAAATTTCAAACCAAACGTGGGTAGCTTAAATTTTGGTCAAACCACAACTTACTCATATGTGGTTGGCTGAAGATTCTTTTTGATATTATGATCTTGTATTCTTATGTTTTGTGTTTTTGGGGGGAGAGAAACACAAAAATGAAGCAAAATTACATATTAGGCCCGTTTTTAATAGAATTGAATTAAGTAAATCTAACTAAGCTAGATCAGATGAGTAAGTGTCAAATTTCAAACCAGACGCAAGCAGTTTAAATTTCGATTATACCACAGGTTGGTAAGTTGTAATTTGCCCAAATTCGTATAACAAATATGAAGTTTATGTAGAATTTACCACATTTGATCTTTCAACCTATTTGATTTTTCTAGTTTCTAAAAAAAAAAACTATTAGATTCTTCTAGAAATAAATTATAAACAAGCGTATGAATGAATGAAAACGTATTAAATAATCCAAGATGAAATGAGTGCATGTGAATCACATTACGATCTTATCAACTTATTTGGGTTCATTAATAATTATAGGTGGATGGAAGAGTATTTTCCAAGGCGTATGGAGGAAAATCGTTGCAAAAAATAAAAGTTATCATGTGAAGAAGGAAAAAATAATTTAACATGTGAAATTAAAAAGTCTAATAACAGTTTATGAGTCAACCAACTATTGTAGTGCAGATTCCATTTCAACTTGGCTAAAGCAGCTTGTTTCACCAAAATCCTTTGAAAATTGTATTCCTTTTGTTTGTTCAACTTATATTTTTTTTTAATCAAAATTTTCAACTAAATTTTATTTAAAGCATGGTTATCTATACTATTATTTAAGCAGCTGCACCTGTTTGGAGTAGATTTTTTTTTTTTTTCAAAATACCCTTACACCCCTAGATTTAAGTAGAGACAGAACTAAGAATAGTTATAAAAATACATGTCTAACTTGCACTAAAACATTGTCTACAAAATAGGACCACTCTTCTGGTGATTTTTAAATTGCTTTATCTATTTATAAAAAATAAATTAATTAAAAAAAACACACGTTGTTTGTAAGTATATCTGCCATGATAGATAAAAAAAAATAAAAAACACACACGCATCTGCCCCAAAAAAAAAAAAAAATCAATTACCTTTATTAAAAAAAAAGTCTATTATTCAAACTTCCCCTATTTCCCATGTTTCACGTTTCCATGTTCTTTTCATTTTTTTATTTTTTTTTTAATTTTTTTTTAATTTTTTTAATTTTTATACTTCATTACCATCTCCACTCTAATTGCATCGTTTAAATTGTTAATGATGTTGATTTCAAGAGTCTGTGATTTTGTAATCCTTATGGTCATCATTTCCTCTGCCAATTTGCAAATTCTCTTATACTTTCAAGAGTGCTGGCAAGTTTGATCTCATTCCTATTTTCTATGATATTTGCTTTTGTTCCTTCTACTTTTATGAAATAGTTTTATGGAGTCTAATTTGATCTAATACATTTTGCATGCCATTTTGAATGAAAGGATTTTGGTTTCAAATTGCTGGATGAGGATGAACGGGCATTATCACTATTGGGAAACATGTACTAAAAGGTACGTTTGCACTATTCAATCTATTCAAATTTTCTGTCAAAATTTTTCTTTTACTTTGTTTGGACCAAAAACTCTTGAGAAAGATAGTAACATCCTTATTCCATTCACATTATGGTTTGCATATATGTGTTTCAACTGAAAGCACTATAAAGCGACCTTGATAGATTGATGACTGATGCCAATCTAAGATTTTAGCCAAACGAAAGTGTTAAGATTGCATGAACCCCAAGATTTTATGAAGAAGTTACCAAACTTTTACATTTCCTTTTCTTACTCATGTTTCACATTTGAGCCACTTAATTTTGAATGTGTAATTACATTTGAATCATGGAAAGCAACAATTAAATAATTAAATTCTTCTTTGAATGTGTAATTACACTGTACCTATGGTGTTCCCTTCTTTATCATTTTTATTTTATTTTATTTTTGAAACGAAAAGGAAAATTATTTATTTGTCAATTCCTAATCTATATCTATCTTAAGGTGTGATGAAAAATTATTTCACCACACATAATACTCATCACACCCCTAAGTTTTTTTTGTGATTGAAAAATGTAATAATTCCAAATTATAATAATACTTTAAATTAACATTTACCCAAAAAATAAAAGTTTCTAGCATTACTGCCTTTAATAATATATAGACCAAAAAAAAAAAAAAAAATTAAAGACAACATTAATTGACTTTAATTTTTTCCATTATATAGTAAGAACGAACTTGTTCCAGTTCAACATTCAAGGTCAAGTGCCCGGTATGGTATTATTCTTAGTGTCCATCCTTTAGGACAGTTTTTAAAATTCTGTTTGGGTGGCTAGAAAAGGCCATGTGAGATTACCACAGTTGCTAAATTGAAATACGTTTTGTATACTTGGTACGCGCAAGCACATTCAGCTGGCGATAGACAAGACCTCCCCAAATAGAAGAACAAGGAGAAGCCTGGTCTAGCTCTGCACCATTAAATGGAGAGGAAGTAGAAGATGATGAGGATAAGAGGCTGCATATCTGGGCAGAGTTACATGAAATCCTTTTGAGAAGTCACAGTTCTCCCACCTGCTTTTGTTACCAAAAGGGTGTCTTGTGTTGATGATGACTGCCAAATATATCATGTACATGTGGCTTTATTGGTGATGGACTTGGAAACAGTCTATAAAGTTTCTTGTCACATTTTTATATAGTTGTGGGAAAGAGTAATACAATATACTAATATAAAGCATATATATTGGAAGGATAATACCATGATTACATTTTAGATCTGTATACATTCTTGTTGACCATAATTGACCGAGTTTGTATTGTGACACAAAACCAAAGCTTTGTTGTTTTTAGAACAAACGACTCATATATAGTAATTAGATATTTCCACCCCTAGGCTTATCTACAACAACTACAACAACAACAACGACAACTTAAATGTTTCATCTAACTTAACTAAGTAAAAATGGGAGAACATACTAAATTAAATGGCCAGACATCTACTACACTATCAACAAATTCCATCAGCAATTACTTGGAAACCTTAGCCTTCCTCTCACCAGCTGCAGCTTTAGCAGCAGACTTGACAAGGGTGGTAGGTTTCAGAACACTTTTAGGGTTAAATGCCTTTCGGATCTTAAAAGCAGCCCATCCAGTGCCTATAGCATGGCCAGCTGCATCAAGCCCTTCACTTGTTGCATGACCTGCTTGTTCCCCATACCTGCAGGAAAACATCATCCAAATTCAAACTCTAAGACGCATGATGACGCGCTTTGTAAAATATGTTGGGGATGAAAACATAGTCCCAATATTTGTGGCAGAAATACATAAAAGTTGGGCAAAGCAAAGCCAAAAGTGAATCACAACATTACTGGAGCATGAATACAAGAAAAAAAACTTTGATTGGTTGTCATTTTTTTCTTCTCAAGAAAAACATTGCTCGTCAGTTACTGTATCACTAATGTTAATTGTCCCCAAATGATATCACTTAATGCGTCTATAAGCTTCATGCTCTTTAACTCAAGTCTTTATGCATTTCCTTAATTTATACCTATATTCTTCATGCGTCAAAAAAAATAAATTTATACCTATATTCATAATATTAAAAAAAAAAAAAAAAAAAACGCATCTGCTTAATTTACCTGTGGGAGACAAGTTCAGTAGTCACAGAGGATGATTTTGACATGACATTTCTTCCAGCAACTTCAACAGCGTCACAGACTTTGCCTATTTACAAGGAATTAGAAAATTAAATAATAAAACTAAAAGAAATATTTTAACTGGGAAATAAATTTATTATTATGAAAAAATTACCAACAGAAGCATTGATATCACACCTTTAAAAAATCAATGCTGAACAAAGTCATTGGAAGCATTCATTGCTTATGAGTTCACATCACTTGAAAAGTGGAAAGTTTTGTTGAGAGAGGGGGGAGGGGGGGGGGGGGGTTTGAAGGGGAGCTAAAGCTTTAAAATATCCCCCATTGAACAGCTAATAATAGTTTCAAAGATCTTTTTCACTTCATGCTAGTCTGTAGGAGTTTATTAGTTCCCAAATTGGGAGTTCTATCCCTATTAGAAAAGGGATGGTATCCACGAGCCTATAATTATTATGGACTACAAAAATTTGAATTTAGGTTAAATTAGTAATCTGGTCCACAGACCATTGGATAAAGTTTAATTTAGTCCCTTAACTATTAGTTATGTCAATGTTGTCACACAACTTTCACGATCAAGTCAAGTTCATCCTTATTTTTGTCTCGAGTGAAACTTTAAAACAAAAATACAATTTTGGTCCTTAAAATAGAAGGTAAGTTCAATTTTGGCCCCTCAAATATTTAAAAGGTAAGTCTATTTTTGCTGGAGTGACATTCTTTAACTAATATGGCATTAATTAAGTGTAAATTATACTTTCAGTCCCTGATACATAGGATAAATTTGGTTTTGAAACCTCAAATTTAAAAAGTGAGAATTCACTAAAATATTTAAACCATTTAGAATTTAATCCCTGTGTCAATTCTTCTCCAGCCGCCAACTGCATTTTTCTCTATTAACATTGTTCCAAGTAAGAAGATTGTCATCTTGGGTTTTGCTTTCAAGAAAGATATCGCCTTCAATTGATGTGTGAAAGAGCATATTGTGTGGCAGGGGACAGCTAAAGCATATATGGCACACAGGTCACTGAAGACCAGCTCCAGAGGGACCTCACAGTGGAAAAAGTTTATTTGGGATCATCCCATTCACCTCTAGTCACCACCATGAAGCATAGTTTGGGATGCTTAAGAAAGATGTGCCAGCAGCTCGAGAAGAAAAGAAAAAAGACTGGAGGAGAAAAATCTTGAAAAGAAATGAGAGAATGAAAATAAAGGGCAAATGTTATATACAGTCCCTATGTCCTGTACCTAAGATTCGCCATTTAAAATGTAGCCATATTGCTACTTAACAGAATTCACTCAACAGAGTTAAATGTTTAAAACTCTTTCTATTATCCTGTGAGAAAGACCCACCCCTTTCTCTGTCACTTCCCCTGAACTCAAGATGTCAAACTCTTTCAGCCTCCTTGTCTCTTTGCTAGAAATCAAAATCCCACACCATCTTGAACAGAAATCAAACAATTTTGGTACAATCACTCTAATAGAAGTGGCGGTAGACTTAAAGTTTGCCTCAGAGGCGGAATTCCAAGACATTCGTTGATACAGCCGTAAGAGAGCTTCCAGAAGGAGCAGGTATCCTAACTCATTGCAAATATAGTCCACAAATTCCTTCACAACTGTATACTCTTGTGTCATCTTCTCTTCCTCGAAGTAAAGAAATTGATTTCACTAGTACAATCGCAGACCTTATATAGAATTGGGTCTAGAAAAATGGTCCAAGATTCTGTAGGTTTTGTACTAATGAATAATGATTAAACTGACTAAACTCAATGAACCCATCTTTCCAATAATTGACATTGCTGTCAGGTATTTTCACTACGACGATACCTGTGTTCCTCCTCCTCCAAAATCCAAGAACATAAATAGCAATCCACAAAAATCCCTTATTCCAAATCCACCATCCAAAATTCCAAATCCAAGGAACCTAAAGTGATTCAACAAGTCCCCCTTATCTTTCAATGAAGACTTGATTTTTGCCCCTTCTTCCTCTTTCACCTTCCAATTTCAATCTGTCAATGAAAGTTTTGGGGTTCCGCATTTGATTCGAATTTCATGGCCACCACCACTCCTGTTGAGTATTTCCACTAAAAGTTCTTGATTTCTGTTCAAAGAGGGCATGGATTGTGATTACTAGCAAAGAGAGAAGAGGCAGACTGAATTGAGAGAGAAAGCCCTTGAGTTCATTGCAAATTTGACTTTAACAGGTTTCTCACTGGAAGAGTAGGTGTTGTAATGGGGTTAAGTAATTTCGTTATGTAGCCACATAGCTAAATTTTGAGAAGGGAACCTAAGGTACATGACATAAGGTACTGTATTTAAGTTTTTCCCAAAAAAAAAAATGTCAGATTAAGAAGTGTGTATGTGACATGTGCTCTGTTCTTTGCCAGTGTTTAATATTTTGTTTTCCAAACCATACTTGCACAGAAAAATAAAAACCATCTAATATAATGAAACAGTAAAATATATTAAACCTGTTTGCCGAAGGAAATCTGAAGACACGTAAAAATTTGAACTCAGCAGTAAAAGTATTATCAATAAAAATAATAAAATAGAAAGTACCAACCAAAGCATTGTTATCCAATCTTTAAAACTCAATGCTGAAAAAATCATGATTGCCAAGGAGTTCCTTGGTAAAACAAAATAGTGGGAAAAACAATACTCTTTGGATGGGGAGAGGGAGGACAAAAATTTGAAATGCCCCCCATTTGAGGGCTCTTAACAGTCACAAAGATCTTGTTGGCTTTCATTCTAGTTTTCAGAGGTCTCACAATTTATTAGAATAGATAATGAGTGTTTTGGGATTTTTTTTTTTTTTTTGGGTGTCTGTGTGGAGGGAGAGGAGAGTGAAGTCCAGATGGGAGGAGAGTAGAGAGGGTAGGGGTATGGTTACTCCTCGTTGCTATTCTACCATTACACCTGCTCTTACCCTTAATTTCTCTGATGGGGGTGCCCCTATCCTATTTACCATTAATCCATCACCTTAAAGCAATGTAATGCCATCCCACCAACCTTACTTCATGGATAATTGATTCAATTAAACAGATATTTTTTGGAAACACAGTGAGAACATAGTTCCAGCCAGGAACTAAAGTACAACAAGAATATTTAATGAAGGCTATCAAAGCAATGACAAGCCATGAACAGAAGGGCCAAAAACCAGTACCATCCACTCAGAGATAAAAAACCAGAACACACATTTAAACCCTCTAGAATTGAAATTAAATGGCCTATCATCCTCCTTTTTTTCTCAAATCTACCTTCAACACCCTATTGCCCCTTTCCTCCAGTTACAAATATTTTCCCTTTCCAGTTTCCACACACATCATGTGTGCCACTCTGCTATTTTGTGGTAATCAAATAGGAAGCAAGGTGAAGCAAAATGCACATTAAATTCATAGATTTTATAATGCATCTATTCATGAACTTTTGGATTAAAAGCTGTTTGGTAGAGTTAAAAAAGCCATTCAGAAAAGAAATATATGCCAATATATATTATAATATATAACGCAAGGGCTCGAGATGATCAACATACTAAATCCATCTAAAGAAGCGAGCACAATCTCCCCTGGTAGGAGGCCAAAAAACTTCTTGCCCACTTTTGAATTTGCCACTGAGCCTGTTATTAATCCAGAGACTTTGACAACCCCAGAGAGAACCCCAGTTGCAACTTTCTCTGTCATTTTGGTCACCCTCTTAACCCTACATAAACAATCAAAGCCAAAAAAACAATCTTTAAAATTTTAATCAATACTTGGCAACTATCACAGTATTTGAGTTTACCACCACAAACATACATATATTTCTACATAAATAACAAATAGATCCTCTTAATTTCATTAATCACCACAGTTTATTGTTGATTTGTACTCATTCCCATACCTTTTAATCCGCTTCAAGGTTTGTGGACTGATCTCGGAATTGGAACCCGGAGCCATTCTTTTCTTCATAACCTCATTCCCCAACGTCAACCTCTCTATCGTGACATCTCCGCACCACAAGATCCCCTTGATCAGTTTTCCCGAACCCGCGGCGATCATCTTCGCAGTAGTGCTACTGTAATCCTCCACATTGGGCGCCAGCGTAGTCCAATACGCGGCGCACCGCTTCTCCATCAGCTCTTTCTTCTTCACGGACTTCATATCCGCCGGCGAAACCTCCATCGCCATCGAACCGTCCAGCGCCTCCCCCTTCTTCTTCGCGTTGTCCGAAACTTTCTGCTCCGAGAAGCTACTGTAACTCTGCAAAATCGAATCCAGGTCTTGCAAGAGCTTTTCCTGCCCCTTGGACGCGATCGTCAACCCGTAATTCAACATATTATCGGAATCTTTATCGTCGTCGTCGTCGTCGGAATCGGAGGCGTGTTCCTTCGGGGCGCGGAGGGAGAAGAAGTAATGCGAGTGGTCAAGCTTGACGGCAGCTTCGTCTTTCACCAGAGGCCATTGGATCTCATCGGCGACACGGGCGAGGATGGCGACGACGTCATCGCCCTGGCGGAGGCGGACGACGGTGAGATCGCCGCAAGCGAGCTCGACGCTGTAGTGCTTGTCGATGAGGTTGAGAATGGCGCCGGGGATCTTGATGAGGACCTCTTCGATGGCCTTCAGCGGAGCCGTGGGTGAAGTTTGGTAGTCGACTGTGGGTTCCGGGAAGAGGTTACCGGCGAGGTCTCGCATATCGATTGAGGGGTAAAGATTGGAGGAAGAAGAAGAAGAAGAAGAAGGGTTAGGGTTTGATTGGATCACCACCTCCGGGTAGAGAGGAGTTTTGTGGGAATGGTAAGCCATTAATTAAATTTTTGTGGTGTTGGTGTTTTGTTTGTTACTGATCGATTATTAATGATTTGAACATGAAAGGGAAAGCTAAATCGGCGGTTGCCGTTGCCGTTGGAGTTGGAGTTGGAGTTGGGGAAGTTCAGTTTTGGAGAGGAAGGTGGGAACGGAAGGTGTAATATCATATGCCATACGTGGCGAAGTTCCCGCGTTGGAAACGCGGAGGGACCGACAATGTTCTTTTTGGTTGATCGATGAAAAGACCTACAATGATTTTAATACCATTTTTTTCACTCACCCGTCTTTAAAAAAATATTTAAATAGTTGTTTAAACACGCATAATAAATGTATCCTTTCATTCTCGTGAGCCGTTTAACATTCTCATGAGCAGCCCGCGCGGATATGGTATCACAAACTCAAATTATTGTTTTTTATTTTTGTGAAAATAATACAAACTCATATGACCGTGTCAGGTCAACTATTTTAAACTTGAGGTGGTTCACCATAATCAGGTATAGAGTAACGTACTCTCTTATCTGATTTTTTTATTTTTAAATTTTTTCTTTTGAATTGATAAAGAGTTGAAACCTACATGATAATTACTTTTTACTAATACTTCAAGATACAATCGTGCAAATAAGTTTATTTTTTGTGTAAACGGGATTTAAACTTAATCCCTTATTTGATTTTTTTTATTGATTTATTTGGAACCCACCATAATTAAGTACTGATTCTATATAATATTTTTACGATAAATTATCAGTAATTAGTTATTATTTTTTTAAATTTAAACTTATCATTAAGATTATTTTTTGGATCTAAAAATAATAACCGGTAACAACTTGCCTATAAAAATATTATAAAAATGTTAAAGACATAACATTTCTCTTTTTTTATGAGTGAAATGTTATGTACATAATCTACACTACTATTTAAAGGGTTTTTTCTGTTTGAATTCCTCATTTTTTTAGTTCAAAAATACCCCTACACCCTTATGTTTAAGTATGGTAAAAATGCAACTCTAACTCTCACTAAAACATTACTTAAAAAATAGGACCACTCTACTGTTAATTTTCAAATTGCTTTATCCACTTATAAATTAAATTTTCAAAATAAACATTATATATATAAAATAAAAAACACTTTTTTTTGCTATAAAAAAAACCTTATTGCAAGATGAGGCTAGTATTTTATTTATTTTACTACTCCATAAGAGAAAATCATTTTTATTATGAATTCAAATTAAAAATTATAATAAATCTTATGAAAATGTTGTAGATATATCACTTCCCGTTGTTATTATCAAATATCAAAGTTATTACTCATCCTTCTTAAAAGGGGGATAAATCTTTTTTTTAGAAGTAAGACAACTATCTTTATTTCGAAAAAGAGGCTAAATCAGCTCGGATAAAAGAGAGAACTGATAATGGAACATTCTTCATCCTCAAAGCGAATAAGATGAAACTCTAATGTATATGCAAAAGGCTTCAATTTTTTTTTTTAATGGAAAAGGCTTCATTTATTGATTGTGCATTATCTTCTTCTTCTTTTTTTTAAATAATTACAATATGCTGCTAACCCCGCAGTTCGAATTTTTTCCCCCTAGACCCCTAAGCACTTTGTATATGGGGAGTTGCCAATTCAACTACAAAGCCTTTGGCGATTGTGCATTATCAATATCACTCAAAAAGGATAATAATTGTATTATAGTTTTCTATAAAAATAATAAAAAAAAATCTATCCAGAGAACACTATTTGTGTGTGTGCGTGTGTGTGTTTTTCTTTTTTTTGGCTTCATCTAACCATTTTAACAAAACAAATTAGTGGGATTTTTTTTTTCTGGCTGAGTATGTTTGGTAAAAATTAAAAAGCCAGCTTATTTTATTATTTAGCTTATTTTTGTTACTATTTATGAGCCCAATGCACTTTTTGGTATTATTTATAGGTCCCACTGTAATATTTTAGCTAACTTTTACTTTAATCTACTATACTTTCAGCAAAAAGTTTTCAAATTCAACAAAATAAGCAGATCCTAAACAGACATTGAATTAGAAATATTACGTACTAGATCTCCAGCCCTAAAGCTTGAACCTCCTGAACCCAAGGCTTAAGACTTGGGATGTACCAATCCGATTTATACTCGGTTGGCAAATTAGTGGGACTAGTAGACATAAAAGCTATGAACAGTGAATACAATCACAATGTTCTTAATCTTATTTAATTACAGTACAAATTCTTTGTCCTCTATCTTCTTCATTTCTTTGTCTCCTTAGGTTGTTGATTATGATAGTAAAGATATGTGATCTTTTTATGTAGGCCTAGTCAAACAAGGCATTTTACCTTGTTTCTTTGTGTAAATAAACAATGGTTATAAGGGAGCGATCTGTATAACTTTCTTACCTAGACATGACCTTAGTAGCATCCTAATCGCTTCAGGAATAAGACTCCGCATCGCAATCACTAATAAGCTAGATGAACAGCCTATAGCTAGGGTATAAGGAGCCACACACACTACTAATAGAGGAACTTGAATCCATGTCCTAAGACATGTTGGCTCAAGCTCTTACCACTAAACCATCCAACATGTTAAACAAGAATCCATGTCTAAGGCATGTTGGCCTAAATCCTTATTACTAGACCAACTTTTAGGTAAACTAAGGCATTTGTAATGTAGTTATTAATTGTTATCAATTTCATTGAGGACAAGCAAGGCTTTGATTGAACCCATTTTATCCAATTGTTCAAAAAAGATTGTCAAATTGGATTTTCTTTTAATAAAATACTAGATTATATTAACTGTGATTATGAATTATAGAAATTGAAGTATGATACATGTTAATACTTAATATATTTTAACTAATAAAAACATTAAGGTTCGAATACTTTCTACATGTACGTCTCGAAGAGAAGTAATATATGTATGTATTATGGTAACTTATGCTCTGTTTGTTTCAGCAATTACGTTTTCTAGAAAACGAGTCATTTTTCAAAAAGTATACTCTATAAAACTATTTCATTTTCTAATGTTTGGTAGCAACTTTAAATGAGTTGAAAAACAACCTCCTAACTTCCCTTATTTAGTTTACTGTGAGATATAGTTGTTTTCTAAAAAAATTTAATGGAAAACAATCTCTAAAAATAAACGATACTTTTTATGTTGACCAAAGATAGTTTTCTTTTGAATTATCTTTTTTTTTTTTTTTATGTTACCAAATACTAGAAAATATGAAAAACTATCTTTACACAAAGTTTTCCATCGAAACAAACGGAGCGTAATATTAAAGTTTATGCACTGCACACCATCTTGCGCAAAGTGATTTAATATATGTATGTTTCTTTTTTTAGGAATTTAATATATATGTATGTATTACATGTAAATTCATGTGTTTTGTCATGCGACTTACTATTAAAATACTTAATTCATTTTAAGAAAAACACTATTAAAGTTTCAAACTCGCATCTAGATATTAATATAATTTTGATTTATTTACATATAATTTTTTAATTAAGGCCTTCATCACATAGGTCAGTATAATACTAGTTGTAAGGCCAAAATGGCAAAATACTCATTTCTCACAAATTTTCCAGCAAAATGTCTCATGTTTGAAACTATTTAGGGATATGCTCCTGTTTTGAAACTCGATTTTCTAAAAATCGAGTTTCAAATGTAAAACTCGATTTTTGGACAATTGAGTTATAGCGAAATGAAACTTAAAAAAAAAAAAAAAAAAAAAAAAAAAAAAAAAAGAACTCGAGTTCCTTGAAAATATTCAAGTGGAACTCAAGTTCCTTGAACTCGAGTTCTTTGAATGAAACTGAAGTTCCACAATTTTTTTTTTAAGTTTAATTTCGCTATAACTCGTGATGATGCAATTCAATCAGTGGGCTGGATGATCCGGATTACGAAAGGACAACTTGCTCTCCAATGGCCTAAAAAACAAAGTAAAACAATCAAGGGTGACCGGAACCGCCGGCCAAGAACCCTCCGATGGTAAAGTCAGTTTTCTCTTGGTATATAGAATTCCAATCTTTTGGGAAAAACTGTTCAACCTACCTTTGCTTTGTCCGAATCAATGTTATATAGTGTTCCCATAGGCGGTTATCGAATACTGGAACTTCCCCTAGGTTCAAGGAGGCACAAGGATTGAATGTAATCGTCATAACCGTTTAGGAGTTACATTTCTATTTCACAACGGATATATGACAGTTATGCGTAAGATAAGGGATTATCACATTATATTCGGAGATTTTCCTATGATATCCTCGTCCTGGAATTCCTTCGTCGAGTGTGCCTGATAAGCTGTGCACAAATCTTTATGTGGACGAGTCCTCTCGGGATAAGCTGTGCGCATCCCATGGACGAGGGATGGAGCTTCGCCATCATCCTCAGGACAGCCTTGTCTGTTACCCTCGTCCTGAGGATAACTCCTGGACGGCTGCCGAGGTGATGACCGTCCAGGGACGGTCAGTGTTTTCGTCCCACATCAACTCGATTGTCCAAAAATCGAGTTTTAATTTAAAACTCGATTTTCTAAAAATCGAGTTTCAAAATAGGGGCATATCCCTAAATAGTTTTAGACATAGGGCATTTTATTGAAAAGTTTGTGAGAAAAGGGTAAAACCCCCATTTTAGCCCTAGGTGTAATGTAAAATTGAGTTTTCTCTTTACATAGTTATTGCAGTTTGCAGGCGAAAAGTTGATAGTTGGTTAACGTGTGGGGAACATAAATATTCTAATTTCACATCATTAGACATGAGTTACTAAGTGGGAAATCACTACACACACAAAATTGACACATGTTTCACTTTTTAGTCCAAAAGTCTAACCATTTCATCGCAAAGTGTGAAACCAATAAAGAGTTAGATGTGAATTACAATTGTGTTGTTTTTAAGTGAGGAGAAATGTTAATGGATGCCCTAAGGGCATTTGTTAGTGAATTATTAATCTACTTTAGAATGTTATTTTCTGGGCACAAAACATTCTAGATATTTGGAATGTATTATTTTGGCATTTATCATAAGCTTAAGTTGGTAATTTATATTTACATATATGGTATACTTAATATTTTGGTGGTTTAAACTAGATCCTTTCTTGTATTTAGTATGGTATTTGTTTAGCTATAAACAGGATGTGAAAAGCAAAATGCAGGAAAAATTTTTGTGCCTAGAAAAAAGAGAAAAAAAATGACCTATAGTGGTGGTTTAGAAACTGCTGGTATAGGCTATATGAGAAAAGTATAAAAATTCCTATAGCAGCAGTTTTTAAACTGCAAGTATAGGTTAGGCCTATTATGGTGATTTAAGTTTCAAAACAACATTGGTATAGAGTTAAAAAACCGCAGGTAAATGTTATATTAGAAAAATACAAAAATGCCTATAGCGACAGTTTAAAACCTCTTGTAAAGGGTCAACTTACTATGGTGGTTTTCAATTTCTAAAAAGTGCAGGTATAGGTATACAAAACCGCTAGTATTGGTTAAACCGGTAGTTTTTCAAAATTGCCGGGACCTACACCAGTGGTTTTAAAACCGCTAATGTAGGTTAGCCGGAGCAATTTTCATACTCGTTGGTCAGCGCTAAGAAGCGCCGGGAAAAAAACCATTGCGATAGCCCATTTGGACCTATTCCGGTGGTTGTTGGGGCTGTAGCCACGGTTTAAAAATGCAACTATAGCCCCAGTTTTTTTTTAGTGATTTAAAAAAATATATGAGAAAAGAAAAGGAAAAAAAAAATTGATATTTTGATAGTTTTTTTTATTTTCCACAAAAGTTGTGTCAAAATTTTCCTAAAATGATTTGTTAACAATTGCCTTAACAACACCCGTTAACGGGACCCTTAAATGAGAACCATAAAGAAATAAACATGAGTCACAATTGTGTTTTTAAGCTTTTGTTGCGCAACAAGCTTCAGCAATGAGTTTCTCCAAAAAAAAAAAAATCTTGACGGTAGCAGATCTTCGAAAATCCAATGCATTTTCATAACCACCGCACCTAATTAATTAGTAAGTACTTGATTTTACCTTTATTTGTTTGAGGAAAAAAATTCTACTGCCAACAAGTACATTATGTTTAATTTAATCAAATAAGGTTTGGAGATTCTTTTGGGAAGAACCTAGTGCTGCTATGATACTTTCAGTATGTATACATACATGGAGTAATAGATTTATTTAAATTGTAAGACTTACTCAGCAAACTCCCCACAGTTGTAATTTTGCTTCCTCTCCTTTGCCAAAAACAAAGGTATGGATACTTGCTAACCTGTTCAACAATTGCTTTCATTAAAATGAGAATAATAATTATAAATACAACTATATTTTGTTCAAATTGATTCTGAATAAATAAAAACATGTTAATATAATGAAAGATTGACATTCTACTAATTAGTGAAGCATGCATATGAGAATTATAATGTTTACAAAATAGTAAATAATTAATCACGAAAAAGTGTACCTCAGCCCCATGTAGGTAAGTTTAAACCTCCTCCAGACCCAGCTTCTTCTTGATAAGCTTATCGGGCGAATTGAAAATTTCCCTCCGATGCACTAGCAAATCAACTAATTCCTTTTGATTAAGTTCAACAGCATTATGAACATAGCTTATCGGGCGAATTGAAAATTGCCCTCCGATGCACTAGCAAATCAACTAATTCCTTATGATTAAGTTCAACAGCATTATGAACATAGTAAGTAGAAGTCATGACTGTTTCCTCAAATCATCCTCCTACCACATCATTGAATTCATCTTCCCATCAAACAAGTTGCATAGGACTCAGCCAAGCAACACCAGATAATCCAAGCCCAAACATGGACATTCGGGCTGAAGCAATATCAAGAACACTCTCAAAATTTTATGCCAAACAAATTTTGAACTAAAAGGCATGCAGAGACAGAGGTATGTGCACTCATGAGGTGTGTGCTAACACATAGTGATGTGTGTGCTAGACTTCTAATAATTAGTAAAAAAAAATGAATGAAGTAACTAAACAACAATAACTAATAATTTAATTAACTAGACAACAAATTAAATTATGTTAGGCTAAACAACAATTAATAATTTAATAATTAATGAAACAACAATACAACAAATTATGGTTTATAAAAGACAAACAAATTTATGAAACAACTAAACAACAATAATTAATAATTTTATTAATATTTCAAATGAAATTATAGTTTATTGTGTTGGTACCTTTGTTCATTAATTTCTTTTCTTTTTATTTTTTTAATTTTTTCCTTTTGAGGTTTTTCGGTGTACAAAATGCAAATTTATTTTGGTTTTAAGATTTTTTTTTAAGTACAAACTTCATACTTGTCAAATTTTGAATTTCGGCTTGTATTTACCGAAATGTCCTAAAACACCCGAAATTGACTGAAATGACCCAAAAATTTTTCAAAATGGAATAGAAACACCTTGGACAAAATTCCTGGAGTCGCCACTATGCAACGGCACGGAACATATACTTATTAACCTAAGCAAACTAGGAACCTATACTTATTAACCAACCTAAGCAGATTAGGAACCTATACTTATTAAACTACCTAAGTAAATTAAGAAAAATTGACAGTGGTACATATTCAAAATGGTCTAACTCTTAGATACACAGCACAAGTGCTCTTATTAACCCAAACTAGGTACTCTATGTAAATTACAAATTATACTCTTAAGTTTGTGGGTGTTTGGATTTTATAACTTAAAATTTCAGAATTTAGATTTTAACCCTTTGAAGTTTGGGGTGTTTAGATTTTATACTCTGACGTTTCAGAATTTGGATTTTATCTCTTAAATTTTAGGAGTATTTTTATTTTACTTCCTAAAGTTTGAATCTTGCTTTCATCTATTTGCTTTATGTCCCTTTGCAAAATCAATTTGGTAAAATAGCCATGAGCCTGATCGAGCATGGATAATATGAGACTTTCTTCTCCTCCACATTTAATTCAGCTTCTTCTATCTGCCCCTTTTGATGATCTAGATCGTAAAAAACAAGAAGAATTTCTGTTATCTGGCGCAATTGTATGTGATTTGATATGGAAGCACTGAAACTAGGTTCATTTTGAGGGTTACTCCCCGAACCTTAATTATGTGTTTGCAAAGATTTCCATTTTGTTGAAAGATCATGGGAGTGCAAGATCCACCTTCTTAAGCCACTCTTGTCCTCACTCATTTAGCCCTCATTCTGTCAGGTCCAAGCCAAGAAGATCAATAATAAAAATCAATGTTGATGCGACCCTAAATCCAATTAGTTCTGCTATTCATGTTGTGGCTAGAGATTGGAGAGGGTAGTTAGTTTTTGCTTGCTCCAAGAAGGTAAACACCAACCTTCCTCTCCAAGTGGAAGCTAAAGTTGTAATATGGACCATAAAGCTACATGCCAACTTGGACTTTGTAGCTATTTCATTGTAGCGACTCCAGAGCTATGGTTGAGGCCATATCTAAGCCAAAGCCTGAAATCTCATGGACAATTCTCAATACCTGCTCAGATATGTCTTATTTGCTTTCCCAATCCCCAAACATTCTTGCAAACTGGGTTCCTAGAACCTCAAATGGTGCTGCCCATTCCTTGGTCAAATGGTGTGGTAATCATGATTTTTTATTTATTTGTTTTTATATAGGGTGCTGCCTCTCTTGTTTTAGGGAAATTATTGTGTACTCTCAGAGCAACATAAATGCGTACTCTTTCCTCTCAAATGAATGGTGGATCTTACTAATTAAATTCATGGTAAGACCCATCATTTACATGAGAAGGTGAACTATGCATTTATAGTACTCCGAGAGTACCTAATAATTTTCTCTTGTTTTGAGTCTATTATCAAGGTTGAGGCAAGCAATCTTGCATCTTTGTAGCTTCACTTTTTCTTCAATATTAAATACTTCTTTTCCATAAATTTTTTTTAACTGTTTTAAAGTTAAAACTAAAATTTCAAGTACATCTATATTCACACTATATTTTCAAAATATTTACAATTTGATTGTTTTATGCGTCTATGTTAATTAATATAATACAATTCACGTAAAAGGAGTGTTGACTGCAAAAAAAAAATACAAAAAAAAAAAAAAAAAGACTAATGCTTGTGGAAAAAACATCTAATTGATAAACACAAGACAAATATTTTTTTTCATTAAAATATTGCTTATTGTTCACAAAAATTGTTTTTAGTTATTTAGATTAGTCTAAAGTAATTTCGTGCATGTGTCTATTTGTAGTAATTTTGCCCCTCTTAACATCAAATCCTATATGCATGCGTGCGTGAAAATTAATTGAATCAATTTCTTTTTTGAAAATTTTATCCTTATAACATTTAATTAGATGACTTGCTATTAGTTATGACAATATAAATAATTTAAAGGCTTACTTTTTTTAATTCGATAATTGCAAAAAAAGGGATGAGGGATTGGAACCTACTGAACTACAAGCTCTTGACAAAAAGATTTATTTATATTACATTAAATGTGAATTGAACGCTTATAATTTCTATGTAATAATGTAATATACTTATATAGTTATTCTTAGATAAGAGATCATTTTATTTTTGAAGGTTCCATTATTGTAAATATTTGGCTTTTTAAAAAATAAAATTTAGGAGATGAAAACATTTTTTCCTAGAGTTCCTAGATTTAGAGAGAATAATACTATAAACAAAACAATTTTCGTATCATCTAAATTGATAGTTTTTTTTTATTATTGACTTTATTTGGGCCTACATCTAACAATACTTTGTCATGTACTATTAACAACTTGTCACCGTAACAATTTTTTTTGTAAAAACTTTTGTACCTCTAACTTATTGATTTTTCCTTCCAAAAAAAAAAAAAAAACTTATTGATTTGGGACCAAAGCATAAAGTCAATTGTTAATATGGGAGCGTATTAGCTGTAATGTGTGAATATGCAATTGTAGCAATGTGTACAAGTGGGCCAATGATAAAGTAACAAATAACTAATAAAAAGACAAATCACCAAATGATATGGTCAAACCCGTTCAAATCAAATGTGTTCTTTGTAACTCGTTTAGCCTAGAAGGGTTATATAAAACATCTATGTTATTCTATGTACCCAACTCGCTCATTTATCTAATTTTTAAAACACTTTTTTTTTTAAATGACATTTGTCCTTTTGAGAAAAGAGAAATTCTATGTTAAAACAAAATCAATTAATATAATATAACCTATGATTCATTAAAAAATATATATATATCCAAAAGATTTTTTTTTAATTTATGTAAAGTGGTTATGAAAAAAAATTGTAAATATGTAAAGTCATTCATTTCAATTTTTTTGAATTTTTTTATTTAAAAAATATATATATCTTAAAACCAAGCAAATATTGGGACAAATTAAACTTGTACACCATAAACTATCACCCATGTTTTTTTTATAGCAAAAACAAAGTCTACATCCTTTAGCCAAAAACTGTCGTCCACATTACGCTTGCTCTATTTATGTTTTGGTTCTTATACTAATATGCATGCAATATGAAATTTTATTAATCACTTCTATTTGGACTAATTGCTAGTTTAAAATTAAAAAGTGATTAAGCCGTAAAATTAGTTATTGAGGTCTAAATATTTGCCTAGGTGGTTCGATATTGTCTTTTAATTCTCATTTAAACCTAATACAAATATCACTTATTTATCTACCGGTAATAATTTAATGATACAGGCACACAACTCAGCATAAAAATATTATTTCCTCTGTCTTGTTCAAATTATATACTGATTATAGATGCTAAAATTTCAACAAAAAAGTACGAATCTCCATAGGACCAAGCTCAACAACAAGAGTTGAATTGTTGATTGGACCGCCTCTAATTGGGTTAGGTTCCGTTCTGCTGTTTCCTTCAACTCTCCATGTCATCCTCTTCATTTCTGACTTCTCTTGGTTTGTTGATAAGCTCATTTCCTTCACCTCCTTTATCTGAAAGTTCAAAAACTAATAATCACATTGATATTTTACACCCTCATAACATGGCTTTTCGGATTATCCTCTCTTCCAAAATATATGTTAATAACAGTTCTTTGTGTATGTCTCTTCCCAAGTATTTGTTTCAGATTAAATGACTTAATCATAGAGAATGATCTGGGACCATACTTTTACTACCTTGTTAGAATAAAAATCACTGCAATAACACTAGGCAGAAATCGGACATACCGTTTTCCCAGTAAAAATCTTCTTCAGTTCAACATTGGCTAGTGTTGAATATTCAGCATCTTCACCCACCTGAATACATTTTCACCAACACCAAAAGTGTATAAGAACTACATATTTGAGGTAGCAACATGGAAGGAAATTATATTAGAGCCCAGGAAAAGAAAATGAAAAAAAGATGTAGGATATGTCGTGTTTGGACTAGGGCTTGGTTGCTATTGTATGTATGACTTGGGAGAAGGGCCTCTTAAGTTGACACATATCTAAGTGTCACTCAATCGAGACAGTATCTTGTGAGACTGGCGCATGTGCCCATTGTCTCACTGACATGTGGGTCTCACGTGCTCACATCAATTGGAATACAAAGAGGAGCTTGATGCTTTTTATCATTTACCTCGTATAAATGAGCCAAACGAAGGAGCACACTTCCATCATCCAACTCCTGCAACATTAGTGTTAGGGAGCAAGAAAGAGAGAATCAAAAACTCAATTTATTCTACAGTGAGTAAACACAAAAACCTGAAGAGTAATCAAAGCAACATTGAGAGGCAAGCTGTAGTTTGGATCAATGGTAGTTGCTTTTGTCAAATGAGATGCTTTCCAGTCCTCCAACTTCTGAACATTAATTATATTAGTATGTAAACCAGCTATGAAGATAACACCCGAAACTGCAATCCAGCCATACCTCATGTGTGAAAGCTAGAAGAAGAGGCGAGTACACTTCTTGGCCAGTTGTTCGGCGCCAGCGTGCTCCAGCCCCTAACTGGTTAATGCTTACATAATAATTTCCGCGAACCTGTATGAAAGATATCAAATGAGAAATCAGGATTATGGATAATACAATTGAGTCTTTTTCTATCTTTGAAGCAGTTCAATTATAAGGCCATTGGTTTCATACTTAAAAGCACTTTTGCAGGCAAATTTTCAGCAAGCCTTGGGCACTAATACACTAATACATAACAATTAACAACCCTACAATCAAAGTAAAAATAAGAAGAGAATGAAAAACACGCAAATTTGACCAAAAAGTTTTCAACTCCAAAATTAGTCCACTGGAAAAGCATACTCATTTTGAGTCCACCATGTAAAAATTAAATTAATTACACATGAAAACTTTCTAAAGTTCTATATAAAAAGAAAATGTATGTATTTAACACCAATTAAGAAATCCCATGACTTGTATCGTGCAGAGGCAGTGTGTGGTAAACAAGTTATATCATTAAATCAGGATGTATTGGTTTTTTTTTTTTTTTTTTTGAGAATGAAATCATCATATTGAATGCACCTTTTGGAAAATATTAGAAGAGCAGGAAGAAAGCTAGAGTGGTTAACAGAGAACAAAGCTATATATAATAGAGATCAATGTAGTAGATTATTCAATTACTAACTCAATGAAATTCATTCATTTCTTTACATTTTGATATGGCCATACTCACATAGAGGTGAAGTGTAGAAAAAAAATGGTAATTCAAAAGCATAAATTACTCATTATATGTGCTATCATACCGTTAATCCTTCACATGATTCATCAATGCACACATTTCATCCAATGCTTCACCCACTCCTCTAGAGTCATCAGTGACCGTTCGCCTTGTATGAAAAGAAAGGATAATCAGCTTAGCATGCCCACATCTAAACCAAAACACACATTTAACCTGAATGTTAAACAAAAAGAAAATGTGAAATTTTAACCTATGGAGCATTAGCTCTATTTCTCCATCTTCAATGCTGGCTCCACCAGTTGCACGGTCAACCAAGACTGATAATTCAGATTTATTATCCCTGGTATAAATTCCAAGATTAAGCTGAAAAAAGAAGAAGAAGAAGAAGAAGAAGATTACCATTACAGAATTAATGTTATTTTAGTCATTAAACACAATGAGAAAGAACAGGTGGGAGCCTCTTGATCACTTTTTAAGAAAACCATATTTAATTTTAAAGAGCCCGAATATAATTATTGTCCTATACTAGTATTGGCCTTAAATGTGTCCTTGATCTTCATGCATTTCAAAAGTGAATAGCAGCCTGGGCTAGGTGCTGTGTGATTAACCATTCAAGAGGAAAATTCTCCTCACAACCAGTCAACCACACACCTAAAACACGCATGCATTATTATATGTGGACATGGGATTATAATCTTACGTTCGAATGTTCTTTCATATTTGAATATTTAAATGATGGGACCTATATAGACATCAAGAAAATTATAAATCAGAGAGTTGAATTCTTGATCTTTGAATGCAATTAGAAACCACGAGTCAAGACAGTCTACTCTAATCTCAAAATGAAAAATTATAATACATAAGGATTGTCAAGATCAAGAATTAACAAGGTCCTTTTAAGCTCAAACAATGCAGCCTAATTCATTAATAATGCATTTTTCCTAATGCACCCCCAAGTAAAATAATCCAGTGCTGCTAGTGTTTTACACATATATGGTTAATGTTAATTGATAGAGTATTAAGAAGATTACTGGATAGTAGTTTCCTGCTACAGGTTGATTAACTGAAAGTGGCCAATCTGCTCTGTAATCACGAATCTGCAAAATTATGACCATAGATTTCTAGTTACAACACAATAAACATTGAGAACATTGAACTCCATTGAAGGGGGCAACACTCTTAATGTTTTACAGTGTGCAAATGCAGGAAACTCAAAAATAAATCCAAAAAAAAAAAAGAAAGAGAAGGGGGTGTTGAGGACAGAAGAGAGGATTTTACTGTGAAAAGATGTTACAAAATGATATTCTAGAGATATGATTTTGAGGAACTGACATTCATGGCTAACTTCTTGAAAGGAAACTTAGCATAAAACTGGACAAATGTGCTATTTGGAAGCTATGATCAGCCAGCGAAGAGGACTAGAATATAACAGTTTATATTTGTTGCATGATTTGCATGCCAGAGAGAGCCAAGAACAGATCTGTATCCATAGAGAGTACATTATCTAGGACTTCAATTTATTTTAAAAAACCAAAAAACTTTTCACAGGATTGAGGTCAAGCCTACAAACATGCATAAATCAATGAAAATCTTCAAGAGTTAGGATTTAAATTTTCCTACCTAGCAAAGAAAGAGGAAATATATATAAATCTACCCTCCATTGAGTCCTAACCTGTGGCCAGGTTGGGATACTCTGAAGCATATAGCTGAAAGTAGCACTACTACATGAAGGGTTCCCTATTATTATTATTATTATTTTAAAGAGGAAAATGGTGTGTGAGACAGAGTCATGACTCATACCCGTTCTAGAAAATCTCTTCCATTAGAATCAGTATAAAACACCTTGTTAGTGACCATATTTGTTGTCATTCGCGTGATGACCTCTTTACCAACACTATCATCAACAGGAATTGGACCAATCTGCAAATAAAATTTGTCAAAGCCACTTAATTTGAGTTCAGAATGATTAGACAATTTTTACTTTACATGCAGTAAACAGAAATCATTACTGGCCACAGTTTTCATATTATTTACATAGTTAAAATGTATAGAAGATGTTTCTTTCATCAAAATCTTAGAAAAAGGAAGGTTCTGTAACTCACAGTGAATTCAACTTCTGCATGCTCCTTGTCTCTGTAAAGCCTGGTGACCTAATAAAAAAACCACCAGTAAAAATAAGCATGTCATGGATGGTGGAAGACACAAAACATTGAAGTATATAAATAAAGAATAACAGTAACACTTAATGTGTTTATTAAACAGTTGTCACTGGGTCATAATCATAAGGTGGTAAGTTTAGAGATTTCTTTGTTGGTTTTCGAATTTCATATTGCTATTTAAAATATATAAAAAGATGTAATAATTCCTATGTATGATTGGTAATCCTGCATGCTAATAAGAGACATATGAATGTATGAAAGTCCCTATAAATTAAAGTGGTAGTATAACATTTGCTTAAGAGTGTGAATATCAGAAGACAAATCTTTTCCTAATATGTGAGTTAGTGTGAGAATACCAGAATAAAAACTTTCTTTGTGGAGCTTGCTATTTTATTATTTTGGATATTTTTCACAACAATTGTCTTTTGCAGCTCACTCAATATGGTGATTTTGCAGACCAAAAAAAAGGTCATGTCCTCCTGTCTAGATTATTGTGGACAAGTGAGTTTAACATCTCATATGCCACAGTGATTTGCAACAATCATACTAAGTGTTCACAAATAGTAGGGGATAACATAGGCATAGCCATAGTTATAGTGCCTACAAGTTCTAGATCACAATACAACTTGCTGAATTATGGAGAAAAGTACAACCAACATACTAATCGATATCCTGACAATGCAAAACAGATTGCACTTGACAAACCAAACATGTAAACAAATTGATAACCTGGTATATCCATGAATTAAACTGTTGATGAACCTCATCAACCAATGGTCCACGAATGACCTTCAAGGGCACCTGTAGCATATCAAATTGCTTTTAGAATATAAAGGAAACCATATATAACAGATATTATTAAAATAAATACAAGAAAAAGTAGAATAGCATCAAGGATAAGTGCAGCAAACCCCAATAGTTAGGAAAGGTTTTGTTGATTCGTGTTGAGTACATTATTAGTTTCTGACGCATGTTTATTATTTTATTATATTCACATATCACTGGTGAGTAATTGGACATTTGGCAAGCACGAATGACAATGGGAAAAGAAGGCTTACTGATCTTGCAACAATATTGGGAGGGCCACTAGGCCGGAAAATATATGCACCAGAAGCCTGTAAGAGAGACAATATAACTATCATATCACTGAATCCAGTCATAATTACTTCCAAACCTGCATATGCATACCTGGGGATCGACATCACCTGGGCTTGAAGCATACCAGAGATAACTCTGTTGTGTTGGTACATCGACCTGGCCATGACAATCATTTAAAGACATCTTTCAGTTTAACTAAAATAGTCTCTGAAGCATCTCTAGTAGTAGAATGAAACAAACAAAGGTGGAACAAGGTAGAACACCCAGAGAAGGTGAACAGTACCCATCACTGCTAAACAAAAATTTTCTCTTCTCTTGAAGCTACATAAGATTGAATATCAACTTCCCAAGATAGAATGATATGAAAATTGAATTTGTGCACATTCATGAAAAATCATATTGGGTAATTCATAATAGTTTTGCTGCAAGACAGATAGTTACAACCTCCAAAACTGAAAAACAGACCACACAAGAAGAGACAATCCCGCTCTTTTAAAATTCCAGAAGGCAAATTGGATTGTACCAGGAAGTAATTTTGTAAGGTTTAAAAAAAAAAATTGAATAATGGGGCAAACAGGTCAAGAAATCAACTTTAATGCTTCCCCTGACAAACAAGTCCTAATCTAAATCCTCTTTTGCAACTTAAACAGATTCAAATTGATTACATGGATGACTTTGAGGATTTTGGTAATGACAAAATAAATCATCTACATGCACACGCATATAATATTACTGGGAAAATCTTACATGTGCCAAGCGCATGAGACACCATCTCAATATTACTCCTCCTTGTTGACTTTCTAAATCTATATATATATATATATATTTTTTTTTAAATTTTATTATGATGCCACAACAATCTAACTTGGATCATTTGGTCAGCAGTTTATAACGTTCAAAAACTGGTTCAACCAATACTATCCAAACTCAAGGCAACTATTTGGGTACTGTGAAAGAAATTACCCCTGTTCTAGTATTGTAAATACGTTTGAGTTGTCCAGAAGTCAAAGAAAATGACATCTTTAGATTCCCAGGTCCAATTTCAATGGTCTCATTCTGTGGAGTGTCCATCGTGGAAAGAAATCCATTTCTCATTTCCCCTGCACCATATGGGAGTGCATATAAAAAATAAGATTGACTAAAATAAGTTCAGTTTCAATATTATAGTACTATCTGCGCCAATCCATTCTAGTAAATGAACTTCATAGTAGTCCAAAATAGTAAGTAGCATTCATAGCCTAAAAAAATAATTCTTAGGGAATAGAAAAAAGAGAGAAGTCAAATGGCATTCAATAATGAGAAAAGAAATCAGACATATACCTTTCCCAGATGCATTAGAAATGAAGTAAGTGTTCCAACCAAGTGGCGGCACAGATGCCTGAAAGAGAAGCCAGTATTTAGGGATTTGTTTTGATGACTTTCCCAAGTAGGCCTTTGTATAGAAGATTCTTAAGTTGGGTGTAACGTTATCTAAAGCTACATATTGTGCCTCAATGGTTTTGCCAGAAGAATCTTGAACAAAAAGATTGGCATCGTTAACCTGGCAGTCATTCCACTTTCAGATCACACTGAAATGTAAACATCCTATCTATTTGCAAAATCAAAGGAAGGAAAGAGAGCAAATTTCTGTACTAAACGTTTAAATTTTGCATTTCAAAGAAAAAGTAGACGCCAAATTGACACTTAAATTACTAAGATGTGGAATGAGAAAGTCAAACAATACAACAAGATATATTAACACAGCAGACACTACACTACATACCCTAAATGAGCAAATCAATTCCTTGAAATGCTCAGTGCATAATATTTTAAAAATTCAAATTTTCAAAAGGCAACTACTTTTTGATAACATAAATTAAGAAGATGATATCACAGTCACAAAATAAGCATGCACTCACTGGTATCTTAATAATGTCTGTACGGTTCCATCCAAGGGGATTATATGCCACTACAACCTGAAAGTAACCATTAATGCATAATGAATATCCCAACAAAGCATTATCTAATACCACAGTTAGAAAGATTAGAAAAAATTACCAAACTCTTCCCTTCTGGAGTATCTTCTTCTGTTGGTGGGCAGTAACTGATATTGAGTAATTGACACTGTTCAAACATTGAAGGAAAAAGGGAGAAAAAAGAGAAGAATCAAGATGAGGCTACAGGGGGAGCAACCTGATTATCTGAGCTGCCACATATAACAAATGATGGAAAGTTCGAGAAAAATATAAGGAAAATAGATATAGAAGCAAAAGTGCTAGGAACCACATTGTAACACCACCTGAGTAAACGTAGATGCAGGCGTCGTACATTGATCTCTTGATTTGTTGTTAGCAAGGCAAGATAGGGCAACATTAACTACAGCTTCTGTCTATGAAAAAGTTGTTGCATTTTAAGGATAGCTTAGAGAGATGTATCATATGACAACAACGGTGCAAAGACTATAAAACAAGACTCAGAAGGTCAAATTCAGATGAAGATTATCTGCCTACCTCAGAGGCTCCAAAAGCCAAGCGTTTTTCGTAGTCATTGGTTGTATGTTGTTTAGCAGTGCCAGAGACGGCATCATGATGCTGTGCAATCCCTAAAGCATCTGCCAAGCTGCCAGTGTTGGGACCTTTGGATCTCTTTCCAGCAAATATTCAATTTGTCGTGCTGCCTATTTTTAACAGAAGGAAATTTACTTCATTATGTTTATAGCCCAAATATATGATGAGAGAACTCCACTCTATTGATGATAAGAAGAAGTAATCCTCTCTCTGCATGGAACACATCTTTGTGTTCCTTGCAGAGTTCTTGCTATCTAAGTGAACAACTTTTGAGACCAAATACCAAGCATGTATAACCAGGATTTTCTAGGATGGTAGCATAAGATGCTAGGTCGTTTGCATCCAGAAAACCAAGCTTACAGGAATGGAGGAAATAGCTACTCCCTATCTATTATGATTCAACATAATCAGCAAGGCAGAGTGAAGATGTCATACCAAATAATATCCACTCAGAATTCGGACATATCGCTTCAAGGCTGGGCGACTAGTGAAAAAGCCAGTCCAATATGCATTGCCCTGTCTGCATATCTGCCAACAAGCATTAGAGAAGCTTATTAATGCAGTAGATAATTTCAATTGCTTAGTAAACTAAAGGTAGAAGGAAAAAAAGTAATGTTTACGGGAAATAATCATTGGTTTTCAGTGGCCATGATTCATTTGCTGCATTTTTCGCCTTAGTATAGATAGATGGTGTAGAATACAAGGCATTAACTCGACCTTCCTGAGAATATTAACCACACTCATAAATGGATTACAAAAACTAAGTGAAACATATGGAACAACTGATAAAGAGAAAGGAAGAAAAACAAGAATGTTCTAAAGCTCCATTCCCAATTTGAAATTAATTAAAAACATACCAAGAAAAGATGCATAACCATTTATAATGATAAGAATAGAATTATAATAAGTGAATACCTCTATAAAAGTATATTTATACAGTGACTACTAAGAGTATCAAACAAAGAGTAAAGATTATCAAAATTAATTTAGAAGATGTGTCCTTGAAAGACACAATCTATTGCGATCATGAGAGGAAATCATAATATCTTTTGAAGTGCCAAGCTAAATGTCGTAATTATTAACATACCAACTCACAAATAAGTTTTAGTAAAGAACATGAATGCAGCATGGTTTAACACACAGATTCTAAGAACACTTTAACCTCAAATATGCTAGTAGAGAAAGAAGTGGTATAAATATGTGGAGAAATCAAAGAAAATTCCACAGCTTAAATGCTCAATCTTTTTTGAGAGCCATTATCCAAATCATCTAGTAATGGTCTTGATATCAAGAGTCATTATCTAGCAAATCTAGTGCTATATTTGAGTTTTGAAAATTTCTCTATTTTACCAAGGGTCATACCTAGTGTACAAATCTACCACTTTTGCTGGGTCTAAAGAGAGGTGATTGGTAGGCAGCCTAACCCCCAATTTATTTAGAGAGGCTAGTTCCTAGACTCTAATACCTATTGCTTTTGAGGAAAATTATCTAGTTTACATTTGAGGGAAATTACACATTGATTATAACATTAACCTGTATTGAAAGCCATCATACAAATTGGCATACTTATCAGTATATATATTTTTTAAATGTTGCAAGTCATGAAACTAGTATGGATTTGACATCCAGGGGAGGGGCAAGCTGGACCAAATAAGGAGCTATTGTGATTTAGACCACGCCAAAATACTTCGGTTCATGTTTAGAACAATGTCAAGCATCAATTGAAGGCAAATCAAGCTAAGATATTGCAACCTTGAAATCAAATTTCCAGTAAACACATTGATTATTTTCAATAAGACTCTACCTTGTTAACATAGTGAATAAACTTATCCATTTGCTTGAACCAAGACTCAGCATATTGGTACTGAAAATCATCACCCATTGTCCACATGATATGGCTTGTCCGTGTCACATTTGCCTGTATATATATTTACAGTAACTGTTATATTTCAGTCTCCTTTAGCTCTAAATACATCAGTGAACTATATTCTTATCAGGACCCTTAAGAGAGACAATTTTAAGAGATACTAGAGAACAAAGATTTTACCTGGAATGTGGCATTATTAATAAAATCATTAACTCGCTTTTCAACGTTGTAGTCATATAGTAAAGGATTATCCTGCAACTCACAATATATACCAGATTAAGATGGTACACTCCACAAGAATATCTGATATCCAGACAATGCTTGGCAAAAGTAACTATCGTAGAAAAATTTTAACCTGGATGGGCACATAGTCATCATTGACTTCAAAATGGAAACCAGATGGAGGACTATAATGAACAGGAAAGGCATTGGTAAAAATCTGCAAAGGGCCCCAACATGTGAATAGTGAGTACAAACGCCCTTTTTATAGAAGAATGGTAAAAGTGCCGATGTCACAATTCCAAACCTGAGATGATGAACCAAAAGTTTTGGACCCACGCCATATAACTTCAAGAGATTTTTCATTCTTGCGTTTTGCTCTGTCTTGATAATCTATCCTTGCAAAATGTACAGAATCGAACCCAAGCTACAGAGAATTAAGAATCAAGATGTATCAGTTCTTACTTAGCATTAAGGAAACTAAACTGATTAAAACATAACACATTCAGATGTTGTTGGTCACAGCATATAGTGAATATACACTCATGAAATAGCGTACCTCAGCCCCAAGTAGGTAAGCTTGAACAGCAGAATGTCCAAATGGATCAATTTGCCATCCAGCACGAGGAATATAATTGAATTGCTCCTTTATGAAGCGATGACCTAGAGTTGTTTGGTCAATCATGTCTATATAATGGCATGTTGCTTCATCGTGCATACACCAACCACCATTTCTGCAGATAGAAAAAAAGGTTGTTTATCATTCATAGAAATGCATTTAAAATTGGATCTCTCTCACACACACACTCAAGTTATTCAAATTGCTTGCTAATGTCTTACATGAATTCCAATTGTCCAGAATCTACAAGTTTTCTCACTGTTTCTTGTGTTTCCACACTTTGATATACCCACCATCGAGTGAAAAAGGCCTATCATTCAATGTTAAATTCCTTTAGGAACAAAGATGTGAAATCAGCAATATCATGATATAGAAATAATTTACCAAAAATGTCAACTTAAAAAAAAAATGTATCACATTTTTCACGAATTTAAGAGATTAATTATGACATTCTTACACTAATATTGCAAATTTAACTCATGAATCACAAAAAGTCAAAATCAGTCAACATTCAATTACACTGCAAAGTATATATCAAGTATCTGTAATGTGATTGAGAACATCTTGCTATTTAGTCAAAACTATTGATGTGACATCATAAATAGAAAGCCAAGAGCCTTGTCTCAAATGTCACTTCCTCGAATCACCTCACACTGGTCAGGTAAGGTCATGAATTCATAATCCATTAGGTTCGTGTATAACTTACCAATAAAAACAAATCATAACATTGAAACTTAAACACTAAACATTATACAACAACACATTAAGTAAACCCGGAAACCCCTCACACAATTCAGAGAACTCACCATCTCTGCAAACACAAACTTCCTATTTGGATCACGTAGCAACGATTCGACAACTGAGTCCAGCACATTCTCCACACACGCCCCCTATACTCCAAAAAAATCAAACAACATTACAAAAATTAGTCTTTATATGATCCAAATTCACAACAAACCTTAATTATAAGTTTATAACTAAACACATAAATACATAGATGGAAGAACTATGACCTGGATACTGTTATTTGATCCAACATAGTACTGATCAACTGTTTTCAACCATCCCACATCGTCATGGGAATGTGGAACCAGATGAACATTCAGTTTGCCTTCCACAACACCACCACCAGTGTTGTACTTCACATAATTGCCACTAACACTACCACACAAACTAAGACAAAGAAACACTACACACAAAAAAAAAGAGAAAGCTAAACGACCAAATAGCTGTCTCATTTTTCCAAACCTGAAACAAAACTTTCTCAGATAACCAATGCCTACTCGGTTTGCGAGCTAGCTGTGTTTAATATATATAGAACCAAAGTTTTGTGAACTCAAGGTGTGACAAGTAAGGACAAAGTATAGTATATATATAAGTGAATGAGAACTGAACATCGGTTTCTCCAATGGGAATATTGGCCGGCCGGCCTAGCCATTGGATTTATAAATGCAAGAAATGAGGTGTCCGGACTGATCAATGGATGAGGTTCCATTACAGAGTTTGCCAAACGTCAGTGTACAATGTATTTTTGAAATTTTCTTTTTTTATTTTATCACGGCGGATTCTATTTATAAATAACAAATTTTATTTTAAATTCAAAAGGAAAATTCTTAAAATTTAGAATTTTTTATCCTATCACGTTAAAAAAAATTATAATTATTACTTAAATCTAAAATTTATCATTTTTATTTGTTTGAAAAAAAAATTTTAAAATTTTAAATTATAATAAATATAAATTATTAATTTTTACTCGAAAAAAATAGTAGAGTTTTTGAGCGCTCATTCAAAAACCAGTATAACTATTGATTGAACTAGAATGTGATTTGATGAAGTCAATCTTAGGATAGGGGGCCAATGTGGACCATAGATGTGACATTGCAGTTACGTTGGAAAAGAGTGTTGTGAATTATCGCCGTCATATGTATATAAAATCGCCGCCATATGTTGATTTTGATTTTGTGGACGTAACGATCGTATGGCAAGAATGATCATGTGCAACACCAATGACCAATTATATGGACATTTGATGTTCAAAAGGATGGGTGACTTGGCGGATTGGGGCTTAACGTTAGTACACGTACAGTCAGTATTGATATTGACACTCACAAAGTAGCAAACTCATGCAAATGCAATACACATTAAAATTTAACAAAATATGTTTTTTTTTTTTTACTTTTATAATTTTTTGTTTAAAAACAAAGATTGATAATTATGATCGTTATTTATATTTTGATAGCTACAACCTACAAGCCTATAATGAGATATATGAGAAATTTAAATCTAGGATGTCATAAATACATCAAGAGATATATGAGTTACAAAGTTCTTGGTTATTGTTGTTATCTATAGTCTTTTACATTTTTTATTTTCTAAATATAAAATTTAATAATTATGGTAGTTATTAAAAGTTTTTTATTTTAATTATGACAAGACCCAATGAAATCTATGAATATAGCATGTGATAAATATGATTTTTCTTGATTTTCTTTTTATATAAATATAAAATTTGATGATTATGATTGTTTTTAATATACATTTATTATGATTGTGACTGTATTGTATTAAGATATCCTAGGAAAACATCACCGCTCCCCCTTGATGCGGTGGTCACTCTACACGTATAAATACTTGTGGGGTGTGGAGGGCAAGGACTGGGGTTTAAGTTTCCAGGAATGAGTTTTACACACATATACACTTAGATTAAGTTAGAGTAGAAATTCTATCTTGTATAAAAAAAAGATATCCTGAGAAATTATTGTGTACTCCCTCAGTACCATAAATGTGTACTCCCTCATCTCACATGAATGGTGGGTCTCACTGTTTATGTGAGAGGGGAGAGCACGCATTTATGATACTCCAAAAATACCTAATAATTTTCCAAGATCCTAATGGATGGAAGGTCTTCTCCTAAATAATAATAATAATAATAATAATGGATGAAAGGTATAAATGTGGATTAGAATTTATATTTAATTAAAAAATATATGAGAATAATAATGTGTAAAATTGAGGTCTGGAAAGCTTATATGGTACAATATTCATCATTAGTGTTTGTAATGAGGTGTTATTATTAAAGCATATAAAAATAAGGGTAAAACGTAAATTCAATAATGAGGTGTTATTATTAAGCATTATGTTTTTCAATTAAATTCAAGTAATAGTTTACATTGAATTTAATTGTTTTTATAAATAGTAACACTATTTGTGTTTTATTGGTGAATGCAACAAAGGTATCAAAATTTAATTATGTTTTGCCCTTAAAGTAGTGTACTTTGAGTTTTACACTTGAAATAATATTTCTCTAATTACAATTTATTATCTTAATAAATTTTGAAATTTCTAATATTTTTTATTAGGAAAAAAAAACTCTTATTGACATATTACTTTATTGGGCTCAATCAAGTAGTCCAATAATTTTGTGTTAAAAACAAGTCTAACAACTTCTTGAACTTAAATTAGAGCGCAAATTTAACAATAAAAAACCTCAATTTAAACCCGCATGTTTATGTATCACACAATTCGTACTATTTTACAATACCATCAAATTTATACAATATGTGAAGAATTTCTTTGAATAATAAACCTCTTTTTCTTAAATGTAGAAAGTATATACTGGTTTTTTTTTTGGGTGAGGTTTGTGATATATTAGTTCCCATATGAAGTGGGGAATTTTGAGTCTCTAACAACAAACCATCACCTTAAGTCGACTGAGGTCCTGAGGCGACATATAGATGGGGTGCTTGGCCCAAGATGTATAGTAGAGGCACGGCCACTTTGCATTTAATGCAAAAAGAGTGGTTATAGATAGGCTAGGTAGGATGTGGTTAGTATAGGTTTGTTCACAACTTTAGCATGCCCCCTTCTCCTTGGGTTAAAGGGCACCCCCCACCCACAACGGATGGGTAGCCATCTCAAAAAGAAATATATAGGTTAAATTAATAAATACTTATTGAATGGGTAGACTTTTCTCAACCACTTATATCAATTCTAACAAAGTTTGATTAAGAATTATACCATACTTCAACATTCATGGTATGATAAAAAACTTTGTAGTTGGTACCTTTAGGGTCTGTTTGGATAGAACTTATTGCTGAAAACTAAAAACTGAAAACTGAAAATACTGTAGCAAAATAATTTTAAAATGTGTGAATAGTACCGCGGGACCCATTTTTAATGAAAAAGCGACTGAAAAGTGAAATTTGTGGGTCTGTGAACAGTGCACGGATGCACTGTTCACAGAAGACTTGTCAACATCTGCGGCTAAAAAAAAAAAAAAAAAAAGAAGCTTGAAACGCAAAACGCAGCCCCTTTTCAGTTGAATCCAAACACATTCTTAGTATTCTAATGGGAGGGTTGCTTAGAGTTAGAAGCATGGTTTTAAAAATTGGACCGGAGGCAAAACCAGATTTGCTTGTAGTGCCGATTCAAGTCGATTTTTGATCGGTTTTGGGGGGATTTTTTCCATACCAGATTGATGGCCGGTTCTCGATTTAACTAGTTGGACTGATTAGTCCAATCTGATTTTTAAAATTATGGTTAGAAGTCAAATATGAAATCATCATGGCTTTTCTTTTCTTTTGGAAATCTCCACAGCTTCATCATAAGAAGGGCTAGCTTGGTTGCCCACCTTCTATGTTAAAAGGCTGGTTGAAAAAGTCCAAACCATAAAATTGATTTAATTTTTTACATTGGATGTTAGTAAGGATAACATGTTGAGGTCTTATTGCATTGTTTTTATTTTATTTTTATATTTTAATGAAAATTAAAAAACATATCAAGATCACTCAAAAGGATAATATGGTTGTATTAAAAGAACTCTGCTATAACTTGTTTGAGGTTTCATGATAAAATTATCCTTTTTTTTTAGAATTAATTATAATCCTCCAAACAATTCAAAATATCTTATTAATTTAGACCATTTATCAACCATCTAAACTATTTTTCCTAAGGGTTTGTTTAGATTGAGAGAGGAGGGAGAGAGAGTGGAGGAGAGTAGAGTAAAGTTAGATGATAATAGGTTAATTTTGGGCAATTTCTACTGTACTCTACTTACTCTCCCCCTCAATCCAAACATACCATAAGAAATAGTCATGCACCACTTTCCTAGCAAATTAGTGGGACTATTTAGACATAAAATGAATACAATTAATTAAAGAAGGAATTATTTAGTCTCTATATGCCTATCTTCTACGTTTCTTTGTCTCCTTTGGCATTTAACACTGTTATTAAACGTGATCAATTTTACCGAGGACAATGACAAGGATCTTATTAAACCACTTCACCGAATTATTGAGCAAATTAAGAAGACTTGTCAAATTGGATTTTTTTTTTTTTTGACATATTAAATTATTAACTGTGATTTTGAATTATAGAAATAAAACAAGTAGTTGGAATTATTCTTTTTTGGTATAGGTACTTGTTAGTACTTTAAGTAATAAAGACATATAAGGTTTAAATTTTCTTAAAATGTTAAAATGTATATTAGGAAAAAAAAATTGCTTTCCTTTTTTGGCTATTAATTTTTTAAAGGAATTTGTGTTTCTTTTTTAGAGGTAATTTCAAACTATAGGATTTAGTCTTGATAATTACTCGGAATTTATGATTTTAGTTCTACATTGTTTTCATTAAATATATTTCAATTAATTAACAAGTGTGAGAAAGAAAGAGATCTATCAAATCAAGTTAAACAAGAGAATATGGTATTTCATGTTTCAAGTGTATATGTCATCTCTCTCATAATAGGTGGGTCCCACACACTTGTGGGGGTATAGGACCTACTTGCTCTAAGAAGATGACACATACACCTGAAACATATATAAAATTGTTTAAAGGAATTTACTAATATGTGCCCTTAGAGCATACATCAGTAAATCATTTAAAAATTTTTATGAAAAAACGAAAAAATAATTAACTGTTTTGACAGTTTTTCATTCCTCATAAAAAATTTTCCAAAATAAATAATTAATGGGTGTGTGATGATATTCCGTGTTTCAAGTCCCATCCATGATCCATCCAGTCAAAGCACTCTATTTGATCATGAGCGTACGTTTTCAGCAAAGTAGATTGTGTGTGTTTTCCCTTTTGCATTTTCTTCCCAGCAAGTTTTTGATTGTTTGGTTAGTAGAATATGTGCGTGTTCAACAATCAACAAATCTTTTTTTTTTTTTTTTTTTGAGAAACAACAATCAACAAATCAAGTACTATATTTTAGTGTTTTTTTTTTTTTTAATAAAGAACGCCCAATTTCCTCACTCTCATCCAATACGTTTGTCCATTCTTTAAAAGAATTTGACTTTCCTATTGTCATTATCCCCTTTTTTTTTATGGATAAGATTGGCTTCTTTTTCTTCTTTCTCTTTTTTTTAACGTGCATGCCCGGCATGCATGAAGATTCCTTTGTTTACCTTCATATATTCATCTAATTATGCAGTCCATGTTCTAGTTAGATTGCCTCTGCTATCAGCATAATATGTATATTGTGGAGAATTGACGTAAATTTTAATCATCAATAATGGCTTTGATATCGGTAGGTAAGATTGTAATCATCCAATCATATTCCACCGACATAAACAAAATTGATATATTTTACAGATCATCTTAACTGATCTAAAAGAAGAGAGAACACGAGAGATTCATTTGCTTTTTTTGGAGGCTTGTGTATCTGCCAAACCAACTAAAACATGCATTGGTTTTCTTCACGAGGCCGGGCACACACGAGGACAAATGCTTATTATTAGTTATTACAATTTACAATTATTATTACAGTAATGATTGATGAACTGGTACAGATTTTAACAAATTTGTTAAAGACATCGAAAAACTGCACCAAATATTTCATATTAATTTTATGGGTTTGTTGTAGGTGTGTGTAAGTATTATCCTAAGTCTCACATTGGTTTGGAGCAGTTTTCTTATATTTGTAAGTCACTGTTCACTTTTATGAATATCTTAAGATATCGAGCCTAGTGTGGCCTTGAGCCTTATCTATACATTCAGATCAATTTCGCTTCTAATTTTTATTCTTATTTTTCTCTTTCTAGCCCATTTAAGCATTTAAAAGCTATTAATGACCATTGGAAATTAGCTTCCTTAGTAAGTTAACTCGTTATTTTATTGTTATTAGTGGCTTATTTAACATAACATCAAAACACTTTCCCTTTATTTAACATACCATCAGAAATGTAGAACAATAGAGCTCTCCTTTCTTTTCCTAAAAGCATTCTTCTTTCTCAAATTTTTCTTTTGTGCGATTAGGCATTGTGCTTCATCAAGATTAAGGAAAGGCATAGGCATATTAGAAGGTTGTTTCTGAATCTTAAAACTTTCCAAACAAGCAACATTTGTGAGGGACCCACCACTTTTTGTTTTAAAATTAAAAAGAATCATTTTAAAAATCAGTCTCCAAACAAGCCTTATTAATCTTATCTTCTAGGTTTTTCCACCAATTGAAAGATCTAGTCTAATTCTATACAATTTGCCATTTAGGCTAGCTTTACACTGACCTCAACACGAGCTTAGGCAAGGTTGAGTAAAAAGGTGCAAGAAATATAGAAGTAGAGGGCCAAGGAGAGAAAAAATCATCAAGTACTCTGTAGTAAATATTTCATCCTCTCATATAGTCACATTCATAATTGACCTCATCATGAATTCAATTAATGTGATCTACTAACATGAATATGAGAATAAAGAGCACCACATTACTATACTTCAAAAACACCTAATAATTACTCAATAGGAGAGGAATTAAAAGTGTTGACCGGAAGGTCATTCAGTGAGGAGAGATTAGCATTTAGAGTTTGCTCAAGGTGAAGCAAGGGGTTTTGACAAGAAAGACGAGAGTAATGAAAATTTTGGTAGATTTATAATTCCCATTCTTATTTTTAGAATCATGGGACACATTAACCCTTGATCAAATGGAAGGTGGTCGTGCCATTACTATTAATTCGTGGCTTGTTAAACGGAGAAATTGTACCGGTCAGATCATAGCCTCTTAAGGTTGCAAGAGCATCCCTTGGATTGGTAACATTATAACATGGGTGGGGAGCATCCAATCGTGGATTATTTCTACATTGAGGAGGCAACGTGAATTCACTAGCCACAAGAATTGCATATGTGTCGCTTGATTGATTTACTAAAACCCTTTTATCATCCCACATTCCGTGACTATCTCCATGAAAATCATTAAGAACAAACCAATAACACATAAAGAAAGGCTCAATTTGGAGTAAGAAAATATAAACGTTGAAACATTGCAGAAATACATTTCAATGTTGCACATTCTTTTCCATATAAATATTGTCTGCTCTTCCAACGCCCCGTCAAGACAACTATAACCATCAACAATTCCATTTTGACTTGTGATGCTACAGTAGAGAGAACTTTTTGACCTGAACGACCAATATTGATATTGCTGTTAGTTAAAAAGCTAGAATATCTCAAATCACTGGCTGAGTGACAAACTTTAATTAAAAAATAAAAAGGCCAGATGGTTGCCAAGCTTGAGGCATCTTCCAAATTCCAACTCGCGAGCAACAACTCATGAACTGAGTGCATTCAGGAAAATAATACCTCGCATGGTAAGGCAACTCCAGAGAATCATTTTTTCTCCTCCTCCTTTGGTGCCTTGTCTTCATTCTTCTGCTGGGGCTAAAATGAATGACAACAAAATCAGAAACTAATAGGGTGTACAGAAACTATCAGGATCATAAAAAGGCTTAACAGATCCATAAACTCATGCCATCATAGATTCTGTACTGTAGATATTATCGTTAGAGCAAGAAAAATCTTAGACAAAATTCAAGATTTATCACAAATATACCTGCTTCAACAACTGTTTTTGTGTATTTCATTTCTAGAATAAAACCCAGTCCATTAAAATGACCTTAATGCACCCATTACATTGATAAAAATACAGATGTCTTCTACTTTACCCATAATATGTAGAAGTATCGACATAATTTCATAATCATTTGATCTAAATGCTCTATGAAGAACATAGCCAAATGAAAAAACAGAAAGACCTAGGATGTAGAAGATCATAATAATACTGATTCAAAATATTTGGATTCTAACATATCGCTATGTGTTACTACATTATACAATACGCTAGTCTCTTCACATGCACAATGCAGGTGTTTAGATCCTTTTCTTTTTTATAACCCAAAAAAAAAAAAAAAAAAAAAAAAACAAGAGAGAGAAGATATGTAAAATGGAATAAGAATTTAAAAATACATATGACTAAAAGTTTTGGGAGATGGTAAAGATAGTTACAGTAAAAACATGTACTTAAATTGAAACCAACCTATTTAATTTCCCACAGTAACTAGTTATCACTAAAAAAGTTTACTACATTTTATTAAAAGTTTAAAATAGGGCACCTAAGTACATAGGCCGTATACAAGACTCAAGAGAAATGCTAAATGAGCTACTTTACTATTTCTGGTTGTTAAATTCAACTGAATCATACCCAAGAACTTAAATCGACAAAAAATAGTAAAGGCCTCTAAAATTAATGCTGATTATAATAAATCCACTTCCTAGTGATGGAAAAGCCACTATCCAGAATTATCATAGCATATCAGGCACCAAAGGATTGATCCATGGATTGGCAGCACATATCACAATGAAACTACTATTGCAGGGAGGGACGGGACTAAATTTAAATCTATCCCAGGCCAACAAACTTGAGCATGTGCGGGTTGTAAATGACTCCTATTCAACTCTCTACTAATCCTACCAATCAGTTTGATGAACACACCTCAGACTGACTTTGCATGGAAGCAAGCAAATCTTTGACTGATGGGTCATTTGGATCAACCCCTGGAAGCTGCAGAAAGAATAAATTGTGAACAGTGAAAATTAGCATAGATTATTTTATGCATCATTTTCTCCATTGGGAGAGGAAAGGAAAGAAGAAACAAATGATAATTGTAGGTTTTGGAAAACGTACTGATGCAAGGATAGAAGAAACAAAAGACTGGTCTGTCAATAACTTGCTCACGTTTGATTGGTCTTCAGAATCACTTGTACTGTCCTGCACTGATAATTGGAGAGCTGCAACAACCATATGACATGGAATTAAATCAACATATGTGGATGTAGAACAAAATATTGGACAATGGCGAGTGCCCAATATATGCTTTAAAGATCTAGATGCATAGATGGTCAATAATATGCAGCTAGAAACATAAATTTCACTGCATCTTTTCCACTTACTATTAACTGGTCAGGACCAATCAAAAAGAGATAAGAGTTATGTAAATCCTCAGCAGTTACTGTGAAATGAGATGACCAAACCAACAAAGAAACAATTTTGCTCATTAATAAATACTCACCTAGTGCCAAGTCTGGATCATCTGCAGCTGCCTCAGACATATCTGTGTCTCGAACTTCATGACCCGTGGCAGGCTCATCCATTGACATTGCAAGGGCCTGCTGTAGCAGAGCATTGTCATCATCCTGTTGCATATATAAGGTGAGATCATATATGATGGATTGGAAGCAATAAAACAGATTGGAAACTACCCAAGAACTAATGGTAGGGTATAGCAATATATTAGGAGTAAATATTTTAATTGATACTAAGTATTTATAAGGTCTTCCTCACAGGTAGTTCTTTTTTTTTTATCAGAGTATAAGTAGGGATTTCTTCACACTTTTTAAGGAAAGTATAGGTAGTTATAAGCACTTCTTCTACAGAAAAATGAGGGGAATGTGAGGTTCTTGAACTTACCTTTCAAACGTACTTCTAGTTATTGCTTAGTTTGTATTGTGTTTTAAATTCTAAATGTGACTTAGAATTAAGATGTTAGAAATATATTAGTTTCCTTATTTGACCTGATTGTTTAAAGTTTTTTTTAATATTATTATTTATTGTGATTAATGTGTGAGGGTAAATTAGAGTACTTAAAAAGTGGATACCAAAGAATTTAACTCTCTTAATAATAGTATAGATTATACTGGCAGCAGAATATTAATCAAAGAAGAAAATCTTCCATGTCAGAGAAAATAAAGAAAGAGGAAGAAATTTCTTCTAATTGGTTGGTAACACAGTTAGATAAGGCAGTTTGCTTTCCTAGAGCACATGCTTATGGACATAAATATGCATGGCCAATACAAGTCTCAAAACCAACAAAATTTATTCATGGAAAATGTTGAATTGGTGTAGGAGCATTTAGGGACTTTACCAACATCCCTAGAGGAGGAAGTCATGGGTTCATGCAAACTTCCCCAACACCCCTAGAGGTGTAGCAGCACCATGTCTGAGAGCAAGATTGAATTAATCTTCACTGTTTAACAAAAACCCATCCATGTTTTTGCTTTTTACCAAACCAGCCCCCACCCCTCTACTTTCTTTCCAAATAAACAAAAAGAAGAAGAAAACCCTCCCCTTTCTCTCTTTGCGAACGACAAAGAAATAAGGGAAAAAAAGGATTAAAAAACAAAAGGAATTAGGGAAATATGAATGTGCTTTAATAAAAAAGTGTATCAGCAGAACACATCATGAGCAGAAAATGGCACCAACCATTAAATCAGTTGTTTTATTGTCAGCTTCAGAAGTTCCAACACTTGCATGCTCAGTCATTGTTGCATCCTGTGTTCCAGATGGCTGCCCCTCTCCTTTTTCTTGTTTAGAAGTCTCCTCTGCAGCCTTTTTAGCAGCTGCTTCTTGCCTCGCCCTCTCTTCTTCCATTGAAACTCTCAGAGCAAGAGCCAGTTCAGGATCCAGGTTGGGATCCACACCAAACTCAAAACCAGTGACTCCACCAGCTGCAGCTGCAGCTGCTGCTGCTGCAAAACCACTTCCACCTTCCCCATCCCCAGTGAAGATGGGTGTACTGCCATTGGATAAAGGAAATTTAGAGTTTAAATCATAAAAAATAAATTATAAAATCAAAACTTTAATCTATAAAATAGGGAACAAGTTAGATCCCAACCTTATGAGTACATCAGAAGAGCATTAGGGCCAGGTGGAACATGCACAATGTGGCTAGTGTCATTGTTGTTAACGGCAGCAAGAAGTGCATCCAGCTTCTCAGTCTTCGCATCATCTTCTTCACCGAAATTAACAATATCAAGTGCTACACTGTTCTTTTTTAACTTTCTTCCAATAGACTCCAATGTCTTTTTCTCTTGTTTGATAGGACTGAAACCACATGATATGAAATGATGAAAATGTAAGAGCCAGAAAAAAAAAAAAAAAAAAAAAAAAAAAAAAAAAAAAAAAAAAAAAAAAAAAATCATAGAGGCATGACTGTAAACACCTTCCAGCAAATACAATAATCCTTTGCTGCTGCTTTTTATTTTGGCGATGCTTAAGGGCCAACTGCGCCACCTGAATGCCAGCAGCCAGGTCCATCTCGCCACCTATTTCTAGACCTACATTGAAAGAGAAAACAAGTCACTCTAACACAGTTTATCTATCCTGATTTTAGAAAGAGAGTAGAATTGGGTTGTCTAAACTTCTGATTTTCCAAGAGTCCTTATTAAATAAATAGTTAAAAACAAAAGGATAAAAGTTAAGACACGTAATAACAAAAACAGTAGTGGAGAGATGGTTATTGTTAAAAATTAAATTGTCCAAAGCCAATGAGCTCTAGCTCAACTAGCACCTCCTCCTCTGATAAGTAGAGTTTTGAATTCCATTTCATTCCAGCTGGAAAAAGCCGGGATTTTCTGTTCTGGCACATAAACCAGTACAACAAACCACCTACTCCATCTCAGTATAAATTTTGGCCTGTACTGGATTGTGCCAGTCATTCCAGCGGAATTTTGTCAATTCTGATGGAAAAAATGTCCCAGACCGAAACACAAACGTGAGGCCTAGTTGTAACTTTTTAAAGGAATGATTCCCACTTTAGTAAAATTGCCACCACCCCTTATCAGATGTTAGGTTTTGAATTCCCCCAAATAATTTTCTTCTCTCTTAACACTCTCAATTCATAAGCACCCAACAGTCCCAAGATCTCAACTCTCATATCACAATCATAATCCCCCAAATCACAGCTCACTTCTATGGATATTTACACATCTTGCTCCCAATTTCTTTTTGGTCTTAAGTAACAGCAAGAACAGGGTCTTCAAAAGTTCTTTGTCTTTTGCAAGTTACCATAAGTAAGCTCAATATTTGAATGCTTGGTACTTCACAAGCTTTTGCTCAAATTTTCTTTGATTTTCTTTTTTTTTTTTGGGTGGCTGTGTTCTGATGTAAGTATGTTACATAAATCACTAATTTAAGTTTTTAGCCACTCTTTCTTTTTCTTTTTTTGATGAGTAAAATTTGTAGCCACTCTTTCTTTTGCAAGATTTTGTATTACTATAGTTTTTGGTTTGTTTGGGACCGTACCTTTGTTTTGAATGTACTCAGTTTTGAATAGTCTATTAATTTGTTTTAATTTTTATTGTTATACATATTTACGTTAAATGGATTTATATAAGTTAATGAAGTGGCATGAACTAAAACCTATAACAGTACACACCAGTACTGAAATAGTCCATTCCAATAGCCAAAATGGAATTCAAAACTTTGCTTGCAAGTCCTAGATGGAGGGTGAGAGCAACTTATCAGTTTAAAAAAAAGTCCATAACTACAAATATAGTGGGGAAGAAGTTAATAACTAATGAGAAAATAAAAGAGTATAGATATTGACAAAGTACAATCATATATCTAATGTTTGCAATGAAGAGGGTAGCAGCAACACCAGTAATAAAATTCTTAAACATAAAAATTGACTAAAATGAAACAAGTAGAAAAATTCAAATAAAGGGAATAGAACTAACCGTGCATACAAGCGAGGATTTTGCCAAGATCACTGGTAGGAGTGACCAAAACACGAACCCCTTTTCCGGCCATTGTGAGAACTCCCACTGTATTCTCCGGATTAGACTGTACTCATAACCCATTAATTTCATTCGAAACTTTCAGTCATAAACCCAAAAAAAAAAAAAAAAAAAAACCCCTTTTCTTCATATGCAGCAAAATTATGATCAAAGCACAGCAAATTGAACTTAAAAAAGAATAAAACCCTAATCCAATATGTGGAGTAATTGAGGTTCCAAGTTTTTTTTTCTTTTTTTCTTTTTCTGTTACTCAATTTTCTAAGCAACCAAACAAAGAATTGGGGAAACTCCAAAATAGAGAAACCTGTGTTTTAGCTCCGCAAATAAGATTGACAGCGTCAGATTGAGCTTGAAATCTGGACGGAGAGTAATCGCCATTACGCATCCATTCGGAGTTGTCGATGCAGATCATTGTGGCCTAGCAACAAAATCAAAGCTCACGAACGTATCAGTAATCGAAAAGAAAACCCTAAATTGCAGAAAAAGTAAGAAGAAAAAAAAAAGAAAGAGAAATTCAAAGCTTCCGACTTGTGGTGTGGTAAAAGTGAGGGATTGAGATTGAAATTACTGATTTGAAGAAGAAAGAGTGGAGATTACCTCGAGCACCATGGTTGCGAGATTGTATACAGAATCGAAGGATCGAGAGAGAGAGTTTTTTGAGTACTTTTGATTTGAGAGAGAGAGAGAGAAAGAGAGAGAGAGAGAGAGAGAGATTTGGGGTTTACTTGCAGAGGAGGCTTGCTAACTTGTAATTGATACAAATAATAACATGAGGTTTTAATCGGGTGCGGCTGGGAATTCTTGAGTGTGCCACTGTTGTCCAATGAGTTCGTGCCGAGTCTGCTTTTGGAGTTTACACTTTAAAAAATATTAATGATGATAATAATAGAAGCGAATAAAGATAATTGCAAAGAACGACAGCATAAATGTTGTCGTTTAGATGGTCTTCTTTAAAGCTGTGGAAAATTTATGGCCTGTGGAGGGAAAAAGGAGGCAAAGTGGAGAAGAGTAAAGTAAAATTAGCTAAAATTAAACTTTTTTTTTATACCGCTAAAATTAAACTAATTTTGAACCAAATTTACTCCCCTCTTTTCCCCTCAATTCAAACGAACCATTATTGACTTCGTGCTTGTTCTAAGAAGATTGATGACCTGGTAAAGTTAGGATTTCTTGAGTTTTATAGGATAATTCTAATGTGAAATTATTCACATTTTGTTCGTTTATTTTGAAATGACTAGATTAGATTTTGTCTATTTTTAGGGAAAATGAGTTTAGATTTAGTACAATAATAAAGTCTAAAGTATATAACACCCTAAGTATTAGTAGAAATTTATTAAATACTTAGGAAGTATACCCTCTTCCTTTCACATGAAAGTGAGTCTCATAATGAATGTGGCTCACCCTTATGTGACTAGAAGAGAGTATGCTCTCGAAATACCCAACAATAATTTAGTATTATTAAAACTTTGTACAAAATCCAGAAATGAAGATTACAGTACAAAACAAAAGGCTCCATGTAGTTGTCTCCTTTTTTTTGGCCAAAGAGTCAGCAAATTGATTCCCTGCCCAATAAATGTATGTTATAGGGGGACCACTTCAAACCACAAGCGGAAAAACCTATAATCATAATTGTCTATAGTATTGGAGCACCTCTGGTTGGTCTCAATTTAGGGACTAGGTGCTTCTTGAAACAAGTCCTATTCTAATGTTCGTTTCCCTTCTAAAGCATCATTTCAACTGGGACCTTGTTAATGCATCAATATTAATTTGATCACCCACTATTATTGCTACAAAAGTTTGATTAAAGATTCAAAGTGAAACTACTCAACATAGTCAACCAATAGATATCTATTGTTTTGTTTTGTTTTGTTTTTTTGGCAATGTATTCAATGGATATATTTTACTAAATCATTGTTATGCACATCGGAGGAGGCTAATTCAGTAGTTGATAACGAACTATGCTTCTCAGCAGTTTGGCTAAAAAATCAGCCTTAATGACAATGTTCATGGGATTTTTCCGAGCTTTCTCTTATTGCTAGAAAATTTGATAATGAAATAAACATTTGTCCTTTCCATTGGCCTCTACACTTTGTGGACTGTAATTATAAGTTCTCCTCAGTATTGTGCATAGGATAATTCTAATGTGAACTTTTTCACATTTTGTTCATTTACTTTGAAATGACTAGATTAGACTTTGTCTATTTTTGGGGAAAAGGAGTTTCAAATTTAGTACAATAACAAAGTCTAGGGTATATAACACCCCAAGTATCACTAGAAATTTATTAAATACTTCGATAATGGGTGAGATCTACTCCTATGTGAGAGGGAAGAAGTATACTCCTGAAGTACCCAATAATAACCCAACATTACTAAAAATTGTACAAAATCTAGAAGTGAGGATTACAGTGCAAAAAAAAAAAAGAATCCGTGTAGTTGTTTCCTTTTTTTTGGCCAAAGAGTCAGCGTATTGATTCCCATCCCAATAAATGTATGTTATAGGTGGACCACTTCAAACCACAAGAGTAAAAACCTATAATCATAATTGAGAACGCTATAAGGGTGAGTGGAGTTAATTGTCTATAGTATTGTTTGAGATAAGAATGACAACTATTGATTTATGTGCTAAAAATCAAGGGTAATTCAGTAAGCAAAGCAAGTATCGAATTAACAATTATGAGAGGAATGTGAGTGTAAAATCTTGTAGTCAATATACTTGAAGCTCAGTAAGCCAATGACTAGGAGGGATCTAAGTGTGTCCTTCACGCAAGTCATTATCTGTAAGTCAATTTTCGTTTCCATAAGAAATAAAATGTAGGGATCTTTGGTCTTCACTAACAAGAAATATACTCCAACTACTGAAAGCGAAAGGTTCCCAAGCCTTCAACAATTCCAACTTATGAGATTCATATTGGCCTCCATTGCTTCTCTTCCTTAACAACTTGTTCTCAACAGTGTCAATCTAGCCCTCCAAATCCTTACTCGTTTGTTTCTATCCTACTCAATAGATTGAATTGTAACACTCTTCCACATCCTCCCCCTTCAAATATTGTACATACATTTCCATTTGAATGCTCGTGATGCATGGCCCCCTCTCATCAATTCACTTTCTTCTCCACATGATTCCCTCTCTCCTAGAGTAAGTAAAAATTCATTTTCCTCAGTATTGAATTTCTCAACATTTTAATACACTTCCCTCTTTCCCTTGTGCCAAAATGTCGAGATTGTGTCCTAATAGTGTCGTACCTTGGACAATATAGTTGCACATCTAACTCTCAGTGATATTCTCATCAACCATGTCTCCTAACTTAGCAATATGTCCGAGCAAGACACTGCCCGCCAAGCCTCACTAGTATCCATTGTGCTTTGGTTTAGACGTGTTTGCCTGTTGAGGAGAACTCCACTCAGCCCCATGCCCTCAACTCCCAACCCATCAGCCAATCTCTGTAAGGCTTCTACCCCTTCTCCCTTGCTTACAGTCATTCTCTTTCTTGCTCTAAGAATCCACCAAAAAAAAAAAAAAACAGCTTGTAATCCATTCATACTCAAAGGCCACTTAACTATTGGAGCACCTCTGACCAATGCCACTGGTTGGTCTCAAGTTAGGGACTAGGTGTTTCTTGAAACAAGTCCTATTCTAATGATCGTTTCCCCTCAAGAGCATCATTTCAGCTAGGACCTTGTCAATGCATCAATATTAATTTGATCACCCAGTATTATTGCTACAAAAGTTTGATTAAAGATTTAAAATGAAACTACTCAACATTGTCAACCAATAGATATCTCTTGTTTTGTTTTGTTTTTTTTGGCAATGTATTCACTATTCAATGAATATATATTACTAGATCATTGTTATGCACATCGGAGGAGGCTAATTCAGTAGTTGATAACGAACTATGCTTCTCAGCCATTTGGCCAAATCCATGCTACAATTGGCCTAGGCAAGGGATTTTTCCGAGCTTTCTCTTATTGCTAGAAAATTTGATTATGAAATAAACATTTGTCCTTTCCACTGGCCTCTACACTTTGTGGACTCAGTAATTGTAAGTTCACCTTGGTATTGTTACTTCCTTCTCCACAACTTCCTTGATTTTAGACATGGCAGTTGGGCTGGAAACATGAACCACCCTATTATAACACCTCTACTTCTCTGTGACACTCTTAGTCCAACAGGATTCCCTTGTCCACCAAGCAAAACAAATTATTAGGACATTGTATGTTCAATCAACTAAAACATTTTGAACACAAAGGTAATTCTACCTAGGAGACTTTATCAAGTTTGAAGGAGCAAGTCCATTTTGATAGGCCAATCTGTCTATTGAAGCCTTTTTCCCAAGCTTTTATTCCTTTTGGATGAATAAGAAGCCATACAAACCAATCTACTAAGAAGATGAATAATGGTTAACAGGTAATACTTGTTGGCAAGATAATTTTCTTTCTATACTCTTTTTTTTTTGGGTGGAGGGGAGGGGGGGGGTGTCTGGTCATTTTAGCAAGACGATATAACAATCCATCCAATGCCTTCAATGATCAATCTAATACTAGTGTCGATTTATATACAAGCATAAAAAACTTAAGGTGGTGTAAGAAGACACGAATCATCTTTGACATCATTTTTATCCTCATTGTTGTCGCCATGATCAAAATCGTCACTGCTATAACTGTCATAGAAAGGATCAGAAGAAACTGGTACTTGTATCATATCATTTGGAGATACTTCATCAATTTGATCCTTTGACATTGAGGCCTGTTGATGTGAGAAAGATGTGTCCCGGACACCTGAGGAGCTTCCTTCCATGCTGTTTATGGCAAAGTCATCAATGTTTTCCACATCATGCACCACAGAATCCGAGGCTGCAGTTCCTGCATTCAGGAGTGCAACAGAGGAAGTACCATTCCTGGCCTTTACTCTCCTCTGCCATCTAACTAGTGATGTTCTCACATTTTCTGTCATTACAGACTTTTTGAACCTGAACCCATCTACAAGATCATAATAGTGAGAGAGAGAGAGAGAGAGAGAGAAAGAGAGAGAGAGATGAAGACGAAGAAAAGCCAGACCTGTGTAATGATAACATAGAGTGGGAATGTTATAAAGCTACACCAGAACTGGGAAATGATCCTGCAGTAACCAGTAACTAATAACAATGAGTTTGTATTCTATAAGATTGATGCCATATATAACAAAACCGCATTGCAGCCCTGAGAGAAAAGAAAATTGCTTTTGACATGTAAAGAAGATGGAGCACTACAATAAAGATACATACCCAAATGACAAACGAATCACAAGGAACTTACGGTTGTCCATGAAACAGGAAGGCCCCTCAATTTCCCACTGGATAGAAAAAGTTACAGTTAGTATCACATATAAAGTCTGCACTTACCAGAAGGAAAATTCTGGCAGTTCTTGTGTCACAAAGGACACAACCAATCTTTATATATTACATCTTCATTGTAAGCCTACTGACTAAGCCATACTTGAATATTAAAAAAAAAATGCAATTTCACTTGTATCAATGATCTTATATTGCAAGCCAACAGTTATAAATATAATCCACTGGTGACTGTCTGAAGTACCCCAGGGATCTGCCAATGGAAGTTATGCATAGGGTATCAATGACTTGATGGTGATGGAATTTATAGACTGCAATGTCAAACTCATTCCATATTTTGTTCAAGAGATGCAGCTTGTTTGATAAGGGAACTACTATACAACACATTCACAAATAACAAAACTCCCTCTCTCATGCACAGGAATGCATGGTTGCACACACAAACATGTGCCAACACATACATATTGAAAGTTTTAGGGATTGGATTTTTACAATCATCGTAGACGGTTAAGTTGTAATGCCTACTAAAAATTATGTCAAATTTAGAAACATACTCATGAGCGCTACTCAACCAATGATCATAGTTATTAAAACCGGTCTAGTAATCTGGTGAACTAGTACCTAAGCCAATCTGACTATTCAATCGGACCACCTAAGCTAGTGACCTAGTAAACATGTTTTAATGCAAAACGCTCAACTTGAATGGAATGTGTCCACCTAACCGAATCCTTAGAAATTGCACAATATTAACCGTACAGCCCTTTGCAACCGTGTTTCTTTTGTTTAAATTTAGATAGTTAGATAATTTCATAAAGGTAAAAAATAAATAAAAAAATAAAAATCTATAAGTCAAAAAGTGAACTCTGTGCTCTGTCAAAAATGATTCCCAAAATTTCACTCCTCTTTGTGACTGTCCATGAAGTACAGCTCTCTCCTTTTAGCGTCTTCTATTGAGTGTGTGTATATGGAACACAATGCACCAATTGGCTAGGTTATGAATCAATTTATGTATATTATATCTCTGTCTAAAAGGGCACACATATCATTTTCATCATTTAGTAGGTTGTTTGCTTGTTTTTTGTTATGTGGATTTAGTTTGTTTATTCTGTTTAAGTAGGTTGTATTCTGTTTATTTTACTTGTGGATTGCATATTCTTTTTTATGTTTTACTTTTCTCATTGTTTAATTCATAATTTTTTGGTTTGGATGATTCAATGACATGATAGTGATGAATTGTAGTTGTTACAATAATGGTTAAATGATTGAATTCATTAGTCCCTAACAACTTAAGCTTTTGGGAGAAGTGGCACTTTATCATGATATCAGATTAGATGGTACTTTAGTGTAGGAAAACCACTCTAACCATGTTGTTATTGGATGAAAATTATAATCAAGCTCTTACCAAGGACCAAAGGAATGAGGCCATCTCAAATGCATTCTGCAAAATAAATGCCTACGGCATATAAGAATTCAGTCACACAATAATATATCAGAAGCCAAAATGGAGTCTTTTGGTTCACTGACCTGGAAAGATATCATGTGTATAAGCCATAAAACAAGCTTGGGCTTCCCAAACCAAAAGAGTTCATCCCTCAGGTTAAACTGATGGAATCCTGTAGTTGGCCGTTCATCCATGATTTCAACAGCCAACTTTACCACCACTCGGTGCAGTTTAGTGCCGATTAGGAGAATCAACTAACATATTAGTCAACAAAGAAAGAAATTAGAAAGGAGTGAAAATTGTAAAATTGGATTAAAAAGAACATGGAGAAGGTAAAGGAGATGTGATGGCGGGGACTTACAATTGCTGGAAGGAAGGAAATCCAAAAGTAAATATTGCTTCCTGGATGGGAATTAAATAGTTCATACTCTAGACATTAATGCCATAACTACAGATAGCATAAAAAATATAAGAAGAAAAACATCGCTAACTTTCAAACCAAAGAGCATTTTGAACATCCCAAGGAAATTTACTTGTTAGATTTGTGATTTATATGTAAAACATCCATTGTTGTGAGTGGAGCCACTACAGAAAATGGCAGCTGTCAACACAAGCCTAGTAAAATGTGGCAGAGGCTTTTTTCTTTTTGAAGGCCTAAACTGATACAATACCCCACATTAAATGATGAATTGTACACCCAATGCTTAAGTAAGACATGAAGGAACATTCAATTCTATTGAGATGTCCAAACAGGCGCTGAAGAACTACATATTTATGCCAATGCCACTTCATTAGATGTTCTTAGATTCCAGTAGGCGTGGAAAACTAAACACACTATTTTTGGCGACTTTAATGCTGTTGCTTGCATCAACACAGTTTAAATGCCATAACATCCCAACTCAATATGTTAAAAATGGGGTGACTGTAGTTACTTGAGACTATCTCTAATTTCTTCAGTTTGAAGCATATCAAGATTCAAAGAAATTACCATGAAAATCTAGAAAAATGCAACATATTGCATAAATCCAGAGAGGCACACTGCAAAAGGAACCAAAGAAATAATCAAATCAATTAGCAGAGGAAGCAATAACTAAACTCCTGACAACTTTCCCACTGTAAAAATGATATATTAGCAGTCCATAAACACATTTTTGAAATTGCTTGAAATTGTACTTAGATAAAGTCTGTAATTCTAAAATAAACAATACAAAACAAAACTTTTTGAATACCACTCAAATAAAGTTAATTATAGTGAATGCATACAAGGAAATGGATGCCTGCACTGAAGTGATTTTCTTATTTAATGAATCTTGCTATTGGTGTTTTTTTCTTTATGTAGCATTTAGAAACCAAACAGAATATTGTGCCAACAACAAAAGTATATTAAATTATTAACTAGAACATGTAATAGGCCAGCTACAGCCTACAGGTATGTGACCAACCATTAGGATCATGTCTAATTGCCAATGAACTTTGTGTTGATCGATTCTGCTCTCATAGTTTTCAATGTCATTTAATGCAAGAAGACATCTTGTTTAGATTTCTACGAAAAAAGTTGTGAACAGCTATGGATTTCACCATGAAATCAAAGTATATATCTCTGACCACATCCAACTTTCGTCATATATATATATATATATGTGTGTGTGTGTGTGTGTGTGTGTGTGCGTGTGCAAATTTGTTACTTGATGCATTTGAAGTTGATAGATTCATCATAAAGTACGCAAAACATAGGCTTCACTTTGTCTTCATAGGCATCCTACTTAAGGAAGGGGAAAGAACAAAACAATGGAAATACTGCATCACTAAATACATAAACTTTCTTTGATTGTTAGTTCATTTAATTTATCTATACACTACATATTAATTCATTTATGATTAAAGTAAACTATACAATCAAGATCATGGCCAAAGTAAATTAGAAGAACTTATTCAGTACATTAATTTATAAGAAATTTCAACTTTCAAAACAGGGTAAAGAAATAAGACCTAATTCCAACAATATCTCGAAATTCTTCTCCATGCTTCGAAGCATATAATTATGAAAATTATATGTTAGAGGAAGTTGATGAGTCTACAAAGGAATAAACAAAAAACAAAAACAACAGAGTCAGCTAAGAAAATTTGGTCTCATGACCTGCCACATTCTATATGCATTTTAAGAATTGAAGATTAAATAAAATTGAAAATAAGAACCAAAGAAATGTGGCAATAGGATATTTTATAACATTCATGGGATATGATTATTTATATCAAAGTTAGAATATGGACAATAAAGTCAACTCAATCTTCCACTACTAAAAACAAAATTTATAGTCCTCCAACCTCTTAGGTGCTATTGTTTACGTGATTTTGTGGCAATAGCCCACCTAAGTGAAGGATGATGCAGATAAGGATTAATAATTAGCATATATAAACATACAGTATTTTATATTTAACATATATACTCGATCAAAAGATATAAGTGGATAAAACACTTCCATTTAAACCAGAAAAAAATACAAACAAACAAACCAACACATACAGTGATGAAGCCCAAGCGCAAGGCCATGTAGTCAGCTCGATTTATAGAACTCCAGAACTGGCGGCTGAAACAAAGCTGCAGATTGAGGAATTTGGGTTTGGAATCACTAGAGAAAATGTGCTCCTATATAAGAAAAGTCTAGCTACATGCAATAAGAAATTATAATCTTTTCTCTAATAATCTTAAATGCTCAACTATTAGCACACATATGTATATATGGATGCATGTATATGTAGGTACTTGTGTATACAAAGGAGTAGCTATAATGGTAGAAATTGAACAAATATAAAACTTCAAGCCCCTTATTTTCTACTTTTGTCTCTAATTATGTTATTGCTGCTTCAGCAACTTTCATTTGTGTTTTTTGACAGTCATGTGACACAGATTGCAGGAGCTGAAAATTTATTTGACCAACTGGAAAAAATTAGAGTAAGTGTTATTTTTGCATTGTTTTGTCATTTAGTTGTTTCAGATATGACAAAGTTGAGCTGAGATTTATCAGTTTTTAAAAATCTTTAAAGTAATATTGAAAATATTTTTCTCAAAATAGAAAGAGGACATGAGAATACCAGCCAAACAAGAACTCCGTGCTGGCTCCATGGATGGGATGTGTGGTGACATATGAAAGTTGTTAGTCGCCTCATTCTCACACTATCTGGTGTAGCTTGCGGAGTTTCTAGAATTCAAAAAATTAATATGATAAGGCAAAAGGCTAGTTTGTGCGAGGCATCTAAAGAAACCTGGCTAAAAAATAGAAGAACAATAAAGGACATCCACATAATCATCGGGTGGAAAACTGTTCACCTTGTAAGCTCTGGATAGCCATAGATTTAGCTTCATTTTCCCATGTTCTCCAGCTGTAGATCTGCATAAGCTAAATTTTAGACTTTGCTGCTCATTTAACAAGGATTAAGCCCCAAAGAAGAACTAAAGACGGTAGTTCAATAAATAGATATGTCAAACCTTAATCATGGCCAATGCAATGGCAATGAAGCTGTAAATCACATGGGTAATGCCTAGAACAAATACAAGACGATGAAGCTGCTCAAGACTTTCATGAGAAGCAAATGATTCATGACCCTGGAAGCAAATAACAAATTTTGAAATAGTAATCATAGATATATAGTCTAATCACTTTGTTTTCCCTTAAATAAATTGACAGGTTATTGAGACTTATTAGTGACAGGCATTACATAGTTAGAACAAAGTCAAAAACTTGCTGAAGAAACAATGATTTAATTCAAATGGAGAGTGAGGAAACTTGCATTATTATCTATATCTCTAAAAGCATCCTAAATTCAATTCCAGAATTGTAAAAATAAATAAATTAAAATTAAAATCCTAATTCAAATCATCAAATGGAGAGTGAGGAAACTACCTCAGGACAATGATTATGCCCCCCAGCTTTCACCTGCTCTCTTACAATGGAGTGATTCAAATGATTTGAGCCTGAAACAAGAATGCGCTTTACTGTTTGTAAGTCACCCTCCAATGCACATGGATAAAATTGGCTGTTCAAGAGTGAGGAGGATTTAACACAAATCTTGGCCACAAAAGCAATCCAATGTCCCATCAACAATGACAGAAGCCCAAAAAGCATTAGCTCTGTTTGCAAAAAAAAAAAAAACCACCAAATAATGAAATTAAACAAATTTCCAAAAGCTTCAACATAATAATAAAGAAATCAAACAGAACCCCATCTCTTATAAGAGCTTCAGTTGCTTTACCTTCTTTAATCTTTTCCAGAGCAGCAAGCAGAGGTTTTCTCTTAGTCTTAGCCAACCACTATTAGGCATATTATCGATCATCACAAACATTAATGAAGAATTCGAAGAATAAAATAAAGAAGCATGCGAAAGATCAAAAGCAAACAGAGAAGTGGTCATTTTTTACCTTTCCAGACCATTTCAAAGAGCCATGAAAGAAGAAGCCAAAAGAAACCATGACAGTGATCACAGTTGCAACAGCCCAAGTGGGGGTCTCAGCCAAGGATCGTCCTTCCCTTAGTTCTTCCTCCATTTTTTGGCTCAAACTCACAAACCCCGAAAAATGTATTGTAGACCCAGTCGTCTCTGTCTTTGATGCAGAGTTCAGTTACAGACCATTAATAGTAACTGTTGGGTTGTTGGGTTTCGCTTGCGTCTAAACTTGAGACCCTACCATCATAGAATTTAAGAACTTTGTGCATGGCGTGACACGAGGTGCATAATTGGTCTGCATAAATGTGCCACACGCTGCATTGCATGCTGGGAAGTTGGAAGTTTGAACGTGCTTATGTCTTTTGGTTTGTTTTTGGGTCTCTTCTCAGGAAAGGTCAAGATCGTTATCAATTGGAAAAAGACCAAAATCAAATGACAAAAAATTTTAGTATTAAAGATGGGATTTTACTGAAGTGAACCCGCATACAATATACTATTTTTGAAAAAAAAATTATTTAAAATTAAAAAAAATTTACAGCTTTTTCAATTTTACATTAATCGGACTCTATTCCTATTTCCCAAGTGTGATTTTGGAATTTTTCAAGATGGAAAAAAAAATACTAAAATTTTAAATTAGGACAACATTGGTCCAAGGAAACTGAACGACAACAATGGGGCCATATGTATGCTGTAACTTGTACAATGCAACTTGAAACCGTTTTGTTCAAATTAATGAATTTAGTATATTGTTACTTTTGGGGAGGTTGTATATTAATTGGATTTGGTATTAATATTCTGACTTTTGTTCTGGTTGTTGAGCAGACGGTATTTACACCATGGTAAAAAGTAGCTTTATCATTATGAATCCTCTTAAAGTCCAGAAGGCAGGTATTATGAATACGTTTGAATGCAGCGTTTTCCAGCTGCGTCCACGTTTTTTTTTTTTTTTTTTTTTCACGCGCATATGTCACTGTTTATTGGCCATGAACAGTAATTTTAGGCCAATGAACAATATTTTTTGGGATGAACAGTAATTTTTACACATTAAAAAATTATTTTTGTACAGTGTTTTCAATTTTCAGCAATAAGTTCTATCCAAACGGACCCTATGTCTGGCAAAGGATCTGGTGACTTTCAAGCCCACTCATTTAAGGCCCGTTGGTAAAGCGGTGGCAAATGTCCAAATGAAGAAGAAATTTGGTTATTAGGTCTGATGCGAGGTATAATTTTGAAGAAGAAATTTGGGTTTTTTGATTGACTTTATCTACATATCTAGTGTTTGAAGAAGTTGCTCAACCCTAGTATAGTCCAAAGTCAATCAAAAAACCCAAACTTCTTCTTCAAAATGGTGTCAGTGGATTATACCAAACATCAGACCTAACAACCAAAGACAAGATCTGCTTATACTCAGCTTCTCGATTCATATTACCACTGTTACAGAAGCTTCAAGGTCAGCCATCTTCCAGCAAGACACATTGGAAGCAGTTTGAAGTTGATCAAAAGAAGTCGAAATAGTTGACTTTAATCCACCAACATTCGAGTGCATATCATTCACCCAATGTTGGATATCCACCATCACAAATTCTACATGACCAAAGCTTACACTAGATTGGTATGTCTCATTCCATCCAAGCACCGACAACTCAAATCCAGCCACAGTTAACTCCAATTGAAGCTTCTTCAACTTCTTTCTCTGTTTCAAGAAAGAATCAACCATTGCCTTGCTCCTCACTTCAACCCTTTCAAGTAACTCATAGGTCTTTTGCTCCTCACTAAGTTGTATTATATTAATGGTATGTGTTATTGTTAACAAACTAGTGCTTAATGATCATTTTATGTGTTAGAAGACAAAACAAAAGAAGTATATGAAAAGAAGTTTATCTCCATCTTGTGATAATGATGGAGACACAGCAGCAATTGATGAGGGTAATTTCTATCTTCAACATGTGATCATGAAGAAGATGCAATATAATAAACAACCTATTGTGATATAACACATCAAGGGAAATAAATAATAAACCAACCAAAGATTTAAACATATTAAGGACTCATATAAACAAAAACAGAACTCTACAGTGTTTGATTACCATAGACAATGTGGCTTAAGTCACAGCAAACCCTAAAATGAAAAAAAAAAAAAAAAAAAAAAAAAAAAACCCAGACATTATACAGACCATCTTATGAATATTCTTCTTTAATAATTATATAACTCAATAAATATTTTTGGCAGAATTATTATATAAAACAATCACACCATAAGCAATAAACCATAGAAACCAATAATTTGAATAAACCCAAGAAAGATATTCTAAGTATCCTCTATCATTGTTACATGAAAGCAAGGATCTTGATGTGTCCTAATTACATAGCATTTTACATGTGAATGTCTATCTACATAAATCATAATCAATGGTTACTAAAGTAAGCTGCTAAGAATATTTTATTATCAAAAATCTCTACTTGGTGAAATCCACTTGCTGCTTCATTGTAATATTTTTACTTTATTCCTTAAAATGCAAATATACCCAATTATCACCTTTTTTAAAAAATGGATACATAATTAAAATATGATTTTAGAGAATCAACATAGTGACAGGAATATACAAGTTTTTATGATCTAGAGGACAAATGGTAGAAGACTCGTTACAAAATCATTCCAACTGCCATATATATAAGAAGAGGCCCTTATCAAGGGGGGAAAAAAACCAATACAATGAGCAAATTAGATATGTAAAGCCTTATCTTTCAAACACTCAGATTTACTACAAAAATCAAGTGAAAATGTAATGACCTAATGGACCAATAGGAAGCAAGAGCAACTGAAATTAGTTTTTTTCATTAATATTTAGATAATTTATCCATACCTTTGTATAATGCTATCAACAAACAAAAGCAACAATTAAACGCTAAAAATTGTAATTTTTTAAATTCTCTGAGTTCTAACCACAAAATACAAATATAATCCCAAAGATATTGAAAGTGAGAATTTTATCTTGTATAGGGTGTGAGAGAGAAAGAGAGAGATGTGATTCTGGTTGCAAACTACTATCCTCGATCAATGCCTTTCCACCAAACCAAATGAAAATTCATCACTGAAAACTGAAAGAGAATCAAATAAACACCAACTTCATACTAGAGGAGAAAGTGAATAATTTTTTTTTTTTTTCTTTTTAAGAGTTATCAACCTAGATCGGAGATGTAACTTGTAAGCCCCATTAGTACATTTGGTATCTACCTACAAGAGTTTTTAACTTGGGCGCGTCCAGAGTAGATGCCACCTCAAGGGCACAACTATAAATAATGTTTTCTTCCTCTTCGCCGTCTTGAGGAGGACTGGGTGACCTTCTGAACAAGTTAGCCTCTGCCACAAAAGCCATCCTATGTTGCATTTCCTGGAATTCCTTTAAAGTAAAGCCAAGAACCCGAGACGAATAATGCTCGTCTGAGGAACTACTATCACTACTCACTTGTACTACCCTCACCACTCTCATAATAGCTACCACCACTTCCAAGGGACACGTCCTGGTACTCATCTATCTCTCTTTCTAAACTACTACTAGATGTAGGCATAATTGGAAGAAAGAATAAGATGAAAACCTAAGGATGAAGGGAAGGAAGTACCTGACGAGACTAGAAGACGAGGACTAGATAAGGCTCTTGGACGAAATGGCAGAAAGGAAATTATCAGAATTGTAAGGGGTAAAAGAGAGGATGAACATATTTATAGTGCCTAGAGGTGGGTCAACGAAGCGATGCGAACTAATCAGAGGTTGACACGTGGCATTTTCCTCAAAAAATAAATCAACGCGACTAGCCAACCAATGAAATTATAACACGTGACACAATTTAGAACAATAAAATTCACATAGAGTAAAGACAACACGTGGTACAACAATTGACCATAAAAATGTTAACGCGTGTTAAAAACCAATAGCTATACTACAGTGCTCTAAACGATCCTTAAAAAAGGGGGCAACTGATAGTGAAGTAAAAGTCGGACCATCTCCAGTTCATCCTAGACCAAGAAGGTTGACCCAACATGGGAAGGCCATCCATTGTGGGGAGGTCGTCCGTGGGTATGAAAGTTGTCCATCAAGGAAATAGCTAGACGACCTCTTAACACTTACAAAATTTTCAGAATGTATTTACATTCAAAAGCTTATGATTTGGATCACGTTCTACTATTTAGAAGTATGAGCAAAATCTTTGTTCCTCGCTATAGCTTCCCACTAAATTCTTAACTTCTAATGACAATTGTAGAAGATAAGATTGAGTCTTCTAACTTCTATAACAGTTGTGGAAGTTAAGTCTAAACCTTATAACTTCCGTACACGTTAAGGAAGTTACTAAACAAGTAACCACTCCAAAGCTCACTATATAAGGACTCATCCACATCAAATGAAAGTAAGTTTCCACTACTCCTAAAGTTGAAATTCTTGAGTTCTAGAGAAAAAGACTAACTTAAGCATCAGAGGATTCTTGGCTAGTTCAACCCATTCACTTTTGATCTCGTATTTTTTTCTTTTCAGGCCTTTCAAGCAACCATGAGCTCATTGAAGCCCAAAATATTCAGTCTACTAATTTTCTTTGCATCATTATGATCAAAATATATTAAAATCTCAAAATTGACCCAAATACCTATGAAACCTTTAAAATGACAAATATACCTGAAAACCACTAAAATAAGCAAAATAGCGTTGAAACCTCAAAATGACCAAAATAACCCTCTAAATATCTAAAATGACCAAAAATACTCGAAACCTCTAAAATGATCACGGTTAATTTCGAATTATTTTTGGTCATTTGGAGTGTATTTTAATTATTTTGGAGGTTCCAAAGGTATTTTGGTCTTTTTAGTTCTTTTGGGGTATTTTAGAGTTGAGTGGTTTTGGTAAATGATACTTAGGTCGTTTTTTTGGTCCAATTGGGTACTTATTTAAAACCCAATTAACATAAATGTTAATTATGTTTAAATTGGTTGGGTTTGGATCTTATTTGAGTCAGTGGGTAAATAGGTTTAGGTTGATTTTGCTACCCCTACTCAAGCATTTGTATTTAAGAACTAAAATTTCAAATGGGCTAAGTACTTGCCTAGTTGTTTTTTATTTCTAGATCCTAATGCAAATCAAAATTAAATATTGATTAGTTGATAACATAATAGTCTAATAGCAAATCAAAATGCACTTCCTCTTATAAAAACTATTGTTGAAATTGTATTAAAGCAAGATAGGGAAGCAAGTTTAACTCCTTTGGATATGGTTGAAATCACTTCAAATCCTTTCTTTTGCACGATTCATCCCATCATAAAGAAAACCAATTGAAGGTGGATTATCAGCATCTACCATTTGAAGCAACTTTATAAGGGGTGCTGCAGCCCTAAGACAAGAGGTAACATCAACATGTGACCAAAAGCCACGACTATAAAAAATGATTGCTTCAACTAGTTTTCCCTCCCTCGTGGTTGCAAACTTGCTTGACTTCCATTGGTTAGATGACACATTAAGACATGCTAAAATAAGATATAAAGTAGCAAAACGAGTAGCACCAGTTCTAATCCAATCCCTCCCTTTAGTGAGTTCCTTCACCAATGGTATAAGCATAGTCTTGCCATATAAGTATGTAGTAATCTTCTTGGCATCTGCAATTGTTTCTTTATGGCTAGGAATTTGTTTTCCAAAATCTTCAAGCATCAAATCTATGCAATGTGCTGCACTTGAGTCCAAAACAACCCTCCCCTCTTTTCCATTAACTTTTCTCCAGCCTTTTTATAGTTTGCAGCATTATCAGTTACTAATTGCACAACATTCTCCTCTTCAACAAACTATACAACTTTATCCAACATCTCATAAACAACTTGGACTTCATAGCAGTTAACTTGAGAAAAACGACCATCCTGAAAAGGGAGACAAGCTGATAATGCTGTCTATTAAACCTACATTCTCATTGATTGCACGAGCGACTCACTGTCTTCATCTGATACGTATTCCAGTGCTTCCATTTCACAAAGAGAGACAAACTTGAGAAATGGGAATTGATTTAATGGTGGGAGGTGCTGCAATCTCCTATTTCTACATATTTGAAAACTAACAAGGTTAGTGATAGAAGAGACCCATCTTGGAATTCTCACACCCATATAGAAAGACAACCTCAACGCTTTAAGATTAGGATGTGGCTGGAGGCCTTCTAGTGACTCCTCGTATAACACTAGGATTTTATAGCAGTTAACTTGTGTTGAACCTTATCCTTGGTTCCCCAAATAAGGTTACATTCCCATAGTTCCTGTACTGTTTGAGCCTTGTAATCTGTGTTTCTTCCTCTACGATGCGCAGTCTGTCCCATGGTATAGGTTGGAGATCCTTTCCCTTCCTTGCTTGGGCAACTGAAGTATTAGATACCATGGTAAACTGCTTATATTCAAAGATCTATGAGTTCATAATATGTCAAAGCCAAGGGAATATTGATATTTAAAACCAAAACACAACCACTAATAGCTCCTTTCAATAAATAAATGAAAAATAAAAACACTGATAGCTGCTAGCTATTTAGAGAGAGAAGGGGAACCCAAGTCATCAACCATGTCATATTAATCAAGAATTCAAGACCCAATTCTCCACCATCTCTACCCAGTCTTCGAATTCATTATCGAAATCTTCTATTTTCTTCTCCTACGCCATGTAATTGAACCTGAGTGCCTCGTATGACATGCTATTTTGCAAATAATTTGTACAATTCTAATTATTGTCAACTAGGAAATTTAAAATCATATAAAGAACCAAAAAAAAAAATTGAGTGCCCCATTAAAAAAAAAAAAAAAGCATTGGTAACATTCAAACCAATAGAATCTATGAACGAATACAAATAAATATATAACCAGAAAAAAAAAAAAAAAAAATTAAGCGAGCAAACAACTATACAAGAAAGACAAATAATTGTTCGGGAAAAAAAAAATAGAAATGAACTTTTCATGTTTGGATTATTATGTATATTAGATAATTTACTGGAAATCAAAAATTTTGCTCACCGAAGAAAAAACATATTAAGCATAATAATAATAATAATAATTAAAAAAAAAAAAAAAGACTAGCACACAAACTTACAACCATACATGCAGACAAACAATTATTAAGAATTTTATTATCCATTTCTTTTGATAGAAATAAAAAAAGTTAAGTGAAAATTATTTTTGATCAATGTAAAACTCTATTAAAAACATGACTTATTTTTAGAGATTATTTTTTGCTAAATATTTTTGGAAAAACAACTCTATCATGTGCAACTCTATCATGTTGCTTAAAACAAAGGAGGCCAATAAGAAATATGTGAAACTATTGATAACAAAGCAAAGATCTCTGTGAGTGTAGGCGTATACTAGGTATTAATTGATTTTTAATTAACTTTATAAATTGTAAATGAAAAAAAAATAGAGAGAAGTTTAAAATTTGTAATTGAAAAACAAATTAAAATTGTTGGAATCATAGACTTATAGCCTTCATGATACCTATTATTAAGTAAAAGAACATTTTTTGAGTTATTTTACTTCAACCTACTATGTGGCAATCAAAGAGATCATTCATGTGTCATTTTAGCCATATAATTTTTTCAATAAATCACGTGACTTATTTGAATAAAACACGTAAATAGTCTTATAATTTGTCATGTAATAAGTTTAAAAAGGTAATTTCAAAAAGACAAATTTGGTCTTTTAAGTAAAACCAATGGTAGATTCCAATAATTAAAAATAAGTTTGATTATCTTCTATTAACTCATTTCTTAGCCAAGAGTTGTGTGGATGTAGGCGTAAATTTCTACGTCCAGTGCCAGTAAGAAATAGATTGTTTGAAGATGAAGTAGATTACTAATAACACGTGTGATTGTAAATTTTAATAACTAATATGGAGTCTATAAAATTATATCGGATAACTAATATTGATTGTATCTAGTTTATTGAGAACTTAAATTTCAAAAATTATTATCGTATTAGAATGATAAGCCTTTTTTAAAAAATTTAGATGGAAAACCAAATTCATACTTGGTTTTGCAATTTATATTGATTACATTAGTTGATTTACATAATATACATGTTCTGAATTATACAATAAATGTCAATAATTCTTTTGTGCATACCAAACACATTAATGTTTTTCAGCTCATTTTCAAGCTCACTATTAAACACGGAAAATGAGATCATTTTTCAAAAAATGTTTTTTGAAAATTGACCCATATCCAAAAAACATTAACATCAAAACAAGTGGAGAGTTAACTTATGATTGATTGGGGTGAAAATGGAGAGAATGGAAAATACACGAAGGAAAAGGAAGAGTAAAATGAATTTTAAACACTTATGAATCAAACCTTACAAGCACAAACAAATTCTATCACAAACAAATTAACACACAAACTCAATTCCAAGGATTAAATACTCTCAATAACTCTCTCGCTCAATTAGAGTATCCACATCAGTTTATTCATTTTACACATCAATTTTTACACTAAAAACTTATTTTTTCTATTTTACACATCTATTTTTACAAAACACCCACATCAGCTCATCTATTCTACAATCTCTTTTAATTAAATAATCAATTTCCTCACATTTTTTATTATTTCCCTCAACTACCCGCATATAATACACACGCTCTCTCTCTCTACACGTTTCTCATTTCTGATTTGTTGTTCTCTCTCTCTCTACATCCATCTCTCCCTCCCGTTCAGCTCTCCCTCTCTGATCCTCTATCTCAGATCAACTCTCCCTCTATGATCCATGAGCTTCGAGCTCCGATCCACGATCCGCGGCTCCGATCTGCGAGCTCCGATCCACAGGCCAGATCCACGAGCTCCGATCCACAGGCCAGATCCACGAGCTTCGATCCACAGGCCAGATCTAGTCAAGCACCAATCGTTCCAATCAAGCACCGATCTGTGTTTATGTATCTTTGTTTTTTTTTTTTTTTTGAGCAAGTGTATCTCTGTGTTGATTTTTTGTGTGGATGTGTTTGTGTGCATCTAAGGAAAAAGAAGAAGATGAGGAGTTGAGTTTTAACTGGGTTTATTGAGCATGGAAAAGAGAGAAAAAAAGAGCGAACAGAAAATTATAAAATAATGGGATAAACGAACTACAGTAACCGTGTAAATATACACAGTTACTGTAGCTCATTGATGGATTTGCACAATTTTAGACATTTTTACACTCACTAATGTGGGTGTTTTTTTGCTCGAAATGTGTAAAATTGGTCATTATTTCTATTTTAGAAGCGTTTATATGAACTGATGTGGATGCTTTTAGAGTCTTTCACTTGTCCCCATGTGGGAGGATTCTTAAGCAAAAATTATCAAACTCTTTATAACAATCCTGTTCATTCACGAAGAAGGAATGTCCAATTATTTCTTTAATATGATTTTTTTTTTTTATCCATATTCCATACCAAAAAGAATAATTTTCTTCTATAAGAAGGAAAAACCTTTCGTTTCACTTCAAGGAAACACAATTAAAAAAAATAAAATTCCGAATAGGATATTGAGGCAAATTATATCATTTTTTTTGTTTTTGTTGTAAAGATATAATAAGCTTTGAACTTGTAGTGTTTGCTAGATGATTATTGTTATTTAATATCATATTAAGACATGGAAAGTCTTTCCTTGGGAAAATCTTAGGTATAGGTTGTTAGATGTTTTTTAAGTTTCTTAATTGAATCCTTAACCTTATACTTGCATTAAACAATTAACCAAAAAAAAACTTATTTTAAGCAAGGACAATTAAATTCTACCATCTACTTCATTAATTAATAAACTAAATGGTTGGATATAATTAAGAAACCTATGGTGCATGCATGTAACAACTAGGGAACTAGTAACCTTAGCTTGAATTTTTTTTTCTTATCTTGTGTAGGCACGATTTAATACAAAATTTTTTATTTAGCGGCAAAAAACATTATTAATTGACTTAACTAAAACCAATTAGTTTGATATCCCTTGTGATGGGAAAAAAATATGGCAAATTTAGTTTGGTCCAATGAACCATCGATTCTTGAATAGATTATAGAAATGAAAGGAAGGTAAAATAGTAGGACGTAATTTATTATGTCTAGTGATTCTGTATACTAGATGCAAGTTTTACCTAAAATATTCCTATTTGTAAGCTTTTTGAAAGAGAATATGTATGGTACATAAATTGCACTGCAGTTTAGGAAAGCCCCTGTTGATGTTTTTAATTGAACTGTATGATTTGAATTTCAATGAGATCTCGATGCTATCAGACCATTTTGAAACCCCAGTTTTCCAAGTATTTAGAAAATTGTTCATTTTTATTAGTGTTTTTTTTTTTTTTGCTAGATGAAGGCATGAGAGATCAAACTAATCTATATATATTTACCAGCGGAGGTGCCATTAAGCCGAAATACCACTGGCCAAGATGCCAATAGTAAAAGTGTAAGACCATAAAACCATAAAGTTAAATATTAACAATATTGATAACAAAGTGTGTGACGTGTTAATAATTAACATGCAAAACTAAATTAATTATTAGTGTTCGTTGTTTATAACTTCAGTTTACAACTACAAATATTAGACCTTTTTGTAGTTATACTCTGGTTATGTAATGTATTATAAACTCGATTTAAAACATTAATATTACTATTTTTGTGTGTATTCTAATAAATATGACTGTCTGCTCAAAAAAAGAATTAAGTACATATCTCATAAATTATTATTTTAAAAAAGTACATATTCTACAATGTTTTGCTCGTGGCTGAAAATCATGGTTGTTTTATACAATTATAGAGCTCACAGCTCAGCGTGTGGCTTTTGCACAAGAAACCCATTCTCCACCCAGGCGAGATAGCCTCCTCCCATGTTGCTCACATGCTTGAAACCCTGCCATCTCATTTACTACAAGTTAGTTTTTATTTTGAATTACCCTTTCTTTTACCCCCTCAGTTTTCTCTTTAATTGTTCAGTTAACAAAAAAATGATGAAGAAATTGTAAACAAGATGAAGAAATTCTTACAATTATGATGTTCAAGTAGCTTTTTTATTATTTAATTAAGCATGAAATCTGACCAGCTAATAATTGAAAGATATGATCAATTTAATTTTCATAAGACTTACAGCGCTAAGAAGATCAGCAGTTGCAGACAAGGATCTGACTCCACTTTGACAACCCTATGCAGAGATAACATCAACAGAGATATAAGATACGAACATGTCCATGATATTTGATAGGAAGAACTTGGACCATATTAAAGGTATTTTTTTTATACATTTTTATACTATTTAATACAATATAAATCAAGAAACAATATAATTTACCACAATAAGTTGGTCCTCTTTGTTGCAAACAGACGAAACCTCGCTTAAGAACTGAGGATTTTTCACCCTACCTAAAGGTCAAAGTTTCATCATTTGCTTATTGACTTTGAAATTTTCAAACAAAAACAATAAAAATAAAAATAAAAATAAAAATAAAAATCCATATAAAGGGGCTTATCATAGTTAGAAATTGAAAATACCTGCTGGTGTATTGAACATGTAAGGAATGTTCAAGATCTTGTCTGCACCCACATGCCCTTTCTTGTATTCTTCCACAGTCCTATTTACAATTTGAATAAAGTTCAAATTTCTTTTAGAATGAATAGAACTTTAAAGTTAAGACCCTTCATTTTTATTTTTTTTTAAATCCATTCAATCACATCTATAGTATTTTCAGTAATTTGAATAAGAAAAGCATGGATCAAAGTACAAAAACAAGAGCCCTTTACGTACCTAACATCTAGATATTTGTGGCCAGAATTGATAAGATCCTTAGTTGCATGAACATCAACAGTGACAACTTCTGCTCCCGAGCTACAAAATATAAGAAGAAGAAGAAGAAACAAAACATGAGAGAACATAGCCCAGGAAAAACCCATATCAAATTTCGCAGTTAAATATATAGTTCTGAAAATTTTATATGTGTGGTAACAAAGAAAAATGAAATAGAGCTCACAGCTCAGCGTCTGGCTTTTTCACAAGAAATCCATTCTCAACCCAGGCGAGATAGCCTCCTCCATGTTGCTCACATGCTTGAAACCCTGCCATCTCATTTACTACAGCAAGTTAGTTTTTTTTTTTTTTTTTTTTTGAATTACCCTTTCTTTTATCCCTCAGTTTTCTCTTAATTGTTCAGTTAACAAAAAAATGATGAAGAAATTGTAAACAAGATGAAGAAATTCTTACAATATGATGTTCAAGTAGCTTTTTATTATTTAATTAAGCATGAAATCTGACCAGCTAATAATTGAAAGATATGATCAATTTAATTTTCATAAGACTTACAGCGCTAAGAAGATCAGCAGTTGCAGACAAGGATCTGACTCCACTTTGACAACCCTATGCAGAGATAACATCAACAGAGATATAAGATACGAACATGTCCATGATATTTGATAGGAAGAACTTGGACCATATTAAAGGTATTTTTTTTATACATTTTTATACTATTTAATACAATATAAATCAAGAAACAATATAATTTACCACAATAAGTTGGTCCTCTTTGTTGCAAACAGACGAAACCTCGCTTAAGAACTGAGGATTTTTCACCCTACCTAAAGGTCAAAGTTTCATCATTTGCTTATTGACTTTGAAATTTTCAAACAAAAACAATAAAAATAAAAATAAAAATAAAAATCCATATAAAGGGGCTTATCATAGTTAGAAATTGAAAATACCTGCTGGTGTATTGAACATGTAAGGAATGTTCAAGATCTTGTCTGCACCCACATGCCCTTTCTTGTATTCTTCCACAGTCCTATTTACAATTTGAATAAAGTTTCAAATTTCTTTTAGAATGAATAGAACTTTAAAGTTAAGACCCTTCATTTTTATTTTATTTTTAAATCCATTCAATCACATCTATAGTATTTTCAGTAATTTGAATAAGAAAAGCATGGATCAAAGTACAAAAACAAAGAGCCCTTTACGTACCTAACATCTAGATATTTGTGGCCAGAATTGATAAGATCCTTAGTTGCATGAACATCAACAGTGACAACTTCTGCTCCCGAGCTACAAAATATAAGAAGAAGAAGAAGAAACAAAACATGAGAGAACATAGCCCAGGAAAAACCCATATCAAATTTCGCAGTTAAATATATAGTTCTGAAAATTTTATATGTGTGGTAACAAAGAAAAATGAAATAGAGCTCACAGCTCAGCGTCTGGCTTTTTCACAAGAAATCCATTCTCAACCCAGGCGAGATAGCCTCCTCCCATGTTGCTCACATGCTTGAAACCCTGCCATCTCATTTACTACAGCAAGTTAGTTTTTTTTTTTTTTTTTTTTGAATTACCCTTTCTTTTATCCCTCAGTTTTCTCTTTAATTGTTCAGTTAACAGAATATGATGAAGAAATTCTTAAAATGGTTGAGGAAATTATGATGTTCAAGTAGCTTTTTTATTAATTAAGCATGAAATCTGACCAGCTATTTGAAAGATATATACAATCAATTTAATGTTCATAAGACTTACAGCGCTAAGAAGATCAGCAGTTGCAGACAAGGATCTGACCCCACTTTGACAACCCTATGCAGAGATAACATCAACAGAGAGATAAGATAAGAAGCATTTGAACCATATTAAAGGGTTTTTTTTTTAAAAAAAAAATTTATACTATTTAATACAATATAAATCAAGAAACAATATAATTTACCACAATAAGTTGGTCCTCTTTGTTGCAAACAGACGAAACCTCGCTTAAGAACTGAGGATTTTTCACCCTACCTAAAGGTCAAAGTTTCATCATTTGCTTATTGACTTTGAAATTTTCAAACAAAAACAATAAAAATAAAAATCCATATAAAGGGGCTTATCATAGTTAGAAATTGAAAATACCTGCTGGTGTATTGAACATGTAAGGAATGTTCAAGATCTTGTCTGCACCCACATGCCCTTTCTTGTATTCTTCCACAGTCCTATTTACAATTTGAATAAAGTTCAAATTTCTTTTAGAATGAATAGAACTTTAAAGTTAAGACCCTTCATTTTTATTTTTTTTTAAATCCATTCAATCACATCTATAGTATTTTCAGTAATTTGAATAAGAAAAGCATGGATCAAAGTACAAAAACAAAGAGCCCTTTACGTACCTAACATCTAGATATTTGTGGCCAGAATTGATAAGATCCTTAGTTGCATGAACATCAACAGTGACAACTTCTGCTCCCGAGCTACAAAATATAAGAAGAAGAAGAAGAAACAAAACATGAGAGAACATAGCCCAGGAAAAACCCATATCAAATTTCGCAGTTAAATGTATAGTTCTGAAAATTTTATATGTGTGGTATCAAAGAAAAATGAAATAGAGCTCACAGCTCAGCGTCTGGCTTTTGCACAAGAAATCCATTCTCCACCCAGGCGAGATAGCCTCCTCCCATGTTGCTCACATGCTTGAAACCCTGCCATCTCATTTACTACAGCAAGTTAGTTTTTTGTTTTTTTGTTTTTGAATTACCCTTTCTTTTACCCCTCAGTTTTCTCTTTAATTGTTCAGTTAACAGAATATGATGAAGAAATTCTTAAAATTGTTGAGGAAATTATGATGTTCAAGTAGCTTTTTTATTAATTAAGCATGAAATCTGACCAGCTATTTGAAAGATATATACAATCAATTTAATGTTCATAAGACTTACAGCGCTAAGAAGATCAGCAGTTGCAGACAAGGATCTGACCCCACTTTGACAACCCTATGCAGAGATAACATCAACAGAGAGATAAGATAAGAAGCATTTGAACCATATTAAAGGGTTTTTTAAAAAAAAAAAAATTTATACATTTTTATACTATTTAATACAATGTGAATCAAGAAACAATATAATGTACCACAATAAGTTGGTCCTCTTTGTTGCAAGCAGACGAAACCTCGCTTAAGAACTGAGGATTTTTCACCCTACCTAAAGGTCAAAGTTTCATCATTTGTTTATTAACTTTAAAATTTTCAAACAAAAACAATATATAAATATAATAATAAAAAAAACCCATATAAAGGGGCTTATCATAGTTAGAAATTGAAATTACCTTCTGGTGTATTGAACATGTAAGGAATGTTCAAGATCTTGTCTGCACCCACATGCCCTTTCTTGTATTCTTCCACAGTCCTATTTACAATTTGAATAAAGTTCAAATTTCTTTTAGAATGAATAGAACTTTAAAGTTAAGACCCTTCATTTTTATTTTATTTTTAAATCCATTCAATCACATCTATAGTATTTTCAGTAATTTGAATAAGAAAAGCATGGATCAAAGTACAAAAACAAAGAGCCCTTTACGTACCTAACATCTAGATATTTGTGGCCAGAATTGATAAGATTCTTAGTTGCATGAACATCAACGGTGACAACTTCTGCTCCCGAGCTACAAAATTTAAGAAGAAGAAGAAGAAGAAACGAAACACGAGAGAACATAGCCCAGGAAAAACCCATATCAAATTTCGAGGTTAAATATTTAGTTCTGAAAATTTTATATGTGTGGTATCAAAGAAAAATGAAATAGACCTTTCTAAAGAGCCCATGAAGAAGATCAGAAATGGCGTTTATATAACTTGGATTTTCACGTTCAAGATCAGGGGGCTGTTAGCCTGATTTGCCCGAAGGAAAGCCAACTGAATTTGGCCCAATTCACTTTCTGTGGGAACAAATTAATGTGCTATATAGATAAGGAATAAAGTTCCGGGTACGTATAGTTGTGTTCAATGAAATCATGCCGCGTGGGGCACGAGAAAATGCTTGGCTTTGATTGGAGTAGTTGTACTGTTGGGACTGACTCGAACTCCACTAAAAGCGTGGGCCTAAAATAATGTTGTATTGATGTACGCCTAAGCATTTGTAGTTAACGAAATCTTGTGAAGCAAAAATAAATAAATCTTTTGACAAGAACATTTTGTTCAAAATAATGGTTGAGTAATACTAGAAAAGTAATACAGAGTCAGACAGCAACTTCTTTGTAATTTGCATTAAGAAATCTTAATGCACTAGTCACGCATCTCCTTCTAAAGTAAAGTAATAAATATTCAGCAAAAAAAAAAAAAAAGTAAAGTAATAAATAAATAAGTTATAATATAGCAATCAGCATGTCATCAGCATTAGAGGGTGTCTTTACCACTTACAATAATTAATTAGTAAAAGTGGTAAGTCTGTGTATTCCTACTCCTCCACCACTCACAAATCACTACATAAAATTGCATTATTAGTCCCTGAAGTTTACTCTAAATGCGCAATTGGTCTCTCAAGTTTGAAGCGAGTACAATTAGTCCTTTAAGTTTTAAAACTGAATTGTATTAGTCCTTTTACTTACTACTGTTAATGGTGTTACTTACGTGGCTAACGGATCAATTACTTGGCATTTTTTTTAATGATGTGGCATGTCTTTAATTAAAAATTTTTAAAAATAAAATTCCACGTTAGATGAAAGCTTAAAAACAAATTTGATATTTGTTTAACTAAGCCACGACGGAGAGAGAGAAGAGGAAGAGAGAGATTGACAGCCACAAGCCTAGCCGCCGGTGGAGACCAAATCCCTAGCCACTGCTGCCGGTGGAGACCAAATCTCTCACCCATCTTTATCTTTATCTTTGAAACACTACAGCTCGACCACTACAAAAAAATTTGTAACAGAATAAAATAGTGAAATAGAAAAAGTTCAATCATATCTAAACGATATAAAGCTACTTCCTTTCTCGATTCCTTCCAAAGTTATTGTGAAGAGAGAGAAAGAGATAGAGTGAGGCACAAAACAGAAAGCACACACTCTGGAGAGAGAGAGAGAGAGAGAGAGAGAGCTTTCTGCTTCGCGATGGTTACTTTTTGCAGAAGGTTCTCTGTGTTTGTTTATTAGAAGATTCTTTAGCTTCGCTTAATCCCTTTTCTTTGATTATCTTCGTGCCTCTGTGCAAGTTTTTCTCCTTAACCTTTTCTTCAAAATTCGTTTTTGATTCGATCGATTGTTTTCGTGTGGTGGTCATTGTTGGAGGGTAGAACGAATTGGGGCTTTGCCGGAAGTGAAATTGGGGATTTCATGGTGAAAAACTTGGTGGGTTTGGTTTGATTTAGGTTAAGTTTGCAGAATTGAATGGTGGGTCGGTGATGATTTTGGAGTTTTGTGTGTAATCGTTGGTGGGTTCATTGGGAATTTGTGTATATTTTCGAAGATTTTTGTTGTGGGTTGGTGATTAAAGTTTTGGTTTTTGTGAGGGGAAATTTGTGTTGGATAGGTTGGTTTTGCTGGTTTCACTGATGGGTCAATGGCAATTAGTGCCTTTTGGGGGTAAAATCCTTGGTGGGTTTGTATAGAATCGGACTGCTTTTGCAGAATTTGGTGGTAAAATCCTTGGTGGGTTTGTATAGAATCGGGCTGCTTCTGCAGATTTTGGTGGTGGGATTGTGAGAAATCAGGTTTTTTTTATAAAGATAAAGATAAAGATGGGTGACAGATTTGGTCTCCACGGCGGCGGCTAGGGACTTGGTCTCCACCGGCGGCTACGCTTGTGGCTGTCAATCTCTCTCTTCCTCTTCTCTATCTCCGTCGTGCCTTAGTTAAACAAATATCAGATTTGTTTTTAAGCTTTCGTGGAAATTTTTTAAAATTTTTTTTAATTATAAACATGCCACATCATTAAAAAAAAATACAAAGTCATTGATCCGTTAGCCATGTAAGTAATACTGTTAACAGCAGCAAGTAAAAGGACCAATATAACTCAGTTTTAAAACTTAAGGAACTAATTATGCTCGCTTCAAACTTGAGGGACCACTTACACACACAAAGTAAACTTCAGGGACCAATAGTGTAGTTTCACCTAAATAAATTATAACAAAAGTCATGTTCTTAATATTACTAATAAATTAAATTTTCCTTGTACTTTATTTTTGTACCAAAAGCCCGCATAGCGAAAGTGTTTTTTACACGTGTATTCTTAACCCAAATTTTCAGTTGTATAAAACACTTGCGAGTGCACAAAGGTGTAACAAGTTTTAGCCTATTCCAATATTGATGCAACAGTCTTTAGACTCTGTCTTTGCAAAAACTGTTGTTGAAGTCATGCAACCCATTAGAACATTCTTTTTTTTCTTTTCCCTTTTCTTTTTAATGACAAAAATCTTATGATATTCACTTTGTTTTCTCCTCTCCATTTTAAAGGGTGTGAAAATCATGATTCATGATTAATGTCATACAGATGAAAGTTATCAGATAGCTCATAGCGACACTATGCCGCAAGTCTAGAAGCAAAGTAAGCAAAGTAAGCAACTCCTGTAAATAGTAGTCAATTACAATATGCTTACAAATAACTTGGAAACAGAATTAGATAAATCAAAGGGATCATAAAAATGTTGAGCCAGGACTGAGCTAGTGAACCATCTGCATGGGATACCCATGAAAAGCAATCGTCGTGTCAAGCTCTCTTATATTTCTGTTTTCTGCTGAACCACTTATAAAGCAATCCATAATTAGTTCATTGGCCTCCACAGCATGGATATCAACCATTTTCGGCCAATTCAGTTGGGATATTTACATCACCTATCAATATAGTGCAATAGTAGCATTGGTCATTCAAAAATATGATAAAAAATTACTGTTAAGTTAGATAATATAATGGTTTACATATGGTTTTATTTTTTTCCACAAAATGTCAATCAGACACGCATATATACACACACATGTATGTATATACACACACGCATAAAATGACAATGTCTCCTGTACAATTGTGTGGATTAAAACCCAGATCATATAAAAAAGCACTCTTGGACATCATCCCAGATTTCTCTCAAGACTTCAGAGACTGAGAAGCACTAAGGAAGCTTCTAATGTTCTTCATGAAATGTCCTAGTTAGACAGAGAGCACCCCTGAAATATTTAAAAAATAATTATAGAAAAGAAAAAGATGGACTTAGCTGTGCAAACAAGATTAACATAGAATCACACCAAAAAATTTGAACAAGCCTCCGGCCAATATTCAAAATGACTAGCATTTTAACAGTTCGATGCAGAGTAGCTTGATTCAGATCAGAGAAAAGATCTCTAGAGATCAATGGTTTCAACTTCAGAATGCAAAGAAGGCTGGTGAATAGTGAAAATCTTGCACATTTTCTTTTTGAGTAGAAGTCCCCAAAATTTTGAAGAGGGAAAAACAAACTACATACCTAATGTCAAGAGCTAGACCAATCCTTATTTCCATTTGTTGATTCTATACCCTAATTCCTTTCTTCACCTGCAAGAAGAGAACAACCAAATTTTACTCAGAACAAACCACATTCTGCATAATGCCATAGCAATTTGACCAGGAGTATGCAAGAAATGTAGGAACAGGATACATTTCATCCCAAAATATGAGGGAATATATGCATAAATTACGTTAGTTTTGTCTACCTAAAAGGCAAGCACATTTACCACACATTTTTAAATCTAAGACCTGCCACCCATATTGATCCAAAAGGTCAAGCACTTCCTGCATTAAAGTTATTGCTTAGGGAGACCAATTATGGATCATCCACCCTTGTAGAGAAAAACTCTTCAAACTCCCACTTGCCATCAAGGTGTGAACCGCTAACAAAATTTACTACAGATACTATCATTAGTTTCATTTTTATAAGTGATCATCTATAATTGATTGAAATCTCCATTGCCAAGCCTGGCTGGCAAGAAGAAAATTCTAGACTTGTTTGCTGGGACCGAGAGTATATTAGCATGCAAGGACAACACGCAAGACTTTTGTTGGATAACTGCAAAAATAAATAAATATTAACCCAGAAACCAAGAATGTTCATCCTGTTCTTAAGTTAATGGCTCGTTTAATATTATAAGCACTCAACTCATGCATTTATGAGTACCCTAATGTGGCGTTTGGTACGGGGGAATCCACATTACTCTTAGCATCTAGATTCCTAGGAATCACATTCCTAGGAATCACATTCCTAAGAATGTAGCTATTCCTATGTTTGGTTTCATTGGAAATATCTTAAGATTCCTAGGAATGTGAGATGATAACGCTTGGTTTATTCTCAGGAATCTTAAATGAATTATTTATTTTTCCTATTTTATCCTTAGATTTGAATGTGAACTATCAAGTTCTTAAAAAAAAAATCTTCCTCTAAATAAATAATGAAAAACCAAATATAAACTATTAATTATGAAAAATTCATTAAAATTATAGTCTAATATTTCAAAATGACAGGTACAATACAAAAATAACTATTTAAATTCTCAAATGCTTTTATTCTTAATAATAATTTTAAAAGAGTTTAATCCATAATAATTTGTTTTATATTTTATGTTAATTGCCTAAATAATAATGAAAAAGGATTAAAATTGTCAATTTATAAAAAATACAATTTCCTTTAAGCTTGGGAATCTGAATTCCCACCTGTTTTAAAGGGAATCCACATTCCTACTGAGAGGGGAATCCAGATTCCCCTAGCATCTGATTCCTTAGCGTGATTTGCAACCAAACATAGGAATCTTTAAACATTCCTGGGAATCTTAAAATATTACCCCGTACCAAACGCCACATAAGAGTTATGTTGTTGTGCCCAAATTTTTAAAAAATAGATAAATAAACAAATCACGAGCCTCTTGAACCTCAATTAATCATTCAATGAAAGGCTTGGACTGAGTAGTTTGATATATCTAGTTGAAACTATATTTCACCAGGTTTTACTGAGTAGGCAAAGTAAATGTTACCCATCTTCTCATGCCAGGTTGTGCAAGTCATCTAACAGTTAAGAACCATGCTCGAAACTTCTCCATACAAGTTTCAAGATGACATTCATATTTGAATTGACAAAATAAGGACTGGAGTGGGAGCATGAGAAAAGAGAGTATGACCAGCATGCAATATAGAGTAACCAGGCCTTGAAATTAGCACCCCATGATTTATGAAAAAATAATTGCAGAGAGATTATACTCAACATAAATTTAATGATTCTGTGAACAGTTCAAATTAGCAACAGATCATGATCCAAATAGACATAACATGTATTTACCACAATCAAAAGGTAACCTACTGCCTGAAATATTCAACAAAGTAAATTAACGCTGCTCCTTTAAAAACTAAAAACTAAGACTGGTATTTGCTTACATCAGAACATGAAATTTTCGTTGCCAAATCATGCTTGCACACTGGGCAGAATGTACCCGACTTATTCAACCATGAGTCCACGCAGATTGAATGAAATCCTGCAATAAGAATTCAAGTTGATAACTATATCTCTCTATATGTCTAGATATATGATGTTATATAAAGTGTACTTAATTTTGATGGAGTAAATACTATAATGTTAATGATCTCCACTAAAAAATAAAAGCACGTGGCAGCTTATGATACAATCATGTGATAAACATAAACCAGTGTCCATGTGCGCATCAGCAAGTGCATAATATTTCTGTCCAGCTGAACTTTTGTGAATAGATGGTAATGGTAGTTCAATGACATCATAAGAGCAATGGTTTATTCCTTTTTCATTGGAAAGCTTCTTCTAGTTCTTCCTTCTTGGACCTAGTGTGGTACTCTTATATCTATAACAACTAGTGAGAGCTCCAGCTGTCAACATACAAGCTCAATAAGTAAAAGTATGCATCACTTCTGCTCCATAACCTAAATTTTTAGATTGCAGCAGTCTCAAGAGCATCATGACCTGCCAAGGTAGCCTATGAACTTTATAGATACCCCAGATATGCAGGGAACAGAACTATATGAAAACATCTGCAAGCACCCCATTAAGACAGGGACTGTAACCCTATTGTAATTGCCTATAATATCAAACATGTAAGAAAAGTCCTACCATGTCGGCAGGGGAGAACTTTAAGAATTTCCCCATCTTTGTAATCCTCAAGGCAAATGGCACAAGTGTCTTCAGTGTGGCAATCCCTCGGATGAGCAGAGCTGAACGTGAAGCAGGGTAGAGCTTCCACCATCTCAGCATCTACTCTTTGAGAGCGACAATGTATTCCTTGTGAAGACGACCAATGTCTGGGTGCAAAGTAGACTAACACCGCAATTGCACATATGACAACAAACGAGATAAAAGATATTGTCAACACCGTCCAGGATGATTCATGATGATTTGGGTATAGACAGCATCTGACTTTTCCCTCTTCAGCATACTCCTTCAAGATTTCACCAGCAAACTTAGAAATGAAAATCGCATGCACTGTAATGTTCTTCGGGTGTATCATCACTGCAAACAAAAGGGGGCAGCAAGACATTATAATACGGGAAACACTACAATTTCTCCATTTATTTCAATTGAAATAGCTGCACATCCATAAACTATCACTTGTCCCAGAAACTAAAGTCTTACATGGGAAGAAGAGCGGACAGGATTCAAACTCATGACCACTTGTTCTCATACCACGATAAACTACCACTTGACCCAAAACCTTAAACTTTTAGAAAATACTAACTTTAATCATTTAACCATTATTCTAACACTCTATTTAAACCTCCATTTAATTTGTGCAATATATCGGGTCCATTCGATTAGGCATTTTAAGAGCTTAAAAGAGTGTTTTTAAAACCCAAAACTCTGTTTTGCAACGATAATTCCTCATAGTTATTTACAAACACTTTTTTTAAAACTCAAAACACCGTTTTCCAACCGTTTATACAAACGCACCCATCATCCAGACGCTTACAGAGAATTATATATTGTGCATTTACCAATCAAAAAGCGAAATCCTTCGATTGAAGCAATAAGCATAGATATTTAAAGGGGACAAGCTGACTCACTGTAAACCAAGTTTCCATCGTTTTGATCATCGTAAACAATTGCGGCGCGAAAGCCGGCATTTTGTGCATTCCGGACTTTATCTTCGAAAGCACATCCACCCCTAATTATCAAAGCCAATCTCGTTCGCTCAGTTCCTTTGTTTTGAAGCGAAGAGCAAGCGTCCAAAGGATTTGCAACATACAGTGCTCCACATGTACCAGAGCTATTGACAGCAACAGCTATAAAAAATTTTTAAAAAAAAATTTGGGATGTGAATTAAGAGAGCTCTCTCAGAATTGAAGCGAAAAAGTGGAAATTAGGTAACGAGTAAAGTAAAGTAAAAGGTTTTGCATTTACTATTGAATACTCTGTAACCAAATTTAGGTGAGATAAGAGTCATGGAAATGATTTTTCTCTAGGTTTTCTCAGCAACCAAACAGGGACAAAAAAGAAAAAGAAGAAGTTACCAGATTTGGCGGGAAGGTCCGGGAAGGACGTGGAAAACGGATCGATCGAAACAGTAGCAGAGGTACGTGGGATTGCGTATGGAACGAACACGAAGAAGAATCCGATTAACGCTTCCCACATCTCTCCCTCTCGCTCTCTCTGTTTCTTTTCGTTTTGATGGTCCGGAGTTTACAATGACAACAATTACGGTACACAACTGTTTTTTTTTTTTTTTTTTCTTCTCATCCAAAAAAAAAAGATTTACACTAAAAATAGACAATAAATAAATGAAATGGATGATGTTAGAAATTAGGGCATTGGTTAGTTTGGAAAAGGTGGGGCCGGAAAACATTGTTTGACTCGGATTGAAAGCAGGCGCAGGTATTGCACCTTATGCAATTGTTGTGAGTGGCTGAAATTTAAAATTGTAAAAAAAAAAATTTAATTTTAATTATTAAATATAAAAAATGAAAAAAAAAGTAAGATTAATAGAAAAAAAAGATGTGAGAGGAAGAAGGTTAATTGCACTGAATCACAATTCGTTTGACTATGCAGTAGTTATTTATTTATTTTTTATATAGTTGAAAACATTCTCTATAAATGTATAAAATAAAATAAAAATGAGCGTGCAGTATACAGTCATAGGCCCATTATTATTGGGCCCAAGGCTGTACGGTGCGCTATCACTGGCCCATTGCTTAGGGGCCCAGTGTGTACAGAGTGCCCAGTAGGTGGGTCGAGAATTGTTTAGGCCTTGACACTATTGTTGTTTGGATGATTTCTAGAGTATCACGGTAGTGGCTTGGAGAATATTGCTGCTGAGCACTGTTTGACGTCTAGCACTAGTTTCAATGTTCACTTTTTATTCTCAAAGTGAGTCCACTTCTGTTAGAAATAATGAAAACGAGACTCACCCGCTCGAGGATTGTTAGAAAGCAATCATGATTAACCACTAAGGGGAAATTATAAATAGAGGAAAGGAATGAGGAAAAAGGGTTAGAAACTAGAGAGGAAGGACTAGAAAAGAAATTGAGCATAGGAAAAAGTGGAAACAGGAAGGCGCTCGGTCAGAGAGGTTAGCCACTTTGACAGACCTTTAGTTTATCTATTCAAGAGCTACCAATTGTAGGATACTCAAAAACCCACTAAAACAAGTAAATTGTGAGCTCAATTACTATGTTGGCCCACTAATAGGGAATTGGGCACGTACAATGAGAATAAAATGGAAATTAACTAAATTATCCAAGAATAAAGGGAAAAAGAAAAAGGGAGAAGATAACTTTTGAGATGAAGGGAAATTTGTACCATTAAATTATGCATGAAGAGTTACATTATTTACAAGCTGTTTAGTTTTTATACTAGTACGGTAGTACCTATTCACGAGACTTTATCAAGAAAAGCCAAGGAAGGACTAACTTGTAAAAACCAACATGTAACCGCTAACTATTTTGTAATTCACAACAAGGCAAGTCTTACTAAATCGCCACTCGTACCAAAAATTTTCAAAGGTGCTTAAGCACCTAATTGCAAAAATTGTATAAAAATATCTTGAAATTGTAAAATATTAATTATTTATTTGAAGAAAAAATATGGGTGAATTTTTGCATTTTTTTTTCTCACCTACAAAAATGCTCTAAAATATGAATAAAGTTTCTCTCCAAACCAATTTGTAGAGAAATTCTTCAAACTTGTTATATATTTCTTTTTTGAGTGTGTATTTTAAAAATCTAATTGATGAATCTCATGTTTTTTATATTCTTAACATATATATCAAATTTTGTTTAAATCGAATGTTATTTATTATTTGATCAATAAACTTACTTTTCATTCACAATTTTAGATTACAAAAACGTGAAATTCTAACATTTTGTTTATGACATAGTAATTGATCTTCGATCTTCTCGAAATTTTGCAAGCATGAAGAATATAATAAGAACATACAATCCAACGATTAAATTTTGAAAATTCACACTCAATATAAAAATATAAAAGGAGTTTGTAGAGTTTCTCTCCAAACTAGTTTTTTAAAAACATTTTCCCAAAATATTGAGCCACTATAAACCCAGCTAATTTTATTATTTTAGAAATAACGTCTAACTCAATAAATCATTTCAAACAAATATATATTATGAGTGTATGCCAAATTATTATGGACAAATTTTTTCTAACAACTTACTAAAGAGATGTAAATAAAACCAAATACAAAAACTTAATTAACAATTTTACACCTAATTGATATTTAGTATTAAAAATGCCCATCAAAATGTATATATTTGCCTTGGGCCTCGTAATGTATTGAGTTGGCTTTAGAATGGATTCGTTTCCCCACATTGGGTTCATTGGGTTAGACTTTTCATTTCTTGGTTCTGGGATGGTTTAGGCCGGCTCAAATGCATTATATATATATATATATATATATATATATATATTATATATATATATATATATATATTTTCCATACTATTTAGAGCATTTACATTGAGTCTTGCAAATGTCATATATAGATATGTTTTATCATCAAAGCTCTTAAAACTTCCGTTACTCAATCTCTTAATTGTAAAAGTTTTTACAATTGTGCTACAATGTCATTGTACATTTATGATGACACTGTAGCAGGATAGTAAACATATTAATGATATTATATTACCTTTTCTATCTCTTTTTTTTAGTTTTTGATTCTCTCTTTCTCATTTAACCCCTCTCTCTTGTTCCTTTGTGTAAATTGGTGCCAAGCCTTTCTTAGTGTTTTCTCTCAAATCACACAACGTGGGTTAGGTGGTGCATTGACGTGGGCAGGTGATTGCGGCGACGTGGGCAGGTGATTGCAGCGGCGTGGGCAGATGGTTGCGATGGCATGGGCCTGGTGTCTTGGCCGCCACCAATGAAGCAAAACCCTGTCATGCTTGCCTCCACTAAGCAAATCCTCTTCCTTTTCTATCTCTCTCTCACCGCTTTCTCTCTTTCTATCTTCCCTTGAATCAAGCCGTCGTGGGTCTCATGGGTTAGTGGAGCTCATGAGTTTGATGTTGTGGTAGGCGTGGCAAATCAAGGGCGGTGCCAAGGTGGTGTATCGGTGGGGGGTGGTTGTGTTGTTGATGGTGGATTGGGGTGGTGTCGTGGTTTGTGGATCGATGAATGGTGATTGGAAGGTTTTGGATTTGGGTGGTGGTTGTATTGTTGATGGTGGTTAGTGGACGGTGGTTTTGTTGTTGATAGTGGATCAGTGGGTGGTGGTGTTGTTGATGGTGGGTTGGTGGGTGGTCATTGTAAAGTTTTGGGTGGTTGTGTTGTTGATGATTGAGTTTGGGCGGTGGATGTGTTGTTTGGGGTTTGGGATGAATTTCTGTGCTGGGTTTGTTTGGGGTTTGAGATGAGTTATTGTGCTGGGGGTATTGGGTTTTCTATGTGGTGAGGCGATGAGTGGTTGAGTGAGAGAGAGAGGAAGGGAGATAGAAATTAGAGAGAGAATGAAATATATTTTATTGTGTAGTTATATATATTATTTTAATATATTGTATAGGTTCTAACTTTTCAGTAAAAAAAAAAAATATTGCATAGGAAAATAAAAGTTTGGATGTTGGGTGTGTTGTAAAATGGTATAGTAAGTAGCTTTTAAAATGGTAAAATGGAATATTTATTAGATATCAGATGTAAATGCTCTATTAACAAGATTCCATATTTGGGTTTCATTATTTTGCGAACTAAAATATCTTTACACAAATTCTTAAATTCTCTAAAATATCTCTATCTTTTAGTTAAATAAAATTTAAATTTAAGAACACAAATGGTTAAAAAGAGTAATTTAATATATTTTTTAAAATTACTAAATTTTAGGCTTTTAAACTTTAATCAATTTTCGCGCAGAGAAATATGTTAAAAATTAAAATACTATCTCTATTTTACTTTTAAACATTATTTCACTAAATCTTAAAAGAAAAAAAAAAAAAAAAAAGAGTCTAATTGCACACCCAAATTATGTGCCAGGAATGTTTATATTAATGGTTATATTGATATAGCTGTGGTTAGGGCCAGGCCCTAGAAATGACTGACTAGGCAAATTTTCTTTTGCGTGCAATAAACGACATTCCCGTTTTCAATTGCATTAATCTTTTGCACGTCATGTCGTTTTTCTCAAAAAGCAATACCGTATTGATCAATTGAATCATATATTTGGCTTAAGCTTCGACTCTCCTTTTAAAACTAAGTGCTTGAATAGAAGAAAAAGCTCTATTAATCAATGGAAGAAAGTTCAAAATTGGCTTTGCCGGACGCATTCCTCGATTTTCTCAAGGTGAATGGTCTCGACCCTTCGATTTACACAGCTAGCGATTCCACCCCTCGTTATATAAGGTACTCCCAACACTTTTTTTTTTTAAATTTATTAACCCTAAACAATATTGACTATGACCTTTGTAAAATTTGTCTGCGACTTCTGAATTTTGTGAAGGTTGAAACCTGGTTGTGAAGCTTATCTTGAAGAGGTTGAAGCTGAGATGAAATGCAAGATTGAGAAAGTGGATTGGTTACCTGGATTCTATTCACTTCCACCTGATATTCAGATTGCCAGCTCAAAGGCGTACCAAGAAGGAAAGGTGAGGGCGAAAAATATATTTAAGGCCATTGCTGTTAGATTCAATGGTGATATTTTAACTTAGTTGCAATGTTGAAGTAACCTTGAAATTGATTTTGTAAGTTAAGGCCAAGAATATGAATTTTGATTTTCATAGTTGGGCTCATTTTAGTTTCTGTGGTTATTGATTATCAAGTTTATGCAAATTTTCTCTCAATTTTAAGTTGTTTAATAGCTCTCCATTTTGTTTACTTTGGCTTGGCTTTCAGATATATGGAATTGATGCGGCTTCTGGAGCCGCTGTTTTAGCTCTGGATATTTCTGCGGGAGATCATGTACTTGATCTCTGTGCTGCCCCTGGTATGTATCCGTTATATTGTCATTATCTTAATTGATGCATTCTAATGCCAACTTCAATGTAAAACAATATATTCCGGTTACTGCTACATGGAGATTTCATAGATATTTGTGTCGCTCTGGTGATGAATGGGTCTTATTTTTGTGCTGTGGTATTAGTTTTCTTGAACTTAGAAGCACGAGGGGAGGGGCGAAGCGGAATTTGGTGCATGAGTGTGGAAGCACTCACTAGCCAACGAGCTCTCTAGCTCAACTGGGAGGACGGGGTTGTGGGTTCAAGGCGGCCCGTGAAAAAGAGTGTGGAAGCACTCACTCTTATGATCAAAGGTTTAACATTTAGGATGCGCTCAAAAATTTCATATATTGTCAAATTAAACATAGAATGAATTATATGAGAATAGTAGAGGGAGATCTCCAAAATTTTACCAACTTTCCAGTTGAAGGGAATGAGCTGACCTCAAAAGTTTGGGACTAAGGCTTTGTTTTTGTTGTTTTGTGGTTGAATGGGAATGGTTTCAAGGATTCACTCTCAGTAATGTGGCGCCCCAGACACTAATTTATCCTATTCAGTACCAGAAAGTGTTGATAAATAAGAGCATTTCGGTCTGTGTGTAGTAGCTGGTTCAGGTTTTCTAGTGTCTGGATATATGGTTTGATTTGTTTCTCATGTATCTTGTATCTTCAGGTGCTAAACTTTGTATGATATCAGATCTTCTTGGTGATTCGGGTTCTGTAACTGGTGTTGATGTTGCAAGTCATCGTTTAGCAGCTTGTAGAACAATGCTGCAGAAATATGCTCTGGGTGATCGGTGCCGACTCTTTGTTAGTGATGGAACAACATTTTCTCTCCTTCCTGTAGGATTTCATTCAGAATCAAAATCATGTAATCTATATGGAAAGTAGTTGTGATAGATTTACTTTTAGCTTCAAATTTTGTCCTGCTAAGCCTTCGAGATTTCTAGAAGTGATCATCTAGATTTTGATGTGTCATCATTCTGTCTGGTACTAAACAGGTGAATCTGCACTGGAAGAAAAGGGGGATGCATTCAGGGAGTGGACATCTAGGAGACCATATAAAGAAAGGAAAAAAGCAACTAAAGCAAGGAAAACTGTTGCTTCACAGTTAGTCCTGGGGTCTCAACATCCAGAACTTATATTTTATGGGCGGCATTCTGGTGTGGTTGGACGTACTAGAAGTGAATTATATCAAAGTGGTTGTGACAATGAGGTTTCAAGCCAAGGCTACGACAAGGTAAATTGCAAACTAAAATCAGTCAGATTTTCTGAGATATGAATCTTTATGCCTTGTAAATGCTTATGACTGGTTGGAGTTATATTCAGGTCCTTGTGGATGCAGAGTGCACACATGATGGGTCAATTAAGCATATCCAAAAATTTGAACATTGGGGCTGGACAACTCTTCAGCGTCGTGTATTGGATGCGGAGAGAACTGATAGTTTAACTACTCTTCAGGTATCTCATTCATTATTTCATTATGTATATGGTGAAAATGTTATGTTTTGGAATATAAGATACAATAGACATTATGTGCTGAAGTAATGATTTATTAATGGAATATTGCACATTTGCCATTTTAATTCTTCAGATATGTGTCCTAAGGCTGAAAAATGTGCTTAAAAGCTTTACTTTAGTCATAATTATACATTTATTTACTTTAAAAAAAAAAGATTTATATGAATTATGCTTATCTTGCAGTTAAAACTTCTAAGCATGGTTTTAGATTACTAAAAGTCGGCGGATCACTTGTCTACAGCACTTGCAGGTGCCTTTCACTAACAGTTTCTATGGCTCTTAAACAACCAGGCCTTCCTCTTTTCTGACTTATTCCTTTTCTATTAGTTTGACCGTTGCTCAAAACGAAGATGTGGTACAGAAGTTTCTCAAGGAAAATGCTTCTGCAGGTAGGGTCTTTGTGCTTTGAATTTTTTAAGTTAAAATAGCTGCTTTAATATCAGTGACTGATTATGAAATATTTGAAGACTCAAAGGCTTGAGCTTATTAATATGATAAATTGCAGAACCTGTTCAAAACATTTCAATGTCCTTTTGTTGGTAATCGTCATAGTTCTATGTTTTTCCCAATGGTGGTTTTGATTAAAGCTGAGACTAAGCTTTTACTCACAGATAGAACTTTAAAATAATTTGATTAATGTTCTCAGTAAAAAGTTTGGTCCATATGCCTACTGCATTTTTTTTTTTGGGGGGGGGGGGGGGGGGGGGGGTGGTGTGGTTGGAATTAGGGTAGTAGTTTCTGGCAGAAACAAAAGACATTTGAATTAGTCCTGTCATATGATATTAGCTCAGGAGTCATCTTAGTTTCATTCGGCGGGTCTTTTTTATCTGTGGTTGCTGTTTATTGGAGGAAAACTCATGGTGTGGATAATAATGATATTGAACTTCAGAGTTCAGTCATTTTCAGTTAAAGATTTGGTTGGAAGCGGTTTTGTCCACTTTTGTCCAAGGGGAGATTGGTTCAATTATAGTGTCTTATTCTATCAAACCAATGTTTTAATTAAATTTTCAGTTGCAATGAGAAGAACCTTATTCAGCCTTGTTTTTTTTGTTCTTATTCTTCTTTATCATGTGCTGACTCTCCTCCATTTTCTTTTTATAAATCTTTTAGAGTTGCAGGAAATTAATGCTGCCAAAAATTGGCCTTGCAAGAGTGGGCAGATACCAAATACCTTGCGCTTTGATCCTTTGACATCACAAACTAGTGGCCTTTTTGTAGCAAAATTCCTGAAGTTGGCCATTTAGTAAAGGTTGGGTCTAGTTCATGCACACTTGCGTGTTTTAATAGCTAAATAACTATAGCTATCATAAATTAGGTTGTGCCCAGTGCACAAACATAGTCTAGGGAAGGTGGTTGGTAGATAGTCTTACCCTCAATTTTGGAGAGACTAATTCCCGAATAACTCTAGTTGTCATGAATCAATTAATTGATCTCTTTTGACTTGGTTGTCAAGAATTTTTCTTCATTTTTTTTTGATAACCGAGACCTTCCCAACACGCTCCCTTCAGAGTTGTGGTTGATACAGAATAAAAGAGACGTATATGAATGGTAAGTTTCCACTTCCTTCTTTTCAGCAAAATTCGATTGTGGTTCCTTTTCTTTGTCTGTAGGCAGCCTAGTGTAACATTCAGAACGACAGTGTCCAAATTTATGACATCTAAAGCACTCTACCTTGGATTTGTCAAAATGTTGATCTCGTCCTCTGCTTTTGCCCTGAAATTGACCATCATCGGCTTTGAAATGCCTGCTGCCATCTCTATTGCCACGATCTCCCTTTCCTCTACCTCTACCCCTTCCTCTAGAGTTTGAGAAATGAGTAGAGGTAGAAGCCTTTAAAGCTTGCTCCTCTGAAGTTGAACTTCGGTTCATCTTCTGTTCATGGACCAGCAAGGAGCTTTGTAGTTCATCAAGAGAAAATGCATCATGCTGAGAAAGTGTCTCACGTTGCTGTCCTAGTCTTTAGGAATTCAATAGTTTGTTTTATTTGTTTCCTAGTTAATAGGAGTTGGTTTATAATGCCTATTTTCATGTGTTTTCAGTTCTGATGTAAAGCCTATTTATAGGCTCTTTCTTTATCAATAAAAATGTGAGAGTTTTACCATTCATATACGTCTCTTTTATTCTGTATCAGTGGTATCAGAGCGGAATAGAAAAGCAAGAGAGACAGAGTCCCCAAACAGTATTGATGGCTTCAGATTCAAATTTGTGCAAGCGGCAATCCCATGTTTTGATGGTCACTATGACCATTGGAGTATGCTAATGGAGAATTTTCTACGGTCCAAAGAGTATTGGCCAATTGTTGAATCTGGAATTCAAGCACCAGCACCAAATACAGTCTTGACAGATGCCCAGAAAACAGAGTTGGAAGGGAGAAAGCTCAAAGATTTGAAGGCAAAAAATTATCTTTTCCAGGCAATTGATCGTCCCATCTTAAAAACAATTCTTAGCAAAGAAACTTCCAAAGATATTTGGGATTCCATGCAGAAGAAATATGAAGGCTCTGCTAGAGTGAAGCGTGCACAGCTTCAAGCGCATTTTGTTGCTAATCTCCATAGTCCTGGCACAGTAGCTGGTGACAGATTCTCCATCCTTCATTTGTAAAGTCTCAAAATTTCTTCTCAAAGCTTGAAGCTGTGCACGCTTCACTCTTGCAGAGCCTTCATATTTCTTCTGCATGGAATCCCAATATCTTTGGAAGTTTCTTTGCTAAGAATTGTTTCCAAGATGGGATGATCAATTGCCTGGAAAAGATAATTTTTTGCCTTCAAATCTTTGAGCTTTCTCCCTTCCAACTCTGTTTTCTAGGCATCTGTCAAGACTGTATTTGGTGCTGGTGCTTGAATTCCAGATTCAACAATTGGCCAATACTCTTTGGACCGTAGAAAATTCTCCATTAGCATACTCCAATGGTCATAGTGACCATCAAAACGTGGGATTGCCGCTTGCACAAAATTTGAATCTGAAGCCATCAATACTGTTTGGGGACTCTGTCTCTCTTGCTTTTCTATTCCGCTCTGATACCACTGATACAGAATAAAAGAGACGTATATGAATGGTAAAACTCTCACATTTTTATTGATAAAGAAAGAGCCTATAAATAGGCTTTACATCAGAACTGAAAACACATGAAAATAGGCATTATAAACCAACTCCTATTAACTAGGAAACAAATAAAACAAACTATTGAATTCCTAAAAACTAGGACAGCAACGTGAGACACTTTCTCAGCATGAAATCTGGCTGAGATCAAATATCTAAAGACTTAGTCAAACTACCAAATATCTAAAGATACTTCTAATAAATATTATAAAATAAAACATTTAAATCTTAACAGTGGTGGCTAGAGCAAACTCGGGATTTGAGCTTGCACATCAGGTAATTGCAACTCAGATGCAACAGCTAGGGATCCAACCTGTCTGGGTTTACAGCTTAGGCTCTCACCTTTACCATTGAGGCATAATGGGTGGGGGTAAAAAAATTTCTTCAATTTATTTTCAACATTTCTGGAAGTGTACATAATTTGTTATCCTGAGTAAAAACATGTACAAATTTATGATGCACCCTTCCCCTTTCCAAAATATCCTAGAACATATCAAAATAAGCTTTGTTTTGTTGCAAGAGTTTCTCCTATTGATTTGTTTGCCCTTACCACCTTAACTTATTGTTCACTAGCCTGTCGCAGAGCTAATGGTTTAGTCCTTTAGTATAACTGTACGAGTTCAATGACATTAAGACAGAATATTTCTACATCACAAGATTATTCTTGGGTGGTGCTGCTGCCTCAGTATGCAATAATGGTCTGTCAATTCAACCATCGGGAAGCCTGTAAAGGCTTCACTCCTCCAACTTTGTTGGACTTGCATCCCTTGAGATTACCACATCAGTCTCATGAGGTTGAATTGGATTGCATTTCAAGGAAAACCCCCAGTAGTAACTTGGCTAGTCTCTGTGGATCCTTCTGATGGGATTGATAGATTTTGTCGTTCTGATAAATGATGGATCATTCCTCTTTCAAATCCAATCAATTGGATTTTCTTGTCGGATTTTTGTTTGTATAATATCCTCTTGTTGCAATGCCGTTAAGAGAGAATGATATACAACCAAGATTTTTGTAGTAAATTTATTAGGTTATAGAATAGATTGGCAAGATTCTGTTGATGATGCAAAGGCTACTTGCTGTAACTGAGCATGTCAATGTTCCGCTGAATAAGCTACAATATTTGTTTCCAAATGTCCGAAAAGTGAAAAGTGAAAAGTTAAAAAATCATAAAAGTAAGCATGGTTGTACTAGAACAGGCTATCTATGGTAACCAATTTTTTTCTTTCATCAATCTTAGGGACAATTTTTCAGAGCGCTTTTCACACTAATTAAAGTAACTAGTTTTTTTTTTTGCTTAAAGAAAAAAGCTACTAGTTTTTTTTTTCATCAAAAAAAAAAAAAAAAAAAAAGTAACTAGATTTTGATTGAACATTATTTTTACATAAGTCTACTACTATGGACTCCACTTAAATTTGTTTCCCTGATGTAATAATCGAAAGCAAGAAACATCCGAACTCCGCTTTAGATTTGTTTCCCTGATGTAATAATCGAAAGCAAGAAACTCCCAAATTGGCTACATGCTTGCATCTCTTTTTTCAAGATCACAAAGTCTGCACTGTTATATTGTTATTTGTCATTTTCTTGCGGTGCTCATGGCTAAGTTGAATATATTTTTTTACGAAAATATTATTTTGGTCTCAATATTTTGGGCTCATTATTAATTTGGTCATTACATTTTGATAACAATCAATTTGTTCTATATTATTTTAAACTAGCCGTCAATATGGTTTTTACCGTCAATTCACTAACAAAAATATGCAAGTTGACTGCAAATTAAAAATAAGGACCAAATTAATAGTAACCCTAAAATGCTATTTTCACAAATATTTTTTCTCAACTTATCCACCTACCATAGGATTAAATGTTGTTAGTGTGGTTTCTTCATTTATATGGCAAAGGAAAAATGCAAAAAAGTATAAATATTGTTAGTGTGGTTTCCTCATTTATATGGCAAAAGAAAAATACAAAAAGATAAATTATGATCAACTATCGCTGGATTTGTATAAGCGTTTGTTAGGGTTGGAAAATAAAATCAAAATATTGGTAGATCAAGTAGTCATAGTGTATGACAAAAAATTTGGTTGGACAGGTGTTTTGTACTAGCAAAGAGGGGACCGGAGCATCAATGCAATGTCAGATAATATAATAAATTTTTAAATTTTGTTTATGTAAAATATGCGTGTGATGTTTTGCAATTGGGCACTCTTCATGAGTGCCCAATAAACAATACTTGTACTAGTGCTCCTTAGTTAATAAATAAATTATTTGTTTTATACAAAAAAAATAAAATACATTTTTTTTTTATGCAGTCTAAATTTTCTACTTCTAAAACCATCTTCAAAAGTCAAGAAAATTTCTCATTAAAAATGTTCATAGAATCTATTAATGCCCCAAAAAAAAAAATGACGGGAATAAACACAATTCAAACAAGTTACAAGCCACGGTCCGGCCCGGCCCACGAGGTAGCAATTGGTTATATTTTACACGTGGGCAAATCAAATTTACCTTCGTCACCCATCACATCTTATCGTCAACGAGTCCCTCTCCTTATCGACAAAGATATCTTTTGTGCGCGGCTCTATGGACCTGTGGGGCCCACGGGCTTTTGAACAGTGATGAATCATAAACTTTCATATTCCTAACTGTCATTGTAACGGTTTGGGTCCAAGTTTTAAATTACTGTTTGCAGCTGTTTGAGCAAAGAGAGAAGATGGGCACTGACCAAAAAATCAAAGCTCCCCTCATTCTCATCAAAGATCTCAAAAAATTTAGTATTTAATATCTCAAAAACTTACTTTATTTATTTTAATAACTCATTTTACAATACATTCAGTATCAAAAGTTTTATATTTTTTACCACTTCATTAATTAAAGATAGTGAGAGAGAAGAAAAGATATTGAAAGAGAGTCCGGTGAAAAGAAAAGAGGAATAGTAAGAGAGGGAAAAGATATTTTAATAAAAGTAGTATTAAAATGTTATTATATTTATAAGATTTGAGCTATAGTGAACTGTAATAGATAGCCGTCCACTATAGCTCAGATGCTAAAAATTTTAACACTAACATCTTTGAAATGAGATGCTAAAAAATAACATTTTTAGCTTTTGAGAGCTTTAATGGAAATGCTCTAAGATTTTCATTTTCTCCTTCCTCCTTTCATTTTCTCTTTCTACTTTCTACCTTTCCATATGACAGGGTAAATTGCAAACTAAAGTCAATCGAATTATCCGAGCTATGAATCTTTATGCCTTGTAAATGCTGATGGCTGGTTGGAGTCTTGGAGACTTGGAGTTAAATTCAGGTCCTTGTAGATTCATAGTGCACATATGAGGGGTCAATTAGGCATATCTAAAAATTTAAACATTGGGGCTGGAAAACTCTTCAGCATTGTGTATTGGATGCAGAGAGAACAGATAGCTTAACCACTCTTCAGGTAACTCATTCATTATTCCATTATGTCTATGCTGAAAATGTTATTTTTGGAATATAAGATACAATAGATATGTGCTGAAATAATGAATATTGATGGAATATTGCTCATTTGCCATTTTAATTCTTCAGATATATGCATCCTGAGGCTGAAATATGTGTTTTAAAAGCTTTATTCTAGTCATAATTATACATTTATTGACCTCTTTTTTTCTTATTAAATTTGTTTGTGTTTCATTTAAAACTTCTAAACAATCGTTTTAGATCACTAAAGTTTAGGGATAAAAAAAAGAGAGAAAGAAAGAAAGAAAGAAACCCACACACACAAACACACAATTGTGCTATATTCCTCTTTTATGACTTCTTCCTTTCTGTTAGTTTGACAGATGCTCAAAACGAAGATGTGGTGAAGCAGTTTCTCAACGAAAATGGCTGCTGGTAGGATCTTTGTGCATTGAACTGTAATCTACTTAAAATTTCTGCGTTGAATTTCAAGTAACTGATGTATGAAATATTTGAAAATTTATAAAGTCTTTAGCTCAGTAATATTATAAATTGCATAGCCTGTTCAAAACATTTCGATGTCTTTTTGTTGGTAATCACAAAGTTCTATGCTTTTCCCAATGGTGGTTTTGATTAATGCAGAGCCTAAGCTTTTTCTCACAGACAGAACTTTGAAAATAATTCAACTAGATTTGAGTGATCCAGCCATATGATATTAGCTTGAAATTCACACGACATTTGAATTAGTCCTCCAGTCATATGATATTAGCTTGGAAGTCATATTACGCTCTCTTTCTTTCGGGGATAATATTCTCTAAAAATTGAGTCATCCTTTAAAATAGTATTTTTCATAAAACTACCTCATTTTTTTATGTTCGGTAGTAATTTTCAATGAATTGAAAAACAATCTCCTAACTTCTTGTTAGTGCACAATTGTATCTGGACCCAAAAATGAATGTTGGACTCAGGCTCAATGAGCCTTATACAATAAAATTTGTAGAATATGGGTTTGAAATCTAGGTTCGGGATGTTGGAAATTCAATTAATAGGCTAGAATGTTACAATCTGTGCAAATGATGAACAAATATGACAAATAGATCTCCTCGGACGTAAGCCGAGGAAGATTCGTATAAATATTCTCTTTCTAGGTCCAAGTTTACAATCCTTAGTTCCTATTTTTCTCTTAGCAGAAAGTGCAGCCCCCCTTCTCCTTTCTCTCTTGTCTCCTTATATACTTCTTCTTCACTGGTTCCTCTACGTGTCATACAAATCTTCCCCTTAGATACTTGTTTCATCCGCCACCTTCTTGAAGTCTTCAAACAATATGACTTCAAGAATTTTTCCATTAATGCGGCCACAGGGGTAGATGCAGGGTCTTTAATGTGGAGGTAGCAGCCTTTTCCTTAGATATTTCTCTCATATCCTTGCGTCTAGAGGGTGCTTGGATCGCCCTCTTATCCACCAGTTATTTTTAGGATTTTTCCTTTAACCCGTTTAGCAAATCCCAGGATCTTTGCCGAGCCCGTCCGAGGAGACATTCATCCTCGGACAATTCCTCGAACCTTTGTAGTATAAGCTGACTTGTGGGCTTAGAGACCTCCTGACAAAAACAAATTGGTACTAGCCAATCAGACCCAAAATTCAAATGTTTATTTGATAGCTTTTACCCCCCACACTTTCCTTATTTAGTTTGTTGTGAGATAGAATTGTTTTCCAAAAAAAATTAGTGGAAAATAATCTCTAAAAATAATCTTTACTTTTTCTATTAACCAAAAATAGTTTTCCTTTTTGAATAATTTTTTCTAATGCTACACATTGAAAAATACGAAAAACTATCTTTACTTGCATTTGGTGGGTCTTTCTTTTCAGTGGTTACTATTGATTGGATGAAAACTCATGGTGTAGATAATAACCACATTAAATTTTAAAGTTCAGTTTATTTCAGTTCATATTTAGAAAAATATACTTTTTTGTGGGAAAATTGGCTAGGCGATTTTTTTCCAGGGGGAGTGGGGTTTCAATTATATTTCTTATTCTAGCACACTTGCATGTTTTAATAGCAAAATAACTATAATTGTTGTAAAATTGGTCGTGCCCGGTGCACAAACATAGTCTAGGGAAGGTGACGGGTAGAAAATCCTACCCTCAATTTTGGAGAGACTAATTCTGAATTTAGTTGCCATGGATTGATTAATTGATCTCTTTTGATGACTTGGATTTCAAGAATTTTTCTTTATTTTATTTTTAACTTTTCTGAAAAGCGTATAGAATTGGCTATCCTTAGCAAAAAATATACAAAATAATGATGCAGCCCTCTCCTTTCCAAGTATTATTCTAGAACAGAACAAAATTTTGAAGCTTTGTTTTGATGCAAGAGTTTCCTATTGATTTGTTTGCCCTCACCAACGAACTGATCTTAGATCTTTCACTAACTTGTCATAGAGCTAATATCTTAGTTCTTTGGTATAATTATACGAGTAAAATGATATTAAGACAATTATTTATTCTTGGGTGATGATGCTGCCTCAGCCTCAGTTTGCAATAATGATCTTGTCATTCAATGCAACCATGGGGAAGCCTGTAAATACTTCAGTAAACATGGCAAGTTTCTGTTTTTTTTTTTGGATAGGATTGGCAAGTTTCTGTTGATCCGTTTGATGAGGTTGATAGGTACTTCTAATATATGATGAATCATTCTTCTTACAAATTCAATCAATGTGGTTTTCGTGTCAGATTTTTGCTTGGATATATCTTCTTGTTGCAATGCTGTTTAGACTTAAGAGAGTGATATACAACCAAGATATTTGTAGTAGTACCTACTTTTATAGTTTATATTAGGTTATGCAATAAATAGGCAAGATTCTGTTGTTACAAATGGTGCAAAAAGTTCATCAAAAAAATGATGCAAAGGCTACGAACCGTATATGAGCATGTCAATATCCCACTGTCTAAAATGTGAATAGTTAAAAAATTACACCAAAGATTCATTGTACTTGGACAAGTGTATATATGGTCATCCCCTCCTTAAAACAAAAAATAAAAATAGTAACATGTCTTTCGCATAATAAGAGTATTTGCATCAAGTGTAAAAATTCATATCTATTATTTTTTTTTAAAAAGAAAAATTCATATCTATTTTAACATAAAAACTCATTTTTTTTTCAATTTTACTCTTGATGACCTTTATTGAATCACAATAAAGTATGTCAAAGATTTTGTAAAATATTTGTTTAAGTAGAATAATTTTTTAAAAGATAAACATTGTAAATTGTTATAATGTTTCTTTTTTTTTGGGTTTTCCAAATTAATTGGAAACTTCCAAACCCGTAGTTATCCTAGATTTAAATAATTTGATTCCCAGACGTATGCAGCTTTGAAAATTTTCTGGCAAAGTCAAAACTATGTGTCAATGATTAAGATATATATGTACCTACTCTCCACGTTACTGGTGTTTTGTCAATTTGTGGTACAGTAACAGCTATTCATGATAGAAGAACAAAATCAATAATTGAATAAGGCTGGGCCTGGTGGCACTGTTCCTGCTTGCATTGGCCTTATTTTACATCCTCACCCTTCTGTTTTCATTCGTATATATGGAATCCTACGTGATGTTGACTTTGAATGAACTTACCCAAAAAAAAAAAAAAATGCTGATTTTGTTTGAAAAGTTGGCGAGTGGCAACTGTTGCCGTATTGCATAAAATTAGGCGCACCTAATTTTTGAATTGAATAGTGATTTGAAGTCACACCTTCAATTCATAAATTAAGTGTGGGTTTTATTAACGTGTATTCTTAAGAGGTATATTAATAAATTGTCATAGAAAATTTTTTATCAGAAATTGAAAAAATATCAAATTTTTTTACAATTTTTTTAATATTTTTTTTAATTTAAGATAAAAATTTTCTTAAAATAAATTATTAATCAGACCCACTAAATATATATAAAACTGTGTGTAACAACTTGCGTCTTATTCATTAGTAAATTAACCAAATTACCATAGTTACTGTAAGTGCACAATTGCACCTGATCCCAAGAACAGTTATGGGCCCAGACCCAATGAGCCTTAAACAATATGAATTTGTAGAGTGCGGGTTTTAAACCCAGGTTAGAAGAGTTTAAGGGTTATATGGCAAGTCAAAGATTGTCAGCACTCAAAAATAACAAGGAATATTGTAACTCAACCTCCTCGGACGTAAGCCGAGGACTGTTCTTATATTATCTTTCTTTTCTTTCTTTTTCTTTTGATTACCAAGAGAGAGAGAGAGAGATCCCCTTTTTCTATTCTGGGTCTCTCCTTAAATACTCATCTTTCTAATCCCCCATACACGTGTTGCCCCATCTCCCCCTTAGCCTAGATATTTCTTCTCTCAGTGCGTTTGAATAGTAACCAGAAGTTTCCCTTCCGCTGTTCTGGTGTCACTTCCCCATTAATGCGGCTAAGGTAGTAGGTGAAGGGTCTTTAATGTGGAGGCAGCAGCCTTTAGTACTTTTCAAACACCGGAGCTTCTAGGACATCCAAGGGTTCACCCCTTTTAACCGTTGATCTCCGTCATGTCGTTTATATGTCGTTATGATAACGTTGCTGATTCTTCTATGCCCATCTGAGAGTAAAATCAACCTCGGATTGGTCCTCGGGTCCTCGGCGCATGAGTAGGCCCAAGGCACTGCAAGGTTTCAAAATCAAGGGTAGGTCAGCCTTACTTAGTATGGCCTAAAGGCCCATATACCTGTCAGGACCTCTTTACTCCCCACAATAGCCCCTCAAAATTCTAATTTTCGAAGTCCGAGGAGAAAAATAGAGTTTTGATCCGAAGAGAACTTATTCTGCACACTTCACGAGTGATTGCACGTGTGGAAACCGTTTCGTATACCAGAGGATGCCACTTGGCGGTTTCATTTTCAAAACGCGCGCATTTATTACTGTGTGTTACACTCTGTCCCCACGTTCAACGGTGAGATGGGCATCCAACGGCCCTCATTGCTCCACGAAAATTTGGGCGGGGTAAAACTAAATTCGAGGCCGCCATTCCGCACGTCGTGACGCTTCGGGAATCTGCGCCTTCATTTATTTTGCCAGGGACTGATCCCATCAAAACATCAACAATCACATTTCGTCTTCAGAAAACCGTGGAATTTGCATATCCTCAAACTCCGTAAGTTCTTACTCACCACTCATTTCTTTCTCAACCCTTTATCCTCGGACTTTGTCCTCGGCTGTCCTAGTAAACGCTTTATTCTTTAGAGTCTAACCTTTCGTTATTTTCTGGGTAGATTTAAGTGTCTTGTCGATACGGCCGCCGGAATGGAAGGCTTCAGAGCCAAATACCACATTCCCGGTGACGTAGGCCTAAAGTATTGCCGGCGGAGGCCGTGGCTAACTCTAGGAAGGAGGGAGAGGTCATAATCCCAATGATAGCCTTTATTGAAGGCGGGATGACCCTCCCAATGAAACCTGTGATGAGGGAATACCTTCGCAACCATAGGTTGTGTCCCGACCAATGCCTCCCTAACGTTTTTAGAGTTTTAGGCAGCGTCGATGCCTTAAATGAACAGATGGGGTTAAACCTCACATGGCACGATGTCGTTTTTCTGTACGAATCCCACAAATTATCCAACGTAGGCTACTATATTAAGTCCCGGTCCAGTGTCGTTAGGTTAATCTCCTGTTTGCCCAAGTCCAACAAAGGCATGAAGGACGACTACCTGATCGTCTCTGAAAACTGGCACGACGGTCTCCACTGCCCAGTACAGTGGGGGGAACCAGGTGCGACACCTAAGGACTAACCTCCCTAAACAAATCCTCCCTCAACACTAACCAACATATTTTAGACATATTTCAACGTGTTTATCTTTATCTTTTACTGTATGAATCTGACAAGTTGTTTAATTTCTCACTTCTCTCCTTTGTTTGTTGTTTGCAGATAAGCGAAACGTACGCCCTCGTTTGAGCCATTGCAACGTTGCCGACCTGAACCGGATACTTCGATCCGAGGTGTTTGTTAGCGCAGACAGACAGCTCCGAGCTGCTCACTTGATCCTGGGATACGAGCCCATCTCCTCGGACTTCCAGGAGATAGACAACGCTATAGTAGCCGGTGACCGACGACGAAGGAGGATCAACGTTGCCCGGCCAAACTTTCTAGACGACCACGACCTCCCAGACACCCCTCAAACCATTCTCTACCTACAACCCGTAGCAGCCATCCCCCTCGCCGTCCACTCCGAGGTAGCTGCTATCCCAGAAGAGCAGGTCTCTTCCTCCCATACGTTAGACGACGAGATAGACCAGTTCCAACTCGAAGAATACAACGAACCTCGAGGGAATCAGTTTGTCGTGCTTTCTGACGAGGAGGAAGATACTGCCGAGGCTTCTGGAGTTGCTGGTCTTGTAGTTGCACTCCCAGAAGTCGACTCCGAGGACACCATGGACAGAATGAAGGACCTTCTCACCGATAGAGCCGCGAGGGTCAAGGTGAAGAAAACAGGGGCAACCCCAGTCCCTCAAACTCTGCCACTTCCCCCTCCTCCAGCTGAGCCAAAGGTTCAAGCCGAGGACCCCAAGAAAAAGAGAAAGGGGGAAGATGAAGGGGCGACCAACAAAGGCCCGAAGAAACCACGCAACCAACCTCCACCGGCTCAGCAGCAAAAACAGGACAAAGGCAAAGGTAGAGCCCGTTCGGTTGAGAGCGGGGAGATTGGGGTGGTAGCTGATGTGCGCAGGGCACCAACCACCTGGTCCCCTAACTTAAAACTGGATGGCGCTCCTATTTCCTGCCAGTCCAGTATAAGGGCGGTTCAACATGGCCATGCCCACCACTTGGCCGAGGTGTTGGAACGCCCTCTTTTGCTGCCCAAGGACATGGAGTCCTTGGAAAAAATGAGCCAGCCACAGCTCTTCCTTGCTTTGAAGAGAGACTTGGCGCTGTATTATTTTTTTGTTTTCTTCTCATGAAGAGTTTATTTTTAGCAATATTTATAAGTTTTGTTGTGTTTGACCCCACCATTTTCATTGCAGGCTGTTCAGGAGGTCTTCGTAGCTGAAAAGTTATTGAAGATACTCGGAAAAAGGCCAGGGCCGAGATGGAGGTCAGGTTGGAGACTGAGAAGTCTCTGGGGACAGCCATCGCTGAAAACGAGAAGCTGCTCTCGGGGTGGCTAATGTAAAGAGAGAGAGAGATGGTGCTAGGTCAAGTCTCAAAACTATGGAGACCCAAATAGAAGGACAGCGCAAGCTCCTCCATGAAAAAGATGATGAGATTGCCCGAGCTCAAAAGGAACGCTCAGATTTGGAGAAGGAAATTGCGCTGCTGAAGAGAGAAACCAGCACATTTCAAAGCTCTTTACAAGCTGCCAAACAGGCGAGCTATCAGGAAGGGGTGGCCAACACCGAGGAGCAGCTGATCGAGGCCTTCGCGGCCTTGTGCGTGAATACTACCAGAAGGTTTGGGTGGAGGCCTTAAACGCAGCTAGAATTCCCCCCTCCTTGGAGTTGAGAAGTCCCGAGAAAGTCTGGATTCACTGGAAATCCAGGAAATTGAGGAGGCTCCTGCTGCCACCCCACCCCTGACTCAACTCTACCAGAGCTGCCCAGGTGGTCTACAGCCCATCCTAGATCCTACAGAACCCTTGGGTTCCAACAAAGAACAGGAAGCTGATGTGGATGCCGAGAAGGATCTCAGTCTAGCCTTGGAGCATAATGTCATACCAGCAAAGGAAGCGGATAAAGGGAAGCATATTCTTTCCCTTTTGAAGTGGAGCTGAAAAAGACTGAAGGTGAGCACTTCTCATGTGGACCCTCCTTCTGAACCTTAAGGCGAGATTAGGGCTTCTTAGTCTCCATCCTTATATTTATCCCCTTTGTAATACTTATTATGCAATTTTAAAAGAACAATTTTATATACCTTTTTATCGCATTGCGTTTGTTTTTACTTCGTTTATTTTGTACTGTTTTATTGAAGTTTGTTTGAGTAAACAAATCCAACTACAAGAATTATCCACTTATGACCATACGCATATTATAGGACTTAACAAAAAGATCACGTGGTTTGAAATATCACTAATAACCAAAGGTTTTCAAGCAACAATTAAACTTCTGCAACGTATAGCATTTGTTGTTGGTATGATGTAAGATTCGAAGACCATAAATTTAGTTTACAATTAGAGGGACAACTTTAGATCTGAGTTAATGGACAGTAAAGCGCTACGTCCTGAGAACAATAAGAAGGTAGTTTTGACCAAGTCCATGGTCTAAAGTAGTAGACCTCGTCCCTTGCATGATTCTGTTTTTAATGAATGTAAAGTCCGAATATCGTTCCTTACATCACTTTGATTAACACTTTCCTGGCTTGATAAAGAATTATCTTCACAAGTTTACAGTCCGAGGACAAGATTTAAACCAACCTTTCCTTTGATCCTTTCGATTATTATTCCGTGATAACTTAAAAGATGTTAAATTCCCAAAGTAGGAGGTCCGAGGACCCGGCATAACTAAGGTTCTGTTTAACAAATGATAAGACATCAATTTCCACAAGGTTGGTGGTCCGAGGACTACACTTAACCAAGTTTCTGTTTGATTCTTTAAGATGTAATTCCAAATGTTAATTTTCCCAAAGTAGGAGGCCGAGGACCCGGCATAACTGAGGTTCTGTTTAACAAATGATAAGACATCAATTTCCACAAGGTTGGTGGTCTGAGGACCACACTTAACCAGTTTCTGTTTGATTCTTTAAGATTGTAATTCCAAATGTTAATTTTCCCAAGTAGGAGGCCCGAGGACCGGCCATAACTGAGGTTCTGTTTACAAATGATAAGACATCAATTTCCACAAGGTTGGTGGTCCGAGGACCACACTTAACCAAGTTTCTGTTGATTCTTTAAGATTGTAATTCCAAATGTTAATTTTCCCAGTAGGAGGCCCGAGGACCCGGCATAACTAAGGTTTGTTTAACAAATGATAAGACATCAATTTCCACAAGGTTGGTGGTCCGAGGACCACACTTAACCAAGTTCTGTTTGATTCTTAAGATTGTAATTCCAAATGTTAATTTTCCCAAAGTAGGAGGCCCGAGGACCCGGCATAACTAAGGTTCTGTTTACAATGATAAGACATCAATTTCCACAAGGTTGGTGGTCCGAGGACCACACTTAACCAAGTTTCTGTTTGATTCTTTAAGATTATGTTGCTGGGAAATTCATGAAATATTAATAATTTTTGAGTAAGCACAATCAGCAGCAAACTTTTTAATAGTAATACCTTCGTAGGATTTACGTTCCACGGCCGTGGTACAACATTTTCATCTAAATCAGCTAGCCGATAAGATCCTATTCCTGCTACTGAAATAATACGATAGGGGCCTTCCCAGTTGGGTCCTAGCTTGCCCCAGGCTGGGTTCTTAGTTGTGTCCACAACCTTTCTTAAAACAAGATCACCAGGTGCCAATGGCCTCAGCTTCACATGGGCATCATATCCGTTAAGTTTTTGTTGGTAATAAGCCATCTGGACCATAGCTGCCTCACGTCGTTCTTCAAGTAAATCTAGACTTGTCTCAAGAGCCCATCGTTGCTCTTAGTATTAAATGCACTCGTCTTCAGGGTGGGAAAACCAGATTCCAGAGGTATTACCGCCTCGGCCCCATAAGTCATAGAAAATGGCGTTTCTCCGGTGGACCTGCGCGGTGTGGTTCGATATGTCCACAAAACGTGAGGGAGTTCTTCTACCCATCTCCTTTCGCATCATCCAACCTTTTCTTCAACCCGTTGACTATGACCTTGTTAACTGCCTCGGCCTGGCCATTTCCTTGAGGATAGGATGGGGTGGAGTACCTGTTTATGATACCCATGTCACCACAATATGCCTAAAGGCGTTGCTATCAAATTGAACACCATTGTCAGACAAGCGTGTGTGGTATGCCGAATCTAGTAACAATATTTTTCCAGATGAACTTTTTGGAATCAACATCCCTAATATTTGCCAAGGGCTCGGCCTCAACCCATTAGTGAATAGTCTGTTCCCACTAAAAGCCATCTTTTGTGTGCCTACGGCCTCGGGAAATGGCCCCACTATATCTAGTCCCCACTGCGCGAAGGGCCAAGGGCTGGAAAGGGGGTTAAGAACTCCTCCAGGTTGATGGATATTGGGGGCGAACCTCTGACATTGATCACACTTCCTAGCGTAATCTTGAGCCTCCTTTGCATATTGGGCCACCAGTAGCCCTGAGTCAAAGCTCTGGGCCAAGGATCTTCCCCCAGTGTGGCTGCCACAAATCCCTTCGTGCAGTTCTTCCAGAAGCCCTTCGGTTGAGTCTGGGTGTACACACAACAAGTACGGTCCTGAAAAGGATCGTTTATATAGCTTTGATCCTCGGACAACAGAAACGTGGTGCTTTACGGCGCACCTTATCTGCTTCCGATCTGTCCTCAGGGAGAACATCACTCCTAAGAAAGGATATGAGCGGGTCCATCCAACTATGCCCAGGTCGTATGAGATGAATGCGGGCACATTGGTGGCGACAGAGAGGGTTCTAGTAAATCCTCGATAAGGATCACCCTGGGTAAAATTTGAGCCGAGGTCGTTGCCAGCGTAGCCAAGGAGTCGGCATGAGTGTTTCCAGTCCGAGAGATGTGAACCAAGACAAAGGAATCAAACTCAGCTTGCTGACGTTTGACCTGGGCCAAATACTCCTGCATTCGTGAATCTCTAGCTTCCATGGTTCCCATAACCTGGCCGACCACCAACTGAGAGTCCGAGAGACGCAAATGTCTTTCCCACCCATCCTGTGCACCATTCTCATTCCCACCAGAACCGCTTCGTATCAGCCTCATTATTAGTGGCCGAGAACGCCAATCTCATTGATTTTTCGAAGATAATTTCCTCGGGGGAGATCAGAACAGTCCAACACCAGATCCTCTTTGATTGGCCGCTCCATCCACATACACTTTCTAGATCGGAGATATTGTCGCTGTGACCACACCAACTGATTTTTCAACCACGGGGAAATCCCCTAGAGCTTCTTCCAGCAATGGCTCAGAAAACTCCGCCACCAAATCGGCGAGGACCTGACCCTTCACCGAGGTGCGAGGCGTGTATTTAACATCAAAAGCCCAGGATGGTCCCCCACTTCGCTATTCTTCCTGAGTAGTCGGCGCTGCGAAGCACTGCCTTGAGAGGCAGTTGAGTCAGCACGACCACTGTATGGACTGAAAATAATGGGGAAGCTTTCGGGTAGCATGAACAATGGCCAGGAGTGCTTTTTCCAAGGGTAGATAACGCACCTCAGCGTCACCCAGAGTGATTGCTAACATAATAAACGGTCTTTGCACTCCGTTATCTTCCCTTATCAGGACCAGGCTGACCGCGTGGACGGCCACTGCCAGGTAAGCAAATAAAATCTCATGCGCCTCTGGACGAGAGAGAATAGGGGCCGAGAAAGATAATGCTTCAGCTGTTGAAAAGCTAACTCGCAGTCCTCAGACCACTTAAACCCTTCCATTTGTTCAACAGCTGGAAGAAAGGACGACAGCGATGGCTGACCGAGATATGAATCGATTCAAAGCGGCTATCATTCCTGTTAGCTTTTGAATCTCCTTTGGGTTCCGAGGAGACTGCAAGTCCTGAATAGCCTTGACCTGGGATGGATTTACCTCTATTCCTCTATGTGTAATCATATACCCCAAGAACTTTCCTGACCCCACACCAAAGGAGCACTTGGAGGCGTTGAGGCGCAACCTGTACTTTCTTAGAATTTGAAAAGTGTCAGACAAATCCTTTATATGTGAGAGTATTGATTTGCTTTCACCACCATGTCGTCTACATACACCTCGATGGTTTTCCCATCTGCTGTTCAAACATTCTGGTCATCATCCTTTGATAGGTAGCCACAGCTCTTCAACCCGAATGGCATGACAGTGTAGTGGTAATTTCCTATTGGAGTGATGAAAGCAGTCTTCTCTTGATCCTCCAATGCCAGGGGAATCTGATGGTAACCCTGGAAAGCGTCCAAAAAGCTCATCCGAGGATGTCCGACAGTGGCATCCACCAATTGATCAATATGCGGCATGGGGAACGAATCTTTGGGACAGGCCTTGTTCAGGTCCGTGAAGTCCACACATACCCTCCACGTTCCATTCTTCTTCTTGACTACAACGGTATGAGCCAACCACTCAGGGTAGAAGACTTCTTGATAGCCCCAGCCCTCTTAAGCTTGGCCACCTCTTCCTTCACGGCCTCGAATGTTCTTTGGAGGAGCGCCGAGGTGGCTGCCTTCTTAGGACATGGCCGAGTTGACATTCAAGTGATGACAAATGAAACTCGGATCAACCCCTGGAGCCTCGTAGGGATCCCACGCAAAGACGTCAACATTTTTCCTCAAAAATTCGATCAATTCCATCTTCTCCTGGTATGGCAAAAGTGTACCGACTTGGAAAAACCTCTCCGGTCGTCGGCCACTGGGAACTTCTCTAACTCCTCACAACGTGTTTCCTCTCCTGGCAGCACTCCTGATGCGTCAGGTGACGTTAACTGCTATAAGCTCTGGTGAACGAAACCGAAGGCTCAATCTCCGCTTGGTGCAATACTGCAGCTGATATGCACTGCCTAGCCACCGACTGACTGCCGAGGATTTCTTCAACACATTCCCCCGAGGGGAACTTGACCTTGACGTGTAAGGTAGAGGAGACAGCCCCCAACGCATGCAACCAAGGCCTGGCGAGGATGGCCGTATATGGAGAGTATGCGTCTACAACAATGAAATCCACCTCTACCGTTTCTGAGCCGGATTGAACGGGCAAACGAATTTGTCCTCTCGGCATCACGGATCTGCCTTCAAAGCTTATAAGGGGCGAATCATAAGGAGTCAGGTCCTCCGCCCTCAATCTTAGCCCCCTATATAGATCAGGGTACATGATATCTGCACCGCTGCCCTGGTCTATCATCCACCCTCCTCACGTCATAATTTCCTATCCTGAGGGTGACCACGAGGGCATCGTCATGGGGCTGAATAGTACCAGCCTTATCCTCTTCGGTAAATCCAAAAACGGCAAAATGACCTTTGGCATCTTCGGCCTACTACCTCCCCCCTCGGCCTGAGAATGAGAGACTGCCATCACCCTGGTCGGGCTTGACCTGTCCTGCCAGGTGCAGCGAAGATGACATTGATGGTTCCCAATGCTGGCCGAGAGGAGTGTTCTCTGATTGTTTGAGGCAACTTGATTGCCCTGCCCGGAAGACTGACACAAATGCTGCTTTAACTTTCCTTCACTGACGAGCTGCTCCAAGTGGTTCCAAAGAGTCCTATAGTTCTCGGTGGTATGGCCCACATCCTGATGGTACTGACAAAAGAGGTTTTGATTCCTCTTCGCAGGGTCGCCTGCCATCTTCCCAGGCACTTAAAGAAAGGCTCTTTACGAACTTTCTCTAGTAATTGATGTACTGGCTCTCGGAATACTGTATTTACAGCTTGAGGTGCTGCTGAATTGGACTGTCCGAAATAATCTTCCTCGACCTACTATTATGTATCGGTCCGACCTGAAATCCCTTCTCTCTGCGGGATAACCTTCTCCTTCCCCTTCCTTGCTGTTGGTCCTCCTCTACCTCTTATATTCGTCAATGCGATCCATAAGGCGACGTACGCTGCGGACAGGTATTTCGTCAGAGACTTTCTCAAGTCGTGGTCTGTAGGAAGACCTACCTTAAATGTATTCAACGCCACTTCATCGAAATCGCCATCTATCTCGTTAAACATCTCCCAGTAACGATCAGAGTATGTTTTTAGCGTCTCTCCCTCTTTCATGGTCATGGATAACAGTGAGTACAATGGCCGAGGGACTCTGCTACAAGTAATAAATCGCGAGGCAAATGATCTAGTCAACTCCCCAAATGAACCTATGGACCGTGACTTGAGGCCGTTGAACCACCTCATGGCTACAGGTCCCAAGCTAGAGGGGAAGACTTTGCACATCAGCGTCTCGTTGTGAGAGTGTATGGCCATTCTCTAGTTGAAGTGGCTCACGTGCTCCACCGGATCAGTCTGGCCATTGTAGATGGTAAAGGTGGGCTGAGTAAATCTCCTGGGAAGTCTCCCCTTCTCAATCCTCCGAGAAAACGGAGATTTGGAGAGCTGGTGTAACGCCCTGCTCATAGCATCGTTGCCTAGGCCCTAGAAGGAACCCTTTTGCGCTTGCGGGCTGGCTGATCGTCCTCCCACCGGAGGACGCTGAGCGGGGGGGAGCGCGTCCTGTGTCGTAGCCACCTTCCCCATCTTCACCAGAAGAAGGACTGGACAAGGACGGTGAAGACCTACGTCTGGCGCGACGTAACTTCCTCTTCAAACGGTTAATCTCGTCCTGCATGGCTCTAGAACCATCATCATGAGTGCTGCTAGCCCCACCTAGAGCATGGCTATCCCTTGGGTACTCTGAATGGACGCTTCCTTCACGATCCCTTCGACGTTCGAGACGCTCAAAATGATCTTCAGGTTGCGATCCCTGGGACTCTGCATGGTGACCGCCTAAGCCTGCCATGATATCCCTACCTTTTCTAGACTAGATTTCCCACAGACGGCGCCAATTGTAAGTGCACAATTGCGCCTGATCCCAAGAACAGTTATGGGCCCAGGCCCAATGAGCCTTAAACAATATGAATTTGTAGAGTGCGGGTTTTAAACCCAGGTTAGAAGAGTTTAAGGGTTATATGGCAAGTCAAAGATTGTCAGCACTAAAAAATAACAAGGAATATTGTAACTCAACCTCCTCGGACGTAAGCCGAGGACTGTTCTTATATTATCTTTCTTTTCTTTCTTTTTCTTTTGATTACCAAGAGAGAGAGAGAGAGATCCCCTTTTTCTATTCTGGGTCTCCCCTTAAATACTCATCTTTCTAATCCCCCATACACGTGTTGCCCCATCTCCCCCTTAGCCTAGATATTTCTTCTCTCAGTGCGTTTGAATAGTAACCAGAAGTTTCCCTTCCGCTGTTCTGGTGTCACTTCCCCATTAATGCGGCTAAGGTAGTAGGTGAAGGGTCTTTAATGTGGAGGCAGCAGCCTTTAGTACTTTTCAAACACCGGAGCTTCTAGGACATCCAAGGGTTCACCCCTTTTAACCGTTGATCTCCGTCATGTCGTTTATGTGCCGTTATGATAACGTTGCTGATTCTTCTATGCCCATCTGAGAGTAAAATCAACCTCGGATTGGTCCTCGGGTCCTCGGCGCATGAGTAGGCCCAAGGCACTACAAGGTTTCAAAATCAAGGGTAGGTCAGCCTTACTTAGTATGGCCTAAAGACCCATATACCTGTCAGGACCTCTTTACTCCCCACAGTTACCTTTCCTTTTAGTATCTCTATAAGAATTATAAGAATTGTTCTAAATTTTAGTAATTTTAATAACTACATCCTAAGAGCACTTGCAGCAGTGGAGCTAAATAGCTATATAACTATTTTAGCTCCACCAAAATACCAAAAAGAAGCATGCAGCAGTGGAGCTAAATCTATATTTTTTTTTAGCTCATTGCTACAGTGCACATCTATCTATAGATGTGCACTGTTCATGAGAGCTAAAAAAAAATTAATTTTTTATTTTGTGTTCACATTACCTTTTTATTGTGGTGTTTTGATTGTAGTGAGATGTATTATTTTATTGTGGTAGATATATTATTTTATTATGATGTTTATATTATTTTATTGTATTGAAAGCTAAAATAGATCCACTGTTGCATCATGTGTGTAGGTAAAATAGATAAAGTAACTTTTAGTGGAGCTAAATTACTAAATTTTTAACTCTACTGCTGTGAATGCTCTAAGCTAGAAAGAAAATGAATCTACTTCGAATATGATACAAATACATCAAAATGTCCACGTGGCAAAACCAATGAAAAATCAGCGGGACCCTTTAAGGGTGCCACGCAAGTTTTTGTTAACCTGTCTGCGTGGCGTCACCCGTGACATCAATCAGAGAATGGATCCCACACTCCAACTCCACATGTCTCAATCCAACGGTCAAGATTAAACACTGCATCAAGAATCACGTGGCATATATATTCGGGCCCATGGCCCAAAAGTAAAAAGTTCCATTCTTTTTGGGTCCAAATTTTTAAAAGTTTGATAGCTGTTTGAGGAGAGAGAGAGAAGATGAGCATCAATGAAGAAATCAAAACTCCACTCAGTAAGATTATCATTTTCATTTTTCTTTTTCCTTACTTTTTTTTTTCCTCTTCAACTTTCCACTTCTCCAAACAGTAAGCTAAGCATCAATACTTTTTTTTTTTTCCACTCATAATGCACAGTACGAACCTCCGATTCGAGCTCACCGGAAATCGAGAACTCTCCGATCGAGCAAGTAGCTCTGACGGTTCCGATAACCGACGACACTTCACTCCCGAGCTTCACATTCCGAACATGGATTCTAGGAACCCTAGCGTGTGGCCTCCTCTCCTTTCTCAACCAATTCTTCTGGTACCGCAAAGAGCCTCTCACGCTAACGTCGATCTCGGCTCAGATCGCGGTGGTTCCACTGGGCCACCTCATGGCCTCGACGATAACGAAGCGAGTGTTCTTCAAAGGACGAAAGCACGAGTTCACGCTGAATCCAGGTCCGTTCAACGTGAAAGAGCACGTGCTGATCACGATCTTCGCGAACTCGGGTGCGGGTAACGTGTACTCGATTCACGTCGTTAGCGCCGTGAAGCTTTTCTACAAGAAGGATATGACGTTCGTGGTGGCGTTAGTCATCGTTATAACGTCGCAGGTGATGGGTTTCGGGTGGGCCGGGTTGTTCCGGCGGTACTTGGTGGACCCGGCTGCCATGTGGTGGCCCCAAAATCTCGTCCAAGTCTCGCTCTTCAGGTACTCTTGACTCTCCTCCTTATCTTTCGATCATGTTTCGTTATGTTTTAAGTTAATTCAATGGTCTTGATAACAAGTGGCCGATTCGGCGTTGAATGTTGAGTTTGTGTGTAAGAGATTTCGATTAGATTCTGTTGGAATCTAATACTTTTCTAAATCCACTTGAGACTTGTCTTTATATAAAGAAACTGAAAGAGTCGCGTTAACCAATGCATGTGGTTAAAGTTGAATCTTTTATTGAATCTGCGATCTCCGTTATATAAATGCAATCAAATTAGTTAATTTTTTTTATTTATTATTTGTCTTTATTGTTTTTTATTGTTCAAACTATTGCGTCAGTTCATGAAGATAATTCTTTATTATCAGTCAAAAACACCCATCAATTTTTAGGATCGTCAAAAATTGAATTCTAAATTAACTAAAACCTACCCTTTATTGCTTTCCAACATGTTAGAAATCCAATAAAATCAACGGTCATAAAGAAAATGCTAAATTAGCACACATTTAATTTTACAACGTAAATCTTAAAATGACCGTTAGGCCTAGCTGGCAAAATTAAAATATGAAAATTGTATTTTACTGTTCTAGCGGGAAGATGCAATTGTACTTTTTTTTTTTTTTGGCGGGGGGTTTAAAAAGGTTTTGTACTTGTACAATTGTTGTATCTTCATTGCTAACAAATTCTAACCTGCAATTTAGGAACTTACTTTACTATGATAGAGACTTTTTTTTTCTTAAAAAACAAAAACATAATACTCGGTTAGAATAAATGAGACTCGCATATCTACTTGGCATGTCATGGATTACAATGTTGCAAAAAAAAAAAAAAAAATCCATTATCGAACTTTTGGAATCTCCTTTTGCACCAAGAATTGCTATTTTAGGCAGGCAAGATATAGACAACAAATTTCAACTGCTTACTATTACTGCGGTTGTTTTCCTTGTAGTTTTTGTAGCCATAAGTGTTGTCAACTTCAATACAATTATTGTGAATTCACAGGGCACTACACGAGAAGGAGGAGAGGCCCAAGGGTGGATTAACACGAAACCAGTTTTTCCTCATTGCCTTCGTTTGCAGCTTTGGTTACTATGTCTTTCCAGGTTACCTATTCCCAATGTTGACTTCCTTTTCCTGGATTTGTTGGATATTCCCTACTTCTGTGCTTGCCCAACAGCTAGGTTCAGGGCTTCATGGTCTTGGAATTGGTGCATTGGGGTTTGATTGGTCTAGTGTTTCCGCTTACCTTGGGAGCCCATTGGCCAGTCCGTGGTTTGCTACAGCCAATGTTGCTGTTGGTTTTGCACTTTTCATGTATGTCATTACCCCCATAGCATATTGGCTCAATATCTACGAGGCCAAGACGTTTCCCATATTCTCAGATGGGCTATTCACTTCTACTGGCCAAAACTATAATGTTTCAGCTATAATAGACCCCAAGTTTAGCTTTGACAATGAGGCATATGACCGTAAAGGCCCTCTCTATATGAGCACATTCTTTGCTGTGACTTATGGTTTCAATTTCGCCTGCCTTGCTGCCACTATTGTTCATGTGCTCCTCTTCCATGGAAGGTAAGCACACTTCTCTACTTGAATTGTTTGTTTGAAATTTGCAATGAATCGTTTCCTGATTGTTGTTAGATGTGCGTAACTTAGACTATCCCTGTAATTGTATCTTCTATTTGACGAATTCAGTCGGCGATTTTTCATATGGGACAAAACAACATAAAATAGATATTGTTTTGCTAGCACATGCTTCTGTGTGTTTGTACATGTATGTGCCATATGGAGTAGCCCTCTTCAAATTGAAAAAGATTAAGTCAACACCTACAAATATATATATATATATATATATATATATATATATCCAGGCAGGGGTGAACTAGCTTATAGCCTTGTACTTTGTATTATATCAATAAGACCCTCATACTTTCAAGGTTGTAGTGAAATAAGGCAGCTAAGCAAGTCTGCCCTCCAAGAGAAGAAGACGGATGTGCACACAAAGCTCATGAGAAAATATAAGCAAGTTCCTCAATGGTGGTTTATGTGCCTGCTTGTGGTTAACATTGTGGCAACCATATTTGCCTGTCAGTACTACATTGATCAACTTCAATTACCATGGTGGGGCATCTTACTAGCATGCAGTCTTGCCTTATTTTTCACTCTACCTGTTGGAGTCATCACTGCCACAACAAATCAGGTATGTCTTTGCACTATATTACAAATTTTGCATTAAGTTTTATCAATGTGCGGTAAATTCTTTCACCACCATACACACATTTGACTGTAAATTTGGGGTGTTTTTAGTTTTCTACATTTGTTCATGAAAATGCTAAAATGGCGTCTATTTGTTCATCCTTTATGTAGATTTTAAATTTAACCAGCATTGTTTAGCAACTTGTGCATTGAGAACTACATCTACTACATGCAAGTATTAGTCTTCTAACTTCTAACATGAGTAAATCTTTCTCTCGTGAGCAGATGCCAACCTTAAATGTAATCACCGAGTATATTATTGGGTATTTGTATCCAGGATATCCTGTTGCCAACATGTGCTTCAAAGTTTATGGCTACATAAGTATGAAACAGGGGATCACCTTTTTGCAAGACTTCAAGCTTGGTCATTACATGAAAATTCCTCCAAGAGCAATGTTCATGGCACAGGTTAGTATATTATGCACTCCTCTTTACAACTAAATGTTGGGAATATTACATAAAGTAATAATAGAAGAACAAAGTTAACACAAAAGATAAACAGAAAATAGATAACTTGGAGGCATTATATCGTTTTCCTAAAACAATATTTGCCTTCCATACTTTTGTTGCTAAAGGGTTTTCGCAAATTTGTCCCCAAGATATAATCGAGATGTTGGGTTCTATAGATAGCAATTTTGGAGAATGATCACAGGATTTCTTATGTTTCTTGTGTTATTTTTCAAGTGAACATAAATCTTTATTTATATCCATTAGGTTATGTTTTATGAAAATGCACATATGGAGAGTTAGTTATTTTTTCAAGTTAACATAAGCCTCTATTTATACCCATAGGGTTATGATTCATGAAAAGTCACGTATGGAGAGTTAGTTATTTTTTCATAAAACAGTTAATAAAGATTGAAACTTCTTTAACCTTTCTGAACAGTCACTAGAAAATTTCAGAAAATTCAAATTTTCGAATTTTCATTTAGAAAATTCCAGAACTTGAATTTTCACTTTATGAAATCATATTCTCCAAATTCAAATATAATTATTACAACATATACTTGTATATACCTATATATACAACACTAAAAATATTATGGAAATGAAATTTTCAAGTTCTGTTTTAATAAAATGATAATAATATATTTATTTATTACTGGCCCCTGATTTCCATAGCAATGATTCTTTTCAGGTGGCAGGTACCATAGTAGCAGCACTTGTGCATTTGGGAACAGCATGGTGGCTAATGGACACAATTCCAAACATATGTGACAGGGCATTGCTTCCAAAAGGCAGCCCATGGACTTGCCCCGGTGATCATGTATTCTATGATGCTTCTGTCATTTGGGGACTGATTGGGCCTCGGAGGATTTTTGGAGATCTTGGCTACTACTCTGCCATCAACTGGTTTTTCTTAGCTGGTGCTATAGCTCCTGTCCTAGTTTGGCTGGCACACAAAGCCTTACCAGACAGGCAATGGATTAGGCTTATCACTATTCCTGTGCTCTTAGGGGGAATGATGAACATGCCTCCAGCCACATCTGTCAACTACATCAGTTGGATTCTTATTGGATTTGCCTCTGGCTTTATTGCTTACAGGTACTATCGTGATTGGTGGAGTCGTCACAATTATGTGCTCTCTGGGGCACTTGATGCTGGATTAGCTTTCATGGGAGTACTGTTGTACTTGTGTTTGGGGATGGAGCATGTTAACCTCAATTGGTGGGGCAGTGACTCCGATGGATGTCCATTGGCTTCATGTCCAACAGCGCAAGGAGTTGTAGTCGAAGGCTGCCCGGTTTTCTAAGCAAAACATTAGGATTATTTATATGTTGATTAGGGGGAAAAAGAAAAGGTATTTTATTTATTTACTCTTTACTATTCTTCATATATATATATATATATATATATATATATATATTTGTAAATAAACTGTATATTAGTGATATAAGTTAATAAGTTTTTACTGGTTCTCATTTGGGCCTACTATTAACATCATTTTTTAACCTACTACTAACAATCTATCACGTCATCAAGTGTCAAATTTTTTATCAAATTTGTTGTGCTTGTAGACTTTTTCTAGCAATATTGGAAATATTGTACTGTTTGCCAATACGAAAATTCTTTCATTATGGTGCTCTCTTATAGTTTATTGCTATTACCTAGTGAGTTGTTAACCAAATGGTCCAAACAACTGTGATTGATTTGAATCAATGCCTTATGCTAGTTCTTGGGACTATGATCTTGCTTTCCTATTCAAAATACTAAATATATGTGAAACTCCATCTAAGATATAACCAATGCTTTTTAAGAGTTTCCTCGGTGACAAATCATCAAGTTGAGTTCTCCAGTCCTAAATTTTTTCTACCTGTTTTTCTCAAAAACCTACATGTTGCTCTTCTAAACCAGCATGCTACAATTTGCCCATACTTGAAAAAGGACTAAGCTAGCCCTCTACTTAGCTTTTGTCAGCTGTGGCTTTTTATAAAAGGTAAAGATTCTATTATATAACTTATTTCATATCATTTGTAGAAATTCCTTTCCATACGTTTTCGTATTTTAAATGTGTACATTTCGTATGCAATTATGGCTATATAATGTATACAAGTGTGAAAATTGAGTATGAACAAATATTTACCATTTTATAGATATGTCATGGCCTTGCCTTTGGTTTTAGCATTGTCACTATCAAGCACCCATACGAGCTTAGCAGCTCGCCAACTTTTGGACAAACCTATAGACTCAAGTTCAACCCCGATAGTGACACAGCCATACAATCCCATCTATGCTCCAATCCAAGTTACCCAATCTTGCATTGTCAATGTTTCCCACAGTACCAAAGCCGAGGATGCTATTGCCACCACTATTGCCAAGAACCTAAAAACCCTCTGAGCCAACACAAGCAAAAACCATAGTGTGAAATATGCATTCCAAGATACCACTCAAATCTGGCACACGAATCTAGTCAGATTGGGGTCGGGTCAAAAAGTTGTTGGACTAAAACATATTGCTCTTTCTTTAACCCTTAATTAAATCTATGGTTAAACTTAGCTTCAGGTTATACATAAACAGATAATTAACAACCCACCCCCATGCCTGCCTCCGTGTAATGCTCCCAATAACTCTTGCTGAGCAAACTGTCGAGCACCAGCCATATATAGATTTTTTTTTTTGTCGTTGAATATTTGGATATGATATTAAAGTAGGTTCAAAACCTTATTGTGCTTAAAGAATAATAGCCTTAGTAGCTGTGGAAGCCTACACAAAGTATGATTATTTGGTAATTGCATCAACTCATGCATGGTAAATTTGCTTTTGAAAGTTAATGGGCACGATAACAAAGGGCATCAGACACAAGGTTTGCTTTAGAAAAGTGCATCGACAAATCATGCACTATACCCTGGAAAGAATAGTTGAATGATAGTGGGCAGTCGTATCAAGTTTAGAAAAAAGAAAAGAAAAGTTTAGCAAAAAAAAAGAAAAGAAAAGAAAAAGAAGTACAAGGACTAAGAACAACGTAAAATCCCCTAACATATATATTCGGACATCAAAGGTAAGAGGGAGACTGTACATTTCTTTAAGGTAAGAGGCCATCACAAACGGAAGTAGTGTATCGAGTCAGTTAAGAAAAATGCCATATCTTTAAAGAAAATTTAAATAGAAAGCAATATGTATAAGGAAAAAAAAAATAAACCAATTATAATTCAGTAAGATTGGCTAGGTGGTTGGGTCCTCAATTCCAAATCAGTTGTCTCGAGTGGAGGTGAAAGAGCCAAAATTTGAGTCCTAGTACTTTAAAAAAGCTCTCTATGCTAGAGATTTACCTCTGCCCTCTCGTTGCGACAGTGATTAATCCCTAGGTTTAAGACCAAAAAAAAAAAAAAAAAAATTAGAAGAGTTTGAGAAGTCGTTGAGGAGAAAGGCTAATTCGGGGAGGAAGAGATATGTGAGAGAGGTAAAAGTAAGCCACGCATTAATAATTCTTACCTACTAGATAAAAGACTAGATGAAAGACGGTCTAAACGGTAAACCAATCTTTAACAGGCCTACTAATGCACTAAACATGGGCTAAGGGATACCTGATGGGACAATAGCCCACTAGTACTACCTATCCCCCAATCATGGGAAGCTACAAGAAGGGGACATACATGAAAAAAGAGAAAGATTTATCTAGTGGGAGAAAAGGGGAGTGATAACTGAATTGGAGCTTCCAAGGAAAGGGAGAGAGGGAGATTTCATTAAAGGGAGGAAGCCATCTTTGTCATAGGAGTTCCTTATTTTGTCATAACAATAACTCAATTGTATTGTTCTCTTTTGTTTTTACTCATTGCAAGCAGGGAACTCGGGCCCCCTTGACATTTTTTTTTTAATTTTTAAAAATTGTGTATATAATATATATTGTGATGTAACCAGAATTTGGACCTAAAAGAAATTAGAACTTAGCCCTATCCGGCTATCCCTTATAAATTAATCTCCCCCCCACCCCCCTCCAAATCAACATCCTGGCCCAACTTAGTTCTTTATTTGCCCGAGTGCTCTTCTCTAAGTAGTAAGTCCCTCATTTCCCGCATCTTATTTTTTCATTAGGGGCCTGCACTGCATGAATTTTTATTTAACACTTTGTAAAAAATGTCTAAAAGTTACTTAAGGTTCAAACACCTTAAAGGTGTAGTGTCACCTTGGTTATCCAAATACAATAACTATAAAATCTATTATAATAATGGAAAGTGACCAATTCAAGTCTTCCACACAAGTCTTTTTTTTTTTTTTTTTGTTGGAGAAACCAACACAGGTCTAGATGTATGCTAGCGTAGAAACTACGTTACCAATTTACCATCATAGAATGAAACTTTTGAGAAATGGCTCCAAGGAGAAGGTAAAGCATGTGGTAAGGAGTTCTAGAAAAATTATGACAAAGATTTAAAAAGATTCAGATCTCAAATCTTGAGTGACATATTTAGGGTTTGACATTGGTTCCTCAAATCCCACTTTTGGCCACTAACTCCACCTGCTTGATGGGTCAATAAATGAACTATTTATAGGAAGGAGTTCAAGTGAAGTTGGGGATCTAATGGTTTATTAATTTGACACATGTTACAGCTTTTACTTCATTTGATATCATTTTCTATTCGCTTGATCTTACTATAGGATCATTGTTTTTCGCCTCTTTGGCATACTTAGTTTGATACCCAACAACGATATACCATCATTATCACTACACAAAATATATATATTGTAAGGTCACAATTTACACCCAAACTCAATAGGAATAGGGGGATAGACCCAAACAGCCCAAAATAATGAAATTTGTAGAGAATAGACTTGAAATCTAGGTTTTAGTGATGTTGAATAACAAAAATGATAGGCTAGATTGCACCATCATACACACTTGATTGCTTATGTAACAGAAATTGTCCTCGGACACAAGTTGAGGATGATTTATATTCTCTTTCACCCTTTCAAAGATAGATTACAATTATGGATACAAAAGTGTACAGTGTTTTCTCTTCAATTTTTTCGATCCCATCTCCTGAACATCCTTCTTTCCTTTTATATCACCCTCCTTCTTTTTCCCATCTTCCACATATGGATCAAATTCTCAATTTAGATACTTGTCCAATCAACCTATCCCTGAAGTCTTTGGAGGCAGCTGTAAGGTTGAACCCTGATGCTCAAGCATCACTTTTCCATTAATGCGGCCAGAGAAGTAGTTGCAGAGCATTTAATGTGATGATAACAACTTTATCTTAGATATTTCGTAACCCTTCTTCTTATTTTATACATTCACCATGCCTGCCATTACTTGTAAGATTTCTTAGAATATTGCCCTTGGACGCCAGACAACCTTCTCCTACCTTGGTTTTACATAACCAAGGACATACTCCTCCTCGGACCACTTTCTTGGATATACTTGATTCGATATCACTTCTTTACCTATTAGTACTGCTTCGTGGGTTAACATTCTTACATCCTCGAACCATTCAGTGTCCTCAGATTGGGCCTTTAGCCCAACACATACTCTTGAGCCAACCCAACACATATTCCTAGGCCTATTGACCCTATATATATAAAGCAAACAAACAAATGACAACAACGATATACCATCGTTTTTGGGAAATGGGTTGGTTTTGTTTTAGTGCAATACTTTGTTGTGTGCTTGGGTTTTATGTAACTTTTTAGGAACCAACAGACTTTAAAGTTGTTTGTATACAAACCTAAAAAAAAACTATGTTTTCCCAAGTTCTTTCCTATGGAAGCCTTTTAGAATTGGAGGTTTTGATGGTGTCCAAGGGATGTGGGGCTTAAGTTGAACTACAAATTACCCGTTAGGGTTACTCGTCTAACAATGCAAAAATCAACATCTTCATGTGCAAATATAAATAGTGACCTACATTATGTGCCTTAAATTTACATTATAGGTCCACATTAATAATCGAATTCATCCACATGGTTGTATTGACTATAATTTCTTTATTTTCTCTTTGGAACCTAACTCTGTGTGATGTGATATTTCTCTCTTTTCATACATTTATGTGATTTTTTTTTCATGATTGTGAATTTTTTATTTGTGATTGTGAGTCTTTGATTCAGACATTGTCTCAATGATTTTTTTTTATTTGTTACCCCTCTCTCTCTCTCTCCATACATACATTTACATGATCTTTCTCACATACTACTTTAATGCTCTGATTTGTTATAAATTTCCTTGTCATTATTTTAATGGTAAGGTTTTTGTCCAAACTAGTTTGGAAAGAAACTTTTCAAACTTCTCCTATATTTTTTTTATTTGATGTGAATTTTGAAAATCTAACCGTTAAATGTCATGTTCTTTATGTTCTTAACACAAATACAAATTTTTTTTCAATTCAAATGATATTTATTATTCAATCAACAAAATTATTTTTTATGTATAATTTTAGATTACAAAAACTTGAAAGTTAAACATTTGATTAATAACATATATATATATATATAATATATATATATATATATATATATTGATTTTTGATTTTCTTGAAATTTTGCAAGCATGAAAGATATATATAATAAGAACATGCAATCCAATAATTAGACTTTCAAAGTTCACATATAATAAAAAGATAGAGGATAAATTTGAAGAGTTTTCCTCCAAACTAGTTTAAAGAAAAACATTTTCATATTTTAAAAGGAGAAGTGGGAGAGGACATTTTGGAGCGTATGATTAGTTAATGCTGGTTGGCAGGCTAGCAAAGCAATGGGTGTGAGTGTGCACCATGTGTTTGCATAATTTTTAAAGTTAGGTGACATTTGTCTATTAATTTAAAATTTGTTATCAAAGAAAAACAAAGACAGAATGAGAATCTCATAATGAGATAAAAATGTGCAAGAAACTTAATAGAATAAAAATATCACATACGCTAAAGTGTTAGAATTGATCAGTTTGAGAACAAGTATATTAATAAAGAGAAAAATTAATGGATGCCCTAAAAACATTAGTTTAGAGTATATTTTCACAAAATTTTATGGAAAAATAAAAGAATAATAAATTTTTAACAGCTTTTTATATATCTCATACAAGTGATGTCAAAACTTTTCTTAAATGATTTATTAAAAAGTACCCTAAGTGCACTCATTAACATAACTTTTAATTAATTTTGAACTATTAAATTTAGTTGGTCAGGGTGACTAGTATTAGTGCTAGAAGTAATAAAATGAGAACAAAGAAATTTATACATTAAAAAACAATAAAGGCGAAAATGCACTTTTCATCCCTACATTTTGGGCCAATTTTCATTGTGGTCCCAAAATTAATTTCGTTGCAAATTTTGTCCCTAAAAAAAGAAAATTATTTTTAATATGGTCTCTGCCGTCAGTCCACTGACGGAAACCTCCTACGTGGTAGACATAGTGCCCTGCTTATTTACGTGACTATTAAAATATTATTAAAAATAATTATTTGGCATTTTTAAATGCCACGTCAGCATTTTAATTAATAAAAAATTTAAAAAAAAATTAATTCCTCAATTTTAATGTTAATTTTAAAAAAAAATTTACTTAGTTTTAAAAGATTTTTTTATTTATTAATCTTACCCAGGTTCTAAGCTCATCTCCACTAAGCTTATCTTACCCAAGTTCTTCAACAATCTCACCAAAACTGTAGCACTATGAAAAAAAAAGTATATTTTGATCTGTTCAAGCGTCTCTCTCTCTCTCTCTCTCTCTCTCTCGCTACAGTACCACACACAGGTTTTTGCTCTCTCATCCCTCTCTTGCTATTGTCAAGCTTCTCTCTTTCCCTCCGAATCACCAAGTCGCTGTCACCAAGGGTGTTTGGGTTATCAGGTTTGGGCTAAGATTTTGTGAAAAATCAGCTTTAGAGTTTGGTGCTTGGTCAGGGTTGTGGGTTGATCTGGGTATGTGTAGGGGCGTGGAGGCGCGAAGACGACAGTAGTGAGGCGCGGAGACAATGTCAGCTTCAAATTGGTGTGGGTTGTGGCTATTTCAAGTCCGAGTGGGTCGTGGGTCTCTCTGACTTGCTCTCATCTCTCACCCTCTCTCTTTGTGCCGGTGGTTAGGCCTCCACGCCAGTACGAAATAGAGGCCGTGGGCTGTGATCCGGGCCGTGAGACTGGGTTTTATGATTTTGTGATTCTAGGTTTTAATTTTTTGTATGATTTTGTGATTTTGGGTCTTATGATTATGTGATTCGGGATTTTTTTGTGATTCTGGGTTTTATGATTTTGTGATTATGTGTTGTTATAATCTGGGTCTGTGTTTGATCTTTTTTTTTTTTTCGTTTGTTGTTGTGATTTAGGTTTGAGTTATTGGTTGTGGGTTTGTGTTCTTGTAATCTAGGTTTGTGTTCTTCATTGCTGGGTTTGATTGGGAAGAACAAGAAGAATAAGTTGCAATGTTTTTGTGAAAATTAATAAGGATAAGTAATTTTTAAAAGAAATTAAATTAGATTTTAGCTTTTTTTTAAATTTAATTTCTTTTTTATATAAATTATCTGACATGGCTCTAGTTAAAAAAAAATTAAAATACTGAGGTGGCATTTAAAAATGTTAGATAAAAATTATTTTTAATAATGTTTTAATGGCTACGTCAGCGCCACATCAGCAAGTAGGGCACTCTCTCTGCCACATAGGAGGTTTCCGTTGTAGGTTGACGACAGGGACCATTTTAAAAACGATTTTCTTTTTTTAAGGATGAAATTTGCAATGAAATCAATTTTAGAACCAAAATAGAAATTGACCTAAAATGTAGGAACGAAAAATACATTTTCACCGACAATAATTTATAGAGTGAGAAGTATACAACATGAGTTTTTGAGACATGCTCTGACACCCCTCACTCAAAATCCTGATTTTTCCGTACAAATATCTATTTCTCTGCGTGTTCAAACCAATGCCATATTCATTCTCCCAAAAAAAAAAAAAAACAATGCCCAATTGATTACTAGTATAAAAAAAATAAAGAGTTTTAATTATTAACTCTTTAAAACCATTTTAAAATTTTTTTTATTAAAATGAAAAAATACTAACTTTTTTTACTTTTTTTAAAAATTTTTCCTAAATAATTTTTTAAAATAGATTATTAAGGGTATGCACGTATGGTTTATGGTACATGAAGAGATTGCAAAGTAAATATAGAAGTAAATGACTGGTAGGTTGCTTCTCAAAAAAAAAAAAAAAGACTGGTAAGTTGATAGAGACAAACCAGGACGGTGAGTTTTCACACTGTTGCCTCAAAAATTAGGTGAAATGGAGGTAATCCACAAAAGACTGTAATCTGCGTGGATGTATGTATATTATTAAAGTAAAAACGAGAGAGATGCCTAGCACATAGCATAATCTAATAGTACTCCCTTTTTTTTCTTTTTCTTTTTTTCTTTTTTATAAATAATTTTATAGTTAAGCGGCCTGAAAGAAAATGTAAACTGATGAAGCAAAAGTTCATCAGTTGTTATGAGTTCGTCCAGATAGGGCTGGTCACACTTTGGCGTCACGACGGAAGCAAGAGCTCACTCAAATGGTCACGGTGTGGTGCCTGCCACAACGCCTCCAATGCCAAAGTTAGTGTGGAAGAAGATTTATAACAATAAAACCCAAAATAGCTTAGTATATCTTGTGACTCTGTATGTACCTTGCATTGGTGTTGTGAGGGCTTTATATATCCCTTTGGATTCTAGCCGTTGTGGTGTTAATGTATTTCTTGATAACGTCTCCAGCTGAGTAATGGGACTCAATACGTTTCCAACAGTTCGTCCAGCTGGTCTTGTAACCGTCCGAGACATTATTGGCAGCATTGAATGATCTTAACATCCTCATTAGTGATGCGGATAATCGGTCAAGTTCGTCTATGGAGGCGATCTCGTCCGTGTTTTACTTCGTCAGTCCCATCAGCTGCCCCCAGGTTCCATGGTTATCAAGACATGTCCTAACGACCATGGAAGATGAAAGGGTTTTTATTTTATTTTATTTTTATGGGTGACCTTTGGGATTTCGCACCGCATTGAATGCGTAGTGGCGGCATTATGCTAGTCGTGGCCACGTGGCATGATACGGTTGGAGAAGGCTTATGTCCTCATTGTATAACCCTTGGGTTTCCCGCCGACTTTCGATTTTTCTTTTTTGGATTTTTAAACTTCTCTTCTCCTACTTTACTTTTCATTTTCTCCAAGTTTTCAGTTATTTCTCTGAGCGTTTTTTCACGTAGTTTTTCTCTGTCACTTTCCTTTGAGCCGGTGTGTGCTTGGTGTTAGGCTTCTCGCTTTTCTTCTCTGAGGTATGTTCTTCTCCTTTTCCTTCTTCTTATTCCTTCCTTTTCTTTTTGCAAACATCTGATTTCTTTTTCTTTTTCTTTTTGGCCTCTGTTTCTTGGTTTTTTGGGGAACTTTAGCACTTTCCTATTTTCCTGTATCTTTCTTGGTGTCCATGGTCAGTAATTTTGAAATTAGAGTAGCTTGCCCTTCGATTTCCTTTCTTTTTGCTCGCTTAGGGGGGTCCTTAGGTGTTTCCAAACCTTGAGAATTTCATTTTGAGGGTAACAGCTTAGGCGTTGTCTTGGGTGAATTATTTCTGTTGCTTCGTCAATCAGTTGACTGTTTGAGGGTTTGGTGAGAAAGCAAAGGTCAATGTCTGAGGTTAGGTATAGTGATCTTGAGACTGGGTTGTCGTTTAGCAGCGATCCCATGGAGGGGGATACGACTATGTCGACCCTTAGAGAGGTTAGGGCTTTTCACGCCCTCGTGGAGGCGTGTGGGTAGGACGCTGATGCCATGGGTAGGTTTAAGGATAGGTTTCAATTTTCGGAACGGGTTTGTGTTTGTCAGCCTATTGACGAGGAGAGGGCTTATCAGTTTTTTCCAGGTGAAGTGTGCTTCTATGAGGCTGCTTTCACTTATGGACTTAGGCTTCCTGTCCATCCATTTGTAATGGAGCTTTTAGCTTATCTGGGTATCGCTCCTAGGCAACTTATGCCCAATTCATGGAGAATAGTGGTTAATTGTATGAAAATATGGTTGGCCGTTAACGGGGAGATGATCAAGGTGAATGAGCTTGTCTATTTGTATCATTTGAAAGAGTCCAAAGAGTATGAGTATTATGAGTTAGTACCTTGGGAGAGAAGAACCAGGATCGTCAAGGGTTTACCTTTGTCCTTCAAGTACTGGAAGTCCAGATTTGTCTTTGTGTCCGGGGATGATTTTGAGACCCCCTCTAGCTATGATTAGGGTGATATCCCCAGATTGCTTCGTCGGTGGGGAACCTCGACTTTAGGTGCATTAGTATCCTTTCTTGTCTTTTATACTTTTGTTGAATTCGCTGTTATCGTCATTAACCTCTTTGATTCCTGTGCAGTTAAAAGAAGGCCTAAGCTCAAAAGCAGGTATAAGGAACGTGTTGAAAAGGCCATTGAGTACTCCCAGACCATCGAAAACTTGGACAATCTAGTAGATCCGCGGACACTTGCTTTTTACAATCTTGGCCCCGATCCGTCCCCCTACGTTCTGCGGAGCCTTGACATTGAAGGAAAGAAGAGTAAGCATTGAGTTCGTCAGTCTTGGTCCCTATATCTGTATTCGGTTCCTTTGCTCTTTTATAAGTGTTTCCTTCTTTGCAGAAATGATGACAAAATTTAACAAAGGTATGTACGAGAAGATGCGGTCTAAGAAGGACGAACCGCTGTCCAATATTGGAAAAAAGGTTTCCTCCATTGCTTCGACTGCTTCGGCTACTCTAGTGATTTCTGGCGCCGAGACGACGAGGACGGCTTCTCCTGCCACCTCGGTTGAAGAGGTCCCGATCCCTGCTTCAAAAAGGCCTCGCACGTCTAATAGGGGGAAGGATGCTACTTATTCATCCACTATCTGGGATGATGAGAGGTTGGCGACGGACAGGGCTCATGGGGTCATGACTGTGGAGGACCTGAAGGTGTTCTCGGGTTTGCCTCCAAATGAGCTGATGGGTTGCCATCTCCATAAGCTCGTCTAGGTAACCCGCTTATGCTAGGTTATCTTTTTTATTATATATAGGTGTACTAAGGTTAAATTTCTTCATGTGTTTCCTTCTTTTTTTTTAGGCGTTGGGGGAGACCATTCATCTTTCCTCGGAGTACCTTGCTCAGGGGGCTAAAGTTGAGTCCTCGCTCTCTCGAATTAAGGTCCTGGAGATGGAGAACTCAAAACTGAAGAAGGATTTGATAGCTTTGATGGAGGATATTCATCATGCCAGGGAGGAGGTCAAGAAATTGAGCGACGAGCTTAAAGTCGAGCAGCAGCTAGTTTTGGAGAAGGACAAGCAGCTTGCAGCCGCTAAGGAGAAGATCAAGTTCGTCGCCTCCAGGGCTATTTAGGGTTTCTAGCAGACTGAGGAGTACAACTCCGTGCTTTTCAGCTAGTATTTCAAGGGGTTCGAGCTTTTGAGGAGGTACTGCATTAAACACCCTTTTAGAATAGATTTGGAGACCCTGGACATGGAGGAAGTGGCTAAGGAGATCTCTGTTGACGAGGCTGCTCAAGCAACGATTGCTGACGTTCCCGGAGACATTCTTGCTGTTGATTTCCTAGTCGTCGAAGCTTATGCCCTTGGTGCCTCTGCTGATGACGATGCTATCCCGGACGTTTAAACCTGTTACTTGTTCAACATTTCCTCTTTTTTTTTTTTTGGATGCCTAACATGTTTTAGGCTCAAATTCTAGAACATTTTTAATTTGCTTTTTGATAAGAATATCTTTAGCCCAGTGTTTATGGGCTTTTAGATGTGAAAACAAAGGTAATTGCCCTTGGTTTTTGGGCTTTTATAACATCGTATTTACTTACATATGTTGTACTTGTGTGTGCTTCAAGACCCGTCAACCTTTTTGACCCGTTAGCAACTTGTATCCGTCAGGGTTGGATCTTATCTTTTGGCTCAATCAACAATGCACATTCGTCTAGGCGAAGTCTCATTACTTTAGCTATCTTTTTTTTTCTTTTCTTTTCGCCTTCGTCAGTAATATACATCTGTCTAGGTAGAATCTTATTACTTAGGCTTTTTCTTTTTCTTTTTCTTTTTCGCCTTCGTCAGTAATGTACATCCGTCTAGGCGGAATCTTATTACTTAAGCTTTTTCCTTTCTTTTTCGCCTTTGTCAGTAATGTACATCTGTCTAGGCGGAATCTTATTCCTTAGGCTTTTTCCTTATTCTTTTTTTTGCCTTCGTCAGTAATGTACATCCGACTAGGCGGAATCTTATTACTTAGGCTTTCTCTTTTCTTTTTCGCCTTCGTCAGTAATGTACGTCCGTCTAGGCGGAATCTTATTACTTAGGCTTTCTCTTTTCTTTTTCGCCTTCGTCAGTAATGTACATCCGTCTAGGCGGAATCTTATTACTTAGGCTTTTTCTTAGAGGTTTCCGAGACAATCTCTAGGCTTCGTGGGCAATGTACATCCGTCTAGATGGAATCTTATTGCTTAGCCATATTAGGTTTTCGGGATTTACTACTGATGAGACTTGTATGAAGGCATTTTTTGAATCTTTATTTCATTAATTTTCAAGAATGAGTACATTTCTGTGTTACATTTGTTGATAGTATTTCTTCAAGTGCTCAATGTTCCAGGGTCGCGGGAGCCTCTGCCCATCTAGGGTTTCCAAATGATAGCTGCCTTGCCGGGAGTAGTGGACGACTCTGTAAGGTCCTTCCCATGTAGGACCGAGCTTTCCTTGGGCGAAATTTTTGGTTGTCGTGGTGACCTTGCGCAGGACGAGGTCGCCAATTTCAAGTCGTCTGAGCTTAACCCTCTTGTTGTAGTACTCGGTCATCTTCTACTGGTATTTCACTGTCTTGCTAAAGGTTTTGTCTCTTATTTCGTCCAGGCAGTCCAGATTGATTCGAAGTTGGTTGTCGTTGTCTTTCTTGTGAAATACTTCTTGCCTGACGCTGGCCACTCCCACCTCGACTGGGATTACCGCCTCAGTGCCATAAGTTAGCCTGAAAGGTGTCTCTCTCGTTGGGGTTCTTACCATTGTTCTGTAGGCCCACAAGACATTGGGCAATTCTTTGAGCTAGGCGCCCTTCGCCTCGTCCAGTCAGGCTTTGATAATTTTGAGCAGTGTCCGGTTAGTGACTTCTGTCTGTCCGTTCGCCTGTGGGTGTCCTGGGGATGAGAATTGGTTTCTGATGCCTAGTCCCGAGAAAAAGTCTTTGAATCCTTGGCTGTCAAACTGACACCCATTATCTGATATAATCGTTCTTAGAATCCCGAACCTGCAAATTATATTCTTCCTTACGAAGCTACAGATCCGTGCCTCTGTGATAGTTCCTATTGCCTCTGTTTCGACCCATTTTATGAAGTAATCAATAGCAACGAGCAGGAACCTTACCTGTCCTTTTCCTAGGGGCAATTGGCTGACGATATCAATCCCCCATTGTGCAAATGGCCACGGAAAGGTTATCGTTGTCAGTTTCTTTGCTTGCAGCCACTGGACATTCCCGAACCTCTGGCACTTATCGCACCTCTTAACGAGCTCCACTGTGTCTACCTGCATGGTTGGCCAGAAATATCCTATTCGAATAACTTTGCTTACCAGAGATCTAGGCCCAACATGGTCTCCACAAATTCCCTTGTGGACTTCTTGAAGGATGTACTTGGCTTCTTCTTCGTTGACACACTTCAAATAGGGCATGGAGAAGCCCCTTTTGTATAAGATGTAATTCAAAATCGTAAATCTAGCCACTCTTTTTTTGATCCTCTTGGCCTCTAGAGCATCACGAGGGAGGTGCCCATCTTGGAGAAACGACACGATCGGTGCCATCCAACTATTTACGCTCTGGATGGAAAATATTGGGACTTCTTCGATGCTAGGGCGTTTTTGAATCTCCATGAGTAATTTCCCATTCGTTGGTTTTTCTTTTGACGAGGCCATCTTCCCTATCTCATCTGCCGCCATATTTTGGTCTCTGAGGATCCGAACAAAGTCCAACTTATCGAACTCCCGGGCTAGATGTTTTATCAGCTTGAGGTAATTCTGCATTCTCTCTTCTTTTGCCTCATACTCTTCCCTGATCTGCCCTATTACCAATTTTGAGTCGCTCTGGATAAGCAGGTTCTTAGCCCCAAGTGCTTTCTCGAGTCTCAATCCCGTCAGTATCCCTTCGTACTCGGCCTCGTTGTTGGTTTCCAGGAATTTTATGATGACCTTTACTGCCCCCTTCTTTTGGGCTGATAAGCCATGAGTCTGGATTATCCACTGTTCCACCTCATCACCGCGGTCGTCATCTTCTGGAAGGGTGAACTCAACAATGAAACCTGCTAGAGCTTGTGCCTTGATGGTTGTTCTGGGATGGTGCTCGATGTCGAATTGGTTGAGTTCGATCGCCCACTGGACCATTCTCCCTACTACCTCAAGTTTGTTCATGGATTTCCTGATTGGTTGGTCTGTCATTACCAGGATAGGATGTGGTTCGAAGTATGGTCGCAACTTCCGTGAAGCCACTATTAAAACGAATGCAATCTTCTCAATCCTAGGATACTTGGCTTCTGCTCCTTGGAGGGCTTGACTGATGTAGTAAACTGGAAGCTGCTTCTTATCTTCCTCTCGAATTAGGGCTGCACTGGCGGCCATGGCTAATGCCGCTAGTTATGGATAAAAGTTTTCTCCTTCCTTCGACGGACTCAAGAGGGGCGGATTGCTTAGGTAAAGTTTGAGCTCTTGAAACGCTGCTTCGCATTCGTCAGTCCAGGCAAAAGCTTCCTTCAATATCTTGTAAAAGGGTAAGCATTTGTCTGTTGCTTTAGAGATGAACCTATTAAGTGTTGCAATCCTCCTTGTGAGCTTTTGGACTTCTTTGACGGTTTTCGGCGATGTCATGTTGAGTATTGCTTGTACCTTCTCCGGATTTGCTTCTATCCCTTTCTGGGACACCATGAACCCCAAGAATTTTCTTGAGGCTACCTTGAAAACACACTTACTAGGATTTAGCTTCATCTGATATTTTCTGAGGATATCACATGTCTCTTCTAGATCGTCCAAGTGCGTTAATTCTTTTTCGCTCTTGACGAGCATATTATCCACATACACCTCTATGTTTCTGCCAATTTTCTTGCTGAACATCTTGTTTACTAATCTTTGGTATATTGCCCCTGCATTCTTCAGTCCAAAGGGCATCACCTTATAGCGGTAAAGCCCTTGGCTTGTGATGAAGTGGTTTTTTCTTGATCTTCCTCAGCCATCTTTATCTGGTTGTATCCTGAAAAAGCATCCATGAACGTCAGTAGCTTATGCCGGCCGTATAATCTATCAGCTGGTCAAGCCTTGTTTAGGTCTGTGAAATCCACGCACATTCTCCATTTTCCATTCGCTTTTTTCACAAGCACGACGTTGGCCAGCCACTCGAGATAATAAACCTCCCAAATGAAGCTTGCTTGCAACAACTTGTTAACTTTGTTGGTGATCGCTTGGCTTCGTTTGGGGGAAAAGACTCGTCGTCTTTGTTGGATGTGCTTTTTCCCGGGATCCACGTTCAACTTGTGCTGGATTACCTGGCGTGATATGCCAGGCATATCCTCGTGACTCCATGCAAAGACATCCAAGTTTTCCTTGAGGAATGGACGAGTTTCGTTCTCATCTTGGGCCTTAAGGTTGTTCCTATCCTCGTCACCTTGGCAGTCTCCCCTTGACGAGTTCCACTGCTTCCAAAGCTTCTACTTTGTCCTCTTTTTCCTCCTCAATTGTCCACATGTGGTTTTCCTTCGCAGCCAGTACAACCTGGTAGCATTCCCTGGCCAAGACCTGATCCCCTTTCACTTCGCCGATACCGTCCTCAGTTGGGAATTTCACCTTTAGGCAATAGGTGGACGTAGCTGCCTTTTACCTGTTAAGCATGGGTCTCCCAATGATTACATTATATGAGGAGGGGCAATCTACCACTAGGAAGTCCAACTGACGGGTCAGCTGCTTTGGGTAGGTCCCTATTGTGACTTTTAGCGTCACTATGCCCTTGGGGTATATCCTGTCCCCGTTGAAACTGACGAGGGGGGAGTTAAACGGGCACAATCTTCCAGGATCTAGTTTCAACTATTGGAAGGCTGGTAAGTACATGATGTCTGTGGAGTTGCCGTTGTCTACAAGGATCCTCTTGGTGTTGAACCCTTCAATTGTGAGCGTTATAACCAGGGGGTCATTATGTGGCTGCCTTACTCCTCGAGCATCCTCTTCGTTGAAAAACATGTCCTGGTTTGTCCATCTCTGCTTCAATGGGGGTTCCATATGGACGCTATTTACTTGTCTCTAGCATGTTTTCTTGAGGGACTTGTATGATCCCCCCATGAATGGCCCTCCTGTGATCGTACTTATCTCCCCGATCACGTCCTGTGGTGGTTAGGATGGACGGATCTCATTCTTGGACGAGGATTTGCGCTGGCTCTTATTACCGTCTCTGAACCTACTGGACTCCCCCTTCTTCACATACTTCTGCAGTTTTCCTTTCTGTATCAACTCCTCTATCTGTCCTTTCAGGTCTCGGTAATCCTCCGTGTAATGGCCATGATCCTTGTGGAATCAGCAGTATTTGTTCTTATCATGCACGTTAGGGGACAAATGTAAAGGTCTCGGTCACTGAAGGTAATGTTGATCCTAAATCTGTGTCAAAATTTTGTCAACAGGCATAATTAGAAGGGTGAATTTTACCATTCGTGGAGCTTTTTCAGCCTTTCGGTTATCTACGTCACTTCCTCGACAGCCTGGGCACTCCCTCTTTTGCCCCTACGTTCGTCTTCCTTCCTTCCCTCCTTTTTCGACCTTTCCTTGTCCACAATGGCTGCCTATGCGTCCGCGGCATTCATGTACTTTTGGGCCTTCAGGAGCATCTCTGCCATCATCCGAGGCGGATTCTTTGCCAACGAGACGACGAATTCTCTGGACCTAAGCCCTGCTTTAAATGTCATCAGCTGTACCTTATCGTCTGCGTCGTCCACTTCTAGGGTCTCCCTCTCCCCTTGCTCAATAGTGAGTAGGTGATCCGTTGGTCTCTTATGACGTTGTCCTCTGACGAAATGGCATAGAAAGGCGCTACTTAACTGCTCGAAGCTGTCAATGGATGAAGTGGGCAATCTCGTGAACCACTCTCTTCCAGCTCCCCTCAGCGTAGTAGGGAAGGAACGACACATTATTTCATCAGGGGGCTGTTGAAAGCCCAGTGTCGTCTTGAAGGTATTAAGGTGATCTTGGGGATCCTTAAGCCCATCAAAAGGCTTAAGTTGAGGCAACCGAAACTTTGCTGGTATTGGTCGTTCTAAGACTGCCATGGTACAGGGAGAATCCGTTGCCCTAACCATTCTATCTAGGCTCCGATCCATCTTTTCCTTGATGGCATTTCTCAATTCATCCATCTCCTTTCTCATTTCCTGGAGGAGATCAGAATGTTGTTCCTCTGGAGTAATGGTCCTTCATCGGTCACTTCTCCCGTGGTTGTCCCCTTCATCCTCTTGGACAGCTCTTGATCGATTCTCCTTCTACTGTAGCATTTGTCTCATCTCCTGATTCTGTCTGGTGAGTTCTTCGATAGTGGCCGCAAGAGCTTGAACTTGCTGAGTCAAGGCCGCTGAATCCTGGTTGGATTCCATCTGGATATCGAAGTTGGTAGGAACTGCATTTTCGAACCGTAGCACGAGAATGTCGTTCCCTCAGACGGCGCCAAACTAATGAAGCAAAAGTTCGTCAGTCGTTATGAGTTCGTCTAGATAGGGCTGGTCACACTTTGGCGGCACGGCGGAAGCAAGAGCTTACTCAAATGGTCACCAGTGTGGTGTTTGCCACAACGTCTCTGATGCCAAAGTTAGTGTGGAAGAAGATTTATAACAATAAAAACCAAAAATAGCACAGTATATCTTGTGACTATGTATGTACCTTGCATTGGTGTTGTGAGGGCTTTATATATCTCTCTAGATTCTAGCAGTTGTGGTGTTAATGTCTTTCTTGATAACGTCTCCAGCTGAGTAAGGAGATTCAATACGTTCCCAACGGTTCGTCTAGCCAGTCTTGTAACCGTCCGGGACATTATTAGCAGCATTGAATGATCTTAACATCTTCGTCAGAGATGCAGATAATCGGTCAAATTCGTCTATGAAGGCGATTTCATCTGTGTTTTACTTCGTCTGTCCCATCATAAACTACTCCAAATATGACATAGAAACATTACAATCTAGTACCTTTCAAACTACTAAAAAATGAAGAGCTCTTGTCTTGTATCAATTAATGAATAAAAATGAATACATTAGCTCCTGCAAATGCAGACTTTAGTCCCTCATGTTTCAAATAAAATGTTTACCCTTAGTCACCCGTGACATCAAGATCATCAAAGTGGAGAATGAGTTCCTCTTTTCTTCTGATCGAGCAATCAGTGATAAATCTTTCGACTTAAATTAGGCTCCTAGGTATTGCATCGGTGCAGTTTACTAATTTTGTCTCACAGTTTTTTACCTTTTTTTAAAAATTTTTTTTTTCAATGGATTGTATTAACCGGTACAATACCTATTAATGGTAACTTTTTAACCTTTTTTTTTTTACAGTTTTTTTTATAGCTTTATGTTATATTTTTAACGTGGGACCATCTTTGTAGAGAGAAAAAAATATTAAAATAATCTATAGGTCTAGTTTTATTTTATTTTATTTTATTTTATTTATCTAATTTTTTTATTAAATAAGATTCACCTTAGTACAACCTTAATTAAGACCGGTTCGGTACTTGTTAACATTTGCTTTTACTTTTTATTTCTCATAAATTTTTTCTTAACTTCTTTTAATCAATGAGAAAGGTTAAGAGTTGTTTTTTACAATTATTAATCTCCACTATTCATAGTATTTCACTTGATCTCAATCTGACTCTACTCGTCCCTAATCCTAACCCGTCATTTACTCAATCAAATGGTCAGTATTTGAACACTGCATCAAGAATCATATAGCAGAAGACTGACAATCAAATATATAAATATTTTTTAAATTTTTTTGATGGGGACAATCAAATATTAATTCCCCCACAATTTTATTATACAAATCGTCCATGGCTCATGGCCATGCATGGGCTATTATTCTTGAAGCCAGCTTTATAAGTTTCATTAATTTTAGATACTCTTTCGTATAAAGTATAAACGGGCTATCATTATGTTAGAGATATATTAGCCCATTAACATAAGTCCAAGTCTAATTTTACTTTGTGTGCAAGCCAAGTTTCCTACTTGTACTAGAAGTCTATTAGTTTAGGGTTTAGTCTACTATATATACATATGCTATGGTTCATTGTAACACAGGATTTGTTCTACACTTTAATATATTATTAATGTAACCCTTTAGGGTTTCCTCCGTAAATGTAGGCCGTTAGGCTGAACCACGTAATCTTCTTGTGTTATTGTGTTTTATACTTTATGTTTTCGCATCCGTAATAGCATATTCAACATGGTGTATTAATGCTAATATTCAACACATTAAAAGTGAAAAAAAGTTTTTTTTTTTTTTTTCAAGTTTTACATTATGTAATACACAGTACTGTTTGAGCCAGAGAGAAGATGAACAGTAACGAAGAAATCAAAGCTCCTCTCAGTAAGATTTTTCATTATCTTTTTCCTCGTTTCAATTCGCTTTTTTTTTCCCTCTCTTCAAGTTTCCACTGCGATCATTCATATATAATATACACATGCAGTCCAGAACTCTCGAGCATCAAATTCTTCGGAATATTCAAATTCCACCGACACAGAGAAATCTCCAATCGAGCAAGTAGCTCTAACGGTTCCAACCACCGACGACCCTTCTCTCAAGTGCTTCACATTCCGAACATGGATTCTAGGAAGCGTAGCATGCATCGTCCTCTCATTTCTCAACCAATTCTTCTACTACCGCAAGGAGCCTCTCTCGCTAACATCAATCTCGGCTCAGATCGCGGTGGTCCCACTCGGACACCTCATGGCCTCGACGATAACGGAGCGAGTTTTCTTCGAGGGGCGAAAGTTCGAGTTCACGTTGAACCCGGGTCCTTTCAACGTGAAAGAGCACGTGCTGATTACTATCTTCGCGAACTCGGGCGCGGGTAACGTGTTCTCTCGATATACCTGGTTAACGCCGTGAAGCTTTTCTACAAGAAGGAGTTGAGTTTCGTGGTGGCGTTGGTCGTCGTTTTAACGTCGCAGGTGATGGGTTTCGGGTGGGCCGGGTTGTTCCGGAGGTATTTGGTTGACCGGCTTCCATGTGGTGCCCCAAAAATCGTCAGGTCTCGCTCCTCAGGATTATATATATATATATATATATATCTATATATATATATATATAATATATTATATATTGATGGGACTGACGAAATCAACTACCGACGGAGACTAAGCATCTGATGGGACTGACGAGATCAACTACTGAGGAGATTAACTACCGACGAGACTAAGGTATCTAATGGGACTGACGAGACCACTCTCTGAGACGAGCCTAAACAAATATACACGTCACTGACGAGGATAGTAGGATCATTCAATGCCACCAATAATACCCCGGACGTTACAGAACCAGCTGACGAACCGTTGAAGGCATATTAAAACCTCATTACTCAGCAAGAAGCGTTACTGAAAGAAGCATTAAAGCCACAATAACTGCCACAACAGCTAGAATCTAGAACAACATATATAAAGCCCACGCATTGCCAACAGAAGGTACGAACCACAGTGACAAGATATCTCTAATCATTTTATAGTCTATTATTATAAACTCCCTTGTACTAACTTTGGCATCGGAGACGTTGTGGCAGGCCACCACACCGGTGACCATTCTGGAGAATTTCTTCTTCCGTTGCGACACAAGCAGACATCTAGTCCGTCTGGACGACTCACTACGACTGACGAACACGTGATTCATCAGTCTGGTCCCGTCTGGACGACCTCACTACAACTGACGAACCCGTGCTTCATCAGTTTGGCGCCGTCTGTGGGAACGACATTTTCGTACTAACGGTTCGAAAACGTAGTTTCTACCAACTTCAATATTCAGATGGAGTCTAACCAAGATTCAGTGGCCTTAGCCCAGCAAGTCAAAGCTCTTGCGGCCACCGTTGAAGAACTCACCAGGCAGGACAGAATCAGGGATGAGACAACAACTTCAGCATAAGGAGAATCAGTCTAGAGTTGTACAGGAGGATGAAGGAGACAGCCATGGAGAAGTGACCGACGAAGGACCACTACTCCAGACGAACAAAATTCTGATCTTCTTCAAGAGATGAGGAAAGAGATGGACGAACTGAGAAATGCTATTAAGGAGAAGACAGATCAGAGCCTAGATAGAATGGTCAGGGCAACAGATTCTCCTTTCACCGTGGCAGTCTTGGAACGACCAGTGCCTACGAAGTTTCGATTGCCTCAGCTTCGATTGCCTCAGCTTGAGCATTTGACGGGCTTAAGGACCCCCAGGATCACCTTAATACCTCAAGACGACATTAGGCCTCCAACAGCCCCCTGATGAAATATGTGTCGTTCCTTCCCTACCACACTTAAGGGAGCTGCAAGAGAGTGGTTCATAAAGTTGCCAACCTCATCCATTGATAGCTTCGAACAGTTGAGTAACGCCTTTTACGCCATTACGTCGGAGGGCAACGTCCTAAGAAACCAGCGGACCACCTACTCACTATTAAGCAACGGGAGAAAGAAACCTTGCGGTCATACGTGAAAGCTTTACCTGAGAAACCTGGAAGTGGACGACGCTGATGACAAAGTACAACTGACGACCTTTAAAGCAGGGCTGAAGTCTAGAGAGTTGTGGTTTCACTGGCAAAAAATCCACCTAAGACGATGGTAGAAATGCTCTTAAAGGCGCAAAAGTACATGAATGTTGAGGATGCGCTAGTCGCCATTAAAGATATGGAGAAACAGAAGAAGGGGAAATAGGGAGGACGAACATAAAAGACGAAAGGGGAGCGTCCAGATCGTCGGTTTACTGACGAATCCACAGATAATCGAAAATGGCTAGGTAATAAGATTCCGCCTTGACGGTTGTACCATTACCGACGAAGTAAGTAATAAAATTCCGCCTTGACAGATGTACATTACTGACGAAGCCAAAAGATCATTAAATGGCTAGGTAATAAGATTCCGCCTTGACGGATGTACATTACCGACGAAGCCAAAAGATCATCGAGAAGGCTAGGTAATAAGATTCCGCCTTGATGGATGTACATTACTGACGAAGCCAAAAGATCATCGAGAATGGCTAGGTAATAAGATTCCGCCTTGACGGATGTACATTACCGACGAAGCCAAAAGATCATCGAGAATGGCTAGGTAATAAGATTCCGCCTTGACGGATGTACATTACCGACGAAGCCAAAAGATCATCGAGAATGGCTAGGTAATAAGATTCCGCCTTGACGGATGTACATTACCGACGAAGTTAAGTAATAAGATTCCGCCTAGACGGATGTACATTACTGACGAAGCCTCGTGATAAGATTCTGCCTAGATGAATGTACATATTGACGTAGCCAAAAAATTATTGTAAAAAAAAAAAAAAAAAACCTTTCATCTTCTATGGTCGTCATGGAACATTGTGACGACCACAGAATCCGGGGGCATCTGATGGGACTGACGAAATCAACTACCGACGAGACTAAGCATCTGATGGGACTGACGAGATCAACTACTGAGGAGAAACTACCGACGAGACTAAAGGTATCTAATGGGACTGACGAGACCACTCTCTGAGACGAGCCTAAACAAATATACACGTCACTGACGAGGATAGTAGGAATTCAATGCCACCAATAATACCCGGACGGTTACAGAACCAGCTGGACGAACCGTTGAAGGCATATTAAAACCTCATTACTCAGCAAGAAGCGTTACAAAAGAAGCATTAAAGCCAAATAACTGCCACAACAGCTAGAATCTAGAACAACATATATAAGCCCACGCATTGCCAACAGAAGGTACGAACACAGTGACAAGATATCTCTATCATTCTTATAGTCTATTATTATAAACTCCCTTGTACTAACTTTGGCATCGGAGACGTTGTGGCAGGCACCACACCGGTGACCATTCTGGAGAATTTCTTCTTCCGTTGCGACACAAGCAGACATCTAGTCCGTCTGGACGACCTCACTACGACTAACGAACACGTGATTCATCAGTCGTCCCGTCTGGACGACCTCACTACAACTGACGAACCCGTGCTTCATCTATATATATAGGTAACTACGTATTTGGTTCCTATTCTATACACCATATTTTAATTGATCTCTAACATTTTATTGTGTCAATTTGGTCTCTAACCTTTCTTTATCGTGTTAATTTAATCATTACAGTTATCTTTTGGATGGAAATTAATGACATGTCTAATGGCCAAAATAAAAAATTAGCTTCTGTTGATGTGATAGTAAACTAAAATTTTATTTTAGCTATTTGCTATCTAAACAATTTTCATCTAATATATAATGGCAAGGACTAAACTAACACGACATTAAAAGGTTAAAGACCAAATTGACACAATTGAAAGGTTAAGTACTAAATTAAAATATAGTGTAAAGATTAAGGACTAAATATGTAGTTTATCCTATATATATTTATCATCTTTCCGATTTTTTTTTTTTTGGTTTTCTTTAATCTAACGGTCTCCATGAACAAGTGGATATTTCGGCGTTGACTGTTAGGTTTCGCATCAGTCAAACAAGTATACGGTTAAGAATTTTTTACGTGATCTATACGGTTAGTGTAATAATTTATTTATTTTTTTTACCGTATTTGTATGACTGATTACTCTAAGATTTTCTAAGATGATAAAATCCACTTGAGACTTGTCGGCTTATGTAAAACGAAAATGCACTTCAGACTTACGGTTTATACAAAGAAAATTCTAAATTATTATAAATTTTAATTTACTCACTGAACTAGAAACGGGAAGCAATGCAAAAAAAAAAAAAAGGTTTTTAAAAAAAGATACTCCTACTATTTATGGTAGTCAAATACTAGACTATTGTACTTTTCTAGCGGGAAGAGAGAGACAATAGTATATATATTATATTTTTTTTTTGAGAATAATAATACGTAACAAATCATAACTTGTAATTTTTTTTAAAAGGGTTTCAATCTATGACGTTGCTCCTAATTATATTTCTTTATCATCAGACCAAGACACCAATCAGTTTTTAGTGTAGGCGGGTATCAGGGCGGCTCCAGGATTTTTGTTCAGGGGGTCAATAAGAAATATAAATTATATAAAATCTAAAGCAAAAGAGACTTAAATATATCAATATCACAACAAAAAAAAAAAACATAAAATTCTACAATTGTCTTCTACGAGGTTTCATATTTTGAAATCGTTGCATGATAGATTCATTATCAATCCTACGAGCTATATCTTTTTCAATGTACACAGTCAAACAATCATTCAACCACTGATCCCCATTCGATTGCGCAATTGATTCTTGATATATTTCATTGCTGAAAAACTTCTTTCCACTGTTGCAGTCGCAACAGGAATGGTCAAAACTAACTTCACAAGAAAATATACCAATGGATATATGACATCCTTATTTGTTCCACCATCTTTCTAGCAAGGTCCCCAATTCCTTTAAGCTCTAAAAACTCGTTATTGGAGCGCATATCAACAATGTAAGTCTGAAGCTGATTATCAAGTGCCAATACATCTGTCTCGGAGAAATCAGATGGATAGAACTTTGCAAGACGGGTCAATTTTTGTATATCAAAAGCCGAAAACGAATCACTTGGATTCAAGCAAGCCATACAAAGTAGCAACTTAGTAGTCACCTCTGAAAAACGATCATTAAGCTCTTGAAGTTACAGATCTATGACTTCAAAGAATAAATCAACACGATAGTGATGCAAATTTGTAATTTGTGGGGCGTTGCGTCGTGGCCTCACACCAACTACAAATATTTCTTCCATGTTCAAGATAGGAATATCATGCTTGCTACAAAATGTGGATACTTCAGTCAATAGAGCTTCCCATTCATCATCTCTCATCATCTACAATAGTTGCTTAGACACTCTGACAAGCGTCATAGCATTTACAATATCTTGATTTTTCTTTTGCAATGCTATTGACAACTCATTTGTGATCCCCAATATATTTTTCATCAAGTGTAAAGCAAAGGAAAATTCAAAAGATAGAATTAACCTTAAAATAGATTGAGCTTCAACTCTTTGCTCAGAGAATAGGCTATCCTTTTCAATCATCTCAAGTACATCAATGTGGAAGAGAACATCAAAATCAAGTTGAGGATTGTCCTATAATGTGATCCCCAACGTGTATCACCAGCACATTTAAGCTTGTCTCTTGGTTCAAACCTTGCCCACTTTCAAGTTCACCCAAGTTTAATGCTTCTGTGATTTTTGCAAGTTGTGCATTTCGTAAAAATTCTCGTCTTTTACAAGAAGCTCCAACAATAATTACTATTTTACTAACCAAGCTAAAAAATTCAGCAATATCAGTATGCTATTAGCAACAGCTACAAGAGTCAACTGAAGTTGATGAGCAAAGCAATGGACATAAAATGCTGATTTATTCTCCTTCAGAATTAAAGTTTTAAGACCATTGAATTCACCTTGCATGTACTGGTCCCCATCATAACCTTGCCCACGTAGTCTTGATAAACTCAATGAATATTTACAGAATAAAAATTCAATAGCAGCTTTTAGAGACAAGGCAAAGGTATCTGCTACATGTACAATACCAAGAAATCGCTCTGTAACAATTCCCTTTTTGTCCACATAACGCAAAACAACAGCCATTTGTTCTTTTATTGAGATATCACAGGACTCATCAAACAAATTGAAAAGAACTCACTGCCAAGATCTTCGATGATGGCATTGGTAGTTTTATATGCAATTGCATTCACAATGTCTTTTTGAATATCAGGATGGGTTAGCTTGCTGTTTTTTGGAGTTTTCTGCAATACTTCATTAAACATCATTATGATCTGCCAAAAATTGTACAAGCTCAAGGAAATTTCCTTTATCACTTGAATCATCAATTCATCATGACCACGGAAAGCTAACCCCGATGCAAAAGGAATCTTATGCAATCAACTATTGCATTTAATTGAGTCCGATATATATTTTATCTTGATTTGACTGCTTAACAAAAACACTTTGAATGTGTTGATTTTGCTTCATTATATTTTCACCATCCTTAAGAGCTTGGTTATGGGCACTATTAACACCTCCAACATGTTGGTCTAACTTTTCTTTCTTATTCCAACTATTGAATCCCTTTGTCACAAAACTATCACCTCCAGATTGCATACCAACATCTTGTCTAAATAGGTAACAATATAAATAATATGCAGCATCCTTTTCAATACTATATTCCAACTAACCTTCATACTCTTTAAACCATTTAGGATTAAATCGACGCATAAGTCCACCAATTTTTGTTTGAGGAAAATCGTGTTTATAAGGTTGACATGGTTTTTTTTGTAAATAATATCTTCTTATTTCATCTCGATCATTAGGATGATAAAATGAAATCTTTTTTCGTAGCCCAGGGTCTGAAGGAAGATCGTTCACATCAATACGACCATGCTTAGAAGATGAATCTTGAGTAGAAGATGAATCTTGAATGGAAGATGAATCTTGAGTAAGACATGAATCTTGAGTAGAAGATGAATCTTGCGGCCTACGGGGTTCCTTATTTTAAATTTATCCATAACACTAGCAAAAAACAAAAAATAAACTATTAGTTATTTGACATTTTTTTCTAATACAATAAATATATTAATTATTTTTGTTAAGTGATTTTTTTGCATTTTTTTAATTTATAAGTTTAAAATTCTTTAAATATTTTTATTTTTATTGTCTTAGTGTTAGTGTAATGACCAAGTCATATTGCTAACAAAACTCACATTCAACAAGATTAAAAGACTAATCAAATAGTTGAAGTGATAAGTCATGACTCAAGTCACTCTTATATCAAATCAATCTAACACTCACAAGCTCACAGCAAGTCAGCAACTCTGCCCAAAAGTAAAGAAACTCACACTATAAATAATAAACTAATAAAATTGCAACTCTGCAACACGCCACCCAAAAGTAAAGAAACTCCCTATAAACTAATAAAATTATAAAATTAATGAGTCCTTAGTCCTAAAAGTCTTTAACCATTAACCCCTTTGTCAGACTTTTCACTTTAACAGTTCAGAAGTTCATAAATCAGAACACACTCAACACAATTCTAATGCCACAGCTCCCACATACACACGGTCCAAGATTCAAAGACTCAATAAAAAAAAAAATCAAAGGATAAATCTACACAACGGTGATTCATTCAGACACTACACAAATTTAGTGAAATAGCATATCAAAACACTATAAACACACTCTTACAATGAAAGAAAGAGAGAAAGAGAGAGTTGAAAAACCAGATCAAGCAGCGGCAGAAGGCAGAAGGCAGACCAGGCGGAGGCGGCAGATTTTGTGTGTGATGCAGAGACAGCTTTTTTCCTTTGGGTTTGGAGAGTAAAGAAGGATAATAAGAGATTTTGGAGGTTAGGTAGCTAGAAATTATTAGGTTTTATATTTTAATCTTTTTTATTTATGATTTTTCAAATTTTGATTTATGGGCTTTTTATTTCTGAGATTAAAGACCTAATTTTTTTTTTGGACTTCTTTTTTTCTCGGAGTTTAAGTTGGGCTTTAAAAAATAAGGGGGTCAGGATCATGGTGAGGGGGTGCAAACTTGTATGGCAGGGGGTTCAAATTTTTTTTTTAAATATTATATATATATATATATAATATATTTCAGGTCAGGGTTCATTTGAACCCCTGACTATAACGTACCGCCGCCCCTAGCGGGTATCATTAGACCAAGACACTAATCTGTTTTTGGTGTAGGCGGAGATTGAATTTCAAATCTTTTATACAACTATTAAAGACTTTACTAATTGATCTAACTGGAATCCACAATCATAACTTGTAATTTAGGTGTTATGTTTACTAGAATCACTACCAGTAGGCAAGTTATATTATGAGAAACATGGGTTTGAGTTAGTTCAATTATTAAAATTTTTTATGGTTGAATAAGAGATCTAGGTTTAATCTCAGCCTATATCAAAAATTGACTGGTGTCTTGGTCTGATTATAAAGAGCGTTTACTAGGAGCGGATGTCATAGATTGAGATTCTCTAAAAAAAAAAGAAAATTATGAGACTCTCCCTCTCAAATTAAAATTTTTCATAATACTCTGCTAGAATTAGCGTGGTATAGCCTTATAAGAGACTTAAATGTTGCAAAAAAATTCATTATCAAACCCTTGGAATCTCCTTTTGCACCAAAGAATTGCTACTTTAAGAAGTCAAGCTATAACAACAAAGTTTAACTACTTACTACTGTTACTATTGTACTACTACTCTACTATTATAATTTTGTTAGTGTCATCGAATTAAAAGCTTAATTATGAATTCACAGGGCACTACACGAGAAGGAAGAGAGGCCCAAGGGTGGATTAACACACAACCAGTTTTTCCTCATTGCCTTTATTTGCAGCTTCGCTTACTATGTTTTTCCGGGTTACCTATTCCCAATGTTGACTTCCTTTTCCTGGATTTGCTGGATATTTCCTACTTCTGTTCTTGCCCAACAACTAGGTTCAGGGCTTCATGGTCTTGGAATTGGTGCTTTGGGGTTTGATTGGTCTAGTGTTTCCTCTTACCTTGGAAGCCCACTGGCCAGTCCATGGTTTGCTACAGCCAATGTTGCTGAGGGTTTTGCACTTGTCATGTATCTCATTATCCCCACAGCTTATTGGCTCAATATCTACAAGGCTAAGACGTTCCCTATATACTCAGATGGGCTATTCACTTCTACTGGCCAAAGCTACGATGTTTCAGCTATAATAGACTCCAACTTTCACATTGACATTGAGGCATACAACCGTGAAGGCCCTCTCTATATGAGCACCTTCTTTGCTATAACTTATGGTGCCAACTTCGCCTGCCTTGCTGCCACTATTGTTCATGTGTTTCTCTTCCATGGAAGGTAAGTCACATGTCACTGTTTGAATGGTTCATTTGAAATTTGCAATGAATCGTATCCTGATTGTTGTTAGGTGGGCTTCACTTAATTGCTCATCATAGATTATGGATAATTGTTGGTCATATAATATCCTAAGACATGCTCCTACTAATGACTTTTAACTCTTTTGCCAATACTGACTGTATGGTAAAGCTTTAGGATGTCTCTGTAATTGTAGCATCCAAAGAAAATGGAGAGTTGGATGAATTCAAATGTTACTTTTCATATAAGACAACAATTTATAAGGCTGATACTATTTTGCAATAGTGTCTGACTACATGCCTTTGTGTGTTTGTACATGTACATGCGATATGGAATGGCTCTCCTTAAATTGACAAAGATTTATTTAGTACCTTTATATATTAGGATTTACCACATAATTATCATCAAGAAAACTTCATGAGTATGTCATGTTAATCGCCTTTCATTATGAAATTCAGTTCTCACAAAAAAAGTGAATTTGAAGTTTTCTGCTTGTATCTCAAACTCCTCTAATTTGTACATCAAACCGGTGCAATCAAAGAGAGGCAACAAGGTCAGGGTGAACTAGGTTATAGCCTTATACATTGTATTTTATTCAGCAAATTACTCATACTTTCAAGGTTGTAGTGAAATATGGCAACTAAGCAAGTCTGCCCTCCAAGAGAAGAAGATGGATGTGCACTCAAAGCTCATGAGAAAATATAAGCAAGTTCCTCAATGGTGGTTCATGTGCCTACTTTTGGTCACATTGTGGCTACCATATGTGTCTTCCAGTTCTAAAATGATCAACTCCAATTGCCATGGTGGGGCATCTTGCTTGCATGCAGTCTTGCCTTATTTTTCACTCTTCCTGTAGGAGTCATCACTGCCACAACAAATCAGGTATGTCTTTGCACTATTTTACAATTCTACATATACGTTTGGACGAAACTTAAGTATAATACCTTAGGTACTATTTCTTAAGTTCCCTTCTTAAGATTCAGCTATGTGGTTACTTAATTAAAAACTATACTTCCTTCTTATGAGAAAAAATCCATATGGTAGAGTCTTAAAAAGAGAACCTTAAGAACAGCATCTAAATACTATACCTAAGTCTTGCTCTATACATTTAATGGTATTCTGCCACAACCATATTCATATTTGAGTGGAGATTTGGGGTGTTTTTATTTTTCATTTCACTCGCTATTATCAATTCTTGCTGGAGTTCATGGAAAAGTTACAATGGTGTCTATCTTTTCATCCTACATGTAAATTTTAAATTCAACAAGCATTGTTTTATTGCCTGTGCATGACCGCTACATCTACATGAGCACTACATCTACTGCATGCCGTTATTAGTCTTCTAACTTTAACAGAAGTAAATCTTTCACTCATGAGCAGACGCCGAGCTTGAATGTAATCGCAGAGTATATTATCGGGTATTTGTATCCAGGATATCCTGTTGCCAACATATGCTTTAAAGTGTATGGGTATATAAGTTTGAAACAGGGGATCGCCTTTCTGCAAGACTTCAAGCTTGGTCATTACATGAAAATTCCTCCAAGAGCAATGTTCATGGCACAGGTTAGTATCCTATTCATTCTTTTTCACAACTACGAATGGAAATGTGCATTTGTCACTTTCTGATCAGTAAAATGACAATCATCAATTCATTTATTCTCAACCCTTGATTATCATAACAATGATTCTTTTCAGGTCTTAGGTACAATAATAGCAGCATTTGCGCATTTGGGAACAGCTTGGTGGCTAATGGACAACATTCCAAACATATGCGATAGGGCATTACTTGCAGCAGGTAGCCTATGGACTTGCCCTTCTGATCATGTATTCTATGATGCTTCTGTCATCTGGGGTCTAATTGGGCCTCAAAGAATTTTTGGAGATCTTGGCTACTACTCTGGCATCAACTGGTTTTTCTTAGTTGGTGCGCTAGCTCCTGTCCTAGTTTGGTTGGCACACAAAGCCTCACCAGATAGGCAATGGATTAGGCTTATCACTATTCCTGTGCTCTTAGGGGCAATAATTAAAATGCCCCCAGCCACCGCTGTCAACTACACTAGTTGGATTCTTATTGGTTTTGCCTCAGGCTTTATTGCTTACAGGTACTATCGCAACTTGTGGAGTCATTACAATTATGTGCTCTCTGGGGCACTTGATGCTGGATTAGTCTTCATGGGAGTACTACTATACTTGTTTTTGGGGATGGAAAATGTTAGCCTCAGTTGGTGGGGTAGTGACTCAGATGGATGTCCATTGGCTTCTTGTCCAATAGAGCAAGGAGTTGTAATAAATGGCTGTCCGGTTCTCTAAGCAAAGCATTTGGATTAATTGTATGTTGATTGGAGAAAAAAAGAAAAGAAGAGAAGATATTGTATTCCTTCTCTTTTCGATTCTTCATCGTCGTATATCTGTAAAGCAACTGTATAATAATGAACAATGATATTGGAAATACTTTATTGTTAATTAATATGAAAATTCTTTTATATGATTGTGTTTTTTTATAGCTAGTGATTGGGACCTTGATCTTGCTTCCCATCTTAGACATGGACTAGGTGGAGAAAGATTAGGAATTGCCCCTGGTTTAGATCCAAAAAACAAACTAATACAAAAATCTGAGTATTGCCAGAAATACAAATTTTTTTACAAAAAATTTTTACAAAATGCTTATGTGGTGAGTGTTTATTAGTAAGTGGTTATTACTAAATAAAAAAAGTGACGTTAATGGTGAGCCTAGATGAAAACCAATAAAAAATTGATCATATTGATAATTTGTAAAAATATTATAAAATAGTTTGTTATTGTAACATTACTCAAAATTTATATATGAGACATTGGTCCAAAGTTAGGGGATACACTTAAAAAGAAGTTAGGCTCGCAAGCCTGCCCAACCAAATGGATGGGCCAGCCTCCACTCACCATGTTCTATAGCCTAGTTCTATTAAGGATAACCCTAACAGACTCCCTTAATCATGCGTTCAAATGTAAAATAACAACGTGCACATGTGACCCAACAAGATTGAAAATGATTAGTTTTTATTTATTTTTTAATGGAAAACCAATGGCAACCAATCTAATGAAATTTAGACGGAAGAATTGAATTGAAAAAAAGTGACGCTAGATAAATTAATTGAATTATAGAGCAAGTTAGGTGCAATTTGAAATTTAGTCTTAATATTTTATAACCTTAGCTATCTAATATGTGCCCTCTTAATAATTTTGAATTTAATCTAGTATAATTATGATATGTCATTAATTTAAATTAATTCCTTATGTCACCCATCAATTAATTGTTCATAACCACTTGTGATTAGACTTAATCGTGCAAATGCATCTTATCCGTTGAAATTTGATTTGATTGTAAGTTTTTATCCAATAGTTCGAATATTGGAATCCAAAACATATCACTATGACTTCAAAATTTGTTTTATGTGAAGTAATTAGAAATTTAGTAGTTTAAATTATGATTTTACCCTTAGGATATGAAAATTATCATTTTAGCTTTAGACAAGGTTAAATATAAACGACGAAATAAGCTGTTTACAAGTTATGAATAATCATCCCTTGGAAATAGCTATTTCTCAAATTGAGAATAGCCATTCATTTCTAAAATCGTTGAATGAGCTATTCTGTAATAAATTCTATCAGCAACTTATAAAAATTAATATATTTTTAAAAAATTACAAAAATTCTATATACATAATTATTTTCAATATTTTCAATTTAATAACCAAATTTATGAATAAAAATGATTATTTCATTTTATTACAAAATCTTTTATTTTCAATAATAAAATTGCTATTTCGAACATAATCTTAATCTCCATTCCCAAAGATAGGAAAAAAGACATTGTGTGTATGTGACAAATCCACCTTATATAACTCTAATATTTTTTAATTAGATGTGAATATTGACAAATCCACCGTTAGATTGCATTATATTTATATATTTTTTATGTTTACAAAATTTCAAAGTGATCAAAAATTAATATCCATGTCATTAATCAATTATTAAAATTTAAATTTTTGTAATTTAAAATAATACATAAAATATAATTTTATGAATTAAATGGTAAATAAAATTTGATTGATATGAAAATTGATATGCATATTAAGAACATATAGAATATGTAATTCAACGATTGAATTTTTAAAATATTAATTCAATAATAAGTTATTTGACGGTGTAACATTGTTTAAAATTATAATTTGAACTCAACTATATATATATATATATATATATATATATATATATATAATATTACATGAACATTCCTATTAAAAAAAAAAAAAATTACATGAACATAATAATAAAGCGAATAGGAAAAAGCTTGAGTTGAGCTTTCTACCATGGAGACTCGTAGAACCACTGGCAAGGCCTCGTCCCTCAGATGGCAAATCCTTCGCCAAGCCCTTCTTCGTCGGCCCCCTCCTCATATTCCTGGTCTCTCTCTCTCTCTCTCTCTCTGATATTCTATTTTTTTAATTATTAAGTTAATTAATTTTCTCGTTATGTTAGTTAGTAACTACAACTTCCAAATCCTAATCTTCCTTGTGATTATTGGTTTCGCTTGCAGAAGAAGACCAATCTGAAACGAGCATTAAGAGCATTTCCAGGAAGACCACGCGCGGCTTCAACTTGATTCCCTGTCATTTAGTGGAACAAAACGACGCCGTTGCCGTTGAAGAAACGAATGTCTCCGATGATCACCCTAGACCTAGAGAGGCTCGCTTGTGCTACACGTTGCCCATTGAAGGAGCTCCCACACTTTTTCTCACGTGAGTTTCTCTTGCTGTTTCTGCTTATCAAAATTTCCACATTTTTTTTTCCCTCTATTTATGTTTTTGGTTTCCAAACTCTGTGCAGCTGTGCTCTTTAGGCTTTTTTATTTTTTTTATTTTTTATATTATATTATATTATGTTTTGTAATTTTAATTTGTGATTATGTATAAAAGCTAGGAAGGACGGACACTTCATTTAGTTAGGTGTCACACCCACTTGTGGTATCGTGTTATAATTTTTCAGAAATTGCTTGTATGTCATACTCGTGTCTGTGTCCGTGCTTCCTAGTGTAAAAGTTATTTTGAGATTGATTAGAATTGTCCATGCTAATAATCCCAACCATTATTTTGTTTTATATACACACATTTAGCTTACTTGGTGCATAGTGAAGCAAAGTGCAATTCTTTTAACAAAAAATTGCCTATCAAATGGGTTTGTTTCTGTTGTTGTTGTCGTTTTTTTTTTTTTTTTTTTAAATAAATAATGGAAATAAGTGATTGGTGTATGTAATTAATAATATGTATTGGTGCATGGCTACCATTTTGTATTAATGAAGCTCTAGTTTAAGGTATAATTACAATGTGCTTTTTGTGGAATGTAAAATTTGCATGTTTTGGGTGTGAAGTGTTACTAATGTTTGGACTTTATACAGCCAAAGAGTGGAGGAACGTGCTGACCTCAGTGATTTTGAGATCTGCAATAGATACAATGTTGACAACACTGGGCTTGTATGTAAGTTTCTTTCGTTGTACACGAACTTGTTCTTGCACTAGGCATTGTGCTTAAAGAAGGGTGTCTTTAAAAGCTTTGGTTCTTATTGTTAATTGGTTAGTTTGACATTTTTATCTGTTTTCAATATTCTTCTATAGTTGCTAGAAAGGGGTGACTGGTGAGAGAAATAGCTCTGGTTTATTGTAGGGAAGTATGGATTCTCGCATGTTTTGGAATTGCTAAATTGAGAGATTATTTGGTGAATCTAGGATAAGATTACCTTTGATAGTTAAATAGTTGTCTTGTTGTTTTCTTTAGACCATGCTGAAAAGATGACAGGGAGGGTGGTTTCATTCGTATGGAGGGGGAGCTTTGGCTGTAGAAACATGTATTCAATTTTGACGCGAGATATTTTAATTTCTCCGATCATGACCTCCCTTCTTCACATGTGATCATTCGGTGTATGCTTCCCTCATAGTCTCATTCATTAAATTTCTCTGGAGAACCTTTAATTTCAAAATGGCTGTGTGATTATTTGAGAAAGTAAATCCTTAAGGTCGGTTGGTGTGCACAACCATGAAGAGCAGTTAGTCATTGTTTTATATCTGTTTCGAGTTAATGGTTTTGTTTGTTGCTTGATAAAGTAATCCTTTTTTCTGTTATGACTTGTTGCAAATTGGTTTTGGAGTTTCAATGCATATGCTATTTTCCAAGGCATTAGCTGCACAAAGTTTTATGTCCTATGTTTGCAGAAAGGAACTTCAAGGAAGCACTGAGTTAATGATGCTCATAAAACTAAAGGCTCTCTATTATAGTTTCACTTTTCTTGGCTTAATCCTTTTTCAAGTTACAGTTAATAGTTATGTTGGTAGACTTTATTTTATTATTATTATTTTTTGAATAAATGGACAAAACTCCTCTTTAGTCCTTATCTCATATTTGAAGCAACATATCATAGAATGTTAAACCCAAGTTCATGTTTTGTAGTCAGTTTCCCAACTCAACAGTTAGAAAACATTTTCACAGTTAATTAGGTATAATTTGGTATGGTTAAATTAACCCTTTTTGCAATTCCATTCAATCTAGGGTCAAATTTTATAGCCTACCAATGAGCTTTGGTTATGGTACTTTGATTGAAGAAGCTCAAAAAAACTATTTCAAAATTTATTATCTCAGTTATTTTACTTATTTGGGATACCAAATCCATATTTGAATTTTGGAAATTGAATTTAGGCTTTAATTTTGAATTTTAAAATTTAAATTTGTGCTTTATTGTAGTTTTGGATTTTATGGGCTGAAATTTTGGCTTGATGTAATCCTTGAAGCCTATTAAAAGGAGGCTTAACAAAAAGTTTAGACAATTAATCTTTTATATAAAAAAATTTTGATGATAAATTTTCTCTTTATCTTGGTGGTGATTACAAGCAGCCTTAGTTGGTGAAGAGTAGGGTTTTCCCATTTTGGTTTTCCTCTTATTTTTGCAACCCCGTTCTACATCAACTCGGTACGGAAGCATACTCCAATCCCTCTGTCACTGCCCAAACCATCAAAGCCACCACTGAACCCGCATCACCATCATTGAGTCAAAACCCATCCAAGTTCAACTGAGATTCTCACTGAGAACCCACTGCCTAAACCCCTCAACCCATGCCCCAAACTATGTACATAGCCCGTGATAGACCCATATCCAGCTACCCGTCCAACATTGTATGTCGCCACTAAAAGCTGCGACCCAACCCTATTAGGGTGGCTTTATAATACAAACAAATAGTCTGAGACAGGGGAATAGACCTACTACTGATTACATGGCACAATTTGAAAAAGAGGTAACAAGTTGAAAAAGACAAGATGAGTGTTCATGCAGTTTCTAGTCCTAAGCCTACTCTAGTATCAATTGAAGTTATATTGAAAGTTGTCCATGACTTATGTGTGTAGATCAAGTTAATGGCTTCTTCCTGGATGATCAGTTGCATTAGCAATGAAACCACAACTTCATGCACGAGAGAAAATAGTTTTGGTAATGAGATCTTGGTGATGAAATATCAATATTCATCAAAACCGACTGCCAAAGGAGTAATACAAGTGCCAACAGATTTAGATTTGATACAACCTGTTGAAGAATCACTGCTTGAGGAGGAGAAAGTTAAAGAGAGCCAATAAGAGTGCACATGTTGTGAAGAATGAGTTTGATATATCTGCTACTTATCAAACCTTTATGATATAGGAAATGAAAGGGCCTGATATGACTTCCGGAGGATCTTGACGAGGCTGTGACATTGGCAATACTGATTGCAACAATTTATTTTATCATTCCAGATGGCTTTAATGATATGGTGGAGTAGAAGGCTTATTTCTTCTTAATGCTGCCGAACTTGCTAAAAGAGTGCAAGTGTCAAACTTAAAAGTTCTTAACCTTAAGCACTTTAAAACTTGAGGTCAAGTTTTCCCAAATTAGGGGAAACTGATGCAAGGGGCACAATCAAAACTATTTTAGATTTTATGGTCGCAGATTTTATTTATTTATTTGGGATACCTAATCTATATTTGGAATTTAAGTTTCTGAATTTTGAAGTTGGGCTTTATTGTAGTTGAGAATTTTATATGGCTTGATGTTATCCTTGAAACCTATTAAAAAATAAAGGCTCCAGGAGTAGTTTGAGATAGTGCTTTTGAATAAAAAAATTTCAATGAGAAATTTTCTCATCAGCTTGGTGGTGATTCCAAGCACTCTTAGGTGGTGAGGCCTAGGTTTTCCCTTTTACATTTTCTTCTTATTTTGCAATCCTGTTTCGCATCACACTTCCTCATTCCATAAGAAAGGGTGGAGGGTGAAGTTGTGGGTTAAAAACCAGATTGTGTGTAACTAACCACTAAAAAGAAAAAAGTATTCAACAATGCCTTCTTGCTCTTAAATTCTGGACATGCTTTTTATTCGATCATGTGTTGAGGTGTGATATTAGCTTTACTTCTATTTGAGGTTAAAAGAGAGCAAATGAATAAAATCAACCAGGTTTTGTCTCAAATGTTTTGTTCCTGAAGGAATTTTCAGGGAATAACATTGTAAACTAAACTATAATGATGTATGAATTTTTACCTTTAAAATCTTCCTGCTTTTCTTTCTTCACAGCCATTCAGCTATGTTTAAAGTTACAAGTTTTGGTGCTTTATTTGCTAGCACAGGTTTTGGCTATATAACTGCTGATATACTTGGTCATTGTATTTGTGTCTCTCTCTTAAAATTGTACTTAATAGTTAATAAATTCTTGTACAGGTCATTGGCCTTCAGAAGAAGTCCTTGCTTATTTTTGCTTGTCACATGCAGACATGTTCAGGTTAGTAAAAATGTTATTATTTTGGTCCGTCAGTTTTTTCAAGTAATGGTACGTATCTGTCTCAAATATTACATTGGCATATGTCTTTTTCTTTTCTTTTTTGATGACCTTGCAGATGTCAGTCATGCATGTTTTGTATCTGTTGCTGGCATTTCTCTGGAACATTTTCTGTTTTTATTTATTTATTATTTTTATAAGATTTCTCTGCATTTTCCTAATTTTTCCAGATCTAAAAGAGTTATTGAGCTTGGATCAGGTTATGGCTTAGCTGGTTTAGTAACTGCTGCAATAACGGAGGCAGTAGAGGTTGTAATATCAGATGGAAATCCTCAAGTTGTTGATTGTATCCTTTTTTTCATTTTATTTATCTATTTTTTGTGACAGGTGTATCCTCACCCATAGGTTAGTTGATAGTTCCCTTTTGATTTAGTCAAGTGAACAGTTATGTTTTTGTAAGTCTATTATATCTTGTGATGGTATGAGTGGGTTGATATGTGAAATTCTTGTCAAAGTCTCTAGACATTGTTTTGAGATACTGTTCTTGAACTTAATAATGCAAATTGCCGCCAATGAGTTATAGCTCAAATGACACCTCTTCCTCTTGTAAGAATAAGGCAGTGGGTGAATTCAAGAAATCAAGACTTGCCGGACGTGTTTGTAACTTACCAATCAAATAATGCTCATAATGCAAATTGCCAAGACAACGGATAGGACATTGAGGAGTAGAAAAACATGGTGGGACACATGGGAGAGTTCTTGTCCTAAACAAAGTGCGGAGTTTGGGTGAAGGAGCAAGAGAAAGACCTATGTATGGTTTTGTGGATTGCTTGAATCTGCTTGAGGAGATTAGTGGAGGAGAATCGTGAACGACAGATTGTCTTGATGGATTACATTTTTTCTGATAAGTTGATTTTCTGGATGGATAACTGTGTAAGCTTTAAGTTGCTTTAACCTAATTTTCATTAGTGACCCTGAATCTTTTTGGATGGCATTGGGCTTTCTGAATCTGGACCACTCCCTGCTCATTCTGTCCTCTAATTTTTTGTTTTTGTTCCCGTTATTATAATATATCCAGTTTTCTAATAGTCTTTATTTGCACACTTTCTGTTATCAAGCTACTGTTTGGTACCATCATTTCCTCCTTCTCTCTCTTTTTTCACTTTTTAATTTTTTTCCTTTTCTCCAATTGCCAGCATGCACGTTTTATATTATTTATAGCAACAAGTAACTCCCCCTTCCTCTTTCTCCTTTTTTTCCTTCTTGACTTTTTTTCGGATTCAGATTGAGAGTTCCTTGACATCCAGATATTCAGCGTAACATAGATGCCAATTCTGGAGCATTTGGTGCAACAAGAGTGAGCTCTAAGACATTGCATTGGGATCAAGAAGAAATATCAAATATCTCTAATGCTTTTGATTTCATTATTGCAAGTGACTGGTAAGTCTAATTTTTCTGAAGTGTTTAGGTTGCAACAATGTATGTCTTGTCTTACCGCTTTCATCATTTTATAGAGTGAGGAAAATCATCAGATGTGAATCAGGTGATTTTTCCTTTTGTTTGAAATTCTTTCCCAGTGCTTTCTGATGCCCAGTGACAAAGACAATAGTTTGAGAATCTAATGCTGGGCGTTAGTCATTTATGGGTCCAACCTTTTTGAGTGTACACAGCACTCAGCCTCAAATCTATCTGGCAGATGCCTCTTTCCATTGTACTCATTAAGATTTGTAATTGAGTTTCTGAGGTGATTGGGTAAGAATTTTTTGTTGCTTACATTTTTTACTAACCCAGATATGTCTAAATGGAAAAGTTTTCTTCACTAGTTGACAGAAAGGGACTTGTACAATTTCTTATGTGCATGCTAAGTGTATCTTTTTAATTTCTATGTTTATAAAAAATAAAAAAATAAAAAATCTTTTTTAAATTATATACTTTGTTATGACATTTTGGCAGCACTTTCTTTAAGGAGTTCCACAATGGCCTTGCTCAAATCATCAGGTTCTTGTTGAAAAAAGAGGGGCCGTCCGAAGCTATTTTTTTAAGTCCTAAAAGAGGCAATTCATTGGACAAGTTTCTTGAGACAATCAAACAAAATGCCTTGTCTTTCAGTGTAACAGAGAATTATAATGCGGAAGTTTGGAAGCATCATCAGGCATTCATGCATGGCAAAGACTCCTGGCCCAGCTACGAAAAAGATCATTGCTATCCATTATTGGTTAGAATAACAATATGAGATTGTGGATGCTATTGCCCTTTATTTTCTACATCTATCCTAGGCTGTTGAAGTTCTTGGTTAATTTTTTACATTGCTGGTTGACCCATATGGTAGGCATTGATTGTATAATTATTTGTAGGATACAGGAAATTTTCCATGTACAGATGCATGCTAAATACACTATTGTTGCCTGCTCCATTATGTAGGTCCTCACTGTTTATGGTTTGCCAATTGGAAAGAAAAGCATATAGTGCTACTGTTTCTTTTTAGTGTATTATTTTGAACATAAGATAGGTGAGTGCACTGAAACTTTTTGACAGAAGAATATTCCTTATGTTCATATATAATGAAAGTTACAAATCAAAGGCATATTATCTAGATGTCATCGTCCAAGAGTAACCAATGTGGAGAAGATCCCCTCCTATTTAAAGTCTTCCAACTAAGGATTATGCACAACAATGTCAAAAGCTATCAGATGCTCAGTGGATCAGTTATAATAGAGTTTATTGAAAGTGGAAGATTTTCTGTTAGCTTTTTAAATATATGTTGCAGCAGTGAACATGCCTTGTGGCTTAGATTCTTTGCTATTAAGTAAACATTTCCTTCTGGTTAGTTGTCTTAAACTTCTATTTATGGGTACTTAGCTAGTTTCCTTGCTTAAAAGTTGAAACACAATATTTTCTTTGTGGTGCATGGGTACTTTGCTGAAAATTCGGAAGAAAATAACTGGATCAAAGTGGTAGTGTTTTCTGTGAGAAAACGGTTGCTCATGTAAAATATCAGCTGATTCTTGCCTGGTTCCTTTTTTTTACTGAAGTTGATAAAAATAATTACAACAATAGGTGTTGGACTCGAACCTATTGTAAAAAATTTCTTGAACTCGAACTCCTGGAGCATTAACTACACCAGGAATATACATGTTCACCCAGTTAAGTGGATTTCTGGGGTTTGGTTTTATGCTTTTATCGGTCATTATGGGCAAATATACGTTAAGATTGATTAAAAATGAATGATTTCCTTTTTAGTGTAATGCTGTACTATTGGCAAATACTACAAGATTGGTTAATCAAGAGTTTCGTGATACCAGTTTGGAGAAAGAGAGACTCATTAGAAACTCTAAGAAGTCTGAATTGGGTATGTTAAAAATAATGGTTTGTCTAGGTTTGTACGGGGTAATGTGTAACTTTTTAATATTAAAAGAGTTGCCACGTCTTCAAATAATGCGGTATTGTTTAGTTAGATACGCAAAGAAATTAATGAAAGTTGACTAGGAATGACGACTAATGGAGTTTCCTTAAAATTTTAGGGATAGTAGGTAACTTTTAATGATGCTATCGCACAACTTTAGTGCGATGGTCATTCCACAAGTATAAGTGTTTGTAGGGTGTGGGGGTAAGAGTCGGGGTTCAAGTCTCTAGGAGGGAGCTTGACACACATATACACTTAGATCAGGTTAGAGTAGAATTCTATTTTGTATATATAAAAAAAATAAAGTAGATAAATTTTAATGATCAATAATGTATACGGTTTTAATGTTTAGACACTGAAGTCATACTTATAGATATTTTACTTATTAAAAAGTATTAAAGGTGTTCAAGTTTGGCAAAGAGGACAGAGATATCAAGACACCAGAGAACCTTGATGTAACAACATAAAAGAGAACAAATTTCCCTATTTGCTATCACAACAAATTGCAAAGAGAGAGCATATAGATTACTGGAGAGAGAGAGAGAGAGAGAGAGAGAGAGAGAGAGAGAGAGAGAGAGAGAGAGAGAGAGAGAGAGAGAGAGAGAGGAGAGAGAGAGAGAGAGAGAGAGAGAGAGAGAGGCCAATGCAAAAGGACCCAACCCAAGCCACTGGAGTGGTGTGTGGAATTGTTAGTGACAATGACTTGGTGGCGGAGTGGAAGAAGAATGAGAGTGAAGAAAGTAGGCAGCGATTAAAATTGGGAATTTGTGATTGTTTTGTTGGTACATTTTTTAGATTGGATTTGGGATTTGTTTTTTAATTTGTTGTTATTCTAGATTTGTCTAAAGGTCATTCTTATCATTCTTGGGGCAATTGGGTTTGTTTAAATTAAATTTATGATTACTTTTGTTGGTATTTTTGGATTGACGTAAGTGCACTTTTAGTCTCTATATTTTGACCCTATTTCTATTTTGGTCCCTACATTTTCATTTCACCGCTTTTAGTCTTTAAACCAATTAACTCGTATTATTTTAGTCCCTACCGTCACTCAATTAATAGAAAATGCTGACGTGACTAATGGAGGGATTAAAATATTATTAAAAATCTACCGTAGCACTCATTACCCATGCCACAATAGATTATAATTTTTTTAAAAAAAATTCTCAATTTTAACAAAAGAAAAAATATGAGTTAAAATAATAATTTCTCAATTTAACAAAATAAAAAACAAAATAAAAAATTAAAAGTAACATGAATTAAGATCTAATTTAACTTGAACAAGAACACAAACTCAATTCAATATCATCAGTTAACCCATCACATACCTAAATGTTAACAAACTCAAAATACCCAAATATGAACAAAATACCAAACTGATTTATAACCACAATAGTAATCAATGTTAACACACCTAAAACAAATAAATAAATTTAAACACATGGTTGCCATGCGTTTGTATATCTCCCAATTCCCAATTTCCAAGCATTAATAGATGGGTTGGATGCCACATACAGGTTTTTAATTAGATTTTTTGGAAGAATAAGTTCTTCCCAAAGAACATTCATATGTTCTCTCTCTCTCTCTCTCTCCCACAGAAGCCGATTTTCATTTATGGAATTTTAGTTTTCTGGGTTTGTTTTTTGGTGGTTGGTTCGGGTTTATGGATTTATGGGTCTTTGATCTTTCTCTTTTCCTTAACTGATTGAGTGCTTAACATCAGGACTTTGTTTAGATCAAATCTCAAACTCGGGCTCACTTCAACAATGGAGCTTTATGGACCAATGAAGGTGGCCAACCACGCCGAAATCGAAGACTTCGACACCTCCACTTGAAGACTCGGATTCTCAGGTTCAAAATCTCAGATCTTCAGTTATGGTTTTAGTTTTATATGAGTTTGGATTCTCAGTTTCATATGGGTTTGTTTGTATTGGGAAGTTGCAAGGATTGATTGGGTTTGAAGGGATCTTGCTCTAATGATCTTTGTTTGTTTTGAATTTTTAGTTCTGAAATTTATGGGTTACTTTGTTTTCTAGGTTTGATATTTGTGCGTTTGCTCTAAACCTGCTGTTGGGTTTATGTTTGTGTTCTTGCTGGAAATCGGTTTATGTTTGGTTTAAATTGATTTTGTGTTGGTTTCTCGGAAAGATGAGAAAATCAGGGCTTGAGTTGTGATTTTGTATATTTGGGCTTTTTTGTTTGAGAAAATCTGGGTTTTTGGTTTGAGAAAATCTGAGATCTGCTCTTGGTTTTGTGTTTGTGTTTGTGTTCTTGCTGGAGATCGGTTTGTGTTTGTGTTCGTGTACTTATGTTTGGTTGACAAGAAAGGGTAAGAAAATGTGAGAAAATCCGAGCATGTGTTCTTATGTCTAAAATCTAGGTTTGTGTTCTTTAGTATTCTTGTTAAAGATGAACGCATATCTAAATTGATGTATACATTTTTCTTTTGTTAAAATTGAGAAATTTTTTTTTTTTAATTATAATCTGATGTGGCATGGGTATTGAGTGTCATGGTGGATTTTTAATAATATTTTAATCCCTCCGTTAGCCACGTCAGCATTTTCTGTTAATTGAGTGATGGTAGGGACTAAAATAACATGCATTAATTGGTTTAAGAACTAAAAGTGGTGAAATGAAAATGTAGAGACCAAAATAGAAATAGGGTCAAAATGTAGGGAGGGACTAAAAGTGAATTTATGTCTTTTAGATTATATGAACTATTTTCTTGTTATTCATGGGTCAATTGGGCTAAAGGGATGACCCTTCTTTTTTTTCTTTTTCTTTTTTATTAGTCAATTTATAAATTTTTTTGGGAAAGGGGCCCAAAAATATATATTTAGGGACTAGCTTTTAAATTTTTTATTTATATATATACACACACTAGTCAATTTTTTTTTAAATGAAAAAAAAATAAAACAAAAAAATAAATGTTAAATGGTGTTCTTCACCTAGTTTCGATCCTTGTGGTGGCCCTTCAATAGGCAGCTTATCCGTAGTAAAAGGTTCATACAAATTTATCAATATTCCCATATTTTGGACTCGGAAACAAAATCTTCTACATATTTACCTTGCTTTCAAGCCATCAAAAATTTATAATTTAGCCAGTATTAAGCTTTTCTTTACAAAATTCGCAGTCAGCAGTCAGCCGTCAGCACTAAGCATGGGGATCTCAAAAAGCATGCGATATTGTCAGCATAAATTTCCATTGAAATTTCGTTATAGCCAAAAGTCAAGTATTAGCATTGAATGATCAAATTTTTAATTACAAGAAAGCCTTTTTCTTTTGGTAATCAATAACAAGAAAGCTTAGAAACTTATCTCATCATATTTTGAATATAGTCGTGAATACATACATTAATCTAAAGCAAGATCAAAATACAAAATACCTACTTTTTTTTCATCTTTGTGGCAAAACACAAGACAAGAATCTATGCACTTCTATGTACAAAACTTGGGACATGTATTCTATACAAAAGAGACAACTTAGAACAATCTATGTAAACTATTGCCATGTAATGCAGACAACAAGAAAATGAGCTCCTCATCGCTCCCATCGTACTCTACCTGATTTCGCATCCGATGGTAACTAGCCACAATATCATCTTGCAAAACCTTAGTTCGGCAAAGTGGGCATGTGCCATGACAATATTGTTGTAGCCAGCAATCTAGGCAATCCTTATGGAACGTGTGCTTACATTGCAACTTTCTAATCTTGTCTCCTTCTCTGAATTCAAATAAACACACTGCGCATTCAGTTGACTTGGCCATAATCCTCATTCTTTTAGTGAAACGAATTGTGGGATTGTCTTTTTCAATGAGTTTAAGGTATTGGTTAGTGGTGATTAGGCATTTATCGGAGTTGGGGCTTAATCCAGTGACTGAACGGATTAGAAATATGATTTCAAGAAGTAAGAGGGTGAAGAAGACTTTGGTCATGGTTTTGAGGTTGGAGAAGAAATCAGAGAGAGCTTTCATGGCTTCTGCAGAAGAAAGTGCAAAGGATATTGCCGAAAGTTAATGAATTATTGATATACTTAAATGTGGCTAGTGGAAGTTGCAGGCCTCTTTTTTTTTTTGGAGAGAAAGATAAGTGTAGTGTTTGGTTGGTGCAGGTTGCTTTGTATGACTCGATGTCTTGAATTGCTGTGGGGTCATTGAAAATTGTCTTATTCCATGTCAAGAATCAAAGTAGGCATGTTAAATTAAACACCTAAGAGCAACCGCATTCAGCGGCTGCAAAATCTTACATAATATATAATATAAAATGTGCATCATTTTGCACATTTTAACTAAAAAAATGTCCACATTAGTCAGTGTAAAAGTGTGCAAATATGCGTCACTGTTACAAAAATCATGCATATATGCACGGTTACTGTAACTATTTTATTTAATTTTTTAGCATTTGTTTCTCTCTCCTCTCTGTACCTCTAACTCTCACCTCACTCTCTTTCTCTCATTTCAACTCTCTCATTTCAGATCAACTCTCTCACCGATCAACTCTCTCATTTCATTAGATCAACTCTCTCGTTGAATATTTTATTGAATAAATGTATAAAATAAATAAATTGATGTGGATGTTTTGTAAAGTGGGTGTATAAAATAAAAAAAAAAGTAGATTTTTTCTTGTAAAATAGAAAAAGTAGATTTTTTCTTGCAAAATAGATGAAAATTTTACACTAACTGATGCGGTTGCTCTTAAGTTAGAATGAAAAAGGGTTTTTAACTTCTTATTCTTTTTAAACAGACCCCAAAGAAGCTTTTGTTGTTTGATTTTTCACAACTTTCTCCATTAGGGAAAGAGTGAGGTACGGTTGAACAGTAGGGTTCTCAGTTTTCTCTTATGGCAGTTACTATATAAATATCAGTGTGATCTGACCTCAACAATTTAATACACAATGTAAAAAACAAAATAAAAAAAATACTAAATAGGTGCTGATGTATATAGGCTTAACATGATCACAATTCACATGATTGTTGTCAACCAAATTTTCTTAGGAAAAGAGTCAAACAGAAGAAAAAAAGAAAAAAGAAAAAAACATTGACTCTTCCAATGCATTAGGTATCGGAATTTATGAGGTAGGGGAAGGAGATCGAAGGACTAACAGAGTTTACTTGAAATTTTAGGGATCAAATGGGTTTAGTAAGTAAATTTTAAAGACCAATAATGTATTCGGTTTTAATATTTAGACACTGAAGTCATACTTATAGATATTTTACTTATTAAAAAAGTATTAAAGGTGTTCAAGTTTGGCAAAGAGGAGAGAGATATCAAGAGAGTAGAGAACCTTGATGTAACAACTTAAAAAAGAGAAAAAATTTCCTTATTAATTATCACAACACATTGCAAAGAGAGAGAATGTATATTACTGGAGAGAGAGAGAGAGAGAGAGAGAGACAAAAGAGGAAGAGATCAGAGAAGAAAGATATTATATCTGTCGTTTCGACTCGTGTGTGTGTGTGAATAGTGGATGGGATTGGAAATAAAGGTGGAGACGCCAACACAAAATGGACCCAACCCGAGCCACTGGAGTGGTGTGTGGAATTGTTAGTGACAATGACTTGCTTGTGGAGTGGAAGAAAAATGAGAGTTAAGAGAGTAAGCACCTGTGCGGTTAAAATTGAGAATTTGTGATTGTTTTGTTGCTTTTTTTTTTTTTTTTTTTTTAGATTAGATTTGTGATTTTTTTTTTTTTTGGTTGTTATTCTTGATTTGTCTATAGGTCATTCTTATCATTCTTGGGGCCATTGGATTTGTTTAAACTAAATTTGTGATTTCTTTTGTTGGTATTTTTGGATTATATGAAGTATTTCCTTGTTATTCTAGGGCCAATTGGGCAAAAGGGATGAATTTTTTTTTTATTAGTCTATTTATAAATTCTTTTGGGGAAGGGGGCCAAAAATATATATTTAGGGACTAGCTTTTAAAATTTTGATTTATATATATAAACACGCTGGTCAATTTAAAAATAAAAATATAAAAACAAAAAATATAAATGTTAAATGGTGTTCTTCACCTAGTTCTGATCCTTGTGGTGGCCCTTCCATGGGCAGCTTATCCGTAGTAAAAGGTTCATACAAATTTACCAATATTCCCATAAAAGCTTCATAAAAGCTTATCAGAGTTATGGCAAAAAGTTGTAGAATAGATTGTTGGTCTTAGAACCACTCTTCTCAAAAAGTATGTCACTCATGCTGTACTGCGATATTGTCAGCATAATATTCCTTTGGAATTTCGTTAAAAATAAGTTTGGTACTATTACTTGTGGCACAACTTGTATCATAACTCATTCATGTAGCGAGTTATGGTTGGTAAAAGGCATCAAAATTACTCTTTCGTTAAAGCCAAAAGTCAAGCATTAGCAATGAATTGTCAACTTTTTTATAACAAGAAAGCTTAGAAACTTATCTCATTAAACTTTGAATATAGTCCTGAATACATACATTAATCTAAAGCAAGATTAAAATACAAAATACCTACTTCTTTTTCTTCTTTGTGTGAAAACACAAGACAGGAATCTATGCGCTTCTATGTTGGGACATGTATTCTATATGAAAGAAACAACTTAGAACAATCTATGTAAACTATTTCCATGTAATGCAGACAACAAGAAAATGAGCTCCTCATCGCTCCCATCGTACTCTACCTGATTTCGCATCCGACGGTAACTAGCCACAATATCATCTTGCAAAACCTTTGTCCGGCAAAGTGGGCATGTGCCACAACAATATTGTTGTAGCCAGCAATCTAGGCAATCCTTATGGAACGTGTGCTTACATTGCAACTTTCTAATCTTGTCTCCTTCTTTGAATTCAGATAAACACACCGTGCATTCAGTTGACTCGGCCATAATCCTCATTCTTTTAGTGAAACAAGTTGTGGGATTGTTTTTTTCAATGAGTTTAAGGTATTGGTTAGTGGTGATTAGGCGTTTATCGGAGTTGGCGCTTAATCCGGTGACTGAACGGATTAGAAATATGATTTCAAGAAGTAGGAGGGTGAAGAAGACTTTGGTCATGGTTTTGAGGTTGGAGAAGAAATCAGAGAGAGCTTTCATGGCTTCTGCAGAAGAAAGTGCAAAGGATATTGCCAAAAGTTAATGAATTATTGATATATACTTTAATGTGGATGGGGAAGTTGCTATGTTTGGTTGGTGCGGGCCTCTTTTTTTTTGGAGAGAAAGATAATTGTAGTGTTTGGTTGGTGTAGGTTACTTTGTATGCATGACTCGATGTCTTGAATTGTTGTGGAGTCATTGAAAATTGTCTTATTCCTTGTCAAGAATCAAAGTAGGCATGTTAAATTAAACTCCTAAGAGCAACCGCATTCAGCGGTTGCAAAATCTTGCATAATACAAAAAGTGCATCATTTTGTACATTTTAACCCAAAAAATGTCTACACTAGTAACTGTTAAAGTGTGCAAATATGCACCACTGTTACAGTAACCATGCATATATGCATGGTTACTGTAGCTATTTTATTTAATTTTTTAGTATTTGTTTCTCTCTCCTCTCTGTACCTCTGACTCTCACCTCACTCTCTTTTTCTCATTTCAGATCAACTCTCTCATTTCATTAGATCAACTCTCTCACTGACCCACGCCGTCGACCCAAGCCCCATCGCCTATCTGTTGTGGCCGATTTGGGGTTGTTGGGTAGGTTTTCGTGCTGTGGATTTTCTTCCTTATGATTCTTATGTTAGAAAAACTATTGGGTATTTGTTTGCGATCCAACACGGTGCGAAGAAGATCTTCAACGCCGATGATCGTGGAGATGTGATTGATGGGGATCTAATGGTTTGTCTGATGTTGATTCCGTGTTTTATTTCACGAGGAAATCGAGTTTGGAAGCATTTGATATTAGGTTCGATGATCACACCCCGAAGGTGGCTTTGCCACAAGGAATGATGGTGCCGGTTAATTCTTTCAACACGATTCTATTTCTGTTAATCAGCTTGTTCTTCGAGGTTTTTTTTACTAGTTTTTTTTTGTTGGATGCTAGTGTCGATCTTGTTGCATAGTGGGAGTTTCTGGATTTCATATGGCTAGGTTGATTATGGTGGTTGCTTGATGATGGTGACTGTGTGGGTTGTGTTGGGTCTGTGAGAAAAATGACGGTGTCAAAAAAATGAATATTTTATTAAATAAATGTATAGAATAAATAAACTGATGTAGATATTTTGAAAAAGTGGATGTGTAAAATAGAAAAAGTAGATTTTTCTTGCAAAATAGATGAAAATTTGACACTAACTGATATGGTTGCTCTTAAGCTAGAATGAAAAAGGGTTTTTAAATCTTTTTTAAATAAACCCCAAAGAAGCTTTTGTTGTTGTTTGATTTTTCACAAATCTCTCTATTAGGAAAAGAGAGAGGTACGCTTGAACTGCAGGGTTCTTAATTTTCTCTTATGGCAGTTACTATATAAATATCAGTGTGATCTAACCTCAACAATTTAATACACAACGTAAAAAACAAAACAAAAAAAATACTAAAATAGGTGCTGATGTATATAGGCTTAACATGGTCACAATTCACATGGTTGTTGTCAACCAAATTTTCTTAGGAAAAGAGTCAAACAGAAGAAAAAAAGAAAAAAAAGAAACAAACATTGGTTCTTCCAGTGCATTAAGTATCGGAATTTATGAGACTTTGGGCAATACAGCAGCCCAAGCAAGTCAGCAACCCCGGTCAAAGTACATTCACCAACAAGCTAGCATTTCTCTCACGTCATTACATGATTTGAAAATTGGTTCTCCTCTGACTGACTCAACCGTTTTAGCATTTTGATTGGCTACCAATAAAAGTGTATTTGACAGCTACGTGATATTAACCGAAGTGGAAAGATGTGCCACTGAGGGACCAAAAAGAAACAGTAGGCCCATTTCCGCTTTCCTAATTGGGTATAACAAAAAATTTTCGAAAGGTCATTTCAATCTGATGATGCTATCACGTGATTGAGTAAGTCCAATTTGGTGGTCCGGCATGGCTGACCCTTTTGTTTCTTTTACAGTACGTTCATGTCGGTAGAGATATTTTTTTTCCAAAAATAAATAATTATTGGGTGTCTTTAATATATACATTAATAACATTTTTTTAAACTTTATATATATACACATACCAGTCAATTTTTTTAATTAAAAACAAAAATATAAATGTTAAACTAATGGTGTTCTTCACCTAGTTCTAATCCTTGTAGTGGCCCTTTCATGGGCAACTTATCCGTAGTAAAAAGTTTATACAAATTTACCAATATTCTCATATTTTGAACTCAGTAAAAAAATCTGTTACATGTTAACCTTGTTTTCAAGCCATAAAAAATTTATAATTTAGCCAGTATTTAGCTTTTATTTACAAAATTTATAATCAGCGTCAGCAAAGAGGAGAGAGATATCAAGAGAGAACAGAACATTGATGTAACAACTTAAAAAAGAATACAAATTTCCTTATTAGTTATCAAGAGAGAGAGAATTGGTTGTCCACTTGTCCCAGTGCATCCTGATATGGAATAGTCTTTATATTTTTATAGATGGTCCAATTTCACCTTGATTTTGCTTCTCGAGAAACGGACAGCCAAGTAGTTCACCAAGTAATACACCTGCTATGTCCTTATCTTCATCTTTTTGGTGCAAAATGTGGAAGAGAATCCTAGGAATAAAATAAAATGGTTATTTTTAGAGTACTATACTAGTGGTGTTAAATGTGCACGCGAGTGTTGGGGTCTTGAAGATTATTAAAAAAAAAAAAAAAGACAAACTGTTGGTCTCGTGAAAAATGACAGTGTTTCGTAAAAGTAGGTATGTAAAATAGAAAAAGTAGATTTTTTCTTACAAAATAGATGAAAATTTGACACTAACTAATATGGTTGCTCTTAAGTTAGAATGAAAAAAGGTTTTTAAATCTTTCTTATTCTTTTTTAAATAGACCCCAAAGAAGCTTTTGTTGTTGTTTGATTTTTCACGACTCTCTCCGTTAGGGAAAGAGAGAGGTACGCTTGAACTGCAGGGTTCTTAATTTTCTCTTATGGCAGTTACTATATAAATATCAGCGTGATCTGATTTCAACAATTTAATACTCAACAATTAATACACAACGTAAAAAACAAAACAAAAGAAATACTAAAAATAGGTGCTGTTGTATATAGGCTCAACATGATCACAATTCAAAGGGTTGTTGTCAACCAAATTTTCTCAGGAAAAGAGTCAAACAGAAGAAAAAAAGGAAAAAGAAAAAATCATTGATTCTTCCAGTACATTCACCAACAAGCTAGCATTTCTCTCACGTCATTACATGATTTGAATATTGGTTCTCCTCTGACTGACTCAACCGTTTTAGCATTTTGATTGGCTACCAATAAAAGTGTATTTGACAGCTGTGTGATATTAACGGAAGTGGAAAGATGTGCCAGGACCAAACAGAAACAGTAGGCCCATTTCCGCTTTCCTAATTGGGTATAACGATAAATTTTCGAAAGGTCATTTCAATCTGATGATGCTATCACGTGATTGAGAAAGTCTAATTTGGTGGTCCGGCATGGCTGACCCTTTTGTTTCTTTTACAGTACGTTCATGTCAATGGAGAAATTTTTTTTCAAAAATAAATAATTATTGGGTGTCTTTAAAATATATATTAACAAAATTCTTTTTTAATTTATATATACACACATACTAGTCAATTCTTTTAATTAAAAACAAGAATATAAATGTTAAACTAATGGTGTTCTTCACCTAGTTCTAATCCTTGTGGTGGCCCTTCCATGGGCAACTTGTTCACAGTAAAAGGTTTATACAAATTTACCAATATTCTCATATTTTGGACTCGCTAAAAAAATCTATTACATATTTACCATGCTTTCAAGCCATCAAAAATTTATAATTTAGCCAGTATTTAGCTCTTCTTTTCAAAATTCATAGTCAGCATCAGCAAAGAGGAGAGAGATATCGAGAGAGAACAGAACATTGATGTAACAACTTAAAAAAGAGAACAAATTTCTTTAGGCGTAAATGCATTTTTAGTCTCTACATTTTGACTTGATTTCTATTTTAGTCCCTACACTTTATTTTTACCACTTTTAGTCCCTAATTCAATTAACGCATTCTATTTTGGTCATTTCCGTCAGTCAACCAACAGAAATAGCTGAGGTGGCAGTCGGAGGAATTAAAATATTAGAAAAAATTTCACATCTCCCATGACACATCAGCATATAAATTTAAAAAATTTATTTATTAATTTTAACTAAATAATAAAAATAAAAACAGAATTAAAAACTAAAATTATCATTTATTAAGATTGTTCTTCATGTTCTTTAGATAGTTCTTCATTTTACTACTTGTTCCTTATATTCTTCCCAAATCAAACCCAGCAACCAAGAAATCAAACCCATCACAAGAACACAAACCCAGCAACCCAAGAACTCAAACCCAGATCGATAAATGAAAACAAGAAGAAAAAACCCAAATTCAACCCCTCAAAGATTATCAAACCCAACACCATCAGATCTACCACAAATTAAGATCATCGAATTTTTCATGTTCTTCCCCAAATTCTAACACAATCAACACCGAATTCTCAGCCAATCAAACTCATAAACCCAATTAAAATACCAACCCAGATTAAACCCAGATCAAGAAACCAATCACAACAAACCTAAGAAACATAATAACCTCCATAGATCCATAATTCATTTTCTTAAAAAAAGAAAAAAAGAAAAAGGAAGAATCCCATAAAACAAAATGAAAACCGCCACTTTCTAGAAGATTCACCAGCATCAGAATCGCTCTTGACTGTCCGATTGCGGGTTTGTTCTCGTCTACTTGAGAGAGTCGAAGCAAAGCGCAAGCCGAGTTCTCTTTCGCCGTCGGAGTTCCCAGTCTCAAAGCTCGAACCAATGGCTTAATCGCGTCAAAGGAGGCTATGAACTCCTTGCTCTCATCGCAGAGCGAGAGATTCAAAATTGTCGTGATGCCGTACTCTTGGAGCTGAGGATCGGCTGAGGAAATCAACGAGATTAACGGCTTAACCGCGCTGGCTTTCGCGAGTTTGAGCTGGTTCTCCGGCTTGTTCTTCACGATGAGTCTGATCTCCATGGGTTTGGGTATTTGATTTTCTGGGTTTGGGTATTTGTTATGAGTTTGATTTTTTGGGTTTGATTTCTTCCGTTTTCAGCTTCTTTTTCTTTGATTTGATTCTAATTTACATTTCTTTACTTGGATTACATCTGTGTGTATCAGTATTTAAGTTTGAGTTTGAGATGAGAAAATAGAGTTTGAGTTTAAGATGATTTTTTAAATTCTGTTTTAATTGAATTTTAGTTTTTAATTCTATTTTTATTTTTATTATTTAGTTAAAATTAATTTTTTAAATTTATATGCTAATGTGGTATTTTTTATAATATTTTAATTCATCCGGCTGCCACCTCAACTATTTCTGTCGGTTGACTAACGGAAAGAACCAAAATGGAATGCGTTAATTGAATTAAGGATTAAAAGTAGTAAAAATTAAATGTAGGGATCAAAATAAAAATCGGATTAAAACGTAGGGACTAAAAATGCAGTAACTAAAAATACATTTACGCCATGTCCTTATTAGTTATCAAGAGAGAGAGAATTGTTTGTCCACTTGTCCCAGTGCATCCTGATATGGAATAGTCTTTATATTTTTATAGATGGTCCAATTTCACCTTGATTTTGCTTCTCGAGAAACGGACAGCCAAGTAGTACACCAACTAGTACACCTGCTATGTCCTTATTTTCATCTTTTTGCTGCAAAATGTGGAAGAGAATCCTAGGAATAAAATAAAATGGTTATTTTTAGAGTACCATACTAGTGGTGTTAAATGTGCACGCGAGTGTTGGTCTCTTGAAGATTATTAAAAAAAAAGAAAAACAAAGTGTTGGTCTCTTGAATGCATTCAAGGGGTTTAAAGTGTGAAAGAACTGGTGTTGAAGTTAGGGGTGAGCGCGGTTCGGTAGAGGCGGTATTTTTTCAAATTTATTACCGAACCGATAGAGATCGGTTTTTTAATAATTGGAACCGATGCACATCACATAAGGTCGGTTTTTCGACCTATAGCGGTGCGGTTTTTGCGGTACGGTTTAGTCGGTTTAAAATATTTATAAAAAAAACTGTTTTTTTTATTAATAAAAAAACTCCAAAATCAATATATCAACCTGTTCAAGATTTCAAGTAAATACAAAAGAAAAAAAAAATTATTTAGCAAGCCATCAAAACTCTAGTCACACATAAATCAAAAGCAAAAGAAAAGACAAAACAGAAGCATATTCAAAAATCTATTAGCACTATTAACACTTAATATCTATTAGACACTTAATAATTAATATCTGTTGGGTTAACTCTATTAGACACGTTGGGCGGTTGGGCCAACAATGTGTTTTCTCATAAAAGTTAATATACAAAGCTTGTAGCCCAACACCCAACAACGTGATTTGTTATTTCTTAAGTAAAATAACAAGAAGTGAAGAAACAGTGAAACACAAACCCAGGAGTCCCAGGACATCAAGAAAGTATAAACACAAAGTCACAAACGTGACAAACCCAAGGCGAGAGGCGAGACAAACCCAGGACAAAAAGATGGCTTACCAGTGAGTGGCGGCTGTCCGTGGTGAGTCGGTGCGAGCTCAGACACAAGGCGACGAGGCAGTAACAACAGTTCGGCAAGAGCAAGAGAGAGAGTTAAGTCTTATAAGAGAGAAATAGAGAGTATTTATAGTGAGGTTGAGGGAAATCTGAAAACCTAGATCCAATTCAACCAAACGGTGCATTTTGTGTTCCAATACGATGTTGTTTTAGCAAAAAAAATTAAAATCTTCACTCAGTAAAACGACGCCATGTATCCAAAGGTTGAAAAACTAATGTATGAGATGCATATATCGGTTCGGTTCGGCGCCTTCATCGGTGAGGGATTTCAGCTCCGAAGATTTCACCGCACCGGCGTCAGATGTCCCTTCGCGTTCCGATCACCGGCGTCGGCCTCGTCGGTCGGTTGTAGATGCGGTGCAGGAAGGTCGGCACCGGTCGGGAAGGTCGGCTCCGGTTTCCTTTTGCACACCCCTAGTTGAAGTTTACCTATTCAAGAAATTCAGTTGATAATTTACTATACACACATTAATGCCTGGACACATTCAGTTGATAACATATCAAGATTTACACTTGCACGTATCCTTGTCATTCATCCTTCTTCAATTACCAAGTTAAAGATTGTCTCACTTGATGCTTAATTCACATCTCATCAGTTTTGCTCGCATCTTAGGAGAGGATATAATTTTCATCATATAATTGGCACCAATATGCTTGGAAGCCATCATTTTCATCTTATGTCTAATATATCGTTCCATCAATCATTAGACTCAATGCTATTAAATTTTCAACTTTCACATAAACAAATGCTAAGTTGATATAATTTATTTGCATGATAAGGTATTAAAGTCATTTAGGATTAAAATAATTTTTTGTTGTAACAACACATGCACTGGTTGATTCTTAAACCACGACCTCATCCTTCACCTCATTTTAACAAGTGAGGGAGGTGCAATTTGAACTATAGCAAAAGGCTTTGTATTCAAAATATTGAAATGATATCAAGCAAATCCAACAATGTTCAGCAACCTAATTGATTTATTAGTGTACATCTAGCTACATAATGGCAATAATAACTAAGCCTTAGTCAAAAACTTTAGGGTCAGCTATAGATCCTCAACAAACTAACAAACTAATAAGGTCAACCATAATATTTTTTATTGTCATTCTATCGCATCCAAAATCATACTCTCTATTAAATTAATGATACTTGTCTCAAAAGTTTAAGCTATTGAGATATGGTAAATTTAATCATTTAACTACATGCTTCTAACACATTCCATCACCTTCTTCAATGACATATCCTTTTGTACTACTTCTAATTTTGTTTAGGCCTTCCTCTACCTTTTATTTTAGGTCTTCCCCACTCTCTCTCATGTGATGCAAAACGAGTTTACATTAAAAATATATTGAAGGGAAAAAAAAAACCTAGGAAAAAATATATAAAGGGGAAAAAAACCCTAAGCTTTATCAGTTAAGGGTGCTTAGAATCACCACCAAATTGTAGTGAAACATCTCTAATAAGAAATTTTATTCAAAATTCACCGGTCAAAACGATTTATGGAGCCACTTTTTAATAGGCTTCAAAGGGTACATTAGCCAAAATTTTGTCCCATAAAATCCTCAATAACATGAAAAAGCCCAAATTCAAATTTCAAGAATTTGAAAAAAGAGAACAACTTAAAAAAGAGAACAAATTTCCTTATTAATTATCACAACACATTGCAAAGAGATAGAGAGAAGAGGAAGAGATCATATTAGAGAAGAAAGATATTATCTCTATCGATTCGACTCGTGTGTAAGTGTGAATAGTGGATGGGATTGAAAATAAAGGTGGAGACGCCAACGCAAAATGGACCCAACCCAAGCCACTGGAGTGGTGTGTGGAATGTTAGTGACAATGACTTGGTGGTGGAGTGGAAGAAAACCGAGAGTTAAGAGAGTAAGCACTTGTGCGGTTAAAATTGAAAATTTGTGATTATTTTGTTGCTAATTTTTTTTTAGATTGGATTAGTGATTTATTTTTTTGGTTGTTATTCTTGATTTGTCTAAAGGCCATTCTTGTCTAAAGGTCATTCTTATCATTCTTGGGGCAATTGGGTTTGTTTAAACTAAATTTGTGATTTCTTTTGTTGGTATTTTTGGATTATATGAAGTATTTTCTTGTTATTCTTGGGCCATCCGGCAAAAGGGATGAACCTTCTTTTCTTTTTTCTTTTTATTAGTCAATTTATAAATTCTTTTGGGGAAGGAGGCCAAAAATATATATTTAGGGACTAGGTTTTAAAATTTTGATTTATATATATACACACGCTGGTCAATTTAAAATAAAAAAATAAAAACAAAAAATATTAATGTTAAATGGTGTTCTTCACCTAGTCCAAGGGCAGCTTATCCGTAGTAAAAGGTTCAAACAAATTTACCAATATTCCCATATTTAGGACTTGGTAACAAAGTCTTTCACATATTTGCCTTGCTTTCAAGCCATCAAAACTTTATAAGTTAGCCATTATATATTAAGCTTTTCTTTACAAAATTCATACTCAGCAGTTAGCCGTCAACACTAAGCATGCGGTTCTCAAAAGAAAAAATCTAATACCACAAACTATTACATAACTTGTATGCTACAACTAAGATGTGACAGAGTGTGAGTGGTAAAGAAAAAATTGTGGATTCATATCTAAATGATAGGCAACTACTCACAGTTTACCACGTCAGTATTATGGTAAACAATTATAGAATAGTTTGTGGTTCTAGAACCACTTTTCTCAAAAAGCATGACACTCATGCTGTACTGTGATATTGTCAGCATAATATTTCATTGGAATTTCATTAAAAATAAGTTTGGTATCATTACTTGTGGCACAATTATTACTACAACTCATTCATATAGCGTCTTGTAATTGGTAGAGGCACCAGAATTACTCTTTCATTAAAGCCAAAAGTCAAGCATTAGCAATGAATGGTCAACTTTTTTATAACAAGAAAGCTTAGAAACTTATCTCATTAAACTTTGAATATAGTCCTGAATACATACATTAATCTAAAGCAAGATCAAAATACAAAATACCTACTTCTTTTTCTTCTTTGTGTGAAAACACAAGACAGGAATCTATGCGCTTCTATGTTGGGACATGTATTCTATATGAAAGAAACAACTTAGAACAATCTATGTAAACTATTTCCATGTAATGCAGACAACAAGAAAATGAGCTCCTCATCACTCCCATCGTACTCTACCTGATTTCGCATCCGACGGTAACTAGCCACAATATCATCTTGCAAAACCTTTGTCCGGCAAAGTGGGCATGTGCCACGACAATATTGTTGTAGCCAGCAATCTAGGCAATCCTTATGGAACGTGTGCTTACATTGCAACTTTCTAATCTTGTCTCCTTCTCTGAATTCAGATAAACACACCGTGCATTCAGTTGACTCGGCCATAATCCTCATTCTTTTAGTGAAACGAGTTGTGGGATTGTTTTTTTCAATGAGTTTAAGGTATTGGTTAGTGGTGATTAGGCGTTTATCGGAGTTGGGGCTTAATCCGGTGACTGAACGGATTAGAAATATGATTTCAAGAAGTAGGAGGGTGAAGAAGACTTTGGTCATGGTTTTGAGGTTGGAGAAGAAATCAGAGAGAGCTTTCATGGCTTCTGCAGAAGAAAGTGCAAAGGATATTGCCAAAAGTTAATGAATTATTGATATATACTTTAATGTGGATGGGGAAGTTGCTATGTTTGGTTGGTGTGGGCCTCTTTTTTTTGGAAAGAAAGATAAGTGTAGTGTTTGGTTGGTGCAGGTTACTTTGTATGCATGACTTGATGTCTTGAATTGTTGTGGGGTCATTGAAAATTGTCGTATTCCATGTCAAGGAATCAAAGTAGACGTGTTAAATGAAACACCTAAAGCTAGAATGAAATGGGGTTTTTAAATCTAGTTAAAACTTGCTTATTCTTTTTAAATAGAACCCAAATAAGCTATTTGTTGTTGTTTGTTTTTTCACCACTCTTTCCATTAATTAGGGAAAGATAGATGTACGCTTTAAAGGAAAAATGGCTTTTATCCTTTTTATTTATTTATTTAATATCTAGCATAATATTTCTGTTCTAAAACCATTTACAATGCTCATATTTTTAAAATTTGATTTTAACAAAATCGAGTTATATATTTTTTTTTAATTGAAACTCAACATTGCTAATGTCTAGTTTTACTTAAATTTTCAAAGAAAATTAAGTGACAAAATACGCATAGAACTTGACATTGCTAACGTTGAGCTCCACCTATAACTTGATTTTTATAAAATTGAATTTCAAAATAAGAGCATTGTGCTCAATAGTTTCAAAAAAAAAAAACATTATACTAAATATTTAAAAAAAAATAAGGACAAAAGTCAATTTTCCCTGCTCGAAGTATGGTTCTCAGTTTTCTCTTGAGGCAGCTACCATAAATCTCAATGTGATCTTGCCTCAACAATGTCATACACAACGTTAGAAACAAAAAACAAAAAACAAAAAAATAGGTGCTGATGTATAGGCTTAACATGATCACATAGTTATTGTCAACCAAATTTTATTTTCAAAGAAAATTACGAAAAGGGTCAAACAGAAGAAAAAAAAACATTGACTCTCCCAGCCCAGTGCATTAAGGTCTCTGAATTTATGAGACTTTGGGCAAGTATGAAACCCCAGTCTAAGTACATCTACCGGCATGTATTTCTCTCACGAGAGGATTTGGAGGATTTGAATATTGGGTCTCCTCTGACTGATTCATCCGTTTCAGCATTTTAATTGACTACAAAAAAAGTGTATTTGACAGCAACGTGATATTAACAAACGTGGAAAGATGAGCCACTGATGGACCAAACAGAAACAGTAGGCCCATTTCTGCTTTCCTAATTGGTTTTTACGATAAATTTTCGAAAGGTCATTTCAAGCTGATGATGCGTTTTGTCACGTGATCGAGTAAGTCCAATTTGATGGTCCGGCATGGCTGACCCTTTTGTTTCTTTTACCCTATTTTAATTCTTGCAGAAGATGTTTTTGTTTTCCGGGTGTGTGATTGGAGAAGTAGCACGTATTTCGTGTGGCCGGTTCGCTAAGGACAATGTTGCTGTCTTCTTTCTTTTTCAAAACTTTTTCAATTCTTAATAATTTTTTTTAAATAGTATATTATTATTATTTACTTTTAGGTACATATTAGTAAAATTTAAAAATATAATATTATTTTAATTTATTCAATTTTTGTTTTCAAGGTGTGCGACTAGAGAAGATATATTTTGTTTTGAGTGCATATGATATGTATCTCATAATACATTAGATCCGCGTATTGATCTCGTCTATTGTGAGAGAGCTGGTTTATATATATTTAAAATAAATAAAATTGTACTTTTAGTCCTTACATTTTAGGTTATTTTTCAATTTGGTTTCTAAACTAATTTTGCTCCTAGGTCAGTCCCTAACTTTTTACAATCATTTTTAAAATGGTCCTTACCGTCAACCCAGTTACTGAAAATGCTGAGGTAGCAAACGGCGTGTCCTACTTGTTGACATGGCGCTAACGTGAATATTAAAATATTATTAAAAAAACCTATTTAGCATTTTTGAAATGCCACATTAGATTTAAGTTAATAAAAAATTAGAACAAAAAATCCAAGTCACAAATTTTAAAATAAATAAATAAATATAAATTAATTAAATTAAATTAAGAATAAGAAAAAAAGCTTTTTCAGCTCAAAAAATTGATTTCCCATCCCAAGAAAAAAAATATTTTAAATATTTTTTTTCCAGAAGAACATATTCATGTTTTTTGTGTTCTTCCTCATAGTATGATTCATATTCTTAGCAAATTAATATTTATTTTCTTATCATTTTCTAAACATGTTCTTGTTCTTTGTGTTCTTCCCCATAATCAATCTCCAAAGCAAAGAACCAAACCCCAATCCCATATCTCCAGCAATCAAATCTATAAACCCAAGCAACCAACAAAGCACCACCACTGAATCAAATCTTCCTAAATCTTCCAAAATTTCTTAGCAACCAACAAAGCCTTAACATCAAATCTACAAAAATTCTAAGCTAAAAACTTCCAAACCAACCTTAGAGAGAGGACATCCTTAGCTTCGTCGAGACCTACAACAACCGAGTCGACATCCTCAGCTTCGACCCGGAGACTCTCTCTCTCAAGCCGCTCCACTCTTCTCTCTCCTTTAACGACCCGTACCAACCGATGAAGCTCATGTTCCACCCAACCGCCACATCGTCGTCGTCTTCTCCCTAGAACCCTAACCCTAACTCTAAACTCCTCGCCTCCTCCGGCGACTTCATCCGCCTTTGGGACCTCCGCGACCACTCGATCGAGCCCCTCTGTGTGCTCAACAACAGCAAGACCTTCGAGTCGACGGTTCGGTGAGGATTTTCGATCTAAGAGATAAGGAGCACTCCATCATCTACGAGAGTCCTCAGCCCGATAAGAAGCACCGGATGTTCTCAATCTCCTCTGCCCTCTTTCTCTCTCAGTCAGGTCAGATTTTGGGATGGTTGTTTTGATTTTGGGATGGAATAGGCAGATTGATTTTGATTTGGGTTGGGGTTCGTGGGATTTTTTGGGATAGGAACTCAATTTTTTAAGCTGAAAAAGCTTTTTTTTTTCTTAATTTAATTAATTAATTAATTTATTTTAAAATTTATGACCTGGATTTTTTTTTAATTTTTTATTAACTTAAATCTAAAGTGGCATTTCAAAAATGCTAAATAAGTTTTTTTAATAATATTTTAATATCCACATCAGCGCTATGTCAGCAAGTAGAACATACCATTTGCCACCTTAGCATTTTCTGTAATTGAGTTGACGGTAGGGACGATTTTAAAAACGATTTTAAAAAGTTAGGGACTGACCTAGGAGCAAAATCAGTTTAGGGACTAAATTAAGAAATGACAAAAAATATAGAGGCCAAAAGTGCATTTTCGCCTTTAAAATAAGATAAATCATTTTTCATGTGGTTAGTTCTGTAAGGACAATGCTGCCGTCTTCGCACCCTCTGTTTGATCAACAATATAGTATTATTTTTAATATATTCACTTTCTTAGCTTAATGTGGTTTCATTTTTCAATAAATCTAAAATGCACAAAATTTTCAAATATTTTTTTTATATGTATTGAAATAATGTGTCAAAATTAATGTTTATAGAAATAGATTTATATAATAGACTGTGTGTGTATACCTAACTTGTCAATTTCACGGACGTTATGATCAACGTGATGATATTAATATATATGATAAATTGATATTGATTTTTGAGAGAGATTTGGTTGTACCCACTTGTCCTAGTGCAGCCTGATATGGAATAGTCTTTATATTTTTATAGATGGTCCAATTTCAACTTGATTTTGCTTCTCGAGAAACGGATATCCAAGTAGTACACCAACTAGTACACCTGCTATGTCCTTATCTTCATCATCTTGGTGCAAAATGTGGAAGAGAATCCTAGGAATAAAATAAAATAGTTATTTTTAGAGTACTATAATAGTGGTGTTAAATGTGCACGCGAGTGTTGGTCTCTTGAAGATTATCAAAAGAAAAAGTGTTGGTCCCTTGAATGCATTCAAGGGGTTTAAAGTTTGAACTTTCAATATTATCTATATAAGATTTTAGTAATTAAACAAGTAATAGTGAAATGCCCAATGTATAAGCATATGTTTTAAAAAGGAAAAGGACAGAAAGATATGGATAGGATTGGGAGAATTAAGTTAATCGGTTAGCTCTGGGTCGGACCCGAGTTAAGAATGGGATTAGTTTAAACTAGGATAGTATTTTAAAATTACACTCATAGAAACTTAATTGGTGATTAGCACCGTCCTTGTAAAATTTAAATATTATTTTCATTCCTATACTCTACTAGAAGTTAGTTTTTTATCTCTAAATTTTGAAAAAAAAAATTATTTTTCTTCTTTAAACTACTAAAAATGTTTTTTTTTCTTAAACTTTTAAAAATTCATTTTTCGTCTCTAACTATTAAAAATGTTTCATTTTCTGTACTTAAACTATAAAAGAATATTTTTTTTTAATTCCTAAACTATTTTTAAAAAAATTATTTTTCTGTCTCTACTTTCGTCTCTAAACTATTGAAAAAATATTTTACAAAATTTAGGAACAAAACATAAACTTTTGGTAAAGATTAGAGATTAAAATAAAATTTTAGCCTAAAAAATAAGTCTCATATTGGGTTCAAGCAGTGGCTGAGCCACACACTCTTTAGGGGATTCAAATGAACCCCTTGGCTTCAATACTATATACATACATACACATATATATATATATATATATATATATATATATATATATTCAAGTTCAATTTTTAAATACTTTAGCCTAAAAAATAAGTCTCATATTGGTTTTTTTTTTTCAATAACTTGATATATTCAAGTTCTATTTTATTTTAATTTTTTTTAATTTAAGTTTTTTAATGATTCCCTTGAAAAACATTCCAAAAAAAAAAATCTCTCTCATTGGCCAAACTAAATAGGAGGGGAATCTCATCAAAAAAGAAAAAAAGGAGGGGGAAAACCATGGTAAAACGTGTAAGTATGCATGCATGCATGCATGCATACATATATATATATATATAATATATATATATATATATATATATATATTTATCTATCTAACGGTTATTATTTAATACAATCATGGTGGAGAAAATCTTATGGGCCTTATAAGTTAGAGAAAGAGGGAGGTATAGAACTCTGAAGTTTGGGCTGGGCTTACAACAATTAAGCATGAGCAAGCCCCAGATTGATTAAGCCTTGATTGGTGATTGAGCTTAGAAAATCTAAAAGAATAATGCACGTCTATAACATTTTTTTTTCATATTAGTATGCAGCAATTACTGTATAATGAATTATATATCTGACGGTAAAAAGAAAGCAATATGTATCTAAGAGTTATGTGCAATGCACAAAATTAGGTGGGTCCTTGAACATGTGTTATTTTATTTTTGTTGCCACATAACCTCTTATACAACAATTGCTGAATGCAACAAAACATTTCCCAAATTCTATATGACAAGCTATTATTAGTATTAGTTTGGACCACTACTTTTTTTTTTCATTAGTAATAACTTGTCATTATAAAATGATATTAAAAAATATCTAGAAATCCTTAAGCAAAGATATTCAAAAATAAAATGAAGTATTAAATTTGAGGCAAATGGGCTTTTTTTATGTGCAAAAGGGTTACCACTTGCGGAAAAATAAAATGAAGTATCAAATTTGAGGCAAATGGGCTTTTTTTATATGCAAAAGACTTAACACTTGCAGGAATCCATTTGTCTGGATTTTGAAACCACTTGCCAACAATGTTAGTAAATATATATGATGATTTGGTTCGTAAAGTTCTCTCTTAATTTAATGGCGCCAGGTATGCTAGCACAAAGGTGTAGCGGAAGGACTTCAAGATACCTACCAAGTTTTTAACAAATGTCATAGTATATACTATATTGCCAACTTTTTTTTAATAATTTTTTTGGCAAAATATTATTTTATTTTCAACAATTTAAGATTATTGTCAATTTACTTTCTACATTTTAGTAGCAATTAATTTGGTCAGTCTTGCATAAATTTGATTCCTACATTTAGGTAGTAGTAAAATTGGTAATTGTTATTGCTAACTTACAGTTAATTTGGTTTTTGTTATTTTCAATTTACAATTATTCTAAATCCAAATATCGATTTGTATTAATTGCTAAGTTGATATGTGTATCTACTTGAATTAGAGATTGGTAAATTTGATTTGTGTTTGATTACCAAGAAAATGAAAAAAAAAAAAAAAATTGTAATTTGATGGTAGAAACCAAATTAACTACCCACCAAAATGTATTTTCTCTTAATTTTTTTACGTGTTTGAAAAAAGTAGCTAGCTTTTATTTCTTCTTTCTCTTTTGAACTTCAAAATCTACCATGCTTATTTCTACTAAAATAAGATAGCTGCTAATAGGATTGTCTTTTAACATTCTCTTTCAAAATTTTATTTTTTCATTAGAAGTCTTAATAGACGCTTATGACCTTCACCCTTTCTTTTTTTGACAAGCATGACCTTCACCTTTATACTATGCTATAATGATTCTTCTGGCATTATGATATTTACTGTAAACATACAATTCATAGCTTAAATTATTTCATGTTATTGCTTTGTGGGGTAATGTCTCCAAGCTTATATGAAGATGAGGAATCATCCTAATTACATTTTCAATACATATTAAAAAACTTATATAGTCACAATTTTGATCTCTCTAATTATTAATACAGCATATATCGATCTAGTATAATGTCCACATAGTTTGGGAGCTGCGACATCACATATTACTCCTACTTTCTTTATTTTATAGAATCAGTAATATTACACCTACTTAACTTTTTCAATCCTCCTAAGTCTTATCCAAGGTTTTTTTTTTTTTTAAATGTTTTTTGTTTTCCCGTCATAGACAATTTTGGATAAGGGTGAATGACTATCGCTTCGTTTGGCGCATTAAAAACCTTTATCACGTGGTAGTGGCCCCTTAAAAATGACAATATGCTCGTAGAGCTCTTCATTGAAAAGTGCTAGCTACTGCGAAAAATTCATGATTATGTGAACTTGTAAATTATTAGTAGCGTCCCTTCTACAACAGTAACAACATGGATAAACTTAAATAAATAAACTTGGATAAACTGTTTATATCTCCAATTTACCTTTTTTTTTTTTAAAAAAATTTAACTATGTTATTTTTTTTCTCCTCTAAGTAATTTGAAGAAAAAGAAGTATAATCCCAAGTTTACTTCTAAAGGAATATTTTAACAAATAAGAAAAAATTAGGGGTGTTAATATTCAACTCAACCCACGAACACGACACAAACCTAACACGGGTTTTTTCGAAGTAGGGTTGAGCCTTAATGGGTTTAAATCATAAATGGGTCAACCCAAAAGCGACACGATAAGAAATATGTAATAAGCGGCTCAACTCGTGTAACCTGTAATAAACACATTTGACACACCAATTTATTTGTGTCAATCCAAAATGTCTCACTTAACACAACCCGTTTAACTCGTATAACAAATAAATTTTTATTTTATTTTGAATTTGTCAAATACCTTTTATATCTAACATATATTTTAAATTTAAAAATATATAAAGTGAGTAATTACAAAAACTTACAAGGGATATAATTGAAAATTGAAACTTTACAAACGCTAAATCTCTAAACCTTATAAATATCTAATTTTATTTTTTATTTCACCTGTACTACTCACTCTACTCTCTTATAGTCTCACACTCAATTCTCAAACTCAAAGTCTCAAACTGATTATTACTCTCTCTCTCTCTCTCTCTCTCTCTCATGTGTTTAGTGCGTTTTAGAATTAAAGAAAACCGTTTTCTTAGTGTTTCAAAATTCTGCAGTAATTTTTTGTGCATACTGTTTTTGTTTTATAAACTTTGAATCCATGCACCGTTATTAATATATGAGATATATTAATTGTTGATTAAGGCCATGGTTCAACAAAGAATCTATGAATGATATTCGTAGTTATAGTCAGGATTAGTCTACTGTTTGCTCTAATTATTTCAATATTGATACTTAGCATTTGGCGAGTTCCAATGATATTATATTTTTATTGAACTGTTTATATTTGTTAAACAATGTTATTTTGAATTTGGGTTGAAGCGTATGTACTTCTTTTGGAGTGTAAAGAACTTATTTATAGATAAATGTTTTATTTTTGTTGAACTATATTATTTTGATTGTGAGTTGAAGACTTGAAGTGTATGCACCGCTTTTGGGATGTAAAAAAAATTATTTCTAGATGGATGTTATATTTAATATTATACCAGTTGAAATGGGTTGTATTACATTTGTATCAACCCAATACGACTCGTTTATTAAGCGTGTCAAATGGGTTGGGTCAGGTCAACCCACTTTATTAACAGGTCGAGTTAGGATTGAAAGATTATGACATGATTAATAAATGAGTCGGGTTAGAGTTGAACCATTTAGTCGAATATCCTTACCTTGACACAACACGAATCCGACATGCAAATCTAAATTGACACCCCTAGAAAAAATCATTGTTTTTAATTTCTTCATTAGAAATGTGAGATTTTATCAGTGGAGGCGAATGTTTTCTTTTTATATTTGTGTAATAGGAAAATGGAGAGTAGTACTGGACTATGCTAAGGTCAAAATGACAGGTAAAGTATCTATATTATTATCAGAGTTGGGTGGGTGTGTTGAGATTTTTCTCTTTGAAGCACATTGCTAGTTTACTTTCTTGTTCCTAATAATTCATCAAAATCAAAAGAAATATCTCTACTGTGGCAAAAGTAGACAAATCTTTCAGATGTAACACAAATTTTGAAAAAGTAAAGATATTTTTGCATTATTGTATGCTTGCTTGCTTGATTGCTTCGTGTCATGATCAAAGTTTTACAGTTGATGCAACCGATACCAAATTATGTACCAATGGGCCGTTTACCAAATGGCAAATGATGTGGCGAAAGTTGGAATATACTTGTCAATGACAAAGTAAATCCCTATTGCATTGTGCAATCAATCCTTGCCATGTCAAAGACATTCTTGTTTTATTGAGGATTACCTGTTACCAAGCACTTTTGGATTCCAATTTCGTTGAACCCACGAAATAAATTAAAAGAATAATGATAATTGAGTGTTTGATTGTCATCAGTTCATTTGACTTTTTGATTTTTTTTTTTAATTTTATTTAGTGCAGGTTTCATTGTGATCGTCTAATGGTAATAGCATTTTTTGTATTGTCTCATGTTCTATGATTTGAACTACACCTGGCCTCACACTCTCCCACTATCAACCTATCTAAAAATAATTCAAATTTTATTGTTATGTTAGAAATGACAATAGTAATGTTGAATCTCACTGTCATGAGACAAGAATAACATTAGCCACATGTACATTATTATATCCTAAAAGAAGAGTAATCAAATTTCAATTAGGCATTAATTAATTTTTTATTATACTCCAAATCTATCTAATACTTTTTTTTTTTTTGAGAAACAAACACACACACACACAAAGAAGAGGTAAAGGAGTTCTAACACAAAAACACAAATCTAACACACACATTTAAACAATCTATCTAATACATATTTAGTTTAGAACTAAGTGTACACCTGCATAACACACATTTAAACAATCTAATTCAATCTATTTACATAATCTAATATATCACTTTAACCTACGTACTCTAAGATTTTTACGGACCTCAAATACAATGGTGGAGGTCGAAATTTGTTTTTGAGAGAGCTGAATAAAAATATGATAATTTCAAATTTACTTTAATTTTTTTTTATTGTACTACTATGTATAGTAATATAAAAGAGAATTGTGGAACAATTTAAAATGAAGATGCAGTACTTTAGAACTCAATAGGTCTTAACAAAAAATATACTGTATTTATTAATTTGACAAATTGTTTCAATATGATTAACAAAAAAATGATTAAGTTATCTTTAATGAACAATTATTTAGGTACTAAAAAGTACAAAAGTAAACAATAATATATATATATATTATATATATATATATATATATATAATTGTTTACAATCTATATAACTTTAATTGATAATATACAAACTATTAATACTATGATAAAGTAAACCATAATATATACAACTTTTAGACCCTTTTGGATATACACCACAGTAAGTTTCATTAAAAAAAAAAAAAAATTTCTTCCCTCTCCTCTTGTGTGTGTGTTAAAAATACTTAGTATTCTAAAAAAAAAATTACTTTATATATTTATTGTTTATTTTATGAGAGACATTTCCGTTAATTTTAACAAATTTGATAGTGTGATAATAAAGTAAAAAATTGTTTTACTCTCATATTTATGGTTCTCCCACTAATTCTCTCCTTCTATCCTCATTTGGATTTGTTTGTTCACAAGGCATAAGTAAAAATAAATAATAATAATAATAATAAATTTTTTTTTTTACCCCAATGGGTGTTGTTAACTCTTGTGACTTAACATGTCATCCAATTATGCTAAAGTTAGCTAAATGCCTCATAAAGCAAATCACATGGGAGGTAGGTATATTTTTATTTATTTATTTATTTACTTATTTATAATTTGATATTTAAGAAAATAATATTTAAACTTTAAATGTCTTTATTAAAAACGAGGTGTCAGTTGAGTCACATAACTTTTACCTATGAGAGTTGTCACAAAATATCACATAATAATAACCAAATATTGTAAAGGTATACCACATGGATGATATCTATGATGCGCTTTTTTTTTTTTTTTTTTAATGTATCAAAATATCAATCATGCACATAGATAGAAAGAAAAAAAAAATCTAAGAAAAAGTTCCATGAACATTATGATGGGTTTTAGACTTCAAGCAGTGATGATGAATATTCTCTCAAAAGAAAAAAAAAAAAAAAAGGGCAGTGGTGAATATCTGCCATGGTCCCACTTATAGATACCAAATAATGTTGGCCAACATAATCCATTTCCATGCCAAAACTGACCTTGAACAACATACCATATCAGAATCGGGTTGACCCAACCCTAACGGGTAGCCCTATTTAGTTGAAAGCCTCTTAGAGGCTGACAGCTTGACAGGTAACATCACCCCTTAATGTCCAACTGCGCACGGTGCACCTTCCATTTCTTCCCCAATAACAATAAGCAATAATTGAAGGCAGCCAAAAACTTTATAGTAATAGCTAGGTTTCACCAAATTTCATTAAATTTTATACTAATTTGATGCGTTAACAATCATAAAAGTAAGTTTAAATATTATATTTCCTTATTAAATTATTGAAGTGGAGCTAATCAAATTTATTATTACGTCAATTTGCAAACTTTTTATATTAAAATTTATAGTTTTTTTTTTATTTTTACAATTATTGATATAACATAATAAGATTGGTGTTAGTAAAAGTAATGTTAATGATAAGATCAAGTGAATGTAATATTGTTTTAATCACAATTTTTTATATCTACAGTTATGAGAAGAGTAATGTTAGGGAGTATTGGGTAGAGATACAACATGTTTTACAACTGTTGATATAGTTTGTTTTGATTGGATCAATATCACTTTTTCTAGATGACACATTTTATTATACATTAATCATAACAAGTTATGCTTTTTTTTTTTTTTAAGAATAAATGACAAAATTTTATTCAAGAAAAGAACAAGTCTATATACAGTATACAGCAAGCCTGCATTTTAGACCACCAATGCTAAAAGCCTAAAACAGCTAGAAGAGCTATAGAACTTTCTCTTCGCCTAACAAACAACACAGTGTTTATATACAAATTTACATCAAAGATTGCCTAAAAGATAGCAAGATATTCCTACAAATACTCAAGGGAGGCTTCCATAATTAGCTTTTAAAAATTCTTAAGTATGGGGGCAGCAGGCCTGGCTAAAGAAGGGGGAGTACGCCGGACGTGGAGAACCATAGTGGGCTTCATTCCACTTACTTCAAATAATCTAGCAGGTTGTGAAAAATATTGTAATCTCTAGGTCATTTTACCTTTGCACTATTTGGTCTACCACTTCCACAAATGAAAGATTTGAGCAGTGAGTCATGATTTCTCTCAAGCATGTGAACTTTCAAATCTCTTTAGAATACGAAAAACCTAGCAGAACATGATATGTTGTCTCCACTCCATCCTCATAACATTCACAACCCAGTATCAAACAAATTTTTTCTCCTAATCAGGTTAGCTTTAGTAGGTGGTATGTTACTACAAGTTCTCCAAACCAAAATATTTTTATTTTATTACATACTTTGACCGCCCAAATCAATTTTCATATTTTATTGCTTTGCAAGTGATTGGATGATTAGCCACGAGAAATACTTAGTTGTTGGATTCGGATCTTCTTATATGCACTTTTTACCGAATTTGGCCTATGTTTTAAAAGTTGTTAAAACAAGGTTGTGTATTATGACTTATTAATATGAAAAAAAAAATTGTGAAATTTGTTATAAAGGGCTAACGCATATCTTGTGATGATAATGACTATGCCAGGAGGATGCCACCCAAAAGGACCCAACTTTTAATGAGACATCCACTTCCCGTACTGTTCATGTTAAAAATATATATTATGGTCCCCCGCCCCACTATTTCCTCTTTCTGTGTTCTAAACCATGTTGAAACAATAAGATAATGTAGATTTGCTTTTGGTCAATAAGATAATAGTTAATACCCATGATCTGTGATGCAAAAGCTGTAAGCACCAGTGAATTGAGGATCCAAATCCACTCTATAAATTCTCCCCTTGCAGCCACCATATCCCTACAAGACAAAAACAACCCATAGTTTCTCTATTTCACCGTATCAAGCTTTCTTTCTTCTTCTTTTTTTCCAGTCATGTCGTCTATTGCTTTTAGTTGTGCTGAAGTTTACGTGATGAAGAAACGCCAAAAGGAAAAGTTGAAGAGAATGGAGGAAGAGAGAGCGAACAGAGGAGAAAGCAGCGAGGAAGAGAGGAAAGTCAGCGGTTCTGCACTTGGAAGGAGTAAAAAGGTTCATCCGGGAAATTTTCCAACCCAGAATTCTGCTGGAAAACCTGGAAATCAGGCAGGCCATAATGTGTCTTAACGAATGGTTTCCAAGGCTTAATTGCATAATATAGCTTTGGGGGCATCCAAACTTGTAAAAATGCTTGGCTTGGTTGTGAGAAGATGTATATATTAAATTTATGCTTGTTTCACCTTTTAAATATTAATAAAAATAGTTCTATCTTATCATCAAATTTCTAGTTTCCATTGTTTTTTTTACCTTACATGTCTATGAGCTTCAGACCTTCTAGTTTCTCTCAACTTTTGATATAGTTTGTTGTAATTGAAGCAGAATAACTTATAAACTGATAATTGTGAAAAAAATTTGTGGTCTTAAAATTTATTATTAACTGAGCAGGGATAGTATTATGGGATATCTGCATGGGTAGGTTATCTCAACCAGAGGTATTGGACTCTGGCAAATTTTGTTGTTCTAAAGGTGTAAGGCCAAGACTGAGATTCTCTTGCAGCCTGTACTTTAGCCGCCTCTTCTTATAAGACTTGGCTTGGGTCCAGTGCATCTGTACACCGAATACTTTCTTATAACAAAGTGGCTTGCTGGTTCATGACATGAGACCCAATGGACATTGGCAGCTTCTAATTGGCTCGTGGATGGCCGCTTGGTATTTCAAAGATGCAAGCGTTTTTTGTACAAAACTAGGAAACAAGCGTTTCAAAGATGCAAGCGTTGAAAACTAGGAAGCAAGGATATTCCATTTCGTTCAAGTAACGGATTCAATACAAATTTGGTACATGTTTGTTTGTCTATGTGTTCCAGCTGGTTTATTTTTATTATTTATTTTTTGTGGGAAAGATGTGTCCGTACATCAGAGATATGTTCGTGATTCGATCGGCTTGGCCCAAAGCTTAAAATTTTTTGAAACAATGCTGTTTTGCTCAAAAATCAGAGTAAATCCTTAAATCTTTCACTCCTCTTTGAACTCTCTCTTTCTCTCTCTCCTCTTTGAACTCCTCTTTAATTAATACACGTATCCTTGCTATATTGTAGTCATCTTGGTTTAGCTTAACTAGCAAGAAAGTAACTCCTATAAGTGCATAGACTTCTACGATATTTTTGTTACAAATTAGTAAAAGTAGTTGGTAACAGATTACCTAAAATAGGGAAGGGGTGAATATAGGTAACCAAAACCAAAAACCATCAAAAAACCTAGCAGCTTTAACTTACCCATTTTGCTATTTTTAGGGAGCACTATTCATTCCTCAAATATAGCTACGGTTGTTTCCTATTTTTAGGGAGCATTATTCATTCCTCAAATATTTGTTTATTATTATTATTTTTGTCTTGGTAACTATGATAAAGTAGAGCAAGTATTTTGAAGAGTGAGAAGAATAATTAAAAATAAATAAAATAATAATATTTAAATAAATTAGGGTTTCAATTCTTTAGAATAAGGAATTTGACGTGGGTGAAAAGAAAAAGATGGTTAGCTAAAATAGGAAAAGTAGGTTCTTTTCCTAAAATAGAGATAAAATTTAAGTAATCTGCTACCAATGCTCTAAGCCGCTACAAAGTATGATAAAAAGTACTTGTGATTGATACACTATTTTTGTCATGATTTTTTTTAACAAATATTAATGAATCTTATGAAAGTCTAATACAAATTAATGTGATAATATTTTTGTCAAGATATAATACAATACACATATTTGATAAATAGAGTACGTTGTCACATCATTTTATAAGATTTGTTTATATTTAGAAGAATAAGGTTTTTCTTTTAACGAGGACAGAGAATCTCACCCAACCTTGACGGTTCAAAATGTATCCAAAGTTATTTATCTCGATGAGTTATGTATTAAGTCATTTAAACAATTTCGTGATTTACATGACTTTTAAAAATGTAATGCCACTAAAAATAAGTTAATCAGAACATATAAATAATTTTATATAATTTCTTATATCATAGTAAAAAAATGAGAGAACTATCTTCTGTGTCTTGTATTTAGAGATATATTACATGATCAAATGCACAACAAACAAACAATTCAAAAAAATAGACTTGAAAAGTTGAAATACAAATTCAAATATTATCTAAATTCTCACGTAATGATGAGATGGTGGAATTACTAATAATCTACATTTTTTAGAAGCATGATCTATTTTCGAGTTGTCTAACCTGTGAAAAGTGATATAATCTGAAAAGTGATATAATCTACTAATAATCTACATTTTTTAAGAAGCATGAATATTAAATATTACAAAAATTTCAACATCAATAAATGGGTTAAACTCCAAATCTCTTCTCTTGAAGGATTATTTTATTTGGTGAGAGAAAGTATATCACTTTCTATGTTCCTCAAAGATTAAAAAAACAAAAAACAAAATGCAAATTCATACCGAATCTCTTCTAATAATTGATTATTTAATTTGATGAGAGAATAGATATCACTTTTTGCTCCTCCTATAAAGTTTAATATGAATGAAGAACCAATGCATGTGAAGTACTTCATCATTATTGAGGTCACAAAAAATAGAGGCCATAAAGGGTGAGTCGCAAGCCGCTCGTTTGAGTCCCACTATCTCTTCCATTTAGAGGTGCACACTGCAGGGATTGCAATTTGTAATGACCATCTTAATCAATTACACATAATTTTCAGTCGGCACCAATGGTTTGTATATATTACAAAGAAAAACTTGCAACCTTTCTTGGCCAAGAGTAAGTATATAATGAATTGGACCTAACAAACTTTGTCAGTTTTTCATACACGTGATTGACTGTAATGGGAAAAAAATATTTTATATCAAGTGATACCACGTCATTGGTATCAAAAATCAATAAATAAGAAATGTGTGTATAAAAATAGTTATTCACTAACACATGTCTTTTATTTGTTAGTAAAATAATTATTTTTTGCTAACATGTCTTACATTTATGAAATTTTAATATCATTAACATAGTATCATTTGATACCAAATACTTTCTTATTTAATGCTAATGTTATTAAATTGAGCGGCAACTAGGATTGTAAAATTCCAGGGTATATACTTATGAGTGTTCGGGTAGCTAGGCTTCTTATGTTATTCTTTGGCCTTTATTCTGGCAGCATTTTTTTACTTAGAGTTATTTTACTTTAATTGAGAGAGGGCCAAATGTTCAAATACGTTTGTTTGTTTGTTTTTTTAAAGAGAAACTAGTAGGAATCACCTCCCCAAAAGAAATAGCTGTGATTGGTGTCACAGCTTAAGACTTAAGGAAGTCGTGAATAATTAAGCTTGTGGGAAAAAAAGGTATTTGTAGCATAATTAGAAAATAACATAACAACAAACACAGAGACTAAAAAGGAAAAATACAAAATGTTTTACCGAACTTATCCATAAATCAAATATTTCTTATAGAGTAACTGAACTAGCAATTTTTTAATTTTTAATAGAAATATTTAGGATTTCAATCTCTCATCATAATAATAATAATTGTTGTTGTTGTAAAAAACTTATACCATATCATGTATAAAGTATAAACATTCAAAATCAAATTATTCAGTCTTATTCGTTATTACAATTATAAAACCTCAAATTATAATCAATCTAATATAATAATTACTATTTATATATGTTTATAATTATTATTGACCACAAGTTCATTACTTTTGTTAATTAATTAATTATGAATTATTTAAGTGTCTGCTAATGATCTTAAAGGGAAAAGTAACGTACCAAGAGAAGTACACAAAAGAACAAGCCAGCAGCCAGGTCACCCACCACTAACGAAGATTACACAATTAAGTACAGATCTGTTCGCACTTTGCCTAGCTTGGTTTACCTTGAATCCGTACCTTCAGATGTACTGACCCTGGACCCTGGTTAAGGATACATACTATCTCCCTAACCCTCTGACCATCATCTAGGTGGCTGGCTTTTGCAGCAGGAAAATTCTCGTATGAGGCGTCTTGTGAGACCGTCTGATACAACACTTACTTCAATCACATTAGATCTTTCTTCTTCTTTTTTTTTTTCTAAGTTAACACACATACACACAATAAATATATAAAGCTAAATATATATTATTTACACCTAAATTTTAAGTGCTTTCAGAACATGAAAAAATAATAGTATTTTTTCTCATATTTAAATAACGCTAAGATTACAAATATGTATATAATTTTTATCATAATTTGTCATGTGATAAATCATGCTAAAAGTTGTGAACTTTATTATGATCCTAACATTTTTTTAATATTTTATAATGAAAGAGAGAGAGAGAGAGCACTATCTTTTCTTTTCTTTTCTTTTTTTACTTCGATTACTTCTACAATAATTCAAGTATATCTATCAATTAAGATGACAGTACTCTCGCTAAAAAAAATTAAGATGACAGCAGAGCAAGTGAACTTTTTTTGGTCCCATGGATGATCAATCAATGTTTCATCTAACATTGATTTTTATTTACTTAATACTTCTATATATAATATATTGTATGCTAATAATGCAGTTCGGTAGGTATAGTGGCACTTGGTTATAAGTTGTATATTCAACGTTCCACTTTACTTGGTTTATAAAATAATAGCCGTGTTAGAATCTAAAACCTACAAAAAGTAGAAGTAATAATTGAGGTTGACACAAACTAACCCACTAAGTAATTTATATTAGTTATATGACATCTAAAATCTAATTAGGTAAACCAATTTGCCACGAATATGTCAAACTGTCAAAGCCAATATACCATCGTTTCTTCCAGCCTCGATTTTGACAAATTGTACTTCAATAATTTCTTCAAGATACCCATTTCACGTGTTTGATTGTTCTTGTTGTTTTTACATGAATCGTGGTTTAATTTACTTGTCTTTTTAGATTTGGATTGGGGTACAAGTTGAGAAAGTCATGGCCAGCAACTACATGAAAGCTACAAGTACCCAAAGCTGTAATCAATCAACATGTCATCAAAAAGAGAAATATAATGAAGATACCATCTAACAATAGAGATAATGTGTCATCAAAATTTCCCTTTCATTATGATGCGTCTCCCGCATCATAATGAAAGGGAAATTTTGAGGTTAGATGAGAAGGGAGAAAAAAGATTTTTTGCTTCCAAAAGCAAAGAAAAACTAGTTGTCACTTGTTGAATGTGGTCTACATAAGCTTTTTGTGTAGAAATTAATGAAAATTGAAGATTAAACTTTGGTGAGACGCAGGGATCAAAGCATGAAAAAAAAAAAATTTGACCATTACACAAAACTACTAAAATTCAAAATTAAATGAATATATTGAAAATAAAACTAGAGTTTAATAAAAATTGACAAAAGGTAAACAAAATAAAAATATATAAAATATTTTTTTATTCAATTTTACTCAATCATTTGTGATCTATCAAAATGTAAGTAAACATTTTTTTTAATCACAACAGCCATCTATGATTGATTTGCAATGATTTTATTTTTAATGTACACATTTAAAGAATCCATTATTAAATCATGATTTATTTTGTTGCCACTAGTTGTGACTTTTGATATTATTTGTGACAAAAAATGTTTGTTTAAAAATTGCAATAAATATGAAAAAAAAAAGTAAATGAAAGTACGCCCATTCTATAAAGGAAATGGTACCAACCATGAAAGTTGAAAATTATATTTTACAACAACAACAACAACAATAATAGGTAAAAACATAAAAAGCAACAAACATTTTCTAGGTGGAATTTATATGGCAGTGACAGTATTGAACTGAAAGTATTGAACTTATTATTTTAGATCTCAAACTTCACAGTAATCATTTTATTTTTTAGACTATGGGCTCACCCTTCAAATGAGAGGAGGGAGCATTGCTCTTAGAGCAGGTAAGAATTACCCTTCAGGTTAGCTTTCAATTTTGATGGGTTAGTTTTCAATTGATTAAAGTCCGAAACTTTAATTCAAAATTAGTTTTCAATTGAATCAAAAGTCCCAGACATTACCTCTCAATAAAAAAATAAAAATAAAAAAAAAACGTCCCAGACATTAATTCAAAGAACATGTAGCGCAAACAAGTCAAGTGGCCTGTTTATTTTTTAGATTTTCTGGGTCAACTTTCTATTTGAAATGACTAGTTTTCAATTTTGGGGGGCCAAATATAGATATTTTGTACCTTATTTTCAAAAATATATATATATATAATATTTCAAGGGAGGCATGGCCCCCCTTCGTCTACAAATAGCTCCACTCCTGGTCAAATGAGTTGATATTAAAGTTTTTGTTTTTTTCGGTTTTTATAGTATTTCAAAGGCATAATAAAAATATTCTGGTTGAAGATTGAAACTAATTTGGCTAATGAATATTGACAAAACTCTATCTTTGAACACTGAACAGTAGGACTTGAGGGAAAAAGGGTTGCTTTGGGATTTTATTGATTAGGGCAATTTGATTAAGCTTAGTTCCATTCAATTTATTGCCATTAAGGTATTGATGTCGTCTGAAGTTGCTAAATTGTAGGATTTTGTTAATCAGTAGAGGATTAGGGTAGCATCTATATTGTAGAATTGGAGGTTGTTGATGGCGTGATTTTGTCTAGTAGAAGTAGAGCTCTTCCCCAGGTGTTTGGTTAATTAGTGCATAGTTAACCAGTATTCATGGGCTCATGGGTCTTGTAAATGTGCTCCTATGCCCATTTACCAAATTGTCCATTGAGCTTAAAAATAAGTCTAAAGAAAATCTCTGTTTCCCTCCAAACCACAACTTTCCCTAAGTGTACAATGTGGGCTTGGAACCCATAGGAAAAAGATTTTTAAAAAATATTCTAGGTCCGGACCATTTCAGCTAGCAACCCCAATCAGGCTTCTTATGTTCCATGGAGCCCATCCTGTACTTAGTGTTGAAGATTAGACCTTTAATTGCATTTGGACTCAAGGTATGTGGTGTTCTTTCTTGTTGGGCCCAATTGCTTTGGGTTGTTAAAATTGGCCCTGAAAAAAACTTGTTATGGAAACTAGATAAAACCATTTGAAGATTTTGTTAGAATATATGTATTTGTTATTTTAAAAATAAATCGGCTAGATTCATTAATTCGTATATCACATAAAGATGAAATTATTTTAGAATCAGGATTGAATGAATAGACCTAAAAATGAATTAGAATTAGAGGAGAACATAATAAATAGATAAATATTAAAGAGAGTAATTAATTATTTTTTTTCTAAACATTAAAGAGAGTAATTAATGAATAGATATAAAGCACACACAAATATATCATTAATTGGTGAAATCATTTACGGTGCACCCTTAGTGCGATGGTGTTATGATCACTATACAAGTATAAGTGTTTATAAGATGTGGAGGGCAATGGTCAGAGTTCAAGTAGAATTTCTATCTTATATATATATATATATATATATATAAAAGGTGAAACCATTCAATACCCTATATGTAGGTTCTACACATTGTTGGAAGAAATTTTAGAGTCTTGATCTAATAAAATTTCAATCTGGTTTTTAAATATATATATATATGGGAAAGATGTAAAAAATTAATTGATTGTATATAATAATTCCTTATTCATTCTAGGTAAGCTCTACATGTGTGCGTGAGCTCATGTGTGTGTTAAGTTCAAGTTACACTTTTTTTTTTCAAGTTACATTTAATATAGCTCTAAGTAATGATACACTACATAATAATTTAGTTTAAATTCTAATATATTCCACTATTGAATAATCAACTTCTTTTTTGCTTGATTCTCAAAATATATATATATATATATTCTTCATATATGTAGTTTAGTCCCCCCAAAGGTGAAATCCCGATATCTCCTTGATTATGAGTTTATTGTTTCTAAGTCCAAACCAATACCAAGTTATTGATATTTATTATTGAAAATAAAAAATGTCGTAATAAAATAATTCTTCTTGTTCATAAGTTTAGTGGGTTTCGGTTAGCTCAACTGGTAAAGTCTCTAACAATTGAATAAGAGATCTGAAGTTCAATTTCTGCCTACACCAAAAGCTGATTAGTATCTTAATCTGATGATAATAATCATTATCTAAAGTGGACGCCAAAAGTTAAAATTCTATAAATAAAAAAAAAATTTGGTCGTTATGTATCGAAAGTTTGTGAAAATTATGCATATGGAAAGTTTTAATTTTTGTAAATATATTAAAAATTGTCACATATATTAAGTACTAGTTATTATAAGTATTTTAGAAATGAATCGTTATTACAATTTTTTTAAATACTTTTTATTATTATTATAGAAATGAATAATTATCTATAAGTAATAACTATTCGCAATCAAATAGCCAAATTGTTTTATTTTTTATTTTTATAATATAAGATAGAAATTTTACTCTAGTCTATATTAAGTGTATATGTGTGTAAAGCTCATTCTCGGCCAAATAGTTTTTTTATTTATAATATAAGAGCTTAATCTAAATGTATATATATGTAAAACTTATCATTGGAGACTTGAACCGTAATCTTTACCTTCCACACCAAACAAAAATTTTGTACTCACGAAGTAACCATCACATTAAGAGAAGTTCAAATCTTCTGTACCATTTTTTATGTACCACTCTATTTTCCAACAATCACTACTTGCCATGTTTTCATTTTACTTTTCTTATAAAATAACTAGAATTTAAAACAGAAAGTAATCATACACATGATAAATAATGATTAATGAAATAAAAAGTGGTACACAAAAAAAGGTACAAAGGATTTGCATTCCACTCAAATTGCATAGCGGTAATAACCAAATAGTTATTATACGTTAGTATATTATAGGATCTCTCTCTCTCTCTCTCTCTCTCTCTCCTATTAACTAGATTTTACTTTTTACATCACTATGAGCTAGCTAGGAATTGCGGGTTTTTTTGCCCTTGTAATTCATGAGAATGGAAAGAGATCGAAGAACTCACTACATTATTAAAGATGATATAAAACATTAAGATTTAAGACAGACATGCATACAACTTCGTCACATAGGCTCCACCATAGAACCTTAGCATCAAAGGTGCTAACATACCTAAGAAGAAACTGGAAATTTTAGGTACCAAAATAGACCTATACAAGAAAGAAAAACAACAATAGTGAAGAGTATTCCGTGTACAGAAAACCCCAACAGACACAAAACCCTGAAAGATAAACAAACCACGACCACCACCAATGTACCTTCATTATTCCTAAAGGCACTCATAGCCTGCTAGGTGATCATTTACTATGATCAACCCCTTCACCACCTTTCCGTCATATTTATCAGATATTCAATCTCTTGCGAGCGCATTGAGCCTCCACTATGTGTATTATTACTATCATCTACTTCCTCTGACCCATCACTTTCACTCCCATCTTCATTTTTGTCTTGAGCTTTTTCCATTTCCCAAGATAATTTTAAGAGAAAGGCAACCCCTTCTTTGTTAAAGCTCCACAGCTTGAACCTGTAGGGCTCTGCCAAAACAGGATACTGAGTCTTCAGCAAGAGAACATCACCTGCGGCTATGACCAAAATGGTCTCAACAGCATCGACGATTTTGGTAAATAAGGTTATCGAGGGGAATGCCCGATGGCCATGGATTTCGTTGTAGTTATGCAGGCTTGGCCTCAGCTTGCTATTGTAGATTAGAGTGTGCGCGGGATTCAACTCTCCTGAAAGCATTAAGTTGGAAACTAAGCCTATTACAGACGACAATCGGATTGCCCTCAGTAAGCATGAGCTCTCGTCTCCCACAGCAGAAAGTGATCTACCAGGAATGTGACCAAATGCTGCTAGTTTTGATTGAATAATGGCTTCAATTCGAGGCAGTGATTTTGGCCAGAAAGCTTGATCACTCTCCGGGTCTGGCCATGGTATACCTATTAGCAAAATAATTGATATCAATTACCAATTAAAAATACATACATACATATATATATATATATATACACGCGCATGTGCCTGTGTCACAGATTGTGAAACCACATAAAATCAATAATTTTCTCATGTATCACATATCAAATATAAGGATCAAATTAGCCCGTCTATAAACGACAAGACCCGGAGAAATGTTACTGTAACCGTCCTCTGCTTAAGGACAAAATTTTTGCCATATAAACTATAAAGGACCAAAAATGCTTACATTTATATTTGCCGTTGCATGCATTTATAAAGACCAGAAAACCCTTGTTGTTCTGTTCGAGGTGGCGATTTATGTGGGGTTTTCTGACTGCATGTTTGTACCCAAACCTCTTTTTCTTTTCAGTTCATTGACAAGACGTACTTCCAGTTAGATATCATATGATTTATATCACAATCTTTTTAGATATCATATGACAAGACGTAATCACGCGACTTCCTATTAACTTTTTTGGGTACTAGAGTGAGATTTATAGTACTTCAATTACAGTAATTAAAGTACAATCTAATATTTTTTAACGAAGTACTCTTATAATTACGCCCAATAGATGAATAGGTGAATCACATGTGGTGACCTCACCTCTCTTTTACTCGTAAAAAAAGATCACAATCTTTTATATATTTTAGATTTTTCAACTTTAGTTTTTTTTTTTTTTTTTTGATGGGAACTTTAGTTAATTTGGTCAAGAATTAAGATTTGAGGTAAATAAATTATATCATAAAAGTGGCAGATATATAGTTTTACCAGAAATATTCTGACTGAAATCTTCGTAGTCAGCGTAGTCCATAAAAAACCTTACAAGCATGTTCACCTTGTCTTCTTCGCAGTCTGAGGCAAGTCTTAGGCCGTACAGGACCCCTGGAATTCCGAACACAAAGGTCCTTGGGCTGAACCGAATTACAGGAGAGTCCTTTGCAATGGGCCATCGATGATTCCCAACTATGCAGGTAGCAACGAAGATGGGGTTTACGGTATGCAAGATCAGCTTAACAACGAACATTCCTTCACGAACAAATTCGAGACTGCGCTGATCATCATATTCCATCAAAATCAGCGCAGCCCAATCGAATTTGAGCAAGTCTATTATGGTGCCACAAGGGAAGTGGTGGGTGACTGGGTTTTGTGGTGGTGGTGGTGGTGGTGGGCTGTTGCTTGATGATGCTTCGTCTGAACTCATTTGGTAAAGGTTGAAGGATGAAGCTGAAAGCCAAGCAAAGATGTAAAGAGAGAATGATATCAGTAGGAAAAGGAAGCAAGTGAACATTAAGTAAGACAGAAGAAGATGGTTAATTGATTTGGTGATTAGAAGAGAAGAAGAGGAGGGCTTTATATAGAGAAGGGGGGTGTTGGAAAGGTGGACTGCGTGTCAGTGAAAGCGTTAAAGTGCATGCATTAGCAAGCTTTTTTCAGTGGTTGAGTTTCTGAACCACTGCCACATTGCTTTGAATCAAGGAACGTGGACGAGGGAAAGAGGTTGTACTTGATTTTACCTTTTTTCATGAAGTTTCTGTCTATATGGATAGGTTTCACTTTATTCATGTAGAGAAGTTTTTTAGATTTTTTGTTTTGTTTTTTGAAATAGATTTTTTTTTTTTTTTGGGATAAGCAGAAAAGTTTTTTTTTGGTTAAAGAAGGAACTCGGATTCTAAATCGGTCTGCAATTAAAAAAAAATTATTAGTATTAGTCTAATGATAAAAAGCCGGCTTAACAAAAGAATAAAGATTTAATTATAATAAAAATGGACATAAAATGTGCAAATTCTATCACATTGTTTTTTTTTTTTTTTGGTTCTTCACATTGTTAGTTTAAAATATATGATAAGTTATTAAGTTGTTTTTTATACAAGATAGAATTCTACTCTAACCTAATCTAAGTGTATATGTATATGAAATTCCCTCCTGAAGACTTGAACCCCAGCCCTTATTTTTCATATCTCTACAAGCACTAATACTTGTGGAATGACTATCGCACCAAGAGTATACGGTGGTAGTTATTAAGTTTTCAAATATTATAAAGTTTGTCACTCATTTATAATTATGATTAAATTTATTAGCCTTTTTACGTTAATAAATGAGGTATTTAGAGTTCTTTGAGCATAAGTTTCTTAGCCAAAAAAAAAAAAAAGAAGTGTTTTAGCACACATTAAGTAATTATAAGGATATAGAAATTTCAAATTTGGTAAACTTTTAGGTAATAACTTTTTAAAATTTTAATTGTATAAAATTATTGCCTTATTGAAAAAAGAATAGCATGACGAAAAAATCGAGAGCAGATCTATGGACACTCATACTAGATCCTATTAATTTCAAAACAATGTTCAAGTTTAAAAGTAAATGCATGTCATGGTACATTTTGGAGTATTTGTAAACTTTGAAACTATTTATAATTTTTTATGGTATCAACTTAATAAGAGATCCCAAGCTCAAACCTATCTCTATTCTACATTTCATCTAAAAATCTCACTTGTTGAGATCTATTTATTAAGGAAGAGTTTGGACCCACACATGAGGAAAAATATTAGAACTATAGTTAAAAGATTATATTCATCTTTTTTCTTTTCTTTTTTTAAGCTAACATTTTGGAACACTTGGTAATATATATAATAATGATATCTAATATTTAATCTATGGTACGTAATTTATTAATTTACTAAACGAAAATATGTTACTTCATATTTTATCTTTTTCAAGAATGTTCATCATTTACTTTTAAAGATTTGAATATCTGATGTTTGTGTCACTTTTTTAGATATATTGCAGGATAAATTGCAGGCGATTCGATTCTAAACTTTTGGTGTAGTCAAATGATTGGGATTGTCGATTTTAATATAAGACAAATGATAACGAAAATAAGAATTTTGGAACATTCCGAGGTCAACTAACCTAGTAACCTTCTTACGATTGCTGAAAAACCGATAACGATATTTAGGTATGGGTAAAACTTGGGTACAATATCTTAGATACAATTCCTTAGGTACCCCATTTAAATTTCAGCCATCTGTCAAATAAAAAATATTCACTAATGGCGTCAATAGCCACAAATGGCTTAAACACTATCAATAACTCTATTTGTGATTAAAAAGAAAAAAGAAAAAAAAAACCCAGCCACCATCGTGAACTCTATTTGTGAAAAAAAAATACTCAGCCACCAGAACTCCTGTGCAACATCTCCAACATCAACCCACTCCTCCTCGTCACTCACAATCTGCTCTGCCACATCGTCGATGACTACTCCCTCTCACCCAAAATGTCAAATTTTGGTCTTAAATTGTTGGCAAAACCCAAAAACACATATCATCCCTTAAAACCAAAATTTCCAAACAATCCAAACACAAAACCAAAACCCCAATAAAACTCAATTCATAAAAGGTAAAACCTAAAAAAAAGATCCACCCAAAAAACCAAGATTTGCTACTAGATTCATCGGCTTCGTCACCAAACTCCGCCGTGTGTCTTCTTTGCCGCCGCAAACTTCTTCAAATCTGGGAGTACTTGATGTGTAGGGAAGGACGCATGAAGAGCTTGCATGTGTTTAGACAAAGGCGGTGGAGGCAGTGGGCCTGTGACAGAGAGGACTGGAGTGCTTAGGGTGTTGAAGTTAGGTGGGGTTGGGAAAAAAATTTGAACAGAATCATCTGGCTTTTGACGCCGTTAGTGAATGTTTTTTTATTTGACAGATGGTTAAAATTTAAACAGGGAACCTAAAGAACTGTATCTAAATTTTGTCCTTTAGGTATATGTCATTCACATTTCGTGATCCAATTTAATTGTTATTTATTACTTATTTTATAGTTTTTCCAAAAACATATTTTTTATGACTAACCTAGTAACTTTCTTACAATTGCTAAAAAACTGATAACAATATTTAGGTATATGTCGTTCACATTCCATGATCCAATTTAATCGTTATTTATTACTTATTTTATAGTTTTTCCAAAAACATATTTTTTATGATATTAGTTTTTTTTTTTTTTCAATCGGGAGTTACTTTTCCAATATCCATGGGGGCAACATACGACACCCAATCTTCATTTTGAATATTAAAATGATATCTAATATTTAATCTTTCGGAATTTAATAATTCGTTAACGATTTATACCTGTTTACTTTATGAAATATGAATATGTGACGCGTGTTTCAATGTTGGTAAAAGTTGTAAATGACGACAATTCAAGAAATTCAATATTTGATTCAAGATTCAGGGTTCAAAAAAAAAAAAAAAACTAACTTTTCTAAAAATAAGCTAACTTTTAGCCTTTTGGCACACATTTGAAATAAATGCTATACCAATAACTATATTTTTTTTATAGAAAGGCAAAGTTTGACAACAAACTTACTTGTAGTTTAAGGACCTCTAATCACCTCTTCCTAACTACAACTATATATATATATATATATATATATAGAGAGAGAGAGAGAGGAGAGAGAGAGAGAGATAACCCTTCATAAAGGACACTTTACTACGAAATCATTCATGTTTCCTAATATTGTTTTTAGAAAGAGTTTTCAACCAGCACCAATGATGCAAATCAATCTCAAGGTACTTTTTGGAAGATGAGCAAGGATTTGTTATCCAAGTCCAATAAAAACAATAAATAAATGTTAAACTACAAATTACGTCCCTTAATTGATATACTTTCAATTCAATCCTTCAAGGGCTTTTTTTTTCAATCATTTAGCTTTAATATGTTTTGAATTTGGTCCCTTTTCTCTAGCTCCATCCAATCTCACTATTATTCTAATATTTTTCAATTTTGTTTTGATGTACTTAGCCTGCATCCCCCCCCCCCCCCCCTCCCCTTTTGAGAATCATAGTTGTGTAGATTTTGTGGAAGTATACATTGAAAACAAATAGAAGCTAAACAACTAAAATAGAAGAAAAAAAAAATACCGAATTGAAAACATGTCAAGTTAGAGGGATAATTTGTAATTTAACCTTAAATTAATATAATAAACTAACAATACACTCCAATGGATGCATCTTTCAATGTAATTCCCCCATTTTCTTACTATGCTGCCTTAAAAACAATTTCCACATAATGTAAATCTATTCCCCTCTCATATGTGGATTCCCTTATAAATTGGAGAAAACTTTTTTTTCATGAATAAAATTTTATTTTTCTAGATTTGATAGTGTTCAGACTATAAAAAAAAAAAATTACAATTTTAAATGATGTGATAATTAATGCACTTTCTGATTCATTTAGACTAGATGTAATATGAACGTTACATGCTCACGTAATCCACAAAAAGATACCATGAATCAATGAGTTCAGTTAGCCATGCATGGATCAACTTACTTTCCAGTTCAGTCTGACGAAATTACTAACTCCTGCATTTTGTTTGAACTTGAGAGTTGAAAGTTGAAACTGGCGGTTTTACCTTTATGTCGTAACTTTAGTCGCTTTCTTCTTCTGCAGCTCCATCTGTCCCTCACAACTCGGTCGCGTCAATGAAAAATTTTCAAGTCTTTGACAATTGTATGAACCAAAACCATTCTGGCATCATCAACCCCTTAAGAGCCCAAGATCCCGCGACACCACACATGTAACTCCCTAGTGTTATTAATAAACAATTAAAATATTTGAAAACTTTTTCTTTTTCTTTTTGAGTTGGTTGAGGCAGCAAAATTTGAGTAATGAATGAGTGATTGAAAATTGTGTTATTGATGGATTCATATTAAAGTGGTTACTATTTATAAAAAATAAAAATGTGATTATTTATTATTCACAATTTATCATTTTTAACAATTTCAAAAGTGTTGTTCAAATAGTTTTCAACTTCACGTGATTCATGAAATCTTAGGTTCAAATTTCTTAACCAATATTTTACAGTTATTCTAAGAGTTTGTGTGGAATTGAAAAAAGTTACACAAATTCAAGGATTTGTCAGGTGTGCCAAGAGTTTTACAACTCAATTAGTTGACATTTCTTGGTTTATCTATGACACATGTGATTCAAATTCTCCCCTCCTCACTATAACCAGTGAATTATCAACAAAAAAAAAAAAATGTTCATTGATTAAAACTCATACAAGTTGTTAACAATATTAAAAATTATATGATCATGTTAAACAGTATTTTTATGAAAATTGTTAATAAACACTTTTAGGAAAGTTTTAAAACCAATATTTTTAGAAATATAAAAAGCTGTCAAAAAATTAATTTATTTTCTTTTCCCATAAAAAGTTTTTAAAAATACTTCCTAGGTAATTTTTCTCAAAATTATAAGCTCATATTTCTAAACTCTAGTTAAAATGTCTGTTGGTTAATGATAATATAATAGACATTGATGTGTTTTTTTTTTTTTTTTAAGAGAATCAACTTGATATGTTTTATAAAAAAGAATGATGTTGATATACTTAAACAATGATGATGATATAAGGAACCAATCCCGATGTAACATTTTTAGGTTCTAAGAACTTAGGCACTAATATATTAGAACTTCAATGTGTGATATGTTGACAAGTCATGATCAAAACTTAGAGTCTAGATTTAGGCTACTCAAAGTGTGTTTATGTGTAAAGTTGGAATCGAGTGATTGCAGAATTTATTGGACTAAATCTGCAAGGCTCAATCAATCAAAAATTAGACTCGATCAATCGAACCTCGTGCAAATTATTTTTTCTATTGTTGACACCCCACTTTACAAACTGTATTTATCCTCACATGGAGGATAAAATGGTAATTTCACCTTGAAAATACGCATCTTGATTTTGATCCTTAATCTCACTTCACCAAAATTATCTTAATGTTGTAATGATCAAATCGACTGGTCATAAGCCCTAATCAGACCATCAAATTGAAAGTTATCACCAAATCAAGTGTTAATAGCCGAGATGCACTATCGCAAATTGAGTCCGACAATATGTGATTATGAACAATTGACTCCAATTGGTTATAATTATAATCAATTTGAGATTAATGTTGTGCCATGATTTGATTGGTTAGGAATACATTTTATGGTAAGGTTGCACACACCTAATTAACTAGATAGTAAAAATTTAATTATTCAATGAGTAATTTGAGCAACTATCTTTTAATTAGGGTAAATTTGGAACCAATTAAGTCTGAAATTGGAGCCTATTAAATATTAATGTTAATTGGAAGCTAATTTGGGATCTATTAATGTTAATTGTGCTGAAATTGTTTTTTAACAAATGACCTCTGCTCACCATTTTATTAATATCTCTTAGAATATTTTGAATATATGAATGAAGTTAATTTTCCCAGAAACTAGACATTTGGGGCTTCAATTTGAGTACAAGAACAAGAAAATTCCGATCAGAATTGAGTAAGATATAATTTTTCGAATTTGGCTCTACAAGCTGTTACAGTAGCTATAAGCAAACTGAATTTTGCTTGCTCCTCACTCCCACCAATCTCTACATTTAATGCACTAGATTTCTCCCAATACTAAAATGAGGTCAAAGTTCATGATTCTTTGTCAACCCTCATCAATTGGCCTTCCATTCATATTTCCTCCACCACTACTATATAAACCCCCCCTCTCCTTCATTCCAAGACCAAAAAAAAAAATCTCTTCCCCTCTCTTGAGTTCTAGTGAAGTTGAATAGTTTTATCATATCTTGGTCTTCCTGAGACTCAAAGTATTAAGTGAGACTCACTCTTCCTCTCCTAACTCTTCTTTTCCTCTACCCTTAAGACCTCTACCAAGAGTCTCCTCCACCACCATATGGATCTTGCATAAAAGTATAATCTCTTTCCCTAACTTGTTTTTTGTGTTGTCATGATGAGAATTTAGGATTAAAACATAATAGTAACTATTTAAATCCCCTTGAATATATTTGAATGTTCTTAATTATTCTTATATGTTCTTCATATGTTCTTGGTTGCTCATTACATGTTCATGCATAATACTAACTTTAATTTTAAATCCACATCAAAAATACGAAAAACATGTTTGTTTCATTTTTTTTTTTCAAATTCTTGAATCTAGGACATCACCATCCACACACATTCGCTAAAATTTATTTTTCAATTTAAATGCAATACTTAATAAATTGAATTAGGGTTTATCGCATGCACACACATTAAATTTAACATGCAAATTGATTGATAATATATTGAATGATGTGATATGAATGTTGGCTACCATAATCTAGAAAACCGGTTTCACCAAGCAAGGTGGGTGCCTAACACCTTCCCACCTTATAACACAGCCTCCGAGCTTAGATTAAGGGTTAGTAGATCAAATACTTATCCATATAGTTTTCAATTTCTAGATTGTAACTAGGAAACAAAGTCATGTACGTTATCTTAGATTGTATCTAGGATTAAAGTCATGTAATATCCTATGATCAGTGTAAATTCATTTGCAAATCAATAAAATGAAGAATTTTTCAATTTTGGTTTACTTTATCTTAGATGTGATATGAATGTTGGCTACCATAATCTAGAAAACCGATTTCACCAAGCAAGGTGGGTGCCTAACACCTTCCCACCTTATAACACAGCCTCCGAGCTTAAATCAAGGGTTAGTAGATCAAATACTTATCCATGTAGTTTTCAATTTCTAGATTGTAATTAGGAAACAAAGTCATGTACTTTATCTAAGATTGTATCTAGGATTAAAGTCATGTAATATCCTATGATCAGTGTAAATTCATTTGCAAATCAATAAAATGAAGAATTTTTCAATTTTGGTTTTCTTATTTATTCCAATAATTAAATAAGTGGCGACTCCATTGTAAAACCCTTAATCTAAAAGGGAAAAGATAACTAGTTGAACCTCCATTTTGAGAGACAATAACACGACTCCACCCATTTACGTGGGTTTAGCCTAACACTTAAAAAAAAAAAGGTCGGGGACGCAGTCTCTCACATCTACAGAATTTCCAACTCAGCCCAAGTCTGGTTTGATGTGTAGGGTTTTATGTCTCATATAAATAGAAAAACCCTAGCCACGTTTTAGATGTTGTTGATATGCTATGTGTGTGAATCTTCTGTGAGATCTAGAGGTGTTTACCTTCATACACACTTAGGATTATCAAGATCAAGATTGATGTCTAGAACTTGGTGATCTCTTCGGTTGTTGTTTCAAGAGCTTGAAGAAAAACGCAAGTAGGAGAACTTGTGGCTGCCATAGATCTAAGAAATAAATAGTTGTGGACTTGGAGCTGTCACGTGGTCGTAATAGTAAGTTTTCTACACGAGATAACAATAGAATGTTAGTGGTCTAAGTTCTATTATAAAAATTTCAATTCTTTCATAGTGAATCTGTTTTACCTTGAGGATAGTTAGGTTAAATCTCCCTTAGGTTTTTTACCGGTTTGGTTTTCTTGGGTTATTATATCGTGTGTTTTTTATATTTCCACATTGTTTTACATAATATGATTTGTTTGTGTTAACCTAAATTTGAATAATTTATCTAAGTAACCACTTAACTAAATAACTAAGTTAAACAACTTATATTTTAAGGGGTCTAAAAACTTTACAAACATAACTGAAGAGCAAAATTATAGTTATACAAGAGAGTTTTTGGACAACAAAAAATTTCACAACATTTTCAAAATGACAAAACTTAGGTAATGTACTTTAGGTGTTATTTCTTAGGTTTCCTTCTTAAGATTCAGTCATGTACTACTTAACTAAAAAATTACACTTCTTTCCCGTGAGAAAAGATCCACATAGTAGAATTTTAAAAGGGGAACTTAAGAAACAGTATCTAAGGGTATGTTTGGTAATTATTTTTTCTCTTTATTTTCTGTTTTCAAAAACAAATTTCTATTTTTGAGACTAAAAAACTTATTTGGCAACCCAAAATGAATAGAAAACAAAAACTGTTTTCAAAACTCATATTGTGAAAGAAACTGAAAACATACAAAAGGCTGTTTTCAGTTTCTAATTTTCAAAAGTCAATGAAAACATATATTTGATTTAATAAATCTGTCTCCTTTAATGAGTTAGCATTAGAGTTCAAATCCTAGTAACAACATATTTTAGTATTATCTATTTTTTTCTTCAATTTTTTTTTTTTAATTTCAACTAACCAAACATGTTTTTTATTTCAAAAATATAAGAAAATTGTTTTTCTTTATATTCCCAAAAACAAGTTTTGAAAATAGAAAACAAAAATTGCTACCATGCATAACCTAAGTCTTGCTCTTTTCACAATAATCTTATTTTAAGTTGTGGTGATGATTATGTGTTGAAAATTCAATTTGCTATAAAAATATTGATATTGTGAGATTTTGTTATAGATGTAGTAGAACTTGGCATTAAATAACAACAATGAATGCAAAAGTTTTCCTCATAACTATTGAGTAGACATTTTCTTTTTTGAAAGTGTTTGAGTTTTTTTTTTTTTTTTAAGTGTTAAGTTGACATATTATAATTAATGTTAATAAAAGTCATGCCAATGTTAAGTCGATATAAAAGTAATATTAATTAAATCATAACTTAATTGTTAAAAAAAAAAACTAGGTTTATTTAATAATTTAGTCCTCCTACTATTTTGGTAATTTGTAAATTGGTCTCTCACAATTCTCATTTATATATTAATTTTTTTAACATCCTTCCTCTTTCAAAATTAAGCCAATTTTATATTTGGGTCTCTCTTCTATTAAATTTAATGGAATGATAGTTGTTATTTATTTTAGTTTGAAACCCTTACAAATTTACAATTTTATAATAAAATTTTTTTAACTTGCATATTATATGTATGGTCACATTAATTGATTTCATTAAAATTTAAATGAGAAGTAGATTCAATGATAAGATTGAATTAATTTTAAAAGTTTTTTTATTTTTTTTTATGAGAGAATTATTTTTTATTTTAAAAGTTGAGGGACTAAATTGGAAAAATTAATATAGTTGAGGGATCAAATAAAACTTTACGCTATAATAATGTCCCTTAAAATATTCAAGGCCATCAAGTAATAATCCGATTTTCTTCTTAACAAAAAAAAAAAGCAATAATCGATGGGAATATTTGTTTTTTTTATATATATAAGATAAAATTTCTACTTTAACCTAGTTTAAATATATATGTATATAAAACTCCCTCCTGCAAACTTGAATTCTGGTCCTTATCCCCTACACCCCACACCCATCAAAATTACGAAGAGATTCAACACCCCGCTAATTCATCCACTCAAAAGGTATCATATCTAATCTATTTAGGAAAATCAAACCCCTGAATGAATTGTTACAATAGCCATTTAAAAGTAGATTTGAGATCAAAGCTCATAAATCGCATTCCGTGTATGTTTGGATGTATTTGCTGAATTGCTTATTTACCAAATAAACTCAAAAAATCTAAAAAGTCAACAGTTTTTGGGGGGGCTTGCCAAAATAAAATTTTCCTTAAGGACCATTAGAAGAACACATTTGAATAATAAACGGTCAAAAGTCTATGGACCATTAGAGCAATTAAATTCAAAATATTATATAGAATATATATCCATAAAATAAAATAAAAAACCGTAATTTCCTTTTCCTTTTCCTTTTTTGATTAATAAGTTAATTCAAAGCTGATTTTCTATATAGAGTAATAGACTTTTGGTTATTAAACCTAATGAGTTGTGATAAGAAGAGTAACCAATATTTGCCTCTTTGGACAGTGAATTAATGGATCCGTATGCAAAGAAGTGGTACTAATCACAGGGTGTTTGGTGGGAGGTATAGGCCACACATTGGCTTGCGTGTTCACAACCAAGTGCCAACAACTACCTGGTAGTGGAAAAAATCTATTATGTATCCAATATATTTATCTATCCTCTCACATGCCCAATAGGGATGGGTCATGTTATACTACCACCTCCTAAAGTCCTAGTGGTGGCAACGAGCAAGTAGATGATGAGTTCAATGACAGACTTCGGAGCATGATTCTAGGTTCTTCCTCCAAGACAAGTTGGGTCGTATAGCTGTGTGGTAAACAATGTTGGCTCTCTTGCTGAGATCCCTCTATCTTCCTTCCAACTCACTTGTGATCGATACCAATGTCTATGGTAACCGGTAAGTAATATACTATCAAGTATCAATATTATTCTTCGTGCTTTAACTTCTTTTTTTTCTTTTCTTATTTTACAGCCTGAGGGGGTGGACTAATGGTAGGAAGTCCTCACAAGCCATTATCTTACTAGTTCAAGGTTGGGATTTAGGTAACCCTAGGCTATGCATGACGGGGTAGAAATTGACTAGAATAGTTAACACACAAGCAAGTGCCCTTTTTAGGATTATATATATTTTTTTTAAAATCTGTATTATTATTGTTTTTGTTCCTGTTATGTTGTAATTGATGTTATTTCACAGTTGCTATATGTTATTGATAAAAGGTTTGTTTGTAAGTTTGTAACACTTTCTATCGGAAATATTAGCACTGAAGTATCAAATGGTACTAAACAACAATGTAAGACTCTAAAATTGATGCCCGTCTAGTCACTAATTGTTATATGCTCTAGGAGGCAGCACACACAATATCGTTAGTCTACAACATCGAAAATCTCTTAAATGGTGAGTATTGTCTCAAATTGTTTTTCCTAAGAACAATAATTGATTAACAAAAAAATTTCAAATAAACATTTCACAAGTATTGGATTTACCATAAAATTATAGAATAGTGGAGAGATATTACCTCAATGATGTTTTAAAGTTAATCTCATAATATGAAAAATAATTTATCGTCAATTCATGAGATTTTAGGTAGGGGAGTTGAGGTGTGGACCATGTCACTATCTTGAGATGATACATATCATCTACAGGATTTTCGGTGTAATAGACTAACAATATTGTGCATGCCACCCCCAAATACAACAACCTAGCCACATTGCTGATTATTATAAACCTACACCACTTGTTGGATATAAAGCTCTTAAAATGTTACTTTCTTTTTAAGAGAAAGTACTAATTTAAGAGTTTTATATCCTACAAACAGTGTAAGCTTGTAAGGATAATCAGTAAGGTAGTTGTGTTATTGCGTCCTAAAGACGGCACGCACAATATTAATTGTTAATCTACTACACCGGAAATCCCTTAGATGGCGTGTATCATCTCAATATAGTGACATGATTTACTCCTCAACTCCACCATCTAAAAACTTGTGAATTAACAGTAAATTATTTCTCATGTTATGAGATTAACTTTAAAGCATCATTGAGATCATATCTCTCCACAATTTTCTAATTTTATGGTAAATCCAATACAAGTGAAATGTTATTATTTGAAATTTATTTATTTATCAATTATTGTTCTTAAGTACAGCAGTTTGAGACAATACATGCCGTTTCCGTGATTTTCGGTGTAATAGACTAATAACATTGTTCATGCCATCTTCGAGATACAAAACCCAGAAATATAATACATGAAGATTATTTAATTATCTATTATTCTTTTTAGAAACAATAATTTGAGGCAATATCTATGTTTACGGTAAAGATGATGTGATAATATATCTTCTTATTCTATCTCAATTTGATAATAATTGAGAATTGAATATATTTATTTATTTATGGATGAAAAAAATATAAAAATTATTTTTCTGGCTAACTGACTAGCACATGATTATTGAAATTGCTATAAATTGTTTAGAATGGCAAATGTGACAACATATCCAAGATTGCAACACAAGTTATAATTTATATTGTTGATTCTATTGAAAAAGATTTGGTGAACACCCTTATGAATATATTCTATAATCTTAGTTGATTAATAACCTTGGTATTTTGTTATTTTGTTCCTAGTCAGTGATAGAAAAATACATTTTATCTCTGTTTATAAACTATGTTATCATTGGTTGCGGAGATAAAGTTGGATGGCCTAGTAATGAAATAATTGGTGAATGAAAAGTGAAGCAGAGGCTCAAGTCTATGGCCTAGTAGTCTTGTTGTTTTGATATTTGAGATGAAACGTTTATCGCCTAAAGCTGACACTAATAAAAAGGGGTTCTATATATAGCCACATTTTTTTAACCACGTTTTAAAAAACGTGGCTATAGTTAACTTATAGTTGCATTTTAAAAAAGTAGCTTAAACTATTAACTTATAGCTATGTTTCTAAAACGCAGCTATAGATTAAACTAACAACTCGTTTTTTTTTTGGTATGGTCTATTGCCACGTTCAAGAATCGTGGCTATAGTTCCAACGAATTCTTCTTTTTTTTTTTAAAGAAAACCTATACCCGTGTTTAAAAAACACGACCATAGCCAAACTAAAGCCACTCTTTTCACAAATGCGGCTTAAATATCTAAATTAGTTGGTTAGTATTATGATTATTATTATTTTAAAAGCATGATCCATTGCTTTGGGCTCATATATATTTATCTTAATCCGTGTTTGTGGGCTCAAATAATGGGTATGCTCATAATGCATGCCATGAATATAATTCTGGGTATTCTTGCTAGTTTATATGAAATCTAGTGCAAATAAAGTTTAGAGATAATATTTTCTTTTCTTATTTCTGTGTTTTGAACATTGAAAATATAATAGTGAAATTCTATTATAGTTATAACAGTTAATGTGGCTGATGAAATGATGATTTTTTTTTTTTTTTGAGAAAAATGAAATGACGATGAAATGGACATTCTTTTAAGTGACATGACAATATTTTTAACATTAAGAAATTAAAACTCATTTTTTCACCTAAGCCAGTCCAGCAAGCCCATGATCCGTTTTTAATACCCAATGGACCCGTTATGAAACAGTTATTCCCCAAATCACATGCCAAAAATCCCTAATCAATCTGAAACATGAATCTAGATCTCTCATTGTAGATAGGGATTTATTATTCGGTATCTCCTTTTTCTCATAGAAGATTGACATTAGGAACCACACAAGTGTCAAGTTTCACGGTGAGAATAGCCAAAATAATTCTAATTATGGAAAAAGGGTGTTCTAAGGATCTTTTTTTTTTTTTTATGGTGAAATCACAACAATTTTCATTACTTAGGACAAACTGTCCTCACAAATTACATCCAACTGAACTTGGTTTTCTATTACAAGGGGGTGTCTTCCACCCAAATTTGGCATTCATGAATACTTCTAGCTTCCCTAGCCATAACATGTGTAGCATTGTAAACGTGGCTTACTGACTAGTACTTGAAGGAGCACAGCCCGATTCTTATACCTTCCACAACCTTCGGAATTGAGCTTGGCCACAGTTCTGCGCTTGTGACTGCTTTGACTACAACCTGAGCATCACTCTCTAATTCCACTTCCCACAATCCCAAGTCCCGAGCCAAAGCAATCCCCTCTTCCATTGCCTTCGCTTCCACTTCCAAAGCTCCTAATGGGAGGGGCAAATTTTTACTCATCGTGCCCATTATCTGTCCATTCTCATTCCTGATTACCACCCCAATTCCACTGCTTTTCTGGCTTGTGAACACTGCCCCATCAACGTTAACTTTGTTCCTCCCATGTCTAGGTGGACACCATTTATTTCTGACAGGGGCTTGACCGCGGCTACGGGGCAATGACACGTCGGCCACTTCCTTCACATACTCCCTGGCTTCAAATGCAATTCTCTTTGCACCTACCCTCGTGCTTAAACACGCCTATTATTCCACACCATCCATGCTGTGATTGCAAACAACTCCCAATCCAAGACACCTTCCCTCTCTTTTAGCGACCACACCACATCAATAGTCCTTCATGGGTTGATCCAGTTTAGGGAGTTGAGGCCTACTTCCTTCCAAACTTCTGCAGCTACACCGCAGTCCCATAAAGCATGGCCAGACGATTCATAGTCCCCACAGAAACCACAGCTACTGTCCGGAGTCACTTTCCTTGATGCTAGGCAGAAGTTTGTCGATATGATGTTCTTACATACCCTCCATAGAAAATGTTTTATTTTGTTTGGACATTTAAGCTTCCAAACCGACTTCCATAGCCCTGCAGTCTTCTCCTTATCTGAACGCTCTCCACCTTTAGCCAAGTTTTATTTTTTAAGAACCTAAAGGGCCACCCCATACGCACTCCTCACTGTGAACTTGCCATTCTTTTACCATGCCCAGAGCAGGGAATCCTCCGGCAGTCTAGGACTTAATGGCATTCCGAGAATAACTTCAGCTTCCTGGGGAAGGAATGTCTTCTTGATTAGGTCCACCTTTCACATTCCCGTATCCCCATCGATGAGTTGCGCAACTGTAGAGAGTTTTCTTATGATGTTTGATATTTGGGATTGCGAGAAACAAAGTTCTTGAAAAACCTAATGATCGACTCTGCTTTGTCAGGGGTTTCAAATGGGAAAATATGTAACACAATTTTTATGTCACAATTTTTGCTACAGCTTTGATGTGACATATTTTAAATGTTAGAGAAAAAATTATGGGTTCATGAGAAATTGATAGGCATGGCAAAATTTATGCACACAAGTTGTGATCCTAAAAGAACTCATTTCAAAATTAACTTTTTTGAAGATTGTTAGAGCAACTTCTTGAGAGCTTACATATGACATCCACTCCATGATGATTACTCTTTATCATCAAGACACAAATGATTTTTGACATGGGCAGAGTTCAAGCCCTATATCTCTTATTTGAAAATAAAAGATTTTACCAATTAAGTTAATTGGAACTCACTGAGTCGGTGCATGAGTGTTGATCATTCTCTCTCTCTTATTACGTTAGGGATTTTGGCATTTAATTTGGGGAGATTCGTTTCATCACGAGTCAACTATTGAGTGTTGAAATGGGTCATGAGTTTGCTTATATGTAAAAGTAAGTTTTAATTTTTAAAAAATATTTAAAATATTGACATGTCACTTATAAAAATGTCATATCATTGTTTTGTTAGCCATTAATTGCAGTTAACAAATGACTAATAATACTCTTTTTTGAACTTAAAGAACCAATAGCGTTCACTTGAAATTTAAGAAACCAAAACACTCACTTGGCATACATTATGGACAAATAGTGTATTTAGGCTAAAATTTTACTCGGATATTATATTAGTAAAATACAAAAAATCAAAGTTGTTTGACTTTTGATTGATCTCATAATATTGTGCTTCATTATCCTTTTTTTTTTTTTAATTGAATTGAAATTATATTCTATATTTGAACCCTTCATTAATCTTAGTACAATATATTTTATTTAAATTTAAATAGTATAATTCTCTATACAACACAATCATTATAAATTTCTAATGCTAGAATATATAATTATATATACAATCATAATCTATATATATATATATATATATATATATATATATATATATATTATATATATATATATTGTGGGGGCCCGAGGATTGAAGATGGGAAGCACTGTTGTAGCCTTCGATTGTTCCTCTAGAAGGAGTATCCACGGCCCGAGGAGTGGGGTGGTCCAAGTATAGAAAGGGAAGTGACGGAGCGTTTTTAGGGGATATAATGGGTGCAAGTGGATGCCTCAGGGGTTGAATGGGATCTTTGTGGGAAGTTTCTTGTAAAAGTCTCACATGTTCCTCCGCATTAAATGGTTGGTAACAACTTTATCAACTGCATTAATGAAGATGTGACCTAAACAATGGATTCACAACTCAGCAGCTCATTCCACCACCTTCACTAGAAGTCTAATGGGACAAGTGTCCTAAGGAGATTTGGAAAAATTAAAGATCGAAGGCTAGGATGCAAGATGTCATGGAATATATAAAGGAAAGAGACTCTCAGAGAAAGGGAATCCAACAAGAATTAAGAAAGAAGAATCATAGCTAGAACAATAACTGAGAAAGAGAGAGAGAGAGAGTGAGTGAGTGAACAGTATTTGTAACAACCATAAACATTGTCCTCGGACAAGCTTGTAAAGATCCATTCATTTTTATCTTAGGCCTCTGGTCCCTCTTTCTCTATATATGTTCTCAAGCGAAGCCCAAACTTGTTCATCCCACTCTCTATACAAGTATTTATTGATTTGGGCCGAGTTGAGAACTATTTTCAGTGGGCTTGGGCTGCGAATTCTCATGCCCTTACACACACACACACATATATATAAATTTAAGCGTAGCATTTATTATTGTTACAATTATATTGTGTCACAACAACAGCCACATTATTTACTAATTTTCAACATTATCTCTATTTTTTAATTACTACTTTCTTATTTATTTCTCAACTTATTGTTATACTTTCTCAAACTTTTTTCCTCCCTTTTACATTTTCATGTCCCAACTACTATTCACCTTAATATCATATTTCCTTTATCCCTTTATCTTCCTTTATTTTTAGCTTTTCGTATTCCCCTCCTCTTACTATAATTTACAATTCTCTCTCTCATTCTATACATAATTTTCTCTATCTTTCCCTTTCTCAAATTTTTTTTTCATTTTTAGGTGGATTTTTATTATTTTTATTTTTCTTGAATCTCTACTTTAGGTTGATGAATATTTTTATTATTTGGAACTCTATTTTAAGTTGATGTAATTAAGTTGTATTTTTAAGTTGTTATCTTTTTCCTTCTATTTGATTACATAGATGTTATTCTGTTACATTATAAAGGTAGTATGTAGGAATATAATGTTATTTTATTACATAACATAACATGACTAAGATAATTTGGTGTTTATTACTATATTTTTTATTTTTACTTCTTTCTTCTCATATTATTTTTTATAAATTTCTTATTATTCTCTCTCACATCCTCTCTTGAAAAAGTGGTTATTCTCTCTCTCTTGATTTTTTATTATTTCTTGCAACTCTACTTTCTATTGATAAACCATTGTATTTTTAAAACTCTATTTTGGATTCATATGTTTGGGTGTGGTATTTTTTTAGTTCCTCATTACAAGTAGTGTGTGTGTGTGTATATATATATATTATAATTTCGGTTTGATTTTTGTTTGAGTTAATACTTGAATATTTTGTAAGTTAGAATTTGAGTTTATATAAAAACAAAAGATTGCCTATGCTAATTATAGATCGACATTTGGTCCATTTCGGTCCACTTCATCTATCAGTCCGGTTTGGTCTACTTCAGTCCACTTTGGTCCATTATGGTCCAATTCAGTTCAATTAGGTCATTTGGCCTACTTCAGTCAATTCAATCCAATTAGGTCTATTCTGTCCAACTCAGTCCATTTGGTTCACTTTAGTCTATTTCAGTTCACTTAGGTCAATTCGGTCCCATTTAGTCTACTCCATTCAGTCCATTTTGATCCAATTTGGTCCATTCATTCGGTCCAAATAGTCCACTTTGGTCTATTTGGTCCATTGAGTCTACTTAAGTCTATTCATCCACTTTGGTCCATTCGATCCATTTGATCTATTCCAGATCACTTCAATCCAATTTGATGTACCTATTTAAGAATGGGAAAATAAAATGTAACAAAATGGACTTAAATTGACCGAAGTGGACATAAATAGACCAAATTGGACCAAATAGAAATAAGTGGACCGAATAGGACCGAATGGGAACAAGGTAGACCGAATCCGATAAAGTGGACCAATGTGGAATGGACCGAATAAGACTACTTTCGACTGAATAGGACCGAAATGGACAAAATGGACCAAACAGGACTAATGTGGACCGAATAAGACTAATGTGAACCGAATAAGGCTAGAGTGGATAGAATAGGACCAATGAAGACTAAATGGACCAAATAGGACCAAAGCAGACCGAATAGAACCAAAGCGGATCGAAGAGGATGTAGAATATGCTATAAATGTATCTAATTATCAACCAAAAAAATGCAAAATTGGTTTGAAAACCATTGTGATGTAGGTCATACTAGGGTTACCACTTATCTTTAAGTTTAAAGGTGCTCCCAAAATGAGATAAAAAGTAATTAAAAAATGAGACAAATTGTTTATTTTTTATGACCAAAGTGCATCGAATAGGATTTTTTTTATATAATATTTATCATTTTTACTGCATTTTTAGGACTCATTTTTGTAAATTTAACTCAAAACTCAAGAGTTTATCCCAAATATAATAAAATTTCATACTTTTCATCCCAAAAATTAAGAAAATAATAATAATTTTTGAGCTAAACTTGAAAAGGGCAACCTACAAAAAGAATCAATTTGAAGACCAATTAGTGTTTAATTTTTAGGAAAAACAAATTATATTCAACAAATTATAGATTATATTACAATTACAAAATAATTATTTATTCACACATATCCCGTGGGTCTACGATTAATCATAATAAAAGAAGAAAAAATTATATTACATTAAACTTGTCCATGTATTGCATGGGTTACAAGCTAGTCCACATGCAAATTCCATATACATGTGAGACAATACGAGGAATACCAAGCACACTTATTGAAACCCACGCTGCATATGTATTCCCTATTCCGATTAATATTTCTCAGTTAGTGTAGTGTCAAATTTTTTACTAAATTTTAGGGATAATTCAACCCACTAATCGATTTTTCGTGAGTTGAGTTGAGCATTGAGTTGAGCCATGTTTGGATTATAGCATTTACAACCCATCAAACCCAACTCAACACAATCCAGCAAACATGTGTATTTGATTACCAGATGTTATTTTTTTTAGTTCGATTTATTTTTGGTATTTTAAGAATTAGTTTTAATGAATTTGCAAATTAAGAATACAATTCAGGCATATTATGGAAATCTAATAATTTATTGAGAAGATAAATGAATTTAATAGTTAGTAGACAACCAATTTGTTACAAAGCACAAAACATCTAAATCCAATCAGTCAACTCAATCTAACACCTTCTACCGAAAAAGGAGGAAAATACAAAAAACCAATCTGACACATCGTTGAGTTGGGTTAATTGCTACACGTTATTGATTGGAAATTTCTCCAATTAAAGAAACCCTCCAACCCAACCTAATAATTTTCCAAGAGATTCCCAAATCATTGTTGATTTATCAAAATTTCATTCTCGGGGCTTGACCAAATTTGTTACTTTGTTACAGATAATTTTGCCTTTTACAAGCAAGAAAGAATGGTCCTCAAATTAAAGATGACATGTACAATAATTCTGCAATCTAGAGTGACCCCAACAATCTCTCTCTCTCTCTCTCTCTCTCTCTCTCTCTCATGTTTACATTTTAATGATATATTTAAATAACCTAGTCATTTTTGGTACATCTGGCTAGTTGATCTAGCCACAATAGATGTGGTGAATTGCACGAATGGGCCATCGATTTGAGGTTCTCAATAAATCCATCCATGAAAGGGTTGTTAATAGCGAAATCACCTGTGTATCTCAAAAAAGGCCAATTTGAGCAGACAAAATTTCCAAGTTCCCAAGAAAATGCATGTTTGAAAACATGATTAACTATTTACCTTGCTCAGTCTAATTTTTCACTGAGAAAGGTGAGGATTAGCATAGAATACCATCCCAGGAGGCTGAAGTGGCCGGAAACTAGGGGGCGCAGGGGGTTGCTGAGTTACTTGCAAAGTCAAAGGCACCATTGGACTGACCATATGGGGTGGTGGAGGTGGTGGTCCTGGTGGTAAGGGCGGAATACTATTATAACCATATGGGGTCATGATCCCTCCTGATGGCTGCAAATACTGTTGGGAGGATGGGTTTGGAAGTATATGATATTGAGCTTGAGAGGTTGGGACTTGGTTCTGCACTGTTGATTGTGGAACCAAAACTGATTGATATGAATGGTTTGGTGGTGAAGTAAATGGCTGTGTGGACAAGAAAGCAATAGGCTCTGAAACTGGCAACGACTTCTCAGGTTTTACCGTTGAATCGGAATTTGAAGGCGTAGATACCTTTGCTAAACCAGCATTCTTTGCCTCTTCCGCTGCAAATGTAGAGAGAACCGAAGTCATTATCAGTTGAGAGGAGCTAGAAGCTGCAAGCTTGTCTGCAACCTCAGCTGCAATGGCTGCAGCTGACTTCTTAGTTGTTTGCCCTGCTTTTGAGTTTGCATCAATTGGAGTGGTTGCGGTGGATGGTTTTGATACATAATCTTCATCATCAAGCCGCTTCCGCATGTTGCTGGCTTCCTCTGCCTGTGCCTGAGCTACCTATGATTTGTTCAGAAACATAGTGTTTAGATAATTCAATCCACTGACACCGAAAGGTCCTAAACAGTGTAGTATTTTTATGCAAATACATACAACTGCAGAGCCCAATTAGAGATAAAAAGCAAGATTGAAATAAATGAGAATGTAATTTATAGTTACTTGTGCAGCACAAACAAAGAATTTAAAGTTACAAATTTTTAATTCCCTATATGGAAAGGACAAGTAAAGAGAAGAGAATTCAAGGCTCAAAGAAAGTTTAAAGTCTCATTCAGCAGAAGGGGAAAAAAATCAGAGTCCACACAGCCAAAATAAATTGTCATCCCATTTAGGCCCTACTCTAGACCTTTCATGCCCTACTTTCCTGACCTCATCCTCTACCCCTTGTTTATGAGAGATAGAGAAGCCATTGGGTCCAAAGACCATTGTCCTAGCTTCAATATATAAACAGCATAACTAAATTACAAAAATTAAATAAAATCTCATAACTTCAAGTGTAGAGTTAAGTCAGTGACTTAACGATTTAATTAACCCTTAACAATTGTTTGGACACTTCCAGATTGCATCCAAGAAATATCTGAATAGCCTCAGAGGAATCTCTTTACCCTTGATTTTCCTGGAGGATCTAAACTCAAAACAAGTTCACCATAAGTTTGAAATACTATAGTGGAGCCATATGGCTGCTGACTTAGTTTATTAGAAAGGCAACTATTAGAGGACTACATGATTTAAAGACTTTCTGTACTGATGAAATATGTCCATTTTGACACTACAAAACAAACCCCTTCAAGCATCTCAAGATGCTCAATAGGCTCAGCGCATTTCCTATTGAGCATCTTGAGATGCTAGACTAAGAGAAACAATTTTTTAAAACTAATTATTCCACTTTTCACAAATTAGGCTTTCACGGTCTACTTATCAGCTTTCAGTCTTCTTATCAACACACGTCAAAGGTTTATGTGTGCTGAGTTAATTTAATGTGCATGAGGAGCCACAATCAGCTTCAAGAAACTTGCAGAAGGAACCTTGGAGAGTCAGCTTGAGATAAGTCTAAACCCAAGAAATAAAACATCCAATCCAAGAGCAGATTTTTCATCAGCTAGACACTTAAACTGAAAGAAGTCAAGACTTCAGCATATGCTTGAACTGATTGCATCTATTAGCCCATAAATTTTTTTTTTGGATAAGTAATAAGTTTATTGATGTCAAAAAAGGGCATCTATTAGCCCATAATATTCACCTAGTAAGGAAAGAGGATGAATCGGACCTGTGAAGCATTGGTATTGGCCCATTGACAAAAGATTACGTGTAGAATAGACTCGAGTAAAAAGAACACCACAATAAATTTTTTCCTTATAGTAATAACCAGAGTAACAAGTTGTGTAGAGAGCAAATCACACAAGTCACTGCTAAATTATAGAATTCACAAAATTTTGAACATCAGAGGCTAGCTAGATTTTTCATCTGTTCGTATCTATTTGACTTCTAAGAAGCAGGTTTGACATTGGCCTTGCAGTGATTTGTGATATTCCAGGAAATCTTGTTTCCTAAGTGGTACAGTTTCTCTAAGGACCAATTTTGTGGCAACAAAAACATAGTGTTGATCTTTTTGCCAACCACAAACACCACACTGGTTCTTAGTCATTATCTAAACAATGAATTTTTTTATATTTTGATGAACTCTCATCATTTCGTTTTCTTTTTTAACTTTCTAGGTTCTTTCCTAACATAGTATGTTAGAGAAACTTGAACTTAACTGTTCTGCCCCACCATCAGGCTAAAAAAAACAACACACAATCTTCAAGCTTGACAGGAAGCTAACCCAAAAATAAAAGTTCTCAATTACTCCAACGTTATCAAATGTTTTCAGTAGCCAAGTGGATCTTTTACTGAAGAGATCAGCCTAAAACAGAATATGTAGTGCCAGAAAGAAACAATATTTACAAGCTTTTTACAAGTTGTTAGAGCATGTAAAAGCAGGCTAAAAGATATAATTGGGAAATAGTACACATGCTAAATAAGTAAATACAACCATCTTACACTGGGGGATGAATGAATATTGGACTAATTTTTATTAATATAATCAATGGAGAACATACCTGCATCTGAGTTCGGACATTCTCCAGTTCAGATTCCTGAAAAGAATTCAGACGGTGAGCACATAATTGCATAGAATTGTCATTTGTAGCAGACAAACAGATCGTCACTCATTGCATATGTTAGATAATTAAAAACTCATTAGACATTAGAAAAGTGGTGGTATGATCAGGTACCTGTTCATGTAGAGCTTCTTTTAACTGAGATACAAGCGCTACTCTACTTGCTTCAACTGATTTAAGTTTTTCAATACACTGTTTCAAAATATTTTCCTCCTCCTCCAGTTCTTTGGACAGAGTTTTTCGCTTTGGATCCTTTGCTGAGGAACAAAGAAAGCAAGCTATAAATAAAATCCGGATATCTTTACGGAGAAACATGTAATAACAAACCAGTCAAAAGAAATTAAGTCCAATCACCACTTCAATACACATTGTAGGCGGCTTACCATTAGAACAAGTAAAATCAAAATCTTTCTCCATCCTCCTCACACGGTGAACTGCAGACTTGCATTTACTCATTTCCGCGTCTTCATTAGGATGTTCACTGAGCACCAAGTGAAATGCTGAAACTATTTTTTCAGCTGTACCTCCAATAGACAATTTCTGGTTTCCGAATAAATACATTAGTGAGCCACATCTCAGACATGCAGAGCAAAATGGAAGAAGAAAATGTAACTTCTAAACAGAATGAAGCAGAAAGAGAACAAGGCCCTCATTCTAACCGTTCTAATAGAGCGTGAATCCCTTTTTACAATTCTGACTGAACGCGAACGTTTTTTGTTGAACTCCAAGGGTGGAGGCAATTCCTCTCCAAGCATTATATCTTTGAGGCTCCGTGCACGGGACCCAAAGACTCTCCTTTCTTCCCATATAGCAACCTAAAAATAATACAAGCACTAGTTTAATTGGTGAAACAATGTATGGCCTATGTCATCAGTTCTTCAAACCAAATAAAGCAAAGAAGGCATTACCAATCTAGAGACCACATTTTTTCCTTGATCATCTCCTGTCCCAGTAACACTTTTGAGTGCAGCAGGCAGAACCTTCCAAAACTCAGTAACAAACTCATTTCCTTTGCGCTTACTATTTTGTAGGATGTCATTTGCTAGATACAACAGGGGAACTTTCTGAACCATCTGCGAACTGTGGAACTGTTTATCCCATGTTGAAACAACCAGTTCTGCTTTGCTCCGGTGAAATATACACCAATGTGACAAAGCTATACAAAAGCAAAAGTCAAGACAAAACATTACATGAAATAAAAACTAGATATGACGCTTCATAATGCTTAAGATATGTGGATACATACACTTTAGTAAATCATTGATATAACAGATCTATATAAAATTCAACAAATACACACTATGAAAGTTACACAACCCAAGAAAGCACAAGCCATATCTGCTCTACACTCTAAAAGAACTAATAAAAAGTTATAATTGGAGCGTCTCGTAATCACTTATATAGTCCAGTTTGACCTAGTAAACACCCAAAGTATCACAAAGCAAATTGATGTGTCTTCAACTACTAAACTTTCAATTATCTAACCAAGTAGCTAATACCCATCACAACACCAACACTATACCCTCCAATGACTAATGTTACCAATATAAGTTGTTCAGTTGACCAAAAATTGTATTAGTCAATTATATTTCCAAATTTAGCATGACCCCAATAAAAATCCCAACCACATCAAAAACAAACACACTCACACACACACAAATCTATAAAGCAATCATTTTTTTATTAGAAACAAAGAATTTAACATGTTCATTAAAATAAAATAAAATTTGAAAATTGAAATGAGCAATCAAGAAAGAAGGATTGAATTTACTTTCAATGCACTGCTGGGTGCTGTTGACCTTGGAGAGTTTATCTGCAAGAATCTGCTCATTGAAAACACTATTCATCACACCTCCCACCAATCCAGTACTTAAGAGAAAAACCACTTCAATCTGAAAATTAATTAAATAAGTCTTCAAAGACCAAAATTTAATAGAAACTCCAAGTTCAAGGCACGCTGGTCAAAGTTCTGAGCTGTTTGAAAACCCTAAAAATAATTTCTTTTTTCTTTTTCTTTTTCTTTTTCTTTTTTCCAAAAGAGAGTAGCTAAGAGCAAGCTTCAATTGGCAAAAGAAGAAGGAAAGAAAGAAACGGTGGCGTTTCTTGAAATTGGAGCAAATGCAGGAAGAACCGGAGGAGCAGAGATTAATGGCGGAGAACGATTTGATTGGAACGACGTCGTTTGAGGGAATCACAGTGAGACAGAGAGAGAGAGAAGGTTTGGTGGTGTGGATTATAGAAGAGGTGTTTGTGAAGGAAAAACCCTAGAAACAGGTTTGTGAGTTTTTTCTGTGTGTAGAGAAGAAACGTTTCGAAAGGAACTGAGAGGAGTTCAGAGAAGCGGATTGGGATAAAAGAGAGTTGCAGAGAGAATGCGAGAGAGAGAGAGAGAGAGAGTAGAGGGGTTTTAGCATGGGGTGCAATTTCGGGCTATTTGGCGCAAACCATTAGAGAGGGATATTTTGTCTAAACGACGATGCTCAAATTTTATTTTATCCAAAAATAAAGAGGAGAGTGAACTTTTATTTTCTTTTATTTTAATTTTCCTAATTCTATTTCCTCTTTCAATTTCGTAATTTTCTTTTTCTCTAGTAAATTTGTGATTTGTGAATCCCATGCAATGTCATATTTAACAACACATCAAAAACAAAGGGTTGAGACCCTTTTTTTTTTTTTTGAAAATAAAAAATGCCTTATTTGCTTAATAAATAAAATACAATTTAACTATAAAGGTTGATTTTAAAGATAAAAACTCATCCACTCCTCGTCTCTCAATCAATTACTTAACAAAATAAACAAAAAAATGATCCCTATAATATAATTCTAATTTTGAATTAAAAGTTTGAAGCATGACATAACACTTATATATTCAAGTTGAGTTTATAAAAAAATTTAAAACAAAATTTTAAAAAAAGTTGCTCATTAGGAAATATATAAATTCTTCAAAATAATTGGAAACATTATTTTTCATTCTCATTTTAGTTCATATTTCATATAAACAAAGTTTGGCTCCCAATACATTTAGAGCTATATTTTACAATTCATTACTTGATGATTTATAAAATTATCCACATACACTATTTTAACAAGTCACATAATTCATTAACAAAGTCATGTGACTCTAAAATGACATATGAATTATCTCTTCAATCACTACACAATAGATTGGAAAAGGTAACTCCAAATATGTTTAAAGTCAAATGTTTTCCATTTTTTAATAAGGGTGTAAATATTCTAATGGATATTTAATGGATGTTCACACAAAAAGAAGGTCGGTTTGTCTTGCACTTACACACAATAAACAAGGCAACTTTGGTAAGGGTGGTAATAGCACTTCAAAGTTTAAGTTAGTATTTCAAAAGATCTAATGAATCAAAATTTGTTTGGATTGAGAACATCATACCTTTAGGAAAATAATAAGGGGGTATTTATACTTTTGATTGTCATGTGCTTGGCCTAAGGAATTTATCATTACCCTCTTACGTTACTTCCAGTTGATGTGACAAGCCCTTGCCTATCTTGTCAACTTTTGCGTGCTTCTAAAGTGGTTAAAATTCCCTTTTAGGAGACATGTCACATTGTATTAAATGCTGAGTGAGTTTTTAGAGGTAATAAATATGATATCGAATTATCTAACCTTCTAATCCGCTTTTGAAAGATTTACTCAGATTAGCCATTACAAATGATACAATCCATGTGGAAGTGACCATTTTGCCATTGCGCCTCCCCACATTTCCTTTGAGCAAAGAAAAAAAGAGGGAAAAATTGAGCAAGCCTATTACAAAAGTCTCTAGTGATTATAATTGTTAACTTTTTTTTTCTTTGCTTAACAGCATAATCTAACATTCATAAATTAATTTTTCATTGAGTTATTTTGATTAAAAATAGGTTTAATAGAAATATAATTATACTTTCTAAAAAAAAACTTCCAAAAACTATAAATGAAAAAACAACCTAATTGATAATATGTGCCAAACAGAATTTAGTCCATTTTCCAAACATCTATTTCTAAACAATATCCATGCTTCCGTCACCCCCTAACCAGTAACCATGTTCAACAACCGGGTAAAATAAAATAAGATCCTTAAGTTTTTTTCTTTCTTTTTTCTTTTTCCTTTTTCCATCAATTTAATACATAAATTTTGTTGCTATAGCAATAAACCTATAATGTAAAAGTGAAAAGAAAGAGATCTTACTATAAGGCACAAAAATTTTAGTACATTCTTTTAATGATTTTGTACCAAAAATAATAATGTTATAATAGTCAGAAAATGGTTAGAAAGGAAAGAATGAATCCATTAGCTACAATACCAAAGTTTATGTACTAAATCGCAATTGCAATAGAAGAAGTGGAGTCTTACTGCAACAAAATAGAAGTTTAAAGGGTCTTGTCTTAATAAATTTCACCTATTTTTTTGGATGCCCTGAGAAGATGATTTTTTTTTTTTTTTAAAGTAAAATAGTAAAATACTTGCACTATATCTAATTTGCTCAAAGCCAAAACGACAAACCCACATCATAGGAATCCCTTTGTTATTACACTTACGTCAACACTAAATCTGGATAAGATCGGTAGGGGTCATAGCAATTTATAAGTTCGGTAAGCCAGAGACAAGCGCATGTGAACTAACCACTTAAATACAAAAATAAAAGCTGTGTTGGTTATTTCCTGAAGCAAACATGTAAACCTGCATCTCATCCATCGAAGCAAAATTTGCCATTAAATTGCAACTATTTGCCATGAACATCACAAATTGAACAAATATGTAGGATCAAATATCTTGAAGAAATTTTCAAGAAAATGAAAGAGAAAATTTAGAAAACTGATAGAATTCTATTCTCCAATGACAAGAACCTTAGAGGAAGCCATCTAACTCAATCTGATTAATGGTCACCTGGCAGGGTCTTAATTATATCAGAATCACCTGAAAGATAAGAACAGGTCAATAAATTTCTCAGGCCATTGGCTAAAAGGACAGTTCGAAGACACTTGTATATGAAGTTACCTGGACCAATAATGCTAAGGCAAGACACCCGATAATACTTGCCACAAGCCGTTCCCAAGTCATTATTGTCTAAAAATTAAGAAGGGAAAGAGAAAAGGGAGGGGAGAAGAAAGAGAGATTAGTTTCACATCATATATACCCAAAAAAATAATAAAGTTCAAACAATGAGGGAACTTAAGATTGATCATTGTTTTGGGCAAACATTATGAACATCACTCAACTATGGTTAGCGTTGGTTAGTGAATTAGTAGATATGGAGATAACAGATACAGGCTCTACTGCCCAATTGGACAACACTTATATAAGATCAATCATATTTTGTCCAATTACCTAATCTGCCAATATTGCAAGCAACTCTAAATTTTTTTTATTTTTTTGGTATAAAACTTTTCTTGGAACAATTTGTGAGATTATATTTTGGTATTGTTTTGTGTTCGTTATGTTAGCTTTGTGTGATTGTACAATGTTGTCCATGTTCAGTTGTAACATTTTCTGTCAAAAACAAGCAGAGACTTAGAACAAACTAGGAAAACCCTTGCATATCACTGTGATAATGATATTAGCACCATAATCCAACAACCCCAACTACCTGGAAAAAGTATAGAAGCCAGCATCCTCCCCCATCATATTAAATCCATACATTTCCCAACCCATTCACTTCTTGTTTACAATGACTCTAAATTTCTTTCTCTTTCAATCAATCCTTGCACAGTAGCACACAACCACCATGACCACGTATCTTCACCCTTTTTTTCCCATCTCCTCCAAAGATCAAAACCATTTTTCCTTATTTCTATACATTTTAATTTATTCTTCGAAGAAACAGATTATCTACAGGTGCTAATTGAGAAGCAGGAAAAATATTAAATTGTTTTTGCAGTGAACAGTGACAATATTAATTCGCAAGTGGTTTTTGTAGTTTATGGTGGGAAAGGACCTAGAATAGACCAACTGATATTTATGGTATAGTTAAAACTTAAACTCGAGATTCAAGGTTCCTGTACTTCTTTGAATTTACTTTAATTCCCAATTTCCCAAAGTTTTAATTAGAAATAAGGGGGCATAGTTTTCCCAAAAGTTTTGTGAAGAAAAAAAAAACATTTATATGCACACACGTCTACTAAAAGCAAAATCTAATTGTTTATATTTATGTAAACAATGCAACTTGGCTAGGATTGAGCCACCATCCTAGCATTGGGATTCTATTACGTGCGTTTGGCTTCAAATTAATAAGTTAATTTATTTTTATTATTATTTATGGACTTATTTTTTTTATTCTATTCATAAATTTTATGGTACTATTTTAACTTACTTCTACTTTATTTATAATACTTTTAACAAAAAAATTTTAATTCTAACAAAATAAAAAAAAATCTAAACAGTCAACTTGGCTAGGATTGAGCCACCATCCTAACATTGGGATTCTATTACGTGCATTTGACTTTAAATTAATAAGTTAATTTATTTTTATTATTATTTATAGATTTATTTTTTTTATTCTATTCATAAATTTTATAGTACTATTTCAACTAACTTTTATTTTGTCTATAATACTTTTAATAAAAATATTTTTAATTCCAACAAAATAAAAAAAATCTAAACAGTTCCACGATCTTTCAAGTCGCACACAATGGACACAAGAAAAAAGAACAAATGTCAATGTCACCGAAATATTATACTACTAAAAATTTTATACGATTTCTGCAACCCTGTCTACTAAAAGCAAATGTCAATGTCACCGAAATATTAGACTTCTAAAAATTTTATACGATTTCTGCAAACCTGTCTACTAAAAGCAAGCACAACAGTCCACATCAACAAATTAACAGACATTGTCCCTAGACAGGAGGGATGAACTGATCTACACTCAATAAACATGATGATTATATACAAGGTACAACCTGGTTTTTCTACGCCCGAATACAGTATGCACATTTAGCATTTTAAATGGGGTCTACTACTACACGATCATTACGTTCTAACATTTGTCGACAAGGAACTATGTTAATACCGCATCAAAATTTACAAATTCCTATAACTAAAATAACCAATTTAATTAGCTTTCAAGGCACATTTCAATTTCAAAAAGCAAACTAACCAAACGCTAAACAAATGGACCCACTAAACTGTTTTTTGAGATTAAAATAAGCATTTGTAAAAAATGGCTTGTTGTTTTAATTTTTCAAAACGCCTAATCAAACGGATCCAGTACTATATATAAACAAATAAATAAATGAAAACATATTAAAATTGAGACTTACTTCCAACAAAATGGTGAACCCCAACTTTGGTGAGCATTGCGTAGTACTTAATCTTGGATTTCCTCAACGGTGGACAATTACTCGAAATTATAATCAATTTTCCTATCATTAATCAAATCGCACCAAAATTTCAATTCAAATATTCTATTACAAAATAAAATAGAAAACGATGGCAATTTAGAAAAAAAAAACACACACACACACCTTTGGAATTTCTGAGAGAGTGCAGAACGGTTTTCAAGCCGAGCGTGTATTTGCCGCTCTTCATGACGAGGGTGAGCCTGTTGTTGATGCTCTCATGGGTCTTCTTCTGCAACCAAATTCACATACCACAAATATAAATATAAATAAAATAAAAAAGAGAATCAGAACTAATTATATTGAATGAAATTCGAAGGCTTTAAATTGAAAAAAAGAAAAGAAAAAAAAGATTGTACGGTTTTCTTGCCAGCCACCATTGTTGCTGCCTTTTAATTTTAGTCTTCCTTGTTCCTTAAAACCCTAGAGGGTGGCCGCATTATTTATATAAACATTTCAAATATTAATTTAGCTATTTTATTTATTGAGTGAAGTTCAATTTTATTTTTTTATTATTGTTAATCCTATCGATTTAGTTTTAAAATTATATATATATATATTTTTTTTATCTCTTCTTAACCTTTTAAAAAAATTTGCTTCAAATTGGTTTGAATTTATCTCTTCTAATTCATTATATGACTTTTATTTTTATTTTTTGAGCTTGTTTATCCATTATGTGACTTTATTTTTTATTTTTTTGAGTTTAGTTAGAGTTGCAAACTACTACCCAAATCCCTCTCCTCCACTCCCCCTTCAAAATACTAATAGATTATCTCAATGGTTGATATTTGTAATGTAACATATTTAAATAATAAATATAAATCATTTTACAAATCATCATATAATGAGTTAAAGGAGATTCTTTTAAATTGGTTTAAAGTTAAGATTTGTCCTAATTTTAGCCCAAAAAAAAATTTAAGATAAACTTAATTTCTTAATTTTTATAATGAACAGTTAATACGTGCTCCATATTCCACTTGTCATCTTAAATAATTTTGTTAAGATTAAAATAATGAAAATTTAATAATGAAATTGATTTAATTTAAAAATGAAGGAGTTAAATTTAAACATTTCAAAATTAAAATAACTAAATCATCATAATTAGTATTTTAAGAAACCAAGGGGCTGTTTAGTATGGTAGTTTAAGCAATATTTTTTAGTTTTTAAACAACATTACAGATATTTTCACACTTTATTACCTACATGTATTTCAAAAAACTACAAACAACATTATTAGAACAATGTTATCATACAACCCCCAAATGTCCAAAGTCTTGTAGCAATTGATTGGTTCTTGATGTTCGTTCAAATCTCCCTCCCAAGTCCCAACTATTAGATTATAATTATTTTTTAAAGTATTCGAGGGACCAAATTAACATAGCCAAATTTTTTTTATGAAAAACAATATAGCCAATACTTTGATTCTAGAGAATCATACAAAAATCTTTGGAATTAAATAATTTCAATTGATCAGATTTGATTAAATTCTGCATGATATGATTCATGTTATAATGTGTGCCAATTACATTATTTAATATTGGGTTCAATAATAAATATAACAACCCTCTCTCCATTTCAAATAATTATGATATATAAACCATGTTTTGAGCGCGCACAAATCACGAATCTAACGAGATATAACTCAAAACGTTATGCATTGCTACAAACACTGTTGACAAGCTTGTACTGGTTCCATCTAGACCCACTGAAATCATATTTTTACCAACTATTAACAACTAGCCATATCTGTAGATATCAATTTTTTTGTGACAAATTTCTTGCAAGGTGTGCCTCTCGTGGAGAGATGAGAGGGAACCAATGGGACCAGCCCTCCGAATCTCGTTTGATAACAACCCACAACTCCATGGTTCTATAAAGAAGCAGATAGTTGGCATACAGAAGAAAATAACAATAGCAGTTTAAATGCCTAAAACATGTGAGCACTCATCAACATATAGATCCTAAACCTCAGACAAAATCTCTGAATGTTTGAATAAGACATTATCCAACAGAAATTTCGACACTAACAAATAAAGTTTACAAAGTAAAAACTAAAAACTCTGGTTCCACGGGTAAACAAGATGCCATTGTAATCAGTCCACTAAAAGAGAGCTCTAGGTTTGAAGGGTTCTAACATCAAGTAAAACTTAGCCTCAACCCAAAGCAAACTCCTGGCAAAAAACCCAAACCCATCTACGAACTGGATCCTTCTGCTTGGCTGGAACAATCTCTTCCTACAAGCAACACCTGCAGACCTGCAAAGATGTAATCATATGATACTTTCTTACCATTATGTAACATACTGAACAACCCATAAGAAAATCCATTGAGCAGCAAGGGATAGATTATAGCCTGATCCCCTACTGCCTGGTGTTTTTGCCCTGTGCTGTGAGTTTTGCTGCTACTTGTTCTTCTGTCAAAGGCAAATAGTAGATCCGAGGGGTTGCCTTGGTTTTCCGGAAGAGATCATCCAAAGTGACAATAGGAGGGTCAAGTTTCTCTGGAAGTGGAGGTGGGGGAGGAAGTTGAACCCGCTCTCTTGACTGAGGTGGGTTAGACAAAGGTGGTGGTGGTGGTAGAGGAGGTGGTGGCGGAAGCTGCGGCCTATGTTGACGGGGTGAGGGCTGGGGCTGCGAGGTGGGAGGGGCAGGAGGAACAATGGGACCAGCACTTGTAGGCGTAACTGGAGTCTGAGGAGCCTCCACCCGCGATTTCACTTCCTGAGGATCAACAAAGTCAGCCACCAGGAGGCGCCCACCATTTGGAGGCCATTGTAAGTTAAACACAGCATTCCTTGTCTCTACAGCTTCTTCCACTGATGAGTACTGCATCACAACAGTTTGCAGATTAGAAGGGTTAGAATTATATTTAAATGATCAAAAATTGAGATGCGTTTATTCATAAAACATAACTAGAAGAATGTGAAGGTGATCTTCTTTTGAAGGGAATTCTCACATTTACATGACATAGATCCTAAAATGACCACTAAAAAAACTAGCCTTGATAGCACAGAAGTACATCCCCCAATTTGGAATACAGAAATATAATTTATGGATTTCTGAGAACGAAAGGCCATTCCCCCACCCCCAACAAACCCCCACAAAAAGATAGGTTGCCTACTATTGCCACATGATATGTGTGCGCGCACTAATATGAAAACCTGCTAAGGAATGGTGAGTAGAGAAAAGAATCAGCCTTACAGTAACATAGCAATGGGTCTTGATGTGGTCCATCCAAAAACTGGTAACACTCCCAGTTTTGCCAAGAAGTTCTTGCACTGCTTTCAACGTAAAGGGACGCAGAAATCGATCAATTCTAAGAGAATTAGTTGGAGATTTTGGCGATGGAGGAACTGCCCATAGATAAAAGGAAGACCATTAAAAAATTAAATCAAGTATTGCTGGAATCAAATCCAATAAGAAAATGGCAATAACTCACCAACACGTTCCTTGGGAGTATCCTCACTATTTGTAGAGTCCGATCTAGAGAAGTTACGTTTCATAGCAGCAGACTGGAAAGTGTCCTTGGGTGTAGTTGTAGGGGTAGAATTAGCGCTCTGGGGCTCTGGAACTTTGAGGCCTTCAGAGTTCCACCTACGTTGCCTCTTGATTGGCTCATTACTTCCAACTGCTGATTGATCTGTAAAAACGGCCAAAAGATCATCAAAAAAACAATCACAAATAAAAATAAAAGTTCTCAAAGAAATATGGACAACTTGAAAAATGAAAAATTGGGGATGAGCGAAGGATTATAGAGATGTGACAGTTGCCAAGCATTTAAATTCTGTGAAAATTACAGTTTCCATTGAGCTCAGGCATTTTCATAGGTATATGCCATTTGACTTTTTAAGGCTATCACCTCACATACTTATTTCTTCAAAATTATAATAAAAATTAACAGCCAAAAAAAGAAAAGAAATGGAAAACCTCAACAGAACTTCAAACAACAACAGACTCCAACAATTCATATACAATTCTAAGAAGCCGACAAATCAATCATAGCATCAAGCTTAAAGCAGGAAATATAATTCATTAGGGTCCGAGTGCTACTCCTATTGAATAAGCATTTTACTACCAAACTAACAATAATAACGCATTTTGGACTCACAAACCGATCTTTTACAACCCTCAAAAGTTCAAGTATTCCACTCCTGCCAAACAAATGAGACAACGAGGAATCATACTCCATATGGAAGCATTACTTCACCTGCTAAACTTATCTAAAAGCTCCACAACAACTCTCAGCATAACCCAATGAACCACAAACAGTGAAAAAACATAATGAGCTAAGCTTCCATAAAATAAATGGTCCAAAGATATTCAATAGATACATATCACTCAATCACTGAAGGCAAATATGGTCTGAAGTCTGAACATATTCACTGAAGAAAAATATCTTGATGATAAGCAATCAAGTTCAAAGCAAATAATTATTGTTTTACATGATAACCCCACCAAGTGATTATCAAGCCTCTCACAACACAATGTATAAGGTGGGAAGAAGTATAGATATTTAAATCTGGAAGCCTTGGCAATGGCAGGGTGAAAACTACTCCAATCTTTATTTCCCTTCATCAAACCTAAAGATCATAATAGCTCCCTCTTAAAGGTTTAAGTTCTCCACATTAAATGACCATGAGTTTACTGAATTTTGTTCCCTCATAATTCTAAAAAGGGTTTGTGATTCTTAAACTGTTGGCAGTTTCAACCATGATCTATTAAATACTAACTAATCCACTTGGCAGCCACGTTCAAAGTTAGGGCATTAGGCTTTTTCAGGCATGAAAATAGGCAGAAGTATCAATGTAATATATGGAAAGAAATAAATGATAAGAGTAATTTTCACAGCAAAACAACTTAAAACTTCAAGACAATGCAATAATAAGGAAGTTAACAAATGCAATAAATTTATTGATTAAATAAAATAATGATAAAAGCAGTTAATAATGACCCTTAGACCCCAAGCCTTACCATTAAATTTTCTTTTCTCAGCAGGTGCAGCTGGATGACTTTTACTCTCAACATGGACTTCCTTTTTTTCAACAGATAAAGCATCCCCAAGGACAGCAACATGACTTTCCTCTTTCACAACATGACTTTTCTCAATCTTAATTTCTACTTCTTCAGAGTTATACTTAGAATCAATTTGCTTACTCTCCAGCACATCCTCTTCCATGGAATCATCACCAGAACTCCTGTCCAAATTTAACTTTTCAGAGTACCCTACATCTGCACTATCAATTTTCTTGTTTATATCTGCATCTGTAGCATTGCTGCTATCTTTCCCTCCATCAGATGCCTTGTTCTCATGTGGCTCCTCAACATCCATTGGATGTGATTCACCAACTGGGACAACATGGCTGGATGATGGTTCCACCATCTCAGGCTTAACATCTAGTTCTAAATTGACATGATCAGCAATTACATTATCCTTTATTTCAATCGTTTCATTAATTGACACAGAATCAGTAGAAATAGAATCAGATTTTACTTGAGACCCTAAAATTGGGCTGACCTCAGATACCTGGTTGTCCGGAGTAGAAAGGTCGGGCATGACACCCTCGGATGGAGGATTTAAACTCTCATTTTCCAGCTGGGGCTTTGATTCCTCTCTCTCCAGCTGGGGCTTTGATTCCTCACTCTCCAGCTGGGGCTTCAAATCCTCACTCTCCAACTGGGGCTTTGATTCCTCAATCTCCAGATAGGACTTCAGATCATCATTTTCCAGCTGGGATTTTAAGTTTCCATTCTCCTCATGGGTTTCCACGTTCTCTGAATCTTGCCCACTCAACACTACCTCAGATACCACAGTCTCAGTTACTTCAATGCTGGTTTCAACAGTGGTTGTCTGAACAACTATCTCCTCTTCCACCCTAGAAGAATCAATATGACCAAGCATGTCATCTTCCTCAACTTTTCCTTGATCCAAGGTTGCCGTACTCTCATTAATATCAACCTGAACCATATCATTATCCGCATTTTCGTTCTTGTTCTTTTTACCACTGTCATCTGCAAGGTCTATATCAGTTTCTGCAGCAACTTGCACTAACTGCGCATCTTTTGATCCAACTACAGATTCGACTCCACATTCAAATCCATTATCCGCATCCTTTGCAGCCTTTTCCATTTCGGCAAGCTTTGCCGCATTTTCCATTTCGGCAAGCTTTGCAGCATTTTCCCTTTCAATGAGAATAGCTTCATCCAGACGTTTAATCAAATCAGCCTTTAAACCAGTAGTTGTTAATCTCCTTCTTTTAAGCTCCTCTTTTAGCTCTGTAACCTTCCATTGATCAATTGGTCGATTGTCAAGAATTGGATATTGTGATGACATCTTTTCCAAATAAAACTCACCTTCACAACCCTGATTAAGCATTAGAAATTATACACAATCAGCCACTTGAAGAGAGTACCACAACCAAAAAATACTTGGAAAAACAATAAGAGGTCATCTCCAACCAGTACTAATAACAAAGAACATTTACTTGAAAATTAGAGTGATAATTAGCATCATCTCAATAAAATGATCACAATCTGGAAATCATATCGTAAGTGCGGAGATAAAAACTAACTGCCTAAGCAACTTAACTTACAAATACCACACAATACCTTGTATAAAACCCGCATACAGGATAATAAAACAAAAGGCAGAACCAAACCCAGATACAAAAAAAAACACTCCATTTTGTTTAAACAATTATGTGTAAATTCTCCAAGAAGGAAAGCTATTGGGTGTAAAAATAAGCACAAGCTAAAGAAGCAAGGACACGGACAGAGACACAACACGGTAGGGACATGACACAAAACCTCAATATATCTTTAGCTATATGTTATTTATTTATATATATATATATAATATATATATATATATATATTATATATATATATTTATTTCTTTATTTGAAGTTCTCAAAATAAATAACAACTATCAAAATCATCAAAAATCTAAAAATCATAGATTATTTGTAGATAATTAATAATTTTCCCACAAATTAACACAATCCCACTACTTAATCATTCAAATTATGCCCTCCCAAAAAAAAAACCCCCAAAATCATATTATCAAAAGATATACTTTCAAACCAAACACTAACGCGTTTTCTTAAGAAATCATGACATATTCCACGAAACCAAACAAGACTTACACTCAACACAATGCCAGAGAAATAAACGAAAAAAACCCTAATTAATTGAAGCAGGGCAAATTAGATACTCACAGGAATATATAGCTGAGAATCGCGGCGCTGGAAACAGTGAAAAAGCCTAAAACTTCCTCAAGGGAAAGGAGATGATATGTGAAACCCTAAATTTCACAACACAAAACCCACACATTAGAGCAAAAAAGAAACAGCTCACAGTTTAACCAAAAAAAAAAAACACAAAAATAACAAAATCCACACTATAAACACGCTCAGATTTTCGTTAATCTAAAAAAAAAATTAAGGCTCCCCCATAAAAACCAAAAAAAAAAAAAAATCTGCCTCCAAAAAATTTTCTTTTTCTGTTTAAAGAAATAAAGAAAACAAGGAAAATAAATTGGAAGCAGAAAGTTTAAAAAAAAAATAGAAAACCAAATTGGTTTTCTTGTTTTTGTTTTAAGGGGATATGGTTTGGTTTCTAGGGTTTTTATTTGTGTTTATTTGTGTTTATGTTTCGAAGTTGTGTTTGTTTGTGTGTGTTTTTGTTTTTTTGAGAGTGAGTTATCGAGGAGAGGAAGGGAGGGGATGAGTGAGAGAGTACGAAATTAAAGGAGGGGTTTGGGTTTTCCAACTAAAAATACTGATTTTTTGTTACCGATTTGACGATTTTGCCCCTTGCTTGTACACGTGGAAATGAATGCTTCTCACATTTTCGGCTCGGCTCTGTGGGTTTTTTGGGAGGTCCTGGTCAAGGACTGGATTCTAATTGGGCAAAACCTCTAAAATCTAATATATTGACGTGGCAAGAAATAGAAACTTTACTCTTTTTTTCTTTTTTGCCTTTTTGTTTTCCGCAACAAAAAAAAGTATCTCTCTTTGGGGTAGTTCACAATTTTGCCATTCACTTTTTAAATCAAAAAATTTTCCTCTTTATATATTAGGAAATGAGCTAATAATTCAATTTTTTACTTTTTCGGTTAAATCTACCGAAATTTTGTAAAGAAAATTACTAATTGTACACTATATAGAAAAGAAAAAGTTGAAGATTGTGTTATTGTTTTTTTAGATTAAATTTATAATTATTGTAATTTCGTTGAATTTAATTGGAAAAACAACAGATTGGAAGTATTAGTTCATTTTTCATATAAAGAAGGGAAATTTGATTGTTTCAAAGATAAATGGAGAATTAGGAACTAGCCTAAACAAGAGGGGAAAATCTTTTTCCCGTAATAAAAAAGTCCAAAATTTATATCCTATTTCGTAATTTAATGTTATAAAGTAAAGTCTCAAACTTTGTGAAATTATCCATCTCCATTATTTATGCTTGTTATTCTAGACAATAATGGAGTAAAAAAAAAAATTTGATTTAAAAGCAAGTCATATGCAGAACTTGGAAGAGTTTAATGGATGGCAAGAGAGACAGATAGACATTTCAAATTAATAAAACTAAAAGCCTAAGATTTAATATGAAGTGTAACATAAAGATATCAGAAATTAATCATGCGAGAATAATATTGTACCAATTAGAATAATATTTTTTTTTTAAGAAACTACCAATCAGAATATATAAAGTTGTAAAAAAAGAAAAAAATTGTGTTTATTTATTTTTTTATTGTTTTTCTTCCTGTTCAGTGTTGAGGTATTTGGTAGTTCTATTTACCAAACAAGGCCAAGCCGGAATTTATTTAAAATCCAGCCCATTAAACTGGACTTGCCCAGGCATAAAAATATTCCAAGTGACACCAATGAGAACAGAGAGGGTACAATTAAAGACCACTATCAACCCAACATGAATTGTTTTCATGGATTAGACCATTCATGAATTAGCGGGTTAGCTTTAAGCGTTGGGTAGTTTATCTGAATCTAACACCTCCCTAACTTGTAAAGGAAAGATACTATTAACGTGATCGATGTTTAACCTTGCTGTTTTCTCAAATGAACATCACATATTTTAGAAAAATTTAATGAAATTCCAGGAACGTGTGAATTTGCTCAATCTTTTATGTTGATTCTTAAAGAAAATACACATTTTATTTTGTTGTAAGCATTATTCTTACATTTAAAAAACAAACAAACAAACAAAAATATCAAATTCAAGGCCAACTATTATCTGGATTGAAAACAATAATAATGAAGTAAATCTATGATTTAGAAAACCTAAAATGTCAGGTATCAATGGGGGTAAAAGGTGTTGCCCTGTAAACAACTGCATTTGATCAGGCAAAAAGGCTCCTCAAAGGAAAAAGGAAAAGGTAACATTTATCATTTTTTGAAATAAGAAAGTTGATATAACAACTAAAACAGAAAAACCAACCTACACTAAAACGCACAAAGTAGATAACTTAAACCTAGAGATACACTAATTTTTTTAAAAAAAACAGTATTATAACTTTAACTACATACAATAAAAGCCAAAATCATGGTACAAATCCTCACATAGGCGCCTCTTCAGGGCGTATTTGTGTTACTGTGCCTTCATAAATACCACCTCACCATTTACTCACTTTCTTCATCACTTTCCTGCAGGTTCATATGATTCATATTCCTTTCAAGAGGTGGAAGCCCATCTTCAGAATCACAAGAGTTCTCGTCCTCATTATGAGATGCCATGTCTGTTCCTGTAGCAGCCGAGAGCAAAACATATTCTGAGGTCAGCATAAGTCATTGCCGTGCTAAACTAAGTGACAATTTTGCGTAAATAAAAATTTTCCTCCATTTCATGATGACATACATGATTCAGAGTTCATGTAAGGCTTATGGAAAGGATTATGAGTACAATGGCCTCCAACTGGTCTCTCTAGAGTAATAGGCATATGATAGGTCTCATGGAGATAACAGGAAAGGCAGAGAAAATAAAAGGAGTACATAGAGAATTGATTTTTTTGGTTTTGACAGCCACAAACTTATACCTTCCACTTCTGGGAGAACCTTTGGGACCTGACTTTCTTGTGAAAGCCAAGAATTTTGAACTGAAATAATATCAGCACTATTTTCACATTCAGAGTATGCCTTTAGAAGTTCCCTGCATTTAAAAAAACAAAAAGGTCAAAATTTAAAAAAGAGTTAAAAATTCAACTCTCCAAGGAAATGAAATTGCATTGTATATACAGCTGCTGAGGCAAATGCAGTTTAACATCCCAAATCCTTTGGAATCAATACACCCCACAATCAATTATTCCAGTGGTATTACAATGACTCATGCATAGTTTAGTTATATTTTAAAAAGATTAACTTGTGCCATCTTAACTTAATGAAAAGATCTCTTACCATGTCAATAGAGATTTATAAATCTTCTTTCTTCTTTATTTCTTTGTTTTTCTTTTCATGTGGCCAACCTTGATATTAATTAGTATATTAAGGATCCATAGCTGGTCCTATACTTTGGGACTAAGACTTGGTCATTGTTGCTGTAATTGTAATTACCTATGCTGTAGGCCTGTAACTAACAACTACCTTCTAGAAACATAATATCATTCACTCCAGCAGGAACCTGAGACCCAACAAACAGGTCCTATTAAAATTAAGAACCCAGGTCAAACTCAAATATTAAGAGACAGGCCAGGTCCAGAGGGAAGAAAATATCATCTTAACGTCCCAAGTCAACTAGGTGTTTGAGAAATGAGGTTTTGCCCGTTTTACTGTGAAACTTTGTGCAGACAGGCACACTCAATCAATTGACCTGAGATGTAAAAGAACCCCAGGCAATTAGTTTATGCAATTTAAATTTGGCGGAAATAACATTTTCGTCCCTACATTTTCAAGTGATTCTCACTTTGGTCCTTGGATTTTATTTTTACCACTTTTAGTCCCTATCTTGAAAAACGTTTCCCGTTTTGGTCCCTGCCGTTACATCACAGACTGATTATGCACACGTGGCAAACGGCAGAATTAAAAAAATATTTAAAATATTTTTATTTTATTTTAAAATAAAATAAAATTTTAGTTATCAATAATTTTAAAATAAAAATATTAAAAATTTTAGTTAAAAATAATTGTTCTTCATGTTCTTGGGAAGAACATGGTTGCCCAGAAAATAAGGTTCTTCATGTTCTTCTCTTTTATTTCATTTTCTTAGCATCTAAACAAGCAAAAACATATACAAAACCAGGATCAAACATAGATACTCTAACACAATCAACTAACAGAACCCAAAACACTTAATAAAAAAATAATAATAATAAAATAAAACAAACAAAACCCAAAACACGGTCAGATCAAAAACAAAATTCCAAAACTCAAAGCCAATCTTCATCAATAAAATACTCCAAAACACAATTATGAGCTAGATCAAACCACGGTGACCATCTGGGTTTAGAAAGAGAGAAGATCAGATTTCAGAGGATGAAAGACTGAAAAGGAAGAAGATCAAATCAAATCTCCACGATGACAATCTGGGTTTAGAGAGAGAAGAAGATCAGATCAGATCTCCATGGTGACCAGCTGGGTTTAGAGAGAGAAGAAGATCAGATCAGATCTCCATGGTGACCATCTGGGTTCACGCGCCCTTACACACTCGGCGAAGCCACCGCCCGTGTCAAGCGCAACCTCGATCACTTCTGTGTGAACTACACTTTCATCGCACTTCTCATCCTCTTCCTCAGCCTCCTCTGGCACCCAATCTCCATGATCGTCTTCCTCACCATCTTCGTCGCTTGGTCTTTCCTCTACTTCCTCTGCGACCGTCCGCTCTCCATCATCACCATCGTTGCTCTAGTCCTCACCGATGTTTGGCTCAATGTCCTCGTTTCGCTAACTCTGGGTTGATAATAATAAGTGGGACTACTTAAGTGTTTTGGGTTTTGTTAGTTGATTGTGTTAGAGTATTTGAGTAAAATCATGGTTTGTATATGTTTTTGCTTGTTTAGATGCTCAGAAAATAAAATAAAAAAGAAGAAAATCTTGAATTTCTTATTTTCTGGTCAACCATGTTCTTGGGGAAGAACATGAAGAACAATTATTATTTAAATAATTAAATGATAACTAAAATTTTATTTTATTTTAAAATAAAATATTTTTAATATTTTTTTAATTCTGCCGTTTGCCATGTGTGCATATTCTATTTGTGATGTAACGGCAAGGACCAAAACGGGAAACGTTTTTCAAGATAGGGACTAAAAGCGGTAAAAATAAAATCTAGGGACCAAAGTGGAAATCGCCTGAAAATGTAGGGACGAAAATATGATTTCTGCCTTTAAATTTATGTCATGCAAAAAACTATAAAATAATTTATCCAAAAGAAGAAATTAATTGCAAAGATTTATGTAGGTTCAAGATTATTAGGATTTTTGAAAGATATGTCAGATAGCTGTGTTTGGTTATACTTTCTGCACTCTTATGATCAATTTATAAAAAAGAATTAGAAGCTCATTTAAGGAGTTGAAGCCCACAACTTCTAAGGGGGATAGGGACACTCAATAATGATATCTTGGCCATCTTTTAGTGCATGAGGTTAAAAAAAATTTGGCCTGGTCAAGTCAATCTCAAATTACTTGTATAAATGGGCCACACTTCCAATTAATAAGTACTTCATATTTCAAAAAGAAAAAATAAGTTGATAAATGAACAGAGACACACCTGTTGAGGGATAGGAAAGCATGGCCCCATTTGAACTTGCCAAGCAACAGATTTGCAGTTTCCTCTTCCCCACTGTTAAACCATATAAACAGAATTGTGAGAACAGGTTTAAATTCCTCTACTGGAGAACATATTTGATCTTGGGTGCAACAGAATAAGACATGTTCATAACATAGAAGGTAGAGATATCAAGCACACTAGAACAGTGACCTGTCAAAATTAGAGATGCTGCTGAAGTAGATTATGCATGACTCAACCTAATTAAAGTTGGGAAAGTAAAAAATAAATGAATAAATAAAAGAAATTAAGTAAAACTAAAACAGACTGGGTGTCTTGAAAGTATCAGACAATCAGAGCATTTTCCTTTAGATCTCAGAAAAGTTCCATCAAACGCAAGATTTAATAGCTAATTCCACTGAGGGTGTGCCTTATGGTGGGATCAGATGTCCCTGAACATTCATAGGCTTAAACATTACTAGGCTTTTAAAATCTTGTTAAGCTATTCTATCACAGGAGCCTCATTATGGTATCTCTGAACTTTTGGCTACAAGAATACAAATAATAGCAACTTCATATTTCCTCTTACCAAAACTGAAATGAGCCAGTAACCTCATCTCTCCAACAAACAATAATTACTCACATTAGACTATGTATATAATATGTGATAAGAACTCCTTGTCAAAACCCGCATCTATAATGCAATCTACAGATCACATATATTTAAGAGCTGGTTGATACAACAAGACATGCACCAATGTAAAAAGAGAGTTACAAACTTCAGCACGCATTTAGCACTTTAAGAAAACTGTATAACTTAGGAACAGGTTTGGGTACCAAATGATTAGAGCTGCAGATAATGCCTCCACACAAGATAGTTGACATGGTCTACCATAATTTACCGGATTTGCTGCAACCAGCCATGGTACTGCAATTTCAAGTGATTTGTCAATGTTAAGGGACAATCAAACACAACAATTCCATGACCAATCACAGACATTTTACAAGTGCAATAAATTCCAGGAAAACAGATACCAGAGACATTTCAAAAGTGCAATAAATTCTTTAACACGTCATCTCTATAAGAAAATTAACCAAAAGTAAAAAAATAGTGTAAGAAATTATATGTGCAAAGCCACATTAAAAAAAAAAAAACAAAATTAAAAGAAGAACAAGAACAAGAACAAGAGTTGTTTTCAGATTCTGGCGCAAGCAAAATTATCTACTTTCATGTGAAGGTGCCATATATCCTCCTTTGATGGAATACAAGAAAAATCCTGTATTCCCTTGCAGACATGATAACTACAACCATAGGAAAGAATATAATCATCCTATGCCAAGGTGATTTTAACTTGACATTTGCCATCAACAAGGATATCAACAACTTCCATTCATTTAAACTATTTAATCAAATTCAAGCCAGTCAACCAGCATATCATCCGTAATTCAACAAAACAAAAGCTTAAATCAAGAAGTCATCAGGTGAAGGAAAGAACCATAATTTCAATGCAAATAAAAAGTAAGCCTCACTCTCTTTAGAAAATTCTTTGCTTTAAGGCAATTTGAATTTTAAGGAATGGGGGAAAAGGAAAGACAAAAACCAGTCCATACATTACAGATTCTGTAAGTGATCCCACTTTCTCGGTTTTGAATGAGCCTCTGGCCATCATATCTCTATCCTATGCCCTTACATATACATGTTTCTCTTCAGGTAAATTAATTGGATCACTATAGAATTCCCAATGTACTCGGGTTGGCTATTCTTCATTTTTTAATAAAATTTTGTCTTTACCTATCAAAAAAAAAGAATTTAGAAGAACAATCAATGCATTAGAAATCACAGACATTTGCAGGAAAGGGGCCATTTATCAATTCAATGACCAAATTTTTTATAAGTAAAAATTTCATTGAATATAAAAAGTGACTGGCACTAAGGATGTGAATGACCAACTTCTCTAGTTAATAGTCCAGTATAAGAAAAATAATGTTAATAAGCCTGATTCTAGTCAATGTTAAAAATCCAAGTTGTACATATGGAAACTGCAAAATTCTAATCAACAAAATACAGAATATTTTTTCCAAGTGTTGACAAGCTTGGAATGATTCATCAGAAGAAATTTTTTTATTGGTAAGGTACAAACCTTCCTAAAGTTAAAATTTTAGTGCACTCCATTAAAGTTTAAAATATCCCAATGGACTCCTTCCAAACTCCGTACTTTATCATTTGAAATCACATAAAGACAATTTCCACAATCAATGAGTTTTGAACCCATGACTTCATCCACCACCCATAAATATGAGAGGAGGAAGTGCCATTTGAACCAAGGTTCATTGGCAAAGGAATTTTAATCTCTTTTTTTTATCAGTAAAAAAAGAAATTCATTCTTGTTTCAAAGCTCTTGAGTCAACCCCATCTCATAAGTTGGGACATGGAAATGATAAGAGAAAACCCCACCTCATAAGTTGGGAAACTCTTTGCAAACCTAAGTCAAGCAAAGGCTTGGGTCTTAGGAAAACAGCTTGGAAATAAGGCAATGTTAGCCAAACAATTGTGGAGACTTTCAAACCAACCTTCCTCAATCCTAGCTAGAACCTTGAAGGTGAAATACATTCCTAAGGGTACTCTCCTAGATTGGAAGTGTAAACCACAAGACTCCTGGTACTAAAAAAAGCCGACACTCTTGCAAGAATTTACCTTTGACACAGGCCTAGTGGAGAGTGGATTAGTGTAGGGGGATAGACATCAACCACTCAGCTGGGTACCCTCCCAAAGTGAATGAACCTCAACTTCAAGAACTAGTAATTCATAAAGTCTCTGAACACATTAACGACAACACCAAAACTTGGAATACACAACTCTTGAATCAAATCTATGCTTTTGAGGAAGCACGATATATTATCTCCACCCCTATCTCCCTAACAGAAGGTGAAGATAAACTTATCTCGCCTTTATCAAGCAGTGGATTATATGAGGTTGAGAAAGGTGGTCTTAAGCTCAATAATAATGGCAATAGTAGTAAAGGGCTTTGAAAACACCTATTGAAATTAAGAATTCCATGTAGGATCATTGTTTCCTTTGGAAACTGTTGAACAAAGCCCTGCCTATACAATCATGCTTGGAAAAGGAGAAATATAGTGAGAGATAAAGCACGCAGTTTCCTTTTGCAAAGGTATTGTGGCTGGGTACTAATCTTAAGTCTTAACCTTAGAAGAGAGTCCCTGAAGCCTTGCAATATCCACTACTGGCTTAGTAATGGCTGCGAAATTTGGAACACTATAAGGAACTCAACCCACTATTTGACGTCATTATTTCTATTACCCTGTGGACAAAATGGAGATGTAGGAACCAACTCATCTTTGAAGGTAAGGCACTTATGTCTTGTAATATTTTGATTGGCAGGTACAATGCAGCATTTTTAAATAAGGAGGAAGTCCACCCAAGTCCGATACACCACAACGTTTTTGATAACAGGAAGATTCAACATGATTGGCAGTTACTGCTATAGCAGGTCATAGTACACACAATACGAGCAGAGGAAGGATTTCCTTTCTTGCCAAGGACAAAGAGGGAAATGAGGTGTTTAAATGATGTCAATCTTGCCAAATCTCAAACACCAGACACACAATACTGTTAGAAGCTAGAGAGGCTATCTACCAAGTTAGCAAGGATTCCAAAGCATGGTGATCCTGACATAGAACAGACACATCAAGGAAGCAATAGCAGGGAGAGAGTCTGTTCCTTGGAACAATTCTGTATTGTTGGAAGAATTTGATCAATGGAGGGAAGGCATTACCTTGGGCTGTTGTTTGGTGACTGCTACTTTCTAGGGGTCAGTGATGTATTGGGCCAAACCTCAACGTATTTTGTAGACTAAACTGAACCACAACTTCCATCCTGAAGGATGTACCATTTAACAAATTAAGTCGATACAGGAATTTAACAAATATACATATTTAACGGCAAGGATGTACACCTCTATTTTAAATAACATACTATGAATATCCCTGATTAGATTAGTGTCTAAATAATATGATCAGCAAGGTAGTATACTATTTAAAGAACGAAGTCCATACAGAGTCGAGGAGCAGCACAACGCAGCTTCACGAAAGGTACATCACTCAAACGTGCCCATGAGCAATCCACAACAGCTAATCCTTTCCTCTTCATTAAGCTATGATCTTCTCTAGAGACGCATTGTGTACCAACTGGACTGGATATCAAAATACAAAAATAAATAAATAAATAAAAATTGAATACAGGAATTTAAATGTTTAATATGAAAATATAAAATATTAATTTATAGTATATTGATTAGATTTCAACCTACAAACTACCCCACCCACCCATCCCTTTGCCACCTAAGCCATAAGGAATGCAGTAACATCCAATTTCATTTAAGAGGTATCATCTTCTTCTTTTTTTATGTAGGTAATTTAAGAGGTATCATCTACTTAACACAAGTAATATGTTGCCTACAGATTTACATTCAAATAATTAATTGTAAGCCTCTCCCTTACGCTTGGCAGTTGGCACACAACCAAACATTTACAGCCCCATTAACTTGCCCACCTTTCCTGTCCCAAAAATCAAACCAAATAGACATTTCTGATCATTGAGGATTTCATTCTTTTGAGCTCCTTGGGAAAAGGGGGGCAGTATTAAGAAGTAGCATTTGAGCTAAAACTCATTGATGACATCACAGATCTCCATATTAACATCACAAAGATAAAATTTGGATTCATTCAATAAAATAATTTAACACCAGACAAATTTTTCGATAAGTAACACCACAGAGAAATTAAGGAAAAGCAAAGTAATCCGTAAGTACCTTAAAACAATTCCCCCAAAACCATTATTCACACGCAACTCCTGCAAGAATTTTTTTAAATGTCAGGATTAAAGACGTGTGATAGCATCTCTATGTCATGACAGAATTGGATGTTAATAAAAATACTATATAAAGTAAATAATTAGCTGAAGCAAAGGAATCTCAGCTTGAACAAAAGTTTGGTTTCCAAATCTCAAGTAAGCATGAATCAATTGTATTAAACAACATTGCTTTTAGGTAATTAGTTTAAGATTCAGACTTACTTTGCTATACCTCTTAGGAGTTAGGAGTCTAAGTTTAATTGGCCAATAGAACTTAATCAAGAATAAATTTCAACTCATGATATTCTCATTTTCTACCAAACACAATAAAATAAATGAAAAGGTAAAATACTTAAAAATGATGTTAGAGACCAAAACCCAACCGCCATGCCTAGATAGAATCAACAGTAAGGAATAATTACATTCCAGTTAACATAAGACAGATGGAAATTTGCATGAGCAAAACATGAATAGTGACAAAATGTGAACCAGAGACTTTCTTTTAACAAGCCGAATCTTGAAAGCTTCCGTCCCGTGCACCTTTTTGCATCGCATTGCCCAAAATCCTGAACCAAAAACACAACACCACTTAATCTCATTGTCGCAAAATTCCATGCAATTCAAATGTGACAGTTTCAGATCTTAAAAACATCACCAATCTTCCCCATTATAAATTTCAAATAATTTTTTTTTCATAGAAACGAATTAGAGGGAAAGGGGGTTTGAGAGACAGAGAGAGGGAGCCGAGGGGGGGGGGGGGGAGATTATCTTTGAAACTTCGTTAAAGAGACTTAAAATCCAAGCAAAATACATAGGCATAGCAGTGGACCAAGAGGAAAGGCGAGTGTAATAACACAGACAAACAAAGGAGCCATCCGGCAAATTGATGCCAATCCCCCACTGGGTGTAGCTCACAAGATGGCACTCAGATTTCACCCACCCCAGAATTCAGTCAAATACAAATTGATCTAATAACAATTATAACCACAATATAATTACTCAAAAATGACATTTTTTATATGAGCCAATGAGTTTTTAGCTCAAATAAAACTTTGTTCTCCCATAAGAATGAATGGAGGGTGAGGTCACATGCTTAAAACTCACTGGCTGCATGTGGTAAAATTCGTACCCAATGCACAATGCTCTCATAGTAGAGAAAAAGCCCAAACACAAAATGCAGCTCAGTTTACAATGAAAAGTATGAATAGCACAGAACAAATCAAAATAAGAGAAAATTTAAGGTAGTGAAAAGAAATTATGCATACCCACATAGCAAGTTGGATTGTTGGACCTGCTGGCTCCTCTTCAGGTACTGCAACAGTAGAAAAGTTATCAGAGTCCCAATATCAATGATAGTCACAGCGTCAATATATCAAACACCTTTCAAACTTAAATTTTGAAACCTAAGATAAAACAAAATAAAAATAAAAAACCAAATTATTAAATTGGAACCTTGATCAGATGGCAGAGACTCGTCCTCCCTGAAAAAGAATGGGCCAAAGTGAGAAATAGGAAACTGAAAGCTAAAAATAAAACCAAAAGAGAGAGAGAGAGAGAGAGAGTGTGGGAATGAAAGGGAATAACCGTTGAAGTTGATGGGTTCGGCTAGATTGGCCCCTGTGGGAGTGGTGGTTTTTGTTCCGGCTGGTTTTGTTGTTGCGGCCCATGTTTATGTTTTTGCAAAGAAGAAAAAGAGAAATGAGCGAAGCTCGACTACTGAGAATAATCCTGCTTTCAGAGTTGACAACGGTGGCTGTGGCTGTGGCGGTGGCGTATGCTTCCTTGGCTTATATTCGCTTGGCTTATATAGGTTACCCCTTTTTCGGTGGAATTAAAGCCCCAACAAAATATATATATATATATATATTATATATATATATATATATATATATATATCGACAATATTTTCACAACATTTTTATAATAAATCTTAAGTAGCAGATTGTTATTGGCTATTATTGTTGAGGTAAAAAAGTAATCTTAGTGTTAGGTTCAAATTTGAATCAAAACAACTAATCACATGTGATTTGTTGTAAAAATATTATGATTGTAGCATCTCTCAAAAAATATTGTCAAAATGATATTCGTGAGAACTTGAGTTCAAAATCTCTCATCACTTGTCAATAACTTAGAGGATATGTGAGATGGGAGAGTTGTGTATACCCTAAAGAATAATTAGATACTCAAATAGGTCTAGACACCCTTATTTGTTATTTAAAAAAAAAAAGTGGTCAACCAATATTCCATGATCAACTTAAAATTTGAGATATTAAAACTTGTTTTTTCTTTTTTTGGATGAAAATTAAAACTTGCTATTGTTGGACCATTTCACTATGAGGTGACACGTACATTTGAACTAGGCTTCAATTGTGATTTCTTTATTAGATATCCATTAAAATATGTAATGTATTGGTAAACCTTGTGACCAACATTTTCGAAGTTTCATGGCTACTAGAACAAATTAGATTTTTGCATCGTGAAAGTTGTACTATATTAAAAAATCAAATTCCAAAAACGAAATAAGGAGGGTCAAATTTTACAATAATAATTTCATTTTTTTTATTTGAATGCAATTACTTCAGCTTTTTTTGACTCCACATGAAAGTCTTCTAAACCAAATTGGGTAAAACCACTTTCACATCCTGCCATTTTAGATTTGTAAATTTATATATATAAATGTTACAAACATAACATTCCTCAAATGTAAAATCATCTTTTACGAAGGCAATAAACTTCTTTTTTCCGGCTTAATTAATTCAAACCTTAATTAATTCTTCCAAGGAATAGAATCCAATGATTTATTTTTTGTAACGCATTTTAATCAAGAAAAGCTTTTCATCCCCCCCTTTTTTTTATACAATCACTTCTATTGCTTGGTCATTGCTCAAAAATATGTCACATATGTTTCTCGGTATGCATTGATGGAAAAAACTAACCAAAGAATGATATAATCAAGAACTTTTTTTTTTTCCTTTGCAATTACTAGGATGAACTTGTGATGATTGCTTTAACCACTACACTTATAGGACCATGATGATCTCACATCCTGTGTACACGCCATTCACAAAATGTAGACATCAGGTGGAAGATATGGACAATTGATGTTTACACTTTGTGAGCGGTGTGTGTGTGTGTAGTGTTGACATTGAGAGTGAGAAATAATTTTCCATACATATATTGACCTTCAATCTCAGGTTAATTCCCATTTCCACCCGTTCTCTGCAGAATACAGACCAAAAATTCTAGCTCCACCCCCTCGCTATCTAGACAACACTTCACTAATCATGTCTTCAAACTTTGCATGGAGAACCCATTTCACACAAGAGACAGGTAAAACAAAATTCTCACCATAAATTTGGTGTTGACTACTATGAGTCATATAGCAGCAGTTAACATGACCTAGTTTGGAGGTGGTTTTACAATCAAAAAAGTTAAATAGACATTTGTTGATAGTATAGGATGTCAGTTTTCTCATGTCAACTTCCTCATAAGGAGAAACAATTTCTGATCAAGCTCAAACCCACCACAATGGGAAGGATCACCTTTCAGCATCAACTGGAGCCCACCAAATGAAACATATATATCCCTGAAACCAAATATGAAATCCGAAATTAGATGATTAGAACGGCCCACCCCCCCAATCATATGGAAATGTTATTTTGATTAGATGATTATCTTTTCTTTTTTTTTTATGAAAATGAGATGATTATCTAATAAAAAGAGCTCTGTAGGGGACAAATATTCATTGCAAATATTGCAAGGAGAATGCATAGATCTGGACCATTCATCTTGTTTGATACCCACATGAGCACGTGTGGGTGTCAAACAAGATGTATTCACAACCAGTCCATGACAATTGCAGCGGACATGTGGAGTTAAACAAGATGTATTCCCAGATACTGCATACCTTTATGCTTAAACAAGAAAATGGAGTCAGACAACATTGTCATGGGAGCTATTAGGTCCTTGCCAAGTGTGTACTGGTGGAGGTTGATTTGGCACCCTAACAGAATCTCAAAACATGCATTCATTTGTTGGCTGGCCATTCATGACAGGTTGAGTACACGTTACTGGTTATTAAGTTGGGGTTAAAGGTGATACTCTGTACGTCCTATAGAAGATGTATTGAGAGTAGGGATCACTTGTTCTTTTGAGTGTAAAATTTCAAAGAGACTATGATACCATATTTAAGATCTATGTTTGATCAAACTGAAGAGGCATTTCCAGGAAGATATTCTGCAATTGGGTGTGAATTCTTTAACAGTAACAAGAGGGTGGCTTGGGCTGCATCAGTTTACCATGTATGGCTTCAGAGAAATGCTAGAATCTACAATGGTGCTTTGAGGACTAAAGAAAGTGTGCTTCAACCTATTAAGAGTTTTTGAAGGTATTTTAGTCATTTTAGAGATTTTGAGGTTTAGGGGTATTTTGGTCATTTTAGAGGTTTCAAGGGTATTTTGGTTGTTTTAGAGGTTTTTGGGTATTTTAGAGCTTTTGGAGTTTTTCCCTGTCATTTTAAAGGTTTGGGGTATTGTGGTCATTCTGGAAGTTTTAGGGCTTGGTCTTCTTAAAGGTTTTGGGGGGATATTTTAGTGGTTTCTTGGTTAGTCAATCTCATGAGTAAGTAAACAAACCAAAATTCTTAATGTTCACATTATGGTAAGGTGACCTTGATGGGATGCACATCACAGTGAACCAAATGCCCCTTAAATGGGAAGTAAAAACAAAGGTTTGCTGATCTAAAAATTTTAAATTTACATCACAAAACAAAGTACTGTGTAGTGTGGGGATTCCCTGTTCAGTTTTTAAGGGCATAAAGGATGTGGTTGAGTTGCTGTTGGTATTTGCAGTTGTATGTGACTGCTTGTGTAAACTTGTTTGTGCTCAAAAATATCTTGCTTAATCATTAAAAAAAAACTTTTTTAAAAAAAAGGATACATAAAAAGAGTGGTTGAAAATCATGTGTACATACACTGTTACCCCAGGACCTGAACTTCCATCTAAAGTTTTAGCTTCAGGTTCATCTGAAATCTTATAAAGTTTCCCGTGCATGATGTATTCAAACTTGTCTGCAAGTGACTTCTGCCCACCCTGGGAAAGGAGTTCAGAACACAGGCAACATTAAAGATTTTAATCATATAAATAACGTAACAGTCAAAAACAAATTCAGAAAGTATTCAACATACACCTGCCCAAGATTAGGTGTGAATGATATGAAAAATCAAAGAACACAAAAAGATTACAAAAAAAAAAAAAAACGCAGAAAATAGCATCAGTCAAAATCAAACATCGAGAGAGCAGGAAATACCAGATTATCATTAGCTTCTATTCACAATCATTATATCATTATTATTACAGTAGGTGATCAAGCAAATCCTGGCCATTCAACAAAAAGCCACATGCAAGTCCTGAGATATTCAGTTTTAAAAAAAAAAATTTGACACAAGCTACAGTTATGGGCAGATCTAGATGTAGATATTTCTCAGATGGAAAAACAGATGCTAAAGTAAGAAGTTGTGCTCTAGAACTGCATGTATATTTACTGCAGTACCACAGACCAACGTTCATACAATTTTTTGATGGGTGTATTCCTCAACAAATTTTGAAAAATAACAATAAGCTTCTAAACAAATGGCTTTCAGGCAATACTTATCACAAAAATTGGCACATTTTGAAAGTTCTACACTACTAGAAATACAATTATCAATGCCAGGGCATGCGACATAGCATCTACGCAGGTGGCAAATTTTCATCTTAGGGTTTTTTTTTTTTTTTTTTAATCAATGACCATGTAAAATTTAAAAAGTTCTGAGAGATTTAAACAAAAAAACTGGAGCTTAGTCAAAAAGACTTAAATATCTGCAAAGTCAAGATGATTGAATAGTCTAATTGCTTCATCGCAGACTCATTGTGAAAACTCCTATTTAGGCCATATACCCCTTTTATGGCATAATCGCTTCAAGTTTCCATTCATATGCCAAGAATTAAAGACAGAAAAAACTTTTGGAGGGGGAACCAAATACAGAGTCTAAGAGACTGAGGAGCTATTACTTACCAGAAACTTTTTTTAAAAAAAAGTAATGGAAATTTTATTCAAATCGTAATAAAAGAGTCACCCAAGTATATAGGATGTACACAACTGGGAACCAAAACAATCAGGCACACAAATTACAATCATCCATCAAATTATAAATTGAAGAAACAGAATGACTTCCTACAATTGACATCCAATCTAATACTGTTTTTAAAAAGAAACTTTTCAGGTGTACTATTGACCTTTCAAAATCCTCAAAACTCCAGTTATTTCTCTCCCACCAAATGCACCACATCAAGCAATGAGAAGCTGCCAACTAGATAACAACCAAACTTTCATTGCCAGCACGCTAGAAGTTCAACCACAATTTTCAGTATTACCCAATGAATTCCAACAAGGTGAACACCATTGACCATAACTCGAAGACAATAGGTTATAGGACAATGTAACAAAAGATGGTCTGCTGATTCTCCACATCTTTTACACATATAGCACCAATCTAGGATCCACACTCTCCTCTTGTTTTTTTTTTTTGATAGGTAATCAGAGAACCAATCTAGGATCCACACTCTCCTCTTGTATAGATTATCAATCATCAAAATGTTCCCCAAATTCGCGGTCCAAACAAAGAATGCAACTCTAAAAGGGACCTTTGGCTTCCAATGCTCCTCCAAGGAAAAGACTGATCACAAGCACCCGCCAAGGCCTGATAATAGCTACCCACCTCAAAGCCCCTTCTCTTAGAAGGTATCCAACAGATCTCACCTCACCAAAACCCCTCAAAGAGACTCCATATATAATATCCATAAAATTAAACAGAGATTCCAACTCCCAATCCTGAACAGCAAGCAAGAATTTCATATCCCAATAAAGAACCCCATTGGGGAGCTTCATGAGATCAACCACATAAGGCTTCTTATCATTACTGATTCTGAATAATTCCAGAAAACAAAAACTCAGAGGACTATCCCCACACTGGACATCATGCCAAAATTTCACTCTTGACACATCACCAATCTCAAATTGATAACTAAAAGATTTTTGTCTATTAAAGCATCAATTAATTACAGGTAAAGATTAACATGGCTTTAGAGTTTGTTAAAGAATCAATTGCAGATTAAAGAAAGCATCACTGCATATAGAAGCTTCAACTTAAATTAATAATCTTCAACAATTGAGGTTTACAAGAAAGAAAAAAATTAATTCTCAGGAAAAAATACAAATAAATAAGTAATGATTCAATGAGTTGTGGTTTGTACTATACTCAACATCTGCAACCCAAAGAAAAGGGCCTAATATACCATAAGAGAAAAAGATTACCTCCAAACTTAGTGTGGTAGATAATGCCACCAAATATCTCTCTTCTTTATCAATGGGATAAATCTCTGTATTCACATCTAGTTGCATGAACATGTCACACTTCTCACTCCGTGCTTCAATTCGAGTAACTACATAAAGATATATACAAAACTATAAACTTAAAATGCCAACAGAACTATCAAGTTTTTTTCTATTCTTTTTTTAATGATAAAGAATAACAATCAAGTATAGTTAAGAAAATTTGAGTGATCATTTTGATTCTGTCTATCTTAACAAGGAGGAGTGCATAAATAAATCATAAAATCTTGTAAAAAAAGTAACAAGTAGGTTTCAATAGTAATGATACCACAAAAAAATAAAACATACACAACAACATATTTTAAACGGCTAATATGTCACAACCCAAAAAACTTGACTAGTGCACGTGTCCTTTAGCAATTACAGCATTCTAATTTGCAGGTTGCAAAATTCCAGTACAGATTCAGTGAACTTCTTTTTGACAGGACCTTCTAAAAAAGACTCATTATCCACGCACTGCCAAAACAACCTTCATATCAAATAAACACTTTCCCATATTTTGTGCCACTTAGACTTTTTTACTTTAGGCCTTAAAGGACTCCAGAACCTTCCATAATGTACACTCTTCCCTGTCAGTAACAGCTGCAATTCATGCAAGTTATTCACTCACAACAAAGTGCTATTTCATCTTAACCGCAAACTGCCCACTGTGACCATTATTGTTTCCTACAGAAACTACCGATTTGTTCCTGGTGGCAACCACCAGAGTATTGCACAATAATTTAAGGTCATAGCTTATTTACCTTGCAGTGACTTAGGCAGTGGCGACGCCACTCAGTAGCCAGGGTGTTCCTAGGAACACCCTGGCTTGAATTTTTTTTATTTTTATATATAATAATTTAATTTTTTTTATTTGTTTATCCTTAAAAAAAAAAAAAGAACACCCTCAAGCAATATTAGGAATACCCTCAAAATTTTTATGCCAAACAAATTTTGAACTAAAAGGCATGCAGAGGCCGGGGTGTGTGCACACATGAGGTGTGTGTTTACGCACAGTGGAGTGTGTGCTAGACTCCTAATAGTTAGTAAAAAAAATTAATGAAGCAACTAAACACCAATAATTAATAATTTAATTAACTAATACATTATAAAAGACAAACAAATTAAATTATGTTAAGCTAAACAAAAATTTATAATTTTATAATTAATGAAACAACAATACAACAAATTATAGTTTATAAAAGACAAACAAATTTATGAAACAACTAAACAACAATAATTAATAATTTGATTAATATTTCAAATGAACTTATAGTTTATTATACCGGTACCTTTGTTCAGTATTTTTTTTTTTTTTTTTTCCTTTTGAGGTTTTTCGGTGTGCAGAATGCAAATTTGTTTTGGTTTTAAGAATTTTTTTTTAAGTACAAACTTCATGCTTGCCAAATTTTGAATTGCGGCCAGTATTTACCGAAATGTTCCGAAACACCCGAAATAGACCGAAATGACCCAAAATTTTTTCAAAGTGGAATAGGAACACCCTGAACAAAATTCTTGGAGTCGCCACTGGACTTAGGACATATGATGATTGCTCAAAGCATCTGTATCTATAGAATTTGATGAAGATAGACTTAAGTTTCTCTTTTGCCTGATAGTCTAATTAATGCACCTCACATAATTAGAACCTACCAAGCCCACTGGCAATGGAAACTGACTTAACTTGGGGTGTCCATTTCATAATTGAAGGTTACTATCCAAGCAAATCCATTTTACCAAAATGACTTGTCTGGCTTCAACAAGGAGACACATATGCACGTACACAAACATGTATATGCATGTATAAAATGATATAAATCAGTCAGGTCACTGCCGAAAAAACCAATTGACATTTGATACAATCGTAAAGAGAGAAAGGCAACCTTGGTAACAAAGGGGAAAAAAAAAAAAAAATTGCTTCCCCTGTATTTAGTGGGTATTGCAACTTTTTAAATATTTTAATATAAAATATATTGAAGTCATGTTTTATTAAGCACACAGCAAAAGCAAGAAACAAAGATAACCAAGAACTAACTGCATATAGTTTGGTGAACAAGCGGCCGATCACCGAGATTTCAGAATGACCAGAAGCATACCTTTATCATATTTTTTTCCATCTGGATTCACGCGCTGCACCTTAAAAATGTCATCAAAAATAAGCTCACCCATCCTTACTAAAAAATCAGTTTGTCAACAGCAAATGTACGTACAACTGCACAATTGTTTGTCATAGTTAGAGACAAGGTAAAGCAACACAACGCATTTGTTCTCCTCTATAGTAAACATGTATTAGTTTGTTTCGGCATTTTACATATTCATTTGATTTTTACATTTAGGCGTGTTTATACAAAAATCCAAATAGCTTGGTTTAAAAGAATTTTGAGCAATGAAACCCCACTTTTTTGCATTTAGTTATGGAAAAATGCTAAAACTTGTACAAACTCGTAATCAAATTTTTTATCAAAAGTGAAGATATAATTAAGCACAAAGAGAATGAACAACAATTAATCAAGCGTAGCTAAATTTATAGGGTGAAATATACTTGCATCGACAAAGAGAATAAAAGTGCGTGTGTGAGCTTGACAATAAAAACCAAAGAAGTTGAGAAATAGGGGGAAGTGAATGCGAAAGGGACAGAGAGGTTTTATGCAAAGAAGAAGTGATAAAGAAATAGTACACAAACAGAGAGAGAGAGAGAGAGAGCTTACTGAAAGGTAGAGAATGCACAGGCAAAGATCGAGCAATCGAGGCGGCGGGCGGCAGCTGTGTGAATCGTGATGTGTCACGAAGGAAAGAGAATAGAAGAATTGCACTATATAGATTAATGGTATTTTAGTAAATTTGGTCACAGAAAGTTAAAAAAAAAAAGAAAAGAAAAGAAGGGTTTTTCATCAAAATTTCAGCAACTTTTTTTATTATTTTAATTTTTTACCTCCTCAGTTTTTTTTCCTCTCACAAGTTACATCATATCAATGAGAATTGAGAATCATGACAATAAAAGCCCGTTTGGTAATGTTATTTATATTTTTTAAAAATAATAAGTGAAAAAGTGTATAAAAATATGTATGATATTGTTTAAATACTAAAAACTGTTAATTAAACAAAAGTAACAAATAGGCTCTAAGTGTGTGTTTGGAAAAATATTACAAGTCAATTTTTTTTTTTAACTTCTATGCATAATTTTTAACACTTTTTTTAAAGTATAAGTATATTTTTGTACATTTTGAGCATTATTTTAGTAAAAAACTAAATAAGCTATTTTCATACGTATTCCGTACCCATATATTATTACCATACTCAAGACAAATAAATAAAATATTAAGTATAAGAAGAAAGTGCATTTAACTCTTTGTACTTGGGATTAATTTCATCATGCCTTCATAAACTTTTCTAATGTTACATCACATCATTGTTTTTCATCAAAATAAAGTGAAAAATAGAGGGCAATAGGGCGCACAGCATATACAATAAAAAGCACACATCAATATTATCCTTTTCCATTATTATTCACATTGTTATTCACAAAATTACATATGCCAGTCACATATAACTTAATTTAGGAACTCTAAGGTTAACACTTGATTAGTTGCTCTTTATAACAAAAAGTACATACAATTCAACAAAAATTCACATTTTTTTTCTTCAATCCATTTTCTACTTGTTCATTTTGCTAGTTCTGTGTATGCATTTTGTCATGAAACAACTGGTCAAGTACTTAGGGTCTAAAGATTTTCTAAATTATCATGTGTGATTCCATATATAATAATGGGGAGGTTTTGGAATATTAGTCCAAGGCAATAAGGGATAGAGTGGGTGGCAATTCATATTAACATGCCATGTAGTTGACACATCAAAATAGGTTTCATATTACATAACTCAACCTTAACTTAACTCATTCAATAATTATGTCAAATCTCATCAATTCTAACACGAATCATTCCTTAAATGGGTTGACATAATAGAACTCACACAACACACTTAATAAATAGTTCACGTTAGGGTGACACGAACATTACACATTTCAACCTATTTAATAAATAGAGAAATTATACTTTACCATCTTAAACTATGCACCAGATTACACTTTGCACCATAAACTATCAAAATGCACACTTTGCACCCTAAACTATTACACTTATCACACTTTGCATTCCGGTGTTACTTTTACTGTTATGTTTAATGAAATTTTGCTGTTTTAATTAATTTTGAAGAAGGGCATTTCTAATTTTTAAGTTTGTTCCACCTAAATAAAAAGCATGTGTTTGTCACATGCAGTAAGATTCCATTAAACATAACAGCAAAAGTAACACCAGTTACAAAGTGTGATAAGTGTAATAATTTAGGGTGCAAAGTGTGCATTTAGATAGTTTAAGGTGCAAAGTGTAATATGGTTTATAGTTTAGGATGGTAAAGTATAATTTCTTATAATAAATATTATCCACTTGGTTGACACATATGAGATCCATTTTAACCCATTTTTTAAATATATATTAGATAAATTGTCGAGTGGGTATATTACATTTGGATGTAGGTCCTTCTTGGTGATAATATTAGCTTGTCCTACTCCTGCCCTCCTTGAAGCACCCGTCGAATGCTAGAAATAAAACATTTTTCATATATACATATTTATTTATTGTAAACACAAATTAGTGTAATACTCATAAACAAATATACTACGCGCAAATTATATTTTTATTACATATTAGCATCTCTAAAAATGACATTTATTCATAACGTTTAAATGGTTTTGTGTCAAACCAAGTCAACCCATCTTAATGTAGATAATTATTTGGGTTATTTCAAGTTATTTTTATTTTTTTATAAGTTATTTCACATTATTGGTTGGTTAAGTATAATAAGAGAAAGAAGAATTCATTGTTTGGTTAGAAAAATACCTTTATTTTTTTTATTATAAAATATAATTATATATAAATAATAAAGTCTACTATCTTATATTGTTTACATTAAAAAAAAGAGAGAGATTATAGTAACATTTTATTTTTTTTTGATTGAGTAGTAACATGTTCATTAAAAATAAAAGATAGAAACAAGAAATTGACCGATGGCCTGAAATTGACCGATTTGACATTAATCTATTTACCTCACTTTTCTTTCTTTCTTTTTTTTGTTTTTTTTGTTTTTTTTTTTGGGAGAGGAAAGTAGGTAAGGAAAATGAACTAATGAAGTACTGGCATGACAACACAGTAAAGCGTATTTTTCCCCCTAATAAATATATTGCCTCGACTACGCCACTGACAGCGTCGTTTGGCCGCGGCAGCCACCGGCAACTCCTCTAAGCCAAACGAATCCTGCGAAGAATCTAAACTTTAAAAAATCTTTAACCCTACCTCTCATTTCTTCACTCACTAATTTCCTCAACCAAGTTCCCTCACTGCAAAAATTCCTTTTCCTCATAGACGCAGCCAAAAACCATGTTGCAGAGGTACACAGTTCTAACCACATCTTCGACTTAATCTAATTCGAATTATCTCTTCTTTATTTTTCATTCGAGAGTGATCAATTTCTCTCATGGATTTGCAGGTCGGTTCTTCAACTTTCATCTCGCCGAGCTCTTAGAAGAATCCCTAGGCAGATTTCATCTCAGGCATGTAAATAAATCAACAGTTTTTTTTTTTTTTTTTTTTACTTAGTTGCTTCAACATCTCTCGCGATAACTGCAATACATAATATTTCTCTGACTTCATCAATTGTGTTTGCGAATGTAGTGACCTGAATTTCAATCTAAATTAACTCTATGTGTTTGTTATAATGTTGATTTGGTAAATCCTTTTGACAATGCCGACGACTAGAACTCGTTTTTATTATTCTTTTGTTGTGATTGTTGACAAAATTCGCGGCGACAGATACCTGCATTGCTTTCTTCGCGAAAGGAATTCTCAAGTGTTCCTCCTCAGGGAAACGCGTCATCAAAGCCTGGTTCTACAGGTAAGCCGCCTGAGTCTGGGAGTTCGTTGCCAAAAGTTATCATTGGCAGTGTTGCGGTTGGTGCTGTTTTCTTTGCAGCTTATCAAAATGGCTATTTAGATCAAATACTTGGTAAACAGTTGAAGGAAGATAAGATTGGTTTTGAGTATAGAGATGTGAAGGATATACAAAAACCAGCGGGGCAATCAGATTCTCCTGGAAGCGAAGAGCTTAACAAGTTTGATAACAAACATCCGGGAGAGCAATTAGGTTCGCTTGAAAGTCAAGAGTCTAGCAAGCTGAGTTCTGATGCTGATCAGAAGTCTGAAGGTCTTTCAGATATTCCTCATTTTGCAAGTGAAATACAAGGTGTGGATCAGTCTCAGGTGCAAGATAAACCCGACATAACACCTGTAGAAGGTATCAGCCCTGTTCAAGAGAAAGAAGTGTCAGAACATGCTCAACTTCGCGCAGAATCAAGTGATCAAAGTACAGAATCTGGTATTTCATCGAAAGAGAGTCCTGACATAAAAAGCACAGAGGAAGATACTGGGAAGATGCCGAATGAAATCCATACTACGCCTGTATCTACTCAGGATGGTGCTGTTTTACAAGAAAGTGACACAAAAACTTTGCCACACCAGCATATTAGCACAGAGAATAGACCAGAGGTACTCCGTTTGTCTCTACTCAATGCACTACATATATCTTGATAACAATTACTAACTTTGATGCTAATTGTTATATAAATATAACAATCTGTTAGCTTTAGTTCTTATACTATTTGTATTTTATATCTTGTTCAAAGTGTTCATCATTGTGATGATGTTCAGTTCTTTCAATAAAAGTCTTATTACCTATCAAAAAAACAAAAGTTTCTAAACAATGCAATTACTGTTGAAAGTGGGTCAGTTTAATTTTGACTCAGTTTTGTTTAAACTTGTTACCCCCCACCCCCTTTCCCTGACTCCTCTTTTATTGCTTACCTTCTCTTGCAAGACACTCTGTGCATTTTCCAGCTAGAAAAAGAAAAAAAAAAAAAAAAAGGGTAAAAAAAAAAAGGGTAAAAAGGAAAGGTGTTTTCATGGGTTTGTAAAAATATATATGCCATTTCTGTAGCATTTTAGTAAACAGTGCATCTCTAAATTACCTAGGCATGGGGAGGCTTCATAATGAGGGTCTTTTTTTTTTGGGGGGGGGGGGGGGCGCTAAACTTAGTAGTCAAAACAGTTTCAGGACATCAAATTGCTTTCATGTTCCCGTGATAAACAATTGAGTAAAAACTAAAGGTGGCAACAGCACCACAAGCAGCCATGATGGATTATGAGCGATTCTTCTCCCTTTTTATGCTTATGTTATCCATACTTGTGGTGTTGTGCTTTAATACTATGCTGTACACCTGGAAAATCAACTTTTCTATTTTTTTTATCAAATAAAAGATCAATCTGCTTGGGTTTTGTATAAAGTTGTTTCTGGTGATGCCCTGTTTCAGGATACATTAGGTAATGATTCAGAACCACCGGGTTCTCTCCTTGAGGAATATCATTTAAAGGATGAAACTGAAGACATCATTGCAACTTTAATAAGTCAGGGACCTAATGGATACAATCATTTTCCCAATGAAAAAGAGGTTGTTATCAGCATTCATTGTTATATTCTTTGCTTGTACAATTTATTCTAATAGTATTGCTGAAAAAATTTGTTCAATTATTTGTAAAGACTAAAGAGTAATGTTTGGTTCTTTGGGACGATAGGATCTAATTAGTTCAATTGGGGAGTTAAATGATGGTTACATAACCAAGGATGGCAAGTTGGTCCTTGATTTCTTACAAGCGATTCATGCTGCTGAGAAAAGGCAAGCTGAGTTAGATGCTCGTGTTTTCGCAGAAGAAAAGAGAGCATTGAAGGTTTGGACTATTGCACAATTACTGGCATAATCATGATTTACAGTTTTGGGCTTTCATATATGCATTACCAGTTGGTGTAATAAGCTTTGTACTACGTTTTAATATATATATTAATCTTACTGCACTTTAGGAGAAGTATGAAAAGGAATTGAAGGATGCAGCAGCTAGGGAACTCATGCAAGCAGAGGAGGTGGCAATGTTGGATAAGGTTGTAGAGATTTACAACCTCTATTGTTCATTTTGTTTGTTTTTGTTTTATATTTTATTTTTTTCTTTTATGATATCTTGCTGCAGTTTCTGTATGGTTGTAGGGGCTTTAGTGGAAGGAATATGAATAGGATTGGGGATGGAGCAAATTTGGCACAGGAAACACTTTCTCCTAGCCCATTTAAATGGAAGGGAACTTCTTTGCAAACCTGCCACAGCCACTAAATAATGTTGGTGGCCGGGGGCAGAACTGCATTGAGAAAGTTCGCAAAAATTCAACTTTCACCTTATATTTAGCTAAACTTTTCAAAAATATATATGGTTTCTCCCCCCCCCCCCCCCAATTATTGAAATCCTAGTTCCACCCCTGTTGGTGGCTGTTGTGAAAATTAATGAAGTTAGGCTGGGTGGAGCTCTCTGTGGCATAAAGATTTATACCTGTAACATCATTAAACCATTTGGCACTTAAAAATTTAAGATATGTTACTTACCTTTTTTTTTTTTTAATTTTGAAAAACTTTTGACTTACTACATTATTCACTAAAACTGTTGCATATAGGAATTTACCCATTTCTTGGGATCCATAAGGGCTTCCGTGTTTTAATAATCATGTGAAAATGTCTAGCCTACTTATACGAAGACTAATGAGTGTTTTTTTTCTCCGACTTAGTGTTGGATTTGTAGTGTATTTCACAACGTAAAGACAAGAAAATATGATATAAATGGAGAAAGAGATTCTCTTTATTAGTAGGATAAGGACAAACTGAAAAGTAAGAAAGAAGGAGAAAACACAGAGCTTAAAATCTAAAAACTTGGAAGTTCAGTTTTGTAAGTGTCATTCCCCTTCGTGGTTAATGAGCATATTTATTTGGGCTAAGTTGAACTTGAAATATCACCCTTTCCATAAGGCAGCAATTAATGTCAAGTAAACTTGGAGGAAAGCAGTAGCAAAAATGGAGATGGATTCAAGAATTCTTCTCTGCTGATAAAGACAGACACAGACACGCACACATTCACATGCACTGTTTTGTTAGCTATTTCAGTACCTATAATCTACTCATGACCATCATAAATTGACTTCTTCTTCTTTTTTAACTAATTTTTCAGGATTTAAAGAGGGAAAGGGCAAAAGCAGTTCTTTCTCTTAATGCACTTCAAGAAAAATTGGAAGAGAAACTAAAGATGGAACTTAAACAAAAGGTGCAGTTTAAGCTTTATACTGTCAAAATGGAAATAGATATATCAGTTTCTGATTACTATTGAATATAACCTGCTTATCCTTGATAATTTCAGGAAATCGAAGAAGAATTAAAGTTCAAAAAACTTCAGGAGCTTGCAAAAGCAGAACTTGCTGCAGCAATCACAAGTGAGAAGGCAGCCCAGATTGAGAAAATGGCAGAAGCAAATCTTCATGTAAGATATTCACTGAAGTCTCATTAAAATGAATAGATGCTGCTACATGTTGAGCTATGGTTCTATATTTCATATGTGTCATTCTCTTTTACTTTTCTAATAAATTATTTACTTAATAAATAAAAAATTCTATATTTTCAATTTGTTGCACATATTTACTCTTTAAGAAGGGAAGATTTAATTAAGAATCTGATGCAAGTTTTGATTTTTAGGGTTATTATCAGAGAGAAAAAAAAGAAGAATTTTAGGGATATTTTAGGAAATGTAGGGATGCTTGTCATGGTTGCTTGATAGATGATTGCACAAAAAATTTGAAGTCTATAGAGTAAATCTTGTAAAAGAGATTAGTTTTGAAGATAAATTATCTGCTATAGAGCATATACAAGAAAATTACATTCAAAACTACAACTTGCATATATCAACGGTTTAGCGCGCTCGTTGATAAAGTTTGGAAAGAACGGGAATGATAGAAGCTAGAAGCGGGTGTTGGAATCTGAGATTCCTTAGGGATCTCCATGATTGGGAGCTAGAAGGGGTTAATGAGCTGATGGATTTACCTTATTCCACACAGGTTATAGAAAGGAATAAGGATTGTTTACATTGGAATCTAGATAGGAAAGGGTGGTTTAGTGTTCAATCCTATTATGCATGTTTGAGATGGGGGCCTACATTCATGTTCCCTTGGAAAGGTTTTTGGGGTAGTAGGGTTCCATGTAAGGTAGCTTTGGTTTTTTTTTTTTTTTTTGGGACAGCAACTATGAATTCCATTCCGACTGTAGATAATCCTGTTAGTCGGAGGCTAGTGCTTGTGAATAGATGTATAATGTGTAAGGGCGTTAGTGAAACAGTTGAGCACTTGTTGTTGCACTGCATCATAGCTAGAGAGCTGAGGTCTTTTTGCATTTACAGCTTTTGAGGTACTTTGGGTGGTGCTAGGCTAGGTACTTGATTTGTTGATTATCTGGAGAGAGGCATTTAGATGTCACCAAAACAAGGTTTTGTGGCAAGCTACTCCGAACTACATTGTGTGGACCATATGGAGAGAGGAATTGCCGAAGTTTTAGAAAATAGCTTTTTGAGATCCTTGTTTGAATATTGTACTCTTTTTTTTTATTTTATTGGGGGCTGTTTTGTAGTTCTGGTGTTTGTTTTTTGGGACCTCATGAGCATCCATTTGTAATTCTTTAAGGGTGCTCACAATTGAGCAATCTTTCTAATAAACTATTCTCCTACTTATCAGAAGAAAAAAAAAAATGGTTTAGTTTCTCACTGCAATGCTGTAATCTAATATTACTGACAATTACAAGTCTGCCAATGTCATTTTGAGTCATAAAAGTAATTACTTGATGTTTGAAGTTCCTAAATATAGAGAAATGAAGAAAAAGACATGACTAGGGAATGCAGTAAGAGGATATAAATAACAAGATATTACTTAATGTTTGGAGTGAAGAATTGATATAGAATTCAAATATTTTAAAATTTAATACTAATATTAGTATTTAAAGATGAATAAAAAACAAGAAAATGGGTAAAATAGGTACAAATAATAAAAGTGATTTTGAAGTTATAAATTACAATAAAACACATAATCCATGATCTGCATTTGCGATTTATAGAAATTTGGAAATTTGAAGGTTTCTAATGTTCTAAAGCACTGGATATTGTGTTTATGCTTAGCCCTCCTTCTTTCTTCTTTATTTTTATTATTATTTTTTAGCAAATAAAAAAATATTTTATGGAAAAAATAAAAAGTACACCGGGTATGTACAATGTATCTTCCTGATGTATATTTATCTCCCATTCTTAAGGAAATCCAAACTTCTACCTGGGACGTATTTGTGTTGTATCCATGGTGCTAATGGTAATACTTTCCCTTGGAAGAGTATATCGTGTGTCAAGGCCCCTAAGAGGGGTGTCTTTCCTTTTGTGAACTGTTGTTTGAGTTAAAATTCTTACTATTGATAACCTTGTCAAGAAAGGCTTATCTTTAGTAGGATGGTGCTGCTTGTGTCAGTGTAGTGGGGACATGGTGATCCATTTATTGCTTCATTGTGATGTTACTTATGCTTTGTGGTATGAAGTATTTAACATGTTTGGAGTTCAGTGGGTGATGCCTTTGACAGTAGCATCCCTTTTATTTGGTTAGAGGAATTGGTTTGAAAAGCATTCTTTGGATATTTGGAATGTGGTGCCACCATGTTTGATGTGGTTAGTGCTGAAGGATTGCAACTCTCATACGTATAAGGATATTGAAAGATCTCTATATCAGTTGAAATCCTTATTGATTCGTACTTTTTTTGAGTGGTCTAGGGCTTGGGGTTTTACACATTGTACTCTTATTTTTGAGTTTCACAATTATCTTAGATTTTCAGTTTTATTCTTTGTAATTTTTGAAGATACTTTGTGTTCATCATTGTGAAGATGACGTAATTCTCTTTTTCAATAAAATTTCATCAATTACTTATCCAAAAAAAAAAAGTATTAGTGCTGTATCCTTGCTGTATTTGTGCCATATACATTGTATACATACACAGATATGTATGATGTATCTGATGCATATCCCAGCATATTGGATGTGTCTCAGAGTCTTGATCAGCAGGTGTTTAGTATCTGTGCTTCAACAGCCAATGAACTCTAACTCAACCGATATCTCCCCCCCTCTTATAAGTGTTAGGTGGAGGGTGAGGTTATGAGTTCAAGACCCATCGTGTGTGTTTTTAACTTACCAATTAAAAAGCGTCTGTGCTTCAATAGAGTTTTTGGCATAGACACAGAATAACACATTTCTATCATTTTTAACAAATCTATATCATGGAAAAAAAACAAGTCTATACCATTGGAATTTCGTGGTAGGTTTGATTTTGCTATACTAAACATCAAGTGAATGAGATTGAAATCTTGAAATATTAACAAAAAAGTAGTGCATTTCCATAGATGTAGATGCTCTGAAAATTAGAAAAGACAACCAATCTTGTAGTTTATCAGGGCAACATATCTTATTTTATATATCTATAGTACTGCTTATCCCCCCCCCCCCCCCCCAAAAAAAAAAAAATTAGACTTATCAAAATATATCTATAGTACTGGTTTAGAAAGAGGGATTTGCACATCTAAAGTAACCCCAGAAAGACCTTAGGAACAACTCCGTAAAAGTCGAAAACCCACCAAAAGAAACATTAGAGAAAGTCATACTGGCCTTGTAGATAATGTGTTCCATGGGCCACTCACTTGTTGCTCTGTGTAATGATCAAGGCATTTGAGATATAAGTCTGATAAGTTCTATTTATCTGGCTGTATGCTTTGATTTTTTTTTTCTTTTTGGTAAGCATGTATGCCTTAATTCTAACTTCCAAGAGTCTTGAAGCTCCAAAGGTTTCATTGAAGCCAGAAACGTAACTGAAGCCTAGAAGGAGATGATAGTGGTTAGCTTCTTTGCTAAACTCAAACTTGCCGAAACATTAGTTTGTATTATATATTTGTAGCCAAGAGCCTTGTAACTCAACTAGCTCCTCTTGATGTTTCCAACAAAGACATCCAAGGTTCAAATTCCCCAACTTCCAATTATCGATTTATCAACAACAAAAAAAACCCTTAGTGGCAGGGGAGGGTGAGGATAGCTTGATTTGGCAGCTGAATCGTAGTGGTGTTTTTAATGTGCGATCCTTTTATATTGCTTTACTGAAAGCCCCCTCTGTTTCTTTCCCTTGGCAGAGCATTTAGTGTGTAAAGGTACCTAAAAGGGTATCTTTCTTTTTATGGACAGCTGCTAGGGGTGAGATTCTTACAATAGATAACCTTGTTAAGAAGAATTTGCCCCTTGTTAATTGGTGTTGTCTTTGTAGGCATGATGAGGAAACTGTGGATCACATTTTGCTTCATTGTCAGTTTGCATCTGCTTTGTGGTGTGAGGTCCTTATTATGTTTGGGGTTCAGTGGGTGATGCCGGATGCTATTGTTTCTCTTCTTTTTGCTTGGAGGAATCGGTTGGGAACTGACTCTTCTAAGGTTTGGAATATGGTACCAGCAGGCCTTATATGGTAGTATGGAAGGAACGTAATGCCCGAACTTTTGAGGACATTGAGAGACCTATAGATATGTTGAAGAACTTGCTTGGTAGGACTTTGTTTGAGCGGTCTCGTATTTGGGGACTTACGCATTGTAGTTCCCTGTCTGATTTTCTTATCTCTATTAGACTTTCCTTATGATTTGTATGTTTTTCTTTCAAGGGCAGTGAGTTTACAATCATAAACACATTGTTCTTTTTCATCAATTAAACTCTTATTATCTATCAAAAAAAAAAAAAACCCTTAAAAAAAGATGTTTTCATATAATCAAATTATTCTCATGATATTGTAGATTGCATATCGCAAGAATTAATATGTTTTTACCCATTTGACTCCCTGAATTGTTAAATAATGGACACTAATTTAGTTCTCTCTTTTCTAGATAAATGCCTTGTGCATGGCATTTTATGCACGATCGGAAGAAGCTCGTCAGAGTCACTTTGCTCATAAGCTTGCCTTGGTAAAATTTTCATCTCCATGTTATCATGCTTTTGTTTTGTTTTTTTGTTTTTTGTTTTTTTTGGTGTTGGTTTTTTTTTTTTTTTTTTTTCATCTTCATAATTTTTTGTTTTTCCTCAAATTGTTCTTTTTGTTATTCTTTTAAGGAAGAGTAATTTATTTTTTGATAAGTAAGAAAGATATATATTCAAAAAATTGCTTTATGCAGAAAGAGCATAAAGCAAACCAAAGATTAAGGAAGAGTAATTTCTCATTATATTAAATCATTTATATTTTATTTAGGCTACCACATTAACATCTTAGCAATTATTTGTATCTGGGTCTAACAGGGAGCAGTGGCACTAGAAGATGCACTTTCTAAAGGACTGCCAATTCAGACAGAAATAGATGCTTTGCGCTCTTACCTTGATGGCGGTGATAAAGACCCAATTTTAGATGTGGTCCTATCATCCCTTCCCGAAGAAACACGTAAAAATGGCACAGATACACTATTGCAATTGAATCACAAGGTAATTTATTTGTTTGTCCTATCATTAACATGAATGGTAGTGGATTTTATTTCTCCTACTATTAACTACTTATCCAAAAAAAAAATTCTCCTATTATTAAGCACAAATACTTCTTAATGCTTTTGATTGTTATCTTTTTGTAAGCTCACTGGGACTTGCTTCAATAACTCTATTAATTATTGCTAAAGAGCATAAGTTGCAGTCCTTCTAATATAGTACAATAAGCTGATTACAAAATTTTTTGATAGCACTTTTATTTGGTTAGTAATGTGTGGCTGTCTAATTTATTTAAAATATTTTTTTATTGATTTTTGCATTGTTATATGCTAATGTCTAGTCTAAGAAATTATAAATGATTTCATCATGTCAAGCTTGAAATGCATAACATCTTTTGTTTCCAAAAGATGAAAGCTGTGAGGTTGGGCCTGCTTTAAAAATATATATATATGTCCAGCTAATCAGTGATGATGTTCTTTATTCATTTCTTCATTTGATAGGAGGGTCTTTAATTATGAGGCTATTGCATCTGTTAATGTCATATTCTATGTTTGCTAGTAAGTTTTCCATTTCTTCTCCCCCCCCCCCCCCCCCCCCCCCACAATACTCTCTGCAAAACCTTGTTACTTTCCACTCCACCCCCCCTTTTTCTATGTCAATCTTAACTCAATACCTCCTCTCTCTCTCTCTCTCTCTCACACACACACACACACACGTCTGATGTGAACAGTGTGAGTTTTCAATTTTGCATTTGATGGCTAATATAGCATAGATGTTCATATTATCATATTCTGTTGCAGGATTGGTTGCTATTGTTGCATTAGGCTTCGATTTTAAGCATTAGTGCTAACACACCTGTTTATTTGGCCATCAATGGTCTAGTTGAAAATCTTGGTTCTAAAATGTGCTATCATAGCATAAGTTTCAACATCTTGGTGTTTGAAATAATGAATAAGAGGAATGTTATTGTTGAATATGATGAGAAGATGACATTTTTTATATATAACTTATCTTTCCTATACATTGAACCTTTTTTTTTTTTTGGTTGTTTTAAGCAGTCTTGACAATTTTAATTGCCAAGTTCCTGTCTATTGTAGATGACAATTTTTAAAATATAAATTAACTTTCCAATTGATTAAACTTTTTTATTTATTCATTTAAAAAAATTGTTTGAAGCAGTCTGGAAAAATTTATATGCCAATTTCCTGTCTATTGTAGAAGTTTCACTAACTTTAGAAGTGAATTATAAAGAATGCAATTTTTTTAATTAATTCTATAAATAAAGAAGTAAATATTTTTAAATTAATGAAAAAAAATGAGAGCTCTGAACATTCTTTTTCTTTAAAGTCCTGTGAATTCCTTTCTCTCCAAACAGTCCACATCAAAAGAAGGAATTGTGCTCCACAGCTAACCAGCCCTTCTGAAATAGCAGCCATCCCTTGATGTCCCCCACCACCGTATTCTGTTATGGCCACATAGTTGCCAAAGGCGTTGGTTTGTTGTTGGACCATGATGACTTTGTTGGCCTCCTTGTTAGTACTCACAAAAGTCTTGGAATCAGCCTGTGTGAGTTCCAACCAGGTCTCAAGGAGCCACTTCACACTGTTTTGTCCCATGAATACCAGTCTAAGGAAGTATTTGCCCCTCATGTATTCTTAACATAGAGATGTTAACCCCCCTCTTAGGGGAGGGGCTTTTCGGAATTGTGTTCTGTAGCCTGTGCAATACTTAGGGGAGGGTCTTAACGTAAACATCTGCAACCGGCGAGGGAAGTCTGGGGAAGGTGCTGGTGATTCCTTACAGCGGAGGAATACTTTTTGACTCTCTGAAAACTTTTCGCCTCTTGTTATCAGCAAGTTTCCTCATGACTACTTTGTTGCTGGCCTTCTAGATAGAGCCCAAACATGTTTTTTCTCTCGCAAGAAAAAGAAATATTGGTGAGGTAAGAGAAGGGAAAGCAACAATAGAAAACAAAATTGACAGGGGAGGGAATTGAAGGTCCAGAAAAGAATTTAAGGTGGAAACTGGAGAAGGGTCTTCTTCTTCATTGGCTGCAAGCCTGCTGCTAAATTGTATGCCAAATTTCTTGTTAGTTATCCACTCTCATGTGCAGTTTTTGGAGATTATGATTTCGTTAATGCTCCATTGGTTCAGATTTTCTGTTTACTACTTCCTTAACTAAAACATGTCGCATATAGGATGAGGTGACTAGCTGTTTGAGCAATTTTCTTAGATTCTTGTAAATAGATATCATTTAATTGATCTTGTTGCAAATGTTTGAATTCTTGGGAACCATTTAATGTAACTAATGGATAGTGATGGATGTTGTTGAATACTTAAAAAGAAGTTTTTGGTAGAAGTGATTCATGTTGATCTGTGTATGCATAGATGCATAACACATTAAAAGTTTTTAGTAAAAGTGATTCATGTTGATCTGTGTAAAGTGTAGATGCTCCACCCGGCTATTGTTCCTACTGTTCTCACGATCATAAAAAAGTTTTTAATCATACTAATTCCAAATATTTTTACCAATATCCTTTTGTAATTTCTCTATGATCTTATGATTCTCGCAGTTTGATGCCTTGAAAGGGACATTACGGCACTTCAGCCTGATCCCACCAGGTGGCGGTGGCATCCTTGCACATTCTTTAGCACATATTGCATCCTGGTTAAAGGTATGCAAATAAGAGGCCTACTCTACCCTTAAATACACACATAACTCACTCATTTTAAGTTAATTGACTTTGGCTTTTGGCTTTTTGTTTAGGTTAAGGAAGTTGATCAGTCAGGTGATGGGATTGAATCTGTCATCAATAGAGTTGAGGGCTATTTAGCAGAAGGAAAACTTGCCGAAGCAGCAGCTGTTCTTGAAGAAGGTGTTAGAGGAACCCAATCTGCAGAAATAGTTGGTGATTGGCTGAGGCAAGTAAGGAACAGGGCTATTACGGAGCAAGCTTTAACCCTGCTTCAATCTTATGCTACGGCCATTAGCCTTAAGTAAATCGTGAGTTTTGAATATCAACTGATTCATTGATTTTGTAGTTAAGTTTACAAAAATGGTCTGGTTTTTTCAGACTACAGGAAGAACAAGATGACCTCTACCCTTGAGGCTTGAGCAACTTTTACTTCACTGCAGTTTTGTATGTAATTTCAATTTCTATTTACTGACTCTGTCAGATCATGATCTACTGCCTCTGAATAATTTGTTTTCATTACCTAAAAACAAACTTTTCCATGTTTCCAAAAAAGGAAAAGAAAAAGAAATTGGTTATATAGGTTCTAAATGGGCCTATTCTGATAGTTGTACACATTCTACATGATTCTTCAATTTTTATTTATTTTCTTGAGTATAAGATAGAAACTGTAATGAGATATTTTAAGATGGAGTAAGAACAACTCAATCACAAAAAACCTCAGTTTCGTGACTTAGCACTTGGCAGATCGCAGTTGGCATTTGACACCAGAGGATGTGATGTCGAGTCGTTGGGGTGCATGCTAAATGAGTCTATTTACCTTAACAAAAAATATTTACAATATATTAACAAGTTCTTTCTATGGTGGACAATGGATCCTACAATATTCACAATAAATTATAGATAGTGACAAATGTGTGCAAGGATGGGAACATGATTTCGAATTAGGGGGAAGTATAAACAAAAAAATATTAAAAAATATGGGGGGATGCTTAACAGTCAATTTTTTAATAGGTTTTTGTTAAAATTTTGGGCTAATGATATGCGGACTATGATTGTTTGGGCTGATATGTGGAATTGTTTGGGTTGATATGTGGAGGGGCCAAGATTGTGGAAGGAAATGAGTCAAAAGTTTTTTTTTTTTTTTTGCGTCCAATTCGGATTGAGCCCTATTATCTTTTTTAAAAAACTGCAACTCAAATATTCGGTTTTAACTAGCTTTACTGATAAAATCTATTGGGGGAGAGAAACATACCTAGGAGAACACCACTTGACCTAACTATATCATATTAACTTATGAGTTTGGGTTCAATTATATTATATTAATTATTCGTCATTCTCATTATTATTTAATATGAGACCACTCACACGGTTCAAGCTTTGGTCTAATGTCCAATGACACTAGACTCGCTGAGATAGTGATACGTGTTCACTTTTGAACACATATCACCATCTAACTAGATCGAGTGCATTAGATCTAAACCAAGTCTCACTCACACATGTATTCTTAATAAAGTTTCTTATTTTTGAATTAGTATGGGTGGATGTTTCATTGTCAATTTTTTAATAGGTTTTTGTTAAATTTTTGGGCTAATGATATGCGGACTATGATTGTTTGGGCTGATATGTGGAATTGTTTGGGTTGATATGTGGAGGGGCCAAGATTATGGAAGAAAATGAGTCAAGCTTTTTTTTTTTTTTGGGTCCAATTCGAATCAAGCCCTAATATCTTTTTTTAAAAAGCTGCAACTCAAGTATCTTCAGTTTTAACTAGCTTAACTGAAAAAATCTATTGGGAGGAGAGAAACATACCTAGGAGAACACCACTTGACCTAACTAAATTATATTAACTTATGAGTTTGAGTCCAATTATATTATATTAATTATTTGTCATTCTCATTATTATTCAATATGAGACCACTCACACGGTTTAAGCTTTGTTCAGTGTCCAGTGACACTAGACTCATTGAGATAGTGACACGTATTCACTTTTAGACACATGTCACCATCTAACTGGGTCGAGTGCACTGGATCTAAACCAAGTCTTACTCACACATGTATTCTTAACAAAGTTTCTTATTTTTGAATTAGAGATGTAGAATTCAAACTCCACATATACTAAAAAATCAATTAGTGCTTTTATATATATATAAACACACTTAGTGAGGGTTTGGATTCACATTTCCACGTCTGAGTTTTGCGTTTTCAAGTTTTTTTTTTTTTTCCTCTGCTTCACGCGTTTCAGAGACTCAGCCGCAAGATTTGACTATTCAACTGTGAACAGTGCACAAATGCACTGTTCATGGGTCTCACAAATTTCACTTTTTAACAACTTTTTCATTAAAAATGGGTCCCGCGGTACTATTCACACATTTTAAAATTATTTTGCTACAGTGTTTTCAGTTTTCAGTTTTCAGCAATAAGTTCTATCCAAACGGACTCTTAATTGTTTACACAAGTTATCAGCAGATAGCATTACTTACACAATATGACAATAATACGATGCACTAAATTTCTATTCCACTCCTACTAGGATAATTTCTTCCATAGTTCGATCCTGCTTGGCTGATTTTGTGCGTTTGATCTTATTGTATATATCAAAGAGTATAACTAAGCCCCTCTTCAAGCTAGTCAATTTGCACAGTACTTGGACCTTACATCGGCCTTGGTTTGAAGCCTACTAGTATTTTATTATTTTTCCACAAATATTAAATTTGATTATATTTATAAAAAAAAAAGACGAATACTTCCTTATTTTACCAAAGCAAAAGGAAAAAAATCGAAGGGATCTTATCATAGCAAGGCTGAAAGTTGAGTAACTTTACTGGAGTCTAAAATACATGCATATTTAGATACGCTACAATTACTTGGTTAATTTGATGTAGTTTTATAATTTGGTAAAGTGTTGGATATGTTGTTGGTATATTGACTATATTCTACTCATGTATACACTGAATAGCTTTGGACATTTCATTTACTAGCCTTCTACATTTATCTTTTATGTTTTCTTTGTTTTTATCATCTTTTCCTCATCCCAATGAAAAAGGTGACACCATCAGGGCTGCTCAATTTCATTGATGGACTTTGGTCAAGCAGTGGTACAGAGAGGATCATCATCTTTAGTTCTTTACTACCAATTGTAGAGAAAAATTGGATCCAGCTTTGAGGCGGTCAGGATGCATGGATGTTCACATTAGCATGGGCTATTGCACCCCAGCCGGATTTAGAGTGCTTGTTTCCTCATACCTTGGAATTGAAGACCATGGTCTCTTTGGAAAGATTGAAATAAAATTCATCAAGTTGCTCTTCAAGGTCTTGTGGAATTTCTTAGTGCAAAGAAAGAAGAATGAAGCTGATGAGGCCAGGGCAATAGTAGTTTCACATCGCTTATTGTGTATAGCTCATATACGCAGTGTCATGCAAGCTAAATACTATTTTACAATTTTTACTGAAATTGTGTTTTTAAAATGTAAAAACATGATTTCAAAGGAGTGTGTATGACAATGTGTAATAAGCTATGCGCAACAAGCTTTACCAAGATTGTGGGAGTGAAATGAGATCCATCTATCTAACCTAGCTATCTAAGTGATTTGAATTTTACCAACAATACTACCAAGGAAAAAAAAGAGATAGAATAAATGGTATATCCATTTGAAAGTGATGTGTCGCAAAGGATAACGTAGCATGTTATAATTGGTGTATAATAAAAGTGATTAGCAGTGGATCTATTTTAAAGTAATATTTCAATTACAACTTAACACCTTAACAAGTAGTGAGAAAAAAAATTGTATCACTAGTATCTCTTGAGCTAAAAGGCTCACGAGATTCATATTAGCTAGTAGCACAAATGACAGAATGAACAAGATGAAAGACTATATTGATCAGTTTCAGAGTTTGATTGTTGGACTTTTGGAGTTTAGTTAGATTGACTGATTGTTGTCTGGAAGTTGGAATGATCAAGATTGATGACATAATGAACGAGATGAATAACTGTGTTGTTTAATTAGAGAGATTGATTGCTGCACTCTCGGGAAGTTCTTCACGGGGAGTTATTGGCATTACACCCAGACATGCTCAAGAGGTCGGTCGAGCATAATTCGCCTTTCTTGGTAATTAGGAGGGATGATTGGACAGGCTTGAATTGGAGATTGAGAAGATTGGGCTGACTAATTTATAGATAGTGACAAATATGTGCAAGGATGGGAACATGATTTCAAATTAGGGGGAAGTATAAACAAAAAAATATTAAAAAAATATGGGTGGATGTTTTATTGTCAATTTTTTAATAGGTTTTTGTTAAAATTTTGGGCTAGGGATATGCGGACTATGATTGTTTGGGCTGATATGTGGAATTGTTTGGGTTGATATATGGAGGGGGCCAAGTTTATGGAGGGAAATAAGTCAAGTTTATTTTTTTGTGGGTCCAATTCGTATTAAGCCCTAATATCTTGTTTTTATTTTTAAAAGCTGTCAAGTATATTCAAGTTCTAACTAGCTTAATTGATAAAATCTATTCGGGAGAGAAGTATACCTAGGAGAACACTACTTGACCCAAATATATTATATTAACCTATGAGTTTGAGTCTAACTATATTATATTAATTACTCACCATTCTCATTATTATTCAATATGGGACTTCACTTACACGGTTCAAGCTTTGGTCCAGTGTTCAGTGATACTGAACTCATTAAGATAGTGACATGTGTTCACTTTTGGACATAGGTCACCATCTGACTGGGTTGAGTGCACTGGATGCACTTGACATAAACCAAGTTTCACTCACACATGTATTCTGTGGGGAGTAAAAAGACCTAAGCAGGCATTTGGGCCTTTGAGCTCTAGCAAGGAGGGCCGATCTGTTCTTAAGCTAAGAATTTGTTAATACTGTGAGTCGGCCCATACGCCGAAGATCCGAGGGCACATCCGAGGGTGAATTTCTCCTCGGACAGACCCAAGAGAACTCGGAGATTCCCTACGAAGGTCTAAACAAAATTCCGAAAAGATTGTTAGTTAAAAGGGGGAAACCCTGAACCATTTAGATACATCGGTGTTAGAAAAATATCATGAGCAAAGGCTGCCACCTCCACATTAAAGACTCTGCACCTACCTCTCTGACCGCATTAATGGGGAAGTGACCCATGAACAGTAGAACAAAAAACTTCTGATTACTATTCAAAGGCACTAAGAGAAAAAATATCTAAAAAAAGATGGGATTTGAGGGACAGGTGGAGGAGGCATCAGGAGAAGAAGTATTTAAGGGGGGTAAAGGCCAAAGAAAAGGGGGGATCGGTCAATTGTAAAGAAAGAAATTAAGAATTTTAATTTTTTAAGAGAGAAAGAGAAATAATACAGAAGTGGTCCTCGGCTTACGTCCGAGGAGGTCCATTTGCAATTATCATTCATTATTTACAAGTGTTTGCACTCCTTAGCCTGTTATCAAGTTTCCAATACCTCTAACCTAGATTTGAAGTCCCACTCTACAAATTTCATTGTTTAAGGTTCATTGGGCCTGAGCCCATAATCGTCTTCGGGTCCAGATGCAATTGTGCGCTTACATATTCTTAACAAGTTTTTTATCATTGAATTATAGATAGAATTTAGACCCACATACACCAAAAATTAATTAGTGCTTATATATATATATATATAATATATATATATATATAAACACACATTAATTTTTTTACACAAGTTATCAGCAGATAGCATAACTTACACAATATGACAATAATACGATGCACTAAATTTCTATTCCACTCCTACTAGGATAATTTCTTCCATAGTTCGATCCTTGCTTGGCTGATTTTGTGCGTTTGATCTTATTTGTATATATCAAAGAGTATAACTAAGCCCCCTTCAAGCTAGTCAATTTGCACAGTACTTGCTTACATCGGCCTTGGTTTGAAGCCTACTAGTATTTTACTATTTTTCCACAAATATTAAATTTGATTATATTATTAAAAAAAAAAAAAAAGACGAATACTTCCTTATTTTACCAAAACAAAAGGAAAAAAATCGAAGGGATCTTATCATAGCAAGGCTGAAAGTTGAGTAACTTTACTGGAGTCTAAAATACATGCATATTTAGATACGCTACAATTACTTGGTTAATTTGATATAGTTTTATAATTTGGTAAAAATGTTGGATATGCTATTGCTATATTGACTATATTCTACTCATGTGTACACTGTGAATAGCTTTGGACATTTCATTTACTAGCCTTCTACATTTATCTTTTATGCTTTCTTTGTTTTTGTCATTTTTTCCTCATCACAATGAAAAAGGTGACACCATCAGGGTTGCTCAATTTCATTGATGGAATTTGGTCAAACAGTGGTAAAGAGATGATCATCATCTTTACTACCAATTTCAGAGAAAAATTGGATCCAGCTTTGAGGCGGCTAGGATGCATGGATGTTAACATTAACATGGGCTATTTCGTCCCAGCCGGATTTAGAGTGCTTGTTTCCTCATACCTTGGATTGAAGACCATGGTCTCTTGGAAAGATTGAAACAAAATTCATTGAGTTGCTCTTCAAGGTCTTGTGGAATTTCTTAGTGCAAAGAAAGAAGAATGAAGTTGATGAGGCTAGGGCAATAATAGTTCACATCGCTTATTGTGTATAGCCCATATACGCAGTGTCATGCTACCTAAATACTATTTTACAATTTTTACTAAAATCGTGTTTTTAAAATGTAAAAACATGATTTCAATGGAGTATGTATGACAATGTGTAATAACTTATGCGCAACAAACTTCACCATTGTAGGAGTGAAATGAGGTCCATCTATCTAATCTAGTTAGCTAGGTGATTTGAATTTTACCAACAATACTACCAAGGAAAAATAGAAGGTAGAATAAATTATGGATCCATTTGAAAATAATGTGTCGCAACTCACAAAGGCTAACGTAACATGTTATAATTGGTGTATAATAAAAGTGATCATCAATGGATCCATTTGAAAGTATTTCAATCACAACTTAACACCTTAACAAGTTGTGGAAAAAAAAAATTGTATCACTAGTATCTCTCGAGCTAAGAGGCTCAAGAGATGGCATATTAGCTAGCATGAATGACGGAATGAACAAGATGATCAAGATTGACTGATTGTTGTCTGGAAGTTGGAATGATCAAGATTGATGACATAATGAACAAGATGAATAACTGTGTTGCTTAATTAGAGAGTTCGATTGCTGCACTTTCAGGAAGCTCTACATGGGGAGTTATTGGCATTACACACAGACATGCTCAGGAGGTCGGTCGAGCATAATTCGCCTTTCTTGGTAATTAGGAGGGATGATTGGACAGGCTTGAATTGGAGATTGAAAAGATTGGGCTGACTAATTTGTTTTGTATTGGGCTTTAAATTTTGTCTTGGAGATTGGGAAGATTAGGCTAATTAGTTTGTTTTTTTTCATAGGTTGACGAGAATGTTTTGACAAGCATATTTTGTCTCACCGTTCCATAAAAAAGACTCTCGTCTAGTTAAAATTAACAAAGTCCATTTAACAAGGAAGTTTAGTTCCCGTTTAATTTTTTTATCATAAAATGACTCAATAATTTTAAACATGTGAAAGTTTTTTAGTGAAATTATATACAAGTAACGTAATCCACTAGTATTAGAATCCAGTTTCTAAAAAATATTTCATTTTACCATCTCAAAAGCTATTTTATCTATTATATTATACAATTTTACAATACACCTAATATCGCAACTTTTATTTTACCATACAACATATTAAAATAATGAGTCTGAATTCGGTAAGGATGAGGTGTAAAATTCATATTTTACATCATCTAATAAGAAATTTTCATATCAATATTTTACTTAAATTCAATACATCTTACCACACTTAATAATATTTCAATAAATTCTAAATTTGGTTGGATTTATATATGAATATTAGAATTAATTGAATTAAGTTGTGCTTATTGTTAAATATACAATAAGATGGTGTGACATGTTGGGATTGAAAGAGCAAAACATGAATTTTACACTACATCCTTACAAAATTTAATCTCTAAAAGAATATATATACACAATAAAATAATTTAACCTAATACCCAAATAAACCCAAAACCCAATAAAATATTATTTTAAAAATATACCTACAGTTGTAAAATATTTTACAACTTCCACTCCAAATAATGCTCAATTTTGTGGGTTGATGGTATAAAATACCATTTTGGGGGCTTACAATCCTCAGTACTGAAGCTCTAATAAGAATTGTATAATTTCTCCCGGGTTTACCTCCCCTCCTGTTGAAATTCCTCCCATTTTAATAGATTCAAAGCCAGAAAACAAGTCATCTCAAAATTCCATTTATTTCTCTCTCAACCAAACAATTCAGCAACCCTGACAAATCCACCGAACCACCAGTAACTTCTTATAGTATTTTTTTTTTTGTCCATTGGGCCTCTAATTTGGACCCCAAGGAATAAAATATAAATATATATATGGGCAAATCTTCATCTGTGACTAACTAACTGGAATTGGCAATGCATTCAGGGTTGACTTATTTGAGAAGGAGAATGTGACTTGAAGTTCATGGTTATTGGATCACAATTTAATAATTCTGGTAACAGTATCTACAAACTTTGATCTAAAAGTGACACTACAAACTGAAAATTGTGCGTTTTTGTACATCAAATTAGCCATACGTGGAAAAAAGGCGGCATTGGATCGATGTCAAAGAATTTGTTGATGTTTCCTCTTTATTTGAGAGAGGGGTTGAGCTAATAGTGAAAACGTCCAACTTTTAAGAAAGATCAAACATGCTTGGATAGTACAAATGGAAAAGTGCTATGTACGCAATATTTTTGTAATACTTTCACAATAAATTATAGGTGGTAACTTGTTATTGGTACTAATTTAAATTTAGCACTAAAATTACTTTTTTCCTTAACAGTAAGTATTAATATCAACATATCACTTAATTTTATTGTAAAAATGTTGTACTATCTCTTGTACAAATGGGTTCCAAAATGATATTTTCCCCACCTAAAGGCTAAGTAGAAGTTTGTTTTTGTTTTGACATAGATATTAGATATTAGATATATGGACAAATCCAGCGAAACAAATCTGGTCCTTTTTATATACATGGGCCAGCAAAAGCAATTCACTCCCAACTGTCAGTGGATGGAGACCACGTAGCTACCTCTGTTGAATTGGCTATTGAGAATTTCCAACTTTACAGACTATAATCATTAGAGGTTACTAAACCTCCTCACACACGCATGTGTTTTTTTTTTTTTTTAATATATATATATATATATATATATGTATGTATATATAATAATTTTTATTTTAACTACAAATAATTATAGTTTAAATATAAATTTTCTGTCATATCATAGTTTAATGAAATTTGAATGTCATTTTTATTTTTTTTAACTTTTTTTTTTAATGTAAGTGTGTGTGTGGGACTTGTTAATGAAAGGGGAAATTTTAAATTTCTCAATTTATCTCCGAGTCTTAATTTATCTTATTGTTAAATTACTTTCAATTAAAAAATTGGATTTTTTTTAGAGTATAAAAAGTAAACACTATAAAATATATATGACCTATGAATGAGCAGTTGAAATCTTCAATTGGTAAGATAAGATGGATATGCCATCCCTAAAGTGACAGCATACGAATATTTCTCTCCACCTAAACTTTTATAATTATATAAAAATGGGATATTGGGACAGTTTTGAATCTCCAAACTAACTCCATTATATGTTCTAAACTTGCACATGAAGAAACATACCCTCTTGAACTAGAACCCACTGATTGCTTAATGTTTGTCATTTGACAAGAAACATTATGTGATTACAGTCTTTATCAATTATCTTAATCTGGTATGAGTGTACAGTCTCAAACTCTCAATCATACACAGCCAAAAAATATTTAAAAAAATAGTCTCAATCATATGTGTTGAGAGATCAACTTTCATATGTTATTACTTATTATTATTATTATAGTTCCTTTATTTTTTATTAAGTAACATGGGCCCTGCCTCAAACAGAGAGGGAGAGAGATCCAATTAACAGAACTATCTAATATAAGGTTTCTCTGATTTTCATGTTCACATCATTTTAGTGCTGGTAATTTGGCATTGTGTCCTAATCATTCTCTCAGGTACCTGAGCAAACATTTGTAGAAAGTAGGATATGTATTCTTACTAAAAATTAAAAAAGATGTTTTCATAGATTGGCCTTGAAAATAACCTTCCAGAGCTCTCTATCTTTGGATTTACACAAGGTTTTGTTGTCTATTCTATTCATCATGATCGTTAATTATTCTAATCTGTAGAATTACTAGTACTTGAGGCAGTTTGGTCATTATGTCAAAAATACTGATTTAGCAACAAGAACTGTTAAGCATTTAATTGCCCAGTTCAAAAATTGGGAAAAAAATACGTGAAGCTATTGTTATTATAAATCTTAGAGAAATGTTATATTCACAAAATTTTTATAGTAAATTTTATGTTACAAGTTGCTACTTGCTGTTACTAGATGATAAAAAAAAAATAGTTTCAATGGTAATTTCTCCAAAATTTATTACATAAATAGTAGGAATTGATTTATGAGCTTTTAAACCCAAAATAATTAGAATATCTGAAATTTATTTCCTATATTATTGACGTAAGTTGTAATATAATTTATATTTATTATCACATCAATAATTTAATTTAATTTTCTATAATAAAATTAGTATTAATTTTAACTTAAAAACCACTCTTAGAGCATTTAGCAAAAGCAAAAATTCTAGTATTTTCTGAAGGAAAAAATTAATGAATTATGCAATTTATCCTTATTAGGTGTATCTCACTGTCTAGACTCTAGAGCATTGATAGCCTTTCATGAATAGAAAATTACATATAAATATTCTCAGCCAACTAAGAGAGCTAGAGAGGTACACATGGGCAGATTCTATGTTATCAGGCTTGGCTCCCCTCTTTTTCTTACGATCGAAGCCTTCAATACCATGCTCCCTCGGTTCCAAGACACTTTGACAGTGACACCAAAAGTACAAAAATGTTAAAATTTCTACTTTTTGATTGGTTGCATGACACATGTTACTAATAAAGTCTTCAAGGAGAATTTCCTTAAAAATAATTCAAGGGGAAATTTTTCACTTATTTTTTAAACAAATTGAAAACTTCATGGGTGGTAGAAAATCATTTATTAAAAAAAAAATAACTAATATTGCTTTCACATATACTAACGTTATCAACCAGACTTCTTTCAATTATTATTATTATTATTATTTTTCGTCAATGGCCTTCTAGCCTGTTATCAATCTGTTTTTTTGAGTAAACATTAATATTTATTAGAACACACATAAAAATAATACTAGTGTTTTAAATCGGGTTTATACTACATTATATAACCATAATATAATTATAAAAAGTCTAACATTTGTAGTTGCAGATTGAAATTATAAATCGCAGACACTAAACACACAACTAATGTGAAATATTATTTATAAAAAGAAAAATAAGCATTATTATTATTATTATTATCTTTTCTTCATGACAAAGGAATATATAAGGTTTATACTTTATACCAACGTCTTATCATATATGGCAATTAAATATTAAAGTACTCACGTTACTTTTTCCATTAGTTACCAAATTAGTCAAGCAACTTTTTTAGTCCAATGATCTTATAATTTTTCTTTTCTTTTTTTCTTAATTATTTATAAAATATCTTAAGTCTGATTCATCGTACTTGTGGGATTTGTGTTTTTTTTTTCTTTATTTTTTTTTTTTAAATAAACCTTTCTTGAAAAGAAAAAGAAGAAGGAGAAACAGTATGCGATTTTAAGGTCTTCCACATTCTTTTTTAAGAAATATTCTTTTGCCTTTTACTTTTTTTTTTACAATGTTTAATATTTGTACTATTCTTGAAAAGAAAAATGAGAAATCAATGATCTAAAAAAATGGATTGTTCAAAGAACCGAAATTTTTTTTTTTTGAAGAGCTCTAATATTTTAATGTTAGACCAAGGTTTAATTGGATGTTAAACCATTATGACGTTATAAATATTAAAATAAAAATATTTAAAGAATATGCAAATCCCATGTTGTAAAAACAACTTAATGATTTACTTGGTCTCTTCTTATAAGGAAAAGCATGATTCAAATTATCATCCCCCACTTGTTGAGGGTCTTGTGACAATTAAATTATCCAAAAAAAAAAAATTTTTTTGAATGAAGTAATATGTTACAGTTTTTCTAATGTAAATAAGGGAGAGCCTTTAACAATAAATGTTAAGGGTTCCACTTTAAATAAATAAATAAACTTATTTTTTCCTTTATAAAATAACATGTATTTTTTTTTGTGTTAATAGCTTTATTGCTCAATTGACAATCTTTGGTGTTTAAAAAAAAAAAAAAAAAAAAAAAAACCTCCAAAGTACAAATCCCCTCCCCTCATCTCAAACTATCGAATTATATATTTATATATATATACACACACACACACTCACACGTAAACTCCTTTCAATTTGCATTGAATGTATGTGCTAGTTTTTATCGGGGCCTTGCATTTTAAGTTAAATAAATAACTTAGTCCATTTATTCTTATAATAATAATTATAATAAAAATCATAAATATGACTTTTATAAATAAATAAAAAAAGGTCAAACAAATTTGAAGAAATTAACGGGTCAAAAGTTGAATGAAAATATTTACCATTTTCTAAAAAATTAGTTATTCATATCTTATTTAAAAAGTGTAAACACAATGTTATTTATCAAGGGAAGTAAACCCTAGCCCTTCAAGTGCAAAGTTAAGATACAACCTAGATGACTAAATAAGATAGAGAGATCCCTATGAAGAAGAGGGTGAAAGATCTGAATAGGGAAAAAAAGAAAGTAACATCATTGTAATCCAAGAACAAATGTAAACCTATACCTCGGACCATTCTCGAGGAACATAACTTAATCAATCAAAGGCTAATGTTATTCAATTTCCTTGTCTCACATTTATTCTAAGCACTTATTCTCTTATCACAAGATTAATTCACTCTAACAAGGGTAACCAATGTTGATTGGCATCCCATTTCTATAAATTAATTGTGTGAGGTTAAAAGTTAGCTTAATTAATTTTTTTCCACCGCACATACTTTACTGGACAACATTCTTACAAGTCTTTTTTGAAAGATTTGACAAAAAAAAAAAAGACCATTAATAACATTCAACTTATGTTGGATTTTGAATATGAATCTAATTATTGCTATATTTTAAATTATGGGTTTTGTTAACAAATGTCTTAAATGCACAAATTAAATATTAATAAATATTTAATTACGAGTTGTAATGTATATTTTTCAAAGAAAAATATACTCTTGTTAATGATTCATTAATCTACATGCATGAGTAATTCTTAGGTACTCCCGGAGCACGGAGAATGGTGCTCCCTCCTCTCACATTCATGGTGTGACCCGTTCATTAAATGCATGGTGGGGCCTACCATGAATGTGAGAGGAGGGAGCACCATTTCTCTATACTCCGGGACTACCTAAGAATTTTCCCTACATGCATAACTTATTGTGGTTATGTGTGTTTTTTTGATATATGTGTACAATTTGATTTTAGGGCATTTAATAAAACATTTAATGCACCACACACTGTCTTAAGGACATTCATTAACATTTTTTTTTTAAAAAATGTATCAATATTCAATACATATTTATGAGGTTCTAGTTATTTATTATATATAGCATAGTAACAATTCCATTAATTTTATATTTAGGAAATGCTAATATTTTAAGTCAACAATATTAATAATTCATTTAAAGAAAATTTCTTTAGGAAAAGAAAAAAAGAACAGTTAATGTTTTGATAAATTTTTTCTATTTTTCTAAAATGGATTGTTAACCATTACTTAGCTTAACCTTTTATATTTATAATGTTGACTTAATCAATAATTTAGATATACCGTACTTTATTGCTTTGACCAAGCCATTCTAATTGTGTTTTCCTCAATAATTTGTTTTTTGTCATCAGATTAAGACACCATTTGATTTTTGATTTAGGAAGAAATCGAACATAAAATCTCTTATTCAACTAGAAGAGATTTTAACAATTGAGTCAACTTCAACCCACTTATTTATGAGGGGTTTTTATCTTCAAGTAGGATACAACTTATGTTCAGTATATCAATGCATTGGACCAAAACTTAACCCTTTCAAGTTTGTGAATAATGGTGTTAGGATTTTGGTCTAGCGGACAACATTGAAACCAAAATTAATTTTCTAAAAATACTAATCAATATTAATAAAACAGAAATAAAAAATTAATTAGAAATATAATTTTATAAACAAATTAATATACATGTAAAAAAAAATCTCATACCCATTTAATTCATTATAGTGTTATATCTACATGAGATTGTCCCTTAACCCATAAATTTTGAAAATTAACCATTGCTAATACATGGTTGGAAATTTTATCAAGTACATGTAATATTCTAAATATAACCATGGCATAAGAGCACCCTTTTTCTCTTTGATTTATTGATTAAGTAATTTTTTTGGGTTTATTTGCCTTATTAGGGTGGGTATATTTCTTTAAAATTTTATTTATTTATTTATTTTTAAATTCAGTTATATAACTTAAAATTTTTTTTTTTTAAATGTAATGAAGAAAATGGAGTTTGGCAAACTCAACTTTACCGTTACCACTTTTAGGACTTTACCGAACCTCAGAGATTTAAAAAAAAAAAAAAAACATGAAAGAAAGAAATTGAAAGCAACGTTAAGAGTAAAGCCAAAGGCAAAGGCAAAAAGCTAAGCCAAACCCACCAAGCTTAGCCGCGTAACTCTCAGCTCTTCAAATTTGTCGGTGGTCCTGAACTGTTTGTCTGTAATCACCTCTCTCTCTCTCTCTCTCTCAAACTCAGTTTCTATGAAAACGTAAAGCTCGTTTAAAAACAACCAAACCAAAAGAGAGAAAAAAAAAAAAAAAAAAAAACACAAAAACACAAAAGAAAAAGAACAAAAAGCTCAAACTATCAAATCTCTTCTTTCCTACGAAACCCGCAGATGCATCATCAAACAGCTTCCACATTTCTCACTCTCTGAACTCTCAACTCTCAACAAGGTCTGACTCTTTCTCTTTCATTTTTTTTTTTTGTATGCATTGGTGGTGAAGATCGTAAATTCCTCGAAATCCGAGGTCCATTCTGTTACGCTCTCCAAAAAAATATCCAGTAACCAAAAAAAACTCACTCTCTCTCTCTCCCATTTTTTTCGTTCTCATTTTTTGAGACTTCATTGACTAAAAAATCACTGAAAGTCTTCACTCTGCGATTCTCTTCACAACACTCGATCTACACTGATTGGATCTATATTCTACTCAGCACAATTCAGCTTCACCACCCAATTTTACAGCGTTTTTCACATTTGGTACTATTAGCTTTTTTTCTATAATCTGATCTGCTATTTGATTTGATAGTGTTAAGTGTTAGAATTTCACATTTACGTTTTTTTTTTTTTTTTTGGTGTGTGTGTGATCAGGAAGCTGATTTTTGATGCATTGACTGGGTCTTCATAGATCTGGAGGGTTCTTGGATTTGATTTGATTTGATTTGCTTTGCATTGGATTGAACCGAAGAAGAAGAAGCTGGCGGCGACACTGGCTTGGAGGTTCGCTGCCAGCAATGGCAGCGGCCTCGCTGCTAATGACATGGTACTTTTTTTCGGGTTTTTTCGTGTGTTGTTTTCGGCTACTTCATTCAATTGTTTATGAATCAAGCAGCACCAATTAGTACACATGAATTGAGTGTTTGAATGTGACCCTTTGTTGACTTAGAGTGAGAGATGTGGTGGATCTCATTAGATGGGCAACCCTGCATTATTTATTATTTCTTGATTAAAGTTTTGATTGGGTGTTGTTGGTCTATAGTGGGCGTGGTTGGCGATTCGGGTATCTGAAATGCATTTTTGGTAATTATATGAAAGATTTTAAAAATTGGGGGACAGAATTGGCAGATGGTTTTTTAGAATGGAGGATTTTATGTTCTCTTTGTTACCATTAATGGTATTTGTTTACTTAATGAAAATCTTTTTTTGGTATGACAAAAAACCTGCATTTGTTTCTATTTTCATTTGTGAACTTAAAAAATTATTCACCTTGAACTTGGAACTTATTCTATTTTGGGAGTATGCTATGGTTGATTCTGTTTCGGTTGAAACTCTATTTTTCCAATGGATTCTTAAATTTCCATTCCAATTTTGTATCGTTTTCATTTAAAGTTTGAGTGGTTTTCTGCTGTTACCGTCAATTGAATGGTGTATAGATATTTCATACTTATTGTTCTTTGCTTGAATTGTTGTGATTGCAGGAAAGAAATGGGGATGCAAAAGTTCAAGATTCAGAGCCTCCAACCCCACATTCTGTTGTAAAAATGGGCTTGAGGTTAGTTCAGACTTTATTTTTCTGCAAACATTGTGTTTTTTAATTAAATTTTTTATTTTGCAATCTATATAACATTTAGGCACTTAGCCACATTATAGCTGAGCTGCTAGTAATACTATTGCAAGCTTATGATTTCTGGTTCCAACTTTATCAAGTTAATACTATTGGAGAGCCATTTCAATGGCATTAACCTTGATTTAAGTGCTTAATCACTTCAAAGAAGCAGACTAGCATAAGAATTATTGAGTTGAGTCGTATATGTCAATTATTTCTGGACTAGGAGATACTTTATTTTCTCTTAGACAATGTGAACTTCTCTGTTATTTCATTGCTTGATTTCACTTTAGTAAGTGACCAAATTATCATTATTATTATTATATATGTAAAACAACTTAGTTTGTTCTTCTAGAAGCTGTAAACAAATTATTACTTTTCCAAATTACATTCAGTTCCAGATCCTTGCCTTACTGCTCAATTTAGGGCATTTGGCATTTGCTTGTGATCCGGGCTGTTTCTCCCTCGATGATGAAGCTTATAGATTTATCTTTTTCTTTTATGGCCCCTTGATCAACCTCATAGTTCCGACAACTCATGACATTCCTTAATTGTTTAATCATTTACCTTTTCTTCCCCACCCCCCCCCCCCCCCAAAAAAAAAAACCCTTAGAAACACTGTAGATTATTGAGCTTTTTAATACATTCCCAATAATTAGATCATTGCTAAGAGTGGTAAATTTTACTATTCAATCAAATGATGATTCTAGCTGAAGTATCTTGCATTCTTAATCACTTGCAGAGACCGTAGTAGTAGCATGGAGGATCCAGATGGGACGTTAGCGAGTGTTGCCCAATGCATTGAGCAGCTGCGTCAAAGTTCCTCATCTATACAGGAGAAAGAGTATTCCTTGAGACAGTTGCTGGAACTTATCGATACACGTGAAAATGCTTTCAGTGCGGTTGGATCTCACTCTCAGGCTGTTCCAGTACTTGTTTCTCTTCTCCGATCAGGCTCACTCGGAGTGAAGATACAGGCTGCAACTGTTTTAGGCTCTCTATGTAAGGAGAATGAGCTACGGGTAAAAGTCTTGCTTGGAGGATGCATTCCGCCATTGCTTGGCCTACTCAAGTCCAGCTCAGCAGAGGGTCAAGTTGCATCTGCAAAGACTATTTATGCTGTTTCTCAAGGTGGTGCTAGGGATCATGTTGGATCGAAAATTTTTTCAACAGAAGGAGTTGTTCCAGTGCTCTGGGAGCAGCTATCAAATGGGCTCAAGGCTGGAAATGTAGTTGATAGCTTATTGACTGGAGCATTAAAGAACCTTTCTAGCAGCACTGAAGGATTCTGGACTGCAACAGTTCAAGCTGGAGGAGTGGATATACTTGTGAAGTTGCTGACAACAGGAAAGTCGAGCACCCAAGCAAATGTGTGCTTTCTTCTTGCATGTATGATGATGGAGGATGCATCTGTTTGTACTAAAGTGTTGGCCGCAGAGGCTACAAAACATCTCCTCAAGCTATTAGGACCTGGTAATGAAGCTCCTGTTAGGGCAGAAGCTGCAGGTGCTATTAAAGCTCTTTCAGCCCAATGCAAAGAAGCAAGGCGGGAGGTAGCTAATTCCAATGGTATTCCTGCTCTTATAAATGCTACCATTGCTCCTTCCAAAGAATTTATGCAGGGGGAGTATGCCCAAGCGTTACAGGAGCATGCTATGTGTGCTTTAGCAAACATCTCTGGTGGTTTGTCATATGTCATCTCAAGCCTTGGTCAAAGCCTTGAATCATGCACTTCACCTGCCCAAACTGCGGACACATTAGGGGCTTTAGCTTCGGCTCTGATGATATATGATAGTAAAGCAGAATCTACCAGAGCATCCGATCCTCTGGTTATTGAACAGACTCTGCTTAAGCAGTTCAAACCCAACTTACCTTTTCTTGTGCAGGAGCGCACGATAGAAGCCCTAGCCAGTTTGTATGGGAATGCCATACTCTCAATTAAACTAGCAAATTCTGATGCAAAACGGTTGCTTGTTGGTTTGATCACAATGGCAACCAATGAAGTGCAGGATGAGCTTATGAAAGCCCTTCTCACACTTTGCAACAATGAGGGCAGTCTGTGGCGTGCACTTAAGGCCGTGAGGGAGTCCAGCTGTTGATATCTCTTCTTGGGCTATCATCAGAACAACAGCAAGAATGTGCAGTTGCATTACTGTGCCTTCTATCTAATGAAAATGATGAAAGTAAATGGGCTATCACTGCTGCTGGTGGCATACCTCCACTTGTCCAAATTCTAGAGACTGGGTCTGCAAAAGCCAAGGAAGATTCGGCAGCAATCCTTAGAAACCTATGCAATCATAGCGAAGATATACGTGCTTGTGTTGAAAGTGCCGATGCTGTTCCGGCATTGTTATGGCTATTGAAGAACGGAAGCCCCAATGGGAAGGAAATTGCTGCAAAGACTTTGAATCATTTAATCCACAAATCTGATACTGCAACTATCAGCCAGCTCACTGCATTATTAACTAGTGATCTACCTGAATCTAAATTTTATGTTTTGGATGCCTTAAGAAGCATGCTTTCTGTGGTCCCCCTCAATGATATATTGCGTGAAGGTAGTGCTGCTAATGATGCAATTGAGACAATGATAAAAATCTTGGGCTCAACTAAGGAAGAGACTCAGGCTAAGTCTGCATCGGCTCTAGCTGGAATTTTTGAAACTAGGAAAGACCTGCGTGAAAGTAGCATAGCTGTTAAAACTCTTTGGTCAGCCATGAAACTACTTAATGTTGAATCTGAAAGCATCCTGGTAGAGTCCTCACATTGTCTAGCTGCAATATTTCTTTCAATCAAAGAGAACCGGGATGTTGCAGCTGTTGCTAGAGATGCACTGTCTCCCTTAGTTGTGCTTGCTAACTCTACAGTTTTGGAAGTTGCTGAGCAAGCAACATGTGCTCTGGCAAATCTAATTTTGGATATTGAGATATCAGAGAATGCTGTTCCTGAAGAAATTATTTTGCCTGCTACTAGGGTTTTGCGTGAAGGAACAGTTTCTGGGAAGGCACATGCAGCAGCAGCAATTGCTCGTCTGCTCCATTCTCGCCGAATTGATCATGCCTTAACTGACTGTGTGAATCGTGCTGGAACGGTTCTTGCAATAGTTTCCTTTCTGGAATCTGCTATAGGTGAATCAGTTGTCACATCAGAGGCACTAGATGCACTTGCTATACTGTCCAGGTCAGAGGGAGCTAGCGGGCATATAAAACCTGCATGGGCAGTTTTAGCTGAATTCCCAAAAAGCATTACCCCAATAGTTTTGTCTATTGCTGATGCAACACCATTGTTGCAGGATAAAGCTATTGAAATATTGTCACGGCTTTGCCGAGATCAGTCCATTGTTTTAGGAGAAGCAGTTGCCTGTGCCTCTCGATGTATATCATCAACTGCTAGAAGGGTGATCAGTTCTACAAACCCAAAGGTCCAAATTGGGGGAGCTGCACTTCTTATCTGTGCTGCGACAGTTAATCACCAAAGAGTGGTGGAGGATCTTAATGAATCACACCTCTGTTCCCATCTTATTCAGTCTCTTGTTGCAATGCTTAGTTCTGGAGAGACTTCTTTGGGAAATCAGGGTGACGATGACAAGGAATCCATTAGCATTTATAGGTATACTAAAGAAGAAGGCAGGAATGGTGAATCCAGTACAGGAACAGCGATCATATCTGGTGAGAACTTAGCTATATGGCTACTTTCTGTTCTTGCCTGCCATGATGAAAAGAGTAAAACTGTGATTATGGAGGCTGGAGCAATTGATGTCATCAGTGATAGAATCTCAGATTGTTTCTTTCAGTATACTCAGGTAATTAACTTTCTTGTTCTTCTTTAAGAAGAAGGAAAAAAAAAAATGACGCATCTAATTGGTGAAATCTGAGAATTGCATATAAGGTCGTTAGTAGTATGACATTATTCTCTATCCATTTGTTTGCTCATGCTTGCTATAGTGAGATCTAATGGTCATTTTTTTAACCTCTTATTTGGCCTTGGTTTGCTCCATGATAATCTATGCAGAATGATTTTAAGGAAGATAGCAGCATCTGGGTTTGTGCTCTACTTCTAGCAATTTTATTTCTAGATCGAGATATCATACGAGCACATGCAACCATGAATGTATACCAGTACTTGCAAATTTGTTGAAGTCTGAAGAGTCGGCAAACAGATATTTTGCTGCTCAAGCAATGGCCAGTTTAGTGTGTAATGGTAGCAGAGGGACTCTCCTGTCTGTTGCAAATTCTGGGGCAGCAGGTGGGCTTATTTCCTTACTTGGCTGTGCTGATGCTGACATATCTGATCTTCTGGAAATGTCAGAGGAGTTTGGTTTGGTGCGATATCCGGAACAAGTTGCTCTTGAGAGATTGTTCAGAGTTGATGACATAAGAGTTGGTGCTACTTCCCGGAAAGCAATACCTGCCCTTGTTGATTTGCTTAAACCAATTCCAGATCGTCCAGGAGCACCATTTCTAGCACTTGGGATCCTGACTCAGCTGGCAAAAGACTGTGCCCCAAATAAGATTGTCATGGTAGAATCTGGAGCTTTGGAAGCTCTGACCAAGTATCTTTCGCTTGGGCCACAAGATGCAACTGAGGAGGCTGCCACTGATCTGTTAGGGATCCTATTCAGCAGTGCTGAAATACGGAGACATGAAGCTGCATTGGTGCTGTTAGTCAACTTGTAGCGTTTTACGTTTAGGTGGAAGAGGTGCAAGGTACAGTGCTGCGAAAGCTTTGGAGAGCCTATTTTCTGCTGACCATATTAGGAATGCAGAAACTGCCCGACAAGCTGTTCAACCCTTGGTGGAGATTCTCAATACTGGTTTCGAGAGGGAGCAGCATGCTGCTATTGCCGCATTAGTTAGATTATTGAGTGAAAACCCATCAAGAGCCCTTGCTGTTGCGGATGTTGAAATGAATGCAGTGGATGTCCTTTGCAGGATCCTTTCATCCATTGCTCAATGGAACTAAAAGGGGATGCTGCTGAATTGTGTGGTGTTCTTTTTGGAAATACAAGAATCAGGTCTACCATGGCTGCAGCACGCTGTGTTGAGCCTCTGGTTTCTCTCCTTGTAACTGAGTTCAGTCCTGCTCAGCATTCAGTTGTCCGTGCATTGGATAAACTTGTTGATGATGAGCAACTGGCAGAACTAGTTGCTGCACATGGTGCAGTTATTCCTCTTGTTGGCCTTCTCTTTGGTAAGATTACATGCTTCATGAGGCTATTTCTAGAGCTCTTGTGAAGTTAGGTAAAGACAGGCCTGCTTGTAAGATGGAAATGGTAAAAGCTGGAGTAATTGAGAGCATACTTGATATCCTTCATGAAGCACCAGATTTTCTGTCTGCTGCCTTTGCTGAGCTTCTCCGAATATTGACTAATAATGCTAGCATTGCAAAAGGACCATCTGCTGCAAAAGTGGTTGAGCCCCTTTTCCTGTTGCTGACAAGGCCAGAATTTGGGCCTGATGGGCAGCACAGTGCACTACAGGTTCTTGTCAATATTTTAGAGCATCCACAGTGTCGTGCTGACTATAGACTGACCTCTCACCGAGCAATTGAACCACTTATCCCTTTACTTGATTCTCCCGCATCAGCAGTGCAACAGTTGGCGGCTGAGCTTCTATCCCATCTACTATTGGAGGAACATCTTCAAAAGGATTCAGTGACACAGCAAGTAATTGGTCCCCTCATACGAGTTCTTGGTTCTGGTATACACATATTACAGCAGAGAGCTGTAAAGGCTCTTGTAAGTCTGGCGCTTACATGGCCAAATGAGATTGCAAAAGAGGGTGGTGTCACTGAAATTTCTAAAGTGATATTGCAAGCTGATCCTTCACTTCCTCATGCCTTGTGGGAATCTGCTGCTGCTGTTTTATCAAGTATTCTGCAATTTAGTTCTGAATTTTATTTGGAAGTGCCTGTTGCTGTGTTGGTAAGGTTGCTTCGTTCTGGCTCAGAGGGCACAGTAATTGGTGCATTGAATGCCCTTCTGGTGTTGGAAAGTGATGATGCAAACGCAGCTGAAGCAATGGCTGAAAGTGGTGCCATAGAGGCTCTTTTGGAACTTCTAAGATGCCATCAGTGTGAAGAAACTGCTGCTAGACTGTTGGAAGTATTGTTGAACAATGTGAAGATCAGAGAAACAAAAGCTACTAAATCTGCCATCTTACCATTGTCCCAGTACCTCTTGGATCCACAAACCCAAGCTCAGCAAGCAAGGTTACTTGCAACTTTGGCCCTTGGTGATCTATTCCAGAATGAGAGTCTTGCTCGAAGTACTGATGCTGTTTCAGCTTGCCGTGCCCTTGTAAATGTGCTTGAAGAACAACCTACGGAAGAAATGAAAGTTGTAGCTATATGTGCATTGCAAAACCTTGTGATGTACAGTCGGTCGAACAGAAGAGCAGTTGCTGAGGCTGGTGGTGTACAGGTTGTACTGGATCTTATTGGTTCAAGCGATCCAGATACATCTGTTCAGGCTGCAATGTTTGTTAAACTTCTCTTCTCAAATAATACTATTCAAGAGTACGCTTCCAGTGAAACAGTCAGAGCTATAACTGGTGAGTTCTCTTTGTTCTCATTGCAGAATTTGCTGAGCATTTAAATTGTTATGAAGAGCATTTAACTCACATGCAAAGCTGAAAAAAATGTCCAAAAATTATGACAGAATGATTACAGTTTATTATGTTCTTGCAGAGAATGCAAAATAGTAGTATGTTACTTTTCTAAAGGTAGATGTCATGTTGAGTAGCACTTGAACAAGGGCATAGGAATGCTTATGGTTTATTCTTTTCTGAGTAGAATATGCAAAAATAAAATAAAATAACTTCTAATGGTCACTTTCAAGCTGACTAGCACTTGAAGAAAGAAATGTGAATGGTTGGCTATTAGTGTTAACCCCCCCCCCCCCCCCCCCCCAAAAAAAAAATCTGAGCAAAATGAATATTAGTTTTTTCTATATACAATTTTTTAAAGTTGGCTGAAAAATCTTGAAAGGACTGATGACTCACAAATAAGCCATACAGTGAAAGTAGGCTGATATGGACCAATGACTAACTTCAAATAAAGTGTGCTATTTCTTTTTAAGATTGAATTATGAAGTTATTGGTGTCAGTTGTGACTTGGGTGTCTTTGTCATGGAGGCAAATATTCTGTCTTTCTGTCCCTTTTCTTTTTCTATTTTTTGGGTGTTTGGTCTGAAATGATTACTTTGGCTTTGCAGCTGCTATTGAAAAAGATTTATGGGCCACTGGAACTGTGAATGAGGAGTATCTGAAAGCTCTAAATTCTCTCTTCAGCAACTTCCCTCGTTTGAGAGCCACTGAGCCTGCAACACTTAGCATTCCCCATCTGGTTACATCCCTCAAGACAGGCTCAGAGGCAACTCAAGAAGCTGCCCTGGATGCACTTTTTCTTCTTAGGCAAGCTTGGTCAGCATGCCCAGCTGAAGTTTCTAGAGCTCAATCAATAGCTGCGGCAGATGCAATTCCCTTACTGCAATACCTTATCCAGTCTGGCCCACCTCGGTTTCAGGAGAAGGCAGAATTTCTGTTGCAGTGTTTGCCAGGGACATTAGTGGTGATAATCAAACGTGGCAACAATATGAAGCAATCAGTGGGAAATCCAAGTGTTTTTTGTAAGCTTACACTTGGCAACACTCCACCTAGGCAAACCAAGGTAACATACTTTTATATACTTTCATACAAGGATATTTTGGTCAACATCTTTTTCCCTGGGTGCCTTCTCTTGAATACACAAGTCACTTAATGGTACAAATACAAAATTACAAGAATTTGAATGTGAGACTTTATGCTTGTTATAATTTACCTTTCCAAAACTAAAAGTTATGTAATTTAATTTTTGGGCTAAATTATGTACAAAAATTTCAAAAAGTGCACTTTTGACCCGTTTTATCAAAGGAAGGCTAATTATCTTCATTGGTTTTGCTACTGTGCTTTATTTTATAATGTATAAAAAAAAAATTATCTCTGGCCTTTGGGGTTTCAAATTTTGAGATTCTAAATGTGGGTATAGAAGGTACTTGAAGTTTGTGAAATTGGAGTCTGCCATCTGTTTAGTGCAGCCCTTCCCCCCCCCCCCCCCTGTATATCTTGTCATCTTTGCATGGACAGGACAAACAAGATAATTGCTCTATGTTTCCTTTGTGTGATTGCTTCATTCTACTTTGCACTGATCTCAAATCTTTATGCTGCATAGAACAGTTCTGTGTGGCATTGCTCACAGCATTGCACTGAGAAAAGATGTATTTAATGAGATCTGTTTTAATCATCAACTGTACAATTAGGTCACAGGTTAATTTTTTTGTTGTCTCAACTTCTGGTATATTTGGCTGCTCTTATCAAATTACTGCTTGCAAATTCTCATAACTGTGAATTTGTCAGGTGGTTTCAACTGGCCCAAATCCAGAGTGGGATGAGAGCTTTTCATGGTCCTTTGAGAGCCCTCCAAAAGGCCAGAAGCTGCATATTTCTTGCAAGAACAAGAGCAAAATGGGGAAGGTAAAATAAGATGAAAAGTGAATACCAGAATACACACACACACACACACATATATCTATATATATGGAAACTTTATTCTCTCATATTACTTCCAAGTTTCCTTTAATTGTATCTTAATCCAGTCTTTTCTTATCCAATGACAGAGTTCATTTGGAAAAGTAACGATCCAGATCGATCGGGTTGTGATGCTGGGAGCAGTTGCTGGTGAATACACTCTGTTGCCAGAAAGCAAAAGTGGGCCGCCACGGAATTTGGAAATTGAATTCCAATGGTCTAATAAGTAAGACCCATTACTGAAGTAATTAGTAATCTGCTGCAAGTTGAATTTTTAGGAAAAATATGTTCAGAGGGTTTTTTTTTTTTTTTTTCCTTCTCATTTTGGGTTATTTATCATGTCGTGTATATAGTATCCCTGAGATTTTGATTTTCATCAACAGTCTTAAAGAATAGTCATTTGTCAATGTATTCTTTTGTAACCTTATCTTACATTTCCTGGGATGGACGTTACAGGCAGAAGGATTAAGCTTTCCTCATACTTTCTGTATTGAGTTTTTTATTTTATTTTTTGTTGTTGTTGATGTCAACTCAGAGGGTAATAAGAGGTTGGTTCTGGTTTTGGATTTGTACATCTTATTGATTGTATTCCTTAATTTTATCATTTGATTGTAAAATAAATAGCGGAGACATGTTGTAATGTTGTATGTCTTGTAAACATATCATATTTGAAATGTCTTGTAAGTTGTAAACTTCTTTTTACTTCATTTATGTCAAAAGCCTATCTTTTCCTGGAAAGATATAAGTGATTGCAGATTATGGGAAAGAACTTTTCCAACCACGAAAATGTTGTAGGTGTGTATTCTTGATTCTTGGTTGATAAATATTTTTATAATCTTCTTTAGTTGTTGAAGATCCATAGTAGACTTCACATTTTAGACTAACATAGCTCCAAGTTATAATCACTATTATTATATTTCGAGGGGGTCAAACAGCGTATGAATGCTAGATTTTAAATGCTTTACACTTTTCTTTCTATCACTTTAATTGAGGATTCCAGGGTAGTGTGCTTCTGCGATGTGTGTGGTGTGTGTGTGTGTGTTTTTAATTGGGTGGGAAGGGAAGATTTGAAACTAAAGTTCGACCTATTGTGAGAATTGGGTAATGATTCCTAGTGAGCAATGCTAACTTTAAGCATTTGCATAATTTCATGCAAAAATTCATGTTTATTTTAACATAAAAATCTACTATTTTCTATTTTATCTAAAAAAACACCTACATCATAATTATTTATTTTGAGTAATTCTTAAGTACTCTCGGAGAAGAAAAATTGTGCTCCTTTCTCTCACATTCATGATAGGATTGGCTCATTAAATCTACGGTGAGGTCCACCATGAATGTAAGAGGAGAGAGTACCATTTCATTATACTCCATGACTACCTAAGAATTATTCTTATTTTATACTATATTTTATTAAAATATTTTTTCTTTATCAATTTTTTAGTTCTCTCTCTCTCTCTCTCATATATGTGTGTGTATATATATATATAAGTAAACAAGTATTAAAAAATAGATTTGCATGTGAATTATTCACATGAATTGATGTGGATGATTTTTTGAATTATATGTGCAAAATTTACCATTTATGCTATTATACTGTGATTAATGTGAGGGCTATCATTTGATTTCCTATGGATTTTGTCCAGCATTAGAAAAAATAAAATACAATGAGGCTTTTTATGTATTCCATGTGCATATAACTATAACTTTTGACTTTGAGCAATACTAGAGCCACATAATTCTACACAATTTGTACCGTAACTCATCGCGTAGCATGTTGTGGTTAAAATTATGTAAAACTACGCGGTCTTAACATTTTTTACACCAACATTTTTCGACTCTAGGCAATAATGGTACTACTCTTAAAAAATTGAACATAAATGCATAGTAAAATGATGCAAATGATTTCAGGTAATAAAAATAAAAACAATTGTTTTAAATTGTAGAAAAAAAATCATCCTTCTCAGTGGTAGTTTGGATAGCGTTTCTATCCTTGTTTTGGCCTTTGGTTGAAAAAATATGAATCTCACGGTACTGTTCTATCACTGGGATGGGTCTGGAGTATGTATCAAGGATATACCAACAAAAATATTATTTATATATTTAAAAATTATTTTATTATAATATTTTTAATTTTTAATGAATAAACGGTATTTAAACCCACAGCAGTACAAATAAGGTCATCAAAATAAAATCCTACAAAAAGAACGGATAAGGTTAAAAAAAAAAAAAAAAACAATTATTCAACCTTTCTTGCCATGATTGAAGATGTGTCATTACTTATTACAAAAGAATAAAGATGTGATCGAGAATAACAATCATAAATGGGATTCAATAAAAAGTAAAAAGTAGCAATCATTTTGTGGAGCCCTACTGTGCATTTACCACCAGAACGGATTAAACCATTATTATTAGTTTTGTTTTTTTAGGGGGTATGTGGATGGAGTAAAGATAAAGGGAATAGAGGACGGTGATAGGTTGCTTTCCGCCCCACTAGCTTGGCAGAAAAAGAGGCCAATCTTTCCGTCCTAGGCGTAAGACACGGACCAGCGGCTGTCTCGTCTCGCGACAAGCAGTCACTGTCTTAAGCTTTGCTCACATGGGTCCTTCTACTTTTGCAGACAATAATTCCATATCCATGCGTCAAATCTAATCATCATACTACTGCAACATACGTCCACCCTACCTCACTCTGTTTTTTCTCTTCGGATTATGTTTTTTTTATATATAATATTTTTTTTAAATCTCATATAAAAAAAAAAATACAAATCTTATTTTGTTAACTTGCACTCGGCAGTCATTTTGTAACTATAAATGTTTGTGAGTTGTGAAAGTACGAGACGAAGTTTAAGCTTTTAAAAAGAATTTTACATACATAAACATTTAGATTAGGTTAAAGTATAATTTATATTTTATATGAAACAAAAAAAATCGTAAATAAATTTTCAATAAAAAATTAATCAAAATATATACAATATTTGTAAAAATCAAACAATATTATCTCTCTTATTTAGCCCCCCACCAAAAAAAGAAAAAAGAAAAAGAAAATCAATAATCTAAGGAGATAGATTCAAGCATGGATAACATATTTCTTGAAAATACTAGAAGAATGTGCTAAATAATTGAGTTATAAGACTTTTGACACAATTAGTATTAAGTATGCCATAACTTTAAGTCTTTTTCATTAATTTGTTATAACTCTTAAATTATACTGTTTAAAATATAATTTTCTCTTTATTATTAAAGAAAACCAGTGGACTAACTCACATTTAGGAGGGCCAATCTCCCATTTTTATTAGTTAAATCTTTAATTTTTTAAATAATTGTACATCTTAAAAGGATTAAATTTTTTTTTATTGAGTAGTTATGCTCTCGTGTCCAACTCATGTCCAAGACTAATTGCAGAAATGGAAGATTAGAGTTCCGTTTGGTAAAGTATCTTAAATACATGTTTTCAGTTTTTAAACAACATTATATGCATTTTTACACATTTTTTCATTTACATGTATATCAAAAAAAATACAAACAACATTACTCAAACTCTTATATTAAATGGGCCCTAGATAATTTACGGCTATGATATTAGCCTAAACTTTTTCGAATACTTAAATCAACGCTTAGGTCCGTTTGACTAGGGGATGAAAAAGTTAGTAGATAGAAAATGGTTGGAATGTAGATATAAAATATTTTAGTTTTCTTTTATATATGTTTGGTTGGGACATAGAAAAGTAGAGGAGTAAAAAACTCTTTTGTTTAGTTAAGAAAAAAAAAAGATAAAAAATCATGTTTGTATAAATTTACCTTCATATCCATATTACGTAAAATAAAAAAAAAATTAAGTTAAAAAACAAATCTAAACATTTACCTTGAAAAAGAAAAGTGGGGGGAGAAACCATCATGAAATAGGGAGAGGAACTGTAATTTCACATTTTAAACTCATTTTCTCCCTTATTTTCTCCCCAATTTGGGGTGAAAAACGCCAAAATACTCTCTTCATGAAAAGTAAGCATGGGGAGAAAACAATTTTCTCCCCTAAAATCGCTCTGCTTAATTAAATACACTAACTATTTTCTCTCTCTCTCTAATTTTCACTCTAACTAAACAGACAATTTGTTTTTTGTGTTAACGAAGTAATTTATGAGTTTTTTTATCCCTTTATTACCACCTAGTTTTAGAGTTGGTAGCTTATATTGACTTGCTTGATTTCTTTTGTCTTTTTTATCATTACATGGTGAAGGTTCGAGCATGTACTTATTGTGCATTCACGAGATTTTAGGACGCATACTTCGAGGTGGTTTAGAGTTAGCGCTTATGGTTGTTACTTGTTACCTTGTAAATTTAGCTCTCACGTTTCAAGAACTATGCTTAATTAATAAATATGTATAATTATTAAGTGCTATTAGAACACAATGACTTCATCACTGTTCATCGAGAGCCTCTAATAATTACTTGATAAGAAATTCTTATATCAATTGTCCAACCTCTTAGTTCATCCTTGTTGGGTGATGTTGTCTTTTCTGTGACATAGCACGCTAGGACTCTACGAGGAGTAGCTCATCCTATCACTTTTGATTCCATTGTTTGCGTAGACAAAAAAAGTTGGACAGTGCTAGAATCAGATTTTTTTGACTAAACACTTAACGAATTGTAGTTTGTGTTTGGATATTGATTATAAGTTATATTATTGTTTATTTTTTATATTATTTGTAGTTTTTATGTGAGTTATTTATTTATTATTTATTTTTTATTTATAGTACTTTTCGGAAAAAATTAGATAAGATTTTTTCAAATAAATACGTATAAAAATATGCTCTTGCTTCTTATGACTGGCAAGCATAAAAAACCAATTATTTTGTCCTTTTGAAATTTTTATTTATTTATTTTGGAGAGCCCTTATGAACTTACTTTGATGGGCTGCATAAAATTTTCCATCTTTTTCATTAGACTACCTTTAGCAAAGAAGCAATCAACAAAGCACGTGAAATTGCATTGCGTTTGGTATTGACTTAAAAAGTCAATTTTTTTTTACTATTTAACTTATATTTGCTATTATATAACTTATTTTTACTACTATTTATGAATTCTATTGCACTTTTTGGTATTATTTATAAGTCTTATTGTACCATTTTAGTTACTTTTTAGATTTATTTACAGTATTTTTAGTAAAAAAATTTCACTTTTAACTAAATAAGTTATTTCCAAACGGATAGTAAGTATATGTTCACTTCATTTTTTGTTGAAAGCTTATTTATTTGTTAAAAAAATTGAGAAAAATGTATGGTTTTAAAATAATTATATATATATATATATACACACACATGTATATAAATAAAGTAAAAAAATAAAATTTTAGCAAAAAATGTTAATTTTAAGTCAATATTAATATTTTTATTTATTTTGATTTCTTTTAAGCCAATTTTAATATAATTAATATTTTGATTTCTTTTGGTTGTAGAAAATTGAGAAAACGACTATTATCTACTAGTCTATTACTTATAATTTGTAAAAATGAAGTTTTAAAATCCGTGTAATAAAAAAATAAAAAAAGTGTGGCCCAAGTCGAGACAAAACGTCCACGACAATCAAGCCACGTTGAATTAGCTGACACGTAAAGGGCTTTGGGGAACACCTACGTGGCGCGTCTTCGCAGCGCAATCATACTCTCTCTCTTTTTTTCTACTAACTCGTAAATTATTAAATTAAGAGAATTTTTTTTATATTAAGTAATACTATGTTATTGGTTTCAAAATTCAATAAATTAGAGATTATGTGTAAACATAACCATTCACTAACATATCTTTTAATTGTTAATGGTTAATTATTTTTTAGTGACATATCTCGCATTTATTAGTTTTTGATACGGCTAATATAGAATTATTTGATACTAAATACTTTTTTTTAAAGAAAAAATACTTTTTTTTTTTTTAAGAAATAACACGTGAGGAAGTAAAAAATAGATTCTAACACAAAAATAAAATATACATTCTTGCTAGTTGTTCAAATTTGAGATTAGCACTAAAATTATTTTTTTACTCATTGATAATAAGGAAAAATCTTGCATGAGACTTGCTTATGAGATTGTGTTTCAGTGACATACATGAGACTTACATATTAGTGAGACATAAGTCTAACAAATAATTACTAGTAATAGATAATAACACAAAGGTAAGATAAACCTTTTTGTTAGTCGTTCAAATTTGAGGTTAACACTAAAATTATATTTTTACTTATCGATAATAAGAACAAATTTTGTATGAGACGTGCTCGTGAGGCCATGTCTCACTGACATACATGAGACCCACACATTAGTGATACGTAGGTCTAACGAATAATAACTAGTAATATTTTAATGTCTTAAAATTTGTTGCAAAGGGAAAAAGAGATGCTCTGTTTACAATATTTTTACAACAAATTAGAAGTATTTAGTTGTTATTAATTCAAATTTGAACCTAATATTAAGATTACTTTTTTGTCTCAACAAAAACAACCAATAATAACTTATCACTTGTAAGTTTCAACTAGCTTAATTGGAAAAATCTCTGATGGTTGTATAAAAAATTTAGGGTTCAATCTCCGCCTACATCAAAAACTGATTGGTGTCTTGATCCGATGATAAAGAGCTATCATTAGAAATAGACATCATAGATTAAACTTTCTAAAAAAAAACTTGCCACTTATAATTTGTTGTAAAATTATTATACACATCAAATTTCTCATAAATTAATTAAATTTTTTAAAATTGCACTTTAATACTCAGGTAACACTAGTTTACACTGTGCCATTCCCATTGCATCACTCACTCTCTCTCTCTCTCTCCCTCACTCTGTCGTTCAGTTCTGGCTCACATTTCTGAAGAACAACATAGTGCGCATTGCGCACCCTCCTCCCTCTTCTCTCCTCTTCATTCCAATTCTCCCTAGCTATTTCCTCAGAGAATCCCAAACCCTAGATCTCAACCTCAACCTCTAAATTAAATTTTTTTTTTTTTTCTGTGAGCTCGAGTGGCTATGGCGGCTCAGTCGGCTCGGCTACTGGTGTATTTCTTGACGGCGGCGTGGCTCGCGGTCGAGAACGAGTATATTGCTCTGGCTTCGACGACGCTGTCGTTGAGGCTAATTCACCGCTTCTCCGACGAAGCAGCGAAGGCGCTCAAGTTTTCGCCGTCGGAGACAAACGGCAGTGCCGGAGTGTCGTCGTGGAGGAAGAAGAGCAAAGACTATTACCGAGTCCTGTTAAGCAATGACCTCCATAGACAGAAAATGAAGCTCGGCTCTCACTACCAACTCCTCTTCCCTTCTCAAGGCAGCAATACGGTGTCGTTCGGAAACGACTTCGGATGGTTCGCTTTTTATATACCTTTCCATTTTTCTATATGTTAGTTTCAAAAATATATGATTTTCTCTGATTTCTTTGTGTGTTGTGTTTTGTTTAGGTTGCATTACACTTGGATTGACATTGGAACTCCAAATGTGTCATTTCTGGTAGCATTGGATACAGGGAGTGATTTGCTTTGGGTTCCATGCGATTGCATTCAATGTGCTCCCTTATCTGGCGCTTACTATAGCTCTCTGGTACGCTTTACTTTGATCAATAATTTTGGATCTCTATGTGCTTTTACATCATCTAATATATTTACCTTAGGATTGACATGTATGCGAAAATATTTGAATTGGAGGAGATTTCGATGAAGTGAATCGTATTGAAAATTTCGATAATTCAATAGTTACAATTGGAGATGTGTCTGTTGGAAACACTAGGAGGTGCACAAAGGTCGAATTCAGATTTCAGAGCACTTGGTTTAGTTAGAAACTACCGCTTATCCCAACAATAGTTTAAGCTGATAGAAAATAGTGAATTGTGTGTCTTTTATGTTTCACTAATGATTCTTGTTAAACTAATGTTTCAAATTGATTGTTCAATTTGTTTTTATCATCAACCTGTTTTAAAAATCGGTAGAATTGCGTTGATGCTATATGTTAATGGAAGGTAGAAAGGAGACAAGGTTTGAATTTAAACCACATGCTATGATATCACGATAAACTACCACTAAACCCAAAAGTTTAAGCGGTTAAGAAATGATTAATTTAATTATTATAACACAATTAAATCTTCTATCTAACACTTCAAAATTAAGGATTCTTACCAAGAATCTTGTAGCTAAATTGGAACCTCTAATGAAGACGTCCAAAGTTCAAATTCCCCACCCCTACCTATCAATGTAACAAAGAAAATTAAAGATTCTTGCTAAATTAATGTTTAATACTAATTGTTTTTTTTTTCCTTTTCATAAACCTGTTTAAAAAATCATTTGAATTGCGTTGATGCTACATGTTGAGAATTCATAGGAAAGGGAATTATATATTAACTGTCAATGTCAAGACATTTATTCTGTCTTTGTCAGTTAAAAAGGCATAAGCTCTAGTTTGTTCCTTGGTATTGTTTTCCAACTTAAGGACCCATTACTGATTTTTCTATCTTGAGAAGGAATATCAGCTCAAGTGGGTTGGTATCATCTCAATTAAGTGGACTTTGACAAATTTGGATGAGTTAAATGCAACTGAAATGTACAGAGAAAATATGAAATGAATGCAAATAAATCAATTAAAGTAGAAATCCGACTCTTGCATTAATTGAGAAGATATTACAAAAGATTCTGGGCATGAAGCTTCAAACTCTCTCAAGAGCAAGGATCTGCAACTAAACACTAAAGGAAATGACAATTGCAAGTCTATAAGAGTTGGTGATGCATCTTCTCTAAAGCTCTCCTTACATATGCTTCAATCCTGCCAATTATTGATACTTTAGGAGAAATATGTCTCTTTTAGTCTTTGTCACCCATGATTTTGGAATTAGTTATTTTTAGTTGCCTTTGATTTTGTGTCATTCTTTTCTATATTATTTCTCAAGACCTCACTTGTCAATCATGGATCACTCCTTAGTTCTCGATCATTCCTTGTTTCTTAAGATTGTATTTTGGGATGGTTATTTATTCATGTATAATTTGTTTATCCTATGACATTATCCACGTGTCGATTTATATTATTTCTTAAGACCTCAAATGTTTTTCACGAATCATTTCTTAGTTCTCAAGATAGTTACTTGACACGGCTTGCTAAATTCCTTAGGCAGTTTACTATCTGTATGGCCTTTTGAATATTAAATCCTTATGTTACATTTGGCCAATTGATCTTCTGTTAAGAGACCATACATGACTACACTTGGTGATAATAATGATTCTCTTCATGCTATAACTGTCACTTGGACACATTTTTTCCCCCTTTTAGTAAGCCAATTTCAAATTCAGGGTAAATTTTTTTACTTCATGGATAAGCCCCTCATCCATTCCTAATGTATGTGATTATACTTTTGCATCATTCTTGAATAATCTATGCCTTTCGAAATACCATCTTCTTAGAGCATCCACACTAGATGTGCTAAATGTGCCAAATGCCAAATATTTGGCACTTTTGGCATACCAAACATCAAAAAACCCCTTTCAGATGTTCCAAATCTCCTAATTTTTGCCACATGTGAACAGTATCGTTGCATTTTTCCACGGTACAGACGAATATGACATTCCAGTTTATTATTTTTTTATTCAACTTTTCTTTCTCCTCTAACTTCTTTAATTGATTTTTTCTCTCTCCTCACAATTTGTCTCTCTCTCTCCCAACCGGTGTTCTTCCTCAACCTCAAACGTCTTTCTCCCTCTCTGCACCTCAAATCAAACCCAAAAATCTTCTTTCTTCTCTCTTTGCACCTCAAATCAAACTCCAATTCCCAGTTCAAAACAAAACCCAGAAATGGAATCATCACAAACCAAACAAATCTTCATCCTGTCAGAGTAAGAACAAAGGAATCGGCGATGGAGGCGAGGTAGAGCTTGGTGCCAGGGACGGTGAAGCCATGAAGATTGGTGTGCGAGCAGTAAGTGAGGTTCGTGAGAAATTGGTGATGGAGGCAAGGTAGAGCTTGGTGCCAGGGACGGCGAAGCCATGAAGATCGGTGTGCGAGCAGTAAGCGAGGTTCGTGAGGGCGAGGTCTGCCGCCGAAGTGTTCGTCACGATCATGCTTGTTGATGACGGTGAAACCCGGTTTTTATTCAGGTCAGGCCCGTGGAGTTTGGGTTCGGATCGGATCGAATGGAATGGAATGGGTTTGGTTGCAATTTGTTCAATCTATGGGGTTTTTTTTTTTTGTTTTTTGTTTTGGCTGCAATTTGGGTTGATCTGATATTGCCATATTGGTGAGTGATTGTGGTGGTTGGTTTGCAGTAAAGGTGTTGTTGCTGCAGTGGATATTGGTGGTTGGTAGTTGTGCTGTTGTTGATGATAATGGGGAGAAGATAATATATTATTTTAATGTGTAGTAAATATTATTTTAATGTATAGAATTGAATTATAAAACATCTGATAAATGGGATGTTGTAAAATGATGTGGCAAAATAATAAAGTAAGCTTTTGATGTGCCAAAATGACATTTTTTATACCACATCTGCTGTGGATGCTCTAATGTTTAGTAACTCTACTAGCAAAAGGTATTTCGGCATAATGCATTATCATAGAATACATTTTGAAAAGTGTATTATGGCAGAATGCATTATTATTGCTATTATTATATTTTTTTATTAAATTGCATTTTGTATTATTCTGAAACTTATACTGAAAAGTAATTATTTTGAATGTAATTGCATTTGGTTATGAATTTTTGCATAATGCATTTTTTGCCAATAACTGGTGATGGGTTCCCCTTTTTTTCTAAAATAATATTTAATTTGTCATGCATAGCCTGTTTCAAATATCTATAAAAAGCAATATACTTGCACAAACAAATCTCTACAATTTCCAATAACAAGCTAATTACTACAACAACAAAACCTTAGTCCAAATTTTTTGGGGTGCTATGGATCCTCAACAAGATAAGTTAGGATTGATCACATGTATTTTTCTTGGTTCATTCTATCCTATCCAAAGTTTACTTCCTTAATAACAAGCTAATTACACTAATTTCTTAATAATTAGATAATTTTGTACAAAATAAAATATCTAATAAAAGCAATATACTTAGTAACAACTACCCCAATTTCTTAAAGAAAATTAACCAAGTTCTACAAGCTAATTACATTAGGAAATGTGCATGTGGGGTCTAGTAACTTCCAGGAAATAGGAGAGTGAGAATCCCAGTTTTTGTGGATTCTCATTTCAGCTCCAGAAACATTCTTGTGTCCAAAAAAAAAAGTGACCAAACATTCCCAATAAATGCAAAATGTATTCCCATTCTTAGAAATCTGCAAAATACATTTTAAGTAGAGAAGTATGGACACCAAAGGATTACGAAGTTAAGAAAACATGTAGAAAAATGAAGATGTATGGGTATATATTTTCAGCGAAGTTGTGCAGGCTTTGCTAAGACTTGGTAACAGGTTTAGCACTTATTTCCGATGATTGATTGGCAGGTGCTCCCTTGTATATGGGGCATCTATTATGCAGGATATAGATCTGAATGAGTACAATCCATCTGATTCAAGCACCAGCAAGCATTTATCTTGCAGCCATCAGTTATGTGAATCAGGTCCAAACTGCAAAAGTCCTAAGCAGCAATGCCCTTACAATATAAATTACTACACGGAAAGCACATCAAGTTCTGGATTGCTAGTTGAGGACATGTTGAATCTTGCATCAGGCAGTGATAACACATCAACACTTCTGTTCAGGCTCCAGTCATTATAGGGTGTGCTTCATTGTCATTCCCTGCCACTTAAATTTTAACCTTTTTATTTGTTGAACATTACCAAGAGTTTTCAGGGGTGGCCTAATTAAGAGTTATACACTTATACCTGTTATGTATATTTCTGAATGCAGATGTGGTATGAAACAGAGTGGTGGTTATTTGGATGGTGTGGCTCCTGATGGTCTCTTGGGTCTGGGACTTGGAGAAATTTCAGTTCCAAGTATTCTTGCTAAAGCAGGATTGGTTCGGAACTCTTTCTCAATGTGCTTTAATGAGGATGGTTCGGGGAGAATATTTTTTGGGGACCTGGGACTGGCCACCCAACAGTCTACTTCATTCCTGCCTTTAGATGGAACATAGTACATACCCTTTTATATACTTTTAAACAGTTTACATTTGTTTCCTATCTCAGTCAATCTGTCTTTTAAGTCTTTATACTCATTCTGAATTCTTCATTGTGATAATTACGAACAATGCATGTTTTGATTCAGTAAAACCTACATTGTTGGGGTGGAGGCTTGTTGTATTGGAAACTCTTGTCTTAAGCTGACGAGCTTCAGAGCATTGATTGATAGTGGGGCATCATTTACATTTCTTCCAGATGAAGTATATGAAAAAACTGTAAATGAGGTAATTTCCTTTGCATTTCAACAATGTAATGTTTATTCCTATTTCATTGTTAATGCCTAATGTGACTTTCTTTATAATAGTTTGACAGACATGTCAATGCTACAAGGTCTAGCTTTGAAGGATATCCTTGGAAGTATTGCTATAAATCCAGGTGAACTTGCATGACATAAAGAGTTTGAGGGCTACCCTCCTCTCTCTTCCTTGTATGTTTATGTGTATGCAGGCATGTATGTGTTGTGCTGACATTCGGGTGGTTTTTCATGAAACAGTTTGCAAGAATTGCCCAAGGTTCCCTCTGTGACACTCATGTTCCCGTTGAACAATAGCTTTGTGGTTCATAATCCTGTTTTTATAATCAATGGCAGTCAGGTGGGTACAAATTAACTTCTGAAGATTTTCAACTGGGTATGATGTTTCACTTCTCCCCAACCCGGATTTCCATTTTAAGGAATAATTGAGTTATAGGGCTAAAGTGATTGGACTGGAAGTTGTTAGAACTTTGACTGTAGCAATCTTAGGTTTTAATCTTTAGGTAATTTTCAGAATTGCATTTAAACTTAGCATAAGGGAACCAAAAAAAAAAAAAAACAAAAGTATTGCTTCTTTGAATAGCTTTAGAAGTAAATTGTTCATAACCTAAGAAATTCAACAAGGATAGATTAGGAGATGATAGTGAAGCTCTGGTGCTCTTCAGTATGAAATATTTTCATTCCAATCTTGGGGCAAAGATTGACATTTATATTATCTTACTAGTGTAACCATGCCACAATTTCAAGCGATCTGGAGAAACAAATTTAATACTAAGCTGCGCTGAGCACCTGTCTTGAGGGCTATGTCCTTAACTCAAGGTGAACCCCATAACTGTTTTATGATTTATTTGTATTTTGAAGAAGAATAGTTATATCATAGGTGTATAGCTACAAAGTTATATCATGTGGTTTTTTTTTGGCTTACAACAAGTGTGGGGAGGGGGATTCAAACTCAGCTTCTCCCCATGGACAGTGCAGCTGAGCACAATGGTCTTGGCTTATATTATTCATGATGTACTTGTTAAATTGACTTGTGGATAATCATACTAAAAGTTGCCTAGTAATATTATCTGTCAATCTAATACTTAAATCGTGGTGTAGTTGTTAAATTGGGTGGCAAGTTAAAAATAGTCATTAATTGGGGGAAATACTTGCAATGACTAACACTTTGCTTTTGAGCTGCATTTGTTCAATTCTTAGTAATTAATGTAATGGATCATACTGCATTGTTGGCTTGAATTAAGACTATGATTTATATGTGCGCTGACTTTTAGGGAGCATGTTGGACTACATGATGAATATATTTAAATTGCTCATTATATCTTCATGCGGTAGAAGCTTATAAGGTAGGAATCATATCAGTAGGGATTGGTGGTGCAGGATCTAAAATTGTGCCTTTGTGGTGCAGGGAGTTGATGGTTTTTGTTTAGCCATACAGCCAACTGATGAAGATATTGGAACAATTGGACGTGAGTATGCAACATTTTTTGGTTGCAAAATGTATACTTTAATCTATTCTATAACAAACCTCCACCCCTTTATAAAAATCCTCCTCTTCTTTTCATTAAAAAGATTTAAAAAAAAAAAAAATCTAATGCAGAGAACTATATGACTGGATACCGGATGGTGTTTGATAGGGAAAATTTAAAGTTGGCATGGTCCCGCTCAAATTGTGAGTTTCCCTCTCTTTTAATCTATATCAAAGACCTATTCTGATATTCACAATTTCATCGTGGCTTGTTAGTGGATGCCCTTATGCAATGTTTGAAACAGGTCATTCCACTTGGAAGTGGGATGCTAACAGCAATTTGTTTGCCTTGTCATAAATATTTATGTGCATGATAGCTTTTGGAGATATGCCATAGTGGGTAAAGTTGATTCAACATGCCGAAATGCTATTCAAGTAGGAATGAAACCATGACTCTACTTGTATTGTTTCTTTACTGTTGATGTAGGTCAAGATCTTGGTGATAGTAAGACAATGTCCGTAACTTCCCCTCCAGATGGCACACCATCTAATCCATTGCCGACAAATGAGCAGCAGCGCACCCCTGGCGGGCATGCAGTTTCTCCTGCTGTTGCTGGAAGAGCTCCTGCCAAACCGTCAGCTGCCTCAACTCAGCTCATCTCATCCAGGTTCTGTTTATTAAGATTGCTGCCAGAGCTGCTTCTACTGTTAAATATTATTTCAGCCTTTAAAGCAAATACTGGCATCCTCTAAATAGATCTTCAACGATTTAGGTAGTCTTACATGTAAATCCTGTGTTCCTCTTCTTCTTCATCCTCTACTTTTTAATTTTTTTTCTTTCTTCCCAAAGATATAAATATGTAGCTGTCATCCAATGCCATCAGTTTTTATCTTTTGGGTCATTGGGTTAGTTGGGCCTTGTAGGAACATGTATTGTATTTTCTAGGTTTTATTAATATATCCTTTGCTTTAATCTGCTCATCTGCGATGCATTATAAGAAATTATTTTATGGCCTCTGCTAAGCAATTGGAATCTTGCGTGGGGTTCTTGACTTATTGGTTGAAGTATTTTCTTTCAGTCAAGAAAATAGTACAACAAAACTGAAATCTTTAGTGGTCTGTAGATTTTTTTATTTTGTTGAAACTGAAATTTTTCAAAAAAAGTATTGTAGATAAAGGTAAAAGTTAACTGAAATAGTACGAGACTCATGAATAGTATTAAAAAATGCAATGAGACTTATGAATAGTAGTAAAAATAAGCTGAATAATAAAATAAGTTGATAAAAATAATTTTTGCCTGGACAAATCTTAGAAAAAAAAAACAGAATAATTAATTGAGGTTGTTTGCTCCCGCAGTCCTGCTATTGTCGGTAATGCATTGAATATGATATTGGTTTGGCTGGCTCTTTTGGGAAATATCTAAAGAGATTGATATCAAATGGCACTCTTAACTAATACTGTTGTTTTTAAGTTTTTGTTTTTCCATCACTGATTCTGACCTCAACATATGTAGGTTTTCAAGGTTTTGTTATTTTAAAGTAAAAGAATCCGAATGACAACTGGGTTCCTGGAATCTGTTGAAAGTTGAATTACTGGTCTACTAAAAGATAAAAAACCTTAAATTGCTTTAATCTTGTACTCCTACCATCTGATTAGGCCGTGTGCAAATCCTCTTTTCCCTTGAGCGGCTATGGTTACATCTAAGGATTTTTAGAAATAAAACAATAGACAAAAGGGAGTTTATGGTTATATTTCAAGGGATAATCGAGACCTTCTCAACAAGCAAAACTTGATTTTTACTAAAATATTTTCATACCTCTTTATTAATCATAATAGGCCTTATTTAGGCTTACAACTGAACGTAAAATCAAATCCAACACCTAAATTATAGAAACAATTCCTAAACGATAGAAACAATTCCTACAATTGCTAGCCTACTAATCTGATAAGGATAAAGACAATTGTCATCCTACTAAATAACAAATATTTAAAATATTAGATAACAATCAATAGCTAAGATAAAGATAAACTCGTAAGTAAATTCAAAGATAAAGATAAACTCGTAAGTAAATTCAAAAGCAAGATGACAATCAATAGTTAAGATAAAGATAAACTACTAAGCAAATTCAAAAGCAAGAACCAGTCTGGTATGGCAGCTGGTATGTAACATCATCCAAGTGCAATTTTATGAATTCTATCAAAAAAGGTACGATTTTACGAGTATAGTAATAATTCTTTGATGTGTTCGAACGGCCAAGTGACCAACTTGTGTAATAGTTTATGAATTAGCCGGATGATATATATATATATATTTATTGGCTGAATAAAATAAAGGAGTCTATAGTGTTGACTTATTGATTTTATGTTATGTGATAGCAATAAATATTATCGCGTGTACCATGATTACGATATTTTTACCACTAACTCAATATATATATATATATATATATATATTTTTTTTTTTTACCACCAACTTTGAGAATGCTCTTTCCATGTCTTATTAATATGCTTGTCTTTTGTTTGTATTGACCCAGCCAAAACTTTGTTTGAGTAAAAATATCCCTCTCTGCTACATATGCGGCTATGCCCAGAGTTCTAGTCTTCTAGTCTAGACCCAGGTTGCCAGTTGCCACCAATTATTGATAACTTCAAAATCAAATTAAAAATGGTACTACTTTTATTTATTTATTTATATTTTTTATGCTTTTAGCCAAGGCAGTTTGCCACGTGCTTTTGTAATTGAGAAATCCATTTCTTCTAGTTAAAAAAAAAGAAAAGAAAAAAAAGAAAGGATACCGGAGTCAATATTTCTCATTATTTGCTAATATGGACCTTTGCTTTCTTTTTCTCCTCTTTGGTTAATCAAGTCCACATGGTTGCATGGAAAGGTAACGGTGGCGGAACCTGAATTTTTCCAGAAGTTGATTTTCTTCGGTAGGTGTTTGTGATTTTGTATAGTCACTAAAGAAAGAAAAGAAAATTTAAGTAAAACGGCTAATTTTTTCTTGTTGGTTTCAAGTAGAGGGGAAGAGTGAGATATTGCAATATGCAATTACCACACCGACATGTAAAAGTTAATAGGGTCAAAAAAATGTAAAGGTAAAAAAAGTTACAAAGTCTTAAAAACACATAGATGTGGTAATTGTATGATACAATAGCTCTCTAGCTTTTGAATCTAGGTTCTTTATGAGAAGACTGGATAGCACCACTAAAATACTAGCAAGGCAAAAAATTGTTATGGATATTTTCCAAGGGATATCAAAACATTGTTATGATATAATATAATTAGGACCTTTATAGGTTCTTTGTATTAGCAATGTAATTATAAATTACACACGTGTACAACATTGTACATATTTTGTATGTGTACAATGTAAGTTTACATGGCTAGTACAATGTAAATTAAGATTTTTTCATAATATATTTATCCTGCAGATTTTCCTTGAGGACCTAAACTTCAGTAGCTTTTTTAGACTTAGCTTTTTTCCTTTTTCTTTCTTTCTTTCTTTATGTTCGTTATTGGCCAAGCCCATAATTAATCTTTCTAAGCAGTGTAGCGCATGTTATGTAAGCTCAATTAATTAATAGACAAAATAGAAGATGTCATTGTCACGAAGTTTCTGTGCAAGGCTCTCCTACCACCCTATGAATGGTGATTACCACTCCATTTTGGCCTAATCTCTAGTGTGCTTTTCCAATCAATGAAAACTTCTTTTTGCTCAACTGAAAGTCGGTGAGGGAATCACTTGCATTGCCAGCATCTTTGTTCTTCAAATAGTTGAAGAAGCCATTCACGCCTCCCTTAATTGCATATATTCTCTGTTAAGGAAAATGTGTTTGCTAGTGTTTAAGGTGGGTCTTTGTCCCCCCAAACTTTTAGTGGAAATGGGGAAGAGGATTCGAATCCATGTTCTCCTTCATGGATAAAAAAAATGAACAATGACACTTATTTTTAATTCGTTCGAATGAAGAAATGGATGCTTAGATTAATCATCTTCATCACTTTTACTGAGTCAGATAATGAGTCTTATAATAGCAACATTATTCAGGGGCTAATCTTCTAGCTGCACAAATGTCTAACACCTTTAGTCAAGTAAATGTTAATTCTTTTCTAAAGATCTCATTGAAGCTATCAACAATCTCTTGCATTTTGCAAACTGGGTGATTCAATTTATTATTGAAAGTGGGACTCTTGTTTGTCCTCTTGATTTGCTGTCAAAAGTCCCAAGACGAGCAAACACTGCAGTCCAAGATTAAAGTAACAAACTGGGCCTACTGGAGCAACTCTTAGAAGAAAGAGCTTTGCCTTGTCTTATTTTGTTTTGTTTACTTGCTAAAAGAGAAGTTATATGCAGACTCCTAAATTAGGCATGCACCACATTCACATCTTCTATCTCTATTCACTAAAACATCAGCCATGTCTAGTGTCTACTACACTTATTTTTAATTTAATTTATTATTTTTGTTGACTTAGTTATTTGCGTGTGTATGAGCCTTATGTATTATATTGTAATTATCTTACTCATGACCTCCCTTATTATGTCATGAATCAAGACATATCAATTATCCTTGCTCCATGCTTAATCAGTGCGTCCTACAGGTCAATATTATTTTTTTAAAAAACTAAAATCGACACCATTAAATATTAAGTTCTTGTAATACATCATTTAGAACAGTCAATTATAGCAACTAATTAGGTCAAACCACATAAACCCTTGTTTTTGCTCTCTCTCTCTCTCTCTCTCTCATATACTTTATTTTAATATGGTATTAAAGTCACTTGTTTATGGCTTTCAATAGGGTTAATGTAACCCATGACCAACAATCACTTGGCTCAATCACTAATGACCTTCCTTCGGGCTAGCATTTTTAACCATCATTTGAATCAGTCATCATCAACTACCATCTCAATGTCTTTCATTCTTTGCGTAGCTTCCAATTTCGGGGGTCTGTTTTTCCATTTAAGGCTCCTAAATCTCACTAATTGGTGTGTAACTCATTCTTTTTTAGTTCAATCTATGCAAAATCTACCATATCATTGCTCACCTGCATCATCATGTCATCATCCTCAGGCCACCAATGTAGCTGTCCTTCAGTCATAGCAACCAATCTTTGTCACGAGTACAATAATTTTTTTAGGCCCTTGTAACCATCTTCTGGTACTCATTATTGTCGTTATCGACTGCTATCATCAACATTTTTCAGAATTCATTCTATATTGTGCTTCGTCCATTTTACATCCATTTCGGTCACTTGTGGTCATGATTTCCTTCATGAGATTAAAGTCTCGAACTTAAGATTTCACCTTGAGTTTGAGGAGAAATGTTATAGTATGTACACATATTTCATATAAATTAATATATATGCTCTCTATGCATATCTTGTTAGTTATGACCCATTATTATGCCCTAAAACAAGACATAGCATTTATCCTTGATTCAAGCATAATCAGTGGCCCTTATAAGTCAATCATTGTATGTGTGTAATATCCTTATATTAGCTACACCATTAGACCAAATCAATTTATGTTTGTTCTTTTTTTCTCTTTAAATCTTTTATTTTTTTTATTTAAATAATTATAATGGAGTTTTTTTGTGGGGGGGGGGGTGGGTGGAGGGAGGGGCTAGACACTATGATGGAGAAGCTGAATGGACAACAATTAAATTAATTAATGTCACATTCTTGTTATAGTATCATAATTTTCATTAAAAGATAGTATTCTAGTAGGTTCGATTCTTAATATATTTGTAAAGTGAAATATATCATATTCCAGTCCAAGGTAAATGCACTTTTTATTAATAGTGTAATTTACGCCACAAATTCTTGTTTAAAGGGTGCAGCTGTGCAGCTTTTGAGCAAAGTGATTCTTCTGATCATGTTCTCACTTTTTTTTTTTTGATAACAGAAAAATTTCTGATCATGTTCTCTCTCTTCTCCTTTCCTTTTTAATCGTGTTAAATCCCCGAACATCCCAGTTACCACTATTGTGTAATTTATCGGTTCAGTGCAGTCAATTAGAGTAATAGCACTGACTCACTGACACGTAGAACAATAAATGGAATTGAAGCTAGACATATAGTAGTTATAACTTATAAATACTAAGAGCATTAGAGCACTTACATACCAAAATTCTATTCCATCTTACTATCTTAAAAAATTACTTTATCAATTATACCATACCATTTTATAATATTCCCAATATCTAAAATTTTATTTTACAATACAACATATTAAAATAATATTTCTACATAATAAAATAATATATCTAAAAACCCAAATAAAAGTAAAAACCCAAAAACCCAAATCATGAATGTGAAAGTGAATAAAATATTAGTATTTTTATTTTTTACAATTGAGCTACAGTGCAATTCTACATTTAAAATTGCACTACAACACAATTTGTTGGCTTTTACAAGTCCGGATGTGTGAGGGGTTTTGAGCTTTTATGCTAAATTTTCCTTACATATGACATATGTCATTTTCAATGTAAATGTTCTTAAGTATTGGAGATTGTAAAAGCCCCAAAATTGTATTTTACCATCTAGAAACACTAAAAGCAAGCATTACCCCATCAAAACTGAAAAAGAAAGAAGAAGCAAGCATTACCCCAAAGGGTAATTGTAAAAAAAATATACCATTGTGCTATAGTAGCCTCTTACTTACAGTAGCCTCTACAAGTAAGAGGCTACTGTAACAAGATTGTATTCTTAAATATTATTATTTTATTGTGTTTCTAATTTTTTATTAATAAAGAGAAGATAGATAGTTTTGTGTTGTATATTTTATTGTGGAGATATATATTATTTTAATGTGTTGTATAAGAAAATAAAAGTTGGAATGTTAGGTGTATTATAAAATGATATGATATAATAAATAAAGTAGTTTTTGAGATGGTAAAATAAATTTTTTTGAAGAAACCGTATGCGAATGCTCTAATCATACAATAATATAATAGAGTAGCCTACTTAAAAAACAGAAGAACCATGTTACAGTTTAGGTTACTAAAATTTACCTAGTGAGCACTTTTAGTTCATAATGTTTTAAGTAGTTGCTATTGATCTCTAGAGCTTAAAACGGGTGCTCTTTTTTTTTTCTTCTCAAAGATTTTTTTTTTTGAAAGGTTATTCTTAAAGATTTAAATAAACACTAGTAGTTCGTTTTTCAAATTTCAAGGATTAATAACGTTTACCTAAAACTTAAAAAACCAAATGTTGCTAAGTAAATAAACTGTTTTTAGTTTAAAGCTGTTTTTTTATAAGAGGGGAAAAAAAACTTAAAAACAAAAATTAATAAATTACCGACCTGCGGCAAACTTTACTAAAAATCTTCTAGCCCCTTCAAACTTTTTGAGCAAAAGCAACATATAGACAGGGCCTTTTTACTCATCAGAAACTGCTTGTCCCAAAGTCATATTTGAGGGACAAAGAAAAGGGGACATAATCTTTCATTTAAATTATATGCGAACTCATGTCCAAAGAACGGAAAGATTAAAAGGAAAAAGGCAGGAGTTATGTCTTCTTGTGCTTTTGGACCTTGGAGCCTTAGGAGTAATTCTTAGGTACTCTCGGAGCACGGAGAATGGTGCTCCCTCCTCTCACTTTCATGGTGAGGTCCGCTCATTAAATTCATAGTGAGGTCCACCATAAATGTGAGAGGAGAGAGCACCATTTTACTATATTCCGGGAGTACCTAAGAATTTTCCGGAGCCTTAGATCTCCTTTGATTATTGTTATTATTAAAAGGTACAACTTTTTTCTAAATGCAGAGGTGGTGGTGCCAGTGACCAGAGGGCATTAGACAAATCATGCTTTGTTTTTTTGAACTCAATAATTGCTTACCTTCTCCCTTCTCCATTGTCTTTATTTATGGAATTATGGCACAGTCCAAAACCCTTCCTACTGGCCCACTATAAAGAACTGCAAGTTTTTATTTTATTTTATAAAGTTCCAAAACATTTAAAATAGTAATTTTTACTTATCTATGGCTGCGAAGGATAAGTACAACACGGACGGGACCACGTGTGCATGAATTTTTACGTGATCAAAGAATATAGAAAACCTTTTAGCATAGCATTACGTACGGTGTGTAACAAAGGATACAAGTGCGATCCTAATTATGGCAGATTTGCTAGAAATGTAGAATAAAGTGTACAAAATGATAAAGCATGATTAGATTATGGCAGAATCTTAGTAATTTTTTTTTGGTTTTTATTTTTTTGATAACGGATAAGATCGAGGATAATTATGTTAAGCTTTGTGGAGTCTAGTTATGTTTGATCTAGTTGACAACCCGACTCGAATAATGTTGCGTGGTTTGGCCTGTTTTATAGCCCATTGTGAATCTTGTGCGCAAGATGTAGAAAACGCTATTTTGTGATTAAGATTGGTGGTTGTTGTTTTTGAGAGAGAAAATAGACTGTAGCCACATTTTGTATTTTTTCTTTGATAATAGTGAAATCCTTGCAACTCTGTAGATGTAGGTAAATTGCAGAACCACGTAAATACTATCTTGTGCGTGTAATTATTTTTTTTTGGCGTGTGTTTTTTCTATTTTTGTTTCTCACAAGTTTAGGAATTTGTGAAAATTCTTACATATTATAGGTTGCTTTTTTCCCTAAAGGTGACCATAATAGTGTTATACTTGTTGGATGTATAGAGTCATAACTAACTCAATCCCATTAGGATATCAATGAGCACAAGCCAGTATTTCACTAATAATCCATAGACACTTTTCATTATGAGAGTTGAACTCAAAATCTAGTGCCCACCAAACACATGGGGGTAAACCTAGTGACCATTGAACCACGGCTTTTGATGGTTCAATGTTTTTACAATTAAAGTGTTATTTCAACTCCCTTAATTCGAAGTAATTAACCACTTTATCATGCAAATGTAACTATTTCCAATTTTGGTGGGTTAATATAATTAGGAATGATCACAGGCCAGTAGCTAAGGTCTATATCAATCAATCCAATCATATCGGGTTTTAAAAAATTTAAATTGTTACTGTGTATTGACATGTGGACTGTTAACCGATCTGGCAAAAGTATATCAAAGGTTAGAATAGTTGAATCAGTGAGTCATTCATGTAAATTTTCAGCACTTTCGTAGAAATATTTAGTGAATGGTGACCACGTCGATCATTATTGAATTTCTTGATGCACCATATGGTTGTATGTATAGATTTTGCTTATATGAGTACTTCTATTTATTGTGAACATCATAGTGGGACATACAGACATTTTGGTAAACACAAATAGCAGGGAAAGATCCCCTTGCTATCTTGCATTTTAATTCTTTAGTTCTCTCAAATTTTGAGCTAAATGTGAGATACATGACATTTATTTAATTTTTGTATTTTTTAAAAAGAATTATTGAAATTTTAAATATCACATATTCATATTTATTAAAAATTAAAGAGAATTAAAAGATTTAATTGGAAGGGAAGTCTCTCCCACCAATAATAAGGTTTCTTTAGTCATCTTTCTTGTACTTTGTTTGGTTCCTTAATTTAAAACCAATTTTGGATCCACCTTGATTATGAACAACAAAGAAGGGTAGTAACTACATATTTCTTAGGCTTGACAATTTGTGTTCGCAGGTTGAGTTCGTGTCGTGTTGAGCCATGAATATTCGGCTATATGAGTTGACCTGAACCAGACCTGTTAAGTAAACGTGCCAAGAATTCTCAACCTGAACGCGACCTATTTATTAAACAGGTCGACCCGATCCGACACGTTTCTTGTTTAATTAACAAGTCATTAAAGGTCAATACAAATGAACCATTTAATAATCTATTTGATTAATAGGTCATACCAAATTTATATAATTTTTATCAATTCCCATATATCTAAAATTAAAATACAATTACAACTATGAATATAATAACAAACATATAAAAATCAACCATTAATTAAGCAATAATATCAACATAACTAATAATTTTATAAGCTAAACGGGTCAAACAGGTCAGACGAGTTCACATGTTGAACACGAACACGACCTGTTTATTAAATGGGTTAACTGTGTCAATCCGAATATGACTTGGACCCGTTTAGCCTCAACCTATGACTTATTTATAAACGGGTTAGTCGTGTCGGATTTGCAGTTCGCGTCAGATTTTGTCCCTAATATTTCTTCTACTCTATACAGTAATAAAGCTTCTTCTGGCAATCATTTAATCCTATGCTCTTTGTTTCACCAAACCAAATAATTATAAGTCTTAATAATCAATGCTACGGGAACATATATTCTATCAAAAAACAAAAAAAGTAGTTAGGAAGTTTCATTTTTCCTTTATCTTTTTGTTCCTTCTATTTTATTGTGTCAAATGTTCTTTAATCGCCGAAGGTTTAGGGGTCAAACTTTTGGGAATTGGGTAGGAAATAACCTCCTTGTGGAGCAGGCAAAGATGCTTTCTCTTCGTTTTAAAAAACGAAAATAGAAAAAAAGAGAGAGGAGAGAATGGCTATCCTTAGTTTACACACCAATGGCACATCCACCGATATCTGGCTCAGGTTGTTGGGAGACAGTGCATACCTTGGACCTATAATACTCATATTTTTTTCTCTTTTGGAATGTTCATTTCTTCTTCTTCTTCTTCTTCTTTTTCTTTCTCTTTCTCTATTCCTTTCTTTTCTATTAAAAGGGAAAGAAAGAAAGAAAGTAGGAAACATTTCAAAGCTAGCTAAGATGGGGTTGGGGGAGCTCTAAAATTTGAAAAAAAGAAACATAGTTTTTAATACTAGTATTATTTTACTCTCAAAAAAAAAAATAGTATTATTTTAGCAATCAGCATAGCATGTTATTCTTTGTACCAGCTACATTCCAGCTGTGTCCTCTGCTGGTTTTGTTCATGTAAGCTAGTTAGGTTAGGGTTAATAAACTCGGATGCCGCCCACAGACTCATGATCATGCCATGTCCCAGACCAATGCTGCATTGCTGGCTTGGCTTGCTGCCTGTCTGCATATATATACAATTCGATCTTACCATGTCCTCACTCATCACTCCTAGCCCCTAGGCCCTAGGGTATTAAGTATTATGTGTAATGGTAATATAAAAATACAATAAGTAGACCACAAAGAGTTGGACAATCGTTTTTCCCTAAGATGAAAGTGTGGGGTCCGATCATAGGTGCCTTAAACCTGGGGTGGAAGCATGGTAGGTCAAGTTTGAGAGGTTGAAAGTATTTTACTAATCTAATGAGATTACTCCAAATTTGATTAGGTAGATTAAAATAGAAAGGGAAAGAGCAATCAAGGTGTACTAAGAAAGAATGAGAGACGAATGTTTTTGAGATGATAATAAAATATGTATAAATACACAAACTATAATTAGGATATAGTTTGTCACCCTAATTTTTCATTATATATTTTGTGGTAACATTCACTAGTTTGAATTATAAGAGAATTCACTAAAAAAAAAAAAAAAACTAAGAAAGAGCTTATTTAATTGCATTGTCTCCATCTCCCTCGGTCCCCATATTGTTTGTTTGTTTGTTTGTGTTTTTTTTTTTCAAAAAAAAAAAAACCAAATATTTAAGAGAATATTATTTAATTGCAATGTCTTTCAAATAAGAAGGTGCAAAGATTCAAAACTATCATCCTTAATTTTTTTTTTTTAATTTGATAATTGCGGAATGCATGATTTAAACCCTGAATTCCTTTGTTGAAAATACAAAGAAATACCTGTTGAGTTAAAAGGTTTTTAACACTGTGAATCTGTCATCCTTAATTTGAACTCCAATAAAACATGAGTATCGAATATATCAAAATGGAAATATAGGACCAATAATGAAATATGGAGGCGTATTAAGTTCAAGGTAAAATTTATGTAAAATTTATTGGGTCTTATACCTTAAGTTTTCCAATTATCAACAATGTGATTGCATTGATTAATAAATTATATGGTTAAATTTAATTTTTATTTGAGATAACACTCTTTTTATTGTATTGGTCACTAGTCAATACAAACTATGTGGTTGAATTCAATCTGGGAATCGAACGTACACACTAAAGAACTATGCCTCAATTTTGCCCTTAGATTCCTAATGTAATATTTAATATTCTTTCAACTTATATCTTATCTTCCAAGAATCAACTTCTTTTTACAAAAAGAAAGTACGGAAAAATAACTTACCAATCACAGTGTAAAAGTATAAGTTTTTACATCAGGTGCTGCTTTATATATTTAGAAAAAATTTAGGGATACACTCAATTTCATAAAACATGTTGAAGTGGTCAATTGTAAATGATAGACACTTTCTACCTATCATTCATCAATCACTTTAATAAATTGTGAAATTGAGTACATATATATGTGTCTATTAGTCTACAACTTTTTAAAAACTTTTTTTTTAAATTTAATTTTTCATTTTTTCAAAGCATAAATATATTCTAATACACTTTTCAATAAAAAGCAATAAACAAAAATTCAAAAGCAAAAATCAAAAAGAAAAAAAATTAATCAACAAAAATCTAAATAAACTTATGTTAGATGCAAAAGTAATATTGTTGTTTTGGTTTAAAAAAAGAAAAAAAAAACATTGTGATGGTTGAATTGGACGTGGTTTAGAGAGGGGGAGTACTTTTGAAAATTTTGACGCTCCTGAGTCCTGCCGAAAGCTGACCAATCAAACCCAGCCAATCCCAACACAGCTAAGCTCGGGCTGCTATTACCTTCTCCACCGTTCGATCTTGCCACGCGTCATCTGATCCCACATTTGATTCTGTTGGCTACGTGGTGGTACTGTTCACATCAGCGACGTGGCAGCTGCTTTCGCTATTATTAGTGGGCCATACCTCATTCCTTTCAGTGGGTCTCTTTCAATAAACATCACTTTCCATGGCTTTTCCTTAATTGTTAGTTTTTGCTTCTAGGCTCTGGTGGGGCTTTTGCAAAAATATCCCCAAATTTTTATTTTTTAGTGTATAGTGCTATATTTTGTCATTTTTATATTTAGACCTCACGTTCTGTGGATTTTTTACATGTGTGTCTAACTTCACTAACTTATCATTCATTGGGAATTAGGACCCCTTTGACATTTCATACTTTTAAATCATTGCAAAACATATTTTTTTCCTATTTATTAATTATATTAATTTTAAAGGTCCTAGCCTTATATCTATGAATTATGTCATATCATTTAGATGGAGGAAAATTGTCATCTTGCATCAAGGTTTGACCTCTTGTTAAGCATTTTTTCTTTTCATATATCTTTTTAAACCAAATTTTGAGTTTCCAATGTTAGGTTTTTAGTGTTGGCTCATTCCATGACATTTGCTTGTAGTGAATTTCAAGTTAATTGATATAGTTTAGTCACTAGAAAACTTAGTAATAGTTTGCATTTGAAGCTGTTATACAAAGTGTTGATCAAAGTCCCTCGCTCGAAGCTCACTCAAGCAAAGATGTAAGGTGTGCTCAAATGACAAAGAAATTCACTCGAGTAAATTATTAAAAATCTAAGTAGTTTTCTTGAGCGAGATCATGAAAATTGTTCTTTGAGTTCATTTTAAAAATCCTTTTTATATTAGGTTTTGTGACATTGGTTATATAAATCCCACTTTGCACAATTTTTCAATAGAGAAAATGAAGCTACAACCTATGCTATTCAGAAAAAACCTTATGCATAATAGGAAACTCAATATTATTGTCCACTCATCTTATGATAAAAAAGAGTGTTTGATTGTGTAAAATCACAAACCTTTACTTTAGGTAAGCACGTCGTTTGTAGGGGTTGCAAAGAGAATCTAGGCTACAAAGGTTTTGTGAGTCCTAACTATTTCTTTATAGTGGATTTTCTATGAGAGACTACTTGTATTAGAGTGATTTTTTCCCTGAAAAGTTCTACATTTGTTTTCCATTTCATTGCCAAATCTTGTAACCCTTTTATATTTCTTGTTTTAGATTTGACATATGCTAAAGTGTGGCAAATAATAATTGTATGTAACTATGTATGGATCGCCAAATTGAGATAAATTGATAAATTAAATAATAATTCTGCCTTATAATTCACATCAAGGACTAAAAAAGAATTTTCGCTTCACCTATGAAGGATCCTAAGAATACATTCACACAGCCAACACCAAGGTTTTAAACAATGTCGAAAAATGTTTCATTCACTTTAATCTACAAAGCCTATAATTATTTCCATACTATATCCACAGTTAGATGAAAGAGCACATGCATGTGATATAATATTATAATCTATGTTTGATAAACTTCATTCTCAAAAAGAAAAAAAAGAAAAAAAAGAAGAAGAAGTTTGATAAACTTTGTATCATGAATGAACTAAGGCTAAAGCATAGGTTAGTTTGGAGGCTTTTAAACAAATTAAAGGGAGTGTGGGTACAGATGCATTGGGTTGAAGTCGTATACCTTAAAATTGGAGGGACATAAATGCATATATAGGGTAATATAGCAGCATTTTGCAAAGTTTCCTTCTCAAGGGTTTTTTTTTTTCCTTGCACCTTAAGCATAAGGCTTCTGCATTAGGCACCCATAATGTGTTTCCTAACACAACTTGCCAACAGAAAATATCAGGGTTTTTTTAAAGTTTATGTTTACTGTTGTCCTGGGTCCACCACATTTCTCTGTTTGAATACTGAAACACCATATACTTTCTCCTATATAAGAGGAAGAAGCCTTGCCTAAAGAAATATATCATTCGAGGTAAAGAAGTTAAGAGAGCAGCCTTAAAGCCTTTTGCTTTGTTTGTTAGAAGGCAAGAAAGGAATCCATTATTTGTGGGCTATTTCCTTGCAGCTTCTTAGGGAGCTTACTTCAAATATTCTTGTTATAAATTCACTTTCACATTCCCCACAAACCTATCTGTGTTCTGTTGCCCTCTCCTCTGTCATCTACCTGATTTTCCCTTTACATCCTGCTTCTCTAGAACTCTTTGGGTTTTGTTTTTTATTCTATCAAGCTCATAAACCTTGTGTTGAAGCTCTTGGTTTCATCTTTTCCAAAAGGTTTACTTCAAAGGGATTCTAAAATACAAAAATGGGAGTTGGAGGCACTTTAGAGTATTTTTCTGATTTAATGAGCAGTGGCCATAAACACAAGAAGAAGAAGCAATTACAACTGTGGAGCTAAAGGTCAGGATGGACTGTGATGGCTGTGAGCTTAAGGTCAAGAAAGCCCTCTCTTCATTAAGTGGTAAGTTTCATTTGTCCCATAGTCTCTTTTTTGTTTGGTGTTACAAATGATGACACACTGCTAACTCTGACATAATTTGTTATGCTTTCCAGGAGTTAAATCAGTGGACATAAACAGGAAACAACAGAAAGTGACTGTAACTGGGTTTGTTGAAGTAAACAAGGTGCTGAAGAAAGCCAAGTCAACAGGGAAAAAGTCAGAGATTGGCCCTATGTTCCTTACAACCTAGTGGCCCAGCCTTACGCTGCTCAAGCTTATGACAAGAGGGCACCTCCTGGATTTGTCAGGAAGGTAGAGAACACTGTCACCAGTGGCACTGTGACAAGATATGAGGACCCTTACACCACCATGTTCAGTGATGACAACCCCAATGCCTGCTCTATTATGTAGCTGAAGAAATAATACCAGACAATCTATCTCGTCTACTTATCCTCTTATTAGTCTAAGTAGAAATCATTGTAAAGTTCCAATGTAGGGGTTTAACTATTTAATTTTTGTTTTGGGATTTTCTTTTAACGTAATAAGTGATGAGAAAATTTGAGAATTGTGAGCTAATCCATGTTTTCTTCTGTTGGGGTCCAGGATCCTATCAGTACTATTCTGTAGTTTTGCAATCACAGAGTGGTTTTTGTGGGCCTTGAAATATTGTAATGTGGTTATTGGTATTTGTTGAATATAGACTATATAGTGTGGGTTGTTATATATGAGCAACCTATTACTAGAGCTTGACTTGTTTTTATGCATGATGTTATAATTTCTCTTTTTTCTGCCTGGGATGACTTTGGCTATGTCCATATAGCTGTAATTCACCTTAAAACTGAGTACAACCTGGCTGCTATATGATATATTGTGGTGGGGTTGATATGGCTACATGACAACATTTAGTTTACTGGTTATTGTATATGACCCACAAGATGGTACATGCTACATAAAACCGGACCTAACTCACATGTCAAAAGTTTTGCCCTGGTAACGCTCCATCCACAAAGGTCTTTGATGACGTTTAAGATATAAATTACATCTACAATATGACAAAACTGAAGATTAGTAAAGATTCTAAAAGTCACTAAAGTTCAAATCGTATTGGGTAGAATGAAAAAAGGCTATGAAACAACATTAGCAGAAGGGTAATAATAACTAGTGTACACGTGCTATTGCATACAAACACACGATTTTGCACTGATAACGTGACTTCAAGTTGTGACTTCAAGTCATGAGTTCAGTGCAAAATCATGCTTTGTATTTTGTGTGCAATGTTATGTGTGAATAAAGATGAAATAAACACTATTATTGGGTAGAATGCAAAAAACGTACAAATAATGTTAGTAAAAGGGTAACAAATAGTGCACACATTGCACACAAAATATATACACGATTTTGCACTGACTTGAAGTCACAACTTGGAAATTAAAGCGTACAAACAATGTTAGTAAAAGGGTAACAAATAGTGCTCACACATTATTGCACACAAAATATACACAATTTTGCACTTAAATTGTGACTTGAAGTCAAGATTTCCAGGTTGTGACTTCAAGTCATGAGTTCAGTGCAAAATCGTGCGTGTGTACTTTGTGTGCAATTGTGTGTGTGAAATAAACGCCACTCATTAGTAAAAAAGACTTTTTATATTTCAAATTCCTATAAAAGAACAACAGATGGGTAATCTTAAGAATAACATTTTGTTATGAGTCTTGTAGTTCAGTGGTATTTCCTATTAAACGCCACTCATTAGTAAAAAGGTCTTTTTATATATCAAATTCCTATAAAAGAACAACAGATGTGTAATCTTAAGAGTCTTGTAGTTCAGTGGTATTTCCTAATTTTCCCATAAATGAGAACTTGAGTTCAAATCTCCCATCCGGCCTACCCCACTAATTGTAAACAAAAAAAATTAAAAATTTCATCTACATTTCTCGTAAACAAAGCTTTAGATTTAAAAAAGAAATTCCAGCTATAACACATGTTGAACTTGGAAAGTGGTTCTACCCCTAGATTTGGAAGCCTTGGTATACTACTCAAAAGAGATGATACAGAGTTCAAATTAGTTCAAATTAGTTCAAATACATCAGGCTGCTTGAAAGAGCTAAGGTAAAGAAAAGTGATTGCTAAGAAAAGCATATCTTTTCTACCCACTCAGCCAAACGTGAGGAAAGAATCATTTTTTTTTCCTTCTTAACTTTTTTCTTTACCTCACCTTTCTCTGAAGGAAGCGTAAAGGCACACATCAGTCCCATGAACAGAAAGATTCACGTGCAATACCTGGAGTCTCAAAAAGCACATCCACTCTATCTCCACTGTATCTAGCTATGAAAAATAACATTCACCTAATATAGAAAATGAAAGGAGCACTCTCCATCTAGTGCATTCCTACTTTGAAGCCAATTTCTGATTCATAACTTCTTTAAACCATAATCTTGTTTAAATAAACTTAACTTGGTGGGATAGTAAACACAAAAATCCATGGATATAGTAAGACAAGCTTTATTAAAGAGATGCTTTTAAATATATTTATTATAAAAAGTAATGGTGTGCATTAATATGTAAAGTAGATCCTACAATAACCTAAACAAAACACCTGTTTCCCCCATATGTAATTGAAGGAAAAAGAAGGAACAATTACATGCAAATTTAAGAAGGGAAGCTGAAAGAAATGAGAAGACATCTCAAGAGTGCTTGCTAATCAGCCATTTGATTTGGATAATATCTATATCATACAATAATATGCTGGTTTATTGGCAATTGAAGTGGATTTTGAGATTAGTAGAGAAACCAATGCCATATATGCTAACAAATTGTAGAAAAACCACATACCAAAAGATGAAATGGGCGTGGATAGTATGCTACATGTGTCTTGATAATAGAGTTTCCACGTCATTTAGTACAATATTTTTTTTAAATGATTGATTTGTTAGAAGAGCATTTGCAATAGTAGATGATCAAGAAAGTGCACAATATATCCAGCAGTTACAGTTTGCATGTAGGATTCAATTAATAAAGAGCAATGAAATTGGGACTATTCAAAGCCAAGACACAGAGACTTGTCAAAGTAGCTACAAAAATCAATTTTTTTGTAAACAACAGTCTCTTCTTTTCTTTTTTTTGGAGGAGAGGGGGTGGGGGGGTGTGGGGGGAGGGGGAGGCTGGGATTGAAAAAAAAAATCATAGCAATATATACTTTTATTTATTCATTTTAACCCAACTTATATATGAGGTCACATAGAAGCCATGTGCAAAAGACAAACACTCTACTCAAATTAATCAGGACGATCAATTACCGCCAGAAATGATAGGTAGTAGTCTTCAGGAAGAACACAGTTGGCAAGCAGCTGGGTTAGGCAGGTATAGGCACTTCTTGTCCTTTGAGAAAGGTGACTACTGTCAGCCATGGATTCTTCCATACAATTTTGGTCCATACTAAAAAACGAAGATGCACTTCAGCACCCTGAAGTTTGAGAACCAAGCCTATTTCAAGTAAATTCAGAGGAGAGGAAGCATCTCAGTGCCACTATCAGCAAGTAATGTAAAGCATTCTATAAAATTTAACAAATAATTTTTGATTGTGTAATAGTATCTTGTCCTTAATATTCTGAGGGCACAGTGTGTTGGTATTCACAGTGATTTCAATTAGACCGCTAAGCAGAGTTATCCAATCAGTGAACATGTACCTACACGATGCTGCAGTAAGAGGCTTAGCATTATGGATGGCTAGGTAGTCCTAAGCAGGACATTATGACCTTAGAGATCACTCATTTGGGACCATTGTATCATTGCATCCAACAGCATGTGTTCACACCATGTGTACCATGTTCCATACAGGAGTCATTCCAGGTTGGCCTTAAGACCAAAGCACATATTCTTTGGCACCATACTTGGTGTTAGACCCTTGAAACTTGAGATTGAGTGGCTACATGTGGTGACAACTTGCATCCATGCGCCACAAGAACCCATGGGCATGAAAGAGGCATGCCATGGGCTGAGCAAGAAGCTTTGAGGCAGCAGCGGGCTGTTCCGCCTTGTCATGGTGCATAACTACATGAGCGCTATGTTGGCAGCATGTTAGTGGCCTTGTTAATGTGATGGGCCCTTGGTCATGGTCTGACAGGTTGCAAGCTATGTGTGCGCTATGGGCAGCATGTGCAGTGGTGAGCCATGGTAGCATTGAGTGGGCTTGGCCATGGGCAAGATTTTTTTGATAAGTAATAAGACTTATATTCGTCATCAAAAAACAAAAACAACAAATAAAGGTGTTCATGATGGTGAACACAAAGAACAGCAAAAAAAAAAGAAAAAGAAAAAGAAAAAAAGGAGGGCAACTTAAGGGGCACTTCTAAGGGAAGAAAGAACAATTAGAAGAATCTCAGCACCTAGCCCAATCAAAAAGAGTATTTTGGCTGAGAGCTTGTAATTGATCAAGCGTTCTCTCCAGATCCTCAAACGAGTGCTGGTTTCTTTCCAACCAAATAAACCACATCAAACAGTCAGGAACCATATTCCATATGTCCGAAGAAAATTTCCCCAACCAATTACTCCAATTGGACACTAAACTCTCCACAGAACCTGGCATGACCCATTGGATCCCAAAAACTTGTAACATATGCACTCACAAAGAATAAGCTACAGAACAGTGAATAAGAAGATGGTCCACAGATTCCGTAGAACAACAACACATACAACACCTATTAGCCAAAGGGAGGCCTCGGAGCATCAAATTATCCAATGTAAGAATCCGACCATGGGCAGCGGTCCACAAGAAGGAAGCCACCCTCTTAGGAACCTTGACTTTCCAAATCCCATTCCATGGGAAGCAAGAAGGTGATGAACCCCTGATCTTGTAATAGAAAGACTGAATATTGAACTTACCGTTCCCATTAAAACACCAATGAGGTCTATCGCACCCAATACCTCTTGGGATCCGAGACTGAATGAGTTCTAGGTAAGAGAAGGCAGCCTCAAAATTTCCTCTCTTGGAAATTCCTATAAAATCTCATGTTCCAAAATTTACTACTCCCATCCTCCTGATGACCCAACAAATCAGAAATACAGGCTTCCTTGTCACTGGAACACGCATATAACTGAGGATAGAGCATTTTAAGTGAGGTATCTCCAACCCACCTATCATGCCAAAATTGAATGTGGGAACTAGGGCTATCCAGAGACCCGGTCAACCTGACCCACACGTCGCTGCCGACCGAACTGACTTTGCCGGCGGTCGACGACGGGTTTATTCCTCCAAAACTCGAGCTTTCCAGGTCGGGTGTCGGTTTTCCTTCCTCCAAAATCCGATCAACCTGATCCGACCAACCCACAAAATTTCTGGCGATTTTTGGTAGATCCGGTGAGATCTATACCATTTTTGTCAAGATCTCGGCGAGATTTTGCCGGATCTAGCCTAGATCTTGTTGAAAATGGCCTAGATTAGGCCGAATCTGGTGAGACATCAAGGATTTTGGTCATTTTTCTCCGTTTTTATGCCGAATTCTTGCCGGATCTACGTTAGATTCTCGCTGTTTTCCAGATTTTTGACCTCAACCGACCCGCCTGGATCCTGTTGAAGTTTCAACCCGCCCGATCCGATCATCCTCTCGGTCGGCGGCGGGTTGAGATTTTGTACACCCTATCTGATCGGGTCGGTTGCGGGTTGGGCACAAACCTGACCCAGACCGACCTGTGGACAGCTCTATTAGGAACCATCACCCGCCACAAAAGCCAAGTGTTTGGAGAACCTCTCCCAACCGAACTTAATACCACGCCAAAGGCCACACCTGTGGGCCCTTCTACATACTTTATTAGTCCACCCCCCTTGACCTTCACCATATTTGGTGGCAATAACCCTCCGCCAAAGACTAGTTCCTTCTAGGCCAAACCTCCATAACCATTTCCCTAATAGAGCTTGGTTGAAGTGAACTAACTTCCTAACCCCCAAACCACCCATCTCTAGAGGTGAACACACCTTCTCCCAAGCCACAAAAGAATGTTTGAAACACTCTTCCGAAGACCCCCACAAAAATTTTCTCTGAATACGCTCCAATCTGTCAGCCATAGTTACAAGGATGGTAAATAAGGATAGATAACATGTGGGAAGACTAGAGAGAGTACTCTTCAAGAGAGTAAGTCTACCACCCTTAGACAAATAAAGACGCTTCCAACCAAACAGTTTCTTCTCCATCTTCTCCAAAATAGGGTTCCAAATGGATGCAGTCTTGAACAGGGCACCCAAAGGCATGCCCAAATATTTCATAGACAGGCTACCCACTCTACAACTGAGAATATTAGCCAAAGCATCAATATTACCAACCTCCCCCACCAGGACAATCTCACTCTTCCCTACATTTACCTTTAAACCAGTAAAGGCTTGGAAGCAAGTCAAAGCCAATCTAATAGCCAATAGTTGGTCTCTAAAAGCATCACTAACAAAATAGTATCGTCTGCAAAAAACAAATGAGATATGTGAACCTTGATAGAGTTAATTGGACCTACATGAAAGCCACGAAGTAGACCACTATCCTTAATTTTCTTAAGGATCTGAGATAAAATTTCCATAACCAAGTGGAACAGGAGAAGGGACAAAGGATCACCTTGTCTCAACCCACGAGAACTTCTAAAAAAGCCTACCGGAAAACCATTCACAAGAACCGAGAATTGAACAGTAGAAATGCAAGCCTTAATCCACTCCCTCCACTTCAACCCAAAGCCCATCCTATCCAACAAATAAAGTAAGACATCCCAATTAACATGATCATAGGCTTTTTCTATATCCAATTTACAAACTACACCCAGGGAATCAAACTTCAATCTACTGTCGAGGCACTCATTCGCAATTAACACTAAATCCAAAATTTGTCTTCCACTAACAAAGGAATTTTGGGTCTCCGAGATCAAACTATCTAACACCACCCTCAGCCTATTTGCCAACACCTTAGATAGTAGCTTGTAAACACTACCCACCAAGCTAATAAGCCGAAAGTCCTTAATATTGACAGCATTAGCTTTCTTAGTAATTAGAGAGAGGAAAGAAGCGTTAAGAGACCTTTCAAAAACTGAATACCTGTGAAAATGCTTGAAAATAGCCATCACATCAGCCTCCACCACCCTCCAACACTTGTGAAAAAATGCCATGGTGAACCCATCCGGACCAGGGGCTTATCCTCCTCCATTTCTGCCAACACCTGGGAGACTTCTTCTTTTGAGAAGTCCCTCTCTATGGACAACCTTTCATCCTCCCGAATACTAGCAAAATCCAACCCATCCACAGTTGGGCGCCACGTGTCAGTCTCAGTATAAAGTTCCTGATAAAATTGAACCACCTGAGTCCTCACAACAGGTTCATCCTCATATAATACCCCATCCACCTTAACACTACTAATAAGATTAGCTCTTCTATGAGAATTTGCTAATCTATGAAAGAAGCGTGTATTGTTATCTCCTTCCTTCACATACAAAGCTCTGGGACTTCTGTCTCCAGAAAGTCTCTTCCATGGAAGCTAAAACTTCAATCTCACCTTTAACCTAAGTATGGCGAGCTTGTTCCTCATGCGAAAGGCCTAGAATATCTTCCTTGGCATCCAAACCCAATAATTCAGACAACAAACTCTTCTTCTTAAAAGCCAAATCATCGAAATCCTCCTTATTCCACTTTTTAAGGTCTTTTTTAAGAGCCTTTAATTTTTGAGCCAAAACAAAGCTAGGAGAACCCGTAAAGTAATAACTATTCCACCACTGTTGAACCTTCTCAACAAAACCCTCAACCTTTAACCACATGTTCTCAAACTTAAAAGCACAACGCCCCCTCCCCACCACACCAGCTTCCACCAAAATCGGACAGTGATTTGAAATAACACGAGGAAGCACCCTCTGAGACGCGTTTCCAAAGTGATCCTCCCAATCAGTAGAGACCAATGTCCTGTCAATGTGGGACATAGACTTCGGTTCGGAATCCCTAAACCAAGTGAAAGAAGCCCCCTCTAATGGTAAGTCTACTAGGAAATTATCCTCTATGAAATCCGAAAAAGCAAACATGGCTGGGCTGAAAGAGTCACAGCCAAGCCTCTTATAGGGATATCTAATAACGTTGAAATCACCAAATAAAAACCAGGACTTCTTCCAACGAGTACACACCCTAGATAACTCCTCCCACAAATCAGCCCTATTAAGGTCTGTGTTTGGACCATAAATGCCAGTACAAACCCATCCAAAACTCCCCTAAAAATAACACTAACCGAGAAAACCAACCAAGGTAAAGTTGGGCCACTTGAGAGTGTGACATGCAGCTTATGTGGGAAAATGAAATTGGGTTGTGGCATGCTTGGCAAAGTATGGCTGGATTGCATATGGGTGGCGATGTGCTGTGAGGCCAGATTTGGGAGGTGGCATCCTGGCATTGGCACAGCCGCACAGGCCAAGCCCTCCACTTAATATACGATGAGCAAGGTTGATTTTCTGGGCATGTGCTTGGGCTGCCAGGAGTGTGCATGCATAGCTTGTGATGGTCTGAAACATGTACACATGTAAAACAAGTGGTAACATCATGGTACAGCCTTTTTGGTGTGCTAGCATGGTGGAAAGGCTCCAGGACAACAAGCACTTGTGTGCCAAAGGCAGCTCCCAGATTGGCGCAACAAGTTCAGGAGGCAATTACTTGAGAACTCAATTGACAGTATTTCCAGCTTGTGTTCCTTAAAGCTGTTGGGGTGTTAAAAACATTTGTAATGGGAAAAACTGAGTGTGCTGTAAGATATAAAGATCATACAGTATACTCTTGTGTATTTGTGTGAGTTTTGTAAGCATTGGTGGCAGGTTTTGACTAAGGTATCCCAAGTGAGTATTTTGTGTAATAGAAGCTTTTGTGTACTTCGTACTTTGCAGTAAAGTAATAAAGGTTGGGAGAGTTCTCCTGTATCTGTAATTGTGTCGTGCATGAATACACACAAAATATTGGTTGATTCCTTTACATGTGTGTTGGGTTGTTGGCTAAGACTAAGTAAGGCATACTTAGTGCCATCATAAGGCAGAAAATTTGGAGTGAAAATCTGCCTTTTTGACATTTAGACACATGATTTTCATGTATTATTCTGTTTTATAATTATGTTTGACCTCCCATGGTGTTTCTATAATTTTAGTAAGATTGCTATGCTTTGTTTGATAGAGAATTGATACATCACCAACCAGCTTCCATTACAGATCAGCCTTTCACATCCATGATCTTTTATTAGATGCTTAGTACTCAAACTGGGTAAGCCATTAACTGAACAAATCAATAAGAGCAGGAAGTATGATTTATTAGGGTTTCAGGGAGATAAGTGACAGCTACTCAATTCCCTCTACCATTTTGACAGTGCAGATCCCAATGCAAGGCTAATTTATTGCAGGTCTATGATCTCTGATTCACAGGCAAAGTGTGCAGAAAATAAATTCCAAACAGGGTCCTGAATGCTTGGATTACCATCTAAATTCTATCTTACAATGACAAATTTCAATTCCTGGGATACAAGAGACTCACTTGATCCTCATGGGCTTCCCATTTATATGTTATTGCTTTGGGCTTCCTTCAGTTCTATTTCCAGTGTAGATATCAACGAAATTAAGATCATACAGAAGAGTTGCATTGCCAGGTATATTGCAGTCACCTAAAAAAACAATAAGATGGGTGTCAGTATGACCTGCTCTCCATACCAACAAAAGCATATCCTAATCATGATACAATCAACAGCACTCATGCAACCAACAAGCTTTTGAAACATCAAATCTAATCCATTATTGGCATTTTGTCAACCTCACAAATGACCACACCAAGCAAGGAACTTATCAAGTCTGATCCATAATATTGGTAATTTTTTCAAAGGACAATAGCAATAGATAGGCCCAGAGAAAATTTTAGCAACTGGCTAAATCAGGGAATTTTCTCTGATACACCCTCTCAGCCTTGGGGGAGGGAGGGGGGGGGGGGGGAACCTCACTCACCAGGAGAGAGAGCAACCATATCTTTTTCTGTTTTGTTTGTTTTTTAGCCTCATTTATTCAGCACATTGTACGAATTTTATGATTATAGAACATGTCAAGTTTCAAGACTGTTAATCATTGTGAGGGTAAGACATGGAATTCCATTATATGGATCTTTACCTGAAAAGCATCCTGCTGGTTCTGGTCCATATGCCAATTCAGGGGGAATCTGAAGCTTACGTTTTCCTCCTGTGTAAGGCACAATGACAACTTTTTATTAATATTTATTTTATAGGTAAGGCACAATGACAATTATTTTGGGCAAATGAGAAACAACATTTTTTTTTGATAGGAAATAAAAATTTTATTCAAAAATGCTGAGCAACAAATGAGAAACAACATACAGAAAGGAAACTCTTTAAGCCTATTTAAATTGTTCAAATGACATACCTACTCGCATTGGAGGTACTCCCTCACCCCCTAAAATTCCCTGGTCCAATCCCTTGGTGACCTGGACGAAAAATTAAGTATAAGATAAATTTGAATTAACCTTGATAAAGAAGGTTTGAATTATCTGCAACCTCGATTGTCAGTCTTTTATTCTCAAAGGGAGAAAGGGGAACTACTATAAAACATAAAATTGTAACGAATGCAGTGTAGACGTCAGCTGAGCTTAGCCGATAGCCCAATGGTTGTGGTTTTGGCCATGTACTCAATTTGTAAAACAGACTGTACTCAATATATCAGTCCCAATCACTTCAATTGATTTAATAGAAAAAATGCCTCTCTCTCTCTCTCTCTCTCTCAAAATTAATGAGGTGAATAGACATATTTCAAGTTTTTTTCCAATTTTACCAGATGCCTGAAGGGAAGGGACAATATTTCAAGTGCTTTGTAAAACAATGAGCAGTTTGTTAATCTCATAATGCTTCTGTGACATGCCATGAACTACAAAGGCCCTTATGCTACACGTTTCTTGAATACCAAAGTACACAAATACACATCGTCTTGAGTAGAAGAATAATTTTATCTGTTAATTAAATATAGCAAAATCAGAACAGCCTATAACAACAAGAGTTTTCAGTGGCTACAGCCCCAAATGAATATCTATTTAGATTCTTATGATGTACAGACATAAATCTGCAGCATGAACAGCTATGAGAATAGAATGCAGATAATGTAACCTGAAAAATGAAGATAAATCAGATTAAGGGATATGTAAGATGTCCAAAGAGCATCTCTATGTGCTTTAACTTTCATGAAGACAAAGTAGTATTGCTCAAGCATCATTAGTTATAAAATTAAGATAAGAGATAAGCTTCATGTCCACTCTAATGATTGACAATAAGACAGGATCATACTGATACTTTAATATATGAGACAGCATCATATATACCTTGCCAACACCAAGACGCATAGTGAGAGGTCTACCACGCTTATAGCTACTGTCGAAGACTGTCCCATCAGCGAATCTTGCTGTGTAGTGCATCTGTATTGGAAATATATTTCAGAAAATTCAGTTGCCTATCCAAATAGCAGGCAATTAGTGCATTTCTCACTAACATTGGATAGAATCCTGTACTTGTACCCAGACTATATAATATACTGATCTAAATGAGGCCCATAATTACAAAACTAATATCATGGGGCTAGCGGAAGCATATTCACAAGAATAATAATATAAAATAATCACACAAGACAATAATGTTAAACGTGGTTCAGCCAACTCCAAGCCTACGTCCGGGCAATGGCAACCAAAATCCACTATCAATGGATTACAATCACTTACAATCAAACCCCTCAAACCAAACTCGCATACTTACATAAAAAACACTTACAAAAATCACAAATAAATACAAAAAAAATTCGCAAATAGAATCTAACTCACAAATCTCACACTCACAAACTCATGATCCCAAAGCTCCAATACACCCAACAACTCTCTCATACAAAAATAGACAGACACTATTCTTCAAAGATCCACTTCATGTTCTTTTCTACTTTCCTTATGTGTTCCTTGGGCAAAAGCCACTAAACCCTTTGCAAAAAGGCCTATTTATAAGACTTCAATTCTTTATTTTATTTTATTTTATTTTATGAACAAGAATACCCAATTACTTCTTAAATAAGGAACTTTCATTCCATACCAAGGAAAATTCCTTTTCTTCTACACCAAGGGAAAATCTTTCCTCCCACACCAAGGAAACCCAATACTAAAACTAAATCCAAATGGGAATTTAAGACAATTTCTAAAAGAGTGGAAGCTCCAAACATTGCCAAACAATTGTAGAAGTGTGGAACATCAAGGCAAGCAGAATTTTTGTCAGAAAAGACGGAGAAATCTCACTGCTTGGGAACCAACACTGATGGGGTTTCCTGTTTGGTGGGTGTGTGTTGGAGAATTCAGGTATTCTGGATATTAGATCTTATAATGATAAGCAAAGCACAGTCTATAGCGATATAGTTGTATAAATGTAGATAGCATTTGATAGAAGGTAGAAGAACTTGAATCATACAAATTTAAATGATTTTAGAGACATGGAAAACATTTATAATCCATAAACACATTCTAGCTCCTCACATGTTCTTATTTAGTTCGTTTATACTAAGAGATTCAATTTGGCTTTATATTTTTCTAAACGTATATTTGGCATGTGCATCATAGTGGCTTTGGATATTATCTGTGTTATATTTCAAAACACATCATTAGAGAGGTTGGAGGCAGCTTTGACATTTGCTCCTCTGCGCTTGACACTACCATGTTGGCCAATTCTTCAACAATTGTCAAAAATCTCTTCTTGAAATTTTCAGGAATTTTGAGAAAAACTATAGCAAGTGCCTTCCACCAAAAGAGATAAGTTGCGGGTTAAAGTTTGAGAATCAGCCTCTCCAAAATATTGGGGGTAAGGTTGTCTACCATGACCTCTCTCAGATACTGCAAAAGTGAGAATTTTGTGCATTGAGTATGACTTTTTTGAGAAAAAATATCAGATTAAAGCTTCTTTTTACGCACAGAGTCAAGCATAAATATCCTTGTGCCTCAGAAATTAGAATAAAAGACCCATCCCACAAAATAAATCCAACCAATCTAAAAGATTACGTTGTGTCATGGCTAACCAAATCCAAGTTAGACAAGGACTTTAGTTACCCAACTTTGGATAACTTTTGGATTGATTCTTTTCTTTAGAACTTCTCAGTCTTGGTGAAAAAAAGGTAGCCGACTTTGGGTCTTATATAGGACAATCCCTTTGTTTTATTGAGAGAGTTCTAAGCACAATTTGTTAAGAGAAAATAAGAATGCTATTGCTGTGTGTTTTTATGATATAAAGTGATAACTTATGATTGATGATTGTACTTAATGTTTAAGCTGTTAGGAAAAAGTGAATTTAGTTATTTAACTATAATTCTAAAACGCCCTGTTACATGTAAGCCATAGGAATAGGAATTTAATTGTTTCACCATAAATTTATTTATTTATTTTTATAATATATTTGGGGTTTGAATTTTGTGAGAGTCAGTGCTAACAACATTGTAATCTCCCTATTTTTCTTAATGAAACTTTTTTCCCCAGACCAGGCATGAACTGTCGGCCTAAGGACAAAAAATGTACATTTTTGTGTTCCTTGTGTGATTATATGTTCTATTTATCCTATTTCTATATCACATTAACCCATCATATTTAACTACACTCAAACCAATCAAAACTTCCGCTATCTCAACAAAAACAATCAATGACACCACCTAAAAACTTGAATTATCTCATAAAAAACCACAAACACCCCCCTCCAAAAAAAAACAGATTATACAGTAATTTTGTAGACAATTTCAAACAAGAATTTGAATGAGCATCAAAGAAACAACAACATTACAAACAAGAATCACAGAACTATAGCAAAATTCAGCTTATAATTGCAGACCCAATATAATATATAAGCTGGGAAATTGAAACTCACATCAATAAGCTGACTATAAGGAACTTCCTCACCAGAGCCTACTAAAATGTCACAGTAACCGAGGCCAGAGCGAACGAAGTTGAGCTCACACGAAGGCTCTTCCACAGTGGCGTAGTACTCAACTCTCGTAGCGTTCGCGTCCAAAGGTGACAAAGCCATAACCGAAGCTGCTAAAAGCCCAATACCCATTTCAAATACGCGCTTTTTTGTTGCAGAAGTTGAAGCTGTGGCTGTAGAGAGCTTTGCATTGTCTGTATTAGAAAAACAGGGACAAGAAGAAGAAGTGGGTTTGGTGGTGGTGAAGAAGGACTTGGTGGGATTGAAGGTTTGAAGGGAATGGAAGTTTGGGGTCTGAATTGTAAGAGCTGAGACTGCCATTGTTTTTATGGTCTGGTCTTTGTATATTGTCACACTCTTTTGGATTGCGTTAAGCTATCTGAATGAAGCTTTGAGGGGTTGTAGAGCTTTTTGGTTTGCAAGGCGCTTTTGAGTGGGAAAATTGGATATGAGATGGCCCCACTTGGGTGGAAAATGAATTTAGAAGAATAAAATAATCTCCTTTTTTTTTTTTTTTTTTTTTGGGGTGCAAAAATGTTATGAATTAGCTGTAAGTCATTCTATTACCAAAATAAAATTAAAAGGCTTTAGCTTGCTACCAAAGGAATCACCACAGGGTAATAAAAAATAGCCAAATGGCTATGGGGGAAAAAAAGAAAAATAAAAAGAGAGAGAGAGAGAGAGAGAAGAAGAAGAAGAAGAAGAAGTCAAGTATTTGAGAAGTCTTAGCATCCAATTTAGCCAAAGCAACTTTGATTTATCAATGAATATGATCAATTGTGGTTGGTTATGGCGAAGGTTCTCAACAGGTTTATGTAATAAATTAGAAGGTTCCATAATAAAATTGATAGTAGACATAATTTTTTTAATTAAATGAGTCCATTCTACAGGGCCTAAAGCTCAACTATGAGGTGTGTGAATTTGACTAAAGATCTGATCTAGTCGATTGTGCAATCTTTCCTGAACTTCTCCACCCCCCCTCCCCTTTTTCTCAACAAGCCTATATTCCCCTAAACTGATCCATTACTTAAATTTAATTAGCCAAAGGCTTGGTTCAGTTGAGATGAGCGAAAATCCCGTGATCCTTGTTCTAAAGGGAGAAAATTTTTGGTACATCCAAAGGTGCCACAACCCCATAGGAATCTTATTTTATTTTTCTTCCTCAATTTTATTCAATTTGTTTTTTTAAATGAATGAAAATGTCATAAGTGTCACAGAATAAAACATAAGAGAACTTATAACATATGAGTGGTAGTTGTAATTTGCACTAATTTAAGTTGATAATGATATGAAGTTAGTCAATATTTGCTTAAAGAGTAGTGCAAAAATTACAAGTACGTACTAAAATTTTTAATACATTTTAACTTATAAATAGATGTGTCACCAATCAAAAAGAGGTAATCTTCTTCTTTAAAAAAAGTAATTTATATATTTAATTATGAGGTGATTAAAGTCCACAAATTATATTTATTGTCATATTTTTTTTTATAAGCACTATGTAGTAGTAGAAGTCACCTATGATGACTTCGCCCTCATCCAAATAAGAGGATTTAAATCATCATGGAGCAGACTTGTAGGGCCTTATTGAAAAACTTTGGGCCTATTTGTAGATAGTTGACATGGTTTGGGCCAATACTCTCTCTCTCTCTCAGGAAAAGAAACTGTCATTTGAGTCAGCCGTTGAAGACAATTTTCCACTAACAAATAAAAACATTCATATTTTATCCCAACAATTAATTAAAAAAAAGAGTTGTAATTTGGTATTTCTGATTCATACTCATGACCCCAGATCTTGGTTGGTTAGCACCAAAAAAAAAAAAAAAAAAATCCTTTAAATACACCATGGATAAAGATCACTGCTGGACATGATTAGATAGAATTGGAGAAATAATGTAACTAAAGGAATCAAAGAGTCCAGACATCGCTAATGAACAACCAATGCACCAAATTATTTGTTGGGGTTAGCTAGTAAATGTATCATACAACGTTGTGTATATTAATTTGATCCATTCACTTTTAGTTTTATTTTTTCAAAACAACCTCTTCCACTCTTCAAGGTGAGATTATAAAGATTTAACCATTAAACTCCGACTCCTTGTATCTCTCCCCTCTTCCATCGCATTTCTTGTCTTCTCTCTCTCTCTCTCTCTTTTTCTTTTGAAAGTTTCTGTGCTGTGGTTTTTTATACTTTTTCTTTGTGTTTCTTAAATGAGAGATTTCATTAAGGACAAGTTTGATTAAAAATGGGTCGTGTTAAACTCAGATTAAGAGAATAGAAAACAATACAAATCGGCAAGTCACCTTTTCCAAACGAAGAAATGGACTCATTAAGAAGGCTTATGAACTCTCCATTCTTTGTGACATTGATATTGCTCTCATTATGTTCTCTCCCTCTGGTCGTCTCACTCACTTCTCTGGCAAAAGAAGGTGAGCAATTGTGTTTTCTTTCATAATCATTATTTATATATACATAGCCTCCCATGCATGCATATTCCTTCTTTATATAAATAGAATGAATATTTTTAGTATTTTGTACATTTACCTTTTTTAAAATAATCCACATAACATATTGGTATTTAAAATTAGTAAAATAGCATCTCTGATTAATTTAAAATTTGACATGTATATTAAAAATAACAAAAACATATAATTTAATGAAAATTTATTTCTTTTTTCTTTGTAGAATCGAAGATGTGCTCGCGCGTTATATAAATCTGCCTGATCATGATAGAGGAGGGTATGGATTTTACTAGTACTATTTTGTTTTTGTTCCTCTACGATCTTCTTTTCATACATTTGTGTTTTTCTACGTCAAACAAAATTGTTAATGACAATTTCCCTTTTCTTGCAGCGTTGTTCAAAATAGAGAGGTATCGTAAAAATTTGACACAATGTCTATAGTATTATGGTAATATTTTGTGGAGGAATTAAGAAAAAGCCAACTTTGCAAATTATACACGGTTCTTATTAAGCATCATATCCATGCAGTTTTTACTCGGCATCCTCCAGAAGATCAAGAATGAAAATGATATAGCGCTTCAACTGACAAAGTATGTCTCTCCCTCGACATTGTTATATTGTTTGATCATAGGATTTGATCATTCCAATTTATTTTCTAATTTATTGATCTCTTTTCAACTTGTTCAAACAGCCCTTCAGCCCAAAATTCAAATGTTGAGGTAAAATTACACACAAACATTGTCATTTCTTGTTAGACTTAATATAAATCTTGCTATATACACACACCAACATAATAACAATTTGTTGATTTGATTTGATTTTTTACTAACATAGGAAGCTCAAAAAGAAATTAGCAACATGCAACATCAGCTTCAGATGGCCGAGAACCAGTTGAGGTTAGGCGAATGTGACTAAAACCGAAATTAATTACATGGCTACAATGTAAAGTTGCATTCTAAGTAATTTCCTTGGTTATTGAATAAGGATTTTTGAGCCAGAGCCAATTTTAATCACATCAGAAGAGGAACTTGATTCATGTGAGAAGAACCTTTTGGAAACCTTGAGGCGTGTTAAGCAAAGAAAGGTGGAGCCTAATTATTGTTCTCTATGGTCTAAGTATGTACTAATCCATGCCATCAAGTGCCACAATAACTCATCCATTTTATACTTAATTTGCAGGAAGATCTACTTAGAAACCATTTATCTACCTATGATCCATCTAGTGTACAGGTGAAAACTCTATATATTCTCATTTACATAAGATAGACATATCTCCCTCACCTTTGGTGGGTTTCATATGACTAGAATTTCAGTGATTAGTTTAAGGCCATGAAATTTCAGAGTTATTGTTGCAATTTTTGAATCTTCTGACAATTGTTGAATACTTCTAGCATCAAACGCAGATATACTTCGACACCCAAGATGGGGTGCCAACAACGTTTGAAAACGAGATTGTTACTTGGTTGCCAGAGAATGGACGCAATCCAAATCAAATTTGTGGAGGATCTGAATCACCTTGTGCCGCTATGCAGTAAGCAATTAGTATTTTACATTTGTTTAAGATGAACATGTTATCTATAGAGAAAACTACTCATCAAACTTGATAGAAATCAATTCCTATAGATTAATGCCAAGGATATTACAAAATTTTACATTTTTTTTTTCAATCTGTGATACTTATTTGTAATTTTTGAATTTACTTTCAGGAATCAATCCTCAACAGCAATGTATGATCAGTTGTCTCAAGCCACAAACATAAATGTGGAGCCATGTAACATGGGAGGGTGTCAAATGAGCAATCAAAGAGATGATGGGTTACCTTCTTGGCATCATTCCTATACTGCAACTGAACTCCTCTCTACATTCATGGCCCCAAATTCATTTCATTCCCCTAAGGTTCTCATTCTAATAACAATCTTAATTATTTGAATAGTTTTTTTTTTTTTTATGGTAAGTAATAATTTGTGACTGGAGCTAATGACATGAAACCCAATTGGTGAAATTTTATTAAACATTCCCTAATTGATCAGTGGCTTGAGGTAACCCATTAACACCCAATGAGGGTTCTATTAATCTCTTGTGATACTTTATTAGAACTCTTGGTAGTGTTCTAATTTGGGTTCATATCTAAGTAATTTTTTCTTCACCACAAAATATCAATAACATATCTTTTGTATTTGCCAGCAAGAAATTGCAGGAGCAAGCTTTTCATCAATGATGTCACAGCAGCAGGTAGAGACTGCATCAAATTGCCCACAAATGCCCTCTAGCGATGAAGATGCAAACTATGAGAGCAAGCTGTCTCAGTTTAAAGTAGAATGACCAGATGATTTTTTTTTTTTTTACTTGTGCTGATAAGTTGTGTAATTGTGCAATGGAGGGGATTCGAACGAAGGCTTTTCTTATGGGATAGACTGGGCAATGCTGGTGAATCACAAAGTTCTTAACATGCTAAAAGATGTATGTGATATTGACAATAACCCTCAAATTTATAAAGGGTTCTTTAATCTACAAGGAGAAATCTGAAGTCCACCAAAAAGAAGGAGAAAAGCTCTCTGTTATGAAATTCTTAATTTTGAATTTGTTTATAGGCTTGGATGCCAATTTAGAGACTCCATAAAATTGTGTTGATTAAAAAAAATTCAACAAGAAATTCTAATTGATACCCTAACATAAAGGGACCTTAATTTAATTAGAAAAATATTAACCTAAAATCAAGGAAATAATAATCCTAACCAAAATTTCAAAATTATGTTCTACATCAGACCCATCCACATATATGTTTTGAATATTTCAACCCCTTTGCCTTATTTCCATACTTGAAATTCATCATTTATTTAGGAAATTCATCAAGTGAACTAACAAATCAGCAGATTAAAATTGTGAAATAAATTATTATAGCATGGATGTAAAATGATCTTATTAGTAGCATTTGTGTATTTAAAATTGTAAGCACGCAATAATGCAGTGATGATTTCGTCAAAATCTGAGAGCTAATTATGTACTTAATTAAGCCAAAAGAAGCATCTTAGTTCATGAAGATGATGCATTATTGCATATAGGATCTGTCTCAGTTCCAGTAACACCATGTAAAATTTGTTTTAAGCAACAAACAGAAGGTAAAAAAAAGGAAATAGATAATGAAACTGACTCAGATAATTTACCCCAACAAACTGAGGCACTCAGAGTAAATCATCAAGATCCTCCAAGTTATAGTTTTTTGCTAAGACAAGGTCATCCCATTCCCATGAGCCATCGTCCTTGTTTGATGCATTATTCATGAGTGTGCCATTTGACTCATAACCCATCATACCCTGTTCACATGACAATATAATTATGTTTAGTACTCGTATGGTACCCTTATAAATAAATGTCTTAATATAACATACAAGATGTCACTTAATTCAAAATTAAGTTTTGACTTTATAGATTTTGATTCAATTACATTATTTTAAAATTTTAAATTCTTCATTTTTGTAATGTGGGATTTCTACTTACACGTGTTTATTCAACATTTTCGTTTTCACGAGTCCACAAATGGAACACTTGGGGATTTATTATGAAAATTATTTCTTTTAGGATCTATTGTTTTTAGATTTTGTGAAAGATTTTCTACCTTGTACTCCAAAAGCACTTACGACAAACCGACACAAATAACTTATATATAATTGATGGCGATTGGGTCAATTAGTACCGTTATAAATTAAGGTCTTAATACAACATACAAGATGTCATTTAATTCAAAAGTTTAGGTTTATAGTTTTTGAATCAATTACATCATATTAATTTTTTAAATTCTTCGTTTTTGTAATGTGGGATTTCTACTTACACATGCACATTCAACATTTTCGTTTTCACTAGTCCACAATGGAACACTTGTGGATTTGTTGATGACAATTATTTCTTTCAGGATCTATTATTTTTTAGATTTTGTAAAAGATTTTCTGCCTTGCACTCCAAAAGCACTTATGACAAATCCACACACAAAACTTTACATAATTGATGGTGGTTGGGTCAATCTCATTCATCTTACTTCATTAGAAATGTCAATTGGCAATTGTAAGTCCTTTGAAGATCCAGGCAGTGGAAGCACTTGACTAGAAGATCCTACGAGAATCTCATTTGCATCACAAGCACCATTTTTGCTGTTGTTGTTGTTGTTGCTGTAGGAGCTGGTGGCAACAGTATTACTAAAGAACGGTTCATATCCAGGGGGAGACAAATCCCTGAAATGCATAATTAAGAGAGATTGGTTCAGAATGAACAAGTTGTTTATTCTGTGAGATACAAATATATGTTGAAATTAATTTGTTCAATAAAACAAAGTTACCCTTCAGAGGTCAAAGGTAGATTCACATTCAGATTTTGAGAGGTATTGCTATTTCCATATGTGACCTGGTTAACCTCATTAGGATTCTCGTTCAACCAAGTCATTGGTGCCAAACTATTTTGCCAGTCAAGATTGTTCTGTTCCAGAACATGGTAGAATTTATATAAGAAGAGGGGAAATTTATACATAGAAGTGTCTTATGTTGAGCAATTATTTTTTGAAAAATTAGAAATAAGAACACTACCAAATGAGGGTCAAATGTCTGTGTTGGGTATTGTTGAACTTGAACCCCAAAAGGAATTTCATGCCCAAACCTTTCCTGCAGTAATGAATTTCTAACATTGAGCTCCAAATAATGTATAAAAATATAAATATTTGATATATTTAGCTTGAATGACTCTTCATTGTAGGGCGGAATCAATGCTCTAAAGCAAAAACTAAATAGGGCCTGGGGCCTTTTTTATATTTATTTAGTAATTTTGCATTTTAGTACAATATTTAAATGCTTCTATTTTTTGAGATGACAAACTTACTAATTAGTTTTTTGTATTTAAGATTTCTTAACATCTTCTATTTAATTATAAGATGGCTAATTCAATTGACCCAAAGTAAAAATTATCAATTTTAATTTTGAGAAAAAAAAAAAAGCATTTGGAGAAGGCAAAAGTAAATTTTAAGGGCTAAAATACATTGCCGGTCTCTAAGCTTTAGCCCACAAGTGATGCTAATATGTGAAATTTAAAGCAATCGCGTTTAGTACTTACAAAATATAGTGGCCGCTTTTAGTTACTATAGAGTTGTGACAAATTAATTTTTAGTTTGACCATGTTATTTGAGGACTAAAGTGATTACTTTAACTATAGGAATGCGGTGTAAAATTCATGTTTTATCCCCTCCAATTCCAACATGCCACATCATCTTATCACATATTTAAGAATAAGCACAACCACATCCAATCAATTCTAATACCCATTTATAAATTCAAATAAATTGGGAGTTTATTAAGATGTTATTAGGTGTGGTAAGATGTATTTAATTTTAAGTAAAATGTTGATGTGGCAATCACTTATTAGATGGTGTAAAATATGAGTTTTACACCTTATTCTTACCAAATTCAAACTTTGTCAAGTCACTCAACCAATAGGTTCATATTATTCTTTCTCAAAAAAAAAAAAAAAAAAGTTCATATTATTAAATATATTAACTTTAATAATTTGTGTTTCCTTTCTTTATAATGACATGTAATGTAATATAAATGAAGTTGATTCTTCAAATGTTATAACACATAATAGATATTATACATGTGTCATAATATCACTTATGACAAAATATTTTAAAATAAATAAAACTTAAATACAATACTTTAGATGTAGTTGGGTTTTCTAATTAAATTCAAACATATAGTTGTATTGTCCAAAAAAACAAGAAGAAGAAGAAAACATGTTTGCATTTCATTGATTAGTATAATTATGTGTTTGAATAATTGGAAATCTAATATACAAGTTACAACGCTTCAAGTATGATACTTAAGTTTTGTTTTTTCAAAATATATGGTGCATCACACATGACATCATCTAGTAATAATAAAATATTTTATCCGGCATTTATTCATACATCTTAAAAGGTGGCCCTCAAATATATTAACAATTTCTTTAGAAATAATCACATACCATGGATGTGCTGTCTAACACTCCCAAAGGCTGATTAGGAATTATGGGATTAATTTGATTGTTGATTACGGCTGGAGGCTACAGTTTAGAAGAATTAGTAGCAATAAGTGCACACGAGGCAAAACCCTTGTTATAAACTCAAATTGAAGTGTACTTGATTAAAAGAAAAGTTTGAGTTGTTGAAAATCAATACCTGAGTCAAAGCATAAGTGTAACCTGGTGGAACATAGGTTTCTGGTGTTGTGAATGGGAGTCCAGATTGATATACAGAAGGCAAGCCAGTCATGGTGAAGTTGGGTGCACCAATTTGGCCATTACCAACTGATATACCCTTTGCCTGTTCTTCTAGGTTTTCAAGTATTCTCTCACGAACCTTGGAACTGCTTGAGAGTGATGATGCGTGGTTAATTAATGTTCGAAATATCACTTGGCTTGAACCTACTTAGCTTGTTCATGATTTTTATGTACATGCACATACAGACATATTTTTAACTTGACTAGTGATAAAAAGAATAATTGAATTTTTATGAACATGCGTATACGACATAACTTAAAACTTGAATAGTGATAAAAATAATAATGATGATGAAGAACCTGTAAGGACTATTCCAAGGATCTAGTTGCATTAGAAGATGGCTAAAAGCAGGGTTTTGAGTTGCAAAGTTTAGTTCATTCTGACTACTGTCGCAGGAAATAGGTGCAAGAACTTGACTACTAATCCCCACCATCTGCTTTGCCTGATCACGACCCTGTTATGTTATTGCAAGTATATAATCAGAGCAATCATACATATCCAAAGAGCATCACTATTCCTTTTTTTTTTTCTTTTTTTGCTGAATGAAAACACAGCTCTCCGGTGTAAACTAATTAACCTCACGCTATATAATGGTAATAAGTAATACTACGTATACCACTACGGTCTTATTGGGCTTTACTATTCCTTTTAATTTAATTTATCTTGGTTATTTAAAAAAATAAATCATACCGAAACTCTGAAATCCCCACGTGGAGATGCCAAATTCCCAAGCAAAGTTCTCTGGTAAATTAAATAATAAAAATTAAAAATGAAACCAAAAAACCCATAAGAAATGAAAAAAAAAAAAGATTTATGGGCAAGTATTGTGCATACTTTTTTATCCATGACCCTTTGCAAAGAGGTTTTCAAGTTTTTCTCGCACCATAAGAGTTGAGCAAGTGAAGGATCACGTTCAGGTTCGGGCTCATAATCTCTAAAATAAATTCCAATAATATAATAAGAATGTTAGAAATTGAAAATGGTAAAATCACAATTTATAATAACAGTTCACTGAATAGTGAGTTTCTTGATAAAGTAACCTGAGATTGGCTTCGAGAATCTCGTGTTCGATTTTGGACTTCTTTAACTTTAGCTCAGTAAGCTTTGGAGAAACGTAATCGAAGTAATTAAATATCAAGATAATGATCAACACAAACACAAAGTCAATAATATGTTCAAAGGGAAATTTAAGGACAAAAGAACTTACACTGATTCTGCAAGCAATGGATTCCATGATGGATGCAAGTGTAGAAAATGTGGCAATCCATCATAAGCAAAGGGAGTATTAGAATATGATAAAGTACGTATTAGAATATGATAAAGTACGTATTTTATGAAATGTACTTTCAATAAGAATAGTTGAGGTTTGTGTATGTTATTCATAAAAAAAAAAAGAGGTTTGTGTATGTTTAAGAAAAAAAAAAAATTTACTCACACACATTTAATCTGCACTGAAATCGTGACTTGGAGTTACATCATTCCAATACAGTTTGAGTGTGTGTAAGAAAAAAGTATTTTGTATCAAATAATACCACGTCATCCATATCAAAACTCAATAAATGAGAGATATGTGTGTAAAAATAACTACACTAACATATTTATTTCATTTGTTAGTTAGGTAGTTATTTTTTTCTGACATGTCTCATACTTATTGAATTTTAATACCACTGACATTGTATTATTTGATACCAAATACCTTCTTATGTGTGAGAGTGTGTATAATATGGTGTATGTAATAAATACTGCTCATAATACTAATAAAGGAAAAGATTTTATAGGAAAAGAAAAAAAAGTAATTAATATTTTGACAATTTTTTTTTTATCTTAGATAGAATTCTACTTTAATTTAATTTAAGTGTATATTGAAGCTTCCCTTGAAAATTTGAATTTCAATACTACCTCATTTCAAGTTAAAAAAGCATTTCATCCAAACTTCAACACTACCGCATCATGTCATCCAAACCTTAAATTAATGGAATAGCTCGAAATAAAATAACTTGAATTAATGGATTTGAAATCAAGGCATTGAAATTCGGTGGTATTAAAATATTTGGATTTTAATCTTTCAATGAAATGCTTTGAAATAACATGATGCGGTAGTCTTGAAGTTTGGATGAAATGCTTTGACATTATTTTAAACTTCTCAAACAAAAATATTTGGATTTTAATTGCACAAATCATGTCATCCGAACACACCATAAAAAATCTAAGCCAACCGAAAGGGAAAAAGAAATATACTGGTTATTGATGTAATGCATTTTGCTTTCCTCATCCTTGAGGTGGCCAAGTTGACTTAGCATCTCCTGCGTTTTCTGCATGCACATTAATAATCTTCTTAGTTAGAGAAACAAACAAGCAAGCAAACAAAGAAATTTAATCAAATGTCTGACAAGAAACTAATCCTATTTAATGTTCAATGAGTTGTACAAGTGAAAAGTCCATCTAGCACAAAAGGAAGTTTACCTCAATGTTCTTAATGTGACTGTGATAGCAATAAAATTTGCATCGGACGAATTTCATGCCAAACAATTGCAATCAGAACGGGTGATTAGTAACAAGGATAATTTCAAAGGAAAATATTTCAAAAATAAATAAATAAAATATTAAAAAAATAATAATAACGACAGAAAATATCTTTATTTAATGTTGAGTTCGGGACTGCACGTATCCACTTGGCTCCCTTATGGGTTGAGTTTGACTTATCTTAAAGAATACAACAGCACGTGTACCGTGAAGATAACCAATGTATAAATATTTTAGCCAACATAAAAGAATATAGTAAAAAAAAAAAAGTGTTTTATATAATTCCTATACAAATTTTGTATGCAATATGTTGGGAATGGCCTCATGTCAACATATTTTTGATTTCCTCTGTTGATGCATCAATGTTTGTAACTCTATTTTTGTTATGTTAATGCATCTCCAGTTTCATAAATCATAAAAGAACAATCATAACAATAACTATTGTTATTATATAGTTTTTTTTCTTCCTTTCTTCGAATTATTATACGGTATTTATAACAACTAAGTTTGGTAGTGAAATAATGAATTATACAAGTCTTTTTATGTCATACCGAAATCTTTTATCTGGTGGCAGGTCAATATATCGTTGCATCACATCTTCAATTCTGTCAAATTAATGAAAAAAAAAAAAAAACTGGAGCATTTAAATAAAAGGATTTTCAAAATGAAAGGGAATTTACAAAGGCAATTGGTTGAATTAAACACCTCTTTTGGCTACAAAACTTGTTAAGACGACCAGAGGGAGAGAAGGCTATGAGTGCGAGATCCACATCACATAGGACTGAGATATCATGGGTCTTCCTGAAGAGACTGCTTCTACGCTTAGAGAATGCTACTTGACATTTCGTAGGATTCTCTATCTTTTTCATGTCTACCTTAGGGCACATTTTACTTTTATGTGTCTGTGAAACAAAAAATGATCAAATTGGAGCTCAAAACTCAAAAGAAGATATTCACCAGATCAAGTAGAAGGAAACTAGCAGGGTGACAAGACAAAAGCCACTGGTTTATGCCTAATGCCTTGCATGTGTAACAAAAGTCATTTATTTATAAGCTTTTTTGAAAGTTGTGTATAAGGGGGACTTGGGGTCGGAAATGGCATGGGTTGGTGTTGTTACAATTGCTTAGGTCACCAAGGAAGATGCCACATGATAGCACTCTATATTGCATATTTGGATCGGGTGCAATATTTACTCAGTGCAATTTACACCTCTCTAGTCTCCATACACAAATATTTTTACTTTTACTATTTTTTTTTCATTTTTTTTTAATATTCAAATACTAAGATTGAAAGTTGCTTTTTTTAACTCTCAATCACAACCCTTATAGCTGCAATAATCTCAATCTCTATACTGCTATGCAGGTCAGTTACAATAATAATTAATGGGTAATTGAGTAATTGAATGCTTGTTCTGTGACTAAGTTATTTTATGGCATATTATGATGTTTGACTAGTTTCAAGTTTCAACTTGTGGGTTGTAATTATTATTGGTGTACCCAATAAACCCCTCATTAAGCCGTCATTAAAACATGGAACTGGAACTGATCAGTTTTATTAACGTGGCAGATTTGCCTCGGGGACCTATTAAGAAAGATTCTTGATAAACTCTATAAACTACTTCAACCCATTTCCCTTTCTCCAAGAGGGCCAAAACAAAATTTAGGGAAAAAAAAAAAAAAAAAAACGCCACTGAGTGAGCGAATGGTTGAAATCTGGCTTGAGAATCTGAGATTATTACTTGTGCATGTGTAACGAGTTAACAACTGCGCTTAAAAAATTTGTTAATAGATCATTTTATAAAATTTTTTATACTATTTTTATAAAAATATATAAAAAAGTTACAATTTTTTCTTTACTATACAAAGTTTATAAAAATATTTTCTAAATGAAGGCCCTAAGAACATATGTTAACTTTTTCATATAAATTAATTAATTTTTTATCCAAAAACTTTTTTTAAAATATTTTCTAAACTAATGCCCTTAGTCCCTAGAATTTCCATTAATTTTTTCCAAAATATTATTATTTTTATATAAAACGTTTTTAAATATATTATTTTCAAAACTAATGCCTTAGGTACCTGTTAACTTTTTCTCTTTGTTTTTATTGTGAAAAAAAAGAAGAAATATTTTCTAAAAATTTAGTTTTATTACTTTTTTGGTAAAAGTTAAGACAAAAAGTTGACAGGTTTTGCCTTTCGGCCATGGTTCAAATTGATTTATATCATGTCTCCATATTTTTTTTTTTATAGGATCATATATTCAAATCTCACTGAATTTCCAATATTTTCCTAGCTTCTTTTTAATTTTGTTGCACCTGGTTACACGAAATTATGTTTTAAACTTCAAGGTCAAGGATTTGGTTTCGTTTATCCCTATTTGAATTTCAATTTATTGTTGGCTCAAGCATGCATTAAGGGCGTGCTGTAAATAATGAAAACTTTGTCAAACTTTCTATTGTCTTGCGACATGTCAAATTCCGAATAGTACGTTCATGGACCCAGGTTTGTGTAGAAGGATTGATTATGTTGCCCACTTTAACAAAGGAACCGATGAAGACTATTGGTAGAATGCTAGAACAAGTCAACAAACTAAAAATAAGTAATGATATATATATAGCGTTATCTCCTGATAATAACTCTATATCATTAAATCAAGACACTAATTAATTATTGATGTAGGCGAGAATTAAATCTCAGATTTCTTATACAATCATCAGCAGAGACTTTACCAGTTGAGTTAACTGGAACCTATAGAGAAAATTCAATTAGATTCTACAATGAAAGTCCAATTTTGTACTATGTGTCCAAAATTATTTATTTTTAGAGAGTTTTATTTTTTAATTTTTGAGTCAAATGTGAGATCACATCATAAATATCTATCTAAAAGAGTTATTGTATAAAAAAACCAAAGAGTCTAGAATTAATGAACATAATTTTTTTTTTAAATGGACAATTTATATTTTCTACCTAGTAATATTCTTACAAGACTTTTTAAAGAGTTAAAAAATATATAAGAATGACTATTAATAATATTTAAATTATATATGTAAGAATTATACTATAAATCTTAATATATATCTTTTAAGTATATCTATGCATATATATGGGGTTACAAGTTAGTTTGAATTAAAGAATGGTAACGAGAGAATGCATAAGTTTGTTTGTGCTTCTAAATGAAGGAAGACTCAGTGTCAAACCTGCTGAATGCAATACATGGAATATTGTGTTCAAAATTATTGGAAGAGTGTAAGTTTAGCAACAACTCTATCTCATTTTAAACTAAATAAAGGAAGTCAAGAAATAATTTTTTTTAACCCATTTTTTTACTGATACTATGAAACACAAGAAAATATAAAAAATTATATTCGATTAAGGTTTTCTATCAAAACAAAATGAGCGATTTACATTTTCTAACTCCTTTTAGTGACACACACACAATAGTAATAGGATTTAAATAAATTTATTTTGTTATATTAATTAATTTAAATGTTTCATTAAATATATAAATATAATGAAATTTTGATGTTATTTTTTTAAGGTTTATACGAGAAAAATTAATTGAAATATAATATTTTTGCTCAAATTTAGTTGCTTTTGCAATAATTGAAACAAAGTCTAATAAAAGGGGGAAAAAAATTAATAACACGCCATCAATAATGTAAAAGAATAATTGAAGGATATTTGCACTTTGATTTTATCAAAGTGATACTTTAATTCTTGAGTAGACATGAATTATGCCTATCTATATCACACTGTATCATGCAATTTTTAAATATATATAATATGGTGAATTCACCACACCATGCTGCCCCCCCCCCCTCCCCCATACCTGATAATATACATACATATATACATGTGTGTATGTGTATAAAAAAGTCTAAAAATAAACATAACTTTCATTTAAATAGAAGAATAATGTTAGAGATATAAACTATTTTAGAAAAAATATTACAAACTGTTATATGATAAGTGATTATTGGTAAATGAAAAATTGATTTTATTGGTGGGTTTAGATGAAAACCAACAAGAGGTTGGTCACATCAATATTTTGTAAAAATATTGTAAAATAGAATACAATCCATAAATATATATGTCAAAAAATTACATTAATTAAACATTCAGTATCTTTAAAATGAACACATAGGTATTGTAAGTGCACAATTGCACCTGGCCCTAAAACAGTGATGGGCTCAGGCTCAATGAGCCTTAAACAATATGAATTTGTAGAGTGCGGGTTTTAAACCCAGGTTAGAAGAGTTTAAGGGTTATATGGCAAGTCAAAGATTGTCAGCACTCAAAAATAATAAGGAATATTGTAACTCAATCTCCTCGGACGTAAGCCGATGACTGTTCTTATATTATCTTTCTTTTCTTTCTTTTTTCTTTTGATTACCAAGAGAGAGAGAGGTCCCTTTTTTTCTGTTCTGGGTCTCTCCTTAAATACTAAGCCCCTGGATACTTTATACACGTGTTACCCCATCTACCCCTTAGCCTAGATATTTCTTCTCTCAGGGCCCTGGAACAGTAACCAGAAGTTTCCCCTCCACTGTTCAGGTGTCACTTCCCCATTAATGCGGCTAAGGTAGTAGGTGAAGGGTCTTTAATGTGGAGGCAGCAGCCTTTAGTACTTTTCAAACACCGGAGCTTCTAGGACATCCAAGGGTTCACCCCTTTTAACCGTTGGTCTCCGTCATGTCATTTATGTGCCGTTATGATAACGTTGCTGATTCTTCTATGCCCATCTGAGAGTAAAATCAACCTCGGATTGGTCCTCGGGTCCTCGGCGCATGAGTAGGCCCAAGGCACCTTAAGGTTTCAAAATCAAGGGTAGGTCGGCCTTACTTAGTATGGCCTAAAGGCCCATATACCTGTCAGGACCTCTTTACTCCCCACAATAGCCCCTCAAAATTCTAATTTTCGAAATCTGAGGAGAAAAATAGAGTTTTGATCCGAAGAGAACTTATTCTGCACACTTCACGAGTGATTGCACGGGTGGAAACCGTTTCGTATACCAGAGGATGCCACTTGCGGTTTCATTTTCAAAACGCGCGCATTTATTACTGTATGTTACACTCTGTCCCCACGTTCAACGGTGAGATGGGCATCCAACGGCCCTCATTGCTCCACGAAAATTTGGGCGGGGTAAAACTAAATTCGAGGCCGCCATCCGCACGTCGTGACGCTTCGGGAATCTGCGCCTTCATTTATTTTGCCAGGACTGATCCCATCAAAACATCAACAATCATATTTCGTCTTCAGAAAACCGTGGAAATTTGCATATCCTCAAACTCCGTAAGTTCTTACTCACCACTCATTTCTTTCTCAACCCTTTATCCTCGGACTTTGTCCTCGGCTGTCCTAGTAACGCTTTATTCTTTAGAGTCTAACCTTTCGTTATTTTCTATGGGTAGATTTAAGTGTCTTGTCGATACGGCCGCCGGAATGGAAGGCTTCAGAGCCAAATACCACATTCCCGGTGACGTAGGCCTAAAGTATTGCCCGGCGGAGGCCGTGGCTAACTCTAGGAAGGAGGGAGAGGTCATAATCCCAATGATAGCCTTTATTGAAGGCGGGATGACCCTCCCAATGAAACCTGTGACGAGGGAATACCTTCGCAACCATAGGTTGTGTCCCGACCAATGCCTCCCTAACGTTTTTAGAGTTTTAGGCAGCGTCGATGCCTTAAATGAACAAATGGGATTAAACCTCACATGGCACGATGTTGTTTTTCTGTACGAATCCCACAAACTATCCAATGTAGGCTATTATATTAAGTCCCGGTCCAGTGTCGTTAGGTTAATCTCCTGTTTGCCCAAGTCCAACAAAGGCATGAAGGACAACTACCTGATCGTCTCTGGAAACTGGCACGACGGTCTCCACTGCCCAGTACAGTGGGGGGAACCAGGTGCGAAACCTAAGGACTAACCTCCCTAAACAAATCCTCCCTCAACACTAACCAACATATTTTAGATATATTTCAACGTGTTTATCTTTATCTTTTGCTGTATGAATCTGACCAAGTTGTTTAATTTCTCACTTCTCTTCTTTTGTTTTTTGTTTGCAGATAAGCGAAACGTACGCCCTCGTTTGAGCCATTGCAACGTTGCCGACCTGAACCGGATACTTCGATCCGAGGTGTTTGTTAGCACAGACAGACAGCTCCGAGCTGCTCACTTGATCCTGGGATACGAGCCCATCTCCTCGGACTTCCAGGAGATAGACAACGCTATAGTAGCCGGTGACCGACGACGAAGGAGGATCAACGTTGCCCGGCCAAACTTTCTAGACGACCACGACCTCCCAGACACCCCTCAAACCATTCTCTACCTACAACCTGTAGCAGCCATCCCCCTCGCCGTCCACTCCGAGGTAGCTGCTATCCCAGAAGAGCAGGTCTCTTCCTCTCATACGTTAGACGACGAGATAGACCAGTTCCAACTCGAAGAATACAACGAACCTCGAGGGAATCAGTTTGTCGTGCTTTCTGACGAGGAGGAAGATACTGCCGAGGCTTCGGGAATTGCCGGTCTTGTAGTTGCACTCCCAGAGGTCGAATCCGAGGACACCATGGACAGAATGAAGGACCTTCTCACCGACAGAGCCGCGAGAGTCAAGGTGAAGAAAACAGGGGCCACCCAAGTCCCTCAAACTTTGCCACTTCCCTCTCCCCCAGCTGAGCCAAAGGTTCAAGCCGAGGACCCCAAGAAAAAGAGAAAGGGGGAAGATGAAGGGGCTACCAACAAAGGCCCGAAGAAACCACGCAACCAACCTCCACCGGCTCAGCAGCAAAAACAGGACAAAGGCAAAGGTAGAGCCCGTTCAGTAGAGAGCGGGGAGATTGGGGTGGTAGCTGATGTGCGCAGGGCACCAACCACCTGGTCCCCTGACTTAAAACTGGATGGCGCTCCTATCTCCTGCCAGTCCAGTATAAGGGCAGTTCAACATGGCCATGCCCACCACTTGGCCGAGGTGTTGGAACGCCCTCTTTTGCTGCCCAAGGACATGGAGTCCTTGGAAAAAATGAGCCAGCCACAGCTCTTCCTTGCTTTGAAGAGAGACTTGGCGCTGGTATGTTTTTTTTTGTTTTCTTCTCATGAAGAGTTTATTTTTAACAATGTTTATAAGTTTTTGTTGTGTTTGACCCCACCATATTTTATTGCAGGCTGTTCAGGAGGTCTTCGTAGCTGAAAAGTTTATTGAAGATACTCGGAAGAAAGCCAGGGCCGAGATGGAGGTCAGGTTGGAGACCGAGAAGTCTCTGGGGACAGCCATTGCTGAAAACGAGAAGCTGCTCTCGGAGGTGACTAATGTAAAGAGAGAGAGAGATGGTGCTAGGTCAAATCTCAAAACTATGGAAACCCAAATAGAAGGACAGCGTAAGCTCCTCCATGAAAAAGACGATGAGATTGCCCGAGCTCAAAGGGAACGCTCGGATTTGGAGAAGGAAATTGCGCTGCTGAAGAGAGAAGCCAGCACATTTCAAAGCTCTTTACAAGCTGCCAAACAGGCGAGCTATCAGGAAGGGGTGGCCAACACCGAGGAACAGCTGACCGAGGCCTTCGCGGCATTGTGCCGTGAATACTGCCAGAAGGTTTGGGTGGAGGCCCTAAACGCAGCTGGAATTCCCCCCTCCTCGAGTTGAGGAAGTCCGAGAACGTCTGGATTCCACTGGAAATCCAGGAAATTGAGGAAGCTCCCGCTGCCACCCCCACCCCTGACTCAACTCTACCAGAGCTGCCCCAGGTGATCCTACAGCCCATCCTAGATCCTACAGAACCCTTGGGTTCCAACAAAGAACAGGAAGCTGATGTGGATGCCGAGAAGGATCTCAGTCTAGCCTTGGAGCATAATGTCATACCAGCAAAGGAAGCGGATAAAGGGAACATATTCTTTCCCCTTTTGAAGTGGAGCTGAAAAAGACTGAAGGTCCGAGCACTTCTCATGTGGACCCTCCTTCTGAACCTTAAGGCCGAGATTAGGGCTTCTTAGTCTCCATCCTTATATTTATCCCCTTTGTAATACTTATTATGCAATTTTGTAAAGAACAATTTTATATACCTTTTTATCGCATCGCCTTTGTTTTTACTTCGTTTATTTTGTACTGTTTTATTGAAGTTTGTTTGAGTAAACAAATCCAACTACAAGGATTAGCCACTTATGACCATACGCATATTATAAGGACTTAACAAAAAGATCTCGTGGTTCGAAATATCACTAATAACCAAAGGCTTCAAGCAACAATTAAACCTCTGCGACGTATAGCATTTGTTGTTGGTATGATTTAAGGTTCGAAGACCATAAATTTAGTTTACAATTAGAAAGACAAACTTTAGATCTAAATTAATGAACAGTAAAGCGCTACGTCCTAAGAACAATAAGAAGTTAGTTTTGACCAAGTCCATGGTCCAAGTAGTAGACCTCATCCACTTGCATGATTCTGTTTTTGATTGAATGTAAAGTCCCAATATCGTTCCTTACATCACTTTAATTAACCCTTTCCTGGCTTGATAAGGAATTATCTTCAACCAAGTTTACGATCCGAGGACAAGATTAAACCAACCTTTCCTTTGATCCTTTAGATCATTCATTCCGTGATAACATAAAAGATGTTAATTTTCCCAAAGTAGGAGGTCCGAGGACCCGGCATAACTAAGGTTCTGTTGAACAAATGATAAGACATCAATTTCCACAAGGTTGGTGGTCCGAGGACCACACTTAACCAAGTTTCTGTTTGATTCTTTAAGATTATAGTTCCAAATGTTAATTTTCCCAAAGTAGGAGGTCCGAGGACCCGGCATAACTAAGGTTCTGTTTAACAAATGATAAGACATCAATTTCCACAAGGTTGGTGGTCGAGGACCACACTTAACCAAGTTTCTGTTTGATTCTTTAAGATTATAGTTCCAAATGTTAATTTTCCCAAAGTAGGAGGTCCGAGGACCCGGCATAACTAAGGTTCTGTTTAACAAATGATAAGACATCAATTTCCACAAGGTTGGTGGTCCGAGGACTACACTTAACCAAGTTTCTGTTTGATTCTTTAAGATTGTAATTCCAAATGTTAATTTTCCCAAAGTAGGAGGTCCGAGGACCCGGCATAACTAAGGTTCTGTTTAACAAATGATAAGACATCAATTTCCACAAGGTTGGTGGTCCGAGGACTACACTTAACCAAGTTTCTGTTTGATTCTTTAAGATTTGTTGCTGGGAAATTCATGAAATATAATAATTTTTGAGTAAGCACAATCAGCAGCAAACTTTATTAATAGTAATACCTTCGTAGGTTATTTACATTCCACGGCCGTGGTACAATATTTTCATCTAAATCAGCTAGCCGATAAGATCCTATACCTGCTACTGAAATGATACGATAGGGGCCTTCCCAGTTGGGTCCTAGCTTGCCCCAGGCTGGGTTCTTAGCTGTGCCCACAACCTTTCTTAAAACAAGATCACCAGGTGCCAATGGCCTCAGCTTCACATGGGCATCATATCCCCGTTTAAGTTTTTGTTGGTAATAAGCCATCTGGACCATAGCTGCCTCACGTCGTTCTTCAAGTAAATCTAGACTTGTCTCCAAAAGCCCATCGTTGCTCTTAGTATTAAATGCACTTGTCTTCAGGGTGGGAAAACCAGATTCCAGAGGTATTACCGCCTCGGCCCCATAAGTCATAGAAAATGGCGTTTCTCCGGTGGACCTACGCGGTGTGGTTCGATACGTCCACAAAACGTGAGGGAGTTCTTCTACCCATCTTCCTTTCGCATCATCCAACCTTTTCTTCAACCCATTGACTATGACCTTGTTAACTGCCTCGGCCTGGCCATTTCCTTGAGGATAGGATGGGGTGGAGTACCTGTTTATGATACCCATGTCACCACAATATTGCCTAAAGGCGTTGCTATCAAATTGAACACCATTGTCAGACACAAGCGTGTGTGGTATGCCGAATCTAGTAACAATATTTTTCCAGATGAATTTTTGGAATCAACATCCCTAATATTTGCCAAGGGCTCGGCCTCAACCCATTTAGTGAAATAGTCTGTTCCCACTAAAAGCCATCTTTTGTTGCCTACGGCCCTCGGAAATGGCCCCACTATATCTAGTCCCCACTGCGCGAAGGGCCAAGGGCTGGAAAGGGGGTTAAGAACTCCTCCAGGTTGATGGATATTGGGGGCGAACCTCTGACATTGATCACACTTCCTGGCGTAATCTTGAGCCTCCCTTTGCATATTGGGCCACCAGTAGCCCTGAGTCAAAGCTCTGTGGGCCAAGGACCTTCCCCCAGTGTGGCTGCCACAAATCCCTTCGTGCAGTTCTTCCAGAAGCCCTTCGGTTGAGTCTGGGTGTACACACAACAAGTACGGTCCTGAAAAGGATCGTTTATATAGCTTCTGATCCTCGGACAACCAGAAACGTGGTGCTTTACGGCGCACCTTATCTGCTTCCGATTTGTCCTCAGGGAGAACATCACTCCTAAGAAAGGATATGAGCGGGTCCATCCAACTATGCCCAGGTCGTATGAGATGAATGCGAGACGCGTTGGTGGCGACAATAGAGGGTTCTAGTAAATCCTCGATAAGGATAACCCTGGGTAAAATTTGAGCCGAGGTCGTTGCCAGCGTAGCCAAGGAGTCTGCATGAGTGTTTCCAGTCCGAGAAACGTGAACCAAGACAAAGGAGTCAAACTCAGCTTGCTGACGTTTGACCTGGGCCAAATACTCCTGCATTCGGGGATCTCTAGCTTCCATGGTTCCCATAACCTGGCCGACCACCAACTGAGAGTCCGAGAAGACGCAGATGTCTTTCCCACCCATCCTGTGCACCATTCTCATTCCCACCAAAACCGCTTCGTACTCAGCCTCATTATTAGTGGCCGAGAACGCCAATCTCATTGATTTTTCGAAGATAATTTCCTCGGGGGAGATCAGAACAAGTCCAACACCAGATCCTCTTTGATTGGCCGCTCCATCCACATACACTTTCCAAATCGGAGGTATTGTCGCTGTGACCACACCAACTGATTTTTCACCCACGGGGAAATCCCCTAGAGCTTCTTCCAGCAATGGCTCAGAAAACTCCGCCACCAAATCGGCGAGGACCTGACCCTTCACCGAGGTGCGAGGCTTGTATTTAACATCAAAAGCCCCCAGGATGGTCCCCCACTTCGCTATTCTTCTTGAGTAGTCGGCGCTGCGAAGCACTGCCTTGAGAGGCAGTTGAGTCAGCACGATCACTGTATGGGACTGAAAATAATGGGGAAGCTTTCGGGTAGCATGAACAATGGCCAGGAGTGCTTTTTCCAAGGGCAGATAACGCACCTCGGCGTCACCCAGCGATTTGCTAACATAATAAACCGGTCTTTGCACTCCGTTATCTTCCCTTATCAGGACCAGGCTGACCGCGTGGACGGCCACTGCCAAATAAGCAAATAAAATCTCATGCGCCTCCGGACGAGAGAGAATAGGCGGCCGAGAAAGATAATGCTTCAGTTGTTGAAAAGCTAACTCGCAGTCCTCGGACCACTTAAATCCTTTCCATTTGTTCAACAGCTGGAAGAAAGGATGACAGCGATCGGCTGACCGAGATATGAATCGATTCAAAGCGGCTATCATTCCTGTTAGCTTTTGAATTTCCTTTGGGTTCCGAGGAGACCGCAAGTCCTGGATAGCCTTGACTTGAGATGGATTTACCTCTATTCCTCTATGTGTAATCATATACCCCAAGAACTTTCCTGACCCCACACCGAAGGAGCACTTTGAGGCGTTGAGGCGCAACCTGTACTTTCTTAGAATTTGAAAAGTATCAGACAAATCCTTTATGTGTGAGAGTATTGATTTGCTTTTCACCACCATGTCGTCCACGTACACCTCGATGGTCTTCCCCATCTGCTGTTCAAACATTCTGGTCATCATCCTTTGATAAGTAGCCCCAGCATTCTTCAACCCGAATGGCATGACCGTGTAGTGGTAATTTCCTATTGGAGTGATGAAAGCAGTTTCTCTTGATCTTCCAATGCCAGGGAATTGATGGTAACCCTGGAAAGCGTCCAAAAAGCTCATCCGAGGATGCCCGACAGTGGCATCCACCAATTGATCTATACGCGGCATGGGGAACGAATCTTTGGGACAGGCCTTGTTCAGGTCCGTGAAGTCCACACATACCCTCCACGTTCCATTCTTCTTCTTGACTACAACAGTATGAGCCAACCACTCAGGGTAGAAGACTTCTTTGATAGCCCCAGCCTTTTTAAGCTTGGCCACCTCTTCCTTCACGGCCTCGGAATGTTCTTTGGAGGAGCGCCGAGGTGGCTGCCTTCTTGGGACAATGGCCGAATTGACATTCAAGTGATGACAAATGAAACTCGGATCGACGCCTGGAGCCTCGTAAGGATCCCACGCAAAGACGTCAACATTATTCCTCAAAAATTCTATCAATTCCATCTTCTCCTGGTATGGCAAAAGTGTACCGACTTGGAAGAACCTCTCGGGTCGTCGGCCACTGGGAACTTCTCTAACTCCTCACAACGTGTTCCTCTCCTGGCAGCACCCAATGCGTCAGGAGACGTAACTGCTATAAGCCTCTGGTGAACGAAACCGAAGGCTCAATCTCCGTTTGGTGCAATACTGCAGCTGATATACACTGCCTGGCCACCGATTGACTGCCGAGGATTTCCTCAACACCTTCCCCCGAGGGGAACTTGACCTTGACGTGCAAGGTAGAGGAGACAGCCCCCAACGCATGCAACCAAGGCCTGGCGAGGATGGCCGTATATGGAGAATATGCGTCTACAACGATGAAATCCACCTCTACCGTTTCTGAGCCGGATTGGACGGGCAAACGAATTTGTCCTCTCGGCATCACGGATCTGCCTTCAAAGCTTATAAGGGGCGAATCATAAGGAGTCAGGTCTTCCGCCCTCAATCTTAGCCCCTTAAATAGATCAGGGTACATGATATCTGCACCGCTGCCCTGGTCTATCATCACCCTCCTCACGTCATAATTTCCTATCCTGAGGGTGACCACGAGGGCATCGTCATGGGGCTGGATAGTACCAGCCTTATCCTCCTCGGTAAATCCCAAAACCGGCAAAATGACCTTCGGCCTCTTCGGCCTACTACCTCCCCCCTCGGCCTGAGAATGAGAGACTGCCATCACCCTGGTCGGGCCTAACCCTGTCCTGCCAGGTGCAGCGAAGATGACATTGATGGTTCCCAATGCTGGCCGAGAGGAGTTATTCCTCTGATTGTTTGAGGCAACTTGATTGCCCTGCCCGGCAGACTGACACAAATGCTGCTTCAACTTTCCTTCACTAACGAGCTGCTCCAAGTGGTTCCAAAGGGTCCTACAGTTCTCGGTGGTATGACCCACATCCTGATGGTATTGACAAAAGAGGTTTTGATTCCTCTTCGCAGGGTCGCCTGCCATCTTCCCAGGCCACTTAAAGAAGGGCTCTTTACGAACTTTCTCCAGTAATTGATGTACTGGCTCTCAGAATACTGTATTTACAGCTTGAGGTGCTGCTGAGTTGGACTGTCCGAAATAATCTCTCCTCGGCCTACTATTATTGTATCGGTCCGACCTGAAATCCCTTCTCTCCTGCGGGATAACCTTCTCCTTCCCCTTCCCTTGCTGTTGGTCCTCCTCTGCCCTCTTATACTCATCAATGCGATCCATAAGGCGACGTACGCTGCGGACAGTTTTTTCGTCAAAGACTTTCTCAAGTCGTGGTCTGTAGGAAGACCTACCTTAAATGTATTCAACGCCACCTCATCGAAGAAGTGCCATCTATCTCGTTAAACATCTCCAGTAACGATCGGAGTATGTTTTCAGTGTCTCTCCTTCTTTCATGGTCATGGATAACAGCGAGTCCAATGGCCGAGGGACTCTGCTACAAGTAATAAACCGCGAGGCGAATGACCTAGTCAACTCCCCAAATGAACCTATGGACCGTGACTTAAGGCCGTTGAACCACCTCATGGCCACAGGTCCCAAGCTAGAGGGGAAGACTTTGCACATCAGCGTCTCGTTGTGAGAGTGTACGGCCATTCTCTGGTTGAAGTGGCTCACGTGCTCCACCGGATCAGTACGGCCATTGTAGATGGTAAAGGTGGGCTGAGTAAATCTCCTGGGAAGTCTCCCTTTCTCAATCCTCCGAGAAAACGGAGATTTGGAGAGCTGGTGTAACGCCCTGCTCATGGCATCGTTGCCTAGGCCCCTAGAAGGAACCCTTTTGCGCTTGCGGGCTGGCTGATCGTCCTCCCCACCGGAGGACGCTGAGCTGAGGGGTGAGCGCGTCCCTGTGTCGTAGCCACCTTCCCCATCTTCATCAGAAGAAGGACTGGACAAGGACGGTGAAGACCTACGCCTGGCGCGACGTAACTTCCTCTTCAAACGGTTAATCTCGTCCTGCATGGCTCTAGAACCATCATCATGAGTGCTGATAGCCCCACCTGGAGCATGGCTATCCCTTGGGTACTCTGAATGGACGCTTCCCTCACGATCCCTTCGACGTTCGAGACGCTCGAAATGATCTTCAGGTTGTGATCCCTGCGATTCTGCATGGTGACCGCCTAAGCCTGCCATGATATCCCTACCTTTTCTAGACTAGATTTCCCACAGACGGCGCCAATTGTAAGTGCACAATTGCACCTGGCCCTAAAACAGTGATGGGCTCAGGCCCAATGAGCCTTAAACAATATGAATTTGTAGAGTGCGGGTTTTAAACCCAGGTTAGAAGAGTTTAAGGGTTATATGGCAAGTCAAAGATTGTCAGCACTCAAAAATAACAAGGAATATTGTAACTCAATCTCCTCGGACGTAAGCCGAGGACTGTTCTTATATTATCTTTCTTTTCTTTCTTTTTTCTTTTGATTACCAAGAGAGAGAGAGGTCCCTTTTTTTCTGTTCTGGGTCTCTCCTTAAATACTAAGCCCCTGGATACTTTATACAGTGTTACCCCATCTACCCCTTAGCCTAGATATTCTTCTCTCAGGGCCCTGGAACAGTAACCAGAAGTTTCCCCTCCACTGTTCAGGTGTCACTTCCCCATTAATGCGGCTAAGGTAGTAGGTGAAGGGTCTTTAATGTGGAGGCAGCAGCCTTTAGTACTTTTCAAACACCGGAGCTTCTAGGACATCCAAGGGTTCACCCCTTTTAACCGTTGGTCTCCGTCATGTCATTTATGTGCCGTTATGATAACGTTGCTGATTCTTCTATGCCCATCTGAGAGTAAAATCAACCTCGGATTGGTCCTCGGGTCCTCGGCGCATGAGTAGGCCCAAGGCACCTCAAGGTTTCAAAATCAAGGGTAGGTCGGCCTTACTTAGTATGGCCTAAAGGCCCATATACCTGTCAGGACCTCTTTACTCCCCATAGGTATTTTACCAATTACCTCAACAAATAAAAGGGAAAAAAAAATTCTAATTTTCGTCCCAACACATCTAGGGCTTACTTGTACTACAGCAGTAGAAAAATTGAAAGGTCAGCGGTTTTGTTGATTCACCACACCACCAAGTCCTCCACACAAATGCATAAAATTTTTCTCACAGTGCTCACATGTGACCCTCTCTCTCTCTCTCTCTTTGTTGGCATTTGCCTTTTTTTTTTTTTTTTTAGTTCTTTCATTTTCCCATTGCTGCTGCAGTTTTGTGTTTTACAACATAAAAGTAAAAGTTTCGTGTGACTAGACTAGACAAGAAAGAGTGAAAGACAAGCTTGAAACTTTTGTAGGCCTCTCAACCCTGTATAGTGCTCTTTTGTTACTTTACTTTTCATTTGTTTTCTTTTGATTTTTTTACTTCACTTTTCATTTGCTTTCTTATTTTATTTTATTTTTTTATTTTTCCTATAATATTTTATTTGTTATTATAATAATCAATATATTATGTGTCTATTTGGTATCCGTTTATTTTGCTAAAATTGAAATTTTTTTTGCTGAATGTACTGTAAATAAATGTAAAATTAGTTGAAATAGTACAGTGAGATCCATGAATAGTACCAAAAAGTGTAGTGGAACTCATAAATAGAAAAAAAATAAGCTGAATAGTAAAATAAGCTGGCTTTTAAATTTGGAGCCAACCACACACTTTATGTATGGCCATTACATCAAAATAAATCTATTACATCAAGTGTTAATACAACAAAATTAGTATAGTAGTATTAGACATAATATCACATCTAAAAATTAAAAGTCATTGCAATAATAACTTAAAAGTAATAAATTATTACATTAATAATAATTAGTTGCAATAATTTATAATTTTTAGTTGCAATAGAGGCTCTAATACTAAATTGAATTTAGAAATTTTTTTGTAGTAACTTAAATTGAAGAAATCATTTTTTTTTTTTTTTTTTTGCAATAACTTAAATTGAAGAAACCGTTGTAATAACTTGATACTAATTATTTTGCAATATATTACAATAGAAATTTCAAACAGACATCTTATTGCAACAAATATAACATTGCAACATTTAAATATCAATTATTTTAAATCTATTGCAATGACAAATATGAAGCTGCAATGAATATATTATTACAATGATTTAATACCAATTATTTTACAACCTATTGTAATAAAAAATATGAAACAAATATTTATTACAAATATTCTTTTATAATCTATTGCAAAAAGCAACTCTCAATCTCAACTATTAATTTAAAAAAGTTAAGAAAAAAAATTAAGAAAAGTAAAAAGTAAAAGTAAAAAAAAGGTGAACAGTGAAAAAAAAAATTGTGAAGGATTCAAGTGAATTGCTCCTGGTGCAATACCCTAGTTATTGTATTGGATCCTAATCCTTATTTTAGTACTATTTTTGGTCATTTCATCACCGTTCATGCAATCCAAGCAGTACATATTACATCCATACTTGTGGCAACCATGGTGCAACTTGCATATTTCAAAGAAGCTCTCTCCAAGCAAAGCTTTCAGCTATCGAGGCCACTTGTTGTCCTCTTCATCACGAACAATGGTTTCTTGGTTTTTCATTGCCCCACCTTGAAAATACAGAGTACCTTGTTAAGAGAAACAGAGCAAAATCAGATAAAGAGAGAGTGTTTGTGAGTAAAACAAAGAGAAAGAGAGAGAGAGAGAGAGTGTGTGTGTGTGTGAGAGTTGCCTTTTTTTGGGAGAGAGTTTTTTCTGAGAGTGGTGGTGGTGAGGGAGGTATGGACGTATGGTTCTATTTGCAGAGAAATGCCAAAGAAAGAGAAAGAGAGAAAAAAAAAAAAAAAACCTCAGGGTTATCGTGTCAAAAAATAGGGTTATATTTGTGAAAGAGTCAAAGATTCAAAATGGCTTTGCGTAGCTCAAGCCCCCATGGTCCAAGGAAACGTTGGAATTGAAACAATTCTCCTCCACATTTCACTTTTTCTTCTCTCTTATACCAAATTATCTCTGTTGGGTGGTCTTTGTTGCAATTCCTTATTTCATGCTACTGGTATATGTCAATCAGATTTATGCATACTATTTAGAAAAAATAGAGGCTCTAATACTAAATTGAATTTAGAAATTTTTTGCAATAACTTAAATTGAAGAAATCAAAATTTTTTTTGCAATAACTTAAATTGAAGAAACTGTTGTAATAACTTGATACCAATTATTTTGCAATATATTACAATAGCAATTTCAAAGAGACAGCTTATTGCAACAAATATAACATTGCAATATTTAAATATCAATTATTTTAAATCTATTGCAATAACAAACATGAAGCTGCAATGAATATATTATTATAATGATCTAATACCAATTATTTTACAACCTTTTGTAATAAAAAATATGAAACAAATATTTATTACATATATTTCGTTACAATCTATTGCAAAAAGCAACTTTCAATCTCAACCATTAATTTAAAAAAGTTAAGAAAAAAAATTAAGAAAAGTAAAAAGTAAAAGTAAAAAAAAGGTGAAAAGTGAAAAAAAAAAAAAATTGTGAAGGATTTGAGTGAATTGCACTTGGTGCAATACCCTAGTTATTGCATTGGATCCTAATCCTCATTTTAGTACTATTTTCGGTCATTTCATCACCGTTCATGCAATCCAAGCAGTACATATTACATCCATCCTTGCGGGAACCATGGTGCAACTTGCATGTTTCAAAGAAGCTCTCTCCAAGCAAAGCTTTCAGCTACCGAGGCCACTTGTTCTCCTCTTCATCATGAACAACGATTTCTTGGTTTTTCATTGCCACCTTGAAAATATAGAGTACCTTGTTAGGAGAAACAGAGCAAAATCAGATAGAGAGAGAGTGTGTGTGTGAGTAAAACAAAGAGAGAGAGAGAGAGAGAGAGAGAGAGAGAGAGTTGCATTTTTTTGGGAGAGATTTTTTTCTGAGAGTACTGGTGGTGGTGAAGGAGGTATGGACGTATGGTTCTATTTGTAGAGAAATGCAAAAGAAAGAGAAAGAGAGACAGAGAGATAGTTCGTTGTTGTTCTTATCACAGTGAAAATAATGAAATTTATGTATAAGTGACAAAACATTAAGAAATACTTTCAACAAGAAAGTTGTAGGTACTGACAGTCCTACAACTTATTAAAAAAACTCAGGGTTATCGTGTCAAAAAAAATAGGGTTATATTTGTGGAAGAGTCAAAGATTCAAAATGGCTTTGCATAGCTCAAGCCCCCATGGTCCAAGGAAACGTAGGAATTGAAACAATTCTCCTCTCCATTTCACTTTTTCTTCTCTCTTTATACCAAATTATCTTCGTTGGGTGGTCTTTGTTGCAATTCCTTATTTCATGCTACTGGTATCAATCAGATTTATGCATACTATTTAGAAAAAATAGAGGCTCTAATACTAAATTGAATTTAGAAATTTTTTTGCAATAACTTAAATTGAAGAAATCAATTTTTTTTTATGCAATAACTTAAATGGAAGAAACTGTTGTAATAACTTAATACCAATCATTTTGCGATATATTACAATAGAAATTTCAAAGAGACAACTTATTGCAACAAATATAATATTGCAGTATTTAAATATCAATTATTTTATCATTGTAATAATATATTTATTGCGGTTTCATGTTTGTCATTGCAATAAACTGTAAAATAATTGATATTTTGTTATTGCAATGTTATATTTGCTGAAATAAGTTGTCTCTTTGAAATTTCTTATGTAATATATCACAAAATAATTGATATCAAGTTATTACAACGGTGTTTTCATTTTAAGTTATTGCAAAAAAAAAAAAAGATTTCTTCAATTTAATTTATTGTAAAAAATTTTCTAAATTCAATTTAGTATTAAAGTCTTTATTGCAATTGAAAATTATAAATTATTACAAATAATTATTATTAATGTAATAATTTATTACTTTTAAATTACTATTGTAACGACTTTTAATTTTTAGATATGATATTATGACTAATATCACTATACTAATTTTGTTGTATTAATACTTAATTTGGTGTAGTGAGACCATTGTTTGGGTGAGTTCAGTATATGTAACCTACATAGTTTCTACCAAATAAAATACATCTAGATGCATACATATTTTCCTCACAAAAAAAAAAAAAAAATGCATACACATGAAATATTGTTTTTCACTTACATTGCTTTATTTAAAATTGTTCTATCATATTTCCTACGAATTTATCTATAAAAAGAAATTGTGTGGAATTTAAATAGTAAATACTATTACATCATATCCAACGTTTTTTGCACATTAATAATCTGCTTAATTAGAGAAACAAACAAAGCAAGCAAACAAAGAGACTAAATCAATGTTTGACAAGGGTCGGGGTTCAAGTTTCGAGGAGGGAGCTTCACACACATATACACTTAGATTAGGCTAAAGTAGAAATTCTATCATGTATCCAAATAAAAAAAAAAAAAAAATCAATGTTTGACCAAAAACTAATCCCATTTAATGTTCAATGAGTTGTGCAAGTGGAAAGTCCATCTAGCACAAAAAGGAAGTTTACCTCAATGTTCTTAACGTGACTGTGATAGCAATAAAATTTCCATCGGACTAATTTCATGGCAAACAATTGCAATCAGAAAGGGTGATTAGTAACAAAGATAATTTCAAAGGAAAAATTTCAAAAATAAATAAAAAATAAAAAATAATAATAATAATAACGACACAAGATATTTTTTTCTAATATTAATATGGAGTTTGGGATTCGATCCACTTGGCTCCCTTTTGGGGGGGAATTTGACTTATCATTAAATAATACAACGGCATGTGTATTGTGAAGATAACTAGTGTATAGATATTTTAGCCAGACATAAAAGATTATAGTCAAAAAATAGTATTTTATATAATTCCTATCTAAATTTTGTATGCAATATGGCGGGAATGGCCTCATGTCAACATATCCTTGATTTCCTTTGTTGATGTATCAATGTTTGTAGCTCGATTTTTGTTATGTTAATGCATCTCCAATTTCATAAATGATAAAAGAACAACCATAAGGTCTATAGGGATAAAGGCCCAAAAGTATATATTGGGCCGTGGGTCTTGTCCGAAGATGCTTAGTGGTCTGAGGACCAATAGACAGTAGAGAAGATGTAAGAATCAAAGTGCCATGAACAAACTATGATTGCGAAGGTTTGGGGAGGTATTCCCCTTCGAACTACCTTTCAAGGAGGAATGCCTCTTCGACTAAGTAAAGTAGATGTCAGGAGGATTGGTTTGCCCTTAAGGGCAATACTTCAAAAGGTTCTATTGATAAGGATAAACATTAGGGAAACATAAGATAAAGGGAAGTTAAGAAATATCTAAGGAAAAACTGCTATCACTGCATTGAATGCTTTGCAGCTAACTCTTTGGTCGCATTAATGTGGAGGTGATACCTGAACAATGGCAAGCAGCCTTACAGGTACTCCCAAAGACCTTAGGACGGTGTTAATGAGATAAAGATCAAAGCCAATAACTTGACCTATATGTGGAGGGTGGAGATGAAGAAGAAAGGGATATATAATAGAGAAGGAAGCCCCTTGCAGGAGATCAACTTGAGAATGAAGAGAAAAATATTGTAGTAACAAGAATTGGACTTGTAATCAAATTCAAAATAAATATATATATATATATATATATATATATATATATATATATTATATATATATATATATAAGAACTAGTCTCCTTGGACTGTGTCGATGACGATTTTCTTTGGGTAAAACTAGTTTATTCTTGTTTTTTTATCATCTGGACCCACTATAATTGTTATCTAACTCATTAAAGTCTAGTTTTCTAGTTCATTCTCTACAAATTTATTGTATTGGGCTCTTTGAGCCTAAATTCTTTTACCTTTTGAGCTTAGGAACCACATTGCGTCCTTACAAGGTCTATAACAATAACTATTATTATTAAAAAAAAAAAATTTCTTTCTTCAAATTATTAAATAGTATTTATAACAACTAAGTTTGGTAGTGAAATCGCATTAAAAAAAAAGTTTGGTAGGGAAATTGTAAGGGCATAATTGCGTCTGGATCTAAAAACAAATGTGGGCTCCGGCCCAATGAGCCTTAAACAATAAAATTTCTAGAGTGTGGATTTGAAATCTAGTTTGAGGGGTGTTGGAAGCTTGACAAACAGGCTAAAGTGTTACAATATTTGCAACTAATAAGCGAATGAGACAAAGGAACCTCCTCGGACGTAAGCCGATGACGATCTATGTGTTATCTCTCTTTTTCTTCCAAAGATTACAGTTCTAATTTTTTCTCCTCTTCTCCTTTCCACCATCTTCCTAAAGTCTTTAAATAAGGGCAGGAAGGTGGGATTCTACTATTCAGGGGTCACTTCCCCATTAATGCGGCTAAGGAAGTAGGTGCAGAATCTTTAATGTGGAGGTAGCAGCTTTTTTCTAAGATATTTCTCTTACACCATTTCGTCTAGAAGGTACTTGAATCCCCCTCTTAACCAACAGTTTTTTCAGAACTCTACCTTGATCTTTTTGGCGATTCCCAAGTTCGTTGCGGGCCTGTCCGAGGAGAGATTTGTCCTTGGATGAATCCTTGGACTTTCGCTCTGTGGGCCAACTTATAGTTCTAAAGACCTTTGGTCAAAATCGGACTGACACCTATCAACAAAGCCCAAGACCTAAATAACTGTTCAGGCTTCTTTTACCCCCCACAATAGCCCCTCAAAACTTTATTTTTCTCAATCTGAGGAGAGAAATAGGGGTTTGATACGACCAGAGTACCTTCCACACGTTTCGTACATAACACGCGTGTGGGGGTCATTTCGTTCTTAAAAAATGCCGTTTTGGCGCTTTGATTTCTAGAATGCGCGCATTTATGACCGCAAGTTACACCCTGTTCCCCACGTTCAACGGTGAGATGAATATCCAACGATTCTTGTCGCCTCCTGAAAATTTGGGCGGGACGGATCCAATTTCGAGGCCGCCTCCCGCACGTCATAATGCTTGGAAACTTGCGCCTTCATTCATTTCTTTAGAATTTAATCACATCAAAGCATCAGTGATCGTCTTTTCTCTCGCATAACTACAAACTTGTAAGTTCTTACTTTCTCTACTCCTTTCTCCTCGGATTTTGTCCTCAACTCCCTTCTTAACCACTTTCCTCTTGAAAACTTGCCCTTTCCTTTCTCCTAGATGGGTAGGTTTAAGTGTTTAGTTGATACCGCTGCTGGGATGGAAGGTTTTAGGGCCAAGTACCAGATTCCTAGTGACATAGGCTTGAAATACTGTCCGGCAGAAGCCGTAGGTGGTTCTAGGAAGACGGGAGAGGTTATTATCCCTATAATTGCCTTCATAGAAGGTGGGATGACCCTCCCTATGAGAAGTGTCACTAAGGAATACCTTCGCAACCACAGGTTGTGCCCGAAACCCAATGTATTTAGGGTCTTAGGAAGTGTCGACGCTCTAAATGAGCAGATGGGCTTGAACCTCACTTGGCATGATGTTGCCTTTATGTACGAATGCCACAAACTTAAGGGCATAGGTTATTACATTAAATCCCGGTCTAGTGTAGTTAGGTTAATTTCTTGCTTACCCAAGTCCATTAAAGGCATGAAGGACGACTACCTCATCGCCTCAGGCAACTGGCACGACGGCCCTCACTGCCCAGTTGAATGGGGAGACCCAGTGTGACTCCTTAGGAGCTAATTTCCCTTTATCCTCAAAATATTCAAATATTTATTTACTTTTACACACTGTCAATTTCGATTCCTCATATGCATCATAGATCTAACCATACTTGGCTTCTTTGGTATCCTTTCTCGCAGATAAACAGCACGTGCGCCCACACCTGAGCCACTGCAACGTTGCTGATCTAAACCACGTACTGCGCTCAGAAATTTTTGTGAGTGAAGACCTGCAACTTAGAGTGGCTCACTTAATATTAGGGTACGATCCTATATCCTCGGATTTCCAGGAGATAGAGAACGCGATTATCGCGGGGGACAGGAGGCGCAGGAGAATAAACGTAGCCAGGACGAACTTTCTTGCCGACCACGACATCCCCGAAGACCTTAACACCATCCTATACATGCGACCCATCGCGGCGATCCCTCTCTTGACACACTCTCAGGCAACCGCCGTCCCAGAGGAGCAAGTGTCCTCGTCACACATGTTGGACGAGGAGATAGACCAATTTCAGCTTGAGGACGTCAAAAGACCCCGGGGAAACCAGTTTGTCGTACTCTCTGATGAAGAAGAAGAGCCCGCCGAGGCCTCCGAGATTGTAGGACTAGTGGTTGCACGTCCTGACGACAGTTCCGAGGACGAAGATATGGACGTGCTCAAGGGCCTCCTACATAAGAGAGGCGAGAGAGTCGCTAAGAAAGGGGCGAGCGGATCTCAAGTTCCCCTGTCCTTGCCACCACCCCCTCCTTCAGCCGATCCCAGGCCTCCCGTTGAGGAGCCTAAGAAGAAGAGAAAGGGGGAGACCGAGGAGGCTGGTGGCGAAAAACAGAAGAAGCTAAAACAGCAGCCACAGCAGCAGAAATTGGACAAGGGCAAGGAACATGCCCGTTCAGTTAAAAGTGGGGAGATTAGGGACATGGCCGAAGTGCAGCGAGCACCGGCTACTTGGTCTCCCGAGTTGAGACTGGATGGAGCACAAATACCCCTCTAGTCCAACATCAGGGCGTTCCAACAAGGTCACACCCTCCACCTGGCCGATGCGTTGGAATGTCCCCTTCTGCTGCCCAAGGATATGAAAGCCTTGGAAAAAATGAGCCAGCCACAGCTGTTCCTTTCTTTGAAAAGGGCCTTAGCCCTGGTAAGTTTCACTCTGTGTGTACACTTCGTTTTTCATGATTTTCGATTAGTAAATATTTTCCTGCGTTCAACCCTCTGATACTTTGTCATAGGCCGTTCAAGAGGTCTTTGCTGCCGAGAAGTTCGTGGAGGATTCTCGGAAGAAAGCTGGAATGGAACATGAAATATGGCTAGAGACTGAGAAGTCCCTAGGTGAGGCCCTAGCAGAAAACGAGAGACTCTCCTCTCAGTTGGCCAACCTAAAGAGAGAAAGAGATGGCGCCAAGGCCAATCTGAGAACGATGAGGACTCAAGTGGAGGGGCAGCGCAAGCTTCTTCATCAAAAGGATGATGAGCTCTCCAAAGCTGGGAAGGAACGCTCTGACTTGGAGAAGGAGCTTGCAAAAATGAAGGAGGAAGCTCGCACCTTCAAGGATTCGTTGGAGGCCACGAAGAAGGCTAGTTACAAGGAGGGGGTGGCGGCGACAGAAGACCAGTTGACAGAGGCGTTCACGGCCTTGTGCCGAGAATACTGTCAGCAAGTCTGGGGCGAAGCCTTGAATGCAGCAGGGGTTCCTTTAGCTTCCGAGCTGAGGAAGCATGAGAACATTTGGCTTCCCCTTGACATACATGAGATAGATGAGGCTCTTGCTGTCGCACCTGTCCCTGAGACAGCCACTTTTGCTCTCCCTCCTGCGATTCCTGAACCCATTCTGGATCCTATAGAACATACAGGTTCCAATACAGAGAAGGAAGGGTGTGGAGTTGCCGAGAAAGACCTAAGCTAAAGTGTGGAGCCCATTGTCCTTCCAACAACCACAGCAGACAAAGAGAAACAAGTCTTGTCTTCCTTTGAGTTGGAGCTAAAAAACACTGAGGCTACTAGCACTTCTCAGCAAGACCCCCCTCCAAAAGCTTAGGGCCGAGCCTGGGGCTTTTTTTTTTTTAATTAAAATTCTCCATGTAATGTATATCAAAACAATTAATGAAAGACAATTTCGTTTGATTTTCATTTGACTTGTATTTATTTCATTTTTGTGTTTACCATAAGAGTTCTCATTAGCAAACAGCGAAAGAAAGAATGAAATAACTAAGTCCACTTTTAGTAGTTGAGCAATTAAAACTTTAAACAACAATACACATACTTGCCTTGTAAAGTAAAGCATTCAAGAACCTGACAAAAACAAATTTGGTTTAGATGGTAAGTAGTGCCTTACTTTGCAAACCAATGTGATATTTTAAATTTGTATCCTAAAACGCTATTTTAGTAAAGTGTACGGCCCTTGGACCCTACCTTACTAAATTTCTGCTTGATACTTAAAAATGTACAACTTAAGATTCTATTTAACCATGGTTCTGTTTAACAAATAATAAGATATCAATTTCCACAAGGTATGGGGTCCGAGGACCACATTTAACCAAGTTTCTGTTTGATACTTAAGAACAGTAACTTAAGATGTTAATTTCCCCAAAGTAGAAGGTCCGAGGACTCTGCATAACTAAGGTTCTGTTTAACAAATAATAAGATATCAATTTCCACTAGGTATGGGGTCCGAGGACCACACTTAACCAAGTTTCTGTTTGATACTTAGGAACAGTAACTTAAGATGTTAATTTCCCTAAAGTAGAAGGTCCAAGGACCAGGCATAACTAAGGTTCTGTTTAACAAATAATAAGATATCAATTTCCACTAGGTATGGGGTCCGAGGACCACACTTAACTAAGTTTTTGTTTGATACTTAGTAATAGTAACTTAAGATATTAATTTCTCCAAAGTAGAAGGTCCGAGGACCCGGCATAACTAAGTTTCTGTTTAACAAATAATAAGATATCAATTTCCACTAGGTATGGGGTCCGAGGACCACACTTAGCCAAGTTTCTATTTAATACTTAGTAATAGTAACTTAAGATGTTAATTTCCCCAAAGTAGAAGGTTCAAGGACCCGGCATAACTAAGGTTCTGTTTAACAAATAATAAGATATCAATTTCTACTAGGTATGGGGTCTGAGGACCACACTTAACCAAGTTTCTATTTGATACTTAGTAATAGTAACTTAAGATGTTAATTTCCTCAAAGTAGAAGGTTCGAGGACCTAGCATAACTAAGGTTTTGTTTAACAAATAATAAGATATCAATTTCCACAAGGTATGGGGTCTGAGGACCACACTTAACCAAGTTTCTGTTTGATACTTAGTAATAGTAACTTAAGATGTTAATTTCCCCAAAGTAGAAGGTCCGAGGACCCGACATAACTAAGGTTCTGTTTAACAAATAATAAGATATCAATTTTCAATAGGTATAGGATCCGAGGAACACACTTAACCAAGTTTCTGTTTGATACTTAGTAATAGTAACTTAAGATGTTAATTTCTCCAAAGTAGAAGGTCCGAGAACCCGGCATAACTAAGATTCTGTTTAACAAATAATAAGATATCAATTTCCACTAGGTATGGGGTCCGAGGACCACATTTAACCAAGTTTCTGTTTGATACTTAGTAATAGTAACTTAAGATGTTAATTTCCTCAAAGTAGAAGGTCCGAGAACCCGGCATAACTAAGGTTCTGTTTAACAAATAATAAGATATCAATTTTCACTAGGTATGGGGTCCAAGGACCACACTTAACCAAGTTTCTGTTTGATACTTAGTAATAGTAATCTATAAGCCCATATAAATTCATAATTTAGACCACGAATAACAAAGTAACCTTTTATTAATAATAATACCTTCTAAGGTTGTTTACATTCCATGGGCATTGTACAACATTTTCATCTAGATCAACTAGTCGATATGACCCTATGCCTGCTACAGAAACAATACGATATGGTCCTTCCTAATTTGGTCCTAGCTTACCCCAAGCTGGGTTTTTAGTAGTACCCACAACTTTTCTCAATACTAGATCCCCAGGCGCAAGTGGCCTTAACTTCACATGGGCGACATACCCTCGTTTAAGCTTCTGCTGATAATAAGCCATTTGGACCATAGTTGTCTCTCTCCGTTCCTCAACTAAATCTAGGCTCTTCTCCAGGAGGCCGTTGTTATTTTCAGGACTGAAAGAACTCGTCCTTAGCGTGAGAAAACTGGATTCCAAAGGTATCACTGCCTCGGCTCCATAAGTCATGGAGAATGACGTTTCTCCAGTGGATCTGCGCGGCGTAGTTCGATACGTCCATAAAACATGTGGTAGTTCTTCTACCCATCTGCCCTTCGCATCGTCCAGCCTTTTCTTGAGTCCATTAACTATGACCTTATTAACGGCTTTGGCCTGCCCGTTTCCCTGAGGATAAGCTGAAGTGAAATACCTATTTATGATGCCCATGTCACCGCAATATTTTCTAAAAGCTCTGCTATCAAATTAAACACCATTGTCCGAAATAAGGGTGTGTGGTACCCCAAATCTGGTGATGATGTTCTTCTAGATAAACTTCTTGGAGTCGACGTCCCTAATATTTGCTAAGGGCTCAGCCTCGACCCATTTAGTGAAGTAGTTGGTCCCCACGAGCAGCCCCCTTTTGTTTCCTATAGCCCTCGGGAATGGCCCTACTATGTCCAATCCCCATTGAGCGAAGGGCCAAGGACTGGAGAGAGGATTAAGGACTCCTCCAGAATGATGAATGTTAGGAGCGAACCTCTGGCATTGGTCACACTTTCTTGCATAGTCCTGAGCTTCCCTCTGCATATTGGGCCACCAATATCCCTGAGTCAGAACCCTATGAGCTAGTGATCTTCCCCCCGTGTGGCTTCCATAAATTCCCTTGTGTAGTTCTTCCAAAAGTGCCTCTGTTGACTCGGGGTGCACGCATAATAAGTATGGTCCGGAGAAGGATCGTTTATACAGCTTTTGGTCCTCAGACAACCAGAAACGCGATGCCTTTCGTCGGATCTTGTCTGCTTCAGACTTGTCCCCGGGAAGTATGTCGTTTTTCAGAAAAGATATCACGGGGTCAATCCAACTAGGTCCAGAACTTATTAAATGGATACGGGGTGCACCAACAGTGGCAAGAGCTGGCTCCAACAAATCTTCAACAAGAATAATCCTAGGCAAACCCTGAGCCGAGGATGTCGCTAAGGTAGCTAAAGAATCTGCATGTGTATTTCCACTTCTTGAAACACGAGATAGGGTGAAGGAATCGAATTTAGATTGTAAATATTTGACCCGGGTCAAGTATTCATGCATTCTTGAATCCCTGGCCTCTATGGTCCCCGTCACCTGGCCGACCACTAACTGAGAATCTGAAAGCATATGTACTCCCTTTCTACCTATCCTATACACCATGTTCATTCTGACCAAGACTGCTTCGTACTCAGCCTCGTTATTAGTAGCCGAGAACGCCAACCTTAGAGATTTTTCGAAGATGATTCCTTCGGGAGATACCAAGATAGGTCCGATACTAGACCCTTTTTGGTTAGATACCCCATCAACGAACACTTTCCAAGTGGGAGGTCCTATGCACGTGATCATGCCAACTGATTTTTCATCCATGTGTGATTCCATCATAGTTTCTTCCAACAATGATTCCGCGAACTCCGCCGTCAAATCTACAAGAACCTGGCCCTTCACCGAGGTACGCAGCATGTATTTAATATCAAAAGCTCCCAATACAGTTCCCCATTTGGCCACCCTTCCATAGTAGTCCGCGCTGTGCAACACTGACTTGAGAGGCAGTTGGGTTAGAACTACAACGGTGTGGGACTGGAAATAGTGTGGAAGCTTCCGCGTGGCATGAACTATGGCCAAAAGCACTTTCTCCAAAAGTAGGTAACGCACCTCGGCTTCATTCAAGGATTTACTGATGTAGGAGATCGGTCTTTGCACCCCATTGTCGTCCCATATGAGTACCAGGCTGACCGCATGGACGGCCACCGCCAGGTATACAAACGGGACTTCATCCACCTCAAGCCGAGACATAATGGGTGGCCGGGAAAGATATTCCTTAAGTTGTTGGAAAGCTACAACGCACTCCTCGGACCATTGAAACCCCTTCCACTTGTTCAATAGTTGGAAGAAAGGCCTGCACCTGTCAGTTGATCGAGAGATGAACCTGCTGAGAGCAGCGATCGTTCCAGTCAGTTTCTGAACTTCCTTTGGATTCCGAGGTGGCTGTAAGGTTTGAATAGCCTTGACCTGTGCCGGATTCACCTCTATTCCTCTATGAGTAACCATGTAACCTAGGAACTTCCCAGAACCCACCCCGAAAGAACACTTTTGGTCCGGAGAAGGATCGTTTATACAGCTTTTGGTCCTCAGACAACTAGAAACGCGATGCCTTTCGTCGGATCTTGTCTGCTTCAGACTTGTCCCCGGGAAGTATGTCGTTTTTCAGAAAAGATATCACGGGGTCAATCCAACTAGGTCCAGAACTTATTAAATGGATACGGGGTGCACCAACAGTGGCAAGAGCTGGCTCCAACAAATCTTCAACAAGAATAATCCTAGGCAAACCCTGAGCCGAGGATGTCGCTAAGGTAGCTAAAGAATCTGCATGTGTATTTCCACTTCTTGAAACACGAGATAGGGTGAAGGAATCGAATTTAGATTGTAAATATTTGACCCAGGTCAAGTATTCATGCATTCTTGAATCCCTGGCCTCTATGGTCCCTGTCACCTGGCCGACCACTAACTGAGAATCTGAAAGCATATGTACTCCCTTTCTACCTATCCTATACACCATGTTCATTCTGACCAAGACTGCTTCGTACTCAGCCTCGTTATTAGTAGCCGAGAACGCCAACCTTAGAGATTTTTCGAAGATGATTCCTTCGGGAGATACCAAGATAGGTCCGATACTAGACCCTTTTTGGTTAGATACCCCATCAACGAACACTTTCCAAGTGGGAGGTCCTATGCACGTGATCATGCCAACTGATTTTTCATCCATGTGTGATTCCATCATAGTTTCTTCCAACAATGATTCCGCGAACTCCGCCGTCAAATCTACAAGAACCTGGCCCTTCACCGAGGTACGCAGCATGTATTTAATATCAAAAGCTCCCAAAACAGTTCCCCATTTGGCCACCCTTCCATAGTAGTCCGCGCTGTGCAACACTGACTTGAGAGGCAGTTGGGTTAGAACTACAACGGTGTGGGACTGGAAATAGTGTGGAAGCTTCCGCGTGGCATGAACTATGGCCAAAAGCACTTTCTCCAAAAGTAGGTAACGCACCTCAGCTTCATTCAAGGATTTACTGATGTAGGAGATCGGTCTTTGCACCCCATTGTCGTCCCATATGAGTACCAGGCTGACCGCATGGATGGCCACCGCCAGGTATACAAACGGGACTTCATCCACCTCAAGCCGAGACATAATGGGTGGCCGGGAAAGATATTCCTTAAGTTGTTGGAAAGCTACAACGCACTCCTCGGACCATTGAAACCCCTTCCACTTGTTCAATAGTTGGAAGAAAGGCCTGCACCTGTCAGTTGATCGAGAGATGAACCTGCTGAGAGCAGCGATCGTTCCAGTCAGTTTCTGAACTTCCTTTGGATTCCGAGGTGGCTGTAAGGTTTGAATAGCCTTGACCTGTGCCGGATTCACCTCTATTCCTCTATGAGTAACCATGTAACCTAGGAACTTCCCAGAACCCACCCCGAAAGAACACTTCGAGGCATTAAGACGTAACTTGTACTTCCTAAGTACCTGAAAAGTGTCGTCCAAATATTTCACGTGCGCAGATATCGTTTTACTCTTAACCACCATGTCATCCACGTATATCTCAATGGTCTTTCCAAGCTGTAATTCAAACATTCTGGTCATCATCCTTTGGTATGTAGCTCCAACATTCTTCAATCCGAACGACATCACTATATAATGATAATTCCCTGTTGGAGTAATAAAGGCAGTTTTCTCCTGATCCTCTACCGCTAGTGAAATTTGGTGATAACCTTGGAAGGCATCCAAAAAGCTCATCCGAGGATGCCCGACCGTGGCGTCCACCAGCTGATCGATGCGTGGCATCGTGAATGAATCCTTTAGGCAAGCTTTGTTTAAATCCGTGAAGTCCACGCATACTCTCCAACTTCTGCTCTTCTTTTTCACCATGACCATATGCGCCAACCATTCCGGGTAGAAAACTTCTTTGATAGCCTCAGCCGTCTTGAGCTTGAGCACTTCCTCTTTGACAGCCTTGGAGTGCTCCTTCGAAGAATGCCGAGGTGGTTGCTTTCTAGGAACAATGGTAGGGTTGACATTCAAATAGTGACAAATGAAGCATGGGTCTACCCTCGAGGCCTCGTAGGGATCCCACGCAAAAACATCAATGTTGTCTTTCAGAAACTCCAACAACTCCATCTTCTCCTGGTATGGTAAACGCACGCCTACTTGAAAGAACCTTTCAGGATCATCTGCTATCAGAAACTTCTCCAAGTCTTCGTATAGGGCTTCCTCTGATGTCACTGCGTCGGGCGCATCTAGAGTCGTTAATTGCTATAAGTCCTTCACAAATGAGGCCGAGGACTCCACTTCGGCCTGATGCAGTATTGCAGCCGATATGCACTGCTTGACCATTGATTGGCTGCCAAGAATTTCTTCAATGTATTCCCTCGAAGGGAACTTAACCTTAACATGTAAGGTGGAGGAGACAACACCCAAAGTGTGCAACCATGTCCTGGCAAGGATGGCTGTGTATAGGGAGTATGCATCGACCACAATGAAATCCACCTCAACCGTCTCCGAGCCGGATTGCACGGGCAAACGAATCTGTCCCTTTGGTACGACAACTTTACCTTCAAAGCTTATGAGTGGCGAGTCGTAAGAAGTGAGATCCTCCAGTTTCAGCCTTAGCCCCTTGAATAAATCAAGATACATGATATCCGCACCGTTGCCTTGATCGATCATCACCCTCTTTACATCATAATTCCCAATCCTCAGAGTGACCACCAAGGCGTCATCATGGGGTTGAATGGTTCCAACCTTATCCTCCTCCGAAAATCCCAAGTTGGGGATATTCGCATTTAACCTCTTCGGCTTGGGGCCCGCTTTCTCGGACTGGGAGTGCGACATCGCCATCACCATGGTGGGACACGAACCGGTCCTACTAGGCACGGTGAAAATAACATTGATCGTTCCCAAGGGCGGTCGAGATGAATTATTCTTCTGATTATTCGAGCTGGACTGGCTGCCCTGCCCGTTAGGTTGGTAGAGGTGCTGCTTTAATTTTCCTTCATTGACAAGCTGTTCCAAGTGGTTTCAGAGGGTCCGACAGCTCTCGGTGGTATGACCCACGTCCTGATGGTACTGACAAAAGAGATTCTGATTCCTCTTCGTAGGGTCCCCCGCCATCTTACTAGGCCATCTAAAGTAGGGCTCCTTACGGACTTTCTCCAGTAGCTGGTGTACTGGTTCTCGGAATATAGTATTAACAGTCTGAGGTGCTACCGAGCCAAACTGCCCGGCATAATCTCTTCTCGGTTTGTTGTTGTGATATCTGTCCGACCTGAAATCCCTTCTCTCCTGCGGGATAACCTTCGCCTTACCCTTTCCTTGCTGTTGGTCCTCCTCGACCCTTTTGTATTCATCGATACGGTCCATGAGGCGATGTACACTCCGTACAGGCTTTTTGGTCAAGGACTTCCTCAAGTCATGGTCAGTAGGAAGGCCTACTTTGAAGGTATTGATCGCCACCTCATCAAAATCACCGTCTATTTCGTTAAACATCTCCCAATACCGGTCGGAGTATGCTTTCAACGTATCACCCTCCCTCATGGCCATAGATAACAGTGAGTCCAATGGTCGAGGAACTCTGCTGCATATAATAAACCGTAACGCGAATGTTCTCATAAGCTCCCCAAACGAACCTACAGACCCCGATTTAAGGCCGTTGAACCACCTTATCGCAACAGGTCCCAAGCTAGAAGGGAAGACTTTGCACATTAGGGTCTCATTGTGAGAATGCACCGCCATTCTCTAGTTAAAGTGACTCACATGTTCCACTGGATTAGTCCGGCCATTATAGAAGGTGAAGGTGGGCTGGGTGAACCTTAGGGGGAGTCTCCCTTTCTCAATCCTACGAGAGAATGACAATTTGGAGAGTTGATGCAACGCCTGGCTTATAGCATCATTCCCCAAGCCCTTGGAGGAGAGCTATTTGTGCCTACGACCCGATGGGTCATCGTCTTCACAAGAGGATGTTTTGCTGGGGGCGACCATGACCTTGAATTGTAACTACTTCCCCGGGATTCCCCTGAGGAAGGATTCGATGAGGGTGGCGAACGCCTCCGTCGGATGCGGCGTAGCTTCCTCTTAAGATGATTAATTTCCTTCTGCATGGCCTTGACACCATCTTCATGGGTGGTACTGCCTCCTCTATGAGTATGACTCGCTCTAGGATATTCGGTGTGAATGCTGCCCTCTCGAACCCTCCGGCGTTCGAGACACTCGAAAACATCCTCCGGCTGCGATCTTTGAGATTTTCCGTGGTGTGAGCCTAAGCCTGCCATGGTGTTCCAGCTCCTCCCCCACTAGATCCCCACAGACGGCGCCAATTGTAAGGGCACAATTGCGCCTGGACCCAAAAACAAATGTGGGCTCCGGCCCAATGCCTTAAACAATAAAATTTCTAGAGTGTGGATTTGGAATCTAGTTTGAGGGGTGTTGGAAGCTAGACAAACAGGCTAAAGTGTTACAATATTTGCAAGTAATAAGCGAATGAGACAAAGGAACCTCCTCGGACGTAAGCCGAGGACGATCTATGTGTTATTTCTCTTTTTCTTCCAAAGATTACAGTTCTAATTTTTTCTCCTCCTCTCCTTTCCACTACCTTCCTAAAGTCTTTAAATAAGGGCAGGAAGGTGGGATTCTACTGTTTATGGGTTACTTCTCCATTAATGCGACCAACAAAGTTGGTGCAGAATCTTTAATGTGGAGGTAGCAGTCTTTTTCTAAGATATTTCTCTCACACCGTTTCGTCTAGAAGGTACTTGGATCCCCCTCTTAACCAACAATTTTTCCAAAACTCTGCCTTGATCTTTTTGGCGATTCCCAAGTTCGTTGCGGGCCTGTCCGAGGAGAGATTCGTCCTCGGACGAATCCTTGGACTTTCGCTCTGTGGGCCGACTTATAGTTCTAAAGGCTTTGGTCAAAATCAGACTGACACCCATCAACAAAGCTCAAGACCCAAATAACTGTTCAGACTTCTTTTACCACCACAAAAATAATGAAATATACAAGTCTTTATGTCATAGAAATCTTTTATCTTCAAATGAAATAAATAAATAAATAAAATGGAGCATTTAAATAAAGGATAAAAGGGAATTTATAAAGGCAATTGGTTGAATTAAGCACATCTTTTGACTACAAAACTTGCTAAGTCGACTAGAAGGAGAGAAGATTATGAACGTGAGATCCACATCATATAGGATTGAGATTTCATGGGTCTTCCTGAATAGACTGCTTCTACGCTTAGAGAATATCACTTGACATTTTATAGGATTCTCGATCTTTTTCATGTGTAACTTGGGGCCCATTACTTTTATGTGTGTTTGTGAGACAGAAAATGATCAAATTGGAGATCAAAACTTAAAAGAAGATAATCACCAGATCAAGAAGGAGATTAACAGGGTGACAAAACAAAAGCCATTGGTTAATGCCTAATGCCTTGCACGTGTAACAAAAGTAAGGGTAATTTACTTATAAGCCTTTTTGAAAGTTGTGTATAAAGGAGACTTGGGGTCTAGTGGAAATGGCATGGGTTGGTGTTGTTACAATTGCTTAGGGTCATCAAGGAAGATGTCACATGACAGCACTCTGTGCAATTTACACATCTCCAATCTCCACACAAAAATATTTTTTACTCTTTTTTATTATTTATTTATTCAAAGATTGAGATTGAAAGTTGTTTTTCAACTCTCAATCTCAACCTTTGATGTCAATGATCTCAGTCCCTATTCTGCTATGCAGGTCAGTTACAAATAATAATTAATGGGTAATTTAGTAATTGAATAATTGTTCTGTGATTAACTTATTTTAGGGTATATCATGATATTTGACTAGTTTCAACTTTCAACATTGAGAGTTTAGTCCACCGCCTTCCTTAGTTCCTTGATCTTGTTTTTTATTTTTATTTTTTATGGGTAGTTCCTTGATCTTTAATCTCATATATATAATTTGGGTAATCTGAACCTCTAGAAATAAGTTGATTTTTCAATAGAAATACTTGTAAATTAGTTGTTGTATTATGGGCTATTAGGGATAATTTGTCTTTAGCCAGGCCTTTTTTGATAATCGGAACCGTAGGAATTTTTTGCTAAATTGGAAGCATTGTAGGGGAAAAAACCGTAGCATTGCCCGAGAATAATAGCACAAATGGACTTGTAATAATAGCCGTTCGATGAGTCTGATTAAACCAACCCAAACCTGAATCACAAATTTGGGGATTCCCGCCAAAACTAACTGAATCAAAGAAAAAAAAAAAATCCAAGGACCTTCTTAACAACCCACGCAACCGTCATGCTTCTCCAATCCTCACACCACGCGCCTATCTCACGCGCCTGTAACCAATTCCAGTACACTCCGTACTACTCCCCCAACTAAGATTCACATATAAATATCTAAATTCCTTTCATTCCCTTTCATTTCACAGTTTTTCACTCATTTCTCACTCTCTTGCTTCAGTGAATACTCTCTCTCTCTCCCATGGCGACCTCTCTGCGATTTGCAGTGATTCTCATAGCGATCTTGATCCTCACGTTCCTCACTTTTCCGAGCGCCACCGCCATTGATGGCCTAGAGCAAATCGTAACTCCTTCAATACCTTCAACTTCACCGCCACCACCACAACCACTATCACCGCCAACAACAAGTGGTAACCAAGAACTCCAAGACCATTCGTTTTTCTCACACACAGCTCTCCTCCCTCCGATCCTATCTCACCTCGGCTTCCACGAGCTCGCCATCGCCGCGCCATCTCTCGCCGACTCAACCGCCTCCACGGCCTGGACCGGTCCTTCGACTCTCTTCGCTCCCTCCGATTCCTCTCTCCGCTCTTGCGTTTCTTGCTCCATCCCTAACCTCCTTCGCGAACACCTCGTTCCTGGACTCTTCACCATCGACTATCTCCGGAAGCTCGCTTTCGGTACCAAGATCGAGACCTTGAGTCCCGGCCGTTGCATCACCGTCACTGCCGAGAGATCTAGCAAGATCTCTAACTTCTCAGCCGGCGGCGGCGGAGCGGACAAGGTTTTCATCGGAGGTGTGGAGATCACTCATCCTGATCTCTTCAACAACGGCCTCGTCGTTGTTCATGGACTCCAAGGCTTCGTCTCTCCACTCTCGCCGTACTCTTGTGACGTCGAGAGGATGACGTCGTTGTCGTTCCCGTTTCATTCTGATCGTATGCACCAGAATCAGCCATTGGTTCAACCTGTGATCAGTATCATGCGCTTGATGCTGCGTGACGCTATGCTTCGGCTCCGTAACAACGGGTTTAGCATATTGGCGCTTGCTATGAGGGTCAAGTACAATGACCTCATCGGGCTCAACAACATGACGGTTTTCGCTATTGATGACGTGTCGATCTTCTCTGGCTCGCATGCGTACACCGGTAACGTACGTTTCCACATCGTGCCGAACCATTTCTTGACGTTCTCGGACCTTGAGAAGCTTCCTCTTGGAACGCCGTTGCCGACGCTCGAGCGAGGTCAGTCTCTGGTGATCACTACCGCCGGCGGAGGAGGTTTTTCGCCGGCGCCGTTGAGGATCAACTATGTGAGGGTTAAGATTCCGGACTTGATGCGCAACCTCAAGATCGTGGTGCATAGCTTGTACTTGCCGTTCCCGCACCTTCATCCAATGGCTACTGCGTATGATGAGATCCTTGGAGGAGGACATTACGGTGCGGATCAAGTAGTCTCAGATCGGACGGTGAATGGAGTTTGTGACGCCATGGATGGGCATGGAGGTTGCGTTGAAGTTCCTCCACCTCAAGTCAAGACTACAGTCGATATCGAAGATCACCATGGCCTGTGATAGACTGTATTGCTCAAGGTGAGCTTCTTTTTCATGGATGACGTGTCTCTGTGAAGTGAGATTTTTTTTTCGAATGTTCTGTATGTACGAACTGGTTTTAGACTACTCTCAATTCTGCTTGATATGTGTTTTCTTTGAATTGGTACGGTTTTGTACTGATAATAAGGCCTGGGAGCCTAGCTACTCTGCTAGTGTATGATTTGATATGGTGATCATGCTCGTGTCACTTTGTCACTGCTTAAAGCTATGTTTTCTTGCTTAATTGTTTGGACATGTACGCCATGTTCATGATGCTTTGGTGGTGCATGGCTTTATTCCTGAATTGAATTGTGTATCATCCAAGATATGCTTTATCCCTAAATTGAATTGTGAATCCTATGGTTTATGCTTTTTTTTCCTGACCAATGCTAGGAAAGGAAAGCATCATAATTTTTTTTTAATAATTAATAGGAGTAATTTATTAGGATGACAAGTTATAATTAGAGTAATGTGATTTTTTTCATAAGTTATATACCAATTACTCACACACTAATCAAAACATATACACTTCCCAATTTCCAATTGAAATTTAACAGTTTTTAGAGGGCCAAAAAAGTGAGAAGCTATACATAATCCTTCTGCTTTCGCTTTGTCTGTTTAGGGGTTTAATAATATCCATTTAAATGACTGTGTTATATTAATCTAGTAAAAAAAAGAAGAAGAAAAAGTTAAAAACATTGGGCGGGCCCAGGTTGGACACTTTTATTGATGGGTTTGGCTGTTGAGTGTGGGCTTTTTAGTCTAGACCGAGATTGAGCTTATTGTGAAATAAGTATAATTGGTCTTCAAAACGAAGGCCCAAAAAAGGTAATTGGTGAGCCTCAAGTCAACGGTACAGACCGCAACTAAATCCAACTTGGTCTAAGGTTTGTAATTGTAATGGTCATTATTTGTTTTAGGTGGACAGTAGACTGTCACTTGATCCCGTAGTCAGACTATCGCTTTTGTCTAGGGAGTAATTTTAATTATAATAATGTATTTATGTTATTGATAGTGCTTTATTTACTGGAGTATCATTTTTTAAAAATCATAGCGATAAGCTCCAAAAATCATAGCTTTTTTCTTCCAAGGAATATATATGATAGAAGAAAAATTGAGAGAGAGAGAGAGAGAGAGAGAGAGAGATAGTGCACGTATTAGATTAGGATCTACATGGTAAAACATGGAACAATGAGTCCCTAAATTTGTCAATTCAATAATCCTCTGCTCTGGCCACAGCCCATGATGAATGTAGGCAACTTTCCCACCTTTTCTACCCCTGCTTCAAATGCCACTCCCATGCCCAAGTAGAAATGAGGCTCTATATGACAATGAAAAGCCCAAACGCCTGGGTTGTCAGCCTGGAACCTCAAAGCGGTCCATCCAAAGGGAAAAACAGGCACTGTGTTCTTCATCACTGGATTCACCAAATTGAATTTCTTTGTGTCCTCTTTAAGGTCGAACTTGCCAATTCCATTACCCAGGACCCAAAAATCGTGCCCGTGGAGATGCCATGGATGTGTCTCACTATGGCTCATCTTCATGGTGTTTGCATTTTGCATTATAACATCTACTGTTGTATTGAACCTTAGCCTATAAATGGCAGTGCTAGAAGTAGCATTTTTGTTCTTTGCGACGTTGTTAATATCATAATTCGAAGAGTCATACGTATCAGGTGGCGGGGTTTGATCCATCGCATTTGTTAAGTTATATTTGAGTGCGATGAGGAAAGGGGTGTCGGGAGTGTCCAGAGAGACATTGTTTACGGCCCAACGGGTATAGCCATTGATGGTGTTTTGTGTGGTGAGAAACACAAGCGTTCTATCTGAGCTTGGGGGAGGGGTGTGGATGTAACCTTGGCGAGCCTTAAGAGCTTGACTTTGAGCAAGCTGGTCTGCCGTATCATTCCAAACAGGACCAGCTGGTGGAACTGTTGGAGGTGATCGCTGTGGTTCATTTGGCTCGTAATTGAAAATGGCTAAGCCAGGTGGGGTATTAGGGTGCCGGCTGATCACATTTGTTGTAGCCCAATAATTTCTTGATGGGTCTTGATCAGCTTTTACAATGACAGAGTATGTCTCTCCAGAGTATATATATAGTTTATCCACTTCAAATGGCTCAACATTGTACCCGTCTGCTTCAACCACAGTCATTTTATGGCCCTATAAGTAGAAAAAGACACGTTATATTAAAGCTCAATTGTTTCAAGTTAAGAAATATTTGAAGTATTACCTCATATGTACTAACAACAACATAAGATTTTTTGTGGTGGTGTCCAAGAAAATTACCTCAATTTGGAAACTAAGGGCTGATAGAGCAGTCAAGCTAGCAATCCTTAGTCGATACGTTTTTCCAGGGATTACAGTGATTACATAAGGAGAGCATTCTGGATTTGTTGAATTACAAATGTTGGTTGGCAGGGTCACACTAGAACAGTTGAATTTTCCTCTTCCTTGAATCAGAAGTGACTGAAAATTGATCGAAGGGGGTAACCATTAAGACAAGGCAAAAGCAATTTTAGTTTGTAATTAATTTTGTTATGCTATGCGTGTTTTTTCTTTATTTACCTGAGGTTCCCCAACCCACATATAGGAAATGGAGGTCAATCCAGTGGCTTGTGCAGAAGTGCTTTGATGGTACCAATCATTAAGGACGATGCTCTGGTCAAAATCATAGGCAAAGGGTTCCTCAACCCCATCAGGAAGTGATACCTGGATTGATCCATATAACCCAGCTGTTCTTTGCATTCCATAATGTGCGTGGTACACGTAAGTCCCAGGCTACACAGGCACACACAAGGGTTTTAGAGCAAACTGTCTAACATGAGAAAGTGTTGCATTAATCAAACACACAATGGAAAAAGAGCTTGTTGCGCAGGTTTTAGGCCTTCTACACTTACCCTATCCGTCTTAAACTCATACTTGACTGTGTCTCCAGGCCCTATTGGACATTGAGTCACCCATGCTGTTCCATCACTCCAAGGTGTTCCTCTCTGTGATGAATTGCACAAATGAGAGTTTAATAATATTGATACAAAGTTTGTCTAGAAAAAAAAATTATGATTCAAAAGATGGTTCAGATAGGAAAATGGAAAATGTAAATCTACCTGTCGGATTCCATGCCAATGAATTGCAAAGCTTTCTGTTATTAATTTGTTCGTGACATTAACAATGACCGTATCACCTTGCTGGGCCAAAATCGTAGGTCCTGGACTTAATCCATTGATGGTTATAACCTGCTTCCTAAAGCAATCAGGGGACTTGTACTCATATTTCACCTCCCAATTGTATTCCCTAATTTTGGCCTCAGTAATTGGAACATGCATCAAAGTGGTGAAAAAATACAAGGCTAGCAACTTCAACATGATTATTCTGTATTGCAAAAGCCCTACCGGATCTTGAAGGTTTAATTTTTTATTTGATAGCTCAATTAGTTGAGTGAATTTGTTTTCCAGGATTGGTTAAGAACGAAACCCAACTAATTTTTGTGTTTGCCAGCTAAAACCAATGTCTTTGTTTGCAAACAGAATGCCGCTAAATCTTCAAAAATGGGTATTGTTGGTTTCTCCATTGGCAATTTGGCACTTGCTTCCAATGAGGGTGGTTGTTTATTTGGTTATCACTGTCCATAGATAGTGTCCTGAGTAAGTGGCTAATTCAATTTTGCAGTTCAATGCTTATGGTCTTATGGACAAAAGCTCTAAAATATCACTGGATCTCCGGGCGTATGATAAAACTGTCTCAGTTCTTGTTGTTTGTTTTTGTCTTTTTGAAACCTCACGGTCATGAGAGCTTCTTTTTCTCTTGGGAAAACTTAGGAGAATTTAACTTTCATGTTAAGGATGGTAGATTTTTTATAGTTTTACCATTCCTTTTTTTTTTTTTTTATAATTTATTTATTGTGATTATTTAGGTCTGCCAATTGTGCAGCCCAAAACTTAGATGTGAGGGTTAGAGCTTATAATTTTGTTGGGTAGTTTTGATTCTTTTGAATCTTCTTGACTTGGCCTCATGGTCCCTATTTCTGTCTCTTTGTATATTGTCTAGACCAAAGGAAAATTGAGAATACATAATTGATAATTGTAATCTTTTTGACAACAAAATATTTGAAATGTATGATATTTGTTACACGTCAATTACTCTTTAGAGTTTGAATTTAGTGTGGGTTCTAGTTTGCTCAATTACTAAAATCTCTGATGATTGAATAAGAGATCTGGGGTTTAATTCCTGCTTACACCAAAAATCGATTGATGTTTTAATTTATTAATAAAGAGTCATCATCAGAAGTGGACGTCATAAGTTGAAACTCTCTCTCAAAAAAAAAAAAAAAAAGAGTTCAAATTTGGTAAGGATGGGGTGTAAAACCCATGTTTTACACTATCCAATAAGTAATTGTCACATTAGCATTTTACTTAAAATTTAATACATCCTACCACACCTAATAACATCTCAATAAATTTTCAATTTGGTTGAATTTATATATGGGTATTAGAATTAATTGGGTGTGATTGTGCTTATTCTTAAATATGTAATAAGATGATGTGATACATTGGGATTAAATGGGTAAAATATGAGTTTTATACCACGTCCTTATAGAATTTAGTCTCTACGTTACGGATAACAATGGTTTTTTTTTTTGGGTGTTTGTAGAATTTGATGTTACAACAAGATACTTTTAAATGGAATTTATACTATACATAATTGTAAATGATTATTATCATGTCTTTATTAGTATCTTTTTTAATTTTTTTTTATCGGTTATTAGTTATTGTTGTTATTGGGTAGCTCATGTCTTTAATTTTGTCTTTTTTATTGCATAAATGAATTTATTAATTACAAAAGGCCTAGATCAACCTTTCTAAAATTTTTTTAATACAAGATAGAAATTCTACTTTAGACTAATTTAATTGTATATATATGCGAAACTCCCTCTTGAAAACTTGAACCCCATTCCATGCCCCTCACACCCCATCATCCCTGTCCTGTGACAAAATGATCCAACCAGAAATAAAGAAGATGAGATAGGCCCAGAGGAGATGGGAATATGCTCATGTCTTTGATGGGATATAAAATTTTAGTTTTAGTGCTTTCTAATTGATCACAGGTTTTAACTTTGATGGTGATAAAACTATGGGTTATGTTAATGAATGCTCTTAGAGCAATTGTTAACAAACTATTTTCTGACAATTGTTAACAAACCGTTTTAGAAAACTTTTGAACACTATTTTTAAGGGAAATATAAGAAGCGGTCAAAACATAAATTGCTTTTTTCCTTTTCCCATAAAAAATTTCTTAAAATGGTTCACTAACAAATGTTCTTAAGGCATATGTCAACATTTCCCTAAACCAATTACCAAATTTTATTACAAAATGAGTTTGGTTTACTTCCAATACTTTTTTAACTAGAATTTCCTTCTGTTTTATTGAGAAATCATCACATCATCCACTAACTAAATAGAAGGTGCAGATTAAATCTACTACCATTTGTTATTGTGTATTTAAAATAAAATGAGATCTTCCGTTAATAAAGTATTGGAAGTAAGTCAAACCCTTACAAAATACCTACAAATTGACGTGATAATTACGCTTTGTTTGTTTCAGCATCAACATTTTCTGGAAAATGGTTCATTTTCCAAAGAATATTTTTTAGAAAACTATATCATTTTCCAGTGTTTGGTGACGACCTTGAAAATGAGCTTGAGAATGTTTTCTGGTGTTTGGTATGCAAATTTTTATTTTTATTTTTTATATTTCTTGTGTAATTTAAAACATCCGTATTATGTAAATTAACTAATGTAATCAATATTTTAAAAAAAAACCAAGGATGAATTTGGTTTTCATATTAAAATTTGGACAATAAATACAATAAAAATTAGTTATCAAATTTTCATGATCTCTACCACTCATTTTACTTATATATATGGACAGGAACGTCCACACACAAACACACATTTATATTTATATTTATATATATATATATAATATATATATATATATATATATATTAACCATTTGTCTATATACATAAAATTGACAGGAGAATATATCTTTAATAAGTACAAAATAACAATAACTTTTATTGTCTACTCTTTTGCTAGTACACTAATTGTCTACTATGATCAACCAGAAGTCTTTAATATTACTCAAAATTATGTATTTATATAATGTATCTACATAATATATCATCACTACATAATATCTGCATAATGTATCTATCAACAAAAAAGATTATGCTATGTAAAAGTAATTTAGAGCCATATAGGCACTATGTTTAAAATTTTCGTCTTTTACTTCATTCATTCATTCTTTCTTCTTTTTTATTTTTTACATATATATTTTTTAGCACTTTTATGTGCAAAAAAAAAAACTTATACATGGAATCCATCAAACCAAAAGTTTTTTAGAGAAAAAAATAAAATCAAGTTTGAAATTCAAAGTAAAAAATTGAGATTTTGGTAGAGAGGAATGAATAATTACCGCTGCAAATATGTTCTCTTTTGCAAGTTGGTAGAGAGGAATGAAATAATTACTGAGTAATGAGGGAAAAAAAATATACTCAAAGAACTATGTTATAAAGGGGAAGAGAATATGGAGAAAGAGTGAGAGAGAGAAATCTATGGAAGAGAAGAGATCAGAGTGAGTGATAGTGAGGGTGTGAGGAAAGAAAAAGAAAAGGGAAAAGAGAAAGAGTGAGAGTGAGAGAGCGTATTGTGAGATAGAGATTGTTTTCCAAAATTTTTTTTTGGAAAACAAGCTATAAAAAACAAGCCTTATTTTTATTAGGATTTTCCATTGACTAAAGATAGTTTTCCATTGACCAGTTTTTTTTTGTGCTACCAAACACTGGAAAATATGGAAAACTATCTTTACAAAAATTTTTCCAGCGAAACAAACAGAGCGTTAATGTGGTTGATACCTCTTGAAAAACATCATAAATAAATGCTAATTTTTCATTTTTTGTATGAAAAATTCTAAAAATTTTAATACAAAATGTTTACAAATTGAGGTGATGTTGAATTTGATTTGTTAATTTCAATAATATAATAAATGAATATTTGAATTAGCATTTTGTGATTGCTAACACTTTAAATTACTTTTAATAAATAAATTAACCAATATGTGTGAGTACACACTTTTATATATATATATATATATATATAGAGAGAGAGAGAGAGAGAGAGAGAGAGAGAGAGAGAGAGAGAGAGAGGAAATTTTCTTTATTGAACAAACAATACATTTGTGAATCCCAAACAATTAGAAAAGCAAGAGTTGCTTTTCTATATATATGAACTATAACCAATGCAAGAGTTGTATGTAAATAAATGAAAGAATAATTAAAAAAAAAAAAAACCTTTGCATTTTGAGTTATACATGTTAATAATCTATACTACCCCAAATTTTATTTTATTTTATTTCTGAACAACTGATGAACGGCAAAAATATGATGATTCAGTATTTTTAATCTTTATTTTGATTATTTAAGGCCTGCCGACTCCTCTGGTCTCACCACAGCCCATAATAGATGAAGGCAATTTCCCCACCTTGTCTATTCCTTCTTCAAACACCACTCCCATGCCCAAGTAGAAATGAGCCTCGATATGGCAATGGAAAAGCCAAGCACCTGGGTTATTAGCCTTGAACCTAATAGCAGTCCAACCATAGGGATGAAGAGGCACTGTATTCTTCATGATTGGATTCACTAAATTGTAATTCTTTGGGTCTTTGTTCATGTCAAACTTCCCATCTCCATAGCCCAGTACCCAAAAATCGTGCCCGTGGAGATGCCATGGATGTGTCTCACTATTGTTAACAGTCATAGTGTTTGCATTTTGTAGTATAATATCAACCGTGGTATTGAAGCCTAGCCGGTAAATGGCATTGCTTGTAGTAGCATTTGGGTTCTTGGACACGTTGTAAATGTCATAGTTTACAAAGTCATATCCTTCAGGTGGTGGGGTTTGACTGAACACATGGTGTAACTTATTCTTTAGAGCAGTAAGGTATGGTGTGTGAGGAAGGGTGAAAGAGACATTATTTACGGACCAGCGCACAAAACCATTAATGCGATTTTGCGTGTTTAGGAACACAATGGCTCTATCTGAGGTTGTAGGCGGGGTCACAATGAAATCATGGTGAGCCTTAATTGCTCGACTTTGAGCCAATCGGGGTGCTGCGTCATTCCAAATTGGACCAGTCGGTGGAACTGTGGGAGGAGACCGCCTTGGATGGTTTGGATAGTAATTGAGAAAGCCTAAGCCTTGTGTGGTATTAGGAAGCCGACTAACCACATTTGTTGTCATCCAATAATTTCTTGAAGGGTCTTGATCGGCTTTTATAAGCACAGAGTATGTCTCTCCAGAGTATATGAACAGGTTTTTCACTACAAATGGCTCTACATAGTGTCCATCTGCTTCTACCACAGTCATATTATGACCCTGCTCAAAAACAAAATTGGACAAATATCATCAGCGGGTTGCAAAACCATATGTATGCATGTCACACTTTAAAACATCATGGTTTGTAGAAAAATCTGAAGTAGTTGTAATTGATTTGAAGGTGAAGGTGCTCATAAAGGTTACCTCCAATTGAAAACTAAGGGCTGATAGAGCAGTCAAGCTAGCAACCCTTAGTCTGTATGTTTTTCCTGGGATTACGGTTATTGCATAAGGAGAGCATTCTGGATTTGATGTGTTACAAGTGTCGGCTGTGAGGGATGCACTAGAGCAGTTGAATCTTCCTTTTCCTTGAATCAGAAGTGACTGAAAATAGATAGAAGCAATAACTATTAGACAAAGAATAACAGCAAAATATAATACTAATTACATATGGTACATGTAGTGCCAGTTACCTGAGGCTCCCCAACCCAGACGAAAGGATTGGAGGACAATCCAGTGGCTTGTTCATAAGTACTTTTGTGGTACCAATCAGTAAGGATGATGCTCCGATCATAATCATAGGCAAATGGTTCTGTAAAATTATCAGGAACTGATACACGGATTGATCCATATAGTCCTGATTCTCTTTGCATTCCATAGTGTGCGTGGTACAGGTAAGTTCCAGCCTGCACATAAGCAAAACATACATTATAAATTATGATACAACTGATCAAAGTAAAAACATGCAACTTATAATCTGATCTTCACTAATTTTGAGACTAAGACTTGGTTATTATTGTTGTTATAACAAGGCGGACATTTCAAAAAACACACAAATGGATAGAGAGACCATTGTAGAGATTTCAGCCTTTCGGCTACTAAGAAGTAACACATACCCTATCAACTTTGAACTCATATTTTAAGGTGTCCCCAGGTACTACTGGACATTGAGTCACCCCTTCTGTTCCATCACTCCAAGGTGTTCCAATCTACAACAAATTAAGCAGATGAATACACGTACACAATAATAAATAAATACATCAATTTAGATATAAAGTTGGTTCAAGTAGGAAAATATGGAAACTTATAATTCTACCTGTCTGATTCCATGCCAATGGATTGCAAGGTTTTCTAATAATAGTTTGTTTGTAACCTCAACAATGACTGTATCACCTTCCTGGGCCAAGATTGTGGGTCCTGGAGATTTGCCATTGATTGTAATGACCAGCTTCTTAAAACAGTCAGGGGACTTGTACTCATACTTTACCTCCCATTTGTAATGCCGAATTCTGGCCTCAGCAATAGGAACGTATATGAGAAATGTGAACAAACACAAAGCCAGCAGCTTCAACAACATACTTCTGTATTGTTAAATGCTCCAATGGGAGCTCTGCAAAAGTCTACGAGTTAGAAGCTCAAATGGGTACTGTTTAACGTTCCAATTAGCAATTGCTTTGATGAAAGATTTTGTTTGATTGGAATAATTAATTTCTATCAACCTATATATACATATAAAATATATACTCCAAGCCTTCGCCAATTTCCCTTATTATTGTTATTATTATTATTTATTTACTTAAGAATTAGTCATCGTCAATTTTAGCAGGCAAAAAGTCAAAAAAGTATGTAACACCTTTTTTTTTTTTTGGTAATCCAAAAAAAATTTATATATATCATTACAATGGAATTCCGTTTGTCTTTCATTTAAAAGGGTTTAAAAGCGTGAGACTGGTCCAGTGCAGCTGGACAATCAACCAAAGCTGTCTAGTTTGAAAAGTTTTGTATTATGCTTGAGAATTTTTCTTTTACGTACTTTATGTGACCCACTACGAACTCGTTCAGCTATATTTATTGTTCGTGGGCCATGTGAACTTTCGTGAAGTCATTGATATTATCCGCAAAGCTAACTTGGTCAGAAGGTATAAATTTCTAAAAGTCTTACATTCAATTACATTACATACAATCAAGGGCAAGAGGTTTCTAAATTGCCTTATCAACAAAAAAAAAAAAAAAAAGTTTCTTAATTGCTTGGGACCAGTTCAACATTTGGTCAGAAGTCGCAAAATACTATGTGCGCGTTACAACGCGCTTTCCAAACCCACGTTTTGCCTTTGAGTATTTTGTTTTTTTAAGCCGAAAAGTTTGAATTTTTTTTTATTTTTTTAACAGGATATATCGTGCACTGTTTATAAATCTACGAATTTTATATTTTAATAATTTTTTCATTAAATATAAGTTTTATAATACTATTTACATATTAAAAAATTATTTTATTATAGTATTTTTTAATTTTTAGTTCCAACTACGTCCAAACGGACCTAAGTCTTCTCTTTTGTGTCTGTTCTATGTATAAAAGGAACCAATCTTTTATAACTACAGTGTTTGGTTTATTCAACTCAGAATCTTTGTAGCCAGAGTGTTTGGTTTATTCAACTCATGCTGTACTGGCCCCCCCCCCCCGGCCCTTTTTTATTTTTATTTTTATTTTTATCATCACCGGTTGAACCTTTTTTATTTTATTTTATTTTATAGACATATGAACTGTTATTTACCTGGTTTATATACAATAAGTTAGTAATACAATAGTCAAAAGTTTTGTAGTTAAATTGACACTTTTTTCGTGCATAGAGTGCTTGGGGGTCTAAGAAAAAAAAAGTTTGAGCTTGGGGTCTAGAGGAAAAGAGTTTTGAGTTGCGGGGTTAGTAGCATGTTGTAATTATCTCTAAAAAAAAGTTATTAATACAACAAATTGTTATAATATTTTCACGATTATTGAGGTGTTAATTTACCGCTTATAAGTTTTTATGAAAGTGTTGTGAAAAATATTGTGGATGTATTATTTCTCTGATAAAAATGTTAAAACATTTGGTTGTTGTTATATTATTTTCACAACTGCTGAATTATCAATTCGTTTCTAATATATATATATATATATATATATATATATATATATATTTTGTAAGTGCACAATTATACCTGAACCCAAAAATAAGTGATGGGCTCAGGCCCACTGAGCCTTATACAATTAAATTTGTAGAGTATGAGTTTGGAACCTAGGTTTGGGATGTTGGAAGTTCAATTAATAAGCTAGAGTGCCACAATCTGTGCAAATGATAAATAGATGTAACAAAAAGACCTCATCGGACGTAAGTCGAGAACAATTTGTATAAATTTTCTCCTTCTATGTCAAAGTTTACAATTCTTAATTTTTTTTTAGCTAAGGGGTTGTTCCCTTTCTCTTCTATCTCTCGTTTCTTTATATACTTCTTCTCCTTCACTGATTCATTCACGTGTCATATTAATCTTCCCTCTTAGATACTTGTCATATCCACCACCTTCTTGAAGTCTTCAAATAATAGCAGGAATGTTGAATTCTACTGTTCAGAGGTCATTTTCCCATTAATGCAGCCAGAGAGGTAGATTCAGGGCCTTTAATGTGGTGGTAGCAGTTTTTTCCTCAGATATTTCTCACATATCCTTGCTTCTAAAGGGTGCTTGGTTCACCATTTTACCCATAAGTTTTTCCAAAATCCTGCCTCTAACCCATTTAGCAAGTCTCAGGGTCATTGCCGAGCCTGTCAGAGGAGACACTCCTCCTCAGACAACTTCTTGGACCTCCAGAGTGCGGACTGACTTGTGGGTCTAGAGACGCTGACCAAAACAAACTGGTACCAGCCAATTAGGCCCAAATCCCAAATGTTCATTTAAGAGCTTGTACCCCCCCCCCCCCCACACACACACACACACACACACACACACACATACACACACACACACACACACACACACACAACAAAATTATAAAGGTATTATGAAAGTGTTGTATGATTTTTTTGTGTTTCTAGAAATGTTTTTTTTTTGGTTTAGTCAACTTTTTTGAGCCAAAATTTATTGTTTCAGGTACAATTTTCTTAAGTTGAGTTTGTGTGTGTGTGTGTGTGTGTGTGTGTGTGTGTGTGTATTTTAATTGTACTTTTATCTTTTCGCACCATTTTAAATAAAAACACATAGTTTTACACTAAAAGAATTAAAAAAACTTGGGATAGAAACATTTGTCATCCTCTAGGTTTAGGGTAGTTCATAATTCTTTCTTGAATTTTAAATTTAAGCAATTTTCTTCTTAATATTTTGGAAACGTGCAAATATGTCATATTGTTATTCTCTTAGTTCAATCTTAATGAAAACTTATGATTTTTAAAATATTCCATTGTATAATGTGTAAGATACTCCCACCAAATTTTAACATCTCAAAAATTTTCTTAACGTATTTTGAGTTTTAGATAGTAGTAATGTTTAGAAAGTTGGAATGGTAATATAAGATGTTTTATTTATGGGACATGTTAACGAATGCCCTTAGGGTATTGGTTAAGAATCTATTTTAGGAAAGTTTTGACATCACTTTTATGGGAAATGAAAAAAGTTGTCAAAATATTAATTGTGTTTTTTCTTTTCCAATAAGAACTTTCTTTAAATGGATTATTAACCAATGCCCTAAGGGCATTTGTTAGCATTTCCTTTTATTTATTACCTAGAGAATATTGATTTTATAAGTTTAAATCTTCAAAACATAAAATTTATTTAATGGAAAATTCAATGACACATGCCTTTGGTTATCCTTTTTTTTTTTTTTTTTTTTTTTTGTTTCTTTTCTTGCCTAAAATGAGTGTTCATTTAAAAACTAAGCAAGCTAAACATTGAACCTAGACTCATGTAGAATGATAAAGAAGAAAATATAAATGGCAAAATTTTCATTGTGTATGCTTAAAGATATTTGATAAAGAGTTTCAATTGAAGTATATAACATCATTCATTATGAAAATTTAAATATTGTGACACTGTCTTAGCAAAAATTAGTTACTTATTGTTGAAAGATGATGATATTTGTTATCATTTGTAGAAACTTTTAGTGAGTAGATATTGCCTTTAGCAAATAAGTATTAAGAAACTTATAGTAAAATAGATATTTATATGTTAAATAGCTACCCTAACTTTGTAGGTGATCAAAATTCTTATACTAATGAGATTAATTTTGTATCACATACAATTTTCATGTATATAGCTTAATACTTCTTCAAATATAAATTTTACCTTAATTTTTTTACTTAGGTGGTAGCATGTGCCTTGCATGTGCTACCAACACTAGTATATATAAAAAGTGCGAATGCTAGCTGCAATGTGTCTTTTGGTTTGTTCAATTAACACTGTAGCTACACTAGCTATATATATATATATTCCAATCATCGGTTTGTGCTTTTTTTTTTCTTTTAAATATTTATATGAACTGACATATATATTGTTATACTAAGTACTGACACGACAAATTTCACAATATTTTCACAATTATTGAAGTGTCAATTTCTTATAGGTTGAAATAAAATAATTAAATATGAGACTGTGACCAACCACAACTGAAAATAAATGTTTTGTGAAAATGTTGTAACACTTGTTGTGTAAATGTGTAAAAACTACAATACTTTTTAGTTTGCTCAATATGTTTTGTTCATCACTTCATTGGCCTTTTTTAATTTTTTTTTTCAATCATCGATTTGTGCTCTTTTTTTTAAAATGTTTATATGAGTTGGCATATATATTGTTATACTGACACAACAAATTTCACAATTATTGATATGTCAATTTCTTATAGGTTGAAATAAAATAATAAAATATGAGACTATGACCAATCACAACTATAAATAAATGTTTTGTGAAAATGTTGTAACACTTGTGTTATTACAATATTTTCACAATTGTAGATATTTTAATTTCTTATAGATCATATAAAAAAAAATGCTAAGTCCACAACATTTCACATTGATTTCACAACAAATCATAGGTAAGGTACTATTGATGGATAAAAAAGTGATATTAATTGTAGGTCCATTTTAAAATTAGTAACAACTTGCGATCTAGGGTGGGTTTGGATAGAGAGTTTTGCGTCCGCATTTCCAATTTCACGTTTCAGACTTTTTTTTTTTTTTTTTTCCTTCGCACAGATTTCAACAGGGGACAGGAGGTACTGTTCACCACTGTGCGTGAACAGTAACTGCACTGTTCACGCTCAGTGGCGCACTGTTTCAGCCAATTTTTTTTTATTAAAAATGAGACCCACGACATTATTCACACATTTAAAAATTATTTTGCTACAGTGTTTTCAGTTTTCAGTTGTATCTAAACGGACCCCTAGAATTTGTTATAAAAATATTATGAAGATAACATTTCTATAAAATAAATAATAATATATCAAACCGAAACTTATCACAGTTGAAAATAAAGATATTGTGAAAATAACGTGACATTTTGTTGTGTTCCTAAACTTCTTTTTTGGTTTAGTTAAATTTGGTGAACTAAAAATCATTGTTTTACGTACAACTTTCTTCTTTTGGTTTTTTGTTTGTTGTTTCTTTTAATGCATAGTTTAAAGTGGTTGTCCTAATTAAAAACCAATAACAATTCACCACCTAAGATTTGTTGTAAAAATATTGTGGATGTACTATTACTCTAAAATAAAATTATAAAAGATCATACTAAGGTTGACTATAGCTAAAATAAAGGTATTGAGAAAATATCGTGACATTTATTGTGTTCCTAACTGTTTTTTTTAGCTAATTTGTTGAGCCAAAATTCATAGTTTTACGGACAATTTTCTTGGGTTGACTTATTTATTTATTTATTTTAACACATTGGTTAAAGTAAAAAACACATAGTTTTACTAACAAAAAAGAACTATGGAAAAAAGTATTTTCTTCCTTTATGTTTGAGGTAGTTTCATCCTCCCAACTTTAAAGTTAAATAATTTACTCTTTTATATTTTGTAGACAAGTATATACTCTATGCTATTACTCTCTTAGTTAAATCTTAGCAAAATTTAATGATTCCTAAAATATTTCACAGTGTAATATCTAAAATGCCTCACGAAATTTTAATGTCCAACAAATTTTCTTTGTGTATTTTGAGTTTTATGTGTTAGTCATACTTAGAATGTATGGTATTCTATTTGTTACCTAGAGAACACTAATTTATTAGTGGTTTAAATCTTCTAGATTTATAATTTTATCTAATAGAAATTTCAATAACATATGTCTTTTGTTATTTTTGTTATTTGTTTTCTTTCTTAAAAAGGTGTTCTTTAAAAATAAAGTAAGCTAAGCATTGTAATTAGGCTCATAAAATAAAATGATAAAGAAGAAAGTATAAATAATAAAATATTCATAGCAAATGGTTGTAAGTATTTAATTTAATGAAGAGTTTCAATTGTAGCATATGTCATCATTTATTGCGAAAATTTAAATATTGTGACAATGTTTTATCAAACCTTAGTTGTTTGTTGTTGAAAGATGACGACAGTTATTATCATTCTTAGTAGAATTTTTTTGTGAGTATATAATACTGTCTTTAGTAAATAGGTTCTATGAAAAGAAAAAAAATATTTTATATTAAATGATACCACGTCATCTATATCAAAATCCAATAAACGAGAGACATGTGTGCATAAATATTTACCCATTAACACATGTCTTTCAATTGTTAGTGGGTTAGTTATTTTTTAATGACATGTCTCACACTTATTGGATTTTGATACCATTGACATGGTATCATTTGATACCAAATACATTCTCCTAAGAAATTATTATATTAAATAGATAGCCATGTGTTAAATAATTATTTTAAATTTAAATACATGGTTTGATACTCCTTAAAAAAAAATCTACCTTAAATTTTCTCACTCAAAAGGTAGTACGTGCTTTTCATGTGCAACTCTTACTAGTCTTCTTGGATAAATCTCAGTCTTATAATAATTTTGTCAAACACCTACATGAAAAATGATGCTAAAATTATGGTATTTTACAAAGTTTGTGGTACACCATGCACCATTTAAATTATTTGGAAACGGCAGTGGAAATTTCGACATTCCTAATCTAAAATTCATGTTGATTTTGACTTCAGGTCGAAAATTTCGTTTGCATTTTTATTTGTATTGTAGAGAAGAAAAGATGAAAATGCCATATTCTAATGTTACAAATAAAGATAATTCATTTTATTTCACTAGTAAGTTACTTGTGCAATGTATGAATAATGTTGTATTATTTTATGTAAGATGATTTTGGAAAATGTTATATATGTATTACATCATAATTGTAATAGAAATTTATTAGTAATGAGTTCATCATAAGCAACAATTATAATTGCACACACATATCCACAATCATTATTCAATTGAAGTAAGAAGAAAAAAAAAAAAAACAACTTTGGGGAATATTATAGAATAAAAATTGATATAAAATGTATCTTTCTCTCTTTCCTTAATTCTAAAATAAAATATACATGTGAAACACCCACAGTCAATCGCATCATTTACAAATCCTACAAATCCATAACGTTCGACCTTAACATCAAAATAGTAATTGTTGTTGTCAATCAATATAAAATGCAAGCCCCCCTTCCTTGGTTGTAGCCAACTCATACGGGTTAGTATTAGATGAGACACAATGTTTGAGCTAGGTAGATGTTGTTGAAAGATTGAAGGTAAATGATATAATTTTTTGTCTTTGTGTATTTGACATAGGATGGCATGAAGGACTATTGTTAGATACATATAAAGGGGTAGAAGAAGTGCAAAATGCGAAAATGGTGAATTAAAATGCAAAGAGATTTGTGTGTATGTGTGAAAGATGAAAAGTCTTGAAATATTGCATGAACCAAAGGATACAAAGAATATTTTATTTTTAATTAGAAAAGTCTTGAAACATTAAGCCAAATGAAACAAAAAATCAATATTTAATTTATTCTTATTTCTAATGTGGCACTTAAGAATATTTTAATTCTCTTTGCATAAAATGCGTCATTTGGCAGAATCTCATGTTTTCTCACATGAGGTCTCTGTTTTTATATTTATATTGATGGATTGATATTAACAGATTGATTGATTGATTTTAGTATCTATTAATAGAATGTACTTTTGTAGGCATATGTTTACATTATTATTAATTGCGACATTAGTGAAGTGACAAAATGCATACAGAGAAGTTTATTTTGAAAGCTTGGGAATTACCCCCACTAGATACAATCAAACTAGATGTAGATGCTGGTATGTCTGTGAATGCTTTAATTCTTGTAGGGTTTATCTTGACAGCTTTTTCAAAGAAGGTTAATTCCAATGATTCTTCAGTGCAGTTAGACAAGGTAGAGAAATTCAAGAACATCATAGTGGAAGGGGATGCTGAATCATGTTTTGATGTACTCAATGGATTCCTAGATGAGATGTTGTGGTCTAGCTGACTTGTTATGTGGTGTTGTTAGTCCATATGATTGTTAGTACATTAAAAAAAAAAAAAAAAACTATACATGTCACGAATTGATATTTTCAAATTTGACAAATGACAGTGCTTAGACGTGCATTCGCATGTTGAAAGACATCACACATCACATGTATGAAATACACATTAAAACTAAATAAAGGTTCTACTTCATATAATATACAAACACAAGTATTTCTTTGATCTGAAATTAGGTTTTGTTTATTTACACAAGGTGTCCTTTTACTACTTAATATCTTAATCAAACCTTACATGAAACCATATATAGTGTAATAAAGCCATAATTAAGGATACCATCACTTTTGTTATCAACATATCTTCTATCTTTGAATTCCCAATTTAATCTAGTTATTATTCTTATATTTTTTAGAAAATTATAGTAACTTGTTTTATTTAGTCCTTTGCATTTTCGATGCTCTCTTCTTCTTCTTCTTTTTTAGGGTAATATTGTCTCCACTCCTTTTTATTTTATATATTTTTTTTAATTTTATATAGAGCAATTAGTTAACACAATAAATAGTCACAATATTTTCACAACTGCTGAGATGTTAATTCTTTATAGGTCAAAATAAAATATCATATAAGAACCAACCACAACTAAAAATAAAGGTATTGTGAAAAAAGAAGTGTTACATTCACAACAATTTTCACAACACTTTCATAACAAAAATGTGAATTCTATATATAAAAAGTGCCAATGCGCTATAGCTACAGTAAAACTACAGTAACTTGGTTTATTCAATCCTTTGCATTGTTTTGCTGCCTTTTTTTTTTTTTTTTCCTTCGGGTACATAATATCGTCCGATCCACTCCATTTTTTATTTTTTATTTTATACAGAGCAGTTAGTTAACACAATAAATTGTCATAATATTTTCAAAATTGTTGAGATGTTAATTCCTTATAGGTCAAAATAAAATATCATACAAGAACCAACCATAACTAAAAATAAATGTATTGTGAAAAAAGAAATGCTACATTCACATCAATTTTCATAACACTTTCATAACAAAAGTGTGAATGCATAAAGTTATAGTAGTAGCTATATTTTTTTTAGTTGGTTCAATTTTCATTGTTCACTGGCTTTTTTTTCGGCTAATATCGCCCAGTCAACACTTTTAAATTTTTTTATTTTTTATTTTTTATATATAGCTATTAGTTAACACAATAAATTGTCACAATATTTTCATAATTGTTGAGATGTTAATTCCTTATAAGTTAAAATAAAATATCATACTGGAACTAACCACAACTAAAAATAAAGGTATCGTTATACTAACATAACAAATTTCATAATATTTTCACAATTATTGAGGTGTCAATTTCTTATAAGTCAAAATAATATAATAAAATATAAAACTGTGACCAACCACAACTGATTTATTTTTGTGAAAATATTGTAACACTTGTTGGGTAAATGTGTAAAAGATACTATAATAACTTTGATACTTAATGATTTATTCAATATGTACTGTTCATCACTTTATTAGCCTTTTATTATATATATATATATATATATTATATATATATATATATAATATTTATATGAGTATATATTGTTATACTAACCTAACAATATACTTCTGTATTGCGAGATATTCCAAAGGCAGGTTTGCAAAAGCTACGAGTTAGAAGCTCAATGGGCACTGCTTTAACGTTCCAATTTGCTTTGATGAAAGATTTTGTTTGATTGGAATAATTAATTTCTATCAACCTATATATACATATAAAATAAAGCCTTCGTCAATTTTCCTTTTTTTTATTATTATTATTATTTATTTAAGAATTAGTCATCGTCAATTTTAGTAGGCAAAAAGGAAAAAAATGTACCTAATATCATTATTAAAAGTAAGTCTCGTTTGAAAAGTATTGTATTATGCAAGTTGTGAAAGAGTGTGGCTTGCAGGATTGCAAAGCTAAGTCCCGTTTGAAAAGTATTGTATTATGGAACTTCTAGAATTTTTCTTTGTGTTCCAACTACCAGCCCGTTCAGCTATATAAAGTTTTGAACTTTTTCCTCCTGATTTATTTTATTAATAGGAATATAATTAAACCGCGTTGATTACGTTTTTTTCGTCGAGGCGCTAGGAGAAAATAGCTTGGAAAGTTCTTTTATTTATTTTAATCAAACCGCATTGATTACCTTTTATTTATTTATAATTCTTTGATTAAGAAGCAAATGGCAGTCGTTGTAATAAGTTCTCCAACCAGGCTGTGCGCTCTTTATAATATCTCAATCTTGATGAATATATGATAAAGTAACAAAATTTAATGTGAATTCATTTTAGAGTTAGTAAGTGCAGAGATACAATATTTTTCAATTCACTCAGTGCCTAACAAAAATGATGTAAATAATGAATTAATATAAAAACTGTGTTTTTAAAATGACTTTTTATTGAAATGACTTTTTATGTATTAATATTTTTGAAAATAATTATTGAAATGGCTTTTTACATATAAAATACTAAAACGTAAAAGTGATTTAAATTATTATGAAAAATATAATGCAGATAAGTGAAGAATGCCGAGAGGCAAGGGGAAAAAGAAAAAAGCCAAGGCAAGGTTACAGAATGAAGAAAAGTATGTGCCTTTTAATTTTTTATTGTTTTCTTGTTTCAGTTTTTTTTTTAAAAAAAATAATAAATAAAGGTTCAATCTGTTGCAATTGTGCTGTTTAGCATCATACTCAAACACCAATTGATTAGAGATGTAGGTAAAAATTAAATTCTATATCTCTTATTCAGCCATTAGAAATTTTTTAAGTTAAGTTAATTAAACCTACTCTTGTTTAAGTTCTTGAATCTTGATATCAAAATTAGGTGAAAGAGTCAACAAATCAATTACTATTTATTTATTGGGCCTACTCTTGATTAAGTTGTTGATATCAAAATTGGATGTAAGAGTCAACAAATCAAGTGCTACTTATTTATTGCGATCAAAATTGCACAACTGATCATGGGCCATGTGGACTAGCATCCTATTTGTAAAGGAGTAATGCTAGGAACATATAAAAATGTACAATTTTGTGTTATAACTTCCTATGTGATGAGTTGTGAGTGGTGAAAGTGTGTCCCCACATGACCCATTATCACACATCCACCAATCACAACTTGCCATGTGGCGAGTTGTGACACAAAATTGTACATTTTTTTTTATATCCTAGCATTACTCTTTTACAAAATTGTGCATTTTTAATTCCAATGATTCTTTAGTGCAGTTAGCCAAGGTAGAAAATTCAAGAACGTCACAGTGGATGGGGATGCCAAATCATGTTTTGATGTACTCAATGGAGTCCTAGATGAGATGCGTGTTATGGTCTAGTCGACTTGTTTTGTGGCATTGTTAGTCCATATGATTGTGAGTGCATTTAAAAAAAAAAAAAACAACTATACATGTCACTAATTGATATTTTCAAATTGACAAATGACAAAGTGCTTAGACATGCATTTGAAAAACATCACACATCACATGTACGAAATACACATTAAAAATAAATAAAGGTTCTACTTCATATGATGTACAAACACAAGTTTTTCATTGATCTGAAATTAGGTTTTGTTTCTTTACACAAGGTGTCCCTCGACTATATCATATCATAATCAAACCCTACATGAAACCGTCTATAGTGTAATAAAGCCATAAGGATACCATCACTTTATTATTAACACATCTTCTATCTTTGAATTCCAATTTAATCTACTTATAATTCTTATATTTTTTAGAAAATTAATTTCATTGAATATAAAATCATTAACTCCTTACCAAAATGATACATGATACCTCAAATAACCCATTCTCATTAAATCTAATTTAAGGGGATTTTTTTAAATTTTTTTCTCTTATTAAGATTATGAATTCTTTTTTAAGGAATCATGTTCCCCACATGTTGCATGCAATTACCCAACATATTATGGTATTGACTGTACAAGATCTCACTCTAGTATATATCAAAATAACCTACATTGAGGTTTTTGTTCATATTCCTATCAAGATTGAAAGTTAATGTGTTTAGCATTCATGAGATTGGTTGTTATAGTAACAATAGTTCATAGAGTAATGACTCATAGCAGCCAAGTTCAATGTATTCCAAATATACCAACATATCAATCAAAATCTTCACTTCTATGATCAAGACAGATCATCATGATTGATATGATGTAGTCTTATTAGATGAAATACCCAATTTCATCACCAACTACAAACTAGCATCTATTAGTTTACATGGGACTTATGATTAGATATTTTGTATATGAATTTTATTTCAATACTTAAATCACATACAATGTATCTCATAGATTATTTTCTAATGTTCATACTATTTTCATAAAATGAAATACTTTTACAAATTAAATAATGTCACACAAATTGAATTTTAGGGCTCAAACGATACAAACATTTTTTTTTTGTTGATAATTTAGGTCTGCCAACTGTGCAGCCCAAAACTTAGCCAATAGGGTTAGAGCTTACAATTCTGTTGGGCAGTTTTGAATCTCCTCGGCCTCAAGGTCCTTATTTTTGTCTCTTATATATTGTCTTTTTTTTTTTTTTGGATAAGTTCTCTTATATATTGTTTAGGTAAAAGGAAAATTGAGAATATATAATCGTAATATTTTTGATAACATATAATTTGAAACTTACGGTGTTTGATACATGACAATTACTTTTTAATATCATATTAAGCCAACAATTGTCTTTTTTTTTTCTTTTTTTCTTTTTTGTGTGCTTAGAATTTGATGTTTATACTATATCAACCAATTTAATTCTTGCTCAAAAAAAAAAAAAAAACCAATTTAATTGGAGTTTATACTATACATAATTGCAAATGGTTATTGTGGGGGGCAAAATTGCTAAAATGCACATTTGGCCCTTGGGCATTTGTTGGTATAAGTTTGTTCAATCACAGTTTTCGAGGCCACAAGCCAATTCGCGCTATAAGGGGCAGAGGAGTTGTTCGAGGAGGAGTATCTCCTCGAACGAGCCCAGTAAAGGCCATGAGACGTGCTAAAGGATTTAGAGACAGAATTCTGGAAGATCTGTTGGGTAAAGGCGTGATCCAAGCACTCATTAGAAGGAGGAATGTGCGAGAAATATCTGAGAAAAAAAGCTGCTACCACTGCATTAAAGGCCTGCATCTACCTCCCTGACGCATTAATGGAGAGATGACCTCTGAACAGTAATATTCAGTCTTCCAGCTATATTTGAAGAGTTCAAGAAGGTGGTGGATGAGAGAAGTATCTATGAGGAAAATTTGTGCTACACGTGGGAGAGAAAGAAAAGAAGAAGATGGATATAAGAGGACAGGAGAGGTATGAAGAGGGGGAGGGGGACGAAAAACTTGAAGACCAATTGTAATATTTTGCTTAAAGAGAGAAATGCAATATACATGGTCCTCGGCTTACGTCCGAAGCAAGCTTTTTGTCATATTCAGACGAAGGCGGGCTTCACCTCCATCCAATCCTTCCTCTGAGGGGTTCCAAGGAAGCAGTTACAGTCTAAGGTCCAGGACTCCCCCTAGCAAAACCTTCTCTTACGAGAAGGATGAGCTACCAGGTCGTAGGCATAAGAAGTTTCCCTCCAGGGGCTTGGGAAACGATGCTATGAGCCGGGCGTTGCATTAACTCTCCAAGTCACCCTTCTCACGCAGGATCGAGAAGGGAAGGCTTCTACGGGGTTCACTCAACCCACCTTCACCATCTATAATGGCAGGACAGACCCAGTCGAACACGTGAGCTATTTTAATCAGAGGATGGCGGTACATTCTCAGAACAAAACCTTGATGTGCAAAGTCTTTCCCTTTAGCTGGGACCTGTTGCTATGAGATGGTTTAACGGACTAAAGTCAGGGTCTGTTAATTCTTTCATGGAACTCACTAGGGCATTCGCGTCTCGATTCATCACATGCAGCAGAGTCCCTCGGCCTTCAGACTCACTGTTATCCATGGCCATGAGGGAGGGTGAGACTTTGAAAACATACTCTGGCAGATACTGGGAGATGTTTAATGAAATCGATGACGATTTTGACAAGGTGGCGATTAACACTTTTAAAGTGGGCCTCCTAACTAATCATGACTTAAGAAAATCTCTGACTAAAAAGCCTGTGCGGAGTGTATGTCGGCTCATAGATCACATTGATAAGTATAAAAGGGTTGAGGAAGACCAACAACAAGGTAGGGGTAAGGAGAAGGTTATCCCTCAAGAAAGGAGGGATTTCAAGTCAGAGAGGTACCATAACAATAAGCGGAGGAGAGATTTCTCAGGGCAATCTGCTTCAGCCAATCCTCAAGTAGTTAATACCGTATTTCAAGAACTGGTGCACCAATTGCTGGAGAAAGTCCGCAAGGAACCCTATTTCAAGTGGCCTAGTAAGATGGCGGGGGACCCTAGGAAACAGAATCAGAACCTTTTTTGCCAGTATCATCAGGATGTAGGTATACTACCAAGAATTGTCGACACTTTAGAACCATTTAAAGCAGCTTGTTAGTGAGGGAAAATTGAAGCAACACTTGTATCAGCCCAACGAACAAGGAAATCGTTTGGGTTCAAATAATTAGAAGAACAACCTATCTCGGCCGCCCTTAGGAATGATTAATGTCATCTTCGCTGCACTTGCCAGAACTGGTTCCTGTCCTACAACAGTGATGGCGGTGTCACATTCTCAGGCCGAGGAGTCTGGTTCGAGGCTGAAGATGATCAAAGGGAGTACTTCCATTTTGGGATTCTTTGATGAGGATAAGGTTGGGACCATTCAACCACATGACGATGCCCTGGTGGTCACATTAAGGATAGGGAATTATGATGTCGCTGGTTGATCAAGGTAGTGGTGCGGATATTATGTACTCCAACTTATTTAGGGGGCTTAAGTTAGAGCCAGAGGATCTCACTCCCTATGATTCGCCATTGATAAGCTTTGAAGGGAAGATTGTCATACCAAAGGGACAATTTGTTTGCTCGTACAGTCGGGCCCGGAAACAATTGATGTAGATTTCATTGTGGTTGACGCATATTCTCCATACATGGCCATCGTCGTAAGGCCTTGGCTGCATGCTTTGGGTGCTATCTCCTCGACTTTACATGTTAAAGTGAAATTTCACTCGGGTGGATTGATTGAAGAAATTCTTGGGAGCCAATCAGTAGCAAGGCAATGCATATCGGCCGCAGTGCTGCATCAAGCCGAATCAGAATCCTCGACCTCAATTGTGGAAGACTTATAGCAATTAACAACTCTGGATGCCCCATTGGGGTGACAGCAGAGGAGGCCACGTGTGAAGAGTTGGAAAGATTTCTCATAAATGATGACCCCGAAAGGTTCTTTCAAGTTGGGATACGGCTACCACATCAAGAGAAGATGGAATTAGTGATGTTTTTGAAAAACAATATCGATGTTTTTGCATGGGATCCCTACGAGGCTCCGGGGGTTGACCTAAGTTTCATTTGCCATCATTTGAACGTCAATCCTGCCGTAACTCCCAGGAGGCAACCACCTCAGTGTTCTTCGAAAGAACATGCCGAGGCTGTCAAGGAAGAGGTGCTCAAGCTCAAAAGGGCTGGGGCTATTAAAGAAGTTTTCTACCCAGAATGGTTGGTGCACACTGTCGTAGTAAAAAAGAAGAGTGGAAAGTGGAGAGTATGTGTGGACTTCACAGACCTGAATAAAGCCTGCCCAAAAGACTTGTTCCCGATGCCTCGCATCGATCAGTTAGTGGATGCTACGGTTGGACATCCTCGGATGAGTTTTTTAGTTGCCTTTCAAGGTTATCACTAAATACCTTTGGCATTGGGTGATTAAGAGAAGACTGCCTTCATTATTCCTACGGGGAATTATCACTATAAAGTGATGCCATTCGGTCTAAAAAATGCAGGGGTTACTTACCAAAGGATGATGACCAGGATGTTCGAGTCGCAGCTTGGGAAGACTATTGAGGTATATGTGGATGATATGGTAGTGAAGAGTAAGACAGTATCTATGCATGTGAAAGATTTGGACAACACCTTCAAACACTTAGGAAGTATAAGCTGCGTCTTAACGCCTTTAAGTGCTCTTTGGGGTAGGCTCTAGAAAGTTCCTAGGCTACATGGTGACTCATAGAGGAATAGAGGTAAATCCGACACAGGTCAAAGCCATTCAGGGCTTGCAACCACCTCCAAATCCCAAGGAAGTTCAGAAATTGACCGGGATGACTACTGCTCTCAGCAGGTTTATCTCTCGGTCCGCTGATAGGTGTAGACCTTTTTCCAATTGTTAAATAAATGGAAAGGATTCCAATGGTCCGAGGAGTGCGCTTTTGCTTTTCAACAACTTGAGAATATTTTTCCCGACCACCTATCATGTCTCGGCCAAAGATCGATGAAATCCTATTTGCATAGCTAGCTGTAGCTATCCATGCAGTCAGCTTGGTTCCGATAAGGGACAACGGTGGAGTACAAAGACCGATTTATTATGTTAGTAAATCTTTGAATGAAGCTGAGGTGCATTATTTGCCTTTGGAGAAGGCAATCCTAGCCGTAGTCCATGCTACATGAAAGCTTCCTCACTACTTTCAATCCCACACCGTCGTGGTTTTGACTCAACTTCCTCTCAAGTCAGTATTGCGATGTACTGACTACTCGGGGAGGGTAGCCAAGTGGGGAACTATTTTAGGAGCCTTCGATATCAAATATATGCCGCGCACCTCTGTGAAGGGCCAGGTCCTCACTGATTTGGTGGCAGAGTTCGCCGAACCATCGTTAGAAGAAACTACAAAAGAATTGCACATGGATGAAAAATCAGTTGGCATGGTCACATGTAAAGGGCCTCCAATTTGGAAAGTGTATGTTGATGGGGTAGCAAATCAAAGAGGATCAGACATTGGACTTGTTTTGGTATCCCTTGAAGGAATTACCTTTGAGAAATCCTTGAGATTAGTGTTCTCGGCCACTAATAACAAGGCTGAGTACGAAGTTGTCTTAGTTGGTATGGATATGGTCTAGAGAATGAGGGGAAAGTCAGTTCATATGTCCTCGGATTCTCAGTTAGTCGTGGGCCAAGTGCAAGGAACTATAGAGGCTAGGGATCCGAGAATGCAAGAATACTGACTAAGGTCAAATGTTTACAATCCAAGTTTGATTCTTTCATACTTACGCATGTTTCTAGAAATGGAAACACGCATGTAGACTCGTTGGCCACTTTGGTCACGTCCTCGGCTCAATGTTTGCCTAGGATTATCCTCGTCGAAGACTTGTTTAAACTGACTTTAACCACTGCAAGTGCCGTCCGTATCCATCTGATAAGGTTCAGACCTAGCTGGATGGACCATGTAGTTTCTTTTCTAAAAAGCGATGTTCTACCTGAGGAGAAGTCTAAAGCAGATAAAATTTGTTGAAAGGCACCTCGATTCTGGTGTCTGAAGATCAGAAGCTGTATAAACGCTCTTTTTTCGGACCATACCTGCTATGTGTACACCCTGAAGCGACGGAGGCACTTTTGGAAGAATTGCACGAGGGAATTTATGGAAGTCACATTGGGGGGAGATCCTTAGCCCATAGGGCTCTGACTCAGGATATTGGTGGCCCAATATGCAGAGAGAAGCTCAGGACTATGCAAGAAAATATGACCAATGCCAGAGGTTTGCTCCCAATATTCATCAGCCTGGTGGTGTCCTTAATCCTTTGTCTAGTCCTTGGTCATTCGCTCAATGGGGACTGGATATAGTTGGGCCTTTTCCGAGGGCCGTGGGAAACAAAAGGTGGCTACTCGTGGGGACTGATTACTTCACCAAGTGGGTTGAAGTTGAGCCTTTATCAAATATTAGAGATGTGGACACCAAGAAATTTATCTAGAAGAACATTATCACTAGATTTGGGGTACCTCACACACTTATTTCAAATAATGGCGTGCAATTTGATAGTAAAGCTTTTAGAAAATATTGTAATGACTTGGGCATCACAAATAGATACTCCACTCCAGCTTATTCTCAGGGAAATGGTCAGGCCGAGGCCGTTAACAAAGTTATAGTCAGTGGACTTAAGAAGAGGCTGGATGACGCAAAGGGTAGATGGGTAGAGGAATTGTCACATGTTTTGTGGACATATTGGACTACGCCGCGAAGATCTACTAGAAAAACACCCTTCTCCATGACTTACGGGGCTGAGGCGGTGATACCTTTGGAATCTGAGTTTCCCACATTAAGGATAAGTTCTTTCAGCCCGAGAAATAACGATGGCCTCCTAGAGAAAAGCCTAGATCTGGTTGAGGAACGGCGAGAGACCGCCATGGTCCAACTGGCTTATTATCAGCAGAAGCTCAAACGAGGATATGATGCCCATGTGAAACTAAGGCCACTAGCGCCTGGGGATTTGGTCTTAAGGAAAGTAATGGGTACTTCCAAGAATCCAGTGTGGGGAAAGTTAGCACCAACTTGGGAAGGACAATACCGAATTATTTCTGTAGCGGGCATAGGGTCATATCGTTTAGCCGATCTAGATGAAAAAATTGTACAATGCCCTTGGAATGTAAATAACCTCCGAAGGTATTACTATTAATGAAAAGCACTTTTTGATTTGTTATGTAACATTATGTAACGTTATGTAACTATTAATGAAAAGCACTTTTTGTTTCTCAATTATCATTATGTAACATTTTTGATTCGTTATTTCGATCTATTATTTTAAGTATCAAACAGAAACTTGGTCATGTTTGGTCCTTAGACCACGTACCTTGTGGAAATTGGTATCTTATTGAATGTTAAACAGTACCTTAGTTATGTCGGGTCCTTGGACCTTCTATTCTGAAAAAATTAACATTTCGATCTATTTATTGTAAGTATCAAATAGAAACTTGGTCATGTTTGGTCCTCAGACCACGTACCTTGTGGAAATTAGTATCTTATTGAATATTAAACAGAACCTTAGTTATGTCGGGTCCTCGGACCTTCTACTTTGAAAAAATTAACATTTCGGTTCATTATGCTAAGCATCAAATAAAAATCAAGTCCTGTTGTTACATGCCTCAATGCGAATGATGTATTGATAAACCATGGTAAGTTTGACACTTTGCTTTATGTCTTGAACTTAGTGTCGAGTTAAGTTTTAGATTATGTGTTGTCGAATTTTAGATATTATCATCTATGCATGTAATTTACAGTAAGATAAACGAAATTAACATGTTACTATTGGAAATTGGAAATCAATTGAAAAAAAAAACCTTTCAAATTGCTCGTTGATTCTGTCAAGAAATACATCGGAAATAAAATTCAGAAATAAGAAGGTTAAAGTAAAAGTTTCGATACAAAAAACTCATTACATATGGAAAAGGGGTTCTAACTGGTCTAGGCCTCAAGCTTTGGTGGAGGGGTCTTGCTTGGACGTGCTGGCACCCCCTTTTGCTTTGTTATCCTCCTCTGTTTATTTGAGCTCCACCTCGAAAGAGGTTTGGATTTGTTTTCCTTTTTCCTTCACCGCTTGTGGAGGAATGTTGGGCTCGGCGTCCGTGCCCGGAAGCTTCTCAGCTTCCCCATCCTGCTCATTCTCTTTATTGGAACAAGCAGGTTCCTCAGGAATTGGGGTCTTGAATCATGGACAGCTGTGTAGTAGGTGCTATCTCGGGGGCAGATGTGGTAGGAGGAAGTTCCTCAATCACTTGAATGTCCCGAGGGATCTAACTGTTCTCGGGCTTTCTCAATTCAGAGGTGGTAGGAATTCCTGCCACATTCAGAGCTTCTGCCCATACTTGTTGGCAATATTTCCTACATAGCTCAGCCAACTCCTCTGTCAGTCGATCTTCTGTTGCCTCTACCCCTTCATTGTAGGCAGCCTTCTTGACAGCCTCCATGCTTTCCTTGAGGGCATGAACCTCCTCATTCGCTTGAGCAAGTTCCTTCTTTAAATCAGAATTTTCTTGCTGAGCTTTGGACAGGTCCTCATCCTTTTGGCGCAGGAGTTTGCGCTGCCCCTCCACTTGAGTTCTAGTCGTCTTAAGGCTAGCCTCGGCACCGTTTCTCCCCCTTTTTTCATTTGCCAATTGCTTGGTCAGATTCTCATTCTCTGCTAGAGCTTGGCCTAACACCTTCTCGGTCTCCAGTCTGACTTCGAATTCAGCCGCAGCCTTCTTCCTAGAATCCTCCACCCACTTTTCTACAACAAAAACTTCTTGTATGGCCTACATAGAAGTGTTGAACAAGTGTACTATTATCGAAGCAAAGATTAAAGTGTGTACGAACGACTATATACTAGAGTACGTTGACAGCAGTAATATAGGGATGATTGAGGACACTCACCAAAGCCAAGTCCCTTTTCAGGGAGAGGAAGAGATGTGGCTGACTCATGTTATTTAGGGCTTCCATGTCCTTTGGTAGAAGAAGAGGTTGCTCCAATGCCTTGGCTAGGTGATGAACATGTCCTTGCTGGAATGCCCTAATGCTTGACTGGCAGGAAATGGGAGCCCCATCTAGCCTCAGCGCCGGAGACCAGTTGGCCTGTGCGTGGCGTAACTCGGCCAGGTGACGGCTTTCTCCACTCTCTACTGAAGAGGCACGTCCCTTCCCTTTGCCTACCTTCTGCTGTTGTTGTTGCTACTTAATTTCTTTTGCCTCTCCATATTTGCCTCCTTAGTCTCGTTTTTCCTCTTCTTCTTAGGCTCCGAAATGGGAATCTTAGGATCAGAAGGAAGAGGGGGTGATGGCAGAGGGGAAGGGGTTTGTAACTCAACCGCGCCCTTTTTAGAGGCTTTTGTGCCCCTTTTAGACATCGGCTTCATAAGAGTAGACATGTCGTCTTCCTCGGAGCTAGAGTCAAATTGTGCTATTATTAAACCCTTTATGCTAGAAGTTTCTGCAGGCACGTGCTCTTCGTTCGAGAGGATGACAAGTTGATCCTCTCGAGGTCTCTCATCTTCTTCAAGGAGAAACTGTTCAATTTCCTCGTCAAGCGATCGTTGCGAAGATGACGGTTCTTCTTGGATGGTTGTCGTCTGGGAATGCATTGAGAGAGGAATTGCAACGATGGGGCAAGAATACAGTATGATGGAGTGGTCGTCTGGGAGTCCATGGTCAGAAAGGAAGCCTCGTCATGAAATATATATCCTTTTGCGTCGTTGGTCTCCTGCGGTGATCGTGTTGTCAATCTCTTGGAAATCATCTGATAAAGGATCGTATCCTAATATCAGGTGGGCTGCTCTCATTTGTAGGTCTTCGCTAACAAACACTTCGGATCGAAGAATGCGATTGAGGTCCGCGACACTGCAAAGACTTAGAGGCGGCCGTACGTGTTGTTTATCTGTGAAAAACATCCGAGGAGACGAGCATGGTTAGATCAACAATAAATATCCAAGAAAGGTGTAGTAATACGCAATGTAACCAAAAACGGTAAAGTTAATGGGACTAAGTCACAAGTTAGGGAATCAAACTTCTATGGAGTCATACTTAGGTCTCCCCATTCGACTGGGCAGTGAGGACCGTCAGACCAGTTTTTCGAGGCGATAAGATAGTCATCTTTCATGCCTTTGTTGGATTTGGGAAGACAGGATATGAGCCTAACAATGCTAGATCTAGATTTAAGGTAATATCCTACACCTTTAAGTTTATGGCACTCGTACATAAAATGACGTCGTGCCATGTGAGGTTCAGACCTATTTGTTCATTTAAAGCGTCGACATAACCTAAGACTCTAAAGACATTTGGTGTGCACTGATTTAGACATAACCTATGGTTACATAGGTATTCTCTGGTTACGTTTCTCATGGGAAGGGTCATTCCACCTTCTAGGAATGCGATGATGGGGATGATAACTTCTCCTCTCTTCTAGCATTACTTATGGCTTCTACTGGGCAATATCTTAAGCCTACATCTTGGGGAATATGATATTTGGCCCGAAAACCCTCCATACCAGCATCGGTATCTACTAAACACTTAAATCTACCTATTTGGTGGGAGTGAGAATGAAAGTTTAGAGAAAGGGAAGGGTCTAGTCTGTGGCCGAGGACAGAAGCTGAGGAGAAATGAGTAAAGGAAGTTGAGAACTTACGGGAACTAGTTAGGCGATTTTTCACGAGCTTCTTGAGAGGAAGAGAGTGAGTAACTCTTAGACTTGATTGATTTCTGAAAGGATGGATGGAGCTTCGGTTTCCTAGGCATTTTGGCGTATGGGAGGCGACCTCGAATCAAAATTATCCCGCCCAAATTTTTAGAGCAAACCCAGACCGTTGGATGCGTATCTCACCGTTGAACGTGGGGAACAAGACGTAACTTGCAGTCATTAATATGAGTGTTCAGGGTTTCGAAGCGTCAGAGGCGGTTTTAAAGGAACGAAAGAACCCCTACACGTGTGGCGGTATGCAGAGTATGTGGAGGGTGCACTGTTGGTTCAAAACTCCATTTCTCTCCTCGGATGTGGGGAAAAAATGAAGTTTTAAGGGGCTATTATGGGGGCAAAATTGCTTAAATGCACATTTGGGCCTTGGGCTTGGTTTGTTGGTATAAGTCTATTCAATCAGAGTTTTCGAGGCCTACAGGCCAGTTCACGCTACAAGGGGCAGAGGAATTGTCCAAGGAGGAGTATCTCCTCGGACGGGCCCAGTAAAGGCCATGGGACATGCTAAAGGATTTAGAGACAGAATTTTGGAAGATCTGCTGGGTAAAGGCGTGATCCAAGTACTCGTTAGAAGGAGGAACGTACGAGAAATATCTGAGGAAAAAAGCCGCTACCACCGCATTAAAGGCCTTGCATCTACCTCCCTAGCCGCATTAATGGAGAGATGACCTCTGAACAGTAATATTTAGCCTTCCAACTATTATTTGAAGACTTTAAGAAGGTGGTGGATGGGACAAGTATCTATGAGGAAAATCTGTGCTACATGTGGGAGAGAAGGAAAAGAAGAAGATGGATATAAGAGGATAGGAGAGGTATGAAGAGGGGGAGGGGGATGAAAAACTTGAAGACCAATTGTAATCTTTTGCTTAAAGAGAGAAAGACAATACACATGGTCCTCGACTTACGTCCGAGGAAAGTTTTTTGTCATATTCATCTATTATTTGCATAGATTGCGACATTCTATCTTGTTGATCAACTCTCCAATATCCCTAACCTAGATTTCAAATCCATACTCTACAAATTTCATTGTATAAGACTCTTTGGGCCTGGATCCATCTAGTGATTGGACCGGATACAAATTGTGCACGTACAGTTATTATTATCGTGTCTTTATTAATTGTTATTATTATTGGGTGGGTCATGTTCTTAATTTTGTTTTTTTTTTTGTTTGATTGATAGATGATTTTTTTTTTTGAGAAATAAATGAATTTATTACTACAAAAGGCACACAAAAGGCTTGTACCATCTCTGGTCTGTCACAAAAGGATCCAATTAGAAAGAAAAAAGATGAGATAGGCCCAAAGGAGATGTGAATAAGTAGAGATGTCTTTGATGAAATATAGATTTTAGTTCTTTCCAATTGATGAAAGTTTTATCTTTGACGATAATAAAACTATTAACAACTTTATTACAAAATACTTTCACGCGATATTGGATGTGGTTGATATCTCTTAAAAAACATCATAAATAAAATTTAATTTTTTTGTTTGGTATAGAAAATGCTAAAAATACTACAAAAGTTACTAAAAAATGTTTACAAATTGAAGTGGTGAATTTGATTCGATAAGTTCAACAACATAATAAATGGAAGACATGGATTGACCCTAACATATTTAGAGTCTTGGGCTCCAACCACCAATAGAAAGATGACATTAGTTATTGTCATGTGCAATACACATGCGTAACGTATATGATTCACTTGTTTGTGTCAAGTCTCCAAAAATGTTGAATTAGATTTTTGTGATTGCTCAGAGAGAGAGAGATAAATTTTCTTCATTGAACAAACAATACATTTGTGAATCCTAAACAATTAGAAAAGCAAGAGTATGGCCTATATATTGACATATGAACTATAAAGAATGCAAGAGTTGTATGTAAATAAATGAAATAATAATTAAAAAAGAAAACCTTTCATTTTGAGTTACACATGTTTATAATCTATACCTACCCCATTTTTTTTTTTCCTGAACAACTGGTGATCGGAAAAAATTTGATGATTCAGTATTTAATCTTTATTTTGATTAATTATGGCTTGCCAAATCCTTTGTCTCACCACAGCCCATAATAGATGAAGGCAATTCCCCCACCTTGTCTATTCCTTCTTCAAACACCACTCCCATGCCCATGTAGAAATGAGCCTCGATATGGCAATGGAAAAGCCAGGCACCTGGGTTATCAGCCTTGAACCTAAGAGCAGTCCAACCGTAGGGATGAAGAGGCACTGTATTCTTCATGATTGGATTCAGCAAATTGTATTTTTTGGGTCTTTATTCATGTCAAACTTGCCTTCTCCATAGCCTAGTACCCAAAAATCGTGCCCATGGAGATGCCATGGATGTGTCTCACTATTGTTAGCAAACATAGTGTTTGCATTTTGTAGTATAATATCAACCGTGGTATTGAAGCCTAGCCGTAAATGGCATTGCTTGTAGTAGCATTTACGTTCTTGGCCACATTGTAAATATCATAGTTTGCAAAGTCATATCCTTCAGGTGGTGGGGTTTGACTGAACTGATGGTGTAATTTTTTCTTTAGTGCAATAAGGTAAGGTGTATGAGGAAGGGTGAAAGAGACATTATTAACTGACCAGTGGCGATAACCATTAATCTCATTTTGTGTGTTTAGGAACACAATGACTCTATCTGAGGTTGTGGGCGGGGTCACATGAAATCATGGTGAGCCTTAATGGCTAGACTTTGAGCCAATCGGGGTGCTGTGTCATTCCAAATAGGACCAGCTGGTGCAACAGTTGGAGGAGATCGCCTTGGATGGTTTGGATAGTAATTGAGAAAGCCTAAGCCTTGTGTGGTATTAGGAAGCCGACCAACCACATTTGTTGTCATCCAGTAATTTCTTGAAGGGTCTTGATCGGCTTGTATAAGCACAGAGTATGTCTCTCCAGAGTATATGAATAGGCTTTTCACTACAAATGGCTCTACGTAGTGTCCATCTGCTTCTACCACCGTCATATTATGTCCCTGCTCAAAAACAAAGTTGGACACATATCATCAGCGGGTTGCAAAACCATATGTATGCATGCCACACTAAAACATCATGGTTTGTAGAAAACTTTGTAGTAGTTGTAAGTTGTGACATCATTTGTTGTTTATAATTGAGGAACCTTCGGAGTCTAATCCATATAAACTAAGAATAACATTATAACATAAAATGATTTGAGGTGAAGGTGTTCATAAAGGTTACCTCTATTTGAAAACTAAGGGCTGATAGAGCAGTCAAGCTAGCAACCCTTAGTCTGTATGTTTTTCCTGGGATTACGGTTATTGCATAAGGAGAGCATTCTGGATTTGATGTATTACAAGTGTTGGCTGTGAGGGATGCACCAGAGCAGTTGAATTTTCCTTTTCCTTGAATCAGAAGTGACTGAAAATAGATAGAAGCAATAACTATTAGACAAAGAATAAAGCAAAATATAATACTAATTACATGTGGTACATGTAGTGCCATTTACCTGAGGCTCCCCGACCCAGACGAAAGGAATGGAGGACAATCCAGTGGCTTGTTCATAAGTCTTTTGTGGTACCAATCAGTAAGGATGATGCTCCGATCATAATCATAAGCAAATGGTTCTGTAAAATTATCAGGAACTGATACACGGATTGATCCATATAGCCCTGATTCTCTTTGCATTCCATAGTGTGCGTGGTACAGATAAGTTCCAGCCTACACACAAGCAAAAATTTGCAAAACATACATTGTTAATTTTGGGACTAATATTTGAGTTATTATTGTAGTTATAGCGAGGGGAACGTTAAAAAGAACACACTGACTTGAAATAGAGACAACTGCAGAGACTTTAGCCTTTGCGCTGCTAAGAAGAAACACATACCCTATCAACCTTGAACTGATATTTGAAGGTGTCCCCAGGTACTACTGGACATTGAGTCACCCCTTCTGTTCCATCACTCCAAGGTGTTCCAATCTACAACAAATTAAACAGATAAATACACGCACACAAAAATGAATATAAAAAACATCAATTTAGATATAATGTTTGTTCAAGTAGGAAAATATGGAACTATAATTCTACCTGTCTGATTCCATGCCAATGGATTGCAAGGTTTTCTAATAATAGTTTGTTTGTAACCTCAACAATGACTGTATCACCTTCCTGGGCAAGATTGTGGGCCCTGGAGATCTTCCATTGATTGTAATCATCAACTTCTTATAACAGTCAGGGGACTTGTACTCATACTTTACCTCCCATTTGTAATGCCGAATTCTGGCCTCAGCAATTGGAACATATACGAGAGATGTGAACAAACACAAAGCCAGCAACTTCAATAACATACTTCTGTATTGTTTAATGCTTCAATGGCAGCTTGGCAAAAGTCTACGATTTAGAAGCTCAAATGGGTATTGTTAAACGTTCCAATTAGTAATTGCTTGGATGAAAGATTTTGTTTGATTGGAATGATTAATTCTATCAGGCTATATATATATACACACACAGTTCAAGACTTCGTCAATTACCCTTTTTATTTTTTAATATGATTTATTATTTATTTAAAAATCAGTCTTATTCAAATTTAGTGGGCAAAAAGTCAAAAAGTGCACTTGAATAATGAAATGATCAAATTACGTGATATTTTCATTTGAAAGGGTAAGGTGCAACTGCACACCAGAGTAGACCCAAGCCGTGCAACTGCACACCAGAGTAGCCCAAGCCGAGTCCCATTTGAAAGAGTCCCAACAATTGTCATAACTCATCAATGCAGCAAGTTATGGGTGATGAAATTATAGGCCCACATAAACTAACTACATTTTTTCACCACTTATTATTTGCCATATAAATGAACTATGGCAAAAATGGTAAATTGTTGTAGTAATAGACGTTTTGCATATGGTAGAAAAGTTTTGTGTTATGTGTTAAATTATCGATTGTCCCAAAAGTTTAAATTATTAGAATATGGTCAATTTAATCATTTAACCAATACTTCTAACACTCCTCATGTGTGGGCCGAAACTACATTTTAATAGGTGAAACTCAATATGTGGGAATTTAAATGAAAGGTAGAGTGGAGGAGACAAGAATCGAACTCAGAATCTCATGCTCTGATACCATGTTAAATTACCGATTGTTCCAAAAATTTAAGCTATTGGGATATGGTAAATTTAATCCTTTAACCAATACTTCTAACATTATGCAACTTGAGAATATTTGTTGATGTGATATGTCCTACGGACATGGGGTCTTTGAGCAATTAACGTCTAGCCTACACTATTGACAATCAATGCCCTAGCTTTCAAATATTCTAAAAGAATTTATTATTAATTATTATTATTATTATTATTTTGTAATCTACTTTATTTGAACTTATTCTCTTGATTTATTTTAAACTTGTGGGGGAGGTGAGTCCAAGAGTACATATTTATATGCATATTGGGCCGGAGGCCCAATCCGAGGACATTAAGTAGTCCGAGGATGGATACATCTTACTAAGGGTCCATGCTAGTTTATAGAGAAGTGAAGTTTGATCGTGATCATTTGAGAAGTTGGTCCGAGGAGGAATATATATTCGGATCAACTGAGCAGAGGTCGGAATGTGTTATCTGCCATCCAGAAGCAACGTCCTATGAGACTTTGTTGATAAGGATGTGCATCACAGGGGTATAGAATAAAGGAAAGCCATGAAATATCTAAAGAAAAAGCTGTTGCCACCGCATTGAATGCTCTGCAGCTAACTCTCTAGCCGTATTAATGAGGAAGTGATGCCTAAGTAGCAGGGCTCAGCCTTATAGCTATCTTCAAAAGCTTCAAGAATAGGCTGATAGGACAAGTATCTTGCCCGACAATCTGATCCATACATGGAGGGTAGAGAGAGGAGAAAGGGAAGTATAAAAGGAAGAGGAAAGCCCTAGGATAAGGAGATCGAGGGAGGAAGAAAGGAAATACTGTAGACATAAGAACAATATCTGTAATCTATCTTTGAGAAAGAGAAATATAAGATCCAGTCTCCTCAGCTTGACTTCGAGGACAATTTTCATTACATAAACTATCCCATTTTTGTCATATTGTGATTTAGTCCATTGACTTTATTATCTAAACTCACTAAAATCCAGATTTCTAACCTACTTTCTACAAATTCATTGTATTGGGCTTTTTGGGTCTATTCCTTTCCTGTTTTTAGGTTTAGGTGCAAATTGTGTCCTTACAAGACTAAAATCTAAAATTGATCCTCTAAGTTTCAACTTTTGTCATTTTAGCCCCTTAAGTTTTAATTTTGTCATTTCAATCCTCTAAGTTTCAAATTTTGTTAATTTAGTCATCTGTTGGGCTTTTGTTAACTATTGCCATTTACTATAACTAAAACGACGTCGTTTTGGATTTTTTTTCCTAATTAAAAAAAAAACTGTTATTATATATATATATATATATATATATATATATTATATATATATATATATGTATATGAAAGAGTAAAGGAGGCAATGGAGTTATATAAGTCCTTTGCTTGATATTGAGCATCCAAAAATAGTTTGGATACAATGCCACTAATGATAAATCAAGCAATATTCACTAGAACACTCCAAAAAATATATATAATAAAATTATCATTTTATGAGTGAAAATTATAAATTTAAGCAAACTATTAGACACAGTAATGAAAACAAAAGCGATACTACTGCATTCAGTCACTACAACTAAACCACAAGTCATTTATCATTTCTGCTTTGTCATTCCAAAAAGATAGATGGTAAAAAAAGCCAATAATATATAATCCGAATGTAAAATTTTAAACTAAGAAACCGAAAGCAAAAAGTACAAACGATAAAGAAGAATCTGGGATCGATTTTAATTGACGCTCGATGTGGATGACCCACTTGCGATGGCAAACCTGGACAACCCTACCCTTACGACCCTTGAAGGTGCCACAGACGACCTATACCTCATCGTCTTTTCGCACGGGCATGGATCAAACGTTGTATTTGGATATGAGCTTAGTAGATACAGGTGCGCTCATGATCATGACAGTGGCGCTCTTGAAAGTTTTTTCAGGATGGTTATTAAAAACACTTAATTTTAAAAAAATTATTAATAATAAAACTTGAATATATTAACCTCACGAAATAAAATTATATTCAAATACATAAAGTTTTAAAATTTTCTTTCATAAGTTTTCATATTTTAAAATTGTTGTGTGATAGTAGTACAGATTTGTTTTTCCCTCCCACAAAAAATTGTTGTGTGATATGATAGAAACTATTAATATTATCAGCTAAATCTTTTTCAATATACACAACGAAGCAATTATTAAGCTACTAATCTCCTATTCAATTACTAACATATTGCCTAAATAAGTACTAATATAAATAAAATACATTATCTTTTTGAAAAAATATATCACATAAATCCAAAAAATTCGGCTAAAGACTAAAGCAAATACTAATAGACTAGCTATTTGAATAGAATGCATTTTTTTTATATTAAAAAAATAGCAAATTAAAATATTCCAGTTGAAACACAATTTAAAAAATCACAATTAAACCTTTGATTTGAGATTTTAGGCTAATATGTTGTTTGAGCATTTTTGGAAAATATTATTTCCACACCATTTGTGCTACACTTTTACAACAAAACTTAGGTTGTAAGTTTTTATTGGTTCTAGTTTGAACTTATCACTGAAATTATTTTTTATTTATCGGTAACAACTTGTTTTTTAGGATTTGTTACAAAAATATTGCGAAAATGTTGTGAATATAACATTTTTTGCAATTTTTTTTTTCAACATTCAACGGAAATTTTTTTTGGAGATGTTGAATTTTATTTTTAATGGGCTCAATTGTTATTAAAGGTGTTCAAGTGATTTTTTTAGGGTGGTCTAGTTTTTTTTCTAGATCAAAAGACCCATATTAATTTAAAACTAATTTTTTTTTTTAAAGTTATATTAAAAAAAATTGAGGGTGGTCTTCTGACCACCCTGATTAACACTTGGCGCCACCAGCGGCTCATGAGGGCTCGCCTCATGCTTGATGGGGCAGTAGAAGAGCCTCACTTTCTTTCTTTTTTCCCTTCTTTCTTTCTCCCTCAGTCAATTGCTCAGTACCTTAATTTTTTTCTCAGAAATCAGTAGGGGTGGGGTTTTTTGTTTTGTTTTTAGTTGCAGGGTTTTTTTTTTTTTTTGTAATAATAGTTTTTCATTTTTTTTAATTATGAAAATAAGAGCTCGAAACGGTGTAGCTTTGGTCAGAGTAAACGGCAACAGTTAACGAAAGCTTAACGGAGGATTGAATTGACAAAATATGAAACTTAGAGGACTGAAATGACAAAACTAAAATTTAGAGGGTTGAAATGACAAAAGTTAAAACTTAGAGGGTCAATTTTTGAATTTTAGCCTATATTTTATTAATAGAAACAGAAACCTAATATGTTTAGGTAAAAGTCATAAAATAGGACAATAATTAAACCGTGTTTTTTTTAGAATAATAATTAAACTGTGTTGATTACCTTATTTCTCAAGGCGCTAATTTTTTGATTGAGGTGAAACATGGTATATGGAAAATTTTGGAGAGAAAATAGGAAGAAAAACTTTTTTGGAGTATGTTTGGTTGGGTGGAGAGGAAGGAAAATAAATGGTGGGGCCTAGGTGTTTTCTCCCCGAGCCCACCAAAAAGTTTTCTTCCAAAATGAAAAAAATTGAATGGGGATGAATTTTTTTCTTGATTGACAAAAATGTCCATAAGCATATGCACATGAGCTTTTTCAAGTTGCCATTGTTATTATTTTTTTCTTCTCTAACATTGCCTTGTTACCCTTTTTTTTGGGGCAACATTGCCTCTCTCTTTTTTTTTTTTTTTTTTTTTGGGAAATTTTTCTTCTTTTGATTTTCTAGGCTTGGGCATCTTTATATTTTTCTTTTTAACTAGATGTGATTTTTTTTGGGACATGATTTTTATTTTTTAATATATTTGGGTGATTGTTTTTTTTTTTTTTTTTTTGTGTGGTTATTTGTCATTTTTTTTAATTGGACATTATTTTTTAACAAGAGTATATGAGTAAATTTATTCAAACTCATTTTTTCATCCGTCTACTTTTCCATTCTCAACCAAACAAATAGGAGAGAAAATAAATCTTTTCTATCCTCCCACTTTTCCATCCTTTTACCATTTTTTATCCTCCAATTTTTTCACTCTTCCAACCAAATGGACCCTAAGAAACAAATGACAATCGTTGTAATAAGTTCTCCAACCAGTCTATGCGCTCTTTATAATACATATCTTCTTAGTCTTGATGAATATATGGTAAAAGGAACAAAATTTAATGTGAATTAATTTTAGACTTAATACATAGTAAGTGTAGGGTCACAATTTAAGCCCAAACCCAATAGTGAGAAGGGAATAGGCCCAAAAGCACAATACAATGAAATTTGTAGAGAGTGGGCTTGAAATCTAAGTTCTAGGGATATTGAATAACAAAAATGATAGACTCGACCCCAACACTATATACAAGAAAAAGTTTATATGACAAAATTCGTCCTCAGACATAAGCCGAGGATGAATTTGGTCATCTCCCTCGATCTCTTCCAAAGATAGATTAAAATTATAGATTTTGAATGTATACAGTGTCTATTTTTCTTTGCCCCTTGTCTTGAAGGTCTCTTCTTCCTTTTATATCATCCCTCTTCTCCTCCTTATCCTCCACATAAGGGTTCAATTTCTTTTTTAGATATTTGTCTCATCCACCTCCCCTGAAGTCTTTGGAGACAGATATTAGGCTAAACTTTGATGCTCAGGTATCACTTCTCTATTAATGCGGCCAGAGAAGCAGTTTCAGAGCATTCAATGTGGGGGTTGTGGTAACAACTTTATCTTAGATATTTCACCGTCCTTCTTCTTATCTTCCACATTTACCTTGATTACCCTTACCTATAGGGTCTTCTAGAATATTGCCTGTGGATGTTAACCAGTCCTTCTCCTCTCGGCTTTACATAGCCGATGATATAATCTTCCTCGAACTATCCTCTTGGATACACTTGTTCAGGTGTCACCTTTTTGCCTATTAGTATTGCTTTGTGAGTTGACATTCTTACATCCTTGGACCTTTTAGTGTCCTCGAATTGGGCCTTTAGCCCTACAAATACTCTTGGGCCAACCCCACACATATTTCTGGGCCCATTGACCCTATAGTAAGTGTATGGAACTTCTGATTTAGATATTCTATGAATTTTGAGTCTGAATTTGATAAGGGTTTGGTGTAAAATCTATATTTTACACCATCCAATAAAAGATTACTACATCAATATTTTACTTAAAATTTAATACATCTTACCACACTTAATACCATCTCAATAAAATCTTAATTTGGTTGGATTTATATATGGGTATTAGAATTGATTTGGTGTGACTGTACTTGTTCTTAAATGTGTGATAAGATGATGTGACATGTTGAAATTGAAGAAGTAAAACATAAGTTTTATATCACATCCTTACAGAATTTAATTTCGTGAATTTTATTTCGATACTTAAATCACATATAATGTATCTCATTGACTATTGTCTAATGTTCATACAATTTTCAAAAAGTAAAATTCTTTTACAAATTAAATGATGTCACACATTAAAATTTAGGGCTTAAATTCCAGCAACACAAACATTTTCTGTTGATTATGTAAGTCTGCCACCTGTGCAGCCAAAACTTAGCCCATAGGGTTAGAGCTTATAATTCTGTTGGGCAGTTTTGATTCTCCTTGGCCTCAAGGTCCTTATTTTTTTTGTCTCTTACATATTGCATAGATAAAAGGAAAATTGAGAATACATAACTGTAATTTTTTTGATAGGATAGTATTTGAAATTTATGGTGTTTGTTACATCACAATTAATAATAATAATAATAATAATGATGATGATGATGATGATGATGATGATGATGATGATTTTGCATAGAATTTGATGTTATAGTATGACACTTATCAACCAAGTTAATTGGAATTTATATTATACATAATTGCAAATGATTATTATTACCATGTCTTTATTAATTGTTATTGTTATTGGGTAGGTCTTGTTCTTTTATTTATTTATAGAGTTTCACATTTTATGGTTTTTGCTCCTGATGATAGTTCATTTTCATCAAACCAAGACGTTAATCGGTTTTGAGTGTAGGCGGGGATTGAACTCTAGATATCTTTATTAATTACAAAAGGCACACAAAAGGCTTGGACCATCTTTGGCTTGTGACAAAAGGATCCAATTAGAAAGAAAAAAGATGAAATAGGCCCAAAGGAGATGGGAATAGGCTCATGTCTGATGGGATAAAGATTTTAGTTCTTTCAAATTGGTGAAAGGTTTTATCTTTAATGGTCATTCAACAAGTGTAAGTCTGGTGGGTGTGGAGAGCAAGGGCTGGGGTTTTTCAGAAGGGAGCTTCACACACATATATATTTAAATTAGAGTAGAGTAGAATTTCTATCTTGTATATATATAAAAAATTATTATCAATTTTATTACAAAATACTTGATGCGATATTGGATGTGGTCGATATATCTCTTAATAAATATCATAAATAAATGTCAATATTATTGTTTGGCATGGAAAATGCAAAAAATACTAAATACAAACTTAAAAAAAATGCTTACAAACAAAGTGATCATGAATTTGATTTGATAAGTTCAATAACATTATAAATGAAGGATATGGATTGGCCCCTAACATGTTTGGAGCCTTGGGCTCGAACCACCAATACTCCACCAATAAAAACTTGCTACGTGTTCACCTAAGTAATTAAATACTACTATTAATTAATAACGGTAGCATTAATAAGTCAATAATGATAGTATTTAATTACTTAGGTGAACACGTGGTAAGTTTTTATTGGTGGAGTATAAAGTGGAGCAAGAAAAGTGAGACAGAAGATTTGGACTTCCACTATGAAGATAACATTAGTTATTATCATGTGCAATACAAATGCATAATATTATTCACTTGGACATGTTGGGTTAAGTGAGTCTTCCTATTAGTTGTTAGAGCCTAGGTCTCCAAAAATGTTGAATTAGCTTTTCGTGATTGTTGACACATTAAATTACTTTTAACATTTAATTAATTGAGGGGCATATGTGCATGTGCACACACTCACAATATATATATATATATATATATATATATAATATATATATATATATAAAGAGAGAGAGGAGAGAGAGAGAGAGAGAGAGAGGAAATTTTCTTTATACAGTTGTGAATCCCAAACAATAACAAAAACAAGAGTATGGCCTATATTGAAAAATGATCTAGGAAGAGTGCAATAGCTATATGTGGGAGTCAAAAACAACCTAATGAAAAAGATCTCAAAGATAACCTCCAATCTTTAGATAATTGGGTGATTGACAAACACAATTTATTTAGTAAAAATACAAGGTGAAGACTCTACAATAGGAAGCTCAAACAATTGATTTATAAAACAAGATTGCATTAACATTGAAATAAACACATTCTAGAGGAAAAACAACCTTTTCCCATGGTGCTGGGTTTCAAAAGATATGATTCACTCACTCCTTACTTTCCTTTTTCTCGTTCTCCCTTTTTCTCTAAATATTTTTCGATCCTCTTACATTTGCCAGTCCTCCTCTTTTTATAGGTATGTTCTCTTCCCTTATCTTCCAAGTTTTCCTATTTCTAGCTAGATTCTCTAAGATATTTCTCACATTCTTTATTGGTTTCCCCCATTTCTTATTTGGAAACAGACTTTTAGGGAGTGTTGTACTGTTCCGGTTGTCTCACATGCATTTAATGTGGTAGAGGGTTGGTAGAGGACCCCTCATTAATGCAGAGGTAAATATCTTTGTTATCCTTATCTGTTTGGGAGATTTCCCGAGGTTATATTTGGGCACTTGGTGGATTTTCCACGCTCATGATCTCGGATAAGGCTTTGGGAGATGGAGCATATTTTGAATTTTGCGAAAATGATCCATAGAGATTCCCTTTGCTTCTTAAGTAGATGGGTCGGGCCCATTTCACTCCACGGGATCCTTCAAGCACTTGGACCTTAGTCCTGGGTGTAAATTCTTCCACCCCCACATTGTATATAAATAAATATAATATAAAATACAAAAAAAAAAAAAAAAAAAAAAAACACCCGCATTTTGAGTTACACATGTTAAGAATCAATACCTACCTTAAAAAAGTGTTTCTAAACTTTATTTTCATTAATTAAGGCCTGCCAACTCCTCTAGTCTCACCACAACCCATAATAGATGAAGGCAATTTCCCCACCTTGTCTATACCTTCTTCAAACACCACTCCCATGCCCATGTAGATATGAGCCTCGATATGGCAATGAAAAAGCCAAGCACCTGGGTTATCAGCCTTGAATCTAAGAGCAGTCCAACCATAGGGATGAAGAGGCACTGTATTCTTCCTGATTGGATTCACCAAATTGTATTTCTTTGGATCTTTGTTCATGTCAAACTTGCCATCTCCATAGCCCAGTACCCAAAAATCATGGCCGTGGAGATGCCATGGATGTGTCTCACTATTGTTAACAGTCATAGTGTTTGCATTTTGAAGTATAATATCAACTGTGGTATTGAAGCCTAGCCGATAAATAGCATTGCCTGTAGTAGCATTTGGGTTCTTGGACACGTTGTAAATGTCATAATTTACAGAGTCATATCCTTCGGGTGGTGGGGTTTGATTGAACACATGGTGTAACTTATTCTTTAGAGCAATAAGGTACGGAGTGTTAGGAAGGGTGAAAGAGACATTATTTACGGACCAGTGCACATAACCATTGATGCGATTTTGTGTGTTTAAGAACACAATGGCTCTATCTGAGGTTGTAGGGGGGGTCACAATGAAATCATGGTGAGCCTTAATGGCTAGACTTTGAGCCAATCGGGGTGCTGTGTGATTCCAAATAGGACCAGTTGGTGGAACTGTTGGAGGGGATTGCCTTGGATGGTTTGGATAGTAATTGAGAAAGCCTAAGCCTTGTGTGGTATTAGGAGGCCGACCAACCACATTTGTTGTCATCCAGTAATTTCTTGAAGGGTCTTGATCTGCTTTTATAAGCACAGAGTATGTCTCTCCAGAGTATATGAACAGGTTTTTCACCACAAATGGCTCTACATAGTGTCCATCTGCTTCTACCACAGTCATATTATGACCCTGCTCATAAAGAAAATTGGAGGCACATCATCAGTAGGTTGCAAAACCATATGTATGCATGTCACACTAAACATCGCGGCGTGTAGAAAATTCTGTAGTAATTGTAAGTGATTTGAAGGTGAAGGTGTTCATAGAGGCTACCTCTATTTGAAAACTAAGAGCTGATAGAGCAGTCAAGCTAGCAACCCTTAGTCTATATGTTTTTCCGGGGATTATGGTTATTGCATAAGGAGAGCATTCTGGATTTGATGTATTACAAGTATCGGCTGTGAGGGATGCACTAGAGCAGTTGAATTTTCCTTTTCCTTGAATCAAAAGTGACTGAAAATTGATAGAAGCAATAAATATTAGACAAAGAATAATAGCAAAATATAATACTAATTCGATTTGTTACATATGATACATGCCATTTATGATTTACCTGAGGCTCCCCAACCCAGACAAAAGGAATGGAGGACAATCCTGTGGCTTGTTCATAAGTGCTTTTGTGGTACCAATCAGTAAGGATGATGCTCCGATCATAATCATAGGCAAATGGTTCTGTAAAATTATCAGGAACTGATACACGGATTGATCCATATAGCCCTGATTCTCTTTGCATTCCATAGTGTGCGTGGTACAGATAAGTTCCAGCCTGCACATAAGCAAAACATACGTTATAAATTATGATACAGCTGACCAAAGTACAAGCGTGCAACTTATAATCTAATCTTCAATAATTTTGCAACTAAGACTTGGTTATATTGTTGTTATAATAAGGCGGACTATTTAAAAAAAAACACACACACACACACACACAAACTGGAAATAGAGACCATTGCAGAGATTTTAGCCTTTAGGCTACTAAGAAGTAACACACACCCTATCAAGCTTGAACTCATATTTGAAAGTGTCCCCAGGTACTACTGGACATTGAGTAACCCCTTCTGTTCCATCACTCCATGGTGTTCCAATCTACAACAAATTAAACAGATGAATACACGTACCCAGTAATAAATAAAAACATCAAATTAGATATAAAGTTGGTTCAAGTAGGAAAATGGAAAACTATAATTCTCTACCTGTCTGATTCCATGCCAATGGATTGCAAGGTTTTCTAATAATAGTTTGTTAGTAACCTCAACAATGACTGTATCACCTTCCTGGGCCAAGATTGTGGGTCCTGGTGATTTCCCATTGATTGTAGTGACCAGCTTCTTATAACAGTCAGGGGACTTGTACTCATACTTTACCTCCCATTTGTAATGCCGAATTCTGGCCTCTGCAATTGGAATATATATGAGAAATGTGAACAAACACAAAGCCAGCAGCTTCAACAACATTCTTCTTTATTGTGAAATGCTCTGCCCCCTGGGCTTAGCAAATGTCTACCAGTTAGAAGCTCAAATGGATATTGTTAAGTGTTCCAATTAGCAATTGTTTTGATGAATTTGATTGGAATGATTTATGTCTGTTAACCTGTATATAAAAATACTCCAAGTTTTGGTCAAGTTCCATTTTAACCAAAAAAAAATAATTTATTGAAGAATCAGTCTTCTTCAAGTTTTGTTGGCAAAAAAGTAAAAAAAGTGCCTGGCAAGGAAATTACAGTGCACGTTAAGTCCCATTTAAAAAGTTTTGTATTTTGCAACTATCTATATATGTGATATTGCCACATTCCTGTGTCTTTAGAATCAACTGCATTGCCACAGAAAGCTACATTACTGTGGAACTTGTTGACAATCAACTCCTACCTTTCAAATCTTCTAAAAAGACGGTTTTTTTTTTAATAGTTTATTTGAACTTTTTATTTACGCTAAACAACAAACATGATTAGGTGTAATTATATTATAGTCTACGATCAAACCGCGTTGATTGCCTTTTCTGTCAGGTCGCAAGAAGGAAATAGCTTGGAAAGTTCATTTATTCAATCACATTTTTTTAAGAAAATTTATAGACTAATAAACAAATGGCAATCGTTCTCCATCCAGCCCGTGTGCCATTTATAAATTATAATATCTTAGTCTTGATGATTATATGATAAGGAACAAAATTTAATGTGAATTAATTTTAAAGTTAGTAAGTGCATAAATACAATATTTTTCACAACTCACCTATTTTGCATGATTAGTGCATAATAAAAATGATATTACTAATAAATTCATATAAAAATAATACACAACAACTCATTTCAATAACTGAAAACTATAATGCAAATTAGTATTTGGTGTGTTTGGAAGACTGAATTTTAAAGAGGATGAAAAAAATAAAGAAAAGACAATGAGAAGAGAACTTTTTAGAGGGTATTTGGTTAGATGGAAGAGAGGAAAAAAAGATAGTAGGGCCTATGTATTTTCTTTATGCGCTCATCAAAAAATTTTCTTCTTAAAATAGTGAAAACTGTGAAGTAAACTGGACTAGTTATTTGAAAAAAATGTCCCCCAACGTTCTTCTCTTGTTCTTCTTACTTTTTTTTTCTTTTTTTTTTTCTCTATTACTGTGCAAAGTTTTTTTTTTTTAGGAACTGTGCAACGTTCTATTCCCAACCAACTTGACTTCTGACTTTTCATTTTTTTTTTTTCCTGTTTCCCTCAATTTTTTTAATGGTTTTTTTTTTTTTACTTCATCTGTTTTGGGTTCTTATATATATATATATATATATATATATAATGGAATGTCCATACATAATTCCATACACAGTTTTTTAATAAAAATATTGTTTATTACTTCCTTTATTTGATAGGACTTGTGAGTAAATTTATGTAAACTATATTTTCTATATATTTACTTTTTCATCTTTTGATCAAACACAAATAAGAGAAACTAAAATCGTCTCTCTTTTTCATCTCTTCTATCCTCCCTATTTTACATTGGCTCTCTATTTCTATCTTCCCACTTTTTTATTTCTCTGACTAAACAAATCCTGAGATGGAGAAAGCTGTTTTAAAAACCGGACCGGACCGGCCGGTCCGACCGGTTCAACCGGAAAACCAGTATAGTCCGGTCCGGTTAAAAGCATAAAAACCGGTCAACAACCGGTCAAAAACCGGAAAACTGGCCAAAAACCGGAAAATTTTTGAAATTTTTAAAAAAAAGCGGTTTAATGTCGGGTTCGGTTTTTAAAACCATGGGAGAAACGGAAAAATAAGAAAAAACAAAAAACAAAAAACAAAAAACCATTGACCAAGGTAGTGTGCAAATCAAAGTAGTATTTAATTATTTTATTGAGCCAAATGACGTGGGGCATGTGAGCTAGCATCGTGTTCGTAAGTCCTTGACCATTTACCTTGTCCGCAAAAGACTGTTTTTGCATAAATCTGAGTCCTAAAATTTTTTGTCAAACAGCAGTAGGGCCTACATACGAAATGATGATAAGATTATACCTAGTATCTTTTGAAGTTTGTGGTGCACCACCACTATTCACCATTTAAGTTATTTGGAAGAGACATTGAAATTTCGAATATTCTTAATGCCAAGTTTATGTTGATTTCGAAGTTGATGCCGAAAATTTTGTTTGCATTTTTATTTGTATTGCAAAGAAACATTGCATGACAATGACATCAGGTGCGGAACTACTCATTGAGTTGTGAGAGGCCATGGCCCCTTACAAATTTTTTAAATTTAGTTAAAATCTTAAAAATTATATGAATGGCCCCACCAAAATTTTCACATAATTTCCATGTAGCACTTCAATTTTAAATTTTATATTGTTATTATTTTGGCCCTCTTGTCCTTAAAATTTTAGTTTCGCCCCTGGATGACGTAGCATCTTCGACAATCAAATAGCTGAAATTACAACCAGAAGGCACATTTACATTTTAATAGAGAAGAAAGGATGAAAATGCCATATTCTACTAATCAGCATGCAGTTTCATAGGCATATGAACACATTACTCACTAATTGCAACATCAGGAAAGCTACAAAATGCATAAAAAGAAGTTCATTCTGAAAGCTTTTGGAATTACCCCCACTAGATACAATCAAACTCAATGTAGATGCTGGTATGTTTGTGAATGCTTTAGGAGTGTTTGAGAGAGTAGTTTAAGTTATGTTGTTTAAGTGTTTTTGATATATGTGTGGATGAAAAAGTGTATAATATTGTTTAAAATGTGTAGAAATGTGTTAAAACTATTGTGTCAAAAACCCCTTTAATTATGGAGGGGTTTATCTTGATTCTTGATAGCTTTTTCAAAGAAAGTTAATTCCAATGATCCTTTAGTGGAGAAACAGAATAGGCAGTTCGGTTAGCTAAAGCAACCACACCAGCTCGTGGATAATCTTCTAAAATACAAAAAGTACTCAATTTTGCACATTTTAATCCAAAAACCTCTCACATCAGTCTTTATAAAAATGTCTAAATATACACAATAGTCTTGTAAATAAACAGTAACCGTGCATATATATACAATTACAATTTACCGTTTAAATAAATTTTTTATTCTTTTTTTTTCTCTCTCCTCATTCTCTTTTTCTCATTTCCTTTCTCATCTCACTCTCACAGTTATTGTTTATAATGTTAAAAAAATAAATATTTTATTTGAATAAATGTATATAATAGACAAATTAATATGAGCATTTTATAAAAATTAATATATAAAATAAAAAAAAATAAATTTTTTAAATATACAAAATAAATTTTTTTTTTTTGCACATGTTGATGTGATTGTGAATGCTCGTTAAGAAATTCAAGAACACCGCAGTGAAAGGGGATGGCGAACCATGTTTTGATGTACTTAATGGAGTCTTAGATGAGATGTTATGCTCTAGTTGACTTCTTATGTGGTGTTGTTGTTGGGGGCACTGCACCATGAGTCCAGCTCACGTATCTTTTCAAGAGCTCGTTTAACGAGCATGTCACTCTTGTCTTCCATGACTCGTGGGAAGTCTGACTTCTCGTAATGGGCTTGGGAATCGCCATGAGTGGGTAGCTTTTTTAGCATAGAAAATTGTGAACTATTGGATAATTACGTCATTGATCTGGGGTGAGGTTTTTGGAAAAAAGATAGATTTTTGGGAAATAGAGTTTTATTTTGGATTGATCCTGGTTTTTATTTTTTAAGAAATATATTTTATTTATTTACATTGCTACGTAATTTGATGGCATATATCTCTAATTTTTTTTTAATATACAAAATAGAAATTCTATTTTAGTATAATCTAAATGTAAATGTGTGTGAATTTTTTTTCTGGAAACTTGAACTCCAACTCCTACCTTTCACACTCACACACACCTCACACTCTACAAGCACTTATACTGCTAAAATGACCACTACTTATTCATTTAGGTTACTTTTTAGTATTTATTAAAGTTAATGTTGTTAGTATAACTAGTAAATTTATTTTAGATGAGTGCTTGGTCTTGTTCATTAATATTACGACTTTGACATGTATCTCTATCTATATATAAAAGGGGATTCCCCTCTTTCTTTCTTTTTTTTCTTTTTTTTTTTTCTAAAAAAATTTATATAAGATAGAATTTTTACTCTAACATAATCTAAGTGTATACGTGTGTGAAACTCCCTCCAATAAACTTGAACCCTAACCCTTATCTCTCACACCCTACAAGCATTATACTTATGGAGTGACTACCGCACCAAGGGTGCGCGGTGGTAGGATTCCCCTCTTTCAATTGGACATTTATGTAGTTCAAAATACTCTCATTAATGAAGGGTAATTTCATTTAAAATAAGGTCATAAATGTCAAATAATAATTTATTTTGAATTAAAAAAGAAAACTCCTAAAATTAGGATTTTTTTTCCTTCGCGTTCAAAAAAGAAATTACAGTTACTACTTATTTCTAAAGTTTATCCTTTTTATTTTTTTAAAAAAAATTTCTATATTATAATAGATGCAAATTATTAAAAATGTATATATCGTTAAAAAAAATTTCAATCCAAAAAATATAACATGTATTTTTTTCTAATATAATTTTTTTTATCTATAATTTTAAATTTTAAATAAAATACTAATTGTTACATGATCCTAATCTAAGTAAATTAGTTATCTTATCCATGTTTCCAAGACATGTCTTGTTAGTTTATCCAAAAAAAAAAAAAAACATAAATTGCTATCTATATTATTATTTAAAGGACTTTTCATGTTTAGACTCCTCATTTTTTAGTTCAACAATACCCTTACACCCCTATGTTTAAGTAGATACAAAACTAAAGGACATTACGGTAAAAATGCAACTCTAACTCTCACTAAAATATTGCTTAAAAAATAGGACCACTCTCCTGTTAATTTTCAAATTGTTTTATTCACTTATAAATTAGATTTTCAAAATAAAATTATATATATAAAATAAAAAAAATGCATTTTTTTTTTTTTGTAAAATATAACCACTAAAAAAAAGGCTCGTTGAGGCTAGTTTCTATCAAAAAAAAATTTTCAATTTAGAGAAGCCACATGATACCATATATAGAATATAGATAAGGTAAGGGATGTGACTTGTGAGGAAGGGTGAAAGAGACATCATCTATGGACCAGTGCACATAACCATTAATGCGATTTTGTTTGTTTAGGAACACAATGACTCTATCTGAGGTTTGCGCGTGTGATAAGACTAATTTCTATCTAAAATTTCTCATGAATTTAGAGTAGCCACATGATACCATATATAGAATATAGATAAGGTAAGGGATGTGACTTGTGAGGAAGGGTGAAAGAGACATCATCTACGGACAAATGCACATAACCATTAATGCGATTTTGTGTGTTTAGGAACACAATGACTCTATCTAAGGTTCACGCGCGTGATAAGATTAGTTTCTATCTAAAATTTTTCTTGAGTTTAGAGAAGCCACATGATACCATATATAGAATATAGATAAGGTAAGGGATGTGACTTGTGAGGAAATGATATATAGAATATAGATAAGGTAAGGGAAAGAGACATCATCTACGGACCAGTGCACATAGCCATTAATGGGATTTTGTGTGTTTAGGAACACAATGACTCTATCTGAGGTTTGGGGTGGGGTGACAATGAAATCATGTTGAGCATTAATGGCTAGACTTTAAGCTAATCGGGGTGCTATACTGCTAGTCATTCCAAATAGGACCAGTTGGTGGAACTGTTGGAGGGGGATCGTCTTGGATAGTTTGGATAGTAATCGAGAAAGGCTAAGCCTTGTGGAATAGTTGAGTTCCGGCTAACCAGACTTGTTGTCATCCAATAATTTCTTGAAGGGTTTTGATCGGATTTTACAAGCACATAGTACGTCTCTCCTAAGTAGATGAAAGATGAATAGGTTTTTCACTACAATTGGCTCTAGATAGCGTCCATCTGCTCAACCAGAGTCATATTATGACACTGCTTAAAAAGAAAATTGAATGCACGATTTTATCATAAACTTATATAATATATATTTTATTTGATAAACAATAACGAAATACATAATTATGATAATAATAAATTGAATAAATTGTATTGGCATAATAACTACTATTAAATATAGATAACACCTACATAAAAATTAGATAACACCTAAATAAAAATTATTATTATTTTATTGCGTAATGTAATAATGATAATATTATAACTTCATCAATAAAGTATAGGTGAAGCATTGTTGTTTCCTTCAATTTCAATAATATTGTCACCGTCTTCATCCTATTATTATTATTATTTTTTAAAAGATTTCAATTAGTGTAGCATAATACAATTAATATAACTAGCATGTAACCCATGTATCTTCTCAAAAAGAAAAATGTAACTTATGTAAACGCATAGATGCATTTAAAATTAAACACAATTTCTATCATAAAAATATAAATAATTATTCAAGTTATTTTTTAAAAAAGTAAACGTAATTAGTCATATATTAAAATTCTTACCCAAATTTAATACTACTTATGATAATTTTTTTTTTCTAATTTTTAGCAAGATAGAATGTGTAGTGATCTTTGTTGTGTGATGATTTGTATTGGCACAAAGTTGGATTCTAATTTCAAATTCAAATTAAACTTTCTTTGAGCTTTACCTGTTAATATATATATATATATATATATATATATATATATACACATTTAAAGGGGGGTAAGTTGCAAATAAAGGCCATTGAGGCCATGGGGTTACAATGTGAAAACCGACTAAGGAGTTACAAATGTAAATGGGTGCCATTTGATTACAAGTTTTGGGTTGTAAAAAGGAAGCAAAGCTGAGGTATTTTGGAACTCTTCCTAAAATTAAACCTCTGAGGTATTCTAGAGTAATTCCTAGAATGAAGCCTGCTTTAGAATGGAGTCTTGGCTGCCTTATATAGACTGGAGGGAGCCTTGGAGTCTTCTGAAAATTGCTGGAATCATGGAAGGTGAATTACTTTTACTGAGGTGAAAACTTTTTCCACCGAAAGCAAATAGTGCTTCTGGATGATTATGTCTGTGAATAGTAACTGTTACCGTTCATGAATAGTGACTTGTCCCCTTGCTTTTATGGAGTACTGTTCATCTGTAGTGACTGGTACTGTTAGATGAATAGTAGTCTGTCAAGGAATCTGCTTGAGTGTGGGTATCGTTCATATCAATGACTGGTGCTGATTTTGAATAGTAACTGGATTGGAATCCTTAGGAGGTAAGCACCCACCAAAAAGCTTCTGTCTCCAAAACTCTCAGTACTATCACCACCCAAACCCTTTCATCTCATGGTACCAATCAAGCCCAGAACCTTGATTTTCTCACCATCCTAAATGATCAAGCTGAGAATCTTGATTCATTCATTCTAGCTGATGATTCTTTTGACCCAATCGGTCCCAGTTATCATCATGCATCCATCATAGAAGCAATTGCATCTCTGCATCCATTGTTTTCAAAGATAAAAGGTTTTTAAATAATTATTTGAAAATCTCAAATGATCTAAGTCTTTCTTGACAGGATAAAGAGAAAGCAATATTTAATACCACTAATATATAGATCATGACTTCTTCGGCAGAGAAGAGGAACAAGGGGAAAGCACCAACAAGAGGCTATCCTCAAGACAAACGATAACAGTAGGACAGTCTTTTGTAATACATGAAGGTGCATCCTCTAAGGGAAACCAAAGAGGATCAACATCCCTTCAGGAATTTGTCCTAGCAGAGGTGGCATATTCCAGTGGTGATATGACTATTATTTTACAGGAAGTTTTATCCAGAAAATTCAATATTCACCTAGCCACTCTCTTCCAAAATGGGGACCACCCTACAACGCCTGACACACAGCTCACACGGGCTGACCAAACCAAACCAGGAAGATATCGGGACTTATAGTCATAAGGCCACACAGTGCTCAATTAACAAGTCTCAATAGTATACTTCTGCAGCAAACTTTAGGGCTAAACACATAAACAAGAAGAAGCAGATAACTGGGATGCAAAGGTTAACCTGAACAAATAGTCACAGAATAACAAACAGATAGATTAGAAAGGAGGCTCACCCTACCAACGGTATAGATAAAAGAAGATGACGAAATAGTAACAGATGAAGAAATAAATGAATGGGAATGGAAGAGTTATCACGAAATAAATGTAAAACAAAATATGAGGAATGGAAGATATATCCATGAAAATAATTCAAAATAATTATAATGCTCAAAATAATTGGATAACTATGGCGTCAGTGCCAACCAACTTGATTGAGTTATAAAATATAACTTACAGTTTCGACCGGGCCAACTTGGCTTTGATACCAAAAGGGGGGTAAGTTACAGATAAAGGCCAACTGAGGCCATGTGCGAAAAATAAAGATAAAAGCTGATTGAGGCCATGTGCGGAATATAAAGATAAAGGCCAACTGATGCCATGGGGTTACAAATGTGAAAACTAACTAAGGTGTTACAAATGTAAAGGGGTGCCATCTAATTACAAGTATTGGGTTGTAAAGAGGAAGCAAAGTTGAGGTATTTTGGAACACTTTCTAAAATTAAACCTCTGAGGTATTCTAGAGTAATTCCTAGAAAAAAGCCTGCTTTAGAATGGAGTCTTGGTTGTCTTATATAGGCTGGACGGAGCCTTGGAGTCTTCTGAAGATTGCTGGAATCACGGAAGGTGAGTTGCTTATACTGAGGTGAAAACTTTTTCCATCGAAAGCAAATAGTGGTTCTGGATGATTATGTCTGTGAACAATAACTGTTACTGTTCATGAATAGTGACTTGTCTCCTTGCTTTCTCGGAGTACTGTTCATCTGTAGTGACTGGTACTGTTGGATGAATAATAGTCTGTCAGGGAATTTGCTTGAGTGCGGGTACTGTTCATATCAGTGACTGGTGTTGATTTTGAATAGTAACCGGATTGGAATCTTATCCTGAGTCGTTATTGGTGCTAGTCAAGATGACTCAATTTCTGCCTGAATGGTTTAATCTGTGGAGGCTGCATTAGATGGAAATCCATCATAAGGAGTCCAAAGAGGACCATCACTTTGATCATGCTTATGGTGGATGGCATATTGGTTGCATAATCCATAATATATCAATGGCTCATAGTCTGGTTCCTTTGTGATGAACTGACTAGGATTGATATAACCATTCCTTCTGTGGAGATTTGGGATTGCTGTGGAGTAGGGCTTAGTAGTAAACACAGAAATTTTTCCTTTGGAAAAAGGCTTTCAAGACAGATTGCCATGTTAAGACTATAGAATAAGTTTATGATATAAATAAGGAGTACGAAACATGCTACTTGTTATCCACATCCGCCATTTTACCAAAAGGGGGGTAAGTTACAGACAAAGGCCGATTGAGGCCATGGCGGAAAATAAAGATAAAGGCCAACTGAGGCCATGGGATTTCAAATGTGAAAACCGACAAAGGTGTTACAAATGTAAAGGGGTGTCATTTGATTACAAGTATTGGGTTGTAAAGAGGAGGCAAAGCTGAGGTATTTTGGAACTCTTCCTAAAATTAAACCTTTGAGGTATTTAGGAGTAATTCCTAGAATGAAGCCTGCTTCAGAATGGAGTTTGGGCTGCCTTATATAGACTGAAGGGAGCCTTGGAGTCTTCTGAAGATTGCAAGAATCACGAAAGGTGAATTGCTTTTACTGAGGTGAAAACCTTTTCCACCGAAAGCAAAAAGTGGTTCTGGATGATTATGTATGTGAACGGTAACTATTACTGTTCATGAATAGTGATATGTCCCCTTGCTTTTTCGGAGTACTGTTCATCTGTAGTGACTGGTACTATTGGATGAATAGTAATTTGTCAGGGAATTTGCTTGCGTGCGGGTATTGTTCATTTCAAGGACTAGTGCTGATTTTGAATAGCAACCGGATTGGAATCTTATCCTGAGTAGTTATTGGTGCTAGTAAGGATGACTCAATTTCTGTCTGGATGGTTTAATCTGTGGAGGTCGTATCAAATGGATATCCATCATAAGGAGTCTAAGGAGGACCATCACTTTGATCATGCTCATGGTGGATAGCATATTGGTTGCATAATCCACAATATATCAGTGGCTCATAGTCTGGTTCCATTGTGATAAACTGACTAGGATTGATATAACCATTCCTCCTGTGGAGATCTGGGATTGCTACGGAGTAGGGCTTAGTAGTAAACACAAAAATTCTTCCTTTGGAAAAAGGCTTTCAAGATAGATTACCATGTTAAGACTATAGAATAAGTTTATGGTATAAACAAGGAGTACGAGACGTGCTACTTGTTATCCCCATCTGCCATTTTACCAAAAGGGGGGTAAGTTACAGACAAAGGCTGATTGAGGCCATGTATGGAAAATAAAGATAAAGGCCGACTGAGGCCATGGGGTTACAAATGTGAAAACAGACTAAGGTGTTACAAATGTAAAAGGGTGCCATCTGATTACAAGTATTGGGTTGTAAGGAGGAGACAAAGTTGAGGTATGTTGGAACTCTTCCTAAAATTAAACTTTTGAGGTATTTTGGAGTAATTCCTAGAATGAAGCCTGCTTCAGAATGGAGTCTTGGCTGCCTTATATAGACTGGAAGGAGCCTTGGAGTCTTCTAAAGATTGTTGGAATCATGGAAGGTGAATTGTTTTTATTGAGGTGAAAACCTTTTCCACCGAAAGCAAACAGTGTTTCTGGATGATTATGTTTGTGAACAGTAACTGTTACTGTTCAAAAATAGTGACTTGTCCCTTTACTTTTCCGAAGTATTGTTCATCTATAGTGACTAGTACTGTTGGATGAATAGTAGTCTGTCAAGAAATCTGCTTGAGTGTGGGTACTGTTCACATCAGTGACTGGTGCTGATTTTGAATAGTAACCGAATTGGAATCCTTGGGAGGTAAGCACCCTTCAGAAAGCTGCTATCTCCAAAACTCTCAGTATTATCACCACCCAAACCCTTCCATCTCATGGTACCAATCAAGCCCAGAACCTTGATTTTCTCACCATCCTAAATGATCAAGTTGAGAATATTGATTCATTCATTCTAGCTGATGATTCTTTTGACCCAATCAGTCCCAGTTATCATCATGCATCCATCATAGAAGCAATTGCATCTCTGCATCCATTGTTTTCAAAGATAAAAGGTTTTTAATAATTATTTGAAAATCTCAAATGATCTAAGTCTTTCTTGACAGGATAAAGAGAAAGCAATATTTAATACCACTAATAAGTAGATCATGACTTCTTCGGCAGAGAAGAGGATCAAGGGGAAAGCACCAACAAGAGGCTATCCTCAAGACAAACGACTTCCAGCAGGACAGTCTTTTGTAATACATGAAGGTGCATCCTCTAAGGGAAACCAAAGAGGATCAACATCCCTTCAGGAATTTGTCCCAGCAGAGGTGGCATATTCCAGTGGTGATATGACTATTATTTTACAGGAAGTTTTATCCAAAAAATTCACTATTCACCTAACCACTCTCTTCCAAAATGGGGACAACCCAACAACGCCTGACACACAGCTCACACGGGCTGACCAAACCAAACTAGGAAGATATCGGGACTTATAGTCATAAGGCCACACGGTGCTCAATTAACAAGTCTCAATAGTATACTTCTGCAGCAAACTTTAGGGCTAAACACAGAAACAAGAAGAAATCGATAACTGGGATGCAAAGGTTAACTTGAACAAATAGTCACAAAATAACAAACATATAGATTAGAAAGGAGGCTCAGCCTACCAATGGTATAGATAAAAGAAGATAACGAAATAGTAACAGATGAAGACACCAGAGTCATGCAAGTAACGAAAAAGGGAAATATCTAGAAAGGTGACCATCACCTCCACATTCAATGCTCTATACCAATTGAACTAGCCGCATTTATGAGGAAAAGACACCTGAACAATAACTCAATAGCTCACAACTCTCTCTACCACCTCCAAAAAGGTCCTAATGGGACATGCATCCGAATTATTCCCCTGATACGTACAGATAGAGGGATGAGATACAATGGGAAAGGCTATATAAGGAAAGCTTCCCCTCTAGAAAAGGGGATGAACATTCTACTAACAGAGAGAGAGAAAACAAAAGACCCAATTGTAAAAAAATCAGCTTTGACTATTAATAAACAACCCCTTCTTGGACCTGCTTGAGGAAGAATTTACACTAAATTTGTGTCTCTTTCGTTCATGTTAATTGCGTTAGTCCTATTATCCTCAAGCCTGTAATTCACTTAGCATTGCCTTGAACTCGAGAAACCCGCTCTCTTACAAATTTATTGTATTGGGCTTAAAGTACTAGGTTCCACTATTCTAAGTGGGCTTGGGCCATCTTTCTAGCCCTTACATGTGTGTGTGTGTGTGTGTGTCATTCGGAGTAGACCAAAATGAATTGAAGTGATTTGAATGGACTGAATTGGACAAAATGAAATAAAGTGGACCAAATGGATAGAATAGGACCAAATAGGAACATGGTGGACTGAATAAGAATGAATGAACCAAATAAGACTGAAATGGAGCAAAACGAGACCAAATTGGACCGAAGTAGATATACTAGACCAAAGTAGACCAAATAAGACTGATGTAGACTGAATAAAACCGAAGTGGACAAACTAGACCGAAGTGGACCGAGTAGGAGAAATGTAGACTAAATAAGACTGAAGTGGATAGAATCGACCAAATAGAACTAATGTTGACAAAATAGACTAAATAAGACTAATTAGGACTGAATGGCCCAAATAGAACTGATGGATCAAAGTGGACATAATTGACTGAATGGGACCAATATGGACGGAATAGGACCAAATAAAACCAAAGTAGACAGAATGGACCGAATAGGACCAAAGTAGATAGCAAGGTTCAAAAAGGAACGAATAGAGCCAATGTGGACTGAATAAGACTAAATAGACTGAATTAAACTTAAATCGACAAATAGACTAAATAGGACCGAATTGGACTAAAGAAGACACAGTGGACCAGATAGAACCAATGTGGACCGAATAATACTTTTGAATATTTATCATTTTTATCGCATTTTTAGAGCTTATATTTTTAATTTTTAATATCTATTTTAGTATTTTCTTTGTATTTTTCTAAATTCAAAACTAAAGATTTTAGCACAAATATAATAGAATTTCATACTTTTCAACCCAAAAATTAAGGAAAAAAAAATGAATTTTTGAGCTAAACTTGAAAAGAAAACCTACAAAAAGAATCAATTTAAGACCCAATTAATCTAAAATGGACTGAAGGGGGGCCAAAATTGACTAAGTGGACTGAATTAGACCTAATTGGACCGAAGGTAGACATATCAAACCGAAATAAAATCTCAGGTTGACATCTTGATACACTAATTTACCATAATTGTTTAATTTTTAGGGAGAACAAATTATTTTTAAAAAAAAATTAGACATTATATTACACTAAAAAATAACTATTTATTCTCACACATCGCGCGGGGTATGACTAGTTCTTAAAATAATATAAAGTAACAACAACATAAAATGATTTGAAGGTGAAGGTATTCATAAAGGTACCGCTATTTGAAAACTAAAGGGTGATAGAGCAGTCAAGCTAGCAACCCTAAGTTTGTATTTTTTCTGGGGATTACGGTTATTGCATAAGGAGAGCATTTTGAATTTGATGTATTACAAGTGTCGGCTGTGAGGGATGCACAAGAGCAGTTTAATTTCCCTTTTCCTTGAATCAGAAGTGACTGGAACTTGATAAAAGCAATAACTTTTAGACAAAGAATAATAGAAAAATATAATACTAATTCGATTTGTTACATATGGTACAAGTAATGCCATTTATGATTTACCTGAGGCTCCCCAACCCAAACAAAGGGAATGTATCCAGTGTCTTGTCCATAAGTTACATTACATATGGTACAAGTAGTGCCATTTATGATTTACCTGAGGCTCCCCAACCCAAACAAAGGGAATGGAGGACAATCCAGTGGCTTGTTCATAAGTGCTTTTGTGGTACCAATCAGTAAGGATGATGCTCCGATCATAATCATAGGCAAATGGTTCTGTTAAATTATCAGGAACGGATACACGGATCGATCCATATAGCCTTGATTCTCTTTGCATTCCATAACGTGCATGGTACAGATAAGTTCCAGCCTGAAAATAAGCAAACAGTAAGAAAAACATACATTATTAATTTTGGGACTAATATTTGGGTTATTATTGTAGTTATAGCAAGGGGGAGACAATTGCAGAGACTTTAGCCTTAGGCTACTAGGAAGAAACACTTACCCTATCAACCTTGAACTCATATTTGAAGGTGTCCCCAAGTACTACTGGACATTGAGTCACTCCTTCCGTTCCATCACTCCAAGGTGTTCCAATCTACAACAAATTAAACAGATGAATACACGCACACAATAATAAACATTAAAAACATCAATTTAGATATAAAGTTGGTTTAAGTAGGAAAATATGGAACCTATAATTCTACCTGTCTGATTCAATGCCAATGGATTGAAAGGTTTTTATATAATAATCTGTTTGTAACCTCAAAAATGACTGTATCACCTTCCTGGGCCAAGATTGTGGGTCCTGGAGATTTCCCATTGATCTACACCATGCACACTATGGAATGCAAAGAGAAGCAATCAGGGGACTTGTACTCATACTTTACCTTCCATTTGTAATGCCGAATTCTGGCCACAGCAATTGGAACATATATGAGAAATGTGAACAAACACAAAGCCAGCGGCTTCAACAACATACTTCTGTATTGTCAAATGCTCCAATGGGAGCTTAGCAAAACTCTACTAGGTTGAACTTAGAAGCTCAAAAATGGGTACTGTTAAATGTTCCAATTTGCAATTGCTTTGATGAAAGGTTGGAATGATTAATTTCTATCGACCTTTATATACATATAAAATATACTCCAGGCCATCGTCAGTTTCCCTTTTTATTTATTATTATTTATTTAAGAATCTGCCTTCGTCAAATTTAGTAGGCAAAAAGACAAAAAAAGTGCACTTACAATGAAATTACATCATTGAACTTTCAGTTGAATGGGTAAGACTTGGTTAAAGTGCTTAAGTCCCATTTAAAAAGTTGTGTACTATGTAACTGTTTATGGAATATGCCCTTGAGGTCTTTGAACAATGTATTGAAAAGTTTAAGGCAGTTTGTTTTTTCATCTCAAACTCACATTTTTATATTTTAAACAACATTACATACATTTTTACATTTTTTCACTCACACATATTTAAAAAAACTACAAAAATCTCATCTCAAATTACTCTACCAAATACCCCCTAAGAATCGCCAACTAATTCAGCTATGTCTTGAGTCTTAGTTTTTAAATCTTCTAAAAAGATGTTTTGTTTTTAGTTAACTACTTAACTTATCCACTTGATGTATTCTATTAAAAGAAATAGAAACCTTTTTTTTTTTTTTTTTAATACAAGATAGAATTCTATTCTAGCCTAATCTAGGTGTATATGTGTGTGAAGTTCCTTCCTAGAGACTTAAACCTCAACTTCACAAGCACTTGTACTTGTAAAGTGACCATTACACCAAGAGTGTGCGGTGGTAAAGAAACAGAAACCTAACATGGTAATTATGTGTTATTTTATTAATTAGACCGCATTGATTTTTCTAGAGACTTAAACCTCAACTTCACAAGCACTTGTACTTGTAAAGTGACCATTACACCAAGAGTGTGCGGTGGTAAAGAAACAGAAACCTAACATGGTAGTTATGTGTCATTTTATTAATTAGACCGCATTGATTACCTTTTTTTTTTTTTTGTTAAGTTGCAAAAAGGAAATAGCTTGGAAAGTTTATTTATTTATGTAATCACACTTTTTATATATAAAAAAAAAAAATCTTGACTAAGAAACAAATGGCAGTCGTTCTCCATCCAGGCTGTGTGCTCTTTAATATATCTGAGTCTTGATGAATATATGATTAGGACCAAAATTTAATGTGAATTCATTTTAGAGCCAGTAAGTGCAAATAATACACAACAACTCATTGTAGAAAATTATGCTAAAATTTGTGTTGCACCATGGACCATTTAAGTTATTTGGAAGAAACCGTGGAAATTTCGATATTCTTAATTCCAAATTCATGTCGATTTCGACACTAATGCCAAATTAAAAGCCGAAAATTTCAATTGCATTTTTATTTGTATTGCAAAGATACATTGCATGTTGATGACATCACGGGCGGAACTATTCATTGACTTGTGGGGACCCTGACCCCCTAAAACTATTCAATAACTAATAAATCATGAAAAATATATGAGCCTGTTTGGTAAGGTTGTTTTAATATCGTTGTTTGTATTTTTTAGAAATACGTGTGAGTGAAAAAATGTATGAAAATATGTATAATGTTGTTTAAATACTGAAAATTGTTACTCGAAGTATCTTACCAAAGGGGCCCTATGATCCCCCCCCTCCCCCCCTCCCAAATATTTTCACATGATTCCCATGTAGCTCTCTTACGTTGGATAAATTTTATATTTGTTATTACTTTGGTCCCCCTCATTCTTAAAATTCTAGTTCCGTTCTTGGATGACATTGCATCTTTGAGAATCTTGGGGCCCATTTGTTATTGTGGTTTAAACAACAGTTTTTAGTGTTTAAACAACACTACATGTATTTTTACACACTTTTTCACTCATAAGTATTTTCAAAAAATACAAATAATGTTACTAGAAATCTCTTATTAAATGGGCCTCAAATAGCTGAAATTACTACCAGAAGGCAGAAGGCACATTTAGGCACGTTGACTTACATTTTACTAGAGAAGAAAAGATGAAAATGTCATATTCTATTAATCAGCATGTAGTTTCATGGGCATATGAACACATTATTCATTAATTGCAATATCAGGAAAGCGACAAAATAATGCATACAATGAAGTTTATTTTGAAAACTTGGAAAATACCCCCACTAGATACAAACATCTAAATGTAGATGCTAATATGTAAGTGAATGCTTTAACTCTGGTAGGGTTTATCTTGACAGCTTTTTCGAAGAAGTTTAATTCCAATGATCCTTTAGTGGAGAGGAAGAATAGGCAGTGCAGTTAGCCAAGGTAGAGAAATTCAAGAACATCACAGTCGAAGGGGATGCTGAATCATGTTTTGATGTACTCAATGGAGTCCTAGATGAGATGTTATGGTCTAGCTGACTTGTTATGTGGCGTTGTTAGTCCATATGATTGTGAATACTTTTAAAAAAACAACTGCATGTCATGAATTGAAAATTTTCAAATTTGACAAATGGTAGAGTGCTTAGACACGCACGCTCATGTTGAAAAACATCACCCATAACATGTATGAAATACACATCGAAAATAAATAAAGGTTCTACTTCATATGATATACAAACACATGTTTTTCATTGATTTGAAATTAGGGGTTTTGAAAGAAAACATACATTGATGCATCTACCTTGAAAAATAAAATGATTCTTACCAGAGCTCTTGAATTTTTAGCCAAATCTATGATCCAACTGTTTTTATTTTTTATATTTTTTCTCCTATCAAGATTATGAATTCTTTCTTGAGGAATAGTGCTCCCAATACGTTATATCAATACGTTATATGCAATTACCTAACATACTAAGATATTGACCATATAATATCTCACTACGGTATACAACAAAGTAACCTACATTTGACATTTCGGTCCATATTCCTTTCAAGATTGAAAGTTAATGTGTTTAGCATTCATGAGATTGGTTGTTAAATTAACAATAGTACATAGAATAATGACTCATAGCAACCTAGTTCAATGTATTCCAAATACACCAACATATCAATTAGAAATATCCACTTTCATGATCAAGATAGATTATCATAATTATTACGTTGTAGTCTTATCAGATGAAATACCCAACTTCATCACCAGCTACAAACTAACATTTATTAGTTTACATGGAACTTATGATTTATACATATTCTATATGTTAATTTTATTTCGATACTTAAATCACATGCAATGTATCTCAAAGAATATTGTCTAATGTTCATACAATTTTCAGAAAATGGATACTTTTACAAATTATATAATGTCACACAAATTAAAATTTAGGGCTCAAATCCCAGCAATACAAACATTTTTCTTTTGATTATTTAGGTCTGCCAACTGTGCAGCCCAAAACTTGACCAATAGGGTTAGAGCTTATAATTCTGTTGGGCAGTTTTGAATCTCCTTGGCCTCAAAGGTCCCTATTTTTGTCTCTTATATATTGTCTAAGTAAAAGAAAAATTTCCTTCTCAAAAAAAAAAAAAAAAAAAAGTAAAAGGAAAATTTAGAATACATAATTGTAATTTTTTTGATAACATAGTATTTGAAAATTATGGTCTTTGTTATATATGACAATTACTTTTTAACATCACGTTAGGACAATAATTTTTTTTGCGTAGAAATTGATGTTACTGTAAGATACTTTATCAACCAAGTAAATTGAATTGCAAATAATTTTTATCATGCCTTTATTAATTACAAAAGGCTTGCTCCATCTCTCCCTGTGACAATAGGATCCAATTAGAAAGAAAAAGGATGAGATAGGCCCAAAGGAGGTGGGAATAAGCTCATGTCTTTTTTTTTTTTTTAGAAACAAACACACACACACACATATGTATATAGGAAAAGGAGGATAAGATAAGGGAATACACTCACGCGCCAACACCAAAACTGTGTGCCGGCAGTTAGTGTCGCGGAGCAAATGATAAACTCATTTTCAATATCACACCTTACCAATATGGGACGACTCAACAGGACTGAGTATCTTTTTTTGAGAAACAAACACACACACATATATGTATATAGGAGAAGGGGGATGGGATAAATAAATGTATTTTTTTTTGTTGGTATGGAAAATGCTAAAAACTTTAATATAAAAAAATGTTTACAAACTGAAATGATGATGAATTTGATTCGATAAGTTAAACAATATAATAAATGGAAGATAGGATTTGACTCTTAACATGTTTGGAGCATTGGGCTCCAATCATAAGGTGATGCATTAATCATTGTGATGTGTAATACACATGCAACGCACTCACTTGGTGGGTTGGTTAAGTGAGTCTTCTTATTGATTGTTGGATAATGCACATTCCTTCTTATGGTTTGTTGGTTAAGTGAGTCTCCAAAAATGTTGAATTAGTTTTTCATGATTGCTGACACATATGAGAGAGAGAGAGAGAGAGAGAGAGAGAGAGCTGAATTTTCTTTATTGAACAAAACAATACATTTGAGAGAGAGAGCTGAATTTTCTTTATTGAACAAAACAATACATTAGTGAATCCCAAAAAAATTAGAAAAGCAAGAGTATGGCCTATATTGACATATGAACTATAAAGAATGCAAGAGTCGTAAATAAATAAATAAACATTTGCATTTTGAGTTACACATGTTATTAATCTATACCTACCCCTTAATTTTTTTTTTTTTTTGAGAACAAATAAAAAGTATGATGATTCAGTATTTATAATCTTTACATTGATTAATTATGGCTTGCCAAATCCTTTGGTCTCACCACAGCCCATAATAGATGAAGGCAGTTCCCCCACCTTGTCTACTCCTTCTTCAAACACCACTCCCATGCCCATGTAGAAATGAGCCTCGATATGGCAATGGAAAAGCCAAGCACCTGGGTTATCAGCCTTGAATCTAAGAGCAGTCCAACCATAGGGATGAAGAGGCACTGTATTCTTCATGATTGGATTCACCAAATTGTATTTCTCTGGATCTTTGTTCATGTCAAACTTGCCATCTCCGTAGCCCAGTACCCAAAAATCATGCCCGTGGAGATGCCATGGATGTGTCTCACTATTGCTAACAATCATAGTGTTTGCATTTTGAAGTATAATATCAACCGTGGTATTGAAGCCTAAACGGTAAATGGCATTGCTTGTAGTAGCATTTGGGTTGTTGGACACGTTGTAAATGTCATAATTTACAGAGTCATATCCTTCGGGTGGTGGGGTTTGATTGAACACATGGTGTAACTTATTCTTTAGAGCAATAAGGTAAGGAGTGTTAGGAAGGGTGAAAGAGACATTATTAACTGACCAGTGGCGATAACCATTAATCTCATTTTGTGTGTTTAGGAACACAATGACTCTATCTGAGGTTGTGGGCGGGGTTACAATGAAATCATGGTGAGCCTTAATGCGTAGACTTTGATTCAATCGGGGTGCTGTGTCATTCCAAATTGGACCAGTTGGTGGATCTGTGGGAGGAGATCGCCTTGGATGGTTTGGATAGTAATTGAGAAAGCCTAAGCCTTCAGAGGTATTGACCGGAGTCCGACTAACCACGTTTGTTGTCATCCAATAATTTCTTGAAGGGTCTTGATCGGCTTTTATAAGCACAGAGTATGTCTCTCCAGAGTATATGAATAGGTTTTTCACAACAAATGGCTCTACATAGTGTCCATCTGCTTCTACCACAGTCATATTATGACCCTGCTCAAAAATAAAATTGAATGCACATCATCAGTGCGTTGCAAAACCATATGTATGCATGTCACACTAAAACATCACATGGTTTGTAAGGAAAATGCAAAAATTATGGTAAATTTTACTGCAAAAATCTTACAAATTGAAATAACAATTAATATACTGCATCAGCGGCATATTAAATAAATTTCTGAAAAATGTTAAAACTACAACCAATTTTTCTATAAATTACAAAGTGACTGGACAATGAATGTGATTATTTCCATTTTCATATTATATAAAGTGAATGTTGAATTACATTTTATCGATTGATAAAAAATCAATGCGTAACATTTATGTAGTAAAATTTTTAGTATCTTAGTATCATTCAAATTTCTATATTACTTTTCTGCTTTGCATTTAAAAGTTGACACATCATTTTATAAGATTTGTGTGGAAAAATATGAAGTAGTTGTAAGTTGTGACATCATTTTTTTTGTTTATAATTGAGGAACCTTCGTAGTATTATTATCCATATATACTAAGAATAGCATAAAATGATTTGAAGGTGAGAGGCGTTCATAAAGGTTACCTCTATTTGAAAACTAAGGGCTGATAGAGCAGTCAAGCTAGCAACCCTTAGTCTATATGTTTTTCCTGGGATTACGGTTATTGCATAAGGAGAGCATTCTGGATTTGATGTATTACATGTGTCGGCTGTGAGGGATGAACTAGAGCAGTTGAATTTTCCTTTTCCTTGAATCAGAAGTGACTGAAAAAAGATAGAAGCAATACTATTAGATAAAGAATAACAGCAAGATATAACACTAATTCGATTTTTTACACATGGTACAGTTAGTGCCATTTACCTGAGGCTCCCCAACCCAGACAAAGGGTTTGTTGGACAATCCAGTGGCTTGTTCATAAGTGCTTTTGTGGTACCAATCAGTAAGGATGATACTCCGATCATAATCATATGCAAATGGTTCTGTAAAATTATCAGGAACTGATACACGGATTGATCCATATAGCCCTGATTCTCTTTGCATTCCATAGTGTGCATGGTACAGATAAGTTCCAGCCTGCACATAAGCAATACATTATAAATTATGACCTTTCATTAATCTGTTGATGAATGACAACAACTACTTTGTTATTATTGTTGTTACAACAGGGTGAACATTAAAAAAAGAACAAAATTGCGGAGATTTTAGCCTTTAGGCTACTAAGAAGTAACACATACCCTATCAACCTTGAACTGATATTTGAAGGTGTCCCCAGGTACTACTGGACATTGAGTCACCCCTTCTGTTCCATCACTCCAAGGTGTTCCAATCTACAACAAATTAATCAGATGAATACACGTACACAATAATATATGAATACATCAGTTTAGATATGAAGTTGGTTCAAGTAGGAAAATATGGAAACTTAAAATTCTACCTGTCTGATTCCATGCCAATGGATTGCAAGGTTTTCTAATAATAGTTTGTTAGTAACCTCAACAATGACTGTATCACCTTGCTGGGCCAAGATTGTGGGTCCTGGAGATTTGCCATTGATTGTAATGACCAGCTTCTTATACAGTCAGGGGACTTGTACTCATACTTCACCTCCCATTTGTAATGACGAATTCTGGCCTCAGCAATGGGAGCGTATATGAGAAATGCAAACAAAGACAAAGCCAGCAGCTTCAAAAACATACTTCTGTATTGTTAAATGCTCCAATGGGAGCTTAGCCAAAGTGTACGAGTTAGAAGCTCAAATCGGGTGTTGAATGCGCCAATTAGCAATTGCTTTGATGAATGATCTTGTTTGATTGGAATTATTAATTTCTGTCAATATATATAGACATACTATAATATTATTATATATAATACATTTTCCAAGCTTTGTCAATTATTTCGTTTAGAATCAGTACTTTTTGTCAATTGAGAGTTTGAGACCATGAAAATTTCAAAGCCGTGGGGCTAAAAGTACACTTCTGCCAATTGAGACCGTAGAAATTTCAAAACAGTGAAATTACCTCGTACATTCATATGAAAATCATTGTATTATTAACTCCATTAGCAAGCAACTCCGGAACATCTGTTGATGTGATATTTTCTCGGGGATGTTGAGCAATCAAAGCCAATCTTTCAAAACTTTCCAAAGATTATTTTTTATTTTTTTTTTATTTTGAAAAGATTAAAATTTTTTTTTATTAGATGTGAATTTTAAAAATCTATCAATTAGATAACATGTTTTTAGTGTATCTTCTATGTTAGTAAAATTTCATGAGAATCAAAGATTAATAGCTATATCATCAATCAAATGTTTAAATTTCAAGTTTTGTGATATAAATTTATGCATAAAAATAAATTTATTAATTGAATAAAAATTAATATTCAATTAAAAAATTTAACATATGTATTAAGAATATAAAGAAAATGTAATCTAATAATTAGATTTAAAAAATCCACACCTACTTAAAAAGATATAAGAGGAGTTTGTTTGAAAAGAAACTTTGTCATATATATATACATATATAGTAAAGAAGTGGCGTCAATCTTTAATTAGACTATTCTAATTAAAAAAATAAAAAACAATGGACTGATAGTGATAGTGTTGTGGGTGAAATAATTGAAGACTTTCAAGTGTAGATCACATTCCAAGTATCCCTTTTTTTTTAAAAAAAAATAATGAATTAAAAAACTTTTAAATCTACCTTACAAACACTTGTTTATTTTTTTATTTTTTAGTTTATTTAAAGTTTTGAATTTATTCTCTTGATTTATTTAAGAGAAAAGTTAACGGATGCACTAAGAGTATTTGTTAATAGATTATTTTTAGAAACTTTTTATGTGAAACTAAAAAATAACTAACTCTATAAAAACTTTTTATATTTTTCATGAAAATAATATTAAAATTTTCCCAAAATTGTGTATTTATATTTTCTATGAAAGTGATACTAAAATTTTGCTAAAATATTTTATTAACAAATGTTCAAAACTGCCATTAAGCGGAAGATGAGACAACATGGTTTCTTAGAATTTGAAATTCTGACCCAGAAAAGCTAACTTCGTTTAATAATAGGACTATAATGATAATCAAACCGCGTTGATTACCTTTTTTTTTTGTCAAGGCGCTAGAATGAAATAGCTCGGAAAGTTCTTTTACGTACTTTTTTTAATATATTTTTTATTATTAAGAAACAACTTGCAGATGTTGAAAAAGTTCTCCAACCAGGCTTTGTGTTCTTTATAATTTTTCAGTCTTGATGAATATATGATATGGAACAAAGTTTAATGTCAATTCTTTTTAGAATCAGTAAGTGTAGAGAGAGAATATAATTTTCAAAATTCACCCATGACAGTATTACTATTAGAACATAATAATAATAATAATGATAATAATAATAATAATATAATACACAACAATTATTTCAATAAATATGAAAAATGTAATGTAGATTACGCTTTAGAGTTATTATAACTTGTAAGTGAAGAATGCCAAGAAAAGCTTAAGGTTCCAGAATGAAGAAAAGTATAAGCCCCTTAAATTTCTTCTTTCTTTTTCTTGACCGTTGAGCTGGTCCGCAATGCTAAGGTCAGTTGGTATAAATTTCTGAAAATTACACACAAACAAGGACAAGAGGTTTCTTAATTATATTGGTCAGAAGTCGTAAAAGACTGTCTTTTTGGAGAAATCTCAGTCTTATAATTTTTTGTTAAGCACCAGCAGGGCCTATATATATATATATACAAATTATGCTAAAATTATAGTAGTATCTTTTAAAGTTTGTGGTGCACCATCACCATGTACCATTATTTGGAAGAAACAATGGCAATTTCGACTTCATGTTGATTTTGACAGTATTAATGCCGAAAAATTTGTTTTCATTTTTATTTGCAGAGATGCATTGCATGACGATGAAATAGCATCCTCGACAATCAAATAGCTGAATTTAATACCAGAATGATGTGTATTATTCAAAGTTTGTGGTGCACCATGCACCATTTAAGTTATTTGGAACAAATAGTGGAAATTTAGACATTCTTAATCTCAAATTCATGTTGATTTTGACACTAATGTCAAATTAATGCCGAAAAATTGGTTTGCATTTTTGTTTGTTTGGCAGAGATGCATTGCTTGATGATAACATCGCATCTTCGACAATCAAATAGCTGAACTTACTACCGAAAGGCACATTTAGGCACTTTAACTTACTAGAGAAGAAATCATGAAAATGCCATATTCTAATGTTACAAAGAAATATAATTCCTCTTTATCTATTAATCAGCATGAAGTTTCATAGGCATATGAACACACTATTATTATTATTATTATTATTGGAACATCATAAAAGCGACAAAAAGCATACAAAGAAGTTTTTTTTTTATTATTCCATTAAAAAATATTTAGTTTGTAAGCTTGGGAAGTACCCACTAGATATAATCAAAATAATTGTAGATGCTGGTATTTCAGTGAATGCTTTAAATTTAATAGTAGAAGTCCGAGATGAAATAGCTAGGGTTTATTTTGACAACTTAATTTGCCAAAGAAATTCAATTCCAATGATCCTTTAGTAGAGAAGCAGAATGGAATATTGGGCAATGCCATTAGTCAAGGTAGGGGAATTCAAGAACATCACAATGTTGTATTAATTTCTCTCTTGCCCCTTCTGTTTGGGAGGCTTGGTTGAGAGACTCTAGGAAAGAAATTATTAAGTTATGCTAACGAGTACCCTTAAAGTAATGGTTAACAATTTATTTTAAGAAATTTTTGACACCACTTTTATAAGGAAAAAAAAAAAAGCAGTAAAAACATTAATTACATTTTTTTTTCTTTTTTTATAATTTTTTTTAAAACAAATTGTTAACTATTACTCTAAAGGCATCCATTAACATTCCTCAGAAACAAAAAGCATTCTAGTTTTCTATTTTCTAAATAAGATCAAAAAAGCATTTATGTACACCTTGGAGACTAAGGCTGCAAGTTATTCCCGTCATGATTAGAAATTAGAATATTAAAATAATGTGTTCTTTTAATATTGATAACCTACGTTTTGACGTTTGAGTTCACATTCCTCTACAGATTGGGAGTTAATTTGTTTAGCATTCATGAGATCGATTGTTTAAGCGACAATAGTTTTTAGAACAATAAATCACAGCGGTCCAATTTAATTACCAACTAAAATCTTATATTTATGAATTTACAAGGAATTTATGATTTGGATATTATTTTATACGTGAATTTTATTTTCATACTTAAATCACATACAATACATTTCATGGACTATAAACAATGTCCAGTGTTCATATAATTTTTAGAAAATAAAACACTTTTTTTAATAAAATAATGTCACACATTGAATTTTAGGGTTCAAATATCAGCCACACACAAACAATTCTCTAAAACGTTAATTTTGAACAAAAATCGTGAGTTGAAGATACAATTTTAGTCTTGAAATTGTTTTTTCAACTCACAATTTCAGTTTTAAAAAAATGTGGGTAATAGAGTATGTGTCACAAATACTACCATTTGATTAGCTTAAAAAAAAAAAAAAAACAAACAAACACTACCACTTTGATAAACTATGGGCGCCTACCAAATCCTCTGGTCCGACCACAGCCCATAATAGATGAAGGCAAATCTCCCACCTTGTCTATTCCTTCTTCAAACCCACCCCCATTCCCGTAAACAAATGAGGCTCTATATGGCAATGAAAAGCCCAAACACCTGGGTTATCTGCCTTAAACCTTAGAGCAGTCCAACTATAGGGATGAAGAGGCACTGTATTCTTCATGATTGGATTCAACAAATTGTAATTCTTTGGGTCTTTGTACATGTCAAACTTGCCAGTTCCATAGCCTAGGACCCAAAAATCGTGCCCAGGAGATGCCATGCATGTGTCTCACTACTGTTAGGAGTCATAGTGTTTGCATTTTGTAGTATAATATCAACTGTGGTATTGAAGTCTAGCCGGTAAATGCCATTGCTAGTAGTACCATTTTTGTTCTTAGCCACGTTGTAAATGTCATAGTTTACAAAGTCATATCCATTAGGTGGTGGGGTTTGATCAAACACATGGCCTAACTTCAGCTTTAGTGCAATAAGGAAAGGGGTATCAGGAACGGTATAAGATACATTATTCACGGACCAGTGGAAATAACCATTAATGAGATTTTGTGTGTTGAGGAACACAATGACTCTATCTGAGGTTGGAGGAGGGGCAAGGATGAAACCTTGGCGAGCCTTAATGGCTAGACTTTGAGCGAATCGGGGTGCTGTGTCATTCCAAATAGGACCATGGGTGGAACTGTTGTAGGGGATTGCAGTGGATGGTTTGGATAGTAATTGAGAATGGCAAGACCATTTGTGGTATTTGGAGGCCGACTAACCACATTTGTTGTCATCCAATAATTTCTTGAAGGCTCTTGATCGGCTTTTATAAGCACAGAGTATGTTTCTCCAGAATATATGAATAGGTTTTTCACTACAAATGGCTCAACGTAGTGTCCATCTGTTTCAACCACAGTCATATCATGACCCTGATTATAATGAAAAGGAAAAACAATATTTATTATCAATGGGTTACAAAACTATACGCATGCATCTCATGTTAAGACATATGGTTTTGAAATCTCGACGATTCAAAGAACTAGAAAATGAAAAAATTTTAGTTTTTTAAGGTTTGACTAAGGTTCAATTGATGTCAAATTACAATGATATTATAATTAATTAAAATAAAAATAAAAATAAATAGATTAGAATTGTAAAATTAGAAGAATTGAATCCAAATTGTTAAGAAATTTAAATAACTTTTAAATGTATTTCACAACTTTTGTATGTAAGACAAATAAAAAATAATAAACTATAAAAAAAATAATGTATTTATTATTCTAATACAAAAGTATTTCACTACTTTGATATAAAAATAAAGTCATTTACAAAATATATATATATTATATATATATATAATGTATTTTTCTTTATTTGGATGGTCAAGTGTGGGACTATTTTAGAATTCGAGAATTAATTATTGAATATTCTGAGAGTATTATAAATACGTACTTCCGACTTTCACATAAATTTGTAGATCTTACTGTATATTTAATTAGTAAGACTTACTATTATGTGAGATGATGGAATATATATTTATGATTCTCCAGAAATATTATATAATTACTCCTTCAAAAGTTGTGAGAGAAGAGTTAAATTTAAATAAATATGATTATTTTTGGAAACTTCCACCATCCATAGTTCGCCACATGGGTGAATTGCAGGTAAAGTTGTGTAATTGGGTGTGGCACCAAAATTTCTCTATTCTTTTTTTTTTTAGCTTACACAAACTCCTTTGATACTCTAATGTTGGCATGTTAGTCTTACAAAATATTAAAGCCAGTCTTATTGGTGAACTGTGTGAACAGTTTTGAGGTTCACTAGTTGAATTTATGGTCTAAACACTCTAAGTTACATTTATATTTGATTTCTTGTGATTAAAAAACCGGCCAAAAGGTCAATTTGCGGTTTTCGTAGTTTGTCCGTCCAGTCTAATCCATGCTTAACAACCCTAGTTAGGATCATAGTTTCTGAAATACAAAATTTATATTGTATATAATACGTACATATGTTTTTTGTAATAAAAAATTCTCATTTACCAGACAAAACAAAAATATTTTTATTTTGAACACAAATTTTCTGCCAATATTAATAATTTGATAGTTACAATAAGAGGAAAGAAATGATTCAAATTCTGATCCTTCTAATAAAATAAAGCAAGTTATGTCATTGGGATGCAAGACTCTTTGCACGTTTATTATAATTAAATGTATAAAACACGTATTGAACAATAATTCGCGTATTATACTTGGACAAATATATATATCTTGGCAACAATAATGATGAGTTTGTATATTTATTATATAAAAAATTATATATATATATAATATATATATATATATATATATATATATATATATATATATATATATGACATAAGCTGGATCTTTGGGAGAAGCTTCGTTTCAGTCTAGATTTAATGTAGGGGAAGAGCACCAGATCATGGATATTACACCTAGGGGTGTCCACTACCAGGAGCAACCGACCCACCCGCCCGAACCGAAGCTCCACGGGCAGATCCGTATCAACCTATGGTCGATCACGGGTTGCCAAAAGAAAAAAACCAAATATTTCGGTTCGGATTCGGATTTCAAAAAATTTCACCTGTAAAATCCGAACCGACCGAATTATTTATATAAAAAATATATTTTATAAGATTTGACAACACCTGCAGGGACAGCCTATACTCAGCAGCCCAACAATGCCCAGCCTGAGTCTCAAAGAAACTTTTTCTCACACACCATCCCAAGATCCATATCAACCGTCCATCTTAAATTGAAATTTAAAATCAATGGCCTTGATGAGAGACCAACTGAGCTTGATACGATTGATTAGGCATTACACAGTGGCACAATAGCCCATTTTAAATCAATGGTTAAAATCAAAGATGAAGAGCCAATCTAACGGTGAGGGATAAATGGGAAAGATCTGATATCTCTCTATGCCTCTCGGCTCTCACAAGTCTCTTCATCAGTTTTCACTTCAGACTTCAGTTCAGAGACAAACGGTCATGGCTTTGGCCTCCCATTCACGCCTCCTCCCCTTTTCACTCTTCCTCGCCTCTTCAGTCTTCACTTCTTCAGTCTCAGACTCTCAGTTCTTTACATGGCTCTCTCAAGCTCTCTCAAACTCTCAAGCTCTCTCAAACTCTCACACTCTCTAAAGGCTATACCATTTCTCTAAGTCCAAAGTCTAAACCGTCTCACACTCTCTTCACTGAGTCAGTAAGGTAATTGTTCTCTCTTTGTTTCTTTTTTGTTAGTCTCGTTGGTTTGTTATGGAAATCAAGTGTTAAAATCAAATAAACCCATAGATTCATACTATGAAACCCAAACTAAAAAAAAAACTTAGAAACCCTAACTATTTTACATTTGTTCTTTGTTCTTTTCTTTAATTAATTTTGATCCAGTTTTAATTTATTCAGGATTGAAAGTTGACTCCAAGTATCATTTTTTGCCCTCAAGTTTGAACCCTCACACCCACGGCTTTAAGGTATGGTTTGTTAATTATGTAATGCTTGTAAATTGTAGTGATACCCAATTATGGTGCTCTTCACTTAAATCCAATGAGTATTACAATATATGGTTTGGTTATTATTCCATTCTCGGGTTTCCTAAATGAATTGTTAACATTAGACATTATTTTTTTATTTGGTTTATTTGAGTTCAAAACATGGAGTTTAAATGTTTAATGTTGTGAACTGGTAACTTTCTATTGCAAGTCACCTTTAAAAAGTTAAGATTTTTAAGGTGGACAAAAAATTTGAGATGGAGGGAGTGTATGATTTTTTTTTTTTTTTGAGTAAATTTTGTGCATCTATTATTGTTGAAGTTTTTGGGCATTTGTTGCTCTTGTTGATTGTGAGACACTACTACTGGCACGCATGTTAAGATTTGAAGTGGTTTTATTTTGTACATAGTGTGGAAGACATTTTGTGCTTAGTGTGGTTTTATTTTGTGCTTAGTGTGGAGGACACTACTACTGCCTACTGGAGACATTTGTTTTATTTTATAGACATTGAAAAACTTGGATCAATTGAAATCAGTAATGCTTCACATCTTGCTTGAGACTTGAGAGCCTTTATTTTTTTTATAATCATTTAATAAAGATTCATTACTTATAAAAAAAACTACGGGAACTTTCACTTTGGCTTGCTTTTTTGTAAACTAATCTAACTGATAGAGTATTTTTTTGATGCATTAATGTGGCTTGCAGATGCTTTTGCTTTTGCTTTTCTATTAGTTTGTAGCTTTGTATGTTCTCTATTGCCCAAATTAGACAAGATTTATTTAAAAAAGGAGCTGTCCTTACTATAGGTAATAAAATACACTAATTAACTTCAAGATTGTGAGATTTTATCCCCTAACTTTAGAGGACAAAACAGGCTCTCGAACTCATTAATAGGTTCAAGGAGGCATCTCATTCCTTATGCATAATTGTGGTGTCAAAGGATATTGTGGGGATGTGTTAAAAGACATTGAGGCTCAAGAAGCCTAGATATTTTGTATGTCCATACTAGTGTAGTTTAACATAGAGATAACTCCTGTGTATCATGGTTTTTATTTTTGAAAACTAGATGCCAGTTCAATTGGAAACTTAACCCTCAATTGTTTATCTAACCATAATTTCACTAGGGCTCATAAACTCTCCATGCTAATAGTAACAAAGGGTTATTATTCATTCAGAAAAACCTAGTATTTAATTCTGTCTGGGTTACAGACCTAACCTAGTATTTAATAAAATAAAAACCATATTTCTCACAAGCTTAAGACTTGTATCAATGCCTAAGAGTACGAGTGATCAAGATCAGGCAAAGGTTAACTAAGTAGAAAGAATAGTTCGTCATTTGTCCCCCTCCCCCCTCAACAAGGAGAAATCAAATAACATAATCCTAAATTATCTTTCCAAAAAGCTTAATTTCTGTCTTTAACTAAGATACTTTTGTAAGTTTGCTAGCAAGAACTGAAAGCCCCAATTAATCTTAGAAAAAAGATAATCACATAAAAAAAGTAGTTGCAATTTGATTATAACTTGAGAAAGAGGAGCTATGAGCTAGGAATTCAACCTTCTGTGATCAAAACGATATAATGAGAATTCCTCAGTTGTAAATTGTGATCATAAGAGCCTAGTCAACCACAAGGAGAGATTCGATTAGATAGTTCCGTTTCTCTAAATTTCATTCTTTCCATAAAGCCATTTACTTGCACAGCAACCAAATACAACAGAACAAAAATTGAATCAATCATCAACTAAATTTACCAATTTCCATCTTTTTCTTGATTGCCCTTTGACCATGATATTATGGAGTTTTAGTTTACCTTATGGAAGTTTAGTTACCTTGCTTTGTTTTTAACAAATTTAACACCAGGAAGTTGATTATATGAGAAGATTGTTATAATGTGGCTATTCCTAATTTTGGTTTGTGTGGTTATCATTTATTATTATTAGTTTATTACTATTAAAGCTATGAATTATACTTGTTACTCTAGTTTTTTTATGTGTATCTTTGTTTTTTTAGGTCATGGAAACCTTAGCTAATGAACCCTCTCTCCAAACACCAGCTGCTACAGAAGATGTTGGTGCTATTCCCACCCAAGTTGAAGATTCTGCTGCTACCCAAGCTGAAGCAGTTGCAACTGCTGAGTTGCCCCCAGTTCCACCATGCCAAGTGAGTATGACAGCTCCTGTTAGTCGTACTTGTAGTGGTAGGAAAAAGTCACTTGCTTGGGCTTATTTTGAAAAAGTAAAGATAGGTGAGGGTGATTCTAGTAAAATTAAGGTTGTTTGTAATTTTTGCCAAAAATCGTATAATGCTGATAGTAAGAGTTGTGGTACTAGTAATTTGTTAGCTCATGTGGTAATATGTCTCAAGAATCCTAATAGAGATGATCTAGTTAAAGGGTAGAAAACATTAGCTTTTGAACCCAAAAAGGATGGAGATGATGGATTCCACCTTGTGTCAACAACCTTTTCTGTTGAGGCTTCTAGAAAGGCATTGGCCGAAATGATTATAATTGATGAATTGTCTTTTAGGTATGTCGAGGGATATGGGTTTAAGAAGTATGTTACTACTTTACAGCCTAAGCTTCGATTAAAGGATATCCCATCTCGCTAAACTGTGGCTAAGGATGTGATTGACATTTATAATAGTGAGAGAGATAAGCTAAGGAAATCTTTGAAGGGTTGTAGGGTGTGTCTTACTACGAACACATGGACTTCTATTCAAAATTTAAATTATGTGTCTCACATGTCACTTTATTGATGATGCTTGGAAATTACATAAGAGAATTTTAAACTTTTGTCAAGTTGAAGACCACAAGGGGGAGACTATAGGTAGAAAAATTGAGATGTCACTGCGTGAGTGGGGTATTGATGGGATATTTACCTTGATAGTAGATAATGCTAGCTCAAATTTAACAACAATTAAATTTTTGCAAAGGGTGACTAAAGATTGAAATGGGACAGTTTTGGGAAATGAGTACATGCACATGAGGTGTTGTGCTCATATCCTAAATCTTATTATGGGGGAGGGTTTGAAAGAGATTGATGTATCTGTTGCTAAGGTGCGTGAAGCTGTGAGGTATGTGAAGTCCTCACCCAATAGAAGTCAAACTTTTAGGAGTTTTATGGAGAGGTTAGGTATGGAGTCCAAGAGTCTTCTTAGTTTAGATGTACCTACTAGGTGGAACTCGACCTATATCATGTTAGAAACTGCTGAAAAGTTTGAGAAAGTGTTCATTCGAATAGATTTTGAAGATGATGATTATTCTTTGTACTTTAGGACTAAGGAAGATAGTGGTGGTTTGGGATCTCCGTGTATGGCTGATTTCCAAAATTGCAGATCATTTGTGACTTTCTTAAGGTTTTTTTATAATGCAACGAAGAAATTCTCTGGTTCTTTGTATGTTACTTCAAATACCTTTTATGATGAGATCTTTGTTATTCAGGAGAGTATTTCCAATTTAGTTAAATCCCAAAACACTCTCTTGAAAAACACAGCCACAAACATGCTAACTAAATTTGAGAAGTATTGGGGGGAAGGGGAGAAAATTAATCCTCTTTTGTATGTGGCTGTGATTCTTGATCCACGAAAAAAATTGAGGTTTTTGAAGTTTTCTTTTTCTGAAATTTATGGGAATTTAGTTGCTGAAGTGATGGTTGATAAGGTGAAAGATCTTTTGTCCAAGTTGTATAATTTTTACTCTTCTATTCATTCACCAAATGTGCAAGAACAAAGTGAGAGTGAGAGGTCAGAATTGGAAAGTGATGGTAGTGATCTATATGTGATGGTTCACTCGCGATATGAATGTTTTTTGGAAGTTGAGCAATCTGTAGGTTGTAGTAATAAGCTTGAGAAGTATTTGGCTGAAAATTGTGATGGGAGAAAGGATGTGAATTTTGAGATATTGGAGTGGTGGAGGGACAATTGTAGTAGGTACAAAGTGTTGTCTAAAGTTGCTAAGGATGTGCTGGTTGTACCAGTTTCCACTGTTGCATCTGAGTTTGCATTCAGCACTGGTGGTCAAATTGTCGATCCATTTCGAAGTTCACTATCTCCTTTCGTGGTTCAAAACCTTGTATGTTCACAAAATTGGCTTCAAGCCACAATTCCAATCTCTCATCGCCGGTCAAGGGATGATGTAGAGGCATTGGAGGAGGAGTTACTTGACTTAGGTAATATGTTTAAATTCTGAAATTTAGTCTATTAATTTTATTGAATGTCTTGTGTATTCAAGCAAAATTTAATTTATTGTGTTTATTTCCTATTCTTTTCTAGTTTTAAATGAACAACCAACAGCAAGTGCAACAGCAAATTCCAACTTAAGCAAGAGTTCCACTTCTGGCAAACAACCCTTAATTAGCATTGATGATTAATCGCTAACTTGGTATGATTCTGGCTTTAGCCCCCTACTATTATAAACTTGGTTTCCCTACTAGCTAGTCTTGTATTTGGTACTAATTTATTGTTTATTCTGTCTATTGTAGAATGATGGTAATTTATTTTGTAAAGAAGGCAGCTTTTTGGGAATATTTTGGAAGCTTTTTTGGACACGTCACTTTTCTAACTTGTAACGATACTCAACTGTCAATGCTTATAGAAAAAAAATCTTAGTTCATAGGTTTTCTCTTCTATTGGTTATAGACTTATAAACTTTAGAGTAGTCATTCAATACTTTGGAAAAGCTATTTTTTGGAAATACCTATGGTATTTGATTGTTGTAAGTAATTATGGGTTACCAAGCTTTCTGCCTTAATGGGTTACTACCCAAAAACTTGCAGTAACTGCCTCTATGGTAGTATTGGAGTTTATTTGTTGCTAGAAATATTTTTTGTTATGGTTGACAGGTTTTATAGGCGTTGAGCTACTAGCTTACTGCCTTGGTGCTTATATAAATTTTTGTGGTTAATGTGGGAAAGGTTATGTATGTGGATTGATAGGTGTTACATGTTTCAGATCACAAGTGATAAAAAAATAAAAATAAAAAAAGAAAAAAAAAGAAAAAGAAAAAAAGAAGCATTTTTGTGTGTTGTGTTGATCACAGTAATGAAAAGAATAGGCATTTTTGGACATTTTAGATATGTCCTAATTGAAGCCCTATTTAAAATAAGTTTAATAACAATAGGCCCATTTGAAAATATAGCGAATTTCAGTTGCCAAACCGAGTAATTTGGGCTAAGAAGGCCTAAAAAAAATGAAATTATCAAATTTTAATAATGTAAAAAATTCCGGCCCAATTTGAAGCCCAAACCAGTCAATCCAACAACTCTAACCCGTACAACCGATTATCCGAAATGTCAAATCCGACCTGAATATTCGGTCGAATACGGGTCTGGAATTCAGTAACCCGAACCAATCAGGTCGAGTTCGGTTTGGGCTCAAAACCGACCCGACCCGACCCGTAGACAGCCCTAATTACACTAGTGAAAATCTTATTCCCATGAGAGAGAGAGAGAGAGAGAGAGAGAGAGAGAGAGAGGTTTTTTTCACATGACTTTTTTAAAATTAAGAGCATACTTATAAATAAAAAAATATCTCACATCCTTTTTTAAAAGGAGGAAAAAAAATATTTCATTAAATTTGCGAATTTAACAAATTTAGTAATAGTATGGGTACTTTTTATATTACCAATAAATTAGGAGAGATATTGTTTGGTTTTAAAGTTTTAGAGGGGGTTTGAAATGAACCCAATAATTAACAGAGAAAAGTGCAATTAACCATTTAAATCTTGAACTAAATTAAATGAGTATGTATTCAGTACCTTTTATTTATATATATATATAATATATATATATATATTATATATATTATATATATATATATATATTACTAACTATGGTTAGGATAATAGTTAAGTATTTATATTTAGTCTTTTTTTTATTTTTAGAATGCTAAGTATTTTTAACACACACAGAGGGGGAAGTTTTTAAAGAAACTTATAGTAGTGTATATCTAAAAAAACCTAACTCTTGGATACATAACACAGACTTTAAACATCTTTAACTCACACTCATTTTTCAATGTGAGATTAACCCACTATTTTTTTCTTTTGAGAATCCTAAGGGGGTGTTTGGTTGGTGTTTTCAAACAATCATTTTTAATTTTTAAACAATATTTCATGCATTTTTACACACTTTTTCATCCACACGTATTTTTACAAATATTTTCAAACAACAATTTTCAATTTTTAAACACATATACCAAATGGGCTCTAAGTGTTTTTTTGTAGTATCAATATAAATGAACTTAGCATCTAAAAAAAGTATAGGTGATCTTGAATTCAAATTTTGTCTCTATTATACTTTTAGTAAGCGCTTAAACTTTAAGGATAATCGCAAAGTATTATACCATAAAGGATCATGCTAACGAATGCCCTTAGGGTATTGGTTAACAATCCATTTTAGGAAAGTTTTAATACCACTTTTATGAGAAATAAAAAAAGCTGTTAAAATATTATTTGTTTTATTTCATTTTCCGATAAAAACTTTTATGAAATGGATTATTAACGAATGTCCTTAGTGTATTTGTTAGCATTTCCCTATTATAAATAACATAAAATTATTAGAGATGATACTGTTCACCAAGGTTACCTCTATTTGAAAACTAAGGGATGACAAAGAAGTCAAGCTAGCGACCCTTAGTCGATATATTTTTCCAGGGATCACTGTTATTGAATAAGGAGAGCATTCTGGATTCGATACATTGCAAACTCCAGCTGGAGAGGGTACACTGGAGCAGTCGAATTTTCCTTTTCCTTGAATCAAAAGTGACTGAGAATTGAAAAAGAGAGAGAGAGAGAGAGAGGAGAAGCAAGAACTAGATTAGACAAATAACAAGTAATATAATACTAATTTGATTTGTCAAATATGGTATAAGGAGTACCTGAGGCTCCCCAACCCAACAAAGGGAATGGAGGACAATCCAACAGCTTGTTCAGAAATGCTTTTGTGGTACCAATCATCAAGGATGATGCTCCGATCATAATCATAGGCAAATGGTTCTGAAACTCCATCAGGAAGTGATACTTGGATTGATCCATATAGCCCTGCATCTCTTTGCATTCCATAGTGCGCATGATACAGATAAGTTCCAGCCTAGTACATAAGCAAAACATGGATTATGATCAAATTGAAGAACAAATTAACTACCAAACTTGAAAATAAATCACTGGTACTCCTTTGTGTGTGTGTGTGTGTGTCTTAATTAGAGTCAATTGCAGAGAGGTTTCAGACTGCTACTAACAAGTAACACATACCCTCTCCACCTTAAACTTGTATTTGAAGGTGTCCCCAGGCACTATTGGACATTGAGTCACCCCTCCTCTTCCATCACTCCAAGGTGTACCAAACTGCAACAAATTAAACAGCCGAATACACATTAAAACAAATCATAATAAACAAACAAATAGATAAATAAATACATCAATATATAATTCAACCTGTTGGATTCCATGCCAATGGATTGTTACGCCATCTGTAAATAGTTTGTTTGTAACCTCAACAATGATTGTATCACCTTGTTGGGCAAAGATGGTGGGTCCTGGAGATCCCCCATTGATTGTAATGACCAGCTTCTTATAACAGTCAGGTGACTTCAACTCATACTTCACATCCCATTTGTGATATCGAATTCTGGCCACAGCAAGTGGGACATATACGAGACAGATGAAGAGACACGAAGCCAGGAACTTCAACACCATTAATTCTTCTGTATTGCATTACAACAACTAGGTCTTCAAATATTTAATGCAATATTATTGGAAGCTTAGCAAAAGATTTACGACTTTTAAACTCACGTGTGACGTGTATCGTTATTAAGTGCTCAATCCGGGGTTGCTTTCATGAGCTTTGATTGGCATCAGGGCAGCTCTACCATATAGGCAACTACAGTCATTGTCTAAGGCAAATAAATAAGGTCTCCTTTATTAAACAATGTATCATATACTATATTTATGGCCTGCATTAGTTTAGAAAATATTTTTAAAAATTTTATATATAAAAATAAAAAGTAATTAATTTTTCTTACAGTTTTTTATATTTCTAATAAAAATGATATTACCTTTTAAATAATCTATTAACAAATTTTGTAAGAACACTCATTAAGAGGACCTTATATTTATTTATCTTAACATTTTAATAGGAAAAATTAACAAATGCTGTTGGTTTGGGAAATATTTTAAAAAAAATTAATGAGAAAATGAAAAAGTAATTGATTTTATTTTTGTAGTATAGCTCTTTATATTTCTCATAAAAGTAGTATCAAAATTTTCTTAAAATGATTGATTAACAAATATCCTAAGCACATTTGTTAACTAAACCCCATTTTAATTAAGACTACTTCACCTAAATAAATAAACAAGGTCCCTTTATTGGCCAATAAAATTGATTGTCTATTAAAAGGCTCTCATTATATCCAAAACATGCATGTGATTATTTTTTATAAATCTAGATACACAAAAAACTATAGATAGTGGGTAAAAAGTGATATCGATGATAGATCTAGAAGAGAATTTATAAAAGTTTATCAACTCATTTGTTGCGAAAATTTTATCCCACTTTTTATCTCTTTATTTCCACAATTTGTCTTCTCCTCTTTTTTTTTCCTTTTTTTTTTTTTTCGTTTTAAGTCTACACACTTACACATCTGTATCTATAATCACATCACATTATTATTATTTTGAACAAAACTTATCACCTTCTCCACACATGTTTAATGATTTACAGTTTACACCTATATACAACGTGGGTTGATGTGATACTTCATCCACCTTTCATTAATATGTTTCAATTGTTTAATAATTCAATTGGTTTTTAAAAAAAAATTATTAGTTTTAACTTTTCCCAGACGTATTGGCCAACTTTTTTTAATAATAAAATAGAACCGGTACAATTTTTTTTAATAATTACAATATGTTGCTAACTTCGTAACTCAAACTTTTTCTTCCCTAAATCCTCAAATACTTTGTACATAGGGAGGTGCCAAGTCAGCTACAAGGCCCTTGGCGGTCCATTTTTCCTATATAGGTTAATTAATTAATTTGTATATTTTGGTTAACAATGTTAGCTATAGTTGCATATGCTCAAAGAAGTTTTTATATTTAAGATCGATTGTCACAAACAGAATTAAGTGGATTAGCCATATTATCAATAAAAGGGAAATATTAGCCAAACTTTGATACAAAAACTTAATTAGTAATTTTGCATCTTAAAAAAGAAAAAAATTTAAATAAAAAATAAAAAAATCCAAAACCATTAATTTACTAATGTTTATTTCCAAAACCATTTTTGATAAGTTTATTTAAGGGTATTTTCGAAAACTTGTACATTTTATACAATAGATTTTCCCTTAAGACATGATATTCCCTTAAGAAGTTAGATTTTTGAAACAAGACAAACAAATTAGGATGGATGGAGTACTATTATGTGTGTGTGTGTGTGTGTGTGGGAGGGGGGGGGGGGGGGGGGGGGGCGCTAAATTCAATGCAATCAAAGTTGTCAAAATTAGAATCTTACGTAAGATCGTGGGAGGTAGGTGAGATCGTAAACCATAAGATCGGATTGTGGATTGTAAGATTTTACATATTTTTAGATTTCAAGTAAAAAAATATATTGATAATAACTTTGTTTGTTGAATAATCATGTAAATTATGAATTCATCCATAAAAAAAACAAAGATTTGTCTCATATGATTTAATTTGTATATCATACATTGCTATATCTATACTAAAGAAACAAATATATTTAAGTTTTGACATAATGCATTTAAAAAGTTCAATAAATATTTAATTAGCAACCAAATACCAAAATAGTTATCAACAAATAAGGAATTATTTTCCAAATTTAAAATTCAAAGTTTAAAATCCAAAATAAATTAGTGAATGAAAACTAGCTACTGCAATATAAAATTCAAAAACAAGATGAATATTAAGGTGAAGTGAACAGTTAATTATTCACCGTTCTTATAACCACTGTCCTAGTTATCATCAACCATTTTATCATATATGTAGAAATTGTATATTTGTATATGTGGTCCCCAAACCTCCTCAAGTCATGATACTACCTGAAATATTTGGGTCCCAATTTATTTATTTGTGGGCTTTATTACAATCTTACAAGTTGAGCTCCAAACTTCACCAGGTCAGTCCAAGCTGTATCTTTCTCTTTTTACCCTCAGTGTTTCCCTCTGTTTCCCCTTAATTTGTTCCCTCTCTCTCTCTCAAATGAACTTTTATTCAATAAAGGATAATGAAATAAAACTTAAGGTCTTTAAGGGAAAGGTGAAAACTAGTAGTGGATTCTCCTGAAATACCTTACGTGATATTTTATGTCTATACTCTGTAAACTTCTGACTTTAAATCGTGATCAAAATAAAAATAAAAATTTGTGTAGACTGCATGTATCAGGTTGCTTTAGGTATCTTCTCATAAAAAACAAAAAAACAAAAAAAAAAATTGCATTAGGTTGATTTTTTAAAAAGTTTTTGTTGTATTGAGACTTTGAGTTGGTAGCGTTGAAGGACATACAACAAGTATTATTTATTCTATTCTTTTGTTATCGAGATATATAAAGAAATAATAAACAATAATTCTTCTATAGATTTTTTTAAATATTCTACCAATAGTATTTTTTTATGATTTAAGAATTTAGATTCTGTCATGTTAGAATTTCATTAACAATATTTTTAAAATAATAAAATAATGTTATAAATAAAACAATTAAGATTATTGTTAATGGAATACTGACATGGCAAAATCTAAACCATTAAATTATTATAAAATAGTTAAGATTTAAAGAAATTTACTTAGTAGAGTTTTTTAAGAAATCTACTTAGTAGAGTTTCTTAAAAAATCTAGAAGATCTGAATCGAGATTAATATAAGTCAGTTTTAGATAAAAATGTGTAAATTTTATGTATTTTTCTATTATAGACTAACAGATATAAATGCTCCTCAGTTTTTCATGCATCATGCCTGTATCGGGTAAATCATGTACGTAATACCACCTCCACCAGGTAATAAATAAATAAAAAGATTAAAAAAAAAAAAAAAAAAAAAGAGATAAAAGAATGAAAAAATAATAATAATAATTTAAGGCTATCTTCAAACTTTTGCTCAGGGATTCTCAGCACGCGCGGAGGAAGTAACGAATTACATTGGGAGTTAGTAATAGTATAGTGGGCGCCTGGAGCCATGCGTGTGATGCGCCCATGCCCGCTTTGATCTAGAATACCCAAAATATTGAAATAGTTTTTTTTTTAATTATATAATAATAGTATATATTATTTATTAAAATGGTAATAATATTTTTTTATAAGAAAATAGTAATCATTTTAAGAGTTTGACGACCTCTCTTAAAAAGTACAGTATGTATCCACCCCATCATAGAAACATAAAAAATAAAAATAAAAAGTTATCAAAAATTTGTAGTGTTTCATAAGCAATTATAAGATTAGATTGTTCATAAAATAATAATAATAAATTATAAGATTAGATTATACAAATGCGCAGTATTCTTCACTTGAAGTATTGGAAAAATAAGTTTTTACAAGAGTTTTGGGTGCGTGATTTAAGCCAAAAATTAATGCGAGATCTACACATCTTTGAGACAAGATCGTGTTGTCTTAGAACATTCACAGCAGTGGAGTTAAAAATTTAGCAATTTAGCTCTACCAAAAATTATTTTATCTATTTTACCTATACACATGCTGCAGCAGTGCATCTATTTTAGCTTTCAACACAATAAAATAATATAAACATCATAATAAAATAATATATCTACCACAATAAAATAATACATCTCATTAAAATAAAAACACCACAATAAAAAGGTAATGTGAACACAAAATAAAAAATTAATTTTTTTTTAGCTCTCATGAACAGTGCACATCTATAGAGATTTAGCTCCATTGCTGCATGCTTCTTTTTGGCATTTTGGTGGAGCTAAAATAGTTATATAGCTATTTAGTTCCACTGCTGCAAGTACTCTTACACGAGGAGATTAACATCCTATGATCATTTGACCAAAATTTGTAATGGGTAAATGAGAAATTAGGATAATAGAAAATGGGAAAGAGATAAAAAATTAAAAAATAAATAAATAATTAGGAATATAGAAAAAATTTTAGCTTCTCTCATTTGCGTTTGGTTGGAGGGATAGAAAAGTAGGAGGATGAAAAAGCTTTTTGTTTGAAAATATAATTTGTATAAATTTATAATTTTGTCCCTATTAGATAAAATAAATAAATAAAAACACTTCTCAATATTTATATCAAAACAATATATGAATGGGTACTCCATTTAAATGAAAACAGAGCACGAGAAATTCAAGAATCCAAAAATATTTTATTAAAAAAAACTGATGAGAAAAAAAGGAAACAACTAGCAACTTAAAATAAAAATAAATAAATAAAATTGATTGGAAAAATTAAAAGAAACAAATGGCAGAAAAAAGAAGAAAGAAGAAAAGTAAAACAACTAACAATATAAATGTTATCAATGCATTGGCAGGGAAAATATTAAAGAATTGCAGGAAACATGGAAAAAAAAGAATGTGCACCTCATATTCACTCTTATTTTCTTCCTATTTTGGAGAGATTGAGTTTGTTTTGGTGCACTCGGGAAAATAAAAAAATAGTTGGGCCTCACCATATTTCTCTCCTCCTCTCAACCAAACACCCTTTTTACCTATTTTCTTTCATATTTTCTCTCATTTCTTTTCTATCCTCCCTATTCCACCTCTAACCAAACATAGTCTTACATTGCTCACTTGAACATGGTTTAAGAGATAAAATCCTAGAGTCTCACATAAGAAAGAAACTGAACATTTTATGAGCGTATATAATCGTGGTGAGGATTTGTTTGCGTCATTCAATATAATTAAATATTTTGTATTTTTCTATTTCTATGTCAATTTACTATGCAATACTTTTTATTCTAGAACAATGTGTCTATTCATGTTACACATTTTTTCAATGGTGCAAGTGTGTCTGAAAATAATAAGTCCCTCATTTTATTCAGTTAGTTTTTTTTTTAATATATATACATATATATACAAACACACACACAATCATAAAGTCAAAGAGACAAAGAGACAAAGCTTGTTCGAGGAGTATTTAGATTACTATGTTTCTTCTGTTTGTTGTGATCATTGTATTTTAGGAGACAAATATCTATGAGTCTCAAAGCACCATTAAGGAGATAGTGTCAAACACTATCCTTTTATCAAATTTGCATTTATTGTTACATATCAATTTGGTTTGTACGTATATTTTATTGTTCTTGATTATTTATGTATTATACATATTTGTTCATTTGTTATTCTTGTTTATAGAAACACAAAAGTAAATTTTTGCGCAATATTTCCAACAATCTTAAGACATATTTCTACTTTCTTTGAATTTATATTTGTGATTTTCTTTAAAAGGATCTTTGCTTATTTTAAATTATTTCCTAATGAGAAAAACTTATCAAGAAGATAGTAAGTGGCATATTTTTTTTGCTTACATATAAATTGTTGATACCGTATTTTGTCTACCTTCATTTTATAAGTAAAAATCCCAATTTAAATTCAAAAAATTATATTGTTTACATTAAGAAAATAGGAATGTCAATATTAACTTAATTTGTCTTGATTGGATGTCACAATAACCAATTTTGTGGTTCAATAATCAAAATGACCAAAATGCCATTTTTTAACCAAACCTTAAGGTCCTTAACTGAATTGAATGAAGGTCAAACAAAATCAAATTTTCCTCACATCATCCAAATTTGACTATGGTTAACCTGGGTTTGACATTGATTAGACCAAAAAAAAAAATCTAACCATTTGATTGGGATGGGTTTATGCTCATATCAATAATAACTGAATTTTCTTTAAAATGATTACTCATAGGCCCAAATCAGACTAAAAAAGAGTAAGATATCGCAAAAACAATGAAAAAAATGCTAAACACTTGGCCAAATTTAAAAACAAAAAAAATATCAAAAGTTTGAGTATAGTTTAATCCCAATTGATCCATAATAAAAAAAGTTTCCACAAATTGGCCCAAATAAGGATTTGTTGGAAAGATTTAGGGCTGTAAACGAGCCAAACTCAAGCGAGTAATGCTTGTTTGAGCTTGGTTCGTTAGTAAAATTCAAATGCTCAAGCTTGGCTCGTGCTCGAGACAAGCCTAAATATAATATTTGAACTTGAGCTCGTGGGAAAACCCAAAAGCTTGAGCTCAACTTAGCTTGGCTTGATAAATTAATCATAAATTAATCAAGACAAGCTCGTGCTTAACATCAAGCTTAAACTTAAGCTGAAGTCAAGCTCTTTTGCTTGGGATCTAACAAAATTACATTATCAAGTGCTCAAATCTGCTCAAATCTCCAACAATCAAGTAAACAAAAATAAGAAAATAATATACTCATTTGTTCATGCTTCTAATTCCACCTGTGATTAGCAATTGCTCAAATTAAAGCTTTACATAATTAAATCTATCCATTCATACTTCCTTGTCTCTAGCTTTAATATTTGTTCAAAATACAATTCACAAATATAATCTTCATACTTCCTTCCCAAATATACTTGTCATCTGTGCAGCTATAATCTTCAAAAAAAAAATAATAATAATAAGACCCTCTTGACATGATATTTCAAAAGTATACATATTACCATATGCTAAGTTATCATATGCTAGACACCATGCCATTAACAAAAAGAATATTTAGTTTTTTAAAAAACAAAAGACCGTCTATCATTCACAAATCTAGGTCTTTCACTTTCTGCATCAAATCAGAATATATTCCACCAAAAAGTCTTTAACATGCACCAGATCAAAAAACCAACAACCTGAATACAAAACAACCAAAAATAATAAAAATGCATTAGAAATTATAGAGGAAGATGATAATTATAGTCAATATTCAGTAAATTAAGAAAAAATCAACTTTACATTATTATAGTTATATTATCAATATGCATCATATCAACATAACATGCCCTTTGCAAATATAAGAAAATCATAGATATAAAAGACCATTATCAAACAACAAAGCACATACCAATTACACCCTCTTGCAAACACAAAAAAAACTAACATCTACAACAAAAAATCTTTCAACTCATTATCCTTCCAACTGCATGTAAAAGCAAATATAAGCTTTCAAGAACATTATTTAAAAAAAAAAAAAGAACTATAAAAAAACATTTAATAAAGCTTGTACAGTTTTTGTTGATAAAGAAGCTTGATGCACATCAATTTCTCTACCTCCTGTAGAGAACGCAGATTCTGAAGCTATTATGGTGATGGGAATGGAAAGTATGTCAAATGCCATTTTTGAGAGAATACGAAATTTTAGGTTGTTAGCCTTCCACCACTCCAAAGCATCAAAATCTAAGTCTGAATCACCCGAGCATAAAAAGACATCTTCTTCCAAGCACACATCCAAATCTGATTTTGCAAGTTGTATGTTATCAGCATTTCTAACAAACTGATCAAATTACATTCTACCTCTAGTTTTAAACTTTGAATTATTGCTACCAACAATACTACTACCTTTAGTGGATTTAGATGCACTTTGTTCAGCATTGCTTGAAGAATAGTTCACAACATATTCATTATAAAGTTGATACAAGGAATCATGAACACGATCAATGTTTCTAGCTACTTCAAACCCTTGACAGATCTTTGGAAAGAAAAAGTTTATCAAAGTTATTTTGAACTGAGGATCTGACACAGCAGCTATGGCCATCACAAAGTTGCATTCACCCCAATATTTGTCAAACTTTAACTTCATCTTACATGCCATAGCACTAATGTAATCATTTTCATCAAGTGACTTTTCATTTAAAACTTCTTTTGTCTTCCAAACCTCAGGAAGGAATATATTTGCAATTGGATATTCACTTCTTGATATGACATTTGTGACTTCTTCAAAAACTGATAAAAAATTGCACACATGTTCTGTCCTATCCCGATCTTCATTACTAGGCAATTAATTATACCCTGCATCTCTATCTTTGTACCTAGGGAACACCTCTCTAAACTCCAAGGTAGCAACCAACATTGCATATGTTGCATTCCAACATGTGGGACAATCTAAGATCAATTTCTTGGATAGTAATTGTAATTGCTTTGCAATCTCACTAAACTTTATAAGACGAGCTTTTGATGCAATTAGATATTTCACACTTTCACGGACATTTTCAATCACCGTTTCAATCTCACTCAACCCATCTTGTACCAACAAATTAATGATATGTGCACAACAACATACATGAAAGATTTTGCCACCCAACATGAGCTTCCATTTGATAACATCTTTCAAAATTCTTACAGTTGCATCATTGTTGTTAGCATTGTCCAAGGTTATTGTACACACCTTTTTAAGCCCCCAATCAAGCAAAGACTTAAAGATAGCATCGGAAATTACAACTCCAAAATGTGGAGGTGGTACATCACAAAAATTTATAATTCGCTTTTGCAATTTCTAACTAGAGTCAACAAAATGACAGGTGAGATACATATACCCAATTTTTTGTCTAGATTTCCAAAAATCTTCAATAAGGGTAATTCTATTGACACTACCAAGCATAGTCTTCAATTTTTTCTTCTCCAACTCAAAAGTAGAATTGCAATCATTCCTTGCATTATTGCGTGAAATTTTCTGGCAATATGGAGTAGCAGTTTTCATAAAAACATTAAAAACCTCATGCTCCATCATATTAAAAAGGTATTCATGTACAAGGATTATATGTGAAGCCTTTTCCCTGACATTGGCATGGTCATACTTAAAGTTTGCTATTGTCACCTCACTTTTCACCCCACCTTCATTTACAGCTAACTGTTTTTGCTTCTTATCAGCTAATTTACGACTTAGACAACATTTCAAGTGCTTATGGTATTGTGTTGTTGCACCATTATTACTGTAGGCAAGTTTTTAAGGCACTGAATACATTGAACCTTTTTTATTCCATGAGAAAGAATAATTTCACTAAAGTCATTCCAAATCACAAAAGTCTTTTTCCTTTTCTTTTGTTCAAATGGATTTTCTTCAAGTTTGACATCATTATTTTTTATAGATTCTTCATTCTCATCAATATTAATTACTTCATCTAGATTTCCAGTAGCAGGAGCATTCATTTGTTGACTCTCCACTTCACAAATCTAAATAAATTAACATTCTAAAACATATATGAATAAACAAGAAATCAAATTTAATATCTAAAAACACATAGCACATAGCACATAGCACAAAACAAAGCGAAGAACAAAGAAACTATAACATTTTTAGTAGCTAACCACAAAGGACTCTACACCTCAGGAAAAGAAAAGTACAGACCCATTCCAAACTACATACCAGACTCCACAACCACAATCCACTAATTACAAAGTTAAGTTATTATCAAACGAATTCAACCAACAAGATTTTTCTAAGTTATATAGAAATTTCATAAACAAACATAACTTGGAAATCAAAACGATTTTGCAATATCAAACAAACTACAGTGCAAACAACTATAAAAATATATGGAAAATTTTTAAACATGAAAATTTACCTATGGTGAGAGAATGCTATGAACGTCTTGGAGGATGGAGGTAGAGAGCGAAGATGGAAGTGATGCCAAATACTACACCGAATCTAGAGCTATTGTCGGAGCTCTTTGCACACCCACTAGAAGCCTTAAATTACATGGTGATTCGATAAACACCGGACTCTAAATCTTCTTTGCTAGCATCTAACTCTTCCAAATCTAGGACTTGTTCATTTGTTGCAAAGAGATATAGGGCAAATTTGGTGGAATTTCTTGGCCTCACGAGAGAGAGAGAGAGAGAGAGAGAGAGAGAGAGCTGATCAATTCCAACCTTGAGAATTTGGGAAAAAGAAAGAAATTGATGATAAAAGAGAGAAAGATTAAAGCTTCGATCTTTCCAAGAGAGCCTAAGAGCTTTAGGCTACAAACTACATAAGATAGACATGAACTCATTAAGTGACAGTCGAGAATTTCAGTTTGAATAAAATTGAATTGGTTTTTTTTTTTTTTTTGTTCAATGATAGAACTAAACTGTGAAGTTTTGTTAGAGAGAACTCAGAGAAGAAACTAAATTGTATTGACTATTAAGATATCGTGTATTCAAATGGAAAGGATACTTAGCATTACTTAGTAAATGACTAAACTAGTAAACTGACAACAAATGGACACCTAAGCGCTAAGATGGTGAAGTCCAGTTGTATGCATGAAGCACTATTGTACTAGAGAACTCTAGAAGTGGAAACTTAAGTCTAGAAAAAGCATAAACTCCAGTCTTTATATATTTATTTTTTGCTAAAAATGTTCTTTTTTTAAAAAAAAAGGAAAGAAAAAAACTTAAAGTAATGGGTACTAAAAAGTGGTCTCATGTGGGAAATTTTATTATTAAAATATGAGTAATGTAAAAATATTTAGTTTATTTAGTAAATATATTTCAAGCCTTTTATCAAGCTATACACGAGCTTAAGCTTGACTTGTGTTGTATCAAGCCTGATTGTTCACGAGCTTGTTCATGAACAAATTTTTTTGCTTAGGCTCGGCTTGTTTATCAAACAAGCTGAAAACTAAGGCTCAAGCTTGGCTTATTTATAAACAAACAAACATGAACGAGCTCTTTATCAATCCGAGCCCAGTTGTTCATGATTGGCTTAATTCATTTGCAGCTCTTAAAGAAGATTGCATGAAAAACTTCAATTTGGTATGCTTGGATTTCAAAACTTTCCCCTTAAAAAGTTCTTTTATTTTTCCCCCAAATACTTAAGTAAACCTTTTAAAAGAAAGGTATTTTCATTACATATGCTTTAACGCTACATTTGTTTAGGCATTTTTTATGTTTAGTAGCATTGAAAAATGCAAATGAAGAGAAACCTCAACTTTGGTTAATGAAAAGCTTAACCTTTTTTCCTCCTTCTTGGAAAATAAGTTGTCCTTTCTGTTACAACTCCATGGCTTGGTAACCTTTCTTCTTCTTCTTCTCTCTCTCTCTCATTTCCCTTTATCTCTTTCTCCACTTTCACTCTCTCTCATTTAGGGATGGTAATGGGGTGGGGCCAAATCATAGGTGCTTCACCTTTGCCCCACATTGTTGTTGTCCTTCCTCGTCTCTACCTTGCGTGTTAGGGAAAACAATTTCCCCCATTCTCGCCCTGCCTAGCCCCACACCTATTATAATTTTTTATCTTATTTTATAAAACCTATTGCAATAATAATATAATCCAAAATACCCCTGATTATAATTTTTTTTTTTTGTTGAGCAAATCAGTGTCACTCTTAACCACAAAAGTTTAACCTCAACCATAGTACGACCTCAGCCACATTAGATCTGCCTTAAAGAAAAACATATTGATGTTTTTGGTAAAATTCTTATGATTTCTTTATTTGTGTACAATGTTTCGCTAATTCAAAAATCTAAAAAAATGCTCCATATTTTCCCCCAATTACCCAAATCAAAATAGCTAGTGTTATATAATTTTCTCAAATTTTTATCATACCAACAAAAAAAAAAAAAAAAAAACCAACAAATGCTAGAAAACGTATTCTACCCCATTTTTCATGATCGCAAACAAACATTAAAAAAAAAAAAAAAAGAAGAAGAGTTTTGTTCTTTTACAATATAATTTGTAGGTGGGTTGGGCCCAGGCGACCATGTATGCCTCCTTGATCAAAACCTAACGTTAAGCCCGAGGCCCATCAGACAAATTAGACTTGGTGCACTAGGAGAAAGTCGGCATTGGGCCTTATCACGAGGGGCCCAGCCTCGAGATTAAGACTGTGATTGAGGGGAGGATGGCTTTAGAGACTCTTAAGTGGTTGGCTAAATGCAGGTCAGTAACGAGACAGTCGGGGTGCAACACGAATCTAGCAAGATAGTAGTCAGGGTTTGATAGTGTCATTGGGGAAACCACTCCCGAACATTGTTCGGCTTTTGTAACAAGTTTCAAGAGAATTCTCTGAAATCGCAAGGATCCCTTAGGAATCTGATGAATGTGAGAATATGTGCAAAGTGGGGAGAAAATGATTATAACCCCACTAATGAGAGGCTATAAGAAGGAAAAGAAGGGAGAGAGAAAGGGGTTGGAAAAATTGGGGGAGTGAGAGACAGATAGCTGAAATAGTGGGAAACATGAGGGAGGAGAAACCAAGTAAAGTTTGACGCCTAATCTGTAGAATTTAAACTTAGCCCATGTACAAATAAGTTGTGTCCCAAAATACTGCGGTCCAACCAGGTTTTGGTAGCAATATAATTTTCAAAAAACAAGTTATTTTTCATAAAACATCATCTATCTAAACAAATTATACTTAACAAAATGGTTTCAACTTTCATGGACAAATTTTAAGACATTTAAAAAATAAAATTTAGTTTTGGATGCCACTTGCCTTAATTAGTTACAAGTCTTTCCTATCATCAACTATGAAATTATGACTCATTAAAGGGGTGTTTGGTAGAATAGTTTGAGATGAGATTTTTGTAATTTTTTGAAATATATATGAGTGAAAAAAGTGTGTGAAAAAGTGTGTAATGTTGCTTAAAATGTAAAATTGTGAGTTTGGGATGAGTACCAAACATGCTCTAAATTGATTTAAAAAAAAAAAACTTTTTTTTAGAAAGATTAAACAAAAAAAAAAAAAAAAACTTTGAATCAATAAATTTCAATTTCAAAAGCCTGGCCCAAACAAATATATTTGGGCTTTCTTTCAAACTCCTCAGCTGGCTACCCGCTTCGCCCATAACTCTTACACGGTTACACATCTTTCTCTACTCTCTTCTCGGTCTTCCCCGCCGTTACAGTCTCAAAGTCTCAACCAAAGCAAAACATCAAAAACCATGGCTTCGGACCCTGACCCGGAGCCCCAACCGGACCCCCAAACCCCGACGATAACCGATCCACTAACCAACGAGTTCGCCACCCTCAACGACCTGGCCCACGACCTGGACTCGCTCAACGAGCTCGCTTGCCGCGGCTCGTGGCGCTCGATCCTCGACAAGGTCGCACGTGCGCGAGCCCTCTCTTTCCTCCGCAAGCCGCACGAGCACCTCACGTACCTCGCCTTCCACGTCATCGCCCTCTCCAAACTACGCCGTTTCGCCGACGCCTCCGCCGAGCTCGACACCCTCGACGACCTCGACGCCGCTCACTACCTCTACCAAACGTACCCGAATCTCTACCCGACCCGATCCGGATCCATGGTCCCCTTCTCGCTCCGGTGGCTCCACGCTCTCCTCCCTATCAAGCTCGGCAACCGCCAACTCGGCCTCGACCGGTTCTACGCCCTCCTCGATTTCGTTCGCTCCAAACTCGAACTCAAAAAGGATGGCATTTCCGGAAATATCTGGAAAAAGCGGGAGGGTTTTGTAATCAACTCCATCATCGGCCACCACTTGACGAACAAGGAATTCTCAGTGTGTTTGAATTTGATTCACTTTTTGCTCACCTCCGATCCTTCGAACCCTATCTTGATCTCCAAGCTCGGTTACATCCAAATGCAAATCGGCGATTTGGAAAGCGCGAAGAGCTCGTTCAATCGCGTGGAGTCGATGGTGGAAACGGAGAGCGAGGTGGAGTTGAAGAACCTTGTGAATAGGAACAAGGCGATGGTGTATATGGTCGGGAAGGACTACGTGTCGGCGGTGAGGGAATACGAAGAGTGCATCGAGAGGGACCCGATGGACGTGGTGGCGATCAACAACAAAGCCATTTGCTTGATGTACCTGCGGGACTTGCCCGATTCGATCAAGGTTTTGGAGAGTGCGCTCGAGAGAGTCCCCACTGTGGCGCTCAACGAAACGCTTGTGGTCAATCTGTGTAGCATGTATGAATTGGCTTATGTGAATCATTCCGATATCAAGCGCACGCTTAGTAATTGGATTGCTCGTGTTGCTCCTGATGACTTTGATTCTTCGTGTACTCGGATTTGAGGTAGTTTATAAGCATTGTTGTTATTCATTTTATTTAAGTATACATGTGGAATTGTAGGAGTAGAATTTTTGTTAATGTGATTTCGATTTTCATATGGTACATTGTATCTTTTCCTTTGTGTTGTTGTTTTGTCGTATCGCAATTTTGCATTTAAGAGCAATGAATTTATTGCAATTGGCTAGTTATGGATTGTAAAATTTATTCTTGTGAGTACTTGTTTGGCCTAAAACTTGGAAGTTGTGTCTTCGGAAATAGAAACGGAAGCTTATATACGAAAACAGGAGACCTGAAACTAATAAAACTACCAAAAACTAACTTAGATGGCTGTTGCACTGTAGTGATTACAGATTTTCAATTACACTAATTCCGCTAATGATTCTACCCTATCATAAGTTGACGAGTGCGAGAGATTAAGCTTTATGAGTGAGGATGCTAAAGGAGTTGCAGCTGCTGCATGTATACCAAATGATGACATGCTGTATGTAGAGGACTCAGGACTTGCTATACGACCTGTTGGTGTTATGGTTTAACTGGGATTTTAGCACCCTCAAGATGGGAGGTTCAAATTCTGTAACCCCATCTTGCTGATATGATTTTTAGAAATTTGAAAGGCCAAGAGCCTTGGAAGCTTGGTTAGCACATCAGTTACTTGGTGGGTACTTGAAACATGCAAAGTTTGAATCACTCCTTGTATCTTATCACGATCAAGGTGACTGTCAATGTCAGTTTCTATATGTTTCGGGCATTCATGAAACACAGGCTTGGCTGCAATTTGTACAACAGCTTGTTTGTCGTGGAACATTAATGTAGATAGTGAATGGTGAATATGCAAGTATTGAAGTAAGGATATTAAGATATACCAAAACAGGGGACTTGAAACTAATAAAACTACCTAACTTAGATGGCTGTTGCACTGTAGTGATTGCAGAATTTTAATTACACTTACTAACTCCACTAATGATTCTACCCTATCATAAGTTGACGTGTGTGAGAGATTAAGCAGTCAGGCAAGCGACGCATGACCTTATAATGTACATAGGCTGCTATGGCTCCCCGCTTTATGTGCGAGGATGCTAAATGATTCCCAGCTGCTGAATTCACACCAAATCACGTCATGCTGTATGCAAGTGTAGACGGTGGATGGTGAATATGTAAGCGTTGAAGTAAGGATATAGGATATACCAAAACATGGGACTTGAAACTAATAAATTACCTGAAAATAACTAAAACTAATTTAGATGACCACTGCACAGTGAAAATGGATTTTAATTCCACTTACAAACTCCACTAATGATTCTACCCAATCATAAGTCGACGGGTGTGAGAGACTAAGCAGTCACGCGAGCGACACGTGACCTTTTAATGTGCATAGGCTGCTACTACTCCCAGCTTTATGAGTGAGGAAGCTAAATGGTTTGCAGCTACTGAATTCACGCCCAATCACATTATGCTGTATGTAGAGGACTTGCTATTCTCCTTGTTGTTTACTTCACACCTGTTACAGCTTAACTCGGATTTTGACACTAATCAATTTTCGAAAGGTTAGTTTCCTTGGGAGCCAATGAGCCACAATAAAATTAGCAGAATCTACAAGGTTCTTGCCTTATATTCATGCAAACTTGATTTGTGCCAGAAGGCCTCTCTCTGCTAGCTTTAGGGCACTAGTGTAACCAATGCTAGGTTGGGGCATGTTTTTTATGAATTACATGATTTTAGTCCTTGTTTTCTCCCTTATTGCAGTTACTGGATGTCACATACATTTCAGACTATAATTTTGTCATGACCATGGGTGTTGATGTTTAATGGATATATTTATCCTATTTGCATAGGGAAAAGACCCTTTAAGGTGACTTTGTAGTGCATGGTAACTCAAAGGATGAAGTTTTCTGGTGCATGAGGTTCAGGTTCTTTTTCACATATTTAGGGGGAGAGATATATCCAACTAACTCGCAATGGCTATAGTATTTTAGATGCCTTTTCCCAAAATGAAAACCCAAAGAAAAATTCTTCAATTTTTCTCTGTTGTTGTATTTGGCATCAAATGCAGCTGACAAGATGTTTTAGTAAACAAGGGCAGTGACCTTGCTGGTCATAGAGGACTTAATAGATGTTTATGTAGTTACTTAAGGTATCTGTCATAGCAATGTTTACAGGTCGAATCTATTGTAATTTTAGAAAGGTTGTTTGCTTTGCATTAGGCATCTGCTTCTGCGGGTCTGTTGCCACGCTAAAGTGTCAAATATCTCATTGCTTTTGTTTTTGTTTGTGTTTAGTTTTCTATGAGGAAAGTTGTTGCATTTGATGGACACAATGGAATGGTTTGATGCATAAACTGTTACTAACAATGAAAAGCCATGTATATAAGAGTGACCTAGGATTTTAATTATTATTACTATTATTATATTATATTATAATTACATGTTAGAAGTGAGTATTTGTTTGTTGTCTGTAGTTTTGTGTATATTTCATGATCAATATGATCCAGGAAAGATGTTGCATGTGATAAATTGATGGAGCATTTTGATAAAGAACCTGTTAATAACAATGAAAAGCCATATATCTCACAGTGACATAGACTCTGGTTTTATTTTATTTTTATTATTATAGTTACTATTATTATAGAATTTCATGTTAGACGTGGGCATCATCATGTTCATGAATCATGACATGTCTATAGGTGTTCAGGCATTCTTAAGTCCTGCACAAACACCTCAACCTATTTTATTTATTTATTTTTAATTTTGTTATTTTATGAATAAGGATAGATATACAAACAAGAACTAGAGAATGATCCCAACCCATCTCAATCTTCAGGGGAAAAGACCCATGGAGGAAGAGGAGAGATGGAAATGGGCCCATCACAATCTGTTTACGCTCTTAAATGGAGTGGAATCAGTAACATTTCATATATGATAATAAAGCTTATGTGAATGGTTCTTGTAATATTCAGAATGCACTATTATGACATACAACAATACAAGGTTAACATCCATTTAGAATGATTCAAACTCATACTGCATCCCTATTATTCGATTTGGCATCCATTACAGATGCAAAGATGCTTTAGCCAACTTTTGGCAATAACTCTACTGGTTGTGAAGGGACTTGAATAGATGTTTAGGCAGTCACAATGTATCAGTCTATGAGTGTCTTAATCTTTTGCATCATTATGTTGAATTCATATCTGTTATATTATTTTACTTTAGTTAGTTGTTTAAAAGTTAATTACAATATGTTTGCTTAATGCTTGGTGTAGATACAAGCGAGTAGTTGCATATGATATGAGGGTTGAGATACTATTTGATTTCTCAAGACAAATGAATAAAAACTTGATAAAACATACGAGGAAAATGCTGCAAGGATTACAAATTTGCACAAGCTCTCAAACATATGAGATACTATTTCATATTTTTGGGTTTCAATACCTAACATTAGGCAATCCAGTGGCCCAGTTGACCAATTTGCACAAGCTCTCAAACCAGAAGTTACTGCCCTCTGCTAATAATGTACTTTCAATCAAATATCAAATTAATAGAACTTTTTTTTGAGGAAGAATTAATAGAACTTGGTCGCCTTTGTAATTGGTTAAATTACACCCAAAAGGACAAAAAAGAAAAAGAAAAAAAAAAGCACTAAACTTCTTCGTTTTGGGGACACTAGTCGTACAATTATGATGAAGACTAACGAGAGAAATGAATAATATAAAGTTAAAGTATAGATGAATGAATTGAATGAAAATGAAGTTATATAATTGAATTGAATTCCAAGTAAAAAATTAAATAATTCAAATTTTAATTTAATTAATATTTTATTTATCTAGAAAGCGTAAGACATATTCGAATGAGCTTTTAAAATTCCTAGGAGGAATAATTAGCTTTTTTGGACAAATTCTTCCCAGAGGTATGAGATTCAACTCATGAACGAGACAAAGAGAAAAGCTTCCCTGTTGTGTAGTTAATGTATTAATTAAGTATTAAAGTGTTAACCATTTTTTTTTTTTGGGTTTAAAAGTGTTAACCATTTAATAAAACATTAATTAAAAAAACCAGGTCTATCAGGCTAGCACAGATGGCCAGGGCTCAATTTTTGGATTAAAATGATGGGTTATATGTACCCATGTGGACATGGGCTCGATTTTATTGATTCAAATCCACCTCTTTCGCACCCGCTTTGAAGGCTCTAAGCCCAGAGACCATGGACACGTCCAACTACCATGCCAAGGTTTTCCCTTTTCTTTTTTTATTTATATTTTTTCCATGGCAACAAGAAGGTAGGTAACCGTATTGGTACATAAGCAACTGTGAGCTAAGCTCACACCAACTAACCTCATGCACCTTAAATTTTTTTTTTTATTAGATCAAATGCACTTTTTTTTTCTTTTTAATTTAGAAAGAAAAAACATATTCTTAAAAAATATCAAAAAAATATTCTTCTTATGAAAGTGTTAGCTTCAAAGCAGTATTGATTTCAGTGGAACAGTAAATGAGAAAAGAGAGATACCGAACTTGAATGGGTCTTAGAACTCAGAAAAAACTGAATATGACACCGTTTTAGCAAAAACAATGTATTTCTAACATAAATATCAAGAATTAAACTTTTGTATTCTCAATCATCAAATTAAAAAATGAGAAAAAAATGCCACCAACTTCAGTTGAATTCCCCTTTCCTTCACAATCAAATAAAAATAATAAAAATTGTCACCAACCATCTAAATTTTTTTTTATTTGGGTTAACCAACCATCATAAATTAGGTATACACATGACATGCCGTTCATTGTCACCTGACTCAAAACAAATTTTTTTTTAGAACAAAAAAAAGCCGAACAAGGAGTACTACTACTAGGTCCGTCGTACTTCTTTTGTCACAGACAGACACTCTTTCCAAAACCAAAGTCCAACTTGTTCCCGATATTCAAAACAAATATATGAAATATAAATTAAAAAAAATCACTCACTACCGTCCGATTCTCCATTCTCTTGTTAACACCGGTGCATGGACGGCTGAGATGGTAGCATTGCCAAGCCCACCTTGGAAAAGCCTTCAAGTTCACCAACCCCACCAAACCATACGTTATATATAGCCACTACTAAAAAACTCCCTCTACTTTTCAAAAACAACAAAGCCAAGATACCATATTTTTGTATCATGGCTAATTCACTCCGCATTTGTTCATCTTCATCCACCACTACTGCTCGTCTAAACCTCAGAGCTCCATCATCGCTCGCATTATCCGATTCTCCGGGTTCGGATTCCGGTCTCGGATCCATTTCATTTCCTCTCAAGTATGACACTACTTCGTAACTTTTTTTTTCAACCAAATTCAACTCATTTTACCTTTCTTCTCTAATCTTCTTCTTCTTCTTTTGTCTTTTCGTTTTGAATAATAGGTCTTTGAAATTCTCGACAAGACAAGTATTAAAACCACCGCATAGAACAACGAAGTTGGTAGTTAAAGCAACGGAAGTAGATATCTCTCTAAGTCCAAAAGTCAATTCCATTAAGCCTTCCAAAACGGTGGCCATAGCTGACCAGGCCACAGCTCTCGTTCAAGCTGGCGTCCCCGTTATTCGCTTAGCTACTGGTGAACCTGATTTCGATACTCCTGCTCCTATAGTTGAGGTATACTTTTTTTCTTTTTAAAAAAAAAAAAAATTTTGTAAATAATTTTGAATTTTATACATGAATTATATGAATGAGTGTTGTGTAGGCTGGGAAAAATGCGATTTGTGAAGGATACACAAGGTACACGCCGAATGCCGGGACTCTAGAAATCCGGCAAGCCATTTGTCATAAGCTGAAGGGTTAGTGTTACTAATTTTGTATTCTATATATTGTGGTAGGTGAGAGAGATTGCTAAATTACCGATTGTCCCAAAAATTAGGCTTTTAAATAAGAGGTAGAGTCGAACTCAAGATATCTTTCTTTAATACCATGTTAAATTACTGATTCTTCCCAAAAAAACTTAAACTGTTGTGATATGGTAAATTTAATCATTTAACCACGTACTATCATTTGAAAAAATTGTGAGGGTTGATTGGTTTAATAATTGAATTGAATTTTGTGTTTTTTTTTTTGCAGAGGAAAATGGGATCTCGTACACGCCTGATCAGATTTTGGTTAGCAATGGAGCCAAGCAGAGTTGTGTACAAGCTGTCATGGCAGTTTGTTCGCCCGGAGATGAGGTGGATCTTAACTTTCTTTTTGTGCTTTTTATTGTTAGTTTTGTGTAAATATTTTTAGCTGTTTTTGATTGTTATATTGAAGGTTCTTTGTTATATTCACCTTTAGAGAGGAATAGAAGTCAGATTATGATTGCTTTGCTTGCTATTCAAGTATATGGGTCTACAATGAGTTTGAGCCTTTTGGGGCCATAATATCTCTAATGCTTATTAGCTAATGCTTGAATTAGATCAAATTACTAGTTTAAAAGATACTTCATCCTTTGTAGTTGATGATGGATACACATGCACTATGTTCATCTAATCAAAGAAAAATGATAGGTGAACTTCCTTTACTTTATAATGAACTGAACTCACTAGACTTCCTCTCACTTGATCAAAAGTGGATAGCCCTATACTGCCAGATTTTTGCCAGAGATTTTAAGTATTTTGTCGTGGGAACCAAAATTTTGGTCTTATGCATGTGCGGAAAAACCAAGGGGGGGGGGGGGGGGGGGTGGTTGGGGCGGGGTGAGAGTCATTGGTTTTTTTCATTCATAAGTTTAAAATGGGCTTGGTGGTTATGAACCTACAACCTCACTCTTCAGTCATCTTGTGAGGGATGAACTGCTGTTTTAGCTAAAGCTCTTTGGAGGGCCATTAATCATATAAAGAATCTGTTCTGAAGGAAAATGCCATAGGTATAGTTGAAGTTGGTATACTGATTATGCCAATAAAGGTAATGATATTGTACTGGTTAGTTGCAATGAGGATGAGGAGGTATAAGGAATGAGTTGGTCATAGAGGAGGAGTGAAAAAGGAATAAAAGCAAAAGGAATGTTAAATGAGAGGAGAGTATTGTTAGAAGGGAAATTGCTGAGCAAGAACACAATGACTAAAAAATTGAGTTTAGAAGATGACGATCTGGTTTCACCAAGCATATCAAAAGCTAAGAAATTTAGTGGAATTGTTGCTAGAAAAGGAAAAAGGAAAAAGAAAAAAAAAAGAAAAACGGACCGTGGTTTTCTTGTATTGTAGATAACACCATCAAATTCTTAATTCTCTTAAATGAACATAGCTCTATTCTCATGTATGCTATGTTAAATATGTTAAAGTAGGAAATAGCTTGTTTAGGCTGTTCTGTAACAGATTTCATGGATTGGTTGCAAAACAATGTCCTTTTTTCATCATGCCTAGCTGTTTAGGGTGTTGTGTCACAGTTTCTGTGAGTGATTACTTGGTTTTTTTATCCTCTTCCACATCCTTTGGAAGCTATGTGGTTGTTGGTTTCTGTGTCTATACATGTTGAAAATCCACAGTTCTAATGTGAAGGGCTGGTGATTATTGGAACGGTAAAATACCTTTTACATCTGAAGATTGCATGCATTTACCAAATGGCATTAATTTTTCAGGTTATAATTCCAGCTCCATTTTATGTGAGTTACCCAGAAATGGCAAGGATGGCTGATGCAAAACCTGTGATTCTTCCAACAAAAATCTCCGAAAATTTTCTTTTGGATCCGAAGGCCCTTGAATCCAAACTCACAGAAAATTCAAGACTGCTTATTCTTTGTTCTCCATGCAACCCAACGGGATCTGTTTACCCCAAGAGATTGCTGGAAGAGATTTCTCAAATTGTAGCAAAGCATCCCCGGCTTCTGGTACAATACTTGACCCGAACCTAATGACCTGCACGTGAATATATTCAGTGTTGCTAATATGTCAATCTTTAATTTTCTATTGTTTTCTCTGTTCAGGTGCTGACTGATGAAATTTATGAACACATAATTTATGCTCCAGCAACTCATACAAGCTTTGCTTCTTTGCCAGGCATGTGGGAGAGGACTTTGACAGTCAATGGATTTTCGAAGGCAAGCCAATACCACTGAATTTTTATATTTATCTCTGCTCATTAATTTCATATTTCATATATTCTTTCTCTTCTATCAAATAGCTCCTCCATATTTGTAATTTTTTTTTTAACTTCATATTAAAGGGCTAGCCGGATCATTATCTATATACATAAAGTAATAGGCCTCACTCTGAGAATTAACTTTTAGCTTGTGGGACTGTATAGACCTTTGCGATGACTGGTTGGAGACTTGGTTATCTTGCTGGTCCAAAACACTTTGTGTCGGCATGTGGAAAGATCCAGAGTCAGGTATTTTTTTAATATTATGCATCTGCTTACTGACTAAGCTCTATGTATGATGCATTCTTTTGATCTCTATTCTACTTCCCCCTGGTGAATTACTTTAGACAAATCACTCTACTTGTAGTGATTGTGGCAACAAGATATGAGATATGTTTTGATTCTATACCTGAATTTGGACTTTTAGAAATTCTTTTATCCTGTTCTCCACCGATGTCTCATAACTTTCCACTGAATATTCTAGGCCAGTTAGGATCCCAATGTTCTCGTGTTGACTAGGTGGTTACGTTGATAGTTTGGTCAATGTTACTATCATAAATTATGGCAATGGCAATATTTTTAACAGTTGCTGTAGATTATTAAGGGCTGCTTGGTGCAGTGTTACTGATCTCGTGCTGGCGAGAAAAACACTCTCAGTGTATGTCACATCATAGTTTTTGTGACTAGTTTCAAGATTGAACAGGTAAATTATGTTGCGAATTATGAGTGAGTTGGTAAATTGTTATGTATACTTTAGTTCAGTATTGGGTTATTGAAAGAGATCTGATTTGAGTCTACTCTAGTTTGTTAATTCAAAGTCCGTTCCCAGTCCATTACTTGTGGATGTGTAATATTGACGGAATTTTAAGTTAGGAATTGTGAAGATTTTCTGGCAATATAAGTGTCCCAATGCTGGGTAGGAGGTTGAAAATGTGCTAACAAGTGTTATATATAAAATTCTTAAAAATATTTCCTGATATATTTGGCATGCAGTGTGATAAATTGTAGTTGTCTTAAATCCAGATATATTTTAGTATTTAAATAAAACAAATTCCGAGAGGAGCTTGTATTTAGTTGGATTTGAAACTGCTAAAATGATGCAAGCAGAAATGAGGGCTCAGGGTTGCCAACTTCATATAGTTCAAATAATGATTGTTAATTAGTTAGTTAATTTTTATGAAAATTTCAAAAGCAAATAGGAAAAATAACTGGATTCAATCTGTGTTTCTTATAAAATAAATTTTAAGCTCCAGCTCTGAGTCTAGTTTCCTTTCTTTCAGTTCACTTCAGGTGCTAGTAGCATATCACAGAAAGCAGGAGTTGCCGCACTAGGACTGGGTTATGCTGGTGGGGAAGCTGTTTCTATTATGGTAAAAGCATTCAGGGAGCGTCGGGATTTCCTGGTTAAAAGCTTTGGAGAAATGGAAGGTGTCAAGATATCAGAACCCCAGGTACCAACTCTAATTATCAATTTGCTCCTCTCTTTGGACAACTAATGCACTTTTCTGTCTGACAATCGGTCTTACCCCTTTTTGAATGCTCTTTTCTACCCACCTGATTATCACATTTTTCACTTGTAGGGAGCTTTCTATCTCTTCATTGATTTTAGCTCTTACTATGGAACTGAGGTTGAAGGATTTGGTAAAATTGAGAATTCAGAGTCCCTCTGCCGATATCTGCTGGACGAGGGTCAGGTATTCTTTAACTGAATGCCATTTTAGAAATTTCCTTTTCTCAAAATTTTAATTTTTTTGCTTCTCTTAGAAGTAATTGAGAAGGGACGGATGTTTTTGTCATGCCAATCAATAAAAAGTCTCTGGTTGATTTTATTAATGCCAATTTGGTATGAAACTACATTTTCACTCTATCTGAAGTCTATGGGGAGCAAAAAGTATGTGGAGCAGTTCATTCTTCCTAATTGGTTAATGACTCTTACTGACAGGTTGCACTAGTCCCGGGAGATGCATTCGGGGATGACAGCTGCATCCGTATTTCTTATGCAGCATCCCTCACAAACATTCAGGCAGCTGTGGAGAGAATTAAGAAAGCACTTCTCCCTCTCAGGCGTGCCGTCCCTGTTTGATGTAGATAATTACCCTACTACTAGTTGTTCCTTTCTTAGCTTCCAAATATGAAGAGTGCATCGAGAGGGACCCGATGGACGTGGTGGCAATCAACAACAAAGCCATTTGCTTGATGTACTTGCGGGACTTGCCGGATTTGACCAAGGTTTTGGAGAGTGTGCTTGAGAGAGTCCCCACTGTGGCGCTCAACGAAACGCTTGTGGTGAATCTGTGTAGCATGTATGAATTGGCTTACGTGAATCACTCCGATATCAAGTGCACACTCAGTAATTGGATTGCTTGTGTTGCTCCCGATGACTTTGATTCTTCATGTACTTGGATTTGAGGTAGTTTATAAGCATTGTTGTTATTCATTTTATTTAAATATACATGTGGAATTGTAGGAGTAGAATTATTGTTAATGTGATTTCGATTTTCTAATGGTACATTGTATCTTTTACTTTTTGTTGTTTTGTCGTACCGCAATTTTGCATTAAGAGTAATGAATTTATTGCAATTGGCTAGTTATGGATTGTAAAATTAATATTGTGAGTACTTGTTTGGCCTAAAAGTTGGAAGTTGTGTCTTGGGAAATAGAAATGGAAGCTTATGTACGAAAACAGGAGACCTGAAACTAATAAAACTACCAAAAACTAACTTAGATGGCTGTTGCACTGTAGTGATTACAGATTTTCAATTACACTAACTCCACTAACTATTCTACCCTATCATAAGTTGACGAGTGTGAGAGACTAAGCTTTATGGATGCTAAAGGAGTTGCAGCTGCTGCATGTGTACCACATCAAAACATGCCGTATGTAGAGGACTCAGGACTTGCTATACAACCTGTTGGTGTTATGGTTTAACTGGGATTTTAGCACCCTCATGATGGGAGGTTCAAATTCTGTAACCCCATCTTGCTGATAAGATTTTTAGAAATTTGGAAGGCCAAGAGCCTTGGAGGCTTGGCTAGCACATCATTTACTTGGTTGGTACTTGAAACATGCAAAGTTCGAATCACTCCTTGTATCTTATCACGATCAAGGTGACTGTCAATGTCAGTTTCTATATGTTTTGTGCACTCATGAAACACAGGCTTGGCTGCAATGTGTACAACAGCTTGTTTGTCGAAGAACATTAGTGTAGATAGTGAATGGTGAATATGCAAGTCTTGAAGTAAGGATATTAGGATATACCAAAACAGGGGACTTGAAACTAATAAAACTACCTAAAACTAACTTAGATGGTTGTTGCACTGTAGTGATTGCAGATTTTTAATTACACTTACTAACTCCACTAATGATTCTACCCTATCATAAGTCGACGTGTGTGAGAGATTAAGCAGTTAGGCAAGCGATGCATGACCTTTTAATGTAAATAGGCTGCTATGGCTCCCCGCTTTATCAGCGAGGATGCTAAACGATTCCCAGCTGCTGAATTCACACCAAATCACGTCATGCTGTATGCAAGTGTAGATAGTGGATGGTGAATATGTAAGTGTTGAAGTAAGGATATAGGATATACCAAAACATGGGACTTGAAACTAATAAATTACCTAAAAATAACTAAAACTAATTTAGATGACCGTTGCACAGTGAAAATGGATTTTAATTCCACTTACAAACTCCACTAATGATTCTACCCAATCGTAAGTCAACGTGTGTGAGAGATTAAGCAGTCATGTGAGTGACACGTGACCTTTTAATGTGCATAGGCTGCTACTACTCCCAGCTTTATGAGTGAGGATGCTAAACGGTTTGCAGCTACTGAATTCACACCCAATCACATTATGCTGTATGTAGAGGACTTGCTATTCTCCCTGTTGTTTACTTCACACCTGTTACAGCTTAACTCGGATTTTGACACTAATCATTTTCTGAAAGGTTAGTTTCCTTGGAAGGGAATGAGCCACGATAAAATTAGCAGAATCTACTAGGTTCTTGCCTTATATTCGTGAAAACTTGATTTGTGCCAGAATGTCTTTCTCTGCTAGCTTTAGGGCACTAGTGTAACCAATGCTAGGTTGGGGCATGTTTTTTATGAATTGCATGATTTTAGTCCTTGTTTCCTCCCTTATTGCAGTTACTGGATGTCACATACATTTTCAGACTATAATTTTGTCATGACCATGGGTGTTGATGTTAAATGGATATATTTATCCTATTTGCATAGGGAAAAAACCCTTCAAGGTGACTTTGTAGTGCATGGTAACTCAAAAGATGAAGTTTTCTGATGGAAAGGATGAAGTTTTCTGATGCATGAGGTTTAGGTTCTTTTTCACATATGTACGGGGAGAGATATATCCAACTGACTCACAATGGCTATAGTATTTTAGATGCCTTTTCCCAAAATGAAAATCCAAAGAAAAAATCTTCAATTTTTCTCTGTTGTTGTATTTGGCATCAAATGCAGCTGACAAGATGTTTTAGTGAACAAGGGCAGTGACCTTGCTGGTCATAGAGGACTTAATAGATGTTTATGTAGTTACTTAAGGTATCTGTCATAGCAATGTTTACAGGTCGAATCTATTGTAATTAGAAAGGTTGTTTGCTTTGCATTAGGCATTTGCTTCTGCGGTCTGTTGCTACGCCAAAGTGTCAAGTTTCTCATTGCTTTTGTTTTTGTTTGTGTGTGTAGTTTTCTGAGGAAAGTTGTTGCATTTGATGGACACAATGGAACGGTTTGATACATAAACTGTTACTAACAATGAAAAGCCATGTATATAAGAGTGACCTAAGAGTTTAATTATTAAGCAAAACTATACTATTGGTCCTTGAAGTTTGCTCTGTGTACACAATTGGTCCCTTAAATTTGAAGTAAGCACAATTAGTCCCTCAAGTTTTAAAACTGAGTTGTATTAGTCTTTTTACTAATTGTTGTTAACGGTATTACTTATGTGACTAACTAAATAATAACTAAACATTTTTTTTAATGACGTGACAAATTTTTAATTAAAAAAAAAAAAAAAGTTTCCACATTAGATGAAATTGAAATTGAAATCATATTGACCCAATTAAAAACAAATCTGATATTTGTTTAACCCATGTTGATCGTAGCCCAACACCCATTTCTATGAACAACTGGTTTCCTCTGCCTCTGCAAAATGCAAGTGCAACTTTCCTGTTTTATTTCACTTTCTTTCTTTTTTTGGACTCCAAAAGTAATGAAAAAAAAAATGAAAAAAAAAAACTGAAGTGAAAATAGAAAAAGCAAACTCCTAAGTTTAACCTCTCATACAAGAACTCAAAACTCAAAGTCAGAGAGAAGAAGCACTTCCTTCAAGAAAATTCTCTCTAACCCAGTTGCCCAAAACCAGTTGCACTTGCATTTTGGAGTACGTACCCATGTTGATCGTAGCCCACACCCATTTCCACGAACAAGAGATTCATGGGTGGGCAAGAGCCGCTGCTGCTTGTGCTTGTGCTGGTGCTCGTGGTGGTACTTTGGTCGGCTTCCATGGTTGCCGATGTGGCTTTGGATTGAGGAGTTGGATGTGGTATTTCTTCACTCCTCCCTTCTCTCTTGTGGCTGTCAATCTCTCTCTTCTCCTTCTCTCTCTCCGTCGTTCCTTTGTTAAACAAATTTCAGATTTGTTTTTAATCGGGTCAATATTATTTCAATTTCATCAAACTATTTTTTTTAATTTTTTAATTAAAAACATACCACGTCATTAAAAAAATGCCGAGTCATTATTCCGTTAGTCACATAAGTAACACCATTAACCGCACTTAATAAAAGGATCAATACAACTCAGTTTTAAAACTTAAGGGACTAATTGTGTTCTCTTCAAACTTAAGGGATCAATTGTGCACACAGGACAAATTTCAAGGACCATTAATGTAGTTTCGCCTAATTATTATTACTATCATTATATTATATTATAATTGCATGTTAGAAGTGAGTATTTGTTTTTCTGTCTGTAGTTTTCTGTGTATATTTCATGATCAATATGATGCAGGAAAGATGTTGCATATATGAATTTGATGGAGCATTTTGATAAAGAAACTGTTAATAACAATGAAAAGCCATATATCTCACCGTGACATAGACTCTTATTTTATTTTATTTTTATTTTTATAGTTACTATTATTATAGAATTTAATGTCAGACGTGGGCATCATGTTCATGAATCATGACATGTCTATAGGTGTTCAGGTATTGTTAAGTCCTGCACAAACACCTCAACCTATTTTATTTATTTATTTATTTATTTTTAATTTTTTTATTTTATGAATAAGGATAGATAATTAGATATACAGACAAAAACTAGAGAATGATCCCAACCCATCTCAATCTTCAGGGGAAAAGACCCATGGAGGAAGAGGAGAGATGGAAATGGGCCATTCACAATCTGTTTACGCTCTTAAATGGAGTGGAATCAGTAACATTTCATATATGATAATAAAGCTTATGAATGGTTCTTGTAATATTCAGAATGTACTATTATGACATACAACAATACAAGGTTAACATCCATTTAGAATGATTCAAACTCATACGGCATCCCTATTATTCTGATTTGGCATCCATTACAGATGCAAAGATGCTTTAGCCAACTTTTGGCAATGACTCTACTGGTTGTGAAGGGACTTGAATAGATGTTTAGGCAGGCACAACGTATCAGTCTATGAGTGTCCTAATCTTTTGCATCATTATGTTGAATTTATATCTGTTATATTATTTTACTTTAGTTAGTTTTTTAAAAGTTAAATTCAATATGATTGCTTAATGCTTGGTGTAGATACAAGAAAGTAGTTGCATATGATACGAGGGTTGAGATATTATTTGATTTCTCAAGACAAATGAATAAAAACTTGATAAATCATATGAGGAAAATTCTGAAAGGATTACAAATCTGAACAAGCTCTCAAACATATGAGATACTATTTCATCTTTTTGGTTTTCTATACCTAACATTAGGCAACCCAGTGGCCCAGTTCACCAATTTGCACAAAGCTCTCAAACTAGAAGTTACAGCCCTCTACTGATGACAAATAATGTCTTCACAAAATTGTTTGTATCATCTTAGTAAACCAGGTCTATCTGGCTAGCACAGATGACCAGGGCTCAATTTTGGGATTAAAATGATGGGTTATATTTACAGTACCCATGTGGATATGGGCTCAATTTTTATTGATTCAAACCCACCCCCTTGGCACCCGCTTTGAAGGCCCTAAGCCCAGAGACCAGGGACAAGCCCAACTACTCTGCCAAGGTTTTCCCTTTTCTTTTTTATTTTTATTTTTTCCATGGCAACAAGAAGGTGGGTAACCCAATTGGTACCTAAGCAACTGTGAGCTAAGCTCACACCAACTAACCTCATGCGCCTTAATTTTTAATTTTTTAATTAGATCAAATGCACTTTTTAAAAAAAAAAAAAAATTTAAAAAGAAAAAAATATTATTAAAAAACATCAATTTTTTTTTTTTTTTTTTTTTTTAATGAACTGTTAGCTTCAAAGCAATATTGATTTCCAGAGGCGGCGGTACTTGAAGGCAAGGTGGTCACAAGACCACCCTGAATATTCTTTTTTATATATAATAATTTAAAATTTTATATGCCTACCCTTAAAAAAAAAATTTGTGAAACACCCTCAATTATTTATTTATTTATTTTATGTCAATAAAATTAAATTTTGCTCTATAATTTGTTCTACTTAATAATATATTGGGGCTTTCAAGCAAAAAGAAGCCCAAAAAAATTTTTTGAACTAAAATTTGAAAAAAATATTATTACATAGCAAGCCCAAATGCCTAATAGACCTAGAAAAAAAACCAAGATCAATCTTTTTTATTAGATTGTGTAATTTATGCTTCTTAAAGAACACTATGAAAAAAATTCCTAGAGCTGCCATTGTTGATTTCAGTAGAAGAGTGCATGAGAAAAGAGAGATGTCGAACTTGAATGAGTCTCAAAACTCAGAAGAAATTGAATACGACATTGTTTTAGCAAAAATAATGTATTTCTAGCAAAAATATCAAAAATTAAATTTTTGTATTCCCAATTAGTAAATTAAAAAAAAAGGAAAAATATTACCAACTTCAGTTGAATTCCCCTTTCTTTAACAATCAAATAAAAATAATAAAAAATGTCACCAACCATCTTAAATTATTTTATTTGGGTAAACAAACCATCTTAGATTACAAATTTTTTTTTAGAACAAATAAACCAAACAAGGAGTACTACTACTAGGTCTGTTGTGCTTGCTTTGTCACAGTTTTTGTAAATATATGAAATATAAATAAAAATCATCCACAACCGTCCGATTCTCCATTATCTTATTACCACTGGTGGCATGGACGGCTAAGATGGTAGCATTGCCGAAGCCACCTTCCACATTGAAAAAGCCTTCAGTTCACCAACCCCACCAGCCCCTACATTATATATATAGCGACTATTAAAAAACTCCCTCCACTTTTCAAAAAAAAAAGGCCAAGATATATATTTTTTCTTTCAGTGTTTAGCACTTAGAATCGAATCATGGCTAATTCACTTCGCACTTGTTCATCCACCACTACTGCTCGTCTAAACCTTAGAAAGACGAAGTTGGTAGTAAAGCAATGGAAGTAGATATCTCTCTAAGCCCAAGAGTAAATTCCATTAAGCCTTCCAAAACGGTGGCCATAATTGGCCAGGCCATAGCTCTCGTTGAAGCTGGTGTCCCCGTTATTCGCTTAGCTGCTGGTGAACCTGATTTCGATACTCCTGCTCCAATAGTTGAGGTATACAATTTTTTATTTATTTATTTTTTAAAATAATTTCGAATTCTATACATGAATTATATGAATGAGTGTTGTGTAGGCTGGGAAAAAAGCGATTCGTGAAGGATACACAAGGTACACACCGAATGCCGGGACTGTGGAAATCCGGCAAGCCATTTGTCATAAGCTGAAGGGTTAGTGTTACTAATTTTGTATTCTATGTATTATGGTAGGTTAAGGTGAGAGAGATTGCTAAATTACCGATTCTTCCAAAAGTTGGGATTTCAAATGAGAGTTAGAGTCGAACTTAAGACATCTTTCTCTGATACTATGTTAAATTACCAATTCTCTCGAAAGCTTAAGTTGTTGTGAATTAATTGTGAGGGTAGATTGGTTTAATAATTGAATTGAATTTTTGTGTTTTTTGCAGAGGAAAATGGAATCTCATACACGCCTGATCAGATTTTGGTTAGCAATGGAGCCAAGCAGAGTAGTGTACAAGCCGTCAAGGCAGTTTGTTCGCCCGGAGATGAGGTGGATCTTAACTTTCTTTTTACGCATTTCATTTGTTAGTTTTGTGTAAATATTTTTAGCTGTTTTTGATTGTTGTCGGTTTTACTATATAATATAATTATATTGAAGGTTCTTTGTTATATTCACCTTTAGAGAGGAATAGAAGGCAGATTATGATTGTTTAGTATGTAGAATTGTGTGTTACCAAAGTAGGATTATGAATGTTTTGCTTGCTATTCAAGGAATGAGTTGGTTGCAATGAGGACGAGGAGGTATAAGGAATGAGTTGGTCATAGAGGAGGAGTGAAAAAGGAATAAAAGCAAAAGGAATGTTAAATGAGAGGAGAGTAATGTTAGAAGGGTGATTGCTGAGCAAGAACACAATGACTAAAAAATTTGAGTTTAGAAGATGACGATCTGGTTTCACCAAGAATATCAAAAGCTAAGAAATTTAGCGGAATTGTCGCTAGAAAAGGAAAAAGAAAAAAGAAAATAAAAAGGACCGTGTTTTTCTTGTATTGTAGATAACACTATCAAATTCTTAATTCTCTTAAATGAACATAGCTCTATTCTCATGTATGCTATATTAAATATGTTAAAGTAGGAAATAGCTTGTTTAGGTTGTTCTGTAACAGATTTCATGTATTGGTTGCAGAACAATGTCCTTTTTTCATCATGCCTAGCTGTTTGGGGTGTTGTGTTACAGTTTCTGTGGGTGATTACTTGGTTTTTTTATCCTCTTCCACATCCTTTGGAAGCTATGTGGTTGTTGGTTTCTTTGTGTCTATACATGTTGAAAATCCACAGTTCTAATGTGAAGGGCTGGTGATTATTGGAACAGTAAAATACCTTTTACATCTGAAGATTGCACGCATTTACCAAATGGCAATAATTTTTCAGGTTATAATTTCAGCTCCATATTGGGTGAGTTACCCAGAAATGGCAAGGATGGCTGATGCAAAACCTGTGATTCTTCCAACAAAAATCTCCGAAAATTTTCTTTTGGATCCAAAGGCCCTTGAATCCAAACTCACACAAAAGTCAAGACTGCTTATTCTTTGTTCTCCATCCAACCCAACGGGGTCTGTTTACCCCAAGAGATTGCTGGAAGAGATTGCTCAAATTGTGGCAAAGCATCCCCGGCTTCTGGTACAATTTTTGACCTGAACCTAATGACCTGCACGTGAATATGTTCAATGTTGCTAATATGTCAATCTTTAATTTTCTATTGCTTTCTCTGTTCAGGTGCTGTCTGATGAATGCTATGAACACATAATTTTTGCTCCAGCAACTCATACGAGCTTTGCTTCTTTGCCAGGCATGTGGGAGAGGACTTTGACAGTCAATGGATTTTCGAAGGCAAGCCAATACCACTAAATTTTTATACTGATCTCTGCTCATTAATTTCATATTTCATATATTCTTTCTCTTCTATCAAATAGCTCCTCCATATTTGTAATTTTTTTTTTGTTTTACTTCATATTAAAGGGCTAGCCGGATCATTGTCTATATGCATAAAGTAATAGGCCTCACTCTGAGAATTAACTTTTAGCTTGTGGGACTGTATAGACCTTTGCGATGACTGGTTGGAGACTTGGTTATCTTGCTGGTCCAAAACACTTTGTGTCGGCATGTGGAAAGATCCAGAGTCAGGTATTTTTTAATATTATGCATCTGCCTACTGACTAAGCTCTATGTATGATGCATTCTTTTGATCTCTATTCTACTTCCCCCTAATGAATTACTTTAGAAAAATCACTTTACTTGTAGTGATTTGGCAACAAAATATGAGATATGTTTTGATTCTATACCTGAATTTGGACTTCAGAATTTCTTTTATCTTGTTCTCCACCAATGTCTCTTAACTTTCCACTGAATATTCTAGGCCAGATGGGATCCCAATGTTCTCATGTTGACTAGGTGGATTACGTTGATAGCGTGATCAATGTTACTATCATAAATTATGGCAATATTTTTAATGGTTACTGTAGATTATTAAGGACTGCTTGGTGCAGTCTTATTGATCTCGCTGCTGGCCAGAAAAACACTCAGTGTATGTCACATCATAGTTTTTGTGACTAGTTTCAAGATATGAACAAGTAAATTATGTTGCGAATTATGAGTGTGTTGGTAAATTGTTATGTATACTTTAGTTCTGTATTGGGTAATTGAAAGAGATCTGATTTGAGTCTACTCTAGTTTGTTAATTCAAAGTCTGTTCCTAGTCCATTATTTGTGGATGTGTAATATTGACGGAATTTTAAGTTAGGAATTGTGAAGATTTTCTGGCAATATAAGTGTCCCAATGCTGGGTTAGATATAAAATTCTTAAAAATATTTCCTGATATATTTGGCATGCAGTGGGATAAATTGTAGTTGTCTTAAAAGCAGATATATTTTAGTATTTAAATAAAACAAATTCTGAGAGGAGCTTGTATTTAGTTGGATTTGAAACTGCTAAAAAGATGCAAGCAGAAATGAGGGCTCAAGGTTGCCAACTTCATATAGTTCAAACAATGATTGTTAATTAGTTAGTCAATTTTATAAAATTTCAAAAGCAAATAGGAAAAATAACTGGATTTGATGTATAATGGATCAGATCCAGCTCTGAGTCTAGTTTCATTGTGTTTCTTATAAAATAAATTTTAAGCTCCAGCTCTGAGTCTAGTTTCCTTTCTTTCAGTTCACTTCAGGTGCTAGTAGCATATCACAGAAAGCAGGAGTTACCGCACTAGGACTGGGTTATGCTGGTGGGGAAGCTGTTTCTATTATGGTAAAAGCATTCAGGGAGCGTCGGGATTTCTTGGTTAAAAGCTTTGGAGAATTGGAAGGTGTCAAGATATCAGAACCCCAGGTACCAACTCTAATTATCAATTTGCTCCTCACTTCGGACAACTAATGCACCTTTCTGTAAAGCAATCGGCCTTAACCCCTTATTGAATGCTCTTTTCTCCCCACCTAATTATCACATTTTTCACCTGTAGGGAGCTTTCTATCTCTTCATTGATTTCAGCTCTTACTATGGAACTGAGGTTGAAGGATTTGGTAAAATTGAGAATTCAGAGTCCCTATGCCGATATCTGCTGGACGAGGGACAGGTATTCTTTAACTGAATGCCATTTCAGAAATTTCCTTTTCTCAAAATTTTAATTTTTGTGCTTCTCTTAGAAGTAATTGAGAAGGGATGGATGTTTTTGTCATGCCAATAAATAAAAAGTCTCTGGTTGATTTTATTAATGCCAATTTGGTATGAAACTACATTTTCACTCTATCTGAAGTGTATGGGGAGCAAAAAGTATGTGGAGCAGTTCATTCTTCCTAATTGGTTAATGACTCTTACTGACAGGTTGCACTAGTCCCCGGAGATGCATTCGGGGATGACAGCTGCATCCGTATTTCTTATGCAGCATCCCTCACAAACATTCAGGCAGCCGTGGAGAGAATTAAGAAAGCACTTCTCCCTCTCAGGCAGGCCGTCCCTGTTTGATGTAGAAAATTACTCTAGTACTAGTTGTTCCTTTCTTATCTTCCAAAATGTTTATTGCAATAATTAGTTTGGGAAAAAAGAATGACACGTCGGTCATCATGATTCAATTGCCTTTTGTTTTTTGGTGCCACAGCTGGAGTTTGTATTTGACGGTAAAAGTGCAAAACGTGGATAAACTTGGACATTGGCTTTGTATGACGTTTTCAGTGATGTATAAAAAATGTTTATAATGTGTAATTGAAGAGTAATTGAATATATAATTCAGGTTGTGTGTGACATTCCCATCATTGGCAATTGGCGTTTTCTTGTTTAGTTTACTTCCGTAATGAATAAGAGAAAGCCAACGCTTGTAATGTCGGGTTTTAGCATATACAACATTTTTTTTTATGCTAAAACTAACAAACTAAACTTTCAAACTGGGTAAAGCTGGACACATTTTAAGTGTTGCTGTCTTTTCCATAAGGATCATTGGGTTCGACTATCTATTCAAGTTTGTTGTATGAAGCTGTTGCTATCTATCAAGGATTTCACTTTTGTTTAGGATTATGATTAGATTAAATCTTTGTTTAAACGATAGCCAATGTGCAGAATTTATTAGAAGATAAAACACTTACATGTTGACAATTTCTTTCGGTTTGATTGTGACAAAAACGTTCACGTCATGGCAAGAAAAAAAGTTCATGGTTTTGATTATTTACAATACTATGACTTACTTGTGTAAAAAGTTATGTTACTGGGATCAGAAATTACGTGAGGAAAATATGTATTTGATGGTAAAAGTGCAAAACGTGGTTAAACTTGGACATTGGCTTTGTATGACGTTTTTAGTGATGTATCAAAAATGTTTATAATGTGTAAGAGCATCCATAACAGATGTGTCAAATGTGCTAAATGCTAAATATTTGGCACATTTGGCACACCAAACACTAAAAAAATCCTCTTTATTAGATGTGCTAAATGTGTCAAATTTTTGCAACATGTTATAGTACCCTCACAATTTGGCACGGTACGAACAAACAATGGCAAAATATATATTGTTATTTTATTCTCGTTTTCTCTCTCCTCATCATAGATATCTCTCTCTATCTTCTCTCTCATCTATGTCTTCTCTATTCGTCTTCCACAGCACGTCGATCACCAAAGGCCACCACTCGACACCGCTGGCCATTTGACTTCTCTATTCCACTTTGGGTTTTTTTTTTTTTTTTTTTCGTTCACGTTTTTTGGCTGTGGTTTGATGGGTGGGTTGGGCAATGGGTAGGTTCGGATGGGCAGATTGGTGGTGAGTGGGTTTAAGTTGTGGGTTATGGCAGTGGGTGGGTTGAGTTTCATGGGTTGTGGGTTATGACGGTGGGTGGTTTGAGATGGTGATGGGTGGGTTGGTTGGTGATGGGCGAATCGGTGGTGGTGTCGATCTTTGTTCTGATTTGTTTTTGTTTCTTTGTTTTGGTGGTTGTGATTTGGTGGTGGATTCGGAGGCAGTTGTGGGTTGATTTTGGTGATTTTTTTTTTTTTTCTTTTGGTGATTGTGGCTGCAACAATTTTTCTGGTTGTTGTTGTTGGTGTTGTTGATGATGATGATAGGGTAAAAATTTAATATATTATTTTAATGTGTTGTAAATATTATTTTAATATATAGAATTGAAGAATTAAATATTTGATAAATGAGATGTTATAAAATGATGTGGTAAAATAATAAAATAGATTTTTGGTGTATCAAAATAACATTTTTTTTGCAACATTTGCTATAGATGCTCTAATTGAATATATAATTCAGGTTGTGTGTGACATTCCCATCATTGGCAATTGGCGCTTTCTTGTTTAGTTTACTTCCGTAATGAATAAGAGAAAGCCAATGCTTGTAATGTCGGGTTTTAGCATATACAACATTTTTTTTTTAATGCTAAAACCAACAAACTAAACTTTCAAACTGCGTAAAGCTTTCTACCAAAAAAAAAAAACTGGGTAAAGCTGGACACATTTTAAGTGTTGCTGTCTTTTCCATAAGGATCATTTGGTTTGACTGTCTATTCAAGTTTGTTGTATGAAACTGTTGCTATCTATCAAGGATTTCACTTTTGTTTAGGATTATGATTAGATTAAATCTTTTTTTAAACGATGGCCAATATGCAGAATTTATTAGAAGATAAAACACTTACGTGTTGACAATTTCTTTCGGTCCGATTGTGACAAAAACGTTCACGTCATTGCAAGAAAAAAAGTTCATGGTTTTAATTATTTACAATTCTATGACTTGCTTGTGTAAAAAGTTATGTTACTGGGATCAGAAATTACGTGAGGAAAATATGTTTTACAGTTCCGTCGTAGTAATCCCAAATATTCCTTGGCTGTTACTTCTTTTGGTGGTAAACATATTCAGGTTAAGATGGTAGGGAATATTCTTGCTTAAACTGTTACAGAAGACTTTGCTTAAACTGTTACAACATCTTCATTAATAACTTAATGGATTTAAAAAGTCGAACTTTTCCCAAAGGTTTCGTCCAAGAGTTTCTTCTTTCAAAGTTCAAACTCAAAAGCAATAGAAGAGGAAGAGAGCGAGGAAAGGTAGTCCGTGTTCTTTATAATAATATTCCTATATACCTGGAATACCTTTAAATAGGACATCCTCAAGAAGCTAAGGACACCTTCATACAAAGCTAAAACTTACATTTGACTTGAACTACAAGAAAATCAATCTCAGCAAGAATTCTCTTCTTATAACTGCACTTTTCTCTTTTCTTCTTCTTACATCATTCATTTAAGACATCATGGTAATGTCATTGAACCTGCACAAAAGCCTGAAACGGAAAAGACAGGTAGTACCAATAAGCGACTTTGAAATGGAGGCTTATAATTCTGGGAAAGAAGGCATGGCAGAGATTGTGTTCTTTGACTTGGAAACAAACGTGCCCAATAGAGCTGGACAACGTTTCTGGATATTGGAGTTTGGTGCAATTGTGGTTTGTCCCCAGAAACTTGTTGAACTAGAGAGCTATAGCACGCTGATAAGGCCCAAAGATTTGTCTGTGGCCTCATTGAAGCCAAGTCGATGTGATGGGATAACAAGGGCAGCTGTTGCAAATGCACCAAGCTTTGAACAAGTTGCTGACAAGATATTCACTATGTTGAATGGTAGGGTGTGGGCAGGCCACAACATTCAAAGATTCGATTGCATTCGTATTAAAGAGGCCTTTGCTGAGATTGGTAGGCCTGCACCAGAACCTGTTGGAATGATTGATTCTTTAGGGGTCTTAACTGAAAAGTTTGGCAGAAGAGCTGGCAATATGAAGGTATGTTCATAGCATATTTTTTTGATGGAGTATGTACATATATAGCATATGACTGTACATTGATAAGGTATATATCTAACGCATCTTCTCTCTCATAGTATGTATCCCCATATCTACATGCTGTGAGAGGGAAGATGCATATATTTGAGTATGAGATAATGATTGTCGTAGATAAGGCCTTGCAACAGGTTTTTGGGGCTTATAATGAATTTAAAGCAACTGTATTATCCATGATAGGTCAAATTAATAGTGTTCTTAGGTCTTTATGCAACTATGTGCTTTCTTTATTGAATCTAGATTGCATGGGGGCTTTTAATACTTATTGTTCCCGTAATTTCGAATACAATCAGGACAATCTTGATCCCTCATCTCTTTTTGTTAGATGGCATCGTTGGCTACATACTTTGGGCTTGGGCAGCAAAAGCACAGGTATGGAAATAATTTTTCTTGTTTGTATACTTAAAATGATGCAGAGTCCATTTTTTTTCCTTGATAGGAATAATGCTTAGTCCTTGATTTAAATGATTCATTATGATGGTTTTAATATTAACTGTGTTAAACAGGAGCCTTGATGATGTTCGAATGAACTTGGAGGTCCTCAAGCATTGTGCAACAGTTCTATTCTTGGTATGCACCAGATTTCCAAACTGGTCTCTCAAAATCTTTCAATTCATGCAACAATATACACCAAGATCACATATAAATATGTTGAACTTGTTATTAATCTTACCATTAAATGCTTACAAATTGACGTGTTAATAACTGTGATTGATATCAACAACATAATAAATAAGATTTTTGAATTACTTAATTTTCTACTTAATGTTTATATAGAAGTTACATAATACATTAATGAGTTAGTTATAAGACGTAGGAATAATGAAATTTATAGTAATTGTACCACATCAATGATCATATATATACAACATTATTTTGTGGTTGAAACTTAAAAATTTGATAATTTGAGGTGTTATGGTATTAGGAATCAAGTCTCCCAAACTTATTGAATGGAAAGTGGCAAGACTCTCCCCAAATTATGACAAGAAGTAGAACAAACGGAAAATTTCCAAGCAGAGAAGAAGCTAGCCGGAAATCTCCCCCAATTACTTCTATTGGATATCAGAGAAAATCTCCCCCAGTTACTATTGGATATCAGAGAACAGTTCCCTGTACAAGGGGAAGTTTGGGAAAGGTTTGAACTACACTTTTCTCTTGTTATATTGTTTATGCATGCATGGTTAATCATATATAAAATGAGTTACTCACAATGACAAAAATGAAATTCACAATATTTGAAAACCAGGTGACAGAGAGTGTACGTAATCTATTGTGTAAAGCTCAAGGAAAACAACCCCTAAACAGCCTACTCAAGCATTCTCACACGCTGCTACGTTGAATCAGATGATGATCAAGGCATGCATGTCCATCCAACTTTGTTTCTTATTTGAAACAACGGAGTTCACGTAACTTCCAATGGTGGAAGGAAAAGCTAGCTCAAGTTCAATGGTGTTCGTTTTTTCAATTGAAATGGAGACTCTACAAGTTTCATGCAATGGAAGATGACGAAGTACATTAGAGAGAGCTCGTCCCTGTTAGAATGCACATGTGAGGACGCTGAAATCATCAAAAAGATGCACAACAAGAACACCAATCAATTTGTTTATACTTAAATTAATTGATTAATTAATTAGTTCACATTCTTTTATTTTTTTAAAGGCAGTTCTTATCTGGAAGCCACTTGTATATATGTATTTTTTTAATTATTTGACATTCATTGTATATATGTCACTAACTATTCAATGTAATTAGACCTTAATCCATAATAATATTATTTTTTCCAATTTAACACATTTCTTGATGCAATTGAAATTATTTTCCCAATACCTTTTACGGTGGAAGCATAACATAACATACAGTTTACACTGAATTGGATTCTTTCCATTTTACTTTAAGAGTTGCACACTTAAGACATTTAGGCCCAAATTTTACGGCTAATATCAAATTTATTCTAATTATAAAATTTAAGCCCAATTGTTTAAGTAATTAGCCAATTATTGTAGGCATGCATGGATAAACATAAAATGAATCCCAATCAGAAAAAAAATAATTATCCACAAGAACACCAAACTGTTTAAGAGGAAGAAAACAAGAGAATAGGGGGAAAAAACCTCTTCGGGGTGTCACAGCACCAAACAATCCACTAATAAGAATGGTTGCAGTACATATTATTTACAAAACCCTCCAAGCTAAGTAATAACTATGTACACCCTTCGACTCTTGCTAGCAATTGATTCCTCAAATAATTTCTTCTCTCTAGTCTCTTGCAAGGTTAGCCCTTCCACTAGGCCAATTAAGCCATTGCCTAAGGCCCTCAAGTGGAATGGGGCCCCAAAATTTTGAAAAAGAAGGGGTAGTAAAAAATAAAATAAAAAAATAGTTTTAGATGAAACTCCAAAAAATCTGATATATCCTTATGACCAAATAACAAAAATCTAAAACATCCTTGTAAATATTGGTACTCCAAAAAATTCTTTCATCTAAACAAAATCAATTATCTCAAAAATATCATCTTTAACGTTTAGAAGAATAAAAATTAATTGGATAAAATGCAAATCTGGTCTAAAAAATTACCCACAAAACAATCTCAAATCCCTAAAATTTGCCCATACCTTTTCTTTCTCTCACTCTTGCTCTCCACCTCTCTCTCACAGCTAGATGATGATAATTTGCAAAAATACTGTCTTAAACTTGAATCTTTTCTCAAATATGATATTTATTATGATATTGATAGTTGAGATTTATTTTCAAAGTTAAAAGTTTTAAAAGAAATTTTACAAATAAAATAATATACTCCAGTTGACATACTAAATTATATAAAAATGTTAGATTCATTTCCAAATATATGCATTGCTTATTGAATTTTACTAACAATATCTGTTACAGTTGCTCTGCATAAAGAAGTCTTTCAAAATTAAAATTAATAAAATCATATCTAAAATCGACAATGTATCAAAAAAGATTAAGTAAATTAGTTATATTATTTATTGAAAATGAGAAGTTAGAAGAACTTGAATACAAAAATTTAATTAGTCAACTTGCATCTCAAAAGGAAGAAAAATGGATTTTAAATGAAATAGATTATAATATAAAAATACTAAATAAATATTAATTTAATTCATATTTAAATATAAAAAATGCCCAAATTTATTTCTCGCCTAAGGCCCCAAAATGTGTAGGGCCGGCCTTGGTCTCTTGATATGTAATTGAGTCTTTAATTGCAATCTCCCAGTCTAGGCAATTCTAGAATTGTTCAAATGGTTCTCAAGTTACAATCAACACAAAAACTCTAAAGGTTGCATTATGTGTGATGGTCTTCATTTCATCACAAAGGATTTGGGCAATTTAAAAGGAAGAAGGTAGAGAGAACATTGGATTTTGCTCTAGGGTTTATCGGTTCTCTCTAGCTCTTCAAATGAGATTTTTAGGTGTTGAAATTTGTGGGAAATGGGATCTTATATAGTGAGAGTAAGGGTTGGAGTACAAGAGAAAAAAATAAAAATTGTCTTAGGTTCTTATGTGTGAGAAAGAGGGGCAAACTTTTTGTTTAATTACATGAACACACAGGATTAAGTATAGAAAATTACAATGAAATTTGTCATGAAATTAGCCTGCAACTAAGAGTCCTAATTAACATACTTGAAATGAAGAGAGATTCTATTTTATGGTTACAATTTTATTGATTGGATAGTGAATAGTGTCTTGTCATTTAAAATTTGAAAATGTTATAGTACTCGTTACATATTTTAGATTAACAATAATATTTGTTAATGAAAACTATAAAATGGGTCTTTTTCAAGTGGAGAAAATCCTAATATCAAGTTATACAGACATTATGTATATCATACAATTATGGTATGCCAAAGGCGGTGAGACCATTGTATTTTTATCACAAAGCTGAATTCCAATAAATATAATATAATAACAGGCACGTCCTCTATATATTAACTTGGAAAAAATATATTTGAGGTTCTTAATTAACTTTTATTAAAAAAAAAATCAAATTTCAAGGAATAAAAGATAAGTTAGACCAAATCTCAGGGACTAAATAAGTAAATATATTTTTTCGCTTATTACTTTTACTTCACTTTTTTTAGTCGGTGATGAAATTAGAATCTAAGATGTATTCAAATCCCATCCACCTATTGACCACCTAAACCAAGCTCCATCGTTGTAATTGTTTAATTGCTTTTGCATGTGCTAATAGTTGAATTTCAAACAAAGTGGAAATTAAGGCTTTCGGCAAAAAGGAACAAAATGGAAAAAAGCATTTTACTCAGAAAGCTCGTTTATGCTCTTCACTCACCCACCAAGCATTAAAAAGTAAGGCTTCAGATACATTGTATTTAGACGCATTCTTAGTTCCTCCAACTTTTCATGACACAGTATCTGTCGAGTGAAGAAGACGCCTGTTTCGTGGATTACACAATATTTAGAGGAGACTTTTAAAAACCATCCAACTTTACAGCTTGTCCTAATGGTTGTTTCTGTACGAGGATCTATGACAACACATCTAGGAGAGGAATGTTTAATGTTAAAACCATGATCAAAATTTGACTAACCTATAGGAGATTAAAGGTTAATTTATTAGAACATGATAATCCATCAAGAACAGAGAATGTTGATGCGGCGGCAGATATGATCCCTATACAATCAATAATGCTACTACACACAAATGCACACTTTATTATAATTGTCTTGTGTGGAGACTGTGATTGACGGTCTATTAGTACTATACTACTAATCGTCAAAGATAAGCTATTATTAGTGTGAACACAAGGGGTATATGAAGCTAGATTGTGTATTGTTGGATTTAAGTTATATATGTGGTAACTTTAAACAAAATTACATCATTTAATAATTTTTATTGGATTAATACTTCAAAAATCTCATTCCTTGGATTACATGTTGTTTATATTCTTAACACATACCAAGTTTCGTATCAATTGGACACTGTTTACTTTTCGATTTAAAAACTTATATTTTATGCATAATTTTAAATACAAAATTTAAACATTTGAATGTTAACGTAGTTATTGGTCTCAGATTATCTTGAAAATTTTTAAGTATGTGGGAGTATAAGAAGAAAATTTATTCCAATAGTGGATATGTTGAAATTCACACCTAATAAGAAAGTATTAAGTGGATTTTTTTACAACAATTTACATAAAAAGTCATAAAAAAATTAAATATTAGTGAATTCACTAAAATTATTGTTAACCATTTAGATTTTCTAAGTCCTTTATATATTAGAATTAACATTTGTAATATTTATTCTATGTAATTAAAAAGATTACTAATGGAATGAATACATTTATTTTCTTAGTTTAATTATTTTATTTGGTGGATTAATTAGTTAGGTATAATAAAGTTTTGATGTTATTTTTCTAAAATTTATATGAGAAAAAATTGATTTAAAATATGGTTCCTTATCAAGTTTAGTTGTTTTTGCAACAATTGAAACAAAGTCCAATTAAATAAAATATAAATTTTATAACACAATCAAGAATGTAAAAAAATAATTTCTCAAAAAAAAAAAAAAGAATGTAAAAAAAGAATTGAATGATATTTGTAGTTTTATTTTATAATTGAAGGATATTTGTATTTTTATTTATCAAAATGATATTTGCCTTCCTAATTATACTTAAAACATGCCTATCTATATCAGTCATTACATCACGCAATTTTCAAATTTGTACATTTAGTATGATTAAATCGCGATACCACTCTTATTGTACTCTTTTTATTTTATTTACTTATAAAATAGAACACTAAAAAATACAAGTTTATACAAGAAAAATGATAAATTATTGAAGTATCGGAAGAAACTATTAATAAATTAGTGATGTTGGTGTCAATACAGCCTAACCGTTATAACACATATCCATGAGCAGTTGAGCACACTTGGCGGATTCCTTATCGCACATTAAGGGATTTGCTGATTAAAATTTGGCAGCATGCCTATGTTGTACTCAAATTTCGACCGTGTTTGACACTATCCATCAAAATCATTGATGGTTTTTCTCTCGGCAACGCATGTTTGGTGCAAAATTGTAAAAAGTGTGTGTACGCTATAGGGTCGGGTGTTGTTAGAGAATGGAAATATGAGGTGGGGGAGGCTAAGGTCTAGCCATAGGAACAAGGAAAGGTTTTTTTGGGTTTGTGCCTCTAGGGGTTGCTAATTTTCTCTCTTTTTTACTAGCTGTTGCATGCCTTGCTTGTTATTGATGTTTTCTATGGTTTTGAGTTTGATGGAGGGTTGCACCTGTATGTCTGTGTTTGTAGATTCGGGTTGATGTGAAAAGGATGGATTTTTCCTTTGTTTTTTAGAGTGTTTTGTGAATCTGAACATTGGGGTTTTATGGTGGTTTTTTGTGAGGTATTAGAAGAACTATTTATGTTGGTGAAGAATGGGAAATAGAGTTCAAAAAATTCGTGTGTATATATACACACACACTAGTCTTATTACACGTGTGCTTTATATGTGCAATAAGGGTTTTTTTTTTTTTTTGGATAGGGGGTGTTTCTTTTGGTAGGTTTTTTTTTATAGGAACATGGGGTACTTTTTGTTGTGTAGATGGGGTAATAGGAAGTTTTATAAACATGGGTAGGTTTTTTTTTTTTTTCAATTTACTGTTTAAATCCTGTTTCTTATATTTTACGAATAATGATAAGTTAATTAAATTAGAGATATTTTTTATAGTAAAAAAAAAAAAGCAATAACTAGCTTTCTATATTCTCTTTTATATATATATATAAGAGGATTTGGAATAATGAAAGTTTTTTTTTTTTTTTGTTGAGATTTTGAAATAATGATAAGTTATTCTTATGTTTTAGGAATAATGATAAGTTAATTAAATTTGGGATATTTTTGACAATAAAAAATGCAATAACTAGCTTTTTGAATCTTCTTAATATATATATTCAAAAGTATAATTTACACCCTATATATTTGGTGAATTTTCATTTTAATTTGTTAACCTTAGCAACATAAGACTACACCATATGACGCATTCTTAGAGAATAAAATAACTTTTAAAAAATCCAATAGAAAAAATTTAAAACACAATCAAGAATATCTTCTCTCTCTCTCTCTCTCTCTCTCTCTCTCTCTATATATATATATATATATATATATGTTTTTAAGCTAGAAAAATAATTAAATATTTTTCAATTTACATAAAAAAAAAAATTACAATATGTTCATATTCTAAATTATATCTGCATGGGCAGCGTTTTGATTCCTGAGCCTAGGAGATAGAAGGATTCAGGCCCAAAGAGCCCAACACAATGAATTTGTAGAGAGTGAGCTTAAAAACTAGGCTTCAATGGTTCAAGCAACCCGCACAATGGATAAAAGATAATAAGAAAGTAAAAAAAAATAAGCTCTTGTGAAAAGAAATCCTTCCTAGGCGAAGTCCGAGGAGAATGATTCTTGAATAAAATTCTTTTAGACTTGGATACAATTTCAATCCTTGTTGCTACAGTGTTTTTTTTTCCCTACAGATTTCCCGATCCCCTCTCCCTGGAGGGTCTCTCACATTATATAGCCCACTTTAGATAATCTTGGCCATCTATATGTTGATCGCTTAAGCTACTACTTGAGTGCTTGTCTCATCAACACCTTCCCAAACCTCTTGTGAGTTGCGACAATCAAGAGAGCACAGTTCAGGAGTCTTCTCTACATAAATGCAACCAAGAGATTTGGTGAGATGCATTAAATGTGGTGGCAGTCACCATCCCTTCAGTCAGGGCTAACCCCTTCTTCGAAACTTTCTCTTCAGTATGACCTCCTCTGGTAACGTGCCACTGACGTGGCCTTACTGTTCAAGGGTGTGATCTCTTTGGAACTGCAATGGCCTCCTTGGCCTCAGGTATGATATGTGGCCATGTAACCTTATCAAATTTCTATTCCCCACAATATCAATCTTAAAAATTTACATTTTCCTTTTTTCTAATCACATTTAAATAAATGAAACTTATTCCTCAAATATTATAATACTTAATGAGTATTATAAATTGGTCATAAAAATAAATTCTTATAAAATATTTCAAAATAAACTTATAACATACATACACATTGTGTGAGACATCGGCTAGTTAAATTTAATGGAGAGAGCTAATGAAGTATTGAACTTATGGAAGGTTATAAATACGTTTAACAGATTCATTGCTATGTAGTAGCTCTCCTCTTAACCTTTAAAATGTAAAAAAAAAAAAAAACTCCTATTAACTTTACATTCTATAAAGTTTAGTTAGATTTATTGTCATTCGTTTTTATTAGACTGCTTACTTTTTGTATATGCTGGATTTTACTGCATATAGAGTTTGTAATTAAGTTATGGGCCTTAACCATGTGAACTTTATATATGCTACTTTAGTCTTTCTTCTTAATGATATCCTCTCTTATGCCTTAAAAAAAATCATTTAACATATCAACAAACCATCAAAGTGAAACGATTTCTCTTAACTTCAGCAAGAAAATTGTTAAAACTGATAGGCAATGCTGCTTGCCTCAAGTCACACAGGTAGCTAATGGTGCAGCAGTAGCTGACAAAGGATGCATTAGCCAAGCCACAAGAACAGCGGTCAGTGCAGCAGTTGTTGATGCAAGGTGCGTTGGTGAGGCAGCATTTGCTGATGTGCTGAGCACTACACAGACCACAGGGCTGGCATCAATGGACATGATTAACACAGCAATTCTGGAATTGCTTGAGGCAATACCACATCACGAGTTCTTCATCCAGGAATATTGAGGGAGTCAATTCCATAAATCTAGGGATCAGTTACACAAGGCTGCCACATGTACAGATTCTAGAATATTTGAATAACCGTTTTTGGCGCCAATTGTAGAGTTAGTTACTGTTCACTGTGTATATAAACAGAGTAGCTAGTGTGGTATTTAATTCATTCAATTCATTCTCTTGTATAAGATTTCAATCAATGAAATTCTCTCAATTTTATTTAGCTTTTCCAATTTTATATGGTATCAGAGCCACTAGCATCTGCTAGTTGTGTCTTTTTTTTTTGTTCGAAATTTTCTTACTTACCAAACATAAATTACCTTGAGAATTTCTTCGATCTTCAGTGTCTTGATTTGTTCTTATTCATACTATTTTTTGAAGAATTCTTGTGTTTTCTTTCAAATTTTAGTAGAGTTTTCATTCAAGCTCATGTGTAGCTTTAATGGCTTCTGTTGAAGGAAATGACTCTGTTCCTACGCACAATCAATCCACACAACATGTTCCTCAACCTAACACAGAGATTAACTCTCCGAATCAATTCTTCCTTAGTGCAAGTGAGAATCCAGGTAATATCTTGGTTACTCAGCCTTTATTGGGAATGAAGAAATATCAATCTTGGTCTAGAGCTATGGTTTTGGCACTAACAGCCAAGAAAAAGATAGGGTTTGTGAATGGCAAGATTTGTAAACCTGAAATTGATTCACCTTTGTACAAAGATTGGGAAAGTTGTAATACAATGGTGCTTTCTTGGTTGATCAACTCTATGCATGTTGATGTTTCAAGCAGCATCATGTACTGTGAGATTGCGAGGGAGATGTGGCTTGAATTGCAACGTGTGTTCTCTCAAGGAAATGGACCAAAGGTTTATAATCTTCAACAAGAAATCTCACAGATAACTCAGGGGCAATTAACAGTAATTGAGTATTACTCTAAATTCAAGAAGCTTTGGGATCAATTGATTCATTATGAACCACTACCAACCTGTACTTGTGGAGCAATGAAGATTCTGAGCATTACACATGAGAAATCTTATGTTATGAGGTTCTTAATGGGGCTCAATGAGAGTTTTGAGACTGTGAGGAGTCATATTCTAATGCTTGAGCCATTTCCCTCAATGAGCAAAGTGTATGCTCTAGTTCTGCAAGAGGAATCTCACAAAGGCATTGGTCATGGGGCTGCCTTCACACCTAAACCTGATTCAGTGGCAATGTATGTTAACACCAAAGGAAATGCAGGTAATAGAGGTGGTTTTAAGAAGGAAAGGCCATTGTGCACTCATTGTAACATGCTTGGTCATACTGTGGACAAGTGATATAAGCTTCATGGCTATCCACCAGGTTACAAGCACAAAGGCAAGCCTAATTTCAATGCTAATCAAGTGTCTTATTCCCAAGGCCAAGCTGTTGAAGTTTCTTCTAATACAGCTGCTTAGTGTCCTATTTCTAAGGCATAGTGTGAGCAATTACTTGCTCTCTTCAATTCAGGGGCTGATCAAGGTACTTCCCACCATGTTGCAAATGTTAGTACAAGTGCTGCTGTCTCTAGCATTCTTTCTGGAGCTCTTGGTGTGCCTGCTGCAACTGGTGTACCTTCCACATCCCTTATATCTTCTGAAAATGCAAATTCCAGCCTTGTTGATACCATGTTAGGTATCAATTCATTGCTTAATTTCACTCCTTCCTTGAAGCATTCCATTTTTTCTGCTAAAATAGTTAACAAAGAGGTCCTAAGTGCCACTGATTGGGTCATAGACACAGGGACCACTGACCATATGGTCCATTCCATTACATGTTTCACCACTGTCACTGCTACCTTAAACACATATGTCAATTTGCCCAATGGTGAAGTAGCTATTGTTACTCATATTGGCATTGTCAAAATCTCAGAAAATCTTACCCTTCATAATGTCCTCTGTGTCCCATCATTTAGTTTCAATCTTAATTCTGTCAGTCAACTTGTCAAGACCACTGCTTGTTGCCTTATTTTCTTTGGATCCTTATGTTTTATCCAGGACCTTGCTCATTGGAGCACACTTGGTCTGGGTAAAGAATTCAATGGGCTCTACTTGCTGGACAAAACCATTTTTCCTGCACCTATCATTACAGCTTCTGTACACAGCTCTCAAGCTCAAATCTGGCACTCCAGATTGGGTCATTTGTCCAATGCCAAACTAGCTTCAATAAAACAACATGATGTACCTAGTTTCATTTCTGTTGAGAACTTTAATTGTGCCATTTGTCCACTTGCTAAACAAAAACGCTTACCTTTCAATAAAAGTTCTCATTTGTCTCAATCTTGCTTTGAGTTGATTCATTGTGATTTGTGGGGACCCTTTTCAGTTCCTACTATTGACCATTGCAAATATTTCTTAACTATTGTTGATGACTACTCTAAGTGCACTTGGGTTTATTTGTTAAAGCATAAATCTCAAACACAATCAGTTTTGGAACAATTTTGCACTATGGTGGAAACTCAATTCTTTAAGAAAACAAAAATTTTAAGGTCAGATAATGGGACTGAGTTTCTCATGAGAGAATTCTTTGCTAAGAAAGGTATCTTGCATCATTTGAGCTGTGTTGAAACCCCTCAACAAAATGTAGTAGTTGAGAGGAAGCACCAACACATCTTAAATGTAGTAAGGGCTCTCATGTTTCAGTCACATCTACCTTTGCATTTGTAGGGTCATGCCATTCTTGCATCAGTTTATTTAATCAACAGAATCCCTTCCACTGCTAATTCAAATCAAATACCTTTTGAAGTGTTATTTGGTCATCCACCCAGCTATGCCCACTTAAAAGTGTTTGGATGTCTATGCTTTGCTTCTACCCTTTCAAATCACAGGTCTAAGTTTGCACCTAGGGCTGTCAAGTGTGCTTTCTTGGGATATCCTTTTGGGGTAAGGGTATAAGGTCCTTGATTTGTCTTCTAACAAGGTCTTCATCTCTAGGGATGTGATTTTTTATGAAAATTCTTTCCCTTTTGTTTCTGTTTCACCTAACCTCACAGATCCTTTTCTTCCTTCTATTGTGGAAGCTTCTTGCTCTACTGGTAATGATAATTTTGTTTCACCTATTTGCATTTCTGATTCTACCCCCTTGTGTTTTGATGATAATCCTGTTTCTGTTCAGCCTGTTCCTATTGATGTTCCTTCTCATCTTCCTACTTCTTTTAGTCCTATCCAGGTCTCTCCTTCTGAACAGGTACCTATTTCATCTCCACTAGTTGTTTCAGTGCCTCCAGTGCCTTTTAGGAAGTCCACCAAGGATGTCAGGCCTCCTGCTTATCTACAGGACTATGCTTGTACTACTATTACAACTAGTGCACCTTATGATCTTGCTCACTGTCTCAATTATTCTCATTTGGAACCTTGTTATCATTCCTATTTGCTAGCAGTGAGTTCTAGTCCCAAAGAACCTGTTAGTTTTTCTCAAGCAGTCCAAGATCCACTTTGGAGGGCTGCTATGGACAAAGAAATTCAAGCCCTTGAGCAAAACCACACTTGGGATTTGACTACCTTGGCTCCTGGTAAGTTTCCCATTGGCTGCAAGTGGGTTTACAGAGTTAAACTCAATCCAGATGGTAGTGTGGAGAGATTTAAGGCCAGGCTAGTTGCTAAGGGGTATACTCAAAGAGAAGGGCTTGATTTCTTGGAAACTTTTTCCCCTGTTGCTAAAACTGTTTCAGTGAGAGTCTTACTTGCTTTTGCTGCTGCTAAACAGTGGCCACTACACCAATTGGACATCAACAATGCATTCTTGCATGGAGACTTAGATGAAGAAGTCTATATGACTTTACCACCTGGTTTTCACAGTAAGGGGGAGAGTATTTCTGCCTCTTCAGCTGCTCCTAAGGTGTGTAAATTAATTAAGTCCCTCTATGGTTTGAGACAAGCCTCCAGACAATGGTACACAAAGCTGCCAGTCACTATAAAGGAGCTTGGATTTGTCCAATCTTAGGCTGATCACTCTTTATTTGTGCACAGCAAAGGGTCTTCATTCACTGCTTTACTTGTCTATGTTGATGATATGGTAATCACTGGCAATGATCATGCTTGTGTTGTCTCACTAAAATCTGTCTTAGATCAGAAGTTTGGGATCAAGGATTTGGGATCACTCAAATATTTTTTGGGTTTAGAAATTGCAAGAAATAAGACTGGGATTAGTCTATCCCAGAGGAAGTATGTCTTAGAGGTTCTTGAGGAAGCTGGTATGACAGGATGCAAGCCAATTCACACACCAATGGAACAACAGCTGAAGTTGTCTAAAGGCAGTGGAGTATTACTTTCCAATCCAAGTCAGTATAGAAGACTCATTGGAAAGCTCATGTACTTGACCTTGAGCAGGCCAGACATCACATATGCAGTCCATAGACTTACCCAATTCTTGGCTCAGCCTAGAGCACCACACATGAAAGCAGCCACTAGAATACTACAATACCTAAAAGGGACACCTGGACAAGGTGTTTTCTTCCCTACTAAATCTGACACAAGAAAGTCCTTAACAGGTTATTGTGTATTTCTTGGTGATGCCTTAGTGTCATGGAGGTCTAAGAAGCAAAGTATTGTGTGTAGATCCAGTGCTAAGGCAGAGTATAGAGCAATGGCTACAACCACCTGTGAGCTGACTTGGATTTTGCATTTGTTACAAGATTTATATGTTAAACATGATAAGCCTATGTTAATGTACTGTGATAACCAGGCAGCACTTCATATAGCAGCAAATCCGGTGTTTCATGAGAGGTCCAAACACATAGAAGCTGATTGCCATATTGTGAGGAATAAGATTCTTGAAGGAGCACTTAAAACCTTCTATGTTTCAACTAAAAATCAATTGGCAGATGTGTTCACTAAAGCCTTAGGAGTAGACAGTTTTTCCAGGTTGATCAAGAGGCTAGGTGTTATAAATATTTTTGCTTCTCGAATAGAGTATCCCTATGTAGATTCAACAGAACAAGAAGCAAGAGCTGTGCTCTTGAGGGGGAGTGTTAAAACTGATATGCAATGCTGCTTGCCTCAAGTCACACAAGTAGCTAATGGTGCAGCAGTAGCTGATAAAAATTGCACTAGCCAAGCCACAAGAACAGCAGTCAGTGTAGCAGTTGTTGATGCAAGGTGTGTTGGTGAGGCAGCATTTGCTGATGTGCTGAGCACTACACAGACCACAGGGCTGGCATCAAGGGACATGATTAACATAGCAATTCTGGAATTGCTTGAGGCAATACCACATCACGAGTTCTTCATCCAAGAACATTGAGGGAGTCCATTCCATAAATCTAGGGATCAGTTACACAAGGCTGCCACGTGTACATATTCTAGAATATTTGAATAACCGTTTTTGGCGCCAATTGTAGAGTTAGTTACTGTTCATTGTGTATATAAACAGAGTAGCTAGTGTGGTATTTAATTCATTCAATTCATTCTCTTGTATAAGATTTCAATCAATGAAATTCTCTCAATTTTATTTAGCTTTTCTAGTTTTATAAAATGCTTGAAAACAAGTCATTTGCTTGACACGCAATCTAGGAGACTAATTTGTAAATTTGAAATACGGATCAAACGAGAAAAAAATTTATTTGGATGTGAATAAGGGAACCTTAGGTCAATATGTGCTTTTTAAGCATGCTTTGATATTGCACATTTGAAAACTCAAAGGCGCCGCCCTTTTTCCTCTTTTGGCCATACCCTGAAATGCCACTAAATTTGATATTGCATATACTTCCTTCTTATCACTAATGAAATGATTTGAAGTGCCAGCTTTTTAAGAAAGATTGAATTACCAGCTTTGTTGGGTCAGCTAAAGAGTTGAAATCTTGGCAGTGGACATAATGATCCATTAGCCAGATTGGTGAATGATAATCCACTCCCACTTTGTTTCAAATCAATGAAAAAAATATTATAAAATTTCAGATTATTATTGAGTACTTCGGGAATATACTTCTTTTTTAGAGCTCATGTATACGTGAAAGGGAGGAAGTGAATATACTCTCGCAGTACCTAATAATTTTCTTAAAATTACACACTTTTTTTGCTGATATAAAATTACACATGCAATACAACACAAGGAGAAGACTTACATCCCATAACTCCAGTACAATACACACGTACGTATAGAACTTATCTCTAATACAAAACACTCACCACACCACAAACATAGCTGTTTCAACATTTTATTTTGTACCCCCCCACTCCTGTTTGTTTACTAGGAATGAGGAGATTAAAACCATCTTCACCTTATTATTAATTTCTGAGTCCCATTTATATGTACATATATAAGTAGAACGGGACTCGGTCACACACGAGAGATAAGCAAGCAGCAAGTGCTTGTTATCATTTTTCCTTTCTGTCTTCTTGATAGAGGCATTCACACCTAAATGGAGCCAGCCCTTTTTGTATCGAGATTTGCATTCACAGCTTCTCCAACAGTCAAGAAGACCCTTCCTCCAATTTGACTCACAAAGTTGGCTAGCCTTAGCTTGTGAATGACTTGCCATCTAGGATTGGCAATGGCTAACTGAGAGAGAGAGAGAATTGGTTAAAAGAACGAAACGAAATTCAACATGTCAATCTCCCCATATTAACAAAGAAGAGAAAAAAAAATTAAGAAAGAAGAAAATCACTGCCTTACCTCCATTCCACGCGAGGTGATATTCTTCTGCAATTCTCGCAGGGTAGCAATTCCTGATGTGTCAATGTCCATTAAACCTACCATGGTAAAGCACAAGAAATCAAAATTAACCAACTCCTGAAAGCAGTTACCTCTTGAAATTTTACTGACTATAGCTAAAATAAGAGTCCACAATTGGCATATGCAACATTTCTCTCACAAAATATGAATTTTATACGGTTATAGAATTCACATATATTGTGAGAAAGATGATACAGTTGTTAGATGTCGAACGAGGCAAACATCAATAAAAAATTAACGTTTTGAAACTTCTAAATTTGACTTGTTTCATCAAGGACATCATCAATACCAAATTAACATCCCTGCTTTCTCTCTATGTAGTAAAACTACACTTACTGGACATGTCAAGAACTACGAGTTGATTATTAGTCCTTCTAACATTTCCTTTTGTGTCCTCCGCTTCTTCAGTTACCCATTGCATAATCCTAGAACAAACAACAGTCAATTAGTTATTCATCATAATTTTGATGTTGAATGTTTCTAGTGAGTATATACGTTGTGTATCTGTCACCTATATACCTTTCTTTAATGATACTGGCATTTGCAAAACATAGCAAGGCTGACTTGATACGGATTATCACAACCCCAGGAGTCTTTGCAGCCATGGGATACTGATTGATATCGCAGAACATATCAGTTCCAGGAAGCTGTCCTAGAGCTTCTGTACCCGGTCGAATCGAGATGAGAATAATCTTTGCAAATGATATTCCTATCTGCAACACACTTGTAGTTTACTTAAGTATGCCATATATGGCAACAACAACAATGAAGTCTTAGTCTCAAAATTTTAGGATTGGTTATCGATCCTTAATAAGCTTGTCAGGATGGACTATACTTAATACACCACATTTATAATTCTTTAACCAATCCTACTATCATCCAGGCTCAGCTACAAATGAGTTTGAATTGCATGCTAATACCCTTTTTGAAGAAATTGATTTGCATATAGACTTTCCTTAACTTTTTTTTCTTCAAATAGCCATTGTTATGAAGAAAGAAACCTAAGTTCATGGACAGTATATGGAGGGTATAAAATATCTTTTGTTGTTATTTTCAACATCATTTTCATGACACACTTCACTACTATAACACAAGACAATTCTTAATTACAATTCATTAGATGTTTTACTTTATATTCTCCAATTAAATTAAACCAGCCAACCAGGTGATCTTATTGACCAATAAATCAGATGATTTAATTACAGTGGAGTATAATTAAGAAACTATACATATTTAACCAAATAATAATAAATAAATAAATAACTTGCATAAATCTTATTAAATATTCTGGTGAAGCCTAATAGATTAATGGACTGCAATGAAACTGGGGATCACTATTTGGATGTCAAATCCCATTTCAAAGGTACTCGCTATTTTAAAAAACAAGGGCCAACCCACCAGCTAAAAATAATAGTGGTCTCACACAACGCACTCATTACATTACCCATTTTATTATGCTTGTTGTCTCTAGAACTGGGATCACTGGAGAAAACTTTGATTGTAGTAAGACGCGTTTGGCATTAGAACAATGGTGGGGTACACTAACATTAAAATTGATAAGTCCTAAAACGCTTTTCGGGGGATCCATCATGAGGAGTTGAACCACACATTCACTAGTTTTGTGAATCAGAATGACTTCCCACCATTCATAATATATAAGGTTGTTGTTATTAGTATATAATATTGATACCCTTTCTTTAAGGTATATTACTTCCTTCATTTGTTTTTTGCGAAATGCTTTTGTTTAGTGGGGGGTGCAAAAAAGAAATACCGAAGGCGATTTGTCCAAGAATTCATAAAAGTTGAGAACTTTTATTTATTTTTATTTTTTTTAGAATTTCAACACCATTTACTTTTGATAATTGTTCTTTGGGTCATGCTAACGAATGTCCTTAGAGTATTAATTAACAATCCATTTTAAGAAAGTTTTGACATAACTTTTATGAAAAATGAAAAAAGCTGTCAAAACATTAATTGCTTTTCTTTCTTTCTCCATAAAAAATTTTTTAAATAGATTATTAAACAATGCCCTAAGGATATTCGTTGACATTTTTCTTGTTCTTTTTATCATTATACTAAGACATCAATCGTTTTTTATGTAAGTAGAGATTGAACTCTGAATCTTATATTCAACCATCAAAACCTTTATTGATTTAGCTAACTATAACTTACACATCTATAACTTATATTGAGAGTAGTTACTTATGGAGAAATAGCCTTCTAATTCTTTTGTGAAATAAAGTATCTTTTTTCTCACACCCACACACACAAAAAAAGAAGAAGGAAGTTGAGAAACAGCCTAACTTGCAAGGAGTTGAAACTTTAAACCATAGATTTTATTCTTATACGAGTGTGGGATGTGATTCTTTCTTTTCTTCTTTCCTGAATATTTGTTTCAACAGTCTTTTTAAGGGGATTGTTACTATTTTTTTTTTTGAGCAAAAGGTTTGTCACTATTTATTGATATTGAACCATCTCTATGTTCTCCTAATGTATGATGGTATTGCCCAATAAATCACATGATTAATTTTATTATACATGGGAAAATAAGACTGTTTATGTAGCACTTATATGTATTTAATTAAGAAATTTAAGGTATAGCCTCTACGACAGTTTATATAAATTTATGTCCTAACGGGATAACACACATATTTGTTTGCACCAAATTAAAAAGCAAAAATTTCTTACTGCAACTAGAAGGCCAATCTCCACAGATACAAACAACACACCAAAGAATGCAGCGATGCAAGTGAGGAAGTCCAGCTTGTCAATCTTCCAAATATTGTAAGCTGCATGGAGGTCAATGAGTCCCGGAAGAGCAGAAAGAATTATTGACGCAAGGATTGCTATAGGAGTGTAAAACAAAAGCCTTGTGAATAACTGCAGTGATACGAGCACTGTTATTGCCATCACAATATTGGAGACTAAAGTTTCAACACCAGCACTGAAATTTACGGCAGTACGTGAAAAAGAACCTGCATAATTTAATTAGTAAAAGTTAAGGTGCTTGATCATCACGTATGGTTCTTTATGCAAGATAAAATGAGATTATGATAATAAGTATAGGGAAATAACATTTTTCACAAATGTGCGTATGGTTTATTGTGATTAATACATAACTAACAGACCTAGGTGAAAATGATGTTGCTCAAACCATAATAAACCATATTAGCAATTATGAAAATGTTGTGTTAATAGCATTATTCATTGTAATTAGTAGAGTCAAACATAATGGGGATAATGGGAAATTTTTTACATTAAAAATAAAAGGAGAATGCTAAATTAATTTGGTTATGTTGACAAAGTCCATAGTGAGGTAATTTAGAAAAGAAATAAAAAAGAAGCTTACCAGTTGCAACATAGCAAGAAGTGAAAGAACCAATGATGTTCATGAAGCCCATGGCAAACATTTCTTTGTTTCCATCAAGGTGGTATCCTCTTAATGATGAGAAAGATCTACCAACTGCAATCGCTTCCTACAGTCGACAATTGGAACATTATTGTCAGCTAGGAAGTTTTTAAGGTATATTATTTTGTACATTTGCAAAATTGATTAATTGGTCACCCACCGTGAGTGCAACAACACCAACAATGAGTCCAATTTTTGCCACTTGTCCAACATATGGGCCATTGAGCTGTAATTGATGAACTGAGCTTGGATTAAAGCCTCCTTGGATGTGTTTCACAATCTTAATTCCATGTTTATCGGCTCTTGTCAGAAAAACAATAAGAGTAGATAGTATGACAGAAAGGAGAGGAGCAATGGCTGATAACCAAAAGAGTCTCTTTTTCCTTTTACCCTGGGGAATTCAGTGAGGGTGTTAGAATTTCCAAATAAAGCAAAAGGTAAAAAGTTATCACTGCATGCCACTCACCGCAAATCTTGTGATTAGGATGAAACTCAGGAATGAGCACCCAAGTATAAAATTAAGAGGACTCCACTGTAAATAAAGAAACAAAGAGAATAAATGAATTGTTCAAATGAGAATAGATTCTCTCATATTTCTTAATCTTTCACTCTTTGTGCTTTGTGCTTTGTGAATATATGCTTTTCAAAAACGTCAACAAAAAATAAAGGAAAAGGAAAAGGAAAAGACAGAAAAAGAACATACATGATGATGAACTGATCTCCAAACTGCTTCCACAACAGATATTACATCAGTCTTGTTTGTGAAGTGACTAATCCCAAGCAGTCCCTTTAGTTGTTGAAGACCAATTACTATGGCTGCTCCAGCCACAAACCCCACAATAGCCGCATGGGATAGGAAATCTACAAGAAATCCAAGCCTGTATATTTGAAAGAAAAAAAAAATAGTGATTAGAAAAGTATTAGTTGGTCATGTACTCTAGGCCAACATGAATAAGGAGAAGAGAATCACTCACCTGAACAGTCCAAAGGTAGCTTGAAAGATACCTGCAAAGAAAGTTGCTGTCAAAACAAGCTTTCTGTAGGCAATTGGATCAGCCCCAGGATCTTGTAATTTCTCAATCATTGATGGTAAAAGCAGTGAAACAACTGCAACAGGTCCAATTGCTATCTCTCTTGAAGTCCCCATCACAGCATAGATAAGAGGTGGTACCACACTAGTATCTATGAGTAGTGCACAATCAAATGATATAAGCTTCACAATGGTTAATGAATATATATGATTGACATTCAATAATCATATTTGAGTCACTTACAGAGGCCATATTGAGGATCAAGTTTTGCTAAAGTTGCATATCCAATACTCTGCATTGAAACACACATTAAGGCAATATGGAAAAAAGAAAAAAAGTCTTATTGTATTAATTATAGTAATCGCCGTGTTAAACTTTTTGTTTACCTGGGGAATGCATAGGCTAGCAATAGTTAGACCCGCAAGTAGATCATTCTTAAATTTTGTTACAGTATAACTTTGACACCAAACAAGGATAGGAAATACACCTTGTAAGAAAGACACAAGGTGTTTTCTTCCGGACTCGTTTTTGAGGGACATGAAATTGTTTCCGCAAGGTAAAATCTTGTCCCTCACAGAATCAAGGAGCTCACTCCATAGACCTGGGGGCTCGGGTGGATTAAGCACCCATTGAGCCCTTTCAGCATGACCATTCTTTTCAAGGTCTGGGCTTTCCTCCTGTGTGGAGGTTTGTTGCATGGCTGGAGCAGCCATAGTTGAAGTGTTTGGGGGAACGTGAAAAAAGCTGACTCTCTTTCAGGCAAAGTGAGCAACAATGTTACAAGACTATTTTTTGGGGTAAAATGCAAGGACCATTGCATAACCTTATATATACACACAGCAAAAGGCAAAATGCAATGGTGGGTCTTTCTTCTATTAAAAAAAAAACACTATTATATACAGGCCCAGATATGCAAATTAATTTATTAGTTAGGTATAAAGTGCACCCCAGTTGTAAAATTAAACTCATTTCATGTAAAATATCAGATCCATTGGAGGTGCCAAGAGGTGAATCTTAATTTATAGTTTTATACTGATCTTGGAGTGGATTTTAATTATTTTTTAAGATTAGTGCATAAATATGCAACTTTGTGTTAGTTTGGATATAGTGTTTTTCCTCAACTTTTGCGTTTTGCGTTTGCAGTATGTAGGCCTGTGCACTATTTACGAAATCTGCAAGTATAAAATTCAGCAATTTTTTCTTTACAATTGAATTCCATGGCACTATTCACACATTTAAAAATTATTTTGCTACAATATTTTTAGCAATAAGTTTTCAGTTTTTAGCAATAAGCAGTATACAAACAGACCATTTATGAATTTTTTGATATGATTTACGTCGGCTCCTCTACTGTGCTTGTCCTAGGAATACACAGCTTTCGTGCTACGGATTACCAGTGTTGAATGCCTAACAACCTAGTTATTGCTAAGCTTAAAAATTGGCTGGCTTGCTACTAATAATCAAGGATATCCTACTTTGATCATGATCCTCTTAAAGTTATTATACAAGAAAATGATCATCCAACTAGCTAATAGATAAATTAAACACTTAAAAGGTTGTGATTGTGGAGTTCGCAGCTTTTTATATATTGGTCCCTCAAATTAAAATGCGCCAATAGGAAACTAATTTACTTGAAAGTTGAAGTACAATCTTTGTCTGGTAAGATGGTAAGTTGATGTACAATCTGATATTGTAAAATGGCATAGTGGAGAACCGAGAGAGTTTATTTGTACTTTGTCCACATCTCTTGCGCATGTCTCTTATCTATATCGTTAAAAACACATGTAATTGGTACCATTATTAACTTTAATTCAACATCAATGGTACAAATAAGTTAGTAAGATTTTACTTTCACACATCTTGTATATATTTCTTGTGTATACATTAAATGTAACTCTGTCATTGAATTTGAATTGAGGTTAATATATTGGAAAAAGGGAAGGTGATACTAATCATGTAATTGAAATTTGTCCACATATTTGCATATAATACTTTCCTATAGTCAATGGTCTCTCAACTTGATGACAACTCCACTTTGTGGTGGGGAGAAAGTATACCTTGTGCTTGTTGTATGAAGCAGGCCTCTTACAAACTTGAAGATCGCATGTTTGTGGGTTTACAAATTTGTGAGAGATCTCTTTATATTGCGGCCTATAAGATATCGCATATATATGTGTATATATCTTAGGTTTGATCTCCATTGGATTCATGTAAGGCAAAAAAAAAAAAAAAAAATCATCAGTAATCCTATACCAAACAAACATTCATACTCATGAGCTTTACCGTTTTAAGTTTTAACCTCATAAAAGAATGACATGTTGCAATGTGGACATTATGGATGCTATTAAGATTTAAGGGTATTTGCTTACTCGTCAAAGTGGGATTACACTTGATATAGAGAAACACCGTGCTAAGCTTGAGGAAAACACTGGCCATGTTGAACATATTATGTATAAGCAATAAAATTTAGATGTTCATCAGTTCATGTCCTAAGAAAAAAATCATTTCGTACACTCGGACGGGGTAACCAGGATTTGACTTGGAGGGAGGATTTGTATATGACACGCTCATTCAATTACGTGCATGTAAATAAATATTTAAAGTATTTGAGACCAATTTAATTAACAAATAAAGTCATTTGAATACTAAGCGATATATATATATATATATATATATGAGTTGGGTTTAAGTTACATATAGTATAACTTTAAACAATATTACACCAATCAATATTTTTTAATTGAATTTGAATTTTGACAAATCGACTGTTGGATTACATTATGTTTGTATATTCTCCAAGCTTGCAAAATTTTAAGGTGATCAAAGATCAATAGTTGTGTCATCTATCAATTGTATAAATTCAAGTTTTTGTAATTTAAAATAATTTATAAAAGATGAGCTTATGGATCGAATGGTAAATAATATCCGATTGGTATGAAAATTGGCATACATGTTTAGAACATATAAAACAAGTAATCCAACAGTGAAATTTTCAAAATATAATTCATTAATAAGTTATTGTGTAGTATAAAATTACTTAGAGTTATACCAGGTGTAACTTGAACTCAACCATATATATATATATATATATATATATATATATATATATATATATATATATATATATATTACTTAGTATTCAAATGATTTTATTTGTTAATTAAAGTGGTCTCAATAACTTGTTATAGGATTCATATTTTGAAAACCCCACCGTTGAATTATATGTTGAATATGTTGTTAATATTCATGCCAATTTTCATATTAATTGGATGTTATTTACCATTCAAACTATAAACTCATCTTTTATGCATTATTTTTAACTACAAAAATTTCAATTTAAACAATTGATTGGTGACATGGTTATCAATTTTTTATCACCTTAAAATTTTGCAAGCATGGAAAATATATATGAAAATTATGTAATCTAACAATAGATTTGTCAAAATTTGCATCCAATTAGAAAAAATTAAAGGATGTAATATTGCTTAAAGTTATACCAAGTGTAACTTGAACCCCACCCATATATATATAGATGCTTGTTGGTCCCTTATAGAATTTAGTCTCCAAATTTTAAAGTGATTGTTTTTATTCTCTTAAATAACGTGATCAAATTAAAAATTGACACATCATCACTCCATCGGGACAACAAAAAAAAAAAAAAGCATTTTAGAGACTAAAACTACTAATGGATTAAAGTTTAGGAACTAACATTATATTTTTACCATAGTAGTTAAATAAATATACCAAGTGTAGCTTAAGTAAATTTCTATAGTTTTGGTTGAGATCGACTCATGAAATGTTCAATTTATAGTAATTTAATTAAAACTGTGGTGTGGACATTTATGAGCTCGAAACTTCGGAATTTAACTTGAAAATAATATTATACTCTAGAGTTTATTATTATTTAATTATCTCCATACTTTTGCTTTATAACTATAAAACTTTTAAGAAGGAGACTAAATTATTACAAACTTTAAATTCTCTAACTTTAGGGGATAGCATCACTGTCATTCACTTTAAATTCTCCCTAGAAGCACCGATACGGACACGGGTACAACACAATAATATGAGTAATTTTTTAAAAATTATGATATAAAATAGCCGGTATGACAACGATATGACATGGGTACAACACAAGTATGACACTTTAAATGAAGTGGCCATGCTTTCTAGATTTCTCCATTACTTGGCCCATTCTCTCATCAAGTTGCATGTATTTTCCATCTCACTTAACTAACTAGACGTCTTGAAATATTACTATAAACCTAATCCAAAAATGATGGAACTTTGCTTGCCATTTCTGTAACATTCTTAGGTGGATCAAAACTCCCTTTTAAAAAGTGCATTTAAGTTCATATCTATGCTTCGATTCCAATGAATTGCTGCTTATCTTCAAGAAAAAAACACTGAAATCTTCTCAAAGAAGAAGAAAAGAAATGCATTTGTAATGTCTTGTCTAGATTTCTCCATTACCTGGCTCATTCTCTCATCAAGTTGCATGTATTTTCCATCTCACTTAGCAGACTAGACGTCTTGAAATATTACTATAAACCTAATCCAAAAATGATGGCACTCTACTTGCCATTTCTGTAACATTCTTAGGTGGATCGAAACTCCCTTTTAAAAAGTGCATTTAAGTTTATATATATGCTTTGATTCCAATGAATTGTTGCTTATCTTAAATAAAAAAACACTCAAATCTTCTCAAAGAAGAAGAAAAGAAATGCATTTGTAATTTCTTGTCTAGTTTGCAGACGATTGATTGAGGTGACGTTGACTTTCCAATTTCAGTCACTATAAATAATAGTTTTTGGTTGAAATTGACCCAACACTAAGGGTCCGTTTAGATAGAGCTTATTGCTGAAAACTGAAAACTGAAAACTGAAAACACTGTAGCAAAATAATTTTTAAATGTATGAATAGTACCGTGGGACCCATTTTTTAATAAAAAAATCTGTAAAGTGAAGTTTGTGGGTCCCGTGAACAGTACACGGGACCCACAAATATGCTGAAAAGTCAGCAAAATCGGCTACTGTTCATGCACTGTAGCATGAACAGTAGCCGATTCCTGACCCGTGCAGCAGAAAAAAAAAAAAAAAAAAAAAAAAAAAACTCTGGACGCAAAACGCCAACGCCCAATCCAAACTCAGCCTATTCGACTACACCTTTAACTGTACATCATCTAAAAACTCTTTCTTTTGTCAATTTGGACCTGCTATGGGGAAGGTGGTATCTGTTATAACAGTACTATATAATGGGTCTCTCACAAAGAGGTGGACATTGAACATTTTTTGTAGGGTTTAACTACATGTCAAATCTGATCATATTTGTAGTAATAGTAGAAGAAGAGGACGATGATGTTAAGAATGTACCATCATCACCATCATTGTTGTTGTTATTAATATGCAATATATGATTATTATGGTAAAAATTGTCACAATTGTTTTGGGGTGATGGTATGTTAGCTTTAGTACAAGACCTGGTGAAGTTCCAAAATTTTCCATTATTTGGTTATTGGTTTGTCACGGATCTTTTTTGGTTTTTTTTTTTTTTGTAATTATAGTTATAGCAATGAGTGATGAGAGATCCAAACCCTAATCCATCTAATAAAATAGAGTTGAGTAGCTTATTATGTCACTAAGATACAAGATTCTTGACTCTTTATCCTATTTTACTTGTTTAATTACTTACGCTTTAAAATAGAAACTCAATTTTTCTTTTTCCTTTTTAGTAAAATTGTACTTCAAAAAAAATAATGCTCCGATATGTAAAGTAAAGAACAAGGGAATGAATTCTCTGAAGAAATGTAATTGTGATGTGTCCTTGACTAATGATGATTCATGAGAAGAAGAATGATAATGTGCACATTCTTGACATCCATATACAATATAAAATTTATAAATATCAAACATGAATTCATTGCCATAGAATGCCTAGCAAGGTGAAATGTTATGTGGCTGGAAGAATGTGACATCTCAAATTGTCTGGATTGCTGTTAGATTGATTAAGTGTGGATTATGCAGATGTGTCTTGAATTTCACATCAAATGTGTACTAGTATACTAGATTGTTGTAGGTAGGGGTGTTCACGGTGCGGTTTTGGTCATTTTTAGCACCGCACTTTGCGGTGTGGTTTAACTAAAATCATAACTGCACCGCACCTTATTTTTGCGGTCACATGTGCGGTGAGGTGTGATGCGGTGCGGTTTAAAGTTTAGCCAAAACCATAACTGCACCGCACCTCATATTTGTGGTCACATATACAGTGCGGTGAATAAAATGCAGTTTGAATGATTTGAAGTTGATATATTTTTTGAATTTTGGGTTTTTTCTACCTAACCCAAAACTAATTTTTCCCTTTGTTTTAATCCAAGTTTTAAACTATTGAGCTAGTTTTTCTTTATTTTGGCTGGCTTTCTTAATTAACACTTGCTAGAATTATGAAACTTCTTTTTTTAAAACTAGGTTATTAAACAATTAATAATATATTTACTATTAAAAATATTAATATATAGAGAGGGTGCGGTACAGTGCGATTTGTGCGGTTTTCTTCTTATAAAACCGTAAGCCGCATTGCACCATGCAGTGTGATGCGGTGCGGTGCGGTGCAAAATTACTTGTAGTGCGGTGCGGTTATGTCATTTTGCGGGCAGTTTTGGTGCGATTTTTGCCATTTGTGCGGTTTATGCGGTTTGGTGAACACCCCTAGTTGTAGGGTTATATATCAATTACAGGACACTTTAATTATATACAACTTGAAAAGTACTTCTATAATATATATATATTATATATATATATTATATATATATATATATATATATGAAATGGGTTCAAGTTACACTTAGTGTAACTCTAAATAGTTACACATTTTTTTAAACTATTGGATTTAAGTAGATCTAACAGTTACAAAAGACTATAATTATTATAAATATTTGATTAGAATCTAATTAATTACCCTCATTTATTACTTTCTAAACCCATCTCTAAACCCAAAAAAAAGTTTGACTTTTGACTCTCTCTCACATTTACATTTCTCTCTCTCTCTCTCTCTCTCTCTCTCTCCTCTCTCTCTCTCTCTCTCTCCTCCACCACCTCCACAAGTTGCTGGTAAATTCTTAGCAATGGTAATTCCAAATTTTGTGGATAGAGTTTCTTCTGGCCCAATCAAATATCTTAGCAACATTAACATGGCCATATCCACTTCCAATCACAAACTTCCAAATGCTATAAATTCAATGGTTTAAAAAATGTGTAACTCTTTAAAGTTACACCAAGTGTAACTTGAAAAAAAAAACTCAAAAATGAAATCTAAAAAAAAAGATTCTTAACTATTTTGATTTGTCAAACTGTCATAGCAATGCCAAATTCCCACATGGTTTTCTGATCATGATTAGGTAATGTCGATCTTGAAATGAAATCTCCATTTGAGGATCCCTAGTAAATGTTGTCTATTCTTAACTTTAAAATTGGCCTACCAAAGAAAGGCACGTCTATAATGGAGATGCATCTCTCAAGATTTCTTTGGATACTAGATGGCCAAATAGCATGTGTAAAATCAAGTAAATAGTTATAATCTCTCTCTCTCAGCTGTCACAGCCTGGATATTGATAAACCAAGTGAGTGTTCCTTTCAATTTCAGTGTTCCGTTGTTTTTTTTTTTTTTTTCCTGCCGGCAACCTATCTGTAGAGGTGGAACAATGGTGAAGGAGAAAGAGACAGTGAGAGAAACGTAGAGAGAAAGTCAGATGTAACACTTTTTTTGGGTTTATAGATAGGTATAAAATAATAAATGAGAGATAATTAATGAGATCCTAATCAAAATGTTAGTATTAATGAGGGTCTTCAAATATATATATATATATATATATATATATATATATATAGTGCACACTAATTCACTAAGCACATGAACGTTTGCACTAATGTTTGATTTTATCTGCTTCTCAAAAAAAAAAATGTTTTGAGTTTATCTAATTCGACATGAAAAAATGAATTAGGATAAAGAGCCTCAAGTGTGAAATAATTGCCATGTAAATGTGGACAAGAATTTAACATAAAATCTTAATAGCAAAAAGTCTTATAACTTAGTAGTATAGTTGTTTCTTTTAAATTTATTTTTTTATTTTTAAGAATTGGAATTCAAATCTCCCTTCTCATGGTTGTCATTATCGAATTTGGGAAAAATAATTCCAATGAGTGCTTATTGGATTTCAAGGAATAATTCTTCATATATGAAAGTTTGGGAAAGGTTTTGGTTATACCATACATACTTTCATATATACTAGTTAGTAATTCATGTAATACATAGAAAAATTTAACAAAGTATGATTTTATCTCTTTTATATTTGTATAAATATGAAATTTGATCATTATGGTAGCTATTAATAGGGATTTTTAAATTGAATTTTTATATAGAAATAGATATTCAATTATTTAAAGAAAATAAGACATGGCAAGATTCTAATAGATGTTTAACTAAAAATCAAATTTCTTTAATTAGTATTATCAATATATTTTATAATTTACAATTTCCCTCTTTGGATGAATATATGTTAATGCAAAAATGAATCTTCTCAATTTGAAATTGATCTATTTCAATTTTTAGATTGAATATTATAAATTTAAAGAAGTACAATCTCTTATGTCATTTAAAATTACAAATGACGTGGTACTCCATATACTATTAGATTTAAGAAATAAAATCATTAATCATACAATGACTCCCCTAATTTTAATTTTAATGAAATGAAGAGGATCCTGTTTTTTATGGATGCACCCTTCATCATGAATATGATAATATATAAGTCACTAATAATATTGTGATATTATTAGCTACAGTCTGGATTCGAACGAAGTGGGAAGAGGTATGGCCTATGCCTAATGGCATCTCTGCCACTAAGCACCAAAGGGACTTAGGGCTCCAAATACATTGAACCTAGACGCTTTCTAATTTCCTATTAGTGGAAACTTTTACTTTCGTTTGAATGATAAGCCATCAGGCAAGACTAATTGATGGGTTACAAAAGGGTCTTCAAAAGTAAAAGAACATTTGGTCAGCTAAAAATAACGTTACTTGGACCACAAAGAGAAGTGAAAAAAAAGTCAGCAGAGATTCATCATGGCATGTACCAGAAAAGAATATTTTTTTATTTATTTTTGTTTTTTATGTGAGAAGAGAAGACAAAAAGTTTAAGAACACTATAAATTTTACATAAAATTTCACAACTTTTAAAATAAAAAATTATAAAAAAATGTCATTTCAATAATTGTGAAAAAAAATTCGCAACTTCTAAGATAGTAATTTATAATTCGCAACTTTTAAAATAGTAATTTATAATTGGTATACTAATTATAATATGTCATTTCAACTTGTAAAGAAAAATTATAAAATTTATTATGTTTATAGCATTATTGGTCTTTAAAAAATTAAGGTTTCGCTATAAAAATTGGGTTCTTCGACTAGACCACTTAGCTTACGTGCAAAGTGCAAAAGTGGAGGAATTCCATTAACACAAGAAATACTATAATCGCATGTGTTGTAAATATGGTTGAATCTTTGTCCTCGAGTTGGGTTTGCATTCTCTCTTCTATCATTTCTATGTAGATGCTACATTTTGTTCCTGAATGACTGACACATGTTCGGGATATATAACTAGACCCCAGCATTTTGAGGACCTTCTATTGGCTGGTGTTGTGATTTGAACTTTGAAGTGCTAGTAGATAGACTCCCTTTTCAACTTTGCTACTCACAACATGCATGTCAACCTGTTCATTGTATGAGATTTTGAGCTGCAAATGGCTTTGTTAATTCTTATTGTTGAGGTCTCATTTTCTTTGTAGTGTGACAGTTGATGGGTAAAATGATCTCTATTTGATATTATAGGTATACGTTAAATTTGTTATCTGCATTTTTTTTTTTTCAAACTCTTTTAAGTTAGGATAGAGAATTTTTATTTTGAGAGTAAACTGGGATAGAGAATTTTTTATTTTGAGAGAAAGCTGTGATAGAGAATTGTACATTTGTATATATTGATATTCACATCAACACCATTGTTTGAAAAACTGAGACACAATACTGAGTTCACAAAATTGACCAATAGAAAGAAGATTGAGAGACAAGTTTGAAATTATCACTAAGATATATGGCTTAGATGAAGAAATAAACCTATGTGATTTACAGGCATATGGGATTCATCAGCGGTGTAAATACTCTACGGGTGTTTTATAAGAGAATTGAGACATTGGGGATCATGTGATTAGAAGAACTTTTACATTAGTTTGTATATAAATACAATGATTTGTACTTTTACATCACTTAACTGTAGCTTCATCTTCAATTCATCAATTTGCACCCAGAAAATCCTAATTTTATTGAATGGTCCTATGTTGAACTGCACATATTATGCTGCCTTTTTGTTCAAAATAATCCAAACCATTCTCCAAAAATTTGTAATATACCTTACACCCGTGACCTGTGTGGAATGACTACAAAAATGAGTGGCCACAGGCCACGCATCGAATGGCACAATTAACTTTTTCATGCAGTGGTGGATTTGGTTAGGGAAATGGAGCAAAAGAGGTTTTCCCCAAATGAAAGCGTGACCAATCTTTAATTGAGAGAGACAGAGCGAGAGAGATGCAATTCAAATTGTTTTCCTCAACCTCATGTTTGGTTTGTGTTGGTGCAAATACAATGATAATAGAAATAACACGAAGAGAAACTGAATAATACTTCTGAATTTTTATTAGTTTAAAGAAAGAGATTACTGTAGAGAGGGAAAATTCCCGACCTATCACAAGCGACACATCATACTATCAAGTCCACAAAATACAACCAATTACAAAGCGCCACGTACTGCTGCTAGGTTTTGTTATCACTATTCAGAAACCAATAGAAATTCGCCAAGTGTCATTGAAATGAAGGCATGAAACTGCATCAGCAAGTGTAAGCGATGACACAAGCAGCCTCGCACGTGTAAGCGATGACACAAGCAATCAACACGTGTAAGCGATGACATAAACGGACCAATTAGGTTGTGACATGTGTCACCAATCAGACTCCGCCACGTGTCGCTCACACACACCTAAACTCCTATAAATAGAAGCCTTCCTAAGACATTTAGGAGGACAGACAGAACGGAGAATAGAAGGAAGAAGATATCCTAAGTTCAGAAATCCAGAAGCTCTGTCGGGATCAAACCTCGAAGCCTCCAGGAACTTCAAGAACTTCAACCTCGAATACAAACAACTTTCAAAGCAAAATCATCCAAACTACTTGTCTAGATCTCCAAGGTCACTAGAATCAAGCTCAAAAGCCTCCAAAAACCTCAACAAACTACAAATTGGTGAAGCTCTACGGATTCAAGCCTCCAAAGCCCCGAAGAACTTCCATCACAAACCTTCAAATACGAAGAACAATCAAAGAGGAATCATCCAAATCATATTCCTACATCACAAAGTTCACTGGAATCAAGCTCAAAAGCCTCCAGAAACCTCAACACACCATAAATCAATGAAGCTCTACGGAATCAAGCCTCTAAAGCACCGAAGAATTTCCACCACAAACCTTCAAAGACGAAGAACGGCAAGAACACACGAAGAACAAATAATTTCTAACAAGCTCATAGCCAGAGATTCATTGTAATTCCGTTTCAAGGATCTTCAATCCATTCCTCAACCAAATTGAAGTACATTTGGTGTTTGAATTAAAATCACATCACCACAATTCCAATCAACAAAACTTTCAAGAAGATCGAATCAGAGGATCACTCTTTTGTAATTATAGAGAATTGTACCACATATTCATCAATACAAATTCGCATTGGTGAAACTATTTTACTTGTTTGATTTATTTCGAACTAAGAATTTAGTCATCTACAATTACACAACACTATTTGGACTGAGGCACGACACTTGCTCTCTTTAACGAGATTCAAGCCCTTAATTGGCTAAACTTTGTAACCGGTGTAGACCGTCTCTGACTTGTCTCCCCCATGATACAACAGCTCAACAAGTGTCGTATGACTAGAACAACCTCTGCACAAAGTGTTTAATGAAAAGACCCAAATGGATAGTTTGACACCTCCACCCTTCATCTCCCCCTTGCGTATGTCTGTGACCCAATATTTGAGACAATTTATGTTAGCCCATTAATCACCACAATTAAAACGAACAAAATAATCTCTCTCCTTTTCAATGTGGGATTAAACATTTTCACTAACTCCTCATCTTCTACATTCACTCCCACATCTTTACATTTATGTTATAAAATTTATTCATTTTAATTATTTAATATTAAAATGCTCCAACAGTTTGTATATATTATGGTCCATACAATTCTTTTTTTATTTGTCAAACAAGATTAAAAAACAACTTTCTTGACTTTTTAAAATATTTTTGTTCATTTAATCTTTATGCTTTTTATGAGTTCTTCTACGATTGTAATTTTTTTGTTACAACTTTTGTCAGTGGCAAACTGTGAGTTATTATCTTTCACTTTTACATAGATCCAAATTGATTTGTCATATAAGGTCCATAAATTTTTTCCCTCTCTTGAGTTAGAAATGGGGCAGGACAAAAGAGTTAAGAGTCTGATTAATATGATGAGGATGTAAACTGATTCTAGCTTAATTGTAGTGGCGAAAAACTTTTTAAGTGTTTGCAAATTTGGTTGATGAGGTTTCGGTTATATATCATTTATTTGTTGACCCAAAGGCAATAAAGTTTATGTGCGAATTAACAAAATTTACGGGGAAAACTTTCCTAGTGCTTAAACTAGTGATGAATATATTCACCTAAAAAAGTCTATGTCATGGACAATAATATTGATGTTAGTATATCATATGCTTGAAGAATTCTTTCAAACCAAAAGTCTTGTAACTTAATTAGTACGTCATAGTGTTTCAAAGGAGATTGGCATCTGGGGTTTCTCCAAGGTATGTATTTGGTGGTGATTGGAAAATATATAAACCTTGAATGAGAATGGATGAAGGAAAAAAAAAAAAAAAAACTCTAAGCACATGCATAACCTCATGTAAAAGACTATGAGATTCTAGCATGTGGTGCTTTGAATAAAGTAATTTTTTATTTAACTTTTTACCTCACATTTTTTGCTCGATTCTTCTTAAAAGAAAATGGGCTAAGGTCCTTTCATTCTTATTCTATTCAAATTAACCGAAGCTTTCCTAAAAGACCATTCTTGCAAGTCCATCTCTAATATTATCCACAATATGGACCCCAAGTTGAGAAAGAAACACGCTAGTCTTTTGGAGCTTTCTAGATATATTGTTCACCTCAATCTCAAATTTTTTTTTTTTTTTTTGGATAATTAAGAAAATAGCTTTAAGGTATGTTTGGATGGAGGGAGGAGATAGAGTCTTTACAATCTTAAATTGTTGAACATTTCAAGGGATAAGTGCTGAAGATTAAAAGATTTGAGAGTTTGGTCTTTTGGTATTCAGTGCAGTCACTCAATTTTATATCTTTCATTTATTAAATGGACTTAACACAACATAAATATATCTAATTGTCACTCCATATGCATAAATGCTTGTAAAATGTGGGGAGTAGGGGCTGGAGTTCAAGATCTCAAAAAAGAACTTCACATATATATGCATTTAGATTAGTTTAGAGTAAAATTTCTATCTTATATATAATAAAAAAAAATTTAAAAATCCCTTTTCTAACTCCTTGAATTCTTCAGCTCCTAATTTCTTTAGATTTTGAAATGAAAGGATTTTCTCTAATCAATGTTAGCTTTGCATGTTATAATACCTGTTATTTAAAACATTTTGATTTCACAAAATATGAGAGAGACACTACAAAAAAAAGGTTCTATAGCCGCGTTTTTAAAACGTGGCTATAGCTCCAAAAAACGTGGCTATAGGACGATTTGGTCTATAGCCGCGTTTTTTTAGGCCACGTTTTTAACCATGGCCTAAAATGCGTAACTATAGGATTCATGGGCCTATGGCCACGTTTTTTTAGCCGTGGCTATAGGCAGGACCAATGGCCACGTTTTTGTAACCGTTGCTATAGGACACACTATGGCCACGTTTAAGATTTAAAAAAATAAATAAATAAATAGGAAGTCCTATGGCCGCGTTTTTTAAACGTGGCAATAGCTCCACCCCCAAAAATGCGGCTATACACACTAAAAAACGTGGCTCCAAACATGGGCTATAGCCGCATGTACAAAACGCGGCTACATATGAATAACTTAAGCTGCGTTTTTTAAAAATGCAGCTTTATCTCGTCTGTAGCCGCGTTTTTAAAAACGCGGCCTAAAAAAACGCGGCCTAAGACCCGCGTGTTTTGTAGTGAGAGAGAGAGATTCTTTTTTTTATATAGGAAAAGAGCATAAAAAAGAGGCTCATGAATGTTTGGCAATCCAACTCATTGGAAATATGATAAAGATGAAAATAAATAAATAAAGACCGAGGCACCAGCTGAAAGAGGGAGAAGGTCTCTTTTCAACCCAGAAAAGTACAAAATTAGCTTTGTTTTAGCCTTTTAGGGTTCGTCTGATTGAAACTTCTCAAATACATTGTCACCTCATTCCCTTTTTTTTTTCCTTGTGCATTGTATTTGTTTCTAAAAAGAAAGCAATATTCCAGCATATATATAAGCTGACTAATAAGTTTGCCAAAGATATCCAGGACTTTGTTACCTGGTTAGAAGAGTCTCCTCATTTTCTTTATTCTGATCAAATTGATGATGTAGAACTTATCATTACATTAATAAAAATTCTCTATATTCGCATTAAAAAAAAAAAAAACACCTTACAATGACTTGGAATTAGGTGATTTCAACTCCTCAATCCTCATAAGAGACAAGCGAAGGAAAAAAAGAGCAAAAACCTTCTTTTATTATTATTTTTTTTATAATTAAACTGTAGCCACATGAGTCATAAAAGATGCTTTCACAGCTTCTCCAACAGTCAAGAAGAACCTTTCTCCAATTTTGCCCACAAAGTTGGCTAATTGTAGCTTGTTAATCAAGTGCGATCTGGGGTTGGCAATTGCTAACTGAGAGAGACAGAAAGAGATGTTCAAATTAGAACAAGTGAAAATGATTTTTCATCAGAAGAAATGAAAAGAAAAAAAAAAAAAGTTGTAACTGCCTTATACACCTCCGTTCCATGTGAGACCAGATTCTTATGAAGCTCGTCTAGAGAAGCTATTCCCGATGTGTCAATGTTCATCAAACCTACATGAATTTGTAATATATACCCAAAAAACAAAAACTATAATTCAGAAAATTGTACATAAACAAATAACTCAATAACTTAACTAAAAAGAAAAAACCAATCCAAACACTAGTTTGACACTAGTTTTTCAGTCATCATGAACCTTAATGGGAAACCAATAATCTTTGCCTTCTCACTCAAACGCTTACTGGACATGTCAAGAATTACGTGTTTGATAGTCCTTTCGATCTTTCCTTCCGCGTCCTCCTCTTCATTTTCAGTTACCCATCCCATGATCCTTGAACAAATGCATGTAATTTACACGTTAAAAAAGAAGTAGAAAAAGATAGTTCTGCAAAATTGCAAATACAGTCCTTTCTTTGTGCATGTATACTATCATGGCGGATAAAATACCTTTCTCTAACAGAGTTGGAATTAGCAAAGCAAAGCCAGGCAGATTTGGCACGGATTATTAGGACCCCAGGAATCTTAACAGCCATTGGATAGTGATCAACATCACAAAATGTATCAGTTCCTGGAAGTCTTCCAAGGTTCTCTATGCCTGGCTGAATCGAGACGAGAATGATCTTCAAAAATGATATTGTTACCTGCAATTGACTCAATTCTTATTAGCACATAAAAGTATCTCAATGGATTTGTCAATTGTTTGTATACACGTTTTTTTTTTTTTTTCCTTAATTTCTTCAGTCCTAAGAGTAATGTTAGGGGATTAGCGAGCGCGCGCGCACACACCAAAAAAAAAAAAAAAAAAAAAAGGAGTAATGTAGGGATAGTTAGTACAAATTTTACTACATAGTCCTACAAATGAATGTGTCCATTTTTTAACACAAAAACAAAAAAGTAAATATGAAATCTTTTTTTGTTTGTTTTGATAATTCGACAGTTAAGGGTGAAGGAATTACACTCTTGGATATTTCTATTAAAAATATCAGGAGGTGTTAATTGAGTTACAAAACTCTTGATTAGGAAATCTATTATTATATTATAGATGTGCCAACAATTGGATTCGTTATCACATTAATTTGTAAATTTTTAATTTTTTAATTTAAATGATAGTTCCTTTAACACTTTCTATTGTTAGCTTAATTACAGTAAAAGTTCTAGGGCTCGATGGTCTGCTGAATCAAACCCATTGTGTCATGCTAGATTTCTACATTATGTGCCTAAGAGAAAGAATATGGACAGATTTTAGCACAACTTGATGATATATGCAATTATGAGTAGTGGAGAAAAAGTAGTAGATACATGTGAAAGTGACAGCTCACCAATTACAATCGTACATATTATCATCAAGTTGTAGCAAAAATTTTGGCAAAATGTGTGATCGTGGAAGAATTGTGTGCCTAATGGAATGAGACGCCGCATCGTTATACATGGCAAGCTTTAAATCCCTTTTTATGTGTATAACACAAAGCATAGGGTAAGATGTCAAACTTTAGTCCGATGGTAAGTGCCTACTACCAAAATCAACAAGTCAAAGGTTTGAGTCTAGAAATTAATCTCTCTATAAAATTGGGAGTAAAACTATTTACCATCATCTTTCTCAAACTCTACAAAAATGAGAGTTTTGTGTATTGCGTACCACAAATTGTAAGGGAACATGTAATTTTTTTCCCTTTTAATAATAAGTGATGGAGGGAAATCAAATCCAAATTTTTCTTAAGGACTCTCTGGTGATATTTGACTAACTCATTTTACATAATTTTAAGGAGTAATTCTTAGGTACTCCCGAAACACGGAGAATGGTGCTCCCTCCTCTCACATTCATGGTGGGGTCCGCTCATTAAATTCATGATGGAGTCCACTATGAATGTGAGAGGAGGGAGTACCATTTTACTATACTCTGGAACTACCTAAGAATTTTCTAATTTTAAGGTTATAATATTGGGTAAACTTAGTTCAAAAGCTTTGAGCCCAAAATCCTCCTCTTATGGCCCATCATTTGTTTCAACTGACTAGTACTACCACAGTCAATTGTGCATACAAAGTCAAAAGGCAAAAGTAATCGTTACCGCAACTAGAAGGCCAACTTCCACACTAGGGTCGTGTAATAAGTGGAACACAGGTTATATATTTATTCGATGATCAAGTTAGTGCAAGTAGCATTTGTTTATTCTTCACGCTTTTACACCTCTAAGCAAGAATATATGGAGTTAATAGCTCATTCTTTCAATTATAATAACAAGCATACGAATAAAAAATTTGAGCAAGTAGCACTTCTCATTCATCATTGTTAGAGACATATTTTATGTAATTGGTTAATCCTTTGACAAAATGCACTTTACTTATAATCGGGTAGATCTGGGATGAGTTTAGGGCTTTAAGAAACATATTGTTTAAGTCAAGTGTTAAAACCATGAAGATTAGACCAAGAAACATTAAAAAAAAACTGTTCATTAAATCTCAACAGCAATCTTGACTGAAAGACTTCAATTGAGATTTATAGTCAAAGCTTGACAGAAGCTATTTCTGTTGAGACTTACAAAATCAAAACTTCTAGATCTGATTTTTGGTCCATGCTGAAATATTTGTATAGAGTTTATTTTCTCACAACCCTAGACATATATAAGACTTGTTTTAAAAGCCCTCACGTATGTAAAAAGTGACTTAGTTCATCATTCTCTCTAAAGAAGCTACTGCGTCTTTACACCCAAGGTTTTGTGATTCTTGGAAGTAGTGACCTTAAAATCACCCAGGTAGGGTTTTGTTTCGGTGATTTTCTCCATTCGTAAACAGATCACTTGTGTCAAATTTATTTTCCACTACATTTAGATAATTTGGTTATTTGTTTGTGTTGTCATGCTATTGTATGAAATTTGATCTAATTAATAACTTGGGTAATTAATTAATTAATTGCATGAGGTCAATTCATTTTAACCCAACAATCATGTATTCCAACCTCCAAATTACAACTCAGCAAAAGACAAAAGAAAAGATTTAACCACTTATTCCACGGTTTGTTTTGCCCTACTCTAAACTACTTCCTCAAGCATATAACCCGCATTTTTTTATTTTTTGAGAAACAAGACTTTGAACTTTATTAAAATAGGCAAATCTGCCTAATAAGTAGCAAAGATGTGTGATGGGACATCTTCCATCCACACTTGAAAACCAATAACATGACATGCAGGTCGAGTTAGATTGTAAGCTACACTATTTCCATCTCTACAAACATGTGAAAAACCAATACAAAAAGGAATCTGCAATACATTTAACATCTTGAATAAGTGAACCAGAGGATGTCAAAGAGTGTGAGTCTTCATTTGATGCGTTTATAATGATCTCTGAATTGAGTGCTGATATAACTTGCACTTGAGTAATTAATGACACCAATACAATAATTTTCACAACAATTAAGTTGACAAGTTTTTAGTAATTTTTATTTGGGCCTACCATGGCACTAACATCATGATTTCTTACCTACCATTAACAATTTACCACCTTAAGAGCACTAACATTGAGGGTGTAAAAGCCCCCCAATTGCTATTTTAGCAACTAGACCCTTAAAATCATGCTCGATCCAGGTATGCAACCTTACTGTTCATGGTGTTGTAAAGAAAAAAAAAATCTCTCACACTCTCTTCCTCTCACACTCTCTTTTCTTACTATTTATTTATTTTACTAAGTAATTTATATTATTTTATTGGGTTATATGTAAAAATATAAACTGAGATGTTGGGTGTATTGTTGGACAAGTTGATAAAATAGATAAAGTAATATTTGAGGATGTAAAATAAGTATTTTTTTTTTTACATCCTCCATTGCTAGTGATCTAACAATTGTGATTTTTTTTTTTTTTTTTTGTATCTATAGACTTCCATGAGATTAGGTGAAATACAGTTTTTGTAATTTCTAGTCAGTAGCACTACTAATAAAATTCCAAATCATTTAAAACAATATACATCTCAACTCCAATTCAATATGTTGATGAGTCAAACAAATTTTTTATGTACTTTCTTTATACCCAAACAGTATAACATTCCTTGCCTTTCCTTGTAACTAAACACCCTAAGAGTGAAGATTCGATCCCTGTGCCGCCGCATCACAATGTTTCCAATATACGCACTGATGCACTAAATAATTCACTTCCATTGCCTATGACTCATAAACTTGCCCATGACTTAGATTTGCTGGTCATCACAACCACTGAACCTATAACTACTGTCTAAAAAGCAAAACAAATAAGGAATAAATTCTCAATCCCAACCCCAAGAATCGAATGGCCAGGGTGCACTTAATCAAGGGAGCAAAAAATATTTGCTAGGTCCATAGGACTAGATTGGCAAACTGTGACTTTGTGTAATCTTTTAGAATCTTATTGTGTCTTGTGTTAGTATTGAAGATATGTTCAAGTGCAAGGTAAGTCAAGATTCAAGCTATAAAAGACTTGAGAGAACCAAATTTTCTACTACAACTCGATCCATTGAGTTATGTTTAACTCAATCAATTGAAGTAGAACCTCGGCTGATCAAGATTCATGCAGATTTCGTAATGATATGGTTTCCTTCATCCGTTTGATCTAGGGTTTGTGGATTACAAGACAAGTATAAAAGCAACCCTAAAAACAATTTTTCAAGACTTTATGAGAAGTATTATTGTACACAAATCTTCGAGTTTCCATCTATGTTGAAGCATCAACCGAAGATCTACTTCCATACTAAAGATTTGTTGGCAAATTTATTCTATTGATGTAAATTTCCTTCAAGCACTTCGAATCAACCCACGAGTCTTCTACTTGAGTGTTTGAGAGAGTTGTGCATGTTGATAAATGTAGAAGGTTTTTAATTAGCGTGTGTAGCATTTTGAAGATGACTGAAGAGATTGGTGTGTATGGATGAGGTGATTGAGGGGTGAATATAGATTAATGTTGTTAGGAACGATTAACTTTGTTAAAGACATATTTTATGTAGTTGGCTAATCTTTTGACAAAATGCATTTTACTTGTATTTGGGTAGATCTAGGATGTATTTAATACTTTAAAGAACATGTTGTTCAAGTCTAGTATTAAAACCATGAAGACTGGACCAAGAAACAAGTAAAGAAAAACTGTTCACTAAAGCTGGACAAATAGCTCGACAGTTGCAGACAGATAGCTCAACAGTTGCTCGGCAGATAACTATCTATCGAGATTTAATGAGGCTCGACAGATACTATCTATGAAGGTATCTATCGAGGTTACGAAAATCAGAATATAAAAGAAGTTATATATCGAGGCTCGACAGATACTATCTACTGCATCTTTGCACCTTAGGGTTTTGTAACCAAATGCTTCTTGATCTTCATTATTGATGAAGTGAAGAACTTTATAACCAACATTCTTCTTCCTCAAGTTGGTGAGTGCGTCACATACTGGGATTCGTGCAAAGGAGTTAGTCACATATTGGGATCCATACATCAAAAGGGGTGGTGTTCATATATTGAAGAGTTTAGAGGTTCTGAAGCGGTAGAAGGTTTTTGTTATAAGTTCATCTACGGGGATTGTAGAGTCTAGAAACAAAAGTTTTGTACTAGATCTGAAATTTCTCTTTACTGTAGTGAATTGTTTTTCAGAAGGTTTCTCTCCAGGTTTTTTACTGTGAAACTAGTTTGTTTTATTGGTTTTCCTAGATCATCATATTTTGTCTTATTTACTTTTTCGCTGCACATAATTTTGACATGATATTGATGTTTGTTTATTTATTTGTTTTAACAAGTTTTATTTATAATAAATCTAATTAACAACTTGGAATTAAAACTTATTAATTCTATCAATTGGGGTCTAAATTTCCCAACAAACTTAAAGAGAGTGGTGTTGCATGAAGCAATTTAATGTCTCTCTTAAGCTTCAGAAGAAATTTCTGCAAGACTTCCACAATTTGAAAAATGGGGTGAAATTCCCCTCAAAAGTCCTTTAATTTGATGAAAGGAGGTTGAGTTAAATGGATTAAAGTGTTTAAATTTTCCTCCTTTCCGTCCCTCTAGGAGCTTTTGAACTTGCGTTTACCTTTATGCATGTTTAAAATGAATTTTGAGCTAATAATAGGCTCCAAAATTTGAGTCTCGCAAAATACTAAACACAAATGTTTTCCATGGGCCCTTGTGTTTTGGGCAACTTTGGCTCTAATTTTGAATTTTGTGTGATTTTAGCTCAATATTTTTAATTTTTTTGAAGATAATTATGAGTTTAAAAACTCTATTTATGCACTTATAATTATAATTTTCTCCAAATAATTTTTAATTTTCAATTTTCTTATTTTTAACAATGAAGAAAAATAAAAAATACAAAAAAATTAAATTATTTTATAGGATTTATTTTATTACTTTAAATCACTATCTTGTCTTAATAATTATAACAATTAATTTTAACATGCCAAGAGTCTTGTAACTCTATTGTTTGACACCTCAAAAATGTTCAAAAGTGATAGATTCATGTAAACAGGAGCAAAAAGTGTACACCATTCACAATCGTACACATTGGCATATTGTGAAATTTAGTGTAAAATTGGATATGTCTCTAGAATTATTCTTTTCGAAATATTGTTGAGATTGCCATGGCAGCTAAATTGGTTAAAATGCAGAGGCATTTTCTTTGAAGTGTGTGTGTGTGTGTGTGTGTGTGTGTATATATATTTTAGTATATGAAATAAAAAGACTGACATTAAAATAAAATAAACGTTAATGGCAATAGACATGGCAAAACTGGTCAGAATTTTTTGACTCGACCCGACTTGAAAACTACCTTACCTAAACCTGAATTTTTTGACCTGTAACCCAACCCGATTTTTTGCTAGTCAACCCGACTTGACCTGGATAACCCATGACCAGACTCATTAAAAAAATTCGCTAAAAAAAATATTTAGACAACATCCTGATGCTAGGTGCATAAAGCACAAATCACCGAAACCAATAGATTATAGATAGATGTTCACACTTAGTAGACATAAGACAAGACAACCCATTTATTAAAAAAAATGCTCATTCATTTGATACGACACTTCACAGCTCTAAACTCACACACTTGACTTACAATTCAATCAAATGTAGTCTAGTACACTAATCTACTCACTATTTACTAACACAGTAAATGGTTAGACTTAAGAGCTTGTAATTGATTCTTAAAATAATAAAAAATAAAAAAATAAAAAGAAAAGAAAAAAGAAAAGAAAAAAGACTTGTAGTCCACAAAGGTTGAATGTCTAAAAGGCATAAACCACTAAGAGGTAAGAGCTTTCAGCCTTTCACAATGTTTTTTTTTTTTTTTTTGCTTAACACCTTTCACAATTTCAGTCTCTCAAAGAAGACTCTTGCGCCTCTACTTTTGTTAGAATGATATTCTTAATGATATAAACCTAAAATATTTACATTTTAGTACTTTTTAAGATCTATTTCTTTTTGGAGATATAAACTTGTAATTACATGTATTTTGACAGTGAGTTATTAATATTAAACTTTTTCCTTCATGAATTTATGACTATGAAGAATTTTTGTCAGGTTCAAAAAGTTAGAATTGTTTTTGATTTGTTTAATTAATTTATTCATTCTTTCTAAATAAATTGTCATTGATTTTTTTTTTTTTTGTATTTGAAAAAAAAAAAAAAGCTCATTTGAAAAATACGAGTCAACCTAACTCGACTTGACCCGACCCGCAACCCGATTGACCTGTTTAAAAATGACACATTTTGACCCGCGATCCGATTGATCCGCAAATCCAATTGACCCAATCCGAACCCGACCCAACTCACCCATTTTGCCACATCTAAATGGCAGTGATTGTGAAGAATAAAATAAAAATAAAAAGGATACAATCTGACATGTTTTGAGGGCTGGAGTTGGCCCAGTACGAATATCAAAGTCTGCCTAGGCTTTAGTTGGAGTCCAATATTATTCAGAAGCTCGAACCATTATGTTTGTTTGTTTCTACCCAAAAAAAAACACTCTGGTCCATATTTCCAAAATACTAGCCCGAAGTTTAATGGGCCTCCAATAGCTAATCTGGGCAGAGAGGAATTTGGGGCGTTGGTGATCCTGGTAGTCCGCTTGTGCTGAAGCTAAGACGGCTTTCGTCGCTGTGTTTTTGTGCTTACCAGAAGAATTAATGGGCCTCCCTAACTTATAGTTGTAATTATCAAATTACTTAAATAATAATAATAATTAAATTAAATTAAAAAATAGAAGCCCAATCTAATAAACATTCAATATTAGATTCAATATACACTCATACAATTCAATGAATTCATCCTCATCAAATAAAAAAAATCAATGAATTCAATTCATCATATAACCTTGTAATCACGCATGTTATAAAGAGGGGAAAAAGTTAAAATAAAAAATTTTCTTCTACATGTATCTGTCAGCATTCAATGTATATTCCTAAATAATCTCATTTTTCAATTATTCAACTATTCAATTTTATCAAGTTCAATGTTAGACAAATTAGTCAACATTTATATGTTTTGATGCAACAACAATATTATTTGTAACAAGTAGCTTTGTTGGTAAATTTATTTGGTCATATTTTATTCATGAATTGACTTGGATTGGTATTAGTTTGGATACAGTAAAATAATTCTATTAGATTTAATGTACAACCTAAGTAGTATTTTGTATCTCTTAAATAAATAATATTTAGAAGTATCTTTATTTAGTTTCTTTTTATATTATTTTCATTGTTATTATGTTTGCACGAGCAATATTCATATTGGGATGGAACCAAAATTCGAAAAGGGAGGCCAAAGGATAAATGAAAAAAAGTTGGTATATACCAAACTTAACATAAGTTTGTTCAATTTCATTGTGTTAATTAACATCATAACTATATTTGTGGTAATTCTAGATTATTTTGTAATCTACTATTACCAATTTTATCAATGGTGATTTTTCAAAATTTATTTGATGAAATTGGGACATCAAGCTAGATGTTGACTGCACTGTATTTTCAATATGAGCTTCTAAATTATTTTGAATTTTTCTTAATAAAAAAAAAAAAACAAAATTGAACATCATATATTTTTCCATTATCTTTGAAAAAAAAAAAAAGCAACAACAATTAATTATAAGGAATTTATCCTACATCTACCTAATCTACCTAAGCATTTATGCTAACTTGTTATATGCTAGAACCACGGTTTAAAATTTTAATTGAAGACCCTTGTTTTGTCATGATGTCATTGTCCTCGTCACTTTGAAATCCGTCCAAGGGGTTCCTATATTTTGCCCTCATTCAGCGGCCAAATCAAAACCCATTTGCATTGCTATTTTTATATTTCTTTCATCGTGTGACAGAATTTTTTTTTTTTTTTGCATAATCAAATCAAATTCTTTGAAGTTATGCTATAAATCCACTTGATTTTTATATTGTTATGCCACAATAAGATCCCATTATCTCGTAACTTTAAAGTAAATTGAGAAATCCTGATACTTGAGGTAATAATTATAAAACAATAATGTTGATCTTAGGCTTTAGTTTCTGGGGTAAAGGATTTCTATGACCACGTTCATGTAAGATAGCCCCCATCACTTCTTCTTTTTTTAATAAAAAAAAAAAAAGTCAGGAGAAGAAAAACAATAATATTGTTCGTGATAAGAAGAAATGGAAGGAAAAAAAATGCTAGGAATTTCAAAATGTGTCTTCGTTCATGAAGTTCACTATGTAATGTCAAATGTGGCATCTTCTTTAGGGAAAACTGGAAAAGTCAGTGATTTGTTGGATTTTGAAAGAAGAGAGAGAAGGGGATAGGAAGATGGTAATTTATATTTTTCGTGATGTCTTTTATTTGATTTTGATAAAAGAAACAGGAGAGGAGAGGAAGAGGGTTATTTTCTATAGGGTAAATTACACAAACCTTTGTAAAGAACAGTAAATTACACAAACCTTTGTAAATAACAGAATATTTCAAATTTTGAAAAAGATTCACTTTACCAAACCTTAAAGTCTTTTCCCCTTTTTTTGGAATAAATATTGTTCTTTGTCACCAAACTTCTTAAAAACAATGGCAGGAAGGAGGAAAAGGCTAAAAGACCCATAGGGTTTGGGTCAGTTACAAACTGACTCCTACACCATCAATTTTGTATGATTGACTCTCAACTACTAAGAATTGTTCAGATTGACCCGTTCGTCTTGTTAATTGTAATTGATAGAAAATGATCATGTGATTATTATTTTAAAAATGATTTTTTTTTAAAACAGTAAAGTGGTCGCATGCACACCATATGACCATTTTCTCTCAATTATAGTTAACAAAAATTAAGATGGAGTGGTTAATGTGGACAATTCTTAAACCTGATAAGTCAATAATTCAAAATTAATTTAAAAAGAGAAAAGTAAATGGCTTAAAAAGGAAAAACAAAAAAATTAAGAGTGTATTCATGTAAGCTGTTGTAAATGGCTTAAAATTGATCTAATATCAAGCTCTCTGTTAAAATGATAGAAGAATATTAAAGATGCGTTCATATAATTAAGCTGTTGTCAAACAACTTTTTGAGTTTAAAATGAACATTTGTAAAAAGAACTATGAAAAATTACAATTGCAAAACGATGCTTTGAGTTTTGAAAACATGTTTTTTGTTGGCTTGTAAATTACCTAACCAAACAAACTCTAAGAACTTAATTTCAAGGAGAAACGAAGATAAATTCCTCCCAAATCATAATTTAAAATGGAGCTAGCATTTTTTACAATAATCACTAAATGATATTTGTTATGATTGGAAAAAAAAAATCACATCTAAGAGTTTTGTAATTGAGTGGCATTACTTCTTCTTCATGAGAAGAATTTTGGTTTGAATTTTTCCTCCCATATTGTTACAAGTTGCAACTACCGAATTAACCACACACACAAAAAAAAATAATAATAATAATAGAGAGCAATGTGTAATCTAATAAACGTTTCAATATGAGACTCTAAGTTGAATATACACTCATACAATATATATAATCTAGGGTATCGCACATCTTATAAAGAAAAAGAAAATATATGTTAAAAATGTCAATTCTTCTTTCTACATGTATCCATAATATTTCTTCTTCTCCATACGGACCTGAGACCTTTTCTTTAGTCCATAGAGTTGGCTTTCCCAAACTTCCTTGGGAAATTTGGACTTCCTTTCCTCCATACAAACTCCTCCAGATCCCATTGACTTAACCAAACGCAACTGGTAATCATACATTTCACGTGAGATTGGATCAGAGAGTGTCTCATAAGCCTTTTGAAGCTCAACAAATCGTCTTGTGGATTCTTCCTTTGCAGAGGGAGGACAAACATCAGGGTGATATTGAAGGGCCAAGCTTCTGTATGCCTTCTTTATCTCATCGAAACCAACATCCTCAGAACCAAGAGAAAGAACTTGATAAAAGTTGGTGTTCTTTTTTTGCATTGTCAACTCATTAGCTCTACAAAGTACGGCTTCGATCTCATAACCATTTCTCCTAGACCTTGTTTTATGTAGCTTTCGAACCATTGTTGTAATCTTCGGATTCATTCTCAAAGAAATCTCCATGGTGTGTGTGCCTAGAGTTGTGTTGAGAGAGAGAGAGAGACCTAATTAAGTATGGATGAATTGGTCTTAAACCAATATTTATAGCTGTATTGGTGTGCATCTCTCTATGCAGGGGCGGAGGTATGTACAAAGGTGGGGGCCATGCCCCAAATTTTGAATTTTTTTAATATATATAATATTTTAATGTTTTCAAAATTTGGTCTAAAAATAAGGGTTGATCCTCTTAAATATTTGAATTAGTCCAATGTTGTTCTTAAAAAAAAAAAATTGGTCTAATAGTTATAGAAATATAACTTTATTTTTTGCAATTCTATTTTTTATTGTAAAATGTGTTCTTATATCTATTAAATATTTGATAAAATTTAACATCAAACATGTTTAAATCTATCTTTTTCAACCTGTTATGTGGTGATTTATAAGTCATTGGCTCATTAAAAAAATCTTGCCACTAAAATTTCATATAAAATGTGTCTTTAGTTGTCACATAATGAGTTAGAGCAGAATTGCTTTAAATATATTTGTAGCCTAACTTATGTATCCAAGTTTTAGATCATTCATATTTTTGAAAATTTCATTAATTCAATTGAAAGATTTTTTACTCACTTTAGGATAAAATTTGATAATTTGTATTTAAAATGAAACTTTTTAAAAATTTCACTATGAAAATTCAAAAAATGAATTTTATTTTATGAAAGATCGCAATCAAAAATAATTTTGATTGAAAATATTAAGCTCTTTTTTTTGTTAAGTGTGTATATATATATAACTTATCAAATAAAAAAGTGTGTATATATATAATAAAAAGTGCGTGTGTGTAGTGTGTGTGTATGCATATACATGCGTGTGGAGTTTATCTTGGTAAATATATTACTGTCGCTATTTGGCCCCCAAATAAAAATTTCTAGCTCTGCCCGTATCTCTAAGTTACACAAACTTATTATATCCTTAAACCATGGTTTCATTGTCCTTGTCTCTGTTAACTACTAAGTCCTTCCTGACTATTGCTGCTGTTTGCGTGCCGACGCCATTTCTCATTTGCTTTGCCAATATATTATACATTTTTCATTTTGGCAAATCAAATTTTTTGATATTATTTATATTAAATCCTATTCATTATATAATATAATTAGGCCACAATAAGATCCTATCGTCTCACATAATTTTTAAACAAATTGAAAAATCCTATTACTAGTAGTAATGATGACAATAATGTTGATGATAAGAAGAAGCAAAAAAGAAAAGAAACAAAAAAAGCTATAATTTTCATCAATAGTGGCTCCTTCATTATTGATAGTAGTACTTGTGTGTAATATAGAATGGCTCTACCAAAATCTAATATGCTTTCTTTTCTCTTTTATTTTATTTTATTTTATTATTCTTTTCCCCAAAAAGATTACATAATGGATGACGTTGATTTCAACCAAATTCAGATAAATTACGAATTATGCATCAATAGAATTCATCTAATTAAAGTCAACGAAACCAACAAGTTGATAAAGTGGTCATGACGTACAAAGATTATAAATTATAAATAAGAATTAGGCCTTGCACCTTATTCAGAATTAGGCCTTGCATATGGAGACATTGCTAACACCAAGATTAATTGAATAACCTAACTTAGATCTTTGAAATTAACCAGGTGCGAAGGACTGGAGTAAAGAAATAGTTTTCCATGTTTCATATACCACGTTTGTTAATTACCAACAAGGAACAGACGTTTCTTATAGTTATGTGTTTGGACCAGAATTTTATTCAACTTATTCAAAGTGGTGTTCGACTTTTTTCTTTATGTTCATTGTCCCATCATTCCATGATCTTTTACTAGATCTTTGGTACAGGGTTTCACACTTTCACGTGTTTCTCTCTGCCGGCTATTATTTTTATCAAATTTTTTATATTCTAAGTAATCTGGACTGATGTGAGCATTATCTTCGTGGCAACTTCATCCATTGTAGTTAAATATTCATAAGGTTAGAATCTTATCTTTTTACATTGCATTTGTATTAATTTAGCCCCCAAAAATCCAAGACAGAGCAGCTGCTCAACTAATTAGCAAGAATTCTTTGTCTTTGAGAATTTGTTTTATGAAGGAGATATTCCATAAAATGACAAAACTAGAATTAAAGAATTTAATTTAGTTTAATTAATTCTAACCAATTGGTAGGAATGGTTTCTGTTGCCCTGTCTTCGGAATAAATAGGCCCACATTTATGTTTTAATAAAAAATAAATTTTAAAAAAAGGACCAACAAATGGGCAATGGACAAAAGATATTTAAGAGTGATTCCAAACGTATAAAATAATGTTTTCAGTGAATAAAGATATGAAACTGATCCACAAGATAGTCCAACAATCATGTGAAATAAGTACTTATTTATTTTGGAATTCATCTCATTCAACAGCCGGCGGGGCCAATTGATTCAGCCAGGCAGTATTTTAATCATATTTTTCTTAATACGCAAGATTTATCAATTTTTGAATGTTGATTTAGTCCAAAACACAGAATTCTACTCTTATATTATTATTTTTTTCTCATATAGCCTCAATGCTTCAAAATTTCAATACGATAGAGATTGATAATGATTTCTTCTATAAAATATTTTTATTTTTATTTTTTAAATATTTAAATTATACATAAAAAATAAGTTTATAAATTAAATAGATAATATCATTGTAAAGTTGTTTGCTTACAACTATGTTATGTCGATTTTAATTCCATGCTAAATTTGATTGTAATTTTGTTTAATTATGTTTACCATATATTTTATGTAGAATTTCATTGTATGGATTATGTGTGTGAGAGAGTATGAAGACTCAAACTTGTTTTGAATAAAGAGTAGTTTTCAAGGGTATCTCGCGAGTAAACTTCCCACAAAATAAGCCACATGAAGAGCACATGACTGAAATGCGAAGAGTCGTGACAATCTGGTGACAGCTGATTTTCGCGAATATCTCACAGGTAAGGCATTCCCCGCGAAATACCTGCGAAACATTTTGTTTTGCTATTTGGCTTATCTGCTCCACCATGTCTTTACTCATACTATATATACCCACATTACCCACATATTGTGAGGAGTACTTTTAAGAGAAAAATCCTAGCATACACACTTGAGAGTTAGAAATTGTTATGCCCACAATCATCTACACCATCCTTTGTGATTTTCCTCATACTCCTACCCTTCCATATCCATATCCTTGAGAGGTTGATAACCAAACACTTACCATATCCAATCTGAGTGTCAAGTGAGGTTTTGGTTCTATTGGGAAGCATTGGAAGAAGCCAAGTTTTGGTGGATGTAATCAGGCATATTGCGGGATTTAGGAAGCTAGACAAGATACGGTTCCGAGAAGCCTTGTTGGAGTAGGAGCTTGGAGGGTTTAGATTCATTAGATAGATTAGGCTTGGAGGGTCTCTTGCTATTCATGTATCCTAATTTATTGTCTAGTAAATCGATTTTCCGCTTAGAGGACGACAGAGAGGTTTTTCGCATAGTTTTTCACTTTCCTCTTCAATAACACATCGGCATGTTATCTTGTGTTTACATCTCTCTTCCTTACTCTTTTAGCTTTCATTTTACTGTTGTTATATGATGAATATGTCTTAGAGTAGTTTTATTGTTTGTTCGCTCGCATTTACTCTATTCCACATTTAGTTTAAGTTAGAGTAAAATCAACCAAGCCGTAATCTTTTAATTTAGGGTCCAAACAGCTCTTGTATTTTTAACACAAATCCGAATTTTCAATCATCCAATAAACATGAAACTTAGTATGCGTTTTTATAATATTGAGAACATATTATCTAACAATGATATTTTTGATAATTATTAAGCATTGTAATATTAACAAAAAGTTATAACAACTTTGACCTGATGGTATTTCTCTCTCTCTCCTCTCTCTCTCTCTCTCTCTCTCAATATATATATAATGTTCGGAAAAATTTAGGGGAAAGTGTTAATGAAAAATGTCAAACAAGTTTTGAATTGAGTGGCCAAATAACCTCGATGTGCAATGGTTTTAAAAATCAATTAAAAGATTGCACAATGTTATTATTTAATCAATTATTCAAATATTTAGAGATAATACAAAGTGCATGTTTGGCTATGATTGTTTTTGTGATGTTTGATGTAGTTAAACATGCATGTTGAAGTGCTTCTCTTTTTCATAGAGAGAACAAAGTTGTGAGTGAGAGGGTGGATAAAAGGATAGTAATGTTTAAATTCTAACGGTTAGAAACTAAAATAAACGTTAAGAATATAGAGATAAGAGGATTAGCAATAGGGTAGTCAATGTAACATTTAATGAAAAAAAAAAAAAAAAACCTAGCTAAACCCAGTTAAAAGCTGCATGCAACAGGCTCAACATTTTAGTGTGCAAAACTAACAGAAGAACAATACCTCAATTCCTCTATTGAGTTACTGTTCATCGCTACACCAAACAAAATTATTATTTTCTTAGATCCTTCAGTGACGAAAGCTGCCTTGCCATGAGATCAATGATATGCTCTTAGTTGTAACATCAACGCGTGAGACTCCCTTGGCTATGACGAGGAGTAGAGGGTTTTTTGCTTGGTCATCCATGCTCATCAAAGCATGCAATTAGAGTCGTGGGGGATGAAAAGGGCTTTGTTGGAGCTCAGCGAGCATGGTCGAGAGGGAATAGATAGAGGATTGGTGCTGTAGATTTGGAGTCATCTTTTGTGGTGTGGTATGTGCAATTGGGTTTGTTAAAGTTATGGTCTGTTTGGATGGAAGGCGAAAGAAAGTAGAGTAGAGTAGAGTTTGCCCAAAATTAGTTTATTTTCAACCAACTCTACTCTACTCTACTCCCTTTCACCCTCCTTCCTTTTCCTCTCATTTCAAGCAAACCCATGTTATATTTGAAAGTTTTAAGAGAGCAAGAGTAAAGGGAAGAAAAGTAGTAGAGAAAAGAATAGAGGAGAATAGTTATTTTCTACCTTATTTGGATGTTTTTAAAATTAAGTAAAGGAGAAGGGAATAATTAGTCTTTTTAGTTGTAATTTTGTTAATATAGTAAAGGCAAATTTGGTAATTCATTTGGTCAAGTATTTTTATCCTCCACTCTCCCTCCAAATCTCTCTAATTTGGGGGAAATAAAAATGAGGGGTTAGAAGTAGTTCAAATCTCTCCGAAGCCCTCCCTCTACTTCCTTAAAAAACATCAAACCCTCTACTTCCTTAAAAAACATCCAAACAATGTAATTAAATTACTCTACCCTCTCTCTACTCTACTTCCCCTTCTTTTTCCAACATCCAAACATAGCATTAAAGTCTATGTGATTGGGGTAAAGGCCTATGTGATGATTTTATTACAGCACAACTAGGAAGTTTTCATTGAAAATGGGGGAAAGGGTGAAGGAGGTTAGATTGAGAAAAAAAAAATATAAAATAAAGTAAAGAAATAAATGTTGATCATGATGAGGTTTATGTATATATATGTTTGCTAAAATAGAAAAAGTGGAATTTTTTAGATCAATTTAACTAAAATCGTGTTTAGCCTGATATAAATGCTCTAAGTAGATAATCACACTCAAAAAATTGTAAGTATTGGCGGAAAATATACAGCTACTTAACCCTTTTTGCTAAATCTCTCTCCCATTTTCTCTCTCTACTATATTAAACATTCTGTGATTTTTTTTTTTTATTGAAGAGTCCAATCTTTTTCTTCTTTGCTTTAACGGTAGGAATGATTCGGACATTGAAAGGAAATATTGCATATTATGATTCGACAAATGTTTAGATTTGTAAGATAATTAATGCAGCAACCCAAGTGATTGATGAAGACGAGAATGTAGTGGCAAAGACTAACGTGACAAATTTGCATGAAAAAAATTGCAATGAGTCATTGGTTTCTGATTGGAAAGTTGGCTTGCAAATCTTTTTGACACGTAGAAAAGGAAGTGATGAAGGCTTTGCCATTGTGAGCATGAAGCCGCAGTTTGGAGCAATTGCAAATTTGCAACTGTCCTGCTACTGTTAGAATTTAGAACCACGATTACAAAAAGGTTAGACAGGATCTCATACAAGTCAATACCATATAGTCATGGCTCACGAGAGAGGAATAATGTTAGTTGGGACATCTTGTCGAGGTATTGCAATTTGAAACGTATTAGAATGCGTTGGAAAGATGAATTATTGCATCCAAGTTCATTTTATGTAATGCAAGCAATTCTCTGTTTTCTTCTTTTTCACACTTATTAAGTATAGCTTTGAGTTAATCCCATGCATATATGCATTATTCCCAAAAGTGAAAGAAACTGAAAACTATTAGCTATCATTCATGTATCCAATCCTCCCAAAAGAGTTCTATGGCCGTGCAGTGCAGTGCAGAACATTGATTCAAACACAATTGTATGTTCCACTTCCGAAATGTTCACTTTTAAAGTTTTTGGTCCACTCCTTTTGTTTATTTTTTAGTACAATTTAAACAAAGGCGGCTATGCATTTTGATAGGGAAATAAGAAAGAGGCCAAGTCCAATTTTGATTTTTAAATAGTGACCGTCTCTATAGTCCTGGTGCACTTCAGTTTGGATCAAATTGATAAATAACTATCTCCACAAAAAAAAAAAAAAAAAAATGATAAACAACTTTGTAAATCTGAGAAATACACCCATGTTAAGGCTGAGAGCAAGCCAGTTCTCATTGTTCCCTTTTCCCAGGAACCAAGCATTTATAGAAAGAAACAAAAGAATGAGATGGTAGAAAAAATAACCCACCAACTTAATAGTTAAACCATCTTATGCTGCATCTTCAGTCTGGTGTTGCCCTGAAAGTTAATTCCATTAGGTACACTGATATTAAAATGACAAATTACTATAGTACACTGAGTGCCATTTATTTTCATCAAAAAAAAAAAAATTGAGTGCCCTTTATTACTAGTTTATATTTCTTATCCTCTTGATGATATGATTATCATATTATCACTAGAAATGACTTGGTTGGCATCTAGGAACTCAAAAAAAAAAAAAATCAATAAGTTAACAGCTCACTTTAGTCTAATTAAGAAGAGTACTGTTTATTACACACGTGTTTTATAACTAAAAATGTGGGTTCAATCCACAAAAATCATGGGTTCAACCCATGATTTTAATTATAAAACACGTGTAATAATAAGTTTTAGCCAATTAAGAATCAACCTTTTAATAAAATAAAAATATAGGGATAAGGTTACCCATATCCTGTAAAAGCGAAAATTTTGTAAACTAGTTATTATTACTAATTTTTTCCCCCTAATTACATCGGCCTAAGGCCATTATATCTCTAACAGTGGCAAATTGCTCTTCTAGCCTCCTCATCCATGATTCAGATTTTAAACCGAAGTCATATATAGTTCTGGGGCAGTGTTATTTTGGTTAAGAGCATTGTTGTCAAAGCCCATATATATGGTATTTAGTTGTTTACACTTCTCTTTCAGCTTTGAGAACAAAAAGTCATTGCATTTTCCTCTTTTTCAGATTAAAGTATTAAACAATCATAACACTGAGAGTATGCCAGTGACAGAATTGCCCAGAAGAAAAGGTAAATAATATAATGTAGTCTAGCTTTTGGGACAAATTAAAAACTTGGAAGGAAAACCATGGGTCAGTTAATTTATTGGGGTCCAGAACTTTGTTCTACAATGATGTATACCAAAATTTTGCAAAGAACACATGCTATAAATTACATGAAAGCTCCTTTACTTGTCTACACTATAAGCTAAAACGATATTGTTTTGGAAAAGAACCGGAGCCTTCCTTCTTGTCATTTGAACTTAATTTTACAAAATAGTCAAGTAATGTGGCCCATTGAGTGAGGGCCCCAAGTTTTCGGTTTATATATGATAATATTAAATTGATCCCTTGTAAATTCCAACTTAGTATTTATCATGAATTTAGAATTAGCCAAAAAGCCTTTTGATCTAGTGGCATAATCTAGTATTTTATAGAAGGAGATACTACATCGGATCGTCTTCATTTGAAATTAATTCATCTTATGATTCATATTAAATTTTATAAATCTAAAAACGCATCTAATATTAAATTTACGAAGTACTAAAATTTCAACTGTGAAATGAGTTTTCTCCATTTTAATTTCAAGTGAAATATAAAGAATCCAACTAATAGCGAAGAAAAAAATTCAAAACAGAGTTTAGGTGAAGAAAACTTTCAATACAAATAACTAAAGATAATTGTTTTAAAATAATTCAGCCTCTGCTTTAACAAAAAACTTGAGTCTACTTTAATTTCAAATATTATTTTTTAAAATGATTTTATCGTAAATTCTCAAAGAAAAAATAAATAAAAAAATAAAAGAAGAAGATGATATTAGACCATTTAGTGATATTTGATGATATTAGATTATGTGACCAACCATAACTATTTTTTTGAGGATCCTCTCAAAATTTTGAGACTAAGTTTGCAATTTAGCAAAAATACAAAAAAAAAAAAACAAAAAAAAAAAAAAAAAAAAAAAAAAAAAAAAAAAAAAACAAAACCAAACAAAACAAAATTTTAAATTTTCAGACTAAAACTTGATTGTTATTATAATTGTATTTTTTTTAAGAAATATTATTATAGAGGTATTTTGTGTTTAAGTTTAGGGCACTTTCATACTCAGTTCATACCCATAAGTAGTTCGAATGCTTTGGGACTTACAAAAGACCAAAAACAGTCTCAAACAAGTTTGAGAACAAACAAGTTTCTAAAAGCTGTCTTCTAAAAATATTCCAACATCAAAATGTACTGATTTTCTACTTTCTTAGTTTTGGTTTTTGCTATGAAAACACAATTTCAAAACATTTTATGAGAACTGTGTTAATCATGTTCTATGTTAAATATTAGCATTGATACACCATGTTGAATATGCTATTATAAATACGGAAGTGAAAGTATAAAATATAGAACACAATAATACAAGAGGATTACGTGGTTCAACCTAACGGTCTATATCAACGGAGGAAACCCGAAAAGGCTACATCAATAATATATTAGAGTGTAGAACAAATCCTGTGTTATAATGAACCATAACATGTGTATATATAGTAGACTAAACCCTAAACTAATAGAATTCTAGTACAAATAAGAAACTTGGCTTGCACACAAAGTAAAATTAGGCTTAGACTTGTGCTAATAGGCTAATATATCACTAACATTCTAAAATGGTAATGCAGAGCCAGCTAATTAGCCGAGAATGACATTTTAACAAAGAGAAGAAAAAGTACTAATACTTGGACTGAAAATGAGATTCACGACGAAACTGTACTAGAGCCAAAAAAGAAAAGTAAAAATAAAGACACCACAGAATATACGCCTGACTCTATTTCTAATTCTACCTAACCAAAGTAAGTGGAAATTAAGCTTATAAAGAAAATGACAATAAAGAATAAACACATCCTACTCTTTCGGTTTCCTACTTCAATTATATAAACATAAACTTCCAAAGCACTTTTTGAAAAAAAAAAAAAATCGCTGAAAAATAAAAAAGTCACCTCCTTCAAAATTGGTTTATGTCGTGACTTTTAATTGAGGTAAGCTGCATAGTGCAAACAGGGAATGCCCTTTGGAGGTGAAGTAACAATTATAATAGCATTTCATCTTGTTCTAGGGGTCTGTTTGAATACAACTGAAAACTGAAAATACTATAGTAAAATAATTTTTAGATGTGTGAATAGTGCTAGGAGACCTATTTTAATGAAAAAGTGGCTAAAAAGTGCGTGAACAGTAACTGCACAATGTGAACAGTAACTTTTGTCTCCCAGCTGAAACATGTGCAGAGGGAAAAAAAAAAAAAAAAAAAAAGGTTGAAACATATCCCTTCCAAAACGTAGACGCTATAAGTTTTATCCAAACAATCACTAAATACCCTAAATCCTAGATAAAAGACCCAACAAAAGAGTGTTGTCAGTAGTACCAGATCACGATGATCAAAGGAGTGTTGTCAATGGTGCCAGATCACAGTGAAGCACGCAGTTCTTATGGACAAAAATGTACAGGTCGGTTCTCATGGATGAACGTGTAGGGTTGACATATGATTCCATAGATAGCGTATGAAAGGCACATGGATTACATGGTGGTGATGGAAAAAACTCATAGCTAAGGAATGTGCTAGTAGGATTTTGTCAAAGCTTACAAAGATGCAAAGACTCACACTATCACACATGAGATGGAGATTATTAGATATACAAATGTGAGCGAAGTCCCACATTGAATAATGATAAGAAGAATGAGTGTTTAATATAACATAGTTGAGTTCATACTTATTGGGCTTTGGCCTTTTGGGTTAAATGTGTATTCAACAATGAGTCTCCCTAAGATCTTATTAACCTCTAGAGAGGCAAAAAATCTCATTCTTAACATGCATGACAATTTTTTATGAGATATTTATATATATGATTTATAATCTAATTAGATTTGGATTCTTCGGTCTTTGCACTCAACAATTCATCTGCCACAAAAATTTTTAAAAAATTAAGTGGGACACATGACGCAAAATTTTTATGAGATGTTTATATATAGGATTTAGAGTCTAATTGTATTCGGATTCTTCGATTTTTGCACTCAATAATTCACTTGCCACAAAAATTTTTAAAAATATTAGATGGGATACATAGCGCAAAATTAGACTCCAATTTAGAATTTATTTAAATTTTTTCACAACTTTAGCTTTAATTATCTGCTTTAATTATATACTAGTTTTTTATATATATATACAAGATAGAATTTCTACTCTAGTCTAATCTAAGTGTATATGTATGTGAAGCTCCCTCCTAGAGACTTGAACTCCAACCTTTACCCCCCACACCTCACAAGCATTTATACTTGTGGAGTGACCACTGCACCAAGGGTGTGCTATGGTTAATTATATACTAGTTTGTAACCCATGCATACGCACACAAGAACATTTAATGATAGCATGATGAGGTGGTCTTATCTAGTTGAAATAAAATGATCACTTGCTTTTGCAGTAAGTAAATGGATGGGTTACTTCCTACTAAAATTAAAAAATTTAGTCTTAAGTGTTGTAAAATGGTATATACTACATCCACATACACACATAAACGACTACCATTATGAAGAAATTAAATACTTGAAAACTCATTCAAACACAAAGTTTCTATTGAATTTTTCTTAAGGTCATGCTAACGAGTGCCCTTAGGGCAATGGTTAATAATCAATTTTAGAAAAATTTTGACACTATTTTTATGGGAAATAAAAAAAAATAAATAAAAAAAACTGTCAAAACTTTTTTTTTCTTTTCTCATAAAATTTTCTTTAAATGAATTGTTAACTAGTGTCCTAAAGACACCCGTTAGCATTTCCTTATAATTAAAGCCAAAGTTGAGAGAAAATCTAATTTAGATTCTAAATTGGATAGCTAATTTTAAGTCATGTGTCCTATCTAAAATTTTAAATTTTTGTGTATGCATTAATACCTGGTATGGAAATTAAGAAAACCACAATAATTGTGGCAAGCTTGAAACCAAAGAGATGATAACACTTAATAATTCATTGAACATGGATTCACATTTGTAGAAGGATCAAATGCACCGCCTCACTTTCTTTTTAGAATATATATATATATATATATATATATTACCACTAATGAACCAAAAAAATCATGTGTTATTAGAGAAACAAAAGCTAAATGCTTTGCAACTACAATAAATTAGTGTAAATACCAATTGACTATGGCAAGTTATTAAAAATAAAATACAATATTTTATTAAGATTGTATTTTTTTTCTTCAATTAAAAAACTTAAATTTTCTCTAGTCCATTATTATTTCAATGAATTGTTTATATTATTCTAAATGAGTTGATAAAAAAATTGAACATTTGATATTGGGTATAATGTAAAGCAAGGTAGTAAAATAGATAAAATAGTTTTTTAAGGTATTAAAAGCTAAAAGTTTTAGTATCACTACTGTGAATTCTCTAATTTTAACTATAAAAAAAAATCCTAGCCAACCTAGTATAAAAAAAAAAAAAAAAAATCGTTATTTTGTTTTTGTTTTTGTCTTTGTTGGTAAATGATTTATTTTGATGTATTTAAAACAATGATTTTGTGTATATATACATTTTTAATACTATATGGATGCACATTTGGATTTTTTTTTTCTTTATACTCTGACCTCTACTAGCTTAAAATCTTGCATCCAATCGTCTACCACATTATGAGCACTAGCAATGGGAGATGTAAAAAAAATCTATTTTACATCTTCAAATACTGCTTTATTTATTTTATCAATTCATTTAATAATACACCCAACATTTTAGTTTTTATTTTTACATATAACCGAATAAAATAATATAAACTACCATATCAACTCATTTTCTCTTTTCTCTCCCATTTATCTCATTCATCTTTTCGTACTTTCATGTACTTTTATATTTGCTTTTATTATGTTTAGCAACCATGAATAGTAGGTTGTATACATACAACCTTATTATTCATAGTTGCTAAAAAATTTTAGCAACCCACACCGGGATGAGCAGGTAGCTTGCTAAACTAGCAACTTGGGAAATTTACACCCAATGAGTTAAACACAAAATTGTGTAAAAAAATATAAATAAAGTTTATGATTCTTGAATAACCATTAAACAAAAGGGTGTGGATTCAAATGTTCCAATATAATTGGAAAAAGAATTGTCAATGGCTCAATGCATTGTCACCTACAGTATTTCGTAATAAAGGTTCTATATTATTTCTGCACAATTTTTCCAAAATCGTGTTTCACATATGATGTGCGAGGATTCTTAAAATCTTGGAGTTTGGATTTTGGGTCAGATTTTGTAGGACCAAAGGGCACCGGACAAAAGGACCCCTCTTTATCTTTGACGTTACTCATCAAGTTCTTGAAATCTGAATATCATGGTACGTGGCAATCATTCAGAAAATATATAAAAATCCATCCCAGTAATCTAATAGATCTATATTGGTACAACGATGTTTATGAATTAAAAATGCATTTCTTTTTTTCTTTTTTATGAACATGCATTTCTTTTTCTTTTAAAACGGTGCATGTGATCCATGTATATTGTATAGTGCCACTTTAATTTTTAAACATAAAGTTCACGACATTGTTATAAAGTGTAATTCGTTTTATATATGACAATTTACAAGTAATTGTTTTATATGAAGTGATATTAAAATATGGGTTTACCAAAAAAGATTTTAAAATATGGTGTGTATATATATATATATATATATATAGAAGACTCCAGAGACTGGAGTTTTGCTTTTTCATGAACCACGCATTCTCTTCTTTTCCATGGGAACGTGTGACTTAGAGAAAAGGACAAAAGGAAACAAAAAACAGAAAAGAAAAGAAAAGAAGACACACTTTGATTACAAAATACGACCCATAACTAGATGGATATAATTCATTGCACAAGAAAAGTAGCACAGGCAAAACCTTTCATGTGATGCATGGTCCTTCTTTATCACAAACCTTTAACGAAGTGGCCCCAATCAAAATGGAAGTGATTGCAATTATATGGACCAGTTGAAGTTTTTTTTTTTTTTTTTTTTAAGTTGAAGTTTTTTTTCTCAATCAGAATTCAGAAAGTAAACAATATTGAAAAACAAGCATAAATACCAATATATATACGAGAGTCACTTTCCTCGAGAAATGAAATCAATGCGGTTTATTAACAGCATGGAATGGTGTAGGGACTCCCCACACCATTTTTCTATGTGCTTTTCACCGGAGGGTCCCCATTGGCCACTCAATATTTATCCTGTTCACATTACCACTAATCCATCTCGTGGTTGTGGCTTTCCAATTTTCATAGAGCGAGTCCTGTCCTTTGGATATCACATGCATGGTTCTGACAATAACGTACACTTCGAGGTCTTCATGTCACGTCCCTATGTATAATTTTTATTCTAATAAGTGTGTTTTTGACAAAACTTAAAAATTTATTTTACTTTACTATTTAATTTATTATGATACTTTTTAATATTATTTATAAATTTTATTGTATTATTTTGTTTAATTTTTATTTTTATTTATAATATTCTTAGCAAAAAAAATTTAATTTTAACAAAATAAACAGATTCTAAAAAAAAAATTCACAAAAAAAATTCAAAATAATTAAATAGAAAAGTTTTTACTGATTCTTTTTCATACTGATACACTACTCTTTTACTCATTAATAAGAGTTTCTCGTATCAGTTTAAGTGTGAAATTTTTTTGTCAAATTCTCTTCCATAACTAGCAGCCAGTCGGTAGAGCAAAGTCATGAGTGCACTTGTTTAACTTATTATGACTTGCCTCAAACTTGACAACACGTTGAGGGAATTCATTTGGAGCCATTCGTGACTAATAAGTGATAAGTAATAACCACACACTCCTTATTTGAATTTGTTTACTTGAAACTCCATATTATATGCCCACTTGGTACATCTAAGTCACTCAAAATTTATGAAATGTATAACCTTAGATGTCACGTTTGCAAAACACCCCACTTGAACCAGAACAGAAACTAACCTTCAAAAAAATAAATTCAATTGTTACAATTAAGGAGAAAGGAGATTTGAATCTAGTTTTTCTTAATTTTTAAGCTTAATCTCAAAGAAATGAACATTCTGCTCTTAAATAGTAGTAATAAATTGGAATGAATTTAGCTTGTAAGCAGATTGTGTACATAGTGATTACAAGGCTGACAAGGTCTTGACTCTTGAGGGAAAAAATATACCTTGTTTCGGGTATATATATCTTCTTTCTCACGACATGTGAGCCCTATAAATAAGTGAAATTATTGTACTATGAGAGAAAAGATGCATATACTTGTAATAGGATATACCTTGTTATTGCTATGGAGTTTTTATTTGTGCAATCTCATGTTGAGGTAATAAGACAAAAGACCAATAATGAGTTCCAATTACTAATGCCACATTTCTGCGAAATTCATGTTAAAAAATAATTCTAGACCTTTTAGAAGCCCTAAGGTATGGAGGGGAGAGGCAATGCATTTTTGAATTATTACTCCAATGGCCCTACCCTCCATGATCATGATCTCACGATTCTCACCTATAATGTTTGTCACCTGTATATATTTGATCAGAAGGATACCACCAAAAATAGTGTTTGGAGAATGGTTTATTTCTAAATAAATAGGGTTTCCCAGCTATATATTATGGTTTGTCTGTTTAGCCTCTTCATAGTACAAAATCTAAAACCGCAGCGCACATAGTTTGCCCCACTCGTTTTACAGCACGCCAAAAATATGAATAAGATTTATATTCTTATTAGGAATAAATTTTTATTTGTTCCAGTTTCAGTCTTGAAACAAGACCCGTGATTAAAAACTTTTAAATTCTACAATGTGAGATTAGAGTGCATTAATTCATAAAGAAGACATTAGAATGCATATAGATAATTACCACATTATTGCGCACTTTTAGCATGAATGCCATTTTATAAATATAAATTCTTGTGAAATAGGAGGAAGGGTCGAGTTCAAGTTTTCAAGAAAGAACTTCACACACATACACTTAAATTATTTTAGAATAAAATTTTGACCGAAAATAAAATAAAATAACATAGTATGAACCCTCTCTCTCTCTCTCTCTCTCTCTTATCCAACAAAAATGAAGTTTTCGAAGAGGACAAGTTCAAAGTTCCCCTTGGTAGGAAAGAAGATAAGGTTAAAGTACTCTCTCTCTCTCTCTCTCTCAAAGGACAAGTTCAGAGTTCCCCTTGGAAGGAAAGAAGATAAGGTTAAAGTAGTGGTCTACGCAAGTATTGCACGTCATTCCAAGTTATTACTGCGTACCTTCCCAAAGCAAAATGTATTTAATCCATGCTCATGTAGTAACTTGGGAAAAATGGTTATTTAGCCCTAATTTTTTAACTATTTAGTTAAAGAACTCACTTTTCAAACTATGTAGTAATTAAAACACTATTGTTTTGGAATTCGATATTATTGATGTCAAGTTTTAAGTAGAACTGTTCCATGCATATTTTTAAGTGAAAGTCGAGTTTTGCGCAAAATTTTCCAACAAATTTAAGTAACAAAATACGCATAAAACTTGACATTGCTATTTTTTTTTCTTTTTCTTTTTTTCTAAATTCATCATTGCTAGTATTGAGTTTTAGGCAAAACTCAACATCACCAATGTTGAATTCCAAAATAGAGGTATTTTGCTACATAGTTTAAGAATTAAGACTATTTAGCCGTTTTTGGCCAATAACTTAGCATATCAATGAGTGATATTGATAAGCAACAATTAAAGCATTAAAAGGTTTCGGGAGTAAGTTATTTATTATCATATCACTCCTAGTAATATTACACTATACATGTAATAATTTTTATTGAATGCTTTGCTGAATTACATTTTCTTTTTATAATCTTCATGTTTGCAAAATTTCAAATTAAATAGATATTAATAACTTTTTCATATATAAAATGTTTGTTGATGCTCATTTTTGAAAGCCCAGTAGCAGGAAGAAGTCCAACAATATGGGCAAGAAGAGAGTTAATGGATTGATAGGAAAGAACCATTAATGACAGGAATAATAAATCATAGGCCCATAAAATAAATAAATAGGCCTTAAAAAAAAAGTAAATGAGCCCAGAGGAGTCCAAAGGAGAAAGTAATAAACCCATGGGTATTATGTAATGAAGAAAAGCAAGAATAGGTCATAGCAAGCCCGAAGTAATGAAGTAAGAAAAAAAAGGGGTTAATGGAAAGCCCATGAGCCCCAAGGATGAAGAATAAAGTAATTGGGCCAAGAAAGCCCAAAAGAGTTAACAAAGTGCCCATGGGAATGCAGAATTAGGAAATGGGCCAAAGATGCCCAAGGAAAGCAAATGGGCCAAGGATACTCAAGGAGAAAGAAATGGGACAAAAGAGCCCACAAGAAATGTAACGGGCTGAGAAAGCCCAAAAGTAGAATGAATGATCATACGAAGTCATTGAAAAAAGGATGAGCAACAAGCCCAAAAAGGCCCAGTGAACATGAGTCAAATAAAACTGTGGCAAGAATAGCAGAGTGGTATGACAAGAATGGCAACAAGACTATGGGTGGAGCAAGGAATGAACTAAAAAGAGAAAAACTCAAGCAAGGCCTAGCCCTTGGAATGAAGCAAACCAATAAAGAATGAAAAATCAGAAGACAGTTCACGCCATAAGAGGTCAAAGATGGGGGACAAAGTGCACAGAGGAGCCTCAGACCATGGCAAACGCATGAGCAGCAGATAGGTTTTAGACATACACAGGAAGTGGAGCATGTGCAAGACCTAGGCACTGCCAACCTGTACCCAACCAATACAAAAGTGGTGGGTCATAGGTTAGAGGTAAGAGAGGGTAAGCTCTGACGATGGGGGGAAGGGGAAGTGTATTCTGAGGTTCCCGCTCAAGCTCTTTTGGGGGAAATGTCTTGCTGGGATGACATATCACCCAAAAGAGGGAGGATAAGCTTGAACCACTAGGTGCATGCCATGAGGGATAGGAAGAGAGAACACCCACAACGTGGCAGATTAGAATGCCACAGTGAGCAAACAAAAAAAATAGTCTTCTTTGTCCAGTAATGGGAAGTGGCACAACCAGCACAGGTAAGTGGTGGTGACTGGGCAGCTGACAAATCAATAGTGGTTGGTAAGGACACCCAAACCAAACAAAGGTTTTTAAGGGGTAAAATGGTAAAAAACAGTTGTGGCAGGTAGTATATAAAGGGCCTTTACAGTGCACAGCAGGGGAAATCAGGAGAAAAAAACAGTATCAATCACCACAAGAGTGATCACTATCACATCGCACGAGAAAACACAAAAGAAAGAAAGAAAACAAAGGAAAAAAAAATGAAATAGTAAAACAGAGGAAAAGAAATATAGAGTTAGGAAAAGTGCAAGAGAGAGTAGAATGGCAAACGTGCACCAATAAATTTTTTTTCCTTATCTCCTTCCTAAAGCCTACTCTCTGCAAAAGAAAAAGAATTCGTTTAGGCGTAAACCATTCAGGTCCGTTTCTTCAAAGTGAGTAATTTTTGCGGTTAGATCCTCCTGCGAGGTTACCCATATTGAAGAAATGGTTCCCTCATTGGCCATAGTCCCGTGACATAACTGTATGTGGCAAATTAATCATTTTCTTCTTTGACTTTACCAATTATTGCTATCGTTTCTCCTCCTATCTTTATTATTACACTTATAATGTGTTCTTTTCTCTTACTTTAATGAAAGATTGCTTACTTAGTTTGTCTAACAGTAATGTATCCCACTTATCATTGTTTTGTTGCACCCGACTGCCATAACTTTTTCTGTGACAACTTCGCCTGCCATGAGTATGTGACAAAAATTTTGACAAATAGGGCATAATTTGTGCAAAAACTGGACCAAAGTGAGTTGTAGTTGAGCCAGTCCCAACTCTTTTATCCAAATCACTTAGGCCCAGTACAGCAGGAGGCAGTCCTGCCCAAAATCACAAAAAAGGCCCACCACAATGTTTAAAGTATAAGATTTAAAAAAAAAATTATACATAAAATATGAGTTTATGAATTGAATAATAAATTACATTAGACTAATACGAAATTTGATTTGTGTATTAAGAATAATGAGAAAGTTCACCCCAACATTTGAATTTATTAAGTGGTGTAACAGTACCAAAAAGTTATACTAGGTATATCTAGTGATGATTAAAATTAGGAATGGCAACGGGTCGAGTTTTTTTATGCCCGAACCTGACCCACAGGTCTATACCCATTACCCGAACCTAGCCTGTTTAATAAATGGATTTTTTTTGTTGCACCCAAACCTGGCCCGTTGGGTCCCGACCTAAAATCACAAACTCAAAAAAAGTACAACCCCAGAATCACAAATCACAAAATATACGTAATTTTCTTCACAATCATTCAATTCTCTTGCCATCCAAATGGATTCCAAGATCTAACAAACCAATCTATACAAAAAAATCCAACAAATCCTAGAAATAAAATTAGCAAATCTAAAATCCAAGCAACAAAACACCAAGACCCAACAAATTTGGCTCACAAAAAAAAAAAAAAAAAAAAAACCAAACCAAATTTTGCTCACAAAAACACGGAAAAAAAAAATCCCAAACCACACCGATTATGGATCTGTAATAGGTGAGGGGTGGTTCATGGTATATCTGTAATGGGCAAGGTGCTTGATCGTTTGATTATGGCTGGTGACAGACCTTAGACTGGCCGGCGGAGAATGATTGAAAGTGAATGAGAGCTTGGACCGGCAGTGAAAGCTTAGGCAATTGAGCGGTGGTAAGATTGAAAGTGAGTGAGAATGGGAGAGGAGAGTTTGGTGTGTGAAAACTGAGTCTGAGATGAGAATGAGAGGCAGTTGTGAGTTGATAACACCTTAAAATGTATACTTTATATATATTTATGTGGGCGTTTTCTCCTTATTACTATGCTTAATTTATATAATTAAGTCATGATTTGCATTAGTCCCTATTATTTATTTTTGCATAATTTCTTAAGTAAGATATCATTCATTGTGTGTAGACATAGCAAAACGGGTCAAAATTTTTTGACCTGACCCAAAAAATACTCAACCCAAACCCGATTTTTTTGACCCGAAACAAAAACAGGTTGACCCATGACCCGACCCAACCCTAGTTTTCTAAGTTTTTTGCGGGTCAACCCGACCCGAACCCGAATCACTTTTTATTTTTATTTTTTTTTTTAAAAAGAAGTAAAATTAAGACAATAGTAGTTTAATTGTTTATTATAAGATTTAAGGAAACAATTAATACATTTACATATGCAAATTAATTGAAAGATAAAAGCTTGAGCATTCTGTAATGAGTAAAGATTTTTAGATATCAAATAATAAAATACATGCCAAGACAATATAGTTACAGTAGAGTTAAAAATATAAATTTATAATTGTAGACATGTGTAAGAAACATTTACAAGTGTAAAAATAGTGAAGCCAAAGTATCAAATTAGCATAAATTATGAATGCTTAAACTTATTTTTTAACAATTTATGTCCAAATTAAATGACTTTTCAAAATAAATTATGATATTTCCTAGAGTGTGTGTTACTTAACAATGATATGATATTCATAAAAGAGACCATGTATAAATAAGCAATCAAATTTTAATGTATATCTCAAATTGAAATAGAGTGTCAACTACAGTTGATAATAGATTATAAAATTAATTTTCAATATTGTAAATTTCTTATATGTTTTTATTCTTTATCAAATGAGTTATCCAATAAGTCATTTGTAATTTTGTTTTATATTTTGGAATGTTGATATTGTGCAGAAATAAAACATGTGTATTTATTTTACTTATGTTTTTGTTATTTTGTTTTAGATAGCAATGTTAGGATTTGTATAATTTTAAAATTATTGAATAAGTATTAATAAGTTTAATTGAATTCATTCTTGATATAAGTGGTAAAGTCAAAATAATGCATTTTACATCAAATAATTTGTTACATAACTTTCCAAATGACAAATACATGTTATTTTATTTATATAAAAAAAATAAATAAAAATTCATGTGAAAAATACGGGCCAACCCAACCCAACCTGACCCGACCTGCAACCCGATTGACCCGAATCGGTTTTTAACTCGCTTAAAATGACCCATTTTTAACCCGTGACCCGTTTGACCCGCAATACAATTGACCCGACCCGACCCGACCCGCCTGTTTTTCCATGTCTAATTGTATGTAATTTTCTACTTTCAGGAAATTATGTGAGAAAGATGAGTTTACAGGAATTTGTGAGAGAATAGAGGACAAAATAGAATTAAAGTGGAGCTAAAGGACCATGCTTAAATGTCTAAGGAGGTTCAGTTGGAGTCCTTGGATCGTCTACCATGATTGGAAGCTTCAAATAAGGAAAGAAATCAAAGAGGTAGAATCTAAAAAGGAAAATTTTGATTTCAGCACTAATCAATATTTTAGGCGTATCTCTCTTCTCAAAAATCCATTTGACACAAGGTTGGATGAGATGAAACCGTGACTTAAATATCTACAACTTTCCAGTTTTGAATTTTTTGAAATTCTCAATTTTTAAAGGCCGAAATTAACTCACAAGTTACCGTTGTAAACTTGGACAGAAATTAAAATAGTAAAAGGTTTATTTTCTTTGGACACTTTTACGTTAGGGTTTTAAATGGAAGCTGTGTGGAATGAATTTTGGCAGAGAAAACCTTGTATTTTCTTTTCTCTAATGGTAGCCTAAACTCTTTGCTAGGGCTAGGGTTTATGTTTCTTTTATACAGTATGAATATTCATTGTGATTCTTTCTAGGATTTTATCAACGACATATTTAATTGTTCAATTAGATTTCTTTTGATGTATTAGTTCTTCCATAATTTCAATAAGTTCAATCATGTTTTTCTTATTGTTTAGATGAATTTCTAATAATTTCAAATAGAAATCAGGTTTTAAAATGAATGAGTTTTTTAAAAAACTTTTCTAACCGTATTATTAATCGAGGCTATCATGCATTCTTAATTGTCTCAATTCAACTGAATCATAAATTTTTAACTGTATAAGAAAAATCAATTGTGAAATATATATATATTTTCTTAGATCACAAAGAATCTCATATCGATATATGAAAACACCCGGATGTCCTAGTATATACATTATTAATTTAAATCAGTTTTTATTATTATTCTTTTTAACAATCACCAAGCAATAATATTTTTCTTCTTCACCAAAATTATTGTATAATTATATTGTCTTTGAATTTACCTTGCTCCTTGTGGTTCGACCTCGGTACTCCGAGAATTATATTGCTACCATCTCTAACACTTGGAAGTGAGCAAATATGAGTGTGAGTGAGAGTGAGGTATTTTAGGGTTTATAACTATATATATGGGGTATTTTAGTAATTTATGTTAAAACTAGGTCGAGTTTGGGTTCGGGACGAACCCGAGTTTAAAAAAAAACCAGACCTGTTTCGGGTTTTTTTTTTAAAACCCAAATCCGATCCTATTCTTTATCGAGTCGGGTTGGGCTGGACTAGGTACCCGCAAGTCGAGCAAAAATTGCCATTCATAATTAAAATATTGATTGGATATTAACATTTTGAAAAGTCCTAAAGTGCATACAATAGGGAAAAATGGGAAAAACTTAAGTATTGTTCCTTAGGTGTCCCAATTAAATTCCAATATAGTATTTTATCAATTAAATATAATAGTGTTAAATTTTTTTAAGAATAATTAAATTCAATACAACAAAATGTTTGAATTCAATTAAGGAACCTACTTCTAAAAGCCTTATAACTTGACTAATTGGCACCTTTTGGTGTACTACATTTAAGATAATGTATTTTTAAAAAAAAAATAATTTTATAATTACAATGGATGATGGGAGATTTGAATTTTACCCCACAAAGATAGTGTACTTCAATTTTTCCACACACAAAAAAGTGCACTCACCACATAAATGTACCATTATGTACCCCTCGTAATGGTATAAGCATAGTTGTCAGTATCGTACAATACACGATGTGTATCATGCACAAAAAGTTCTATTTCCTAAGTGCTCATGAATCGTCTAATACATAGGTGTGTATCGTATGAATCATACATATTGTACGATACATAGATATGTAGGTTTAAAATAATTTTTTTGTTGTTTAAAATTGTGGTTTTATTTGATTTAAACAAATTGTTAGGATTTTTTAACACAAAATTATTGGGATATTTAATTGAGTCCAATAAAATAACATTTCCATGAGTTTTTCCCCCTCTCTTCTGTTTCTCTTATAAAAATTTGGACTACACACTTAATACTTTATTTTGGCTCGTTTATCATTTATTATCACTTCTAAGTTTAATCAATTTGAATATGTATGTTATAAAGATATGTTAATTTGATTTATTTGGTTAGCTTGGTTAAACATTATTACCGAAGTAATGATTAAATTGGTCATTAGTTGAATATATTCCAAATTTATAATGAGGGGAAATTACAGTAAACCCATTTGTGGTTTGGCCCATTTTCACATTGTTTACCCGTGGTTTAAAATTTAACACTTTGCCCGCATGAACTTCAATCTGCCTGCTTTCCATTACCCACCTCAACCTCAAACGTTAGGAAAACACCCTTTTATTAAAAATTAGAACATAACACAGATCAAAACACACGAACCATTGAATCTTTTCCTCACGAGCCCTAGAAACATGGAAAACCCTTGTATTGAGCTGGAGTTTTAATTTTTCTAATCGTGGTGCATAACACTTTCATGTGAGGGTGAGGTTCTGACTTTGGGTTGTCTTGAGGCATTGAATATTCAAAGATAGATTATCACCAAGTACGAAATTTCTACTTTACGTGGGTTAGAGTTTCAAGTTTTGATGGTAATTTTGATTCACAGGAAATTTGATTGTGAGAGACTGCGCCCCCGACCCTTTTTTTATAGGTGTTGGGCCAAACTCTCGTAAATGGGTGGAGTAGTGTTATTACCTCTCAAAATGAAAGTTTGACTAGTTATATTTTCCCCTTTAAATTAAGAGTTTTACAATGGAGTCGTCATTTATTTAATTGTTGGAATAAATAAGAAAACCATAATTGAAAAATTACTCATTTTATTAATTTGAAATTGAATTTACCTTGATAATAGGAAATTACATAACGTTGGTCCTAGATACAATCTAAGACAAAGTACATGGCTTTGTTTTCTATTTACAATCTAAAAATTGAAAATTACAAGGATAAACATTGGTCTATCAACCCTTGATCTAAGTTCGGAGGCTATGTTACAAGGTGGGAAGGTGTTAGGCACCCACCTTGCTCGGTGAAACCAATCTTCTAGACTATGATGGCCAACATTCATATCATATCATCCAATATGTCAATCAATTTGCATGTTGAATTTAAAGTGTGTGCATGTGATAAACCCTAATTCAATTTATTAAGCATTTCATTTGGATTGAAAAATAAATTCTAGTGAATGTGTGTGGATGGTGATATCTAGATTCAAGAATTTAAAAGAATTATTAAACGAACACATTTTTCATGTTTTTGATGTAAATTTAAGATTAAAACTAGTGTTATGCATGAACATGTGATGAATAACCAAGAACATGTGAAGAACATATAAGAACATTTAAACATATTCAAAGGAATTTAAATAATTATTATCATTCTTTAATCCTAAATTCTCATCATGACAACACAAAAAAACAAGTTAAGGAAATAGATTATACCTTCATGCAAAATCCATATGGTGGAGGAGGAGACTCTGGTGAAGGCCATAAGGGTAAAGGAAGAGTTAGGAGAGGAAGAGTGGGTCTCACTCAATGCCTCGAGTCTCAAGAAGACCAAAATATGACAAGACCACTCAACTTCACTAGAACTTAAGAGAAAGGAAGAGAGGGGGGGTTTATATAGTAGTGGTTGAGGAAATATAAATGGAAGACCATTTAATGAGGGTTGACAAAGAATCATGAATCTAGACCTCATTTTAGTCTTTGGGAAAATCTGGTGCATTAAATGTAGAGATTGGTAGGAGTGAGGAGCAAGCCAAAATTCGGTTTTCTCGTAACTGCTATAATAGCCTGTAAAGTCAACTTCAAAAAATCATATTTGACTCAATTCTGATCGAAATTGTCTCATTCTTGTGCTCAAATTGAAGCCCGGGTGTCTAGTTTCTGGAAAAATTAATTTCATTCATAGATTCAAAATATTCAAAGAGATATTGATAAAATGGTGAGCAGAGGTCATTTGTTAGAAAGTGATTTTAGTATAATTAACATTAATATGTCTCAAATTAGCTCCCAATTAACATTCAATGGCTCCAATCACTCTCATTTTAGACTTAATTAATTCAAAATTTACTCTAATTAAAAGATATTGATTGAAATTATAACCAATTGAAATCATTGTTCATAATTACATATAGTGGACTCAATTTATGATAGTGCATCTCGGCCATTAAAACTTGATTTGATGATAACTTTTAATCTGATGGTCCAATTAGGGCTTATGACTAGTTGATTTGATCGTTACAACACCAAGATCATTTTGGTGAAATGAGATTAAGGATCTAATGACCAAAATCAAGATGCATATTTTCAAGACAAAATTACATTTTTACCCTCCATGTGAGGTTAAATGCAGGTTGCAAAATGGGGTGTCAACATTGATTCACACGAAGTTAATAAACGATGTCTTCTTCGAGTGGAAATTACTTAGGTTCAAGTGGGCATATGTGTATATATGAGACTTGTGTGCTGAGAACAAGTCTGACAGTAGATAATTTTGGGAGAAGGTTTCTGGGTTGTAGCCGATATAAGGTAAGTATAGTTTTTACTTAATCTAGTTAACTCAAGTGAGATTGGAATGTGATGTGTTCAATTCAATTTATGAACAAGTTGGTCCCAAGTGTCCTTTCTTTCAATGGATTGATAATCCCACTTATATGTGTGGGAATGAAACTGTCCATTTGGTGCAACAAAAGCTGGATTTATTACTGAGTAAGCTACAACTTGCACATGAAAGGAAAAAAGCAGCTACCCAAATGGCAGAATTTGCTTAAGAAATGGCAATAAAAGTCATTGAGAGGGAGAGAAAGATTCAAGCTTCCTCTGCTCAAGCCAAGGAGATAGCAGTAAGAGCTTTAGAGCAAGAGAGAAAGTGCAAAATTACACTAATTCTATCATGGTTTTTTTTTTTTTTTTTGATATGTTGTTTTCATGTTTTGACTCAAGTGAAATATTGGAATGATGAGATTGAGTCTACCTAGTGGTTTGTAATGTATAAGTTGGTCCTCAATTGTATTGTAATAGAACTACATAAGATGGTAGATATTGTTGGCTTAAAGCCACTTAATAATATAAGTTTTTTTTAAGATAAAGTGTTATTTTTGTTGGTGTTTTGTTTAAAGTGAATTGCTACTTGTGAGCTGTGAGCTGTTGGTATTTTGTTGGATGTTGTGAGTTGTGTTGGTTTGTGCATAAAGTGCATTGTGTGAAGATAATTGTGTTAAAAGTGAATTGTTTAAAATTTAAAGTGCATGACAACTATTTGTCAACTTACAAGAAAAAACAACAAATGCACACATAAACCTGTTATTCAACACATACACTTGTTGTATTCAAAACTGACTGTTATATTCAATACATACTCACATAAACAAACTTATATATGTTCAACTGCAATAATCAATCACATGACAACAACTAGTCAAAATAATAATTCTGAACACTTGCCATTAAGTTGGGAAATTGTATACATATTTAAGTGACATTGGATAGTCTTTCATGAACCACCAGTAAATATAGGGCATTTGTTACAACAACAACCAAAATAGTGCACCTGTCCTTGTTTACAAAACTTAAAAAAATACAAATAAATCCCATCAGTGTTTGAACAACATCTATAATTAACAATTGTCTGCCCTGTCATTGTCTACACATTACATATAACCCTAACACTAAATAACCCTAATACATAGCAACAAAAGTTTCTTCACATAGTCTTCATTTACTACCCCTGCCTCTGCCTTTCCCACCACAGCTAGCCTTTTCATCTTTTGTTTTACATTTTTGTGTCCTAGCTGCATTACCCCTTCCTCTCAAAGCAGCTCCTCCAATAGCAGGTGGTCTTGTAGGTTACAAAGTACAAGAATTCACATGTTAGTTACTAGTATCACAGTTTTATGAATAAAACATCAAATATAAAAGTACAGTACCTATGATGGTGGTGCTCTAATGTCCCATGTTTCTGTAGGGGTGTGTGGTGCTAGCTAACTTGAATAGAACCAAGGAGCTCCTCTAATGTACTGAAAGTCTGAAGAGTACACTGACTTGGCTGGAATGGAAGCTGGCTATACCTTGCTGATGGGAGGCTAGTGTAATAAGGCCTATGTGTTGGTGGGGGCTGAGATGATGCTAAGGGTTGAGATAAGGATGGGGCTTGGGAAGCAGATTGGGCCTGAGATAAGGATTGAGCCTGTGATGAAGATGGGGCCTAGGATCTTTGTCTGCATGTAAAAGGCCTTTCACTTGCCTGCAACCAAATATGAGCATGCTTACAGTGTTAGTTATTAGCATTTTGCATATAATAAAAAAAAAATTGTAAAAACTTACAAATTCCTCTTTCTACCATCTCTTCCTCCTCTTCCATGGTGTCTCACTAATGACATTGTCCTTACATCCTTTTACATTGTACCTTTCCTTTTACACACTTTCACACCTCACTGGGTTGTTTGCTTTAAACACCCTATAAGGGTTCTTGGTTCATCAGCATCTCTCTTCCTCTTTATGGGTGGCATGTCTGGTGGCTTATAGATAGTAGGTGCAACAGGCTTGTGTTGGCCACTTGAGATCTACTTAGATTAGCCAAGCATGGGAGGTATGAATGTCTTGTATGTCTCTACAAAAGCATCCTTGTAGTAGCATGGATGGGTGTGGTCCTTTGGTTTCTCATGATTCACAAAAATGGTTGCAACTCCATGCTTACAGGGGATTCATGTCAAGTCTCATACTCTACAACTGCATGTCCTCCTTACCAAGTCCACCACATGCCTTTCCCTTCATTGTCAACCTTATACACATACCTCCCAGATGGCATTTCACAGAAGTTCTTAAATTCTAATTTTAACTTCTCCAACTTGTCCTGTATGCTTAGACATAAGTTACCACCATACTTTTCTATGCCAATCTTCTTTATATACAACTTGCTCATAAGCTTAACTCTAATTCACTCCAGCATTGATAAGATTGGCTTGTCTCTAGCCTTCACAATCATAGAGTTAAAAGTTTCACTCAAATTGTTTACCAGACAATCTGTCAAAGCCCTTGGAGAAAAGTGGGATCTAGTCCACTATGCAGGCTCTATATCAACATAATGTACTTCCAAGCTTCTTCATATAAACTCTTAAGATGCTTCATCCCCTTCTCAAATTCCCTAATTGATGTTGTGCCAACACACCTGTACAGTACATTTTTCAACTCCATGCCCCTGTGGTTAACCTTGAAATTGTTGTATATGTGCTTCACACAATACTTATGCTCTACAGTTGGAAATAGAGTCTTAATTGCAGGTAGAAGGCCCTGCAATCAAGTAAGCAAGTAAGCATTCAATGTCAGCATGTAAGCATTCAAGTAAGCAACTATGCAAGTAAGTATTCAAGTAAGCAAGTAATGAAGTAAAAAACATGAGCTAGATGATAATACCTTTTGCCTGTCACTGATGAATACCAGATTGAGCTCCTCTGGCCTGCCAATATCATCTGCAAACTACTCTAAAAACCAGATCCAGTTGTCCTTATTCTCTTGCTCAACCAAAGCCATTGCCACTGGGAATATATTGTCATTTCCATCCTTGGCAGTGGCAGACAATAATTGCCCACCAAACCTACCCTTCAAGTGACATCCATTCAGCCCAACAAAGGGTCTACAACCACCTAGAAAGCCAACTTTTGAGTATTGTACCTAATGTACATCCTTCATCCTTTTAAACTTGGGTTCTGCATTCTCATTTTCCATCTTTGTTTGCAGTATCACCTTACTTCCTACATCTGTCCTCCTTATCATTTCTGTATAATCTCTAAGTAGGCCACACTGAGCCTCTTCATTCCCAGTAATCAAACCCCTAGCTGCCTTCCTTGATTTATACACCTGACTAAGACTTAAATCAACTAAAATTTGCTGCATCGCATGGTGCTTAACACTTGAGACCTCCCAGTTAGGATTCTTACTAAAATCCTTCAAATACTTGTTTGCCACATAGGCTGATGTAATTTGCCCATTTTGAAATGTTAGGGGGCAGGTACACTTAGGATTAAGTGTCTTGATCTCAAATGTGCACTTTTTAGTCACCATTGAGGCATAACACCTCCATCCACAATTGTTCTTACAATGTACAAAAATCTTCTTCTTCTCAATCAACTTCCACTTGATATCAATGTGATGCTAAATCACATACTCCCTCAAAGCCTTCCTAAAAACCTTGGAGTTTGGAAACTTCATCCCTTTTACCAACTTAACATTTGTCATATCAATCCTCTCATTGAATTATGGGTTGCTAGGCCTCTGCTCATCATCAAAACCATCCACACTTGCAATATCATCCTCTGAAGCTGGTTCAGCTCACTCTTCATCTAAATCTATGTTTGGAGGAGGAACATTGCTTGGCCTAGATGTATCTGTGTCAGGCTAAGGTGTATTAGTGTTTAGCTGAGGTGTATCAGTGGTTGGAACAGTGTTATGCTCAGATGGAACTATGCGAGGTGGAGAAGACTCACCAAAAATATCATCAGCAAAGTCTTCTCCTTCCAGACCGTCATTCAACCAATCAAACTCCTCCTCTACCCCCACACTAGCATCACCCCCTGTAGCAACTCCTACACCACCCCTTAAACCAGCTCATGCACCAACCCCTGCACCCCTGTAGCAGCCCCTACACCACCCCTTGTACTAACCCTTACACCATTAGGAACTTCAACTGCAAGTGGAGCATGACCACTCTCCACATATAGTATGATGGCGTATTTTGGCCTTCCCTCATTAAGCTTACACATGAACGCCACGTTTTTATCATCTTCTATGAGCTTCAAGTCTTGCTCTAAGTTGCCCCCAGGACCTAAATAATGAACCCTAGACGGTTCATCAATTCCCAATTCCTCACATATACTTTCTATTTCAAAATAACTAAGCCTATCAGGATCCTATACACTATTTCAACTTTCCCACCAAAGAATTCTAAACTTGGGTTCCACAGAAAAGTACCCCCATAATGAAACTCGAATTTCACTTCCTCATCATCCATTTGCAATAACAAATTTACTATTTACACAATTAACAATTAAAGAATTGTAAACAACAAATACATAATGAGTAAACACTTGCATGTTTCTGTTTTGCTTTGGGATGCAACACACACATTAGAGGGACCACGATTTTTGCTTTGCTTTTGTTTTTGTATTACTAATTAGCACATGCAAACACTAAAATTTCAACCCAACAAAACTTGGGTCCACTATGACACATAATGACCACGACAAAAAAAATGCCCATAAACAAACACAGATCCAAATAACAGATGGTCACATTTTTCATAAATATCAACAAACACAACTAATATTCTCATTCCGTTACATGTAACATTGACCATTGACTAATTACTCAAAAAACTCTAAAACAACCACATGTCCAAATTAAAAACCCAAACAGTGACTGATTTCTTACCAAGATTTTAGTCCCTCGAAAAACCCGTTGCTCGTCTAGGTTTATACTTGCAACACGATTTCAATATCATATGCAGAATGGGGTTTTTTGTGTTTCTAGGGCTCGTGAGGAAAAAATTCAATGGTTCGTGTTTTTTATTCGTGTTATGTTCTGATTTTTAATTAAAGGCTGTTTTTCTAATGTGTAAGGGTGAGGTGGGTAACAAAGAGCAGAAAAATTAAGTTCAGGTGGGCAAAGTGTTAAGTTTTAAACCACGGGTAGACAATGTAGAAACGGGCCAAATCACAAGTGGGTTACTGTAATTTTCCCTTTAGAATAATTATATAATTATATATATATATATATATATATATAATTTTATTAGATTTGTATATCTTATGGTACACGATATGATATGATACACAATACAAAAAATTAAAAATAAATTCACAATATGATTCACGTTTTTTAGTCTTTTGACAACTACGATACATGTATTACTTCAAACATTGGCAAAGAGAAGGGGGTTGGGGGCCATGACCCCCTTGGCTTTCCAAAAATCCTTTTTTTTTTTTACATACAAGATAGAATTTCTACTCTAACCTAATCTAAGTGTATATGTGTGTGAAATCCCTCCTGGAGACTTGAACCCAAACCCTTGCCCTCCACACCCTTTTACTTCTTCTATTTTTTAAAAAAATATTTAAAAATTATGTATAAATTTAAGTAATGGTTCCCTAGATTTGACTAATACATTATTTTTGTTTCCTAAAATGACTCTTATACCATACATAACTCATCAATTCAGTTTTTAATGTATTTAATGAAAATAAAAATGTTAATAAATTATTGCACTTTATCTTTCCTTTAATTACTCTTATACCATGATAGCTCGCCGAACTAATAACATTTATGACACATCCTAGAAATATATAAGTAAATATTTTTAATAAAAATCTTCTTCATTTATTTTTTATAATGTTTTTAGAGAATTAGAAATACATAAATTTTTGGGTAAAATATTATTTTAATCCTTAAACTCTATCAAAAAATTTGGTTTTCATCCTTAAATCTTAAGAAGTTCATTTTTTGTTCCTAAACTATAAAAAAGTTCATCTTTCATCTCTAAACTATTGAAAATCTTTTATTTATGTTCTTAAATTTTACCAAAAGTTTGTTTTTCATCCCTAAAAAATTAAAAAAAGTTATTTTTCATCCCTATTTTTGTCTCTAAATTATTGAAAAAATTCTTTACAAAGTTTAGAGATGATTTTTTTTTTTTTAAAGTTAGAGATAAAAAACAAATTTTTGGTAAAGATTAGAGACCAAAATAGTATTTTACCCTAAACTTTTTTAGAAGAAACAATAAATGTGGTTTTCATTATTAAGAGTTAAAAATTCTTTAATTTTTATTAACATTATATATATACTTTATAAATACTCTGTTAAATATAAGAAAATAATAAATGTTTAATCGTGTTACAAACATATTTTATATGTATAAAAAAATATATAGGCTATTCTTTGGATGTAATTATGTATATAGCTTGGCTTGAAAAAAATTTCTAGCTCTACCACATACTTCACACAATTGTACTCCTTCAATTTGCTCCATTGAAGGATTGTATTTTATGGTGATATTAAAGTTTGTAAGCACATGAAAGATATATTATGGGCTCCATCTGTCAGAAGAAAAAGACAAGGAAAAAAAAAGTAAAAAATATGGGAGAGAAAAAACGAGATTCCACTAGGAGACAGAGTACAGTTAAAAACGGTCACATTTGAACCAACATGGCAGTTAAATAATGTGTACTATCATAGTCTCGAATCTCCTACCACGTGTCCCTGTACTACCCCCAATTAGTGCCACACAGACCAATTATATTTCAGCAAAAAAACTTAAAAACAATACCCTTCGGTCCCATCCACGACTCACCGCTTTCATTCTCTCTCTCTTTCGAGTATCTTCCTAAAATCTGGACCCCACTTTGATCTCATTGAAATCCAACAAATAGCATAGCCTCAGATTGTGCCACGTGTTTCAACAAAACATTTTTGGTTGAGAAGGTTTTCATTGATAACATGGCCATCATAATAACTTTTTATCATCAGATCAACAAAATATTTTTTGTTGAGAGGGTTTCAATTTATGACAACGCTCATGATAATAGTTTTTTATTATCAATTAAGACACTAATTGGTATTTTGTGTAGGCGAAATTGAATCTCAGATCTCTTATTTAAAGATTAGAAACTTTATTAGTTAAACTAACATAAACCTACTAACAAAACTATAAATGAACACTAAGAAAATGTGTTTGTTAAACAAGAAATGATATTGACACAATTTTGTTACGTAGTGATATGTAAGTGGTGAATTTATAGACCCACATGAGTCAATTATTTTTTTTTTCGCTATTCACATATGGACTCACATGACAAGTTGTAGCAAATATTGTTACAAAAATTATGGTCCAAGCGTTTTCCGCGATAAATTAACATGTATCTCTATATATAAAAAAACAGAAGAGAAGATAAATTATAAGGTTAACATGGCGGACAAGTAATGTGGTCTATTATTTTATTAAAAGACACTTATTTAAAATTACTAAGTTATAAAAAAATTTTAAATAAAAATTAATTATTGACTCAATAATTTTAAAGAAGTATGAATTTTTTAGTGGGATGGTAGACAAATCTCAATTACTAAATAATTTCTCGAGGGGGAGAGAAGGGAAAGGATATGCTTCTTTTCCATGGCCAATCTTTACCAGTGGGACCCATTGGCCTCTCAACATTTGCCACGTGTCACTACGGTTTCAAATTTTATCTATATATAGGCTTCATTGGGGCAAGTTGAAGGAGCACACTGGTGTTAGGATTGAGAGAGAGGAAGAGAGACACGTACAAAACTTTCTTTCTTTCTTTCTTTCTTTTTCTTCTCTACTTCGTTTATAACAAAGTCCCTTGGGTTCACTTTTGCTTAGTTAGTTCACTTCCATTAACAAAAAAAAAAAAAACAAACAAACATGTTCATTGAGAGCTTTAAGGTAGACAGTCCTAATGTTAAGTACACAGAGAATGAGATTCATTCTCTGTACAATTATGACACCACTGAGCTTGTTCATGAGAACAGGAATGGGACTTACCAGTGGATTGTCAAGCCCAAAACTGTAAAATACGAATTCAAGACAGATATCCATGTCCCAAAACTTGGGTTTGCATCTAAATCCTCCTCTCTTTTTTATTTTTAGAAAAAAAAGAAAAGAAAAGAAAAGAAAGACATTTTCAAGATTGGTTTTTTACCTATTTTTCTGGGTCAGCCTTGTCATTTTGAATTTCCTTTTCATTTCTTTGCTTTCATAATTTCGTATTCACAAATCGTAGTCTTTCACTTTGGTAGGGTTATGCTTGTGGGATGGGGAGGAAACAACGGTTCAACTCTCACCGCTGGTGTAATTGCCAATCGAGAGTGAGTTCCTTCTCTTTTTATTATTATTATACGGTTTCATAATTGGAATCAAAGTTATGTTATTGGTGGGTACGATTGTGCCTTTTGAATATGCAAAAGCAAAATATTCTTCTTCTTTTTTTTTTTTTTTAAATATGATTGTTCTACATCGTATATATATTAAATTAATTTCCAAGATGTGGGTCTTGAATAATCTTCAGAGGAATTTCCTGGGCCACCAAGGACAAAGTGCAACAAGCCAATTATTTTGGCTCACTGACCCAAGCCTCAACAATTCGTGTTGGGTCTTTCCATGGAGAGGAGATCTATGCTCCTTTCAAGAGCTTGCTCCCAATGGTACCCAAACTTTCTTTCATTTAATCGCTGTAATTAATTAAATCTGTAATTCAAATGGTGTAATAATTAAATTTTATGTACAATCCAGGTGAACCCAGATGACATTGTGTTTGGGGGTTGGGATATCAGTGACATGAACCTAGCAGATGCTATGGCTAGGGCCAAGGTCCTGGACATTGATTTGCAGAAGCAATTGAGGCCCTACATGGAGTCTATGGTCCCACTCCCTGGAATCTTCGACCCTGATTTCATTGCTGCTAACCAAGGCTCACGTGCCAACAACGTGATCAAAGGGACCAAGAAAGAACAAGTCCAACAAATTATTAAAGATATTAGGTAGTCCTCCTATCATCCTATGTTGTTCTAGTAATTACTGTTTCAAACTTTGGTTTGGTGCTTATTACTGTTTGAACGTGCTAATTAGGGAGTTCAAGGAGGCAAATAAGGTAGATAAGGTGGTAGTGCTGTGGACCGCTAACACAGAGAGGTACAGTAATGTGATTGTGGGGCTAAATGACACAGAAGAGAACCTCTTGGCTTCTGTGGAGAAGAATGAGGCTGAGATATCTCCTTCCACCTTGTATGCCCTGGCTTGTGTTTATGAAAATATTCCTTTCATCAATGGAAGCCCTCAGAACACTTTTGTTCCAGGTTTTTAAGCTCACTAGTCTTTTTTTTTCCCTTATTAAGTTAAGTTCGTTGTAATCAAGTTTGTAATGTTGCTTTTATCATTTTCAGGACTGATTGACTTGGCTATTAAGAGGAACAGTTTGATTGGTGGGGATGACTTCAAAAGTGGTCAGACCAAGATGAAATCCGTGTTGGTAGATTTCCTTGTTGGGGCTGGTATTAAGGTATACAAATTGTTAATCTATCTTTTAATTTCTTTTCCTTCTTAATCATTTTGATGGGTATACTAATAAGTTACTATAACTAACAAGATTTTGCTTTTAATGTGATGACATGATATTCTAGTATTTTATGGCTGTCAAAAAGTTTAAATATTCCACTTGTAGAATTTAACTTTCTAAATGTTTATATGTGACGGTTGTGACAGCCAACATCCATAGTGAGCTACAACCACTTGGGAAACAATGACGGCATGAACCTCTCTGCCCCACAAACCTTCCGCTCCAAAGAAATCTCCAAAAGCAACGTTGTTGATGACATGGTCTCTAGCAACGCTATCCTCTATGAGCCTGGGGAGCATCCTGACCATGTCGTGGTCATCAAGGTAATTTAGTAACAATAAGTCTAGAATACAATTTTTTTTTTTTTTCGTGATTGTGATTGATATATGATAAAAGTATCAGTGATAGACAAAGTGATATTATTTCAATCACAACGAACCATATCAACTGTTGCGAAAAAAGTCAAGAAAATGCGGTGTAGTTTGGTAATTTACTCCTGTCACACTCACTCTGTGGCTTTGTTCTACATCGGTTCTCACATGCTTATGGTGATATGTGGCTTGTTTTATAGTATGTGCCATACGTGGGGGATAGCAAGAGAGCCATGGATGAGTACACCTCAGAAATATTCATGGGAGGGACGAATACCATAGTGTTGCACAACACTTGCGAGGACTCCTTGTTGGCTGCACCCATCATCCTAGATTTGGTGCTTCTTGCTGAACTCAGCTCCCGTATCCAGCTCAAAGCTGAAGGAGAGGTCTGTTTGTCAATAAACACTAACTAATTTAGCACCCTACTACACCACACAAACTCAAATGTATTAGTGTGACACGAAATGCATAACATTTTGCAGGGCAAGTTTCACTCATTCCACCCTGTGGCTACTATTCTCAGCTACCTCACCAAGGCCCCTCTTGTAAGTCTAATTCTACCTCAAAAATTGAAGGTTGTATACGTTTTCCATGTGCATTTAGAAGTTATAAACCAAGTGTAAAAAAATTGAAAGATAAAAATAAAAAGTCAAATGGGATTTTGAAGCTCAAGTACTTGATGTAACCTTTGACCACCTCTTACTGAGTTCACAATGAAAGTGAGCGAAAGTGATGGAACAAAATAAAGTTGCGGTCCCAATGTCACAATAATTTGCACTTGGTATCATATGAACCATGGATTGTAATCAATTAATAATTTGCACTTGGTATCATATGAACCATGGATTGTAATCAATTAACTTTTATCACCAAGTGACAAGCAATGCACGAGTTAATAATGATGTTGGATTGATGGTAACAGGTTCCACCGGGCACGCCTGTGGTGAATGCACTTGCAAAGCAGCGAGCTATGCTTGAGAACATTCTGAGGGCTTGCGTTGGATTGGCTCCAGAGAACAACATGATTTTGGAATATAAGTGAATAAGAGGAAGGGATTGATGGGAGATTGGCTCTAATAGTATTCAGGAATTATCCCCTAACGTCTATATGTCTCATGAATGTTGGTGTGATAGGGTTGTTAGTAGCATTCTATGTTTAAAGTTTCCAGTTTATGTTTTGTAAAGCTTCTCAATTGTGATTCTGTTGCTTCAGTTCATTTCTGGAACAAGCAAAGCAACCCTTTTGTGTTGGAACTAAAAATTTTTATAAAAGGTTTAATATAATATATCCTGCTGAATTGTCTAGTGCCACATGTGTGCAATAATATTACTTTACCATGGGCTGAATTTCTATCAACAAAAAACAAAAGCTTAATGGCTCTATATGCCAACATGGCATATTTGATGCTTCCTTGAGTTGACGCACTATTATTGGGAAGGCCATAGGAAAGAGTAAAAGTTTTATTGGTCCCATCATCGCTCTAAAGCTCAATTATTGTACTGTACTCAAATATGTGGGGTGCTATATATTCTGGTACGTTAGCACATCCGAAGGGCTTAGGTCCACAAATGTACTCGACAATACCTGAGATATCCTATTATTGTCAAAGCGCTACGAGCACAACTAATTTCACAACTTGTTTGAGTGCATTTTGTAATTGAATTTCAGCACTTACATATTAAACTACCACAAGATCTTAATAATAATAATAATAAATTTAGGAGCACACAGTCCCAAAATGACACTTAAACAGGTTGTCGATTTGGGTGTGGAGTTAGGGCTGTTAATGTGCCTAGCATTTTTCCATTACTGTTGATATTGAATTATTGAATTATTGGTCCCATCATCACTCTAAAGCTCAATTAATGTAGCATTATGTGGGGTGCTCATATATTCTAGCACATTGGCATTTTTGAAGGACTTAGGTCCACAAATGTTCTCAATAATATCCGAGATATCCTAATACCGTGAAAATGCCTACAAGCACAACCAATTTCACAACTTGCTTGGGTGTAATTTTGTGATTAAATTTCAACACTAACAAACGGGACCACCACAAGAACTTAATAATAATAATAATAATAATAAAATTTAAGAGCACAAGTCACAAAATGACACTTGAACATGTTGTCGATTTGGGTGTGGAGTTAGGGCTGTTAGTGTCCCTAGCATTTTTCTATTACTGTTGATATCGAATTATTGATATTCTATGATGATATTTTGCTACATACTTCTCAATGCAAGTTCCTGCCAACCATAGCTTAGCTTTGATTAGAGGGTGGCCACTGGCCAAGATGTTGGAGATGGTGGTGGTTTATAAATCTTGGGCAATCTCGGCCTACAAACATCTTGAGTCAAAACAAAGCCCAATTGTTCTGTATATGCCAAGAGGATTTACTTTCATAGATATGGTTTCCTGTTTTTCCAAATAGTTGGTCATAAGCCCTGTTCATACTCAATAAGGAGGTATTTGGTAAGTTCTAACACATTTTCACTCATTTTAAACAATCTTACACATATTACAACACACTTTTTTACCTACACGTATATCAAAAATATCTAAACATTACTCAAATTAACCAACCAAACAAATCCTAAGCAATTCTATCAATCATACAATTATTTAAGATAGCAAGTGAAACAATTCTGGCTTTCGTCGATTTTTCTTGAGAAGGATTTACATTTAGTGCTGGGATACAAAGTAACAAACATGATTCCCCATAAATTGAGTAAGTGTATTTTATTCTATGGAAGGAATATCAATATAAAGCATGGTCAAAATAGGATTTATATTTTCTTTTTGCAACTTGTTAGGGTGGTAAGTGAAACTAAAGTCATCTTCATTTTATATAAAGTATTGTTTGTTACATATATACTAACCATATACACACACATAAAAAATGAATTGAAAGAGTAGTGTTTATTATATACACTAATCCACATACTCTTACACACATACTAAAGATGAACTGAAATCATGACTTGAAATCGTAATAATTGAACTTTTGAGAGGTCAAAATTTTGCAACAAAGCAATGCAATATTTGAACTAATACCATTTTTATTACACTTTAATCACCATATGCCACATCAATAGTTGTGAAAAAAAAAAAAGGAAAAAAGAATTACCTCCCTCTAAAGCTTTTTTACTTAAGTTGGGGGCTTCTAATGATCTATCATGGACTCACCTTGCCAAAGGAGGCCAATACATTTATGTAAAAGAACCCTATATCATATATAGGTGTACCTTCCACATGGAAGATGCTATATATCATGTTTAGTGGGCATACGAGTATGACTATGAGATTCGATTATGTGAACTATAATTCTTTTTTGTTGATAGGGTTATGATGTGATTGTCAATGAACAATGATGTTTTGGAACAGGAAGAGTAAAGACAACACCGAAGATGAGGTCCACCTATTTATCTCCTCTTCCTACCAACTGCATTAATGTCACGAAAATTTCTTTAACTAGCACTTCCTGCCATCACTTTAGTACCAGTCCAAACAAAATAAATGCCAAGTTTTCCAACCCTTGGTACACTCACTATAACTTATTTATTAATGAAAACAAAGAATGCAAATGGGTCCATTTCATTTGTCATGGGATGGCTTGAGCATCATTCTTTTTACTACAAAATAAATTTGAAAAAAATACTCTTTCACTCATTATTTTACGTAATATTCGTAACTGATGCACAAAATATACAAGTTTTGAAAGGTAAAAAGAAAGTGTTTATATTTAAAACATAAAACATGAAAGTGAATGTGAAAAAATAGATGAGCGAGCATAATTGCTCAATAAATAAATATAAAGATAAAAGCTATCACAAAAGTACAAAATGTTTTATTTTTTATTTTTTGGGTGCAAAGAGAGGGAGGTAATTGGATTTGCGGTAAGTTTGTAGACTCTCACAATTTTTACGTTCAAAAAAAGCTGAACTATATATTTCAACAAACAACTAAAGAAACAAATGGGGATGTAGCTCAGATGGTAGAGCGCTCGCTTAGCATGCGAGAGGTATGGGGATCGATACCCCACTTCTCCACTTATTTTTTGTTCAATTTAATTTAAGAGCTTAAAACGCAGTGTGTCGTTTTCACGTTTTATTTTTGGGTGGTTTTGAACTGTTTTTAAAACTACATGGGTTAGGCCTATATATTTAAGTGGACCCAGATCAAAGATTAAAACTGTGGGCTCAATGCGCCAGCAGGCCCATGTGATTAGCCCAATAATTTGCTAATACATTCTTCAATAAAGACGAGGAGAAATTTGGGAGCAACAAAAATATTTTCCTCTATTTTTTTAAACAAATTCAATGATTTACATTGAGTAAAATTAACAAATTACAATAACCAACATACACACACACACACACACAAATCTTCAACAACAATCCACAAGAACATGATATTAAAATTTACACATGAAACATTTCAATATGAAGAGAAAAATAACAGAAAATTGGATAAGTCTAGTATTTGCCACTGATTCAAAAATGAATTAAAATAAGGTTATGATTAATATTTTCTATCTAGAGGTATACATTTTTTTTTCTCAAAAGAAGGAGAAGAGAAGATAGAGATATGAATTTATTTTGTTGGAAATTGGAATATTCATATGTAAGTACTGTGGTTGGTTAAATAGTAAAGTCCCACATTAGATACTAATGAAAAAAATGAGTGATTAATATAACATAGTTGAGCTCATACCTATTGGGCTTAACCTTTGAGTTAAGTTCATATTATATTAACTATTCAATAAATCTTCCCAAAGTGTTATTTCCCCCCAGTAATTATGAATATAATCACCAGCTCACAAATTGCAATTACTTCATCACCTAATAGTTTGATGCCAACAAAACCAACAAAGAGTGAGTTTGGATCTTAGCTAAAAGTTATTGCAAACTACAAATTCAAAACGGATTTTAATAAATTATATTTATTAGGAAATGAATTACTTCATCACCTAATAGTTTAATGCCAACAAAATCAACAAAGAGTTAGTTTGGATCTTACCTAAAGTTATTGCAAACTAAAAATCCAACAAGGATTTTAATAAATTACATTTTATTAGGAAATGACATTCTTATTCGTGTAAAAAAATGATCACAAAAAAAAAAAAAATTATAGCACGGGTTTTTTGGGTTGATTGATTTTTAGGTGAGTGTAGTCATGTCTCACACACACAAAAAGGAATCACTAGAACAATATTTCAAAAGAATTAGAATCGTTGCTTAAATAGTTAAAAAAAAACAACTAATATTTTCTAATTGACTTTTAGGGATACAATAAATATTCACAATATTTTTAAATTAGACTACCACCTTATGGTGTCAAAGAAAAAAAAAATGCAGATTATGGTGGATCCATGTATAAAGTCATAGGCTAATTTAAAAATGTTTTGAAAACAACAAAATCAACAAAGAGTGAGTTTGGATCTTACCTAAAAGTTATTGCAAATTGCAAATCCAACAAGGATTTTAATAAATTATATTTTATTAGGAAATGATATTCTTATTCATGTAGAAAAATGAATGTCACAATTTTTTTTGTCTAGCATGGGTTTTTTGGGTTGATTAATTTTCAGTTGATTGTAATCGTGTCTCACACACACACAAGGAGGAATCACTTGAACCATAGTTCAAAAGAATTAGAATCATTGCTTAAATAGAAAAAAAAAAAAACAGCTAATATTTTCTAATTGACTTTTAGGTACACAACAAAAATTCACAAAATTTTTAAATTAGACTACCACCTCTTGCATGGGTCATAGGAAAAAAATTGCAAATTATGGTGGATCCATGTGTAAAGTCGTAGGCTAATTTAAAAATGTTGTGAAACCAACAAAATCAACAAAGAGTGAGTTTGGGTCTTACCTAAAAGTTATTGCAAACTAAAAATCCAACAAGGATTTTAATAAATTATATTTATTAGGAAATGAAATTCTTGTTCATGTAAAAAATTGACCATCAAATTTTTCTTCTAGCACGGGTTTTTTTTGGGTTGATTAATTTTCAGATGAGTGTAGTCATGTCTCACACACACAAGGAGGAATCTTTAGAACAATATTTCAAAAGAAATATAATTTCTGCTTAAATAGTAAAAAACAACTAATATTTTCTATTTGGCTTCTTTTAGGTATAAAACAACATTTTACAATATTTCCAAAATTAGACTACCAACTCATGCATGGGGCATAGAAAAAACAATTTGCAAATTATGGTGGATCTATGTGTAAAGTCGTTGGCTAATTTAAAAATGTTATGAAAATGTTATAAATTTTTGTTGTGTTCATAAATTTATTATTATTTTTTGATAAATTTATTATTTTTGACTAAGTTATACAACTACCAAGATAGAAAACACTACAAAAGTTAAGAATTTTTATTTGATTGAACAAAAGTTTATAAATTAATATGGCAAGAATATGATGAATGCAACTGCAAAAAGTTTATAAAGTTGTTGGCTAATTAATTAATTAATTTTTTTGTGTGATTGATGATACATTAATTTTCAAGATTCCTAAGCTCACACAACAACATGAGATTCTCTTGCCATGTCTTTTTTTTTTTTTTTGATAAACTATAATTAATGTATTAAACTAAAGAATTCACAAGTCTATTACCATACAAATTGCTTTATCAAAAGCCAGGATGCTCTCCACCGCAAGCGGTGGGTTAAAAAAGACAACAAGAGATGACAGGGAACTTGCTCCCACCCTTTTCTCTTGCCATGTCAAAAGGCTGTTCCTCTTTCCTTTTTTTTTTTTTCTTTTTTTTATTGTTTTTAAATAATTGGGCTGAACACGTCACCTCCATATAAATAGGAGGGACGGCCCAGAAATTTTTCTAATTTAATAAGAGGGGCAAGAAATTTTGTTACAAGACTTGCATAATTGGACCATATAGTGGGCCAATTGAAGGGCCATTGACTCTATTAGAAAATTCTAAATAAATTTTATAATCTTTGCAGTTTTGATGTTCAAGATTCACTCGCAGTTTAAATAACAAAAAAAAGAAAAAAAAAAAAGGATCGACAGAGAAATGACCAACTAGTTTAATTTTGTTCTCTGTCAAGTATGACCCAAGAGGGAATGACCGAGTCCACTGGGCTTATAGCCTTATAATATGTTTGTAAAACACTTTTTGTTTGTTTGTTTGTTTTGCATATAAGCATTGTTTAACAATTAACATAATGCTAATGATTTAAGGGAGAGGAAGCCATAGACCCCTGAAGTTGAAGGAATAATAATAAACAAATTAGGATTGCATTAGAGCTGGATTAATATTTAACTAATATTAGCATTCACTTTACTAACACCTGTTATGTGCTATCAAATTATTATCTTTAATCTGTCTCACCAAAGCAGAGAAAACTCAATAAACTTTATATAATGAAATCATACTTTAGGGGTTGGCTTTATATGATGCTTTATTTATTTTATTTATTTATCTATTGGAGAAAACTCAGTTCACTTTATATATGAAATCGTACTTTAGGAGTTGGCTTTATATGATGGTATTTATTCATTTATCTACTGGAGGAAGGTTAGGAACACATTTCGTCACTGCCTTTTTCACCACTTGTTAGTGTGATGCACACTAATTTGTTTATGCACCAATTACAAACATATTGCATTAACAATAATTAATACATATATTGGTAAAAATTTTGTGCTTTATGCTTCTGTTTGATTCTCAAGATAGGCACTTAAGAATTCAATTAAACGGGAAACTAAAAATAAATAAGTGATGACATCTCTAAATTATGTTATTAGGCTGTACATTTATTTAAAATTATTCCTTTGTTGCTTTTTTAGCCACAACCACAAGTACTTTATAATTAAGATAGATTAGAGAAGTTTAATAGTTTTACTTAGATGTCTAATCCACGGTGAAAGGGACGTATTCAATTTTAATTTGATGTTCCGAATAGTTTGTACATGGCAACTTGGCAAGGATGTGGACGGCCTTACATCAAGGAGGGAAAAAGACAAGACTCAATTGTTTATTATGAAATATTTATAGAGAATTAAAATTTTCTATGGAATTGATATATATATATATTATATATATATATATATATATATATATATTTTTGTAGGAATTAATATGCACAATGGTAACCGCCCAATTTATATTAGGATTTTTTAAAAATATATATTTAAAATTGATACAATTCATGGTTCAGATTAAATGTTCAAAATTTGAAGTTATAACTAGTGTAATGTTATTTACAATTTTAAATAACGTGGCACTTTATACATTATTAGATCTTGAAAAATTAAATCTTAACCGTGAAATAGATTCTTCTCATGTCTAATAAAAGGTATATAACTGGACATGAGAAGATTTCTGATAGGCTAAGAATGTATTGACCTCTTGTGATTAATTAATTGATTAATTAGTCAAGTTTATTTATTAATCAAATTAACATGCAAAGTACGTGGCAGTACAAACAAATCACCAACTAAAGTACAATGCAGCAGAAAATAAATTTGATAAGGTGATCTGTTTTCGAATGGGAAAAACCTCAGAGACAAAAACCCCACCGAGTGATTTTAAGATCACCACTCCTGAGAATTTACTATTATCACAACAAGCGGTTACAAGTAAAGGAATCACAGTACCTTATACCAACTTAAAGTTGATCTCTTACCCTAATACCCAATTGAACTTGTTCTATAGTGACAATTTCTCCTTATATTGCACGGCTCCCAGTATGTGACTAACCAATAGATGTGCAGATTTCAGTACGCGACTTGATCACCAACTTGAGAAGGATGTTGACTGCAAAGTTCTTCAGTTCATCACACAATGAAGATCACGAAGTTGTTTGATCACAAAATCCTACGGTATACAAACACAACAACTTTTTCAAGATGAACTAGGAAAAACTAGGTTTCTTGTCACAATTTACATGAACAACACTTTGCTTCGTACTTGTGCAATTGTGCTCTCTGTGACGGTCCTTAAAATAATCCTTATATATGTTTAGGATTGTGAGGAAAAAAAAAAAAAAAAAAAACCCAAACACATACTCACAGATTAGATGAAAATCAGAACTGAAAATCTATTTTTCATGAATCTCGACAGATACCCTATCTATCAAGCAGTTGTCGAGCCATAAACTGAAACAACTTTTTAAGCCTCGATAGATATTAGCTATCGAGGTTTAATGAACAATACTTTTTTCATTTGATTCTTGAATAAACTTGCATGACTTTAACGCTTGAATTTGAAACCTTGTTTCTTGAAGCATTAAACACATTCTAAATCTATCCAAATACAAGTAAAATGCGTTTTGTCAAAAAATTAGTCAATTACATAAAATATTGACATATATTGCTAATATGAATCACATATATCCTAACAATTTCAATCATTTGAATGAAGTTAGTTGGAGGGAGGGAACCATCTTTCGACCAGAACTGTCTTTTGACCCAAACTAAATGTACGAAACCAATCAAAATCGATCTGCTTGAGTCATTCGGGTGGGTTGGATTAATTGGTTTGAAATTTTGAATAGTCTTACTTTCACATTATACATCATTCTCAAATGAGGATAGTTTCTATTTTTAAAACTCCCAAGGTCCATTCTTATACAAGGGTATATGATACTCGTCAGAATTCAAATACACACGAATAATTTCACCAATCTGTATGGCCAACAATGAACACATATTCTATGGTCAATAGTACACACATGAAAATGTAGATAGAATTTGCATTCTGTGGATTTGTCATAGATACACCTCATTTCTTTTTCTTCCTTTTCTAGTCATAGATACACAGCATATGATAAACTGTGATTATTTGGCTATTTGCTTCATGATAGTAGTTCTTATCTTTTAAACAAAATCCTTTGAACACAAATAAAAAACACTACCCAATTTGTAGGTTGGAATCATTTACAGGAACCTACTCCAGTTTAGCTAGTAGTAGTATATGAACCGACAAGACAGGTTGAGTTTGGACCAATTTCATGTACAAGTTTTTACAAGGAATAATAAATATTGAAATGTAATTAAAAAATGAATTAAGTTTGGACCATTTGATACTATGTATCTAGTGGGTGTAATTAATACTAGCACTTCAATTTTACAAATAGAGGTAGATCTGATCTTGATGCACCAATTGCGTGGTCCCAATTGGTGACAAAATGATAGGGACTTTATGTGATTTTCAAGGGTCCCATTGCAAGTCTGCAATAGTACACCAACCCATAATCCCACATCAATCAACAAAAAACTCCAAATCAAAATCTCTTTCAAATTTTAATTGGGAACGTCCATGCCAATCTGACACTGCCACAGATTCCTCAGCTCTTTCTTACTCCAATCAAAAAACACAAAAATTCCAGAAAAAAAATTCTTCTTTTTTTTTTTAAAAAAAAAAAATGTAAAACTTAAGCTGATCATCATTATTTTTTTTAGACCACAAGCAGCTTTCACTAGATTTTGCAAGTACGAACAAGTTTATCAAGGTTGGAGAAGAACCAGTGAAAGAAAATTAAAGTGCCAAAAAATGGGACCAACTTTTCTTTGTCCTCCTTTGTTTTAAAGGGCATGAACTGTGATTATAAAAGTAGGCCTTAGAATGGTAAAATAAAAGCTGATAGTGAATTATTTTTGGCTTTTTGGCCGCTTCACCGACGTAGAAATGTGAATGTAAAATATTGTGAAATTTTACAAGTGGAGGGAACAATATACGACATTGAAATGCTAAAAGAGTACTAGTAAACGGCATGTTTTTCTTGCCTGGAAGAAAAAAAGGTGCAAGAGCTAGAGCTAGACTGCTAGAATGATCCGCAAATAAAGTTTACCTTTCTTTTTGCTGAATTGACGTGTGGAAATTTTCCCTTTGGTCTCGTCTCTCATGCATTTTCTTCTCTAGAACTGCCTTTTTCTTTTTCAAATCACTTTCGGCCAGTTTTATTAGAACAGCCAATTAGTTGCACAATAATAAAATTGTGGAGCTCACAATTTTAGTTAGCTTAATCGATATGGTTTTTTTTTTTTTTTTTTTTTTTGTTATTGAATAAAAGATGTAAAAAGATCAAATTCTCACTAAAAGGAAAAAGCTATTGGGGTCTACTTTTAATGGTTAAAAACAGCCATAAAAACAATGTCATAAATTATTCGTAAGTATATAAAAAAAAAGTACTACAATTTAAAACAAGAAGTATTTCATGTGCGGTAGTGGTTAAACGCAAAAATTGTTTTAGGATTTTCTTTTAATATATAATTCAATAGTGGGAAACGAAGGTTCAAGCCTTCTCAAGTAATACAAATTCACTTATGGCTTTTTGTGTACCATTTTATGTTCCATCAATTACAAAATATCATGGGTTTCAAAAAAAAAATTACAAAATATCATGGGTTTGATTTTTTTTTTTTAATTTTCAACTTAAACAAAAAAAAAAAAAAGACCTCTTGGATGAACTCATCAATTTATAGTAATAACTAGTTTTCAATCAAATTGATAATAATGTCGTAAATCTTGATGTACGATTTAATAACCTTTGCATTCAATTATTCAATTATGTTACAAAGAATGGTCAATTGTTTGCACATTTTAGTGTTTTTTTAATATAAACGTATAAGGTTTAAATTCACCTACCCAACAACAGAATTATATATATAAAAAACACAACACACCCCATAATTATGTATATAAAAAACACAACACACCCCATGTGGTGTTTGGACCCAAATGCTTAACATGTACAACTTTACAAACCAATGCAAGCAAAGGAGGGACTTGTAATCGTACCAAAGTGTTCGAGTGCATACTAGATTTTTGATTGCATAATGGGTGTTGGATCATTCCCAATGAACTTGGCATACTTTTAGTCAAATTGTTGTAAAAAAAAGACCATTTTTCCATCCTTGTTACCTATCTTTTTAAATGCACTCGAGTCCTCCATAGATTCTCTATTTTCTTCTCTATTCCATTTAAATATTTTCTTTAAAGAGTGAAGACTTTGTTGACAACTAAAAACAGAAAAAAAATGATTTTTCATTTGCATCCACACAACACTAGATCATTTCATTGGCGCTCAAGTGATTGTCTAATAGTAATGACAATTTTTTGCTGTGCTCATGTCTTTGCTCAAACCCCTCCCATTCCCCCATCATATCTACCTAAAAGCAACAGAGCACTTAATTTGAGCCTTTTTGTACAAAATTTTACACATAGAGTAAGTAGCAACCGTTGCATTATTGGCACACTGTGTGTATTAACCTTTAAGCAGCGGCCACAGTCTCACTTTTACTTGAAGCCTTAGTGGATGCCGTGGATGATGACCCATCTTTCTTTGAGGCCACACCAGTGCTGCACTTCTCTTTTCTCTCATCTTGCTTCATTTGTTGCTCCCTGCACTCTGAGCTACAAAACGCTGTATCCCCCCTGTAATTATTTGTCACCCAAAAAAACATTCATCATTAAAATAATGCAACCAACATGAATCCTTTATAATATAATTCGGGCATATAATTATGAAACCAAACTCATAGAGAGAGATAGAGGAAACATATAGAAGAAAAAAAATAATAAAGAGAGTTTTGAGATTCGAGAAGCGTGAGGAGCAACAGTATTACTATTTATAATCAATATACTTGTACTCCTTTGCTGGTTTTTGGATCCAGCAAATATATATATATGCATATATAAAGAATGGTTCCAGCTGTGAAGTTAAGAATCAAAATAGAATTATTCCCAAGTTCGGGCTATATTCAAAACCAAATATACGATATTCTCCTCCATATATAATATAAACAATATTTGCATGTATACCAATTGGAAGACATGGACTATTTTAAGGAGCTACCTAGGCTTGGTTTGTTTACACATCCATAACCAGCAACATGGAAATTCTTAAACAAGATCCCCACCACCATAGCACTAAAAGCTTTGTTTATATAACAAAAAACAATAAGCAAATGAAAAATATTAAACGAATTTTACTGCAGAAACAAAACTAATGTAGTAAAATTAATTTTGTGTTATATTCTAATATTAGTTTTACAAAAATCAAACTCAATGAACATTTTTGCTACATATATAATTTTTTTTATTTTTTTATTTTATATTTGTACCTATACATGTAGATGTCTCTGCCAGGAGGGAGGCGGCGTTTGCAGAGGCCACAGGTGTGGAGGAAGTGAGGGTCGTTCATATAACCACCAGAGTTGCTTCTAGTTATATGGCTTGTTGTGCCTCCAGGTGACACCATGGCTAAGAAGCGATTGTCGTACTCGTACTCATATCCATTTGGGTTAGGAGCAAAGCTCATCATGTTCATGTTCATGGTCTGATCAGCTGGAGGCTGCAGTGATGATGGTGATGAGTCAGTGATCATGGGGTGGTGGTGGTGATGATCAGACGGGTCCTGGGGTTCTAACATGCTTGGATCCACGGTGATCCCAGTCATGCTCGTTGTTCTCTTCATTGGAGGCCGTGGACGCTTTCCCAGCAACATCTTCTTGATCTTCTTCTTCTTGGCCTCTACAGCTCTATATTATGGAGTACAAAGAAACATACACACAGACTCACTGGCAAATGAATATAGCTTTAGATTTTGTAGTATTTAATCATAGCTATGAAGCAAATCCATTTGAATTGGAAACAATTTTTGATATCACAGAGAGAAAAAAAGATAGAGAGAGAGAGAGAGAGAGGATGGACTGTGGGGAGTGAGAATTGAATGGAATGGAAGGTGGGCGTGAAGATAAACGATATAAGAAGAGGCTCAGAGCGAATCTGGGCCGTTGCTTGCGGGCACGAAGTACAAGATGTCCACGTCGCGCTTCTTCCGCATTTCTAATACTCTTTTGATTTTCTGTCATATTTCTTTTTGCTTTTTTTTTTCGTTAATATTGATTTAAAAAATGCTAAATTCACCGCTTCTTCACAGTACTTTCATAAGAAATCTTTAGGAGCGGATTATTATTGGTGATAAAAAAAGTAATTTAAGTGGCGTATTTAAATTATAATTAGTAACAATTTACTATAATTTATTGTAAAAGTATTATGAACGTAAAACTATTACTTTTTTTATTTTTTATCCTTCCTTCCTCTTTTTTCTCCTTATATTTTGAAAAAAATTTGACTCGAAACATGTTTGAAGTTAGCTATACATGGTAGGTAGGGTACTTGGGCTGCAAGTTTTTAGCAAAGGAAGTTCAATAAATTTACTAAAAGTGTAACAAAGTGTTGAAGGGGTGCAAATTTTTAGCAAAGGAAGTTCAACAAATTTACTAAAAGTGTAACAAAGTGTTGAATTCAAATAAAATCATAAAACCAAATTCAATTTGGATATTTATGGTATATTATATATATAGGAAAAATTTAGGTATAGTGCTTAAATGTTGTTTCTTAGGTTTTCCTCTTAAAATTCAACTATTTGACTACTTAATTAAGAAACAACACTTAAATTACTGTACTCAAATTTTTTCATATATATATATATATATATGAATAGCATAAAAATATCTAACTTATAATAAAAGAATACTAGTTTAATCAATAATTATACTTACATAGAAAATTTTGTTATTCTATAAATTTGTAATCCATAAAAAATTCTTCTATATTAGAAAAAACTGAAATTTTAATATTTTATAGATTTAAAATTAAATAGGTCTTAATCTTCCATCAACTTTGATATTTTCTAACCATAAAAGTTGTGGAGCAAACAATATAACAAATTTTTTTTAAAAAAAAAAATGCGCAAAATGTGGTGTGATCACTCTTATCCTTCATACTAGTTAAGCAAATAAGGTAGTAGTTTTCCAAGTCCTAAGTCCAAATTATGTTGACATCCTAAATAGTTTACCCAAAGAAAGTAAATTTTAGACGGTCATCCACTAAGGGGGTCCAATGATCAACTGGTCCACTAATATAATCTTAGCATATTTTAAAAAAACTAAACAATTTTTATTTATTTATTTCGCAACTCTATTACAATGATTAGGTTAGAGTGGAGTGTACACTTTGCCCATGACGTAATCTACTATAATAAAAACAATATGTATAACAATAACATACTATAAAGGTTGATTGTAACTTCTTTTTCACCCTTGTTTTTTTTTTTTTTTTTTTTTCCAAAAATTTTAACTGATTCATTTTCATTGTGCACATATCTAACTCAATAATTGATCTAATTCATATTAGCCCATTTTATCATCATAATTAAAAAGAATAAACTAGTCTCTCTCCTTTTCAATGTGGGATTAAACATTTTTATTAACTTCTCATCTCATATTCACTCACACTTCTTTACATTTAAGTTATAATATTTATTTATTTTAATTTATTAATATTAAAATGCTCCAACACAATTTAATCTCTCTTTTTTTTTTTTGGTAAGGGTATCAGATTAATATTATCAATTAAAATAATTTCTAACTCAAAAAATCAAGACTTGAAATCATGATTTCAATGTGTTTTAAGTGTGTGCATAAGAATATGTGTATAATAAAACCTTATTTTTTTTTTGTCCACTTAATTTTTTTTTTTTTTTTGTACTTTTAAAGTTTAACCTCATAGTGGTATGTGATGACATACATACTCCAAAAGCGTATTATTATCTATTAGACTTGAGCATCTTTAATTTAAAGTTCAAATAGTGTTTTGCCTTTGCTAGCAGCAGTGGAAGATGATGTACGTGAAGGACTATAACCTTGACGTTGAGCCATCAAGGATGGGGTGAACTTAGACAAAACGTACACACACTTACACTGTATATTGGGTGACAATGGTTGGACAGCCCTGAATTGTGCCCCAACAACACCTTTTTCTCTTTTGGGCATGTCTGGCATTTATTCATGTTTTGTTGTGTTTCAACTTTTTTAAACTCTCAGTCTCAGGGCACTCTATATGTGAAAACGAATAACCCCACCATTGACAAAACGACCCTCCATCTCATTTTTATTTATTTATTTCGCAACTCTATTATAATGATTAGGTTAGAGTGGAGTGTACACTTTGCCCATGACGTAATCTACTATAATAAAAACAATATGTATAACAATAACATACTATAAAGGTTGATTGTAACTTCTTTTTCACCCTTGTTTTTTTTTTTTTTTTTTTTTCCAAAAATTTTAACTGATTCATTTTCATTGTGCACATATCTAACTCAATAATTGATCTAATTCATATTAGCCCATTTTATCATCATAATTAAAAAGAATAAACTAGTCTCTCTCCTTTTCAATGTGGGATTAAACATTTTTATTAACTTCTCATCTCATATTCACTCACACTTCTTTACATTTAAGTTATAATATTTATTTATTTTAATTTATTAATATTAAAATGCTCCAACACAATTTAATCTCTCTTTTTTTTTTTTGGTAAGGGTATCAGATTAATATTATCAATTAAAATAATTTCTAACTCAAAAAATCAAGACTTGAAATCATGATTTCAATGTGTTTTAAGTGTGTGCATAAGAATATGTGTATAATAAAACCTTATTTTTTTTTTGTCCACTTAATTTTTTTTTTTTTTTTTGTACTTTTAAAGTTTAACCTCATAGTGGTATGTGATGACATACATACTCCAAAAGCGTATTATTATCTATTAGACTTGAGCATCTTTAATTTAAAGTTCAAATAGTGTTTTGCCTTTGCTAGCAGCAGTGGAAGATGATGTACGTGAAGGACTATAACCTTGACGTTGAGCCATCAAGGATGGGGTGAACTTAGACAAAACGTACACACACTTACACTGTATATTGGGTGACAATGGTTGGACAGCCCTGAATTGTGCCCCAACAACACCTTTTTCTCTTTTGGGCATGTCTGGCATTTATTCATGTTTTGTTGTGTTTCAACTTTTTTAAACTCTCAGTCTCAGGGCACTCTATATGTGAAAACGAATAACCCCACCATTGACAAAACGACCCTCCATCTCATTTTTATTTATTTATGATTTGAACTCTAAATATTTTCATTATGAATATTATGAATCCAGCTATGCTTTAATAACCAATACTCATTCTTGTAATTAGTATATGATGTAAGACTTTACCACTTAATCAACCAAACCATTCACACTTGAATATTAAAAAAAAAAATGATATTTTATTTTTTTTGATTTGTTTCTAGAAAAGAGAATCAGACTCAAAAACCTAATCAACCCTTTTAAGACGTAATGCCTAATGCCTATTACTTCCAATGGCTTTAATAAAAGAATGATAATAATATGGTTTATGGTTTATATATTCAAAGTTGAGATTCAGATTGTTGGATTCTAAAGTAAGACTTTGTCAAGAAGTGAATGAAATCGAGTCCTCTCTCAGGAGAAATTATTAAGTCCACCTAAAGGATTACCGAGGCAATCTTCTCAATCAATAAAATGATGCTATCTGTGCAAATGTGTGAGTCAGCTTTTTAATTAACATAAGAAATAAAAAATAAAAAAATTATTAGATGATGTCACATTTGCATAAATGTTAGCATTTTAATTATTAGAAGGACCACTTCAGTAGTCCTCCAGGTGGACCTCCGTTGGTACTTGGCACTTTGACATAAATTTGATTTGTCTTGTCCCTCCGCGTCATTTTGTCACTAATACAATTTCTACAATGGTAATGCAATATTCCTAAGAACTCTCACTTGTCTAGCTATTGCTGCAATTCAAAGTGGTATGTGCATTTTGCCAGTGGTATGTGCTAACTGGTGTATGTCTGATGAGTTCTTCAAGAGCTGAGGATGACTTTGCTATCATTTGGTTAGCCACTGAGAGACTATTGTTATGTTGTGTTTATTGATGTAGATATGTGTCTTCTCAATCTTTTTAATTCTGAGAATCATGCTATAGTAGTAATTCCCATTAATTCTTTAGATTTTAATGCTTCCAATCATGCTCTGGTGGTTCCCATTTTAAGAAACTTTCCTTAATAATTTATCAATTTTTAGTTAATTTAACCGGTAAACTCTCTTCTCGTTTAAAAATAAATCTGAGTTAAATATTATCTATCCCATAGATTGAAAATTTATTCTATCTATTAAAAAAAATTATTAATTCCCAATTCTAATATAAATCTGAACATGATTTGCAATAATTTCATTATTCACGATAGTAGTATGGCCTCACACTCATGAGACGGTATCTTGTGTGCCGCATACAAGACTTTTGCCACACTCACACATAGAAAAGGAAACCCACAAATGAGGGATTCCAAATTGAGTGTGTGAAATCAGAAGGATAAAACAGTCACCTGCTTGCAGCAGTTGGTGACTTATTTTCAACATTTTGCTTCTTTTAATTTGCTTATACGTCCCAGCAGTAAGTAAATGCACATTTGGGGGAAGGAAACAATTATATGCACTTACATGTACCAATTAATGGGTCCGTCCACCTGGTTCATATTCCATAGTTTCTTTTCTTCTTATAATTAATTCAACATTTAATGATGATAGTAATAATAAAAGAGTGAAATATTCTTATAAAAAAAAAAAAGAAAAAAGAGAGAGTGAAATATTAGTTTTGATATACCAACCAATCAGAGCACGAAGCAGCGTCAAGTGATGGACCCACAGTAGCATCATGCTCTCTAAATCATATTTACAGGTGTTGAAAACTTAAATTCTCTCGAGCATTAGTCTCCATCATTTCTACCTTTCAATTGTTTAGTGTTTGGTTTGTTATTTTCTAATGATAAACTTTAAACCTGTCATGTCATTAACTCATTGCTCATGACTAATCTTGTTTTTAAACTGATTTTTTTTTAAGCCTAAAGACATGAACTAGATCCACATTGTATTTTATCATTATATCATAGAAATATTATTTCCAACCAAAAAAATAAAATTCCACACAATTTGTGTTTGCTTGGTATCCCATTGTTTCTTGAAGCTTATTTGAAAAATGTAAAATAAAAAATATAATTTTTGATACCTTTTAAAACCCGTCGGTTGAGGTATGAAAAATGAGCCTAAAATAACGACAATAAAAAACTGAATCGAGCAAAATGAGGATCAGGGGAAAGACTTCAATAAAGCAAAAGTAGATGTCATCTCCGCTTAAATGAACACACTCACCGACTAGGCACAATAAATGTTGAACGAATTATCTAGAGTAGGAATTAGGAAAGTTGAACCAAACCTATCCTCTGTTCCTAGAACTGATGGTGATGGAAGATGATTTGATGAGGTACACCACCACAATAAAAGTCCAACCCTCACTTCCCTATAGATATTAGGATCATGAAGAGAAGATGGGGATCCAAAGAAAGGAAAAAAAAGTGAGAGAGGGGAGAGAGTTGAATATTGTTAAGAGAAATACAGTAAGTGTTTGGGGGGGGGGGGGGGGGGGGGGGGATTTTTCTTAGGGTTATAATTCGCGGTGTTTATGTAATTGGGAATTCTACATTAATAATATTAAATATCATTGTGTTGAGTTAGATCTTAAATATTTGTTCGCATCCACCACAGTTAGCTTATTTTCATAATAATAATTGTAATAAAACTAGTTTTGTTAAATTTTATATATAAAAAATAGAGAGAAAAGGCAACAACAAAAAAAGGTTTTTATTTATTTATTTTTGTTGTTGTTGTCTTTGTTGCTAAACGGACACTTTAAATTAATGCAATAGATCTTTTATCAAAATTTGTAAATCAAAATAAAGGGTAGAAGTGAATATAAATTTAGAGTTTACAGACAAAATTTGATAGGTTTATAATTTTGGAATGGCCACACAAGAATTTTGAATTTTAAACATCATTTAGAGATCTTTCATCAAAATTTGTAAATCAAAAATTTAATCTTGGGAAGCTAAAATAAAGGGTCAAAAGAATATACATATTTAGAGTTTACGGAAAAATTTTGATAGGTTTATAATTTTGGAATGGCCATATAAGAATTATGAATTTAAACATCATTTATAATAATAAAGACCAAAAACTAATTTTTATTTTTATTTGTAGATCATGACATTCAAAATTTAAATCATTCTATATGTCAATTTTGTATAATTTTTTTTCGATAGATAAAATTTCAATTTATGTCATTCACTTCATGATAATTGCTCTTTATAAATATCTTATTTGATGGTAAAAAACTTTTTTAGTTGAACTAATTTAGAGTTTAGAATCCAGTATAAGTTGTTTGTTTTGTATAATAATAATGCTCACATCATAATCTATAACTTATGAATTTATCCAACAATACAAAAAAGGCTGAGATAACTGTATAATTTTCTTTTGACTATGAAAATCTTTCAAAGGTTTTTTTTTTCTTTTTTTTTTTTTTTATGAAACAAATGGAAGAAGGAAATTGAAACCTAAGTTCTCCTTATGAAATGAATCAAGTAACACCATTAAATCAGGAGGTTGTTGACTATTAAAGATTGATAATTGATGACTGCATGAGAAGTAGGTATACGAATTTGTTAGATACCCCACAGATTATTACTGATGTTGTGTTATCAGATCAGATATTTTTTGTTGTATTTCATCCTAGCGTGTACTCTTCTACCTGTTTCTCTATTTATAAAAATTCTTATAGTTTTCCATCAAAAAATGCAAAAAAGATTCCTATCAATCGGAAAAGAGTTACTACGTACCTTTCAAGCATGCTTAAAGAATAGTTTCTACTCTTTAAATAAAGTTCTGTTCTTCTTCCCCTGATAAAAAGGTCATGCAATAAGAACTAAATAAAAGTCACTGTGTAAGTTAAAATACAATCATGACTGTTTCACATTATTTGCATCTCTTTTTAGTGATAGCAATCTCCTTGAAAGTGTGACATCTGAGGCCAGGCCACGTATAGATCCACAAATGTAATGTCATATATATATACATACTTGCATACAGCTGCAAGAATGTGGGAGTTAAAAGGATGACCTCATGGTAGACATGCAATGCAGAACTTCAGTGTGTTATTCTGCTAGATGTAGAGAATAGCGATACCAAGTACCAACATACTTGCCAAAAGTCTTATAGTTAAATTGACATCTCTCTATGTACAAACTACTTGAGGGTTTAGGAGGAAAATAATTCGAGCCACGGGATAAGTAGTATGTTATAATTATTTCTCAAAAAAAAAAAAAAAAGTACCAACGCACTTACAAAAGCTATACAGGTGTGTGGCTCTTGAGCAAGATATTTGGATTTATAGAGGGGGAGGGTTAATAATTGATGTTTCCTGCCACCTTAAAAGCAAGAATACTATTAGTGAAACATGCAATTTTACACCCAATTTTGCATTATTCTGATATGTACGATCATGAGTACTAAATATTTTACGGACAACCTTATTTACATAGGATCATTAGTTTTGGTCGATCACTCACCGTCACACAATTTAGCAAATTGTGAAATTGAATGCAAAGATGAATGTGTCCGTATCCTTGTAAAAGCAAAAATAGACAAAGGGGGGGCATGATGGCTGCATATATGACTGGAGTCCCTCATGCCATTGAGTCCACTATAGATTATGGGCAAACTAAAGGTAGTTGCACTCATCAGACACATTATTGGGAGGCAAAAGATGGAGCCCCGCACCAATTATAACATTTCAATACTTTTTATTTGCTTTACTCGAAAGGCTATGTTATGTGAGAGTGAGAGGTGGGTATCAACTTGCTTACCTAATAAAATCTCTTATCATGGCAATGACATGTTTGAAATCGAATCTTACTTAAATTGGGACAGCCCTTTCACACATACTCTCTATCTTTATTTGAACATTGTATCAAAGAAGAAAAACCATTTCTTGCTGTGTAAATTTTTTTTACCCAATAAATTTCTAAAGAATCAAAATTAAGACAAAATAGCTATTTGAGTGGAAAATCCCAAGAACCAACTGATTGTAGGAAAATTCTGTACAAATGCTCTAATCAAATGGAGGTTGCTTTTTATTTTATTTTATTATTCCATGTACAAATGGATGAAAATTTTCAATGCACGTTGTTTACTACATCCTCTTCATAATTTGCAAAGCTGAAAAATGGGAGGACCACAACAACTAGAGAAATGAAATTGCTAAATGCTAATGTTAAATTTCACGTGGAACAAATTCTTGGGAGTTCAACAAATTCTTTAAATTAATATTTAGGTTAAACCATCGTTTTCAAAAGTGCTTATGAGAAATGCGTTGAAGCTTAGAGAAAAAGAATGGCTACATCGTTGAATTTTATGCCTAATGACTCAACCATAGGCATATTTTTTTATTTCTTCCATGAAAAAGGGAGGGGAAAGAGATGAGGGTCGAGTCAACTTCTATCCTACGAAGCGGATCTCTTCTATTTATTATAAACAAATAAATAAATATATTCAGAAAAAAAAAAAAAAAAAAGTATACACACATACAATACATACACATTTATATAATACAGTTTAGTTTAGCTGATATTATCGTATGTTAATGAGTGGCTCTGTTTCCATATTATTAATGATTTCGTTTACTTCATTTTGCTCCCCACTAATCGAGGGTTTTTTAGTAAAGTAAATCCCACACTATGGGATAATGAAACTAGATTATATTTAAACAAGAAAAAAAAAAAAAAAAAACTAGTTTCAACGTAGAAATTATCAGTTTTCCACATTGTAACAATTACTCTGCTAAGGGTAAGTTTCTACAATTATTGGGTTTTGTAAATGGAAATGGCTGCTATGAGCCTACGATAATAACAATAAACCTTAGATGTATGTCAAAACAAGGAAATGTGATGAAGAAATATCATTTTTCAATTTTAACAACTATTCTGCATTTTAATCTGCTGAATGTAGGTTCTTATAATTATTGGGGTTGGTAAATGGAGAAGGCTGCTATAAGCCTATGATAATCAAAATAACCCTTAGTTGTACATCCAAACAAGAAAATGTAATGAAGAAAATTCATTTTCTCATTTTAACAATTATTCTGCATTTAAATTTGCCGACAGTATGTTCCTATATTTATTGGGTTTGGTAAATGGAGAAGGCTGCTATGAACCTATTATAATAACAATAACCCTTAGCTGTATGTCCAAACAAGGAAATCTGATGAAGAAATATCATTTTTTCATTTTAAAAATTATTCTGCATTTAAATCTGCTGAGGGTAGGTTCCTATAATTATTGGGTTTGTTAAATGGTGAAGGCTGATATGAGCCTATGATAATAACAATACCCTTTGAAGTATGTCCAAAGTCCAAACAAAGAAGAAATGTGATGTAGAAATGTCACATTTTTTTCATTTTAATAATAATAGGGAGGGTAGGTTCCTCCCTATTATTGGGTTTGGTGGATGGCAGGATCTAGACCATATCCTTGTTCAAGAATGGAAAATGACAATAATAATAACCCTTAACTATATGTCCTAACAAATAAATGTCAGAGAACTTTATTGACATGCATTACTCCTCCAAAGCCTAAAATTGCTCCATTTGAATGGATTTTTGTGTGTGATGTTTTAAAAGATAAAATTATTGTTGGACTCTAATTGTTTATGTTTCTTGTTTCTTAGTACATGACAAAGATGGTTTTTAATTTTTTGTAAATCTACTGAGGGTAGGTTCCTAAAATTACTGGGCTTGGTCAATGTAGAAGGCTGCTATGAGCCTATGATAATAACAATAACCCTTAGTTGTATGTCCAAACAAGGAAATGTGATGAAGAAATATCATTTTTTCCATTTCAAGAACTATTCTGCATTTAAATCTGGTAGGGTAGGTTCCTATAATTATTGGGTTTGGTAAATGGAGAAGGCTGCTATGAGCCTATGATAATAACAATAACCCTTAGATGTATGTACAAAGTACAAACAAATAAATGTGATGTAGAAATATCATTTTTCCATTTACTTCATTTCCCCCCCCCCCCCCCACCCCCCCCCCCCCCCCCCCACCCCCCCCCCCCCCCACCCCCCAACTAATTGAGGGTTTTATAGTAAAGTACACCCCACAAGTAGATTATATTGAAACTCAACCTATGAAAAGTAGATTATATTTGAAAAAGAAAAAAAAAAAAAAAAAAAAAAACTAGTTTTGATTTAGAAATATTATTTTCCCATTGTAACAATTACTCTGCTGAGGGTAGATTCCTACAATTTTGGGTTTGGGAAATAGAGAAGGCTGCTATGAGCCTATGATATAACAATAACCCTTAGATGTATGTACAAAGTACAAACAAATAAATGTGATGTAGAAATATCATTTTTCCATTTACTTCATTTCCCCCCCCCCCCCCCCCCCCACCCCCCAACTAATTGAGGGTTTTATAGTAAAGTACACCCCACAAGTAGATTATATTGAAACTCAACCTATGAAAAGTAGATTATATTTGAAAAAGAAAAAAAAAAAAAAAAACTAGTTTTGATTTAGAAATATTATTTTCCCATTGTAACAATTACTCTGCTGAGGGTAGATTCCTACAATTTTGGGTTTGGGAAATAGAGAAGGCTGCTATGAGCCTATGATAATAACAATAACCCTTAGCTGTATGTCCAAACAAGGAAATGTGATGAAGAAATATCATTTTTCCATTTTAACGATTATTCTGCATTCCTATAAAAAAAAAAAAAAAAAACAATTATTCTGCATCTAAATATGCTAAGGGTAGGTTCCTATAATTATTAGGTTTGGTAAATGAGAAGGCTGCTATAAGCCCATGATAATAGCAATAACCCTAAGCTGTATGTCCAAACAAGGAAATGTGATGAAGAAATATCATTTTTCCATTTTAACAACTATTCTGCATTTAAATCTTCTAAGGGTAGATTCTTATAACTATTGAGTTTGGTAAATGGAAAAGACTGCTGTGAGCCTATGATAATAACAATAACCCTTAGCTTTATGTCCAAACAAGGAAATGTGATGAAGAAATATTATTTTTCCATTTTAACGATTATTCTGCATTTAAATCTGCTGAAGGTAGGTTCCTATATGAGCCTATGCTGTATGTCCAAAGTCCAAACAAAGGAATGTGATGTAGAAATATCATTTTTCCATTTTTCATAATAATAGGGGGGTAGGTTCCTTCCTATTATTGGGTTTGGTGGATGGGAGGATCCATATGAACCATACCTTTGTTGAGGAATGGAAAATGACAATAGCAATAACCCTTAGCTATATGTCCTAACAAATAAATGTAAGAGATCAATAAATGTCAGAGAACCTTATTGACCTGCATTACTCCTCCAGAGCCCAAAATTGCTCCATTTGAATTGAGTTTTTTGTGGTGTTTTAAAAGATAAAATTATTGTTGGACTGTAATTGTTTATGTTTCTTGTTTCTTAGTACATGATAAAGATGGTTTTTAATTTTTATAATTCAAACAATGAGGGGAGAAAGAGTGACTTAAATTATGTACATCTTGGAAGGAGGAGATGATTTCATTAAAAAAAAAAATAGCCACTCTTAACCAGCCAAGCAAAATTCCTATGTGGGTCAGTTTTATAAACCGTCTTTCTAATTGATGAATTCAACAATATCTTTAGCACCAAAAGAAATTACAAATCTAAATGAAATTCAAATGTAACAATAATCAAGTCCAAGAACTACAAAATTTTGGAAGCCATTGAGTTTAACATCAGAAGAGGAGCATTGAACTTAAAACCAAAAAAAAGAAGTAAAAGGAAACCAGAAAACAACATATTGGGAGGTAACAGAAAAACAGAGACATTACCAACTGAGCACATCATTCACTCCCAGTAGCCATTAAAACTCTCCCTCACATACCACCTCACCTCCAACATATGCTTTCCCTTCCATCTTTGCTATGCCAAACCGCTTTTGCAGCTTAACAAGTGTCATTCTCATAACCAAAGTGTCTCCTGCAATCACCGGTTTACGGAATCTCACTTTGTCAATTCCTGCAAAGAAGAAATTTTCCCGGGAGCCTCCCACTTCTGGCTGCAGCATAACCAAACCCCCAACCTGGGCCAATGCCTGTCCGCAGCAACCACATTTTCATCAGTAGTAAGCTAAAGTGTTAGAATAATGGTTAAAGAAAACTTCAAGAAATAGATGCACATTCTTGAAGGTGCATACATTCTCATGATTAAAAAAAGGTGTAACCTGTCTCACATAAAGGAGCTAGTGGAGACAGATTGGGGAGAATCAAGGCATCATTCATTGAGAACCAGGAAAATAATATTTTGTCTTAGTTTTCTTTATTCTAATGCATTAACCTTTAGACATCAGCCCATGGCAAACGACCATACTAGAACTAGCAAATCATCATGTCACGGTGTCTTTGTTCCTTTGGATGCTAAGTTTTTCACTAAGCAAGCATGAAAAATTAATGTCTTAAAAAATGAGTGGCAAAAACTGGAAATATGTTAGAAAGTCCTAGTGGACGGCAGATGGAGACTCCAAGAAGTATTGTAAAAAAAGAAAAGAAAAGAAAATGTCTTTGTTCTAGATACTTTTGTATCAAAATTATCACAATGGCTTCCACATCACATCAAATCAGTGATTTAGACAACTTATACATTAGAAAGTCTATCTTAGGTGCAATGAAAGAGAACTCAGTGGATCTTCTCTCTAGAATGATTGTGTTCAACGTTTGGGTGGGCGTTCTTCCTAGAGAGATCCTTTTAAGACTTTGTTGCAAGTCATGTTGAAACAACATTGGCAAGTATGAGGACAAGGGCGAGGGGGAGGTAGAGGTAAAGGAAAAGAGGTTCATAAGGTGGTCCAAGAGACAATAAATCAATGAAGGCAGAGGATGATGCAGTGCAGTGGGGGAGTGCAACTAGAGAAGGATGCTTTGTCAATCAAAATTAATAGCACCAGTAAAGGAATCGATGAGATCTCTATCAATGACCAGAACTCTGTGGCCACCATAGAAACCAAGGATAAGAACAAGAAACCCTAGAGCGGGTTCAGGTTCTTGGAGCGCATGTCAGTCCACAAACCTCAAGCATGTGGCAGCATGGCAGGGATTGCAATGTAGGAGATGATTTTGTAAACACAGTTGAAATGGGGTTAGTTAAAAGCTCTGGTTGCACAAGAAAGTTAGGTATGGAAATTTAGTCTGAGATGGCAAATAAGTCAGTTGTTGATGAGATGGAACAAGAAATTACTAATGGTTCAAATAATTGGCATCCTTGCAATGGTCAAGCCCAAGATCAAGGTTTTACAGCAAAGGAAATACAGGCACCAACTGGACTGAAGAGCTCTGTTTCAAGAAGAAAAAAACGAAATAACCTGGCTACAATTCCATGCTCCTGAGAAAAAGCAAACAGGAAGCCTTAAATTACTGCATTCAAGGGATAGCAAAGTCATCATTGAGCTTAGTAGGACAGTTTCTGGCAAGTCCTTCCCTTTTCATTTATTCAAGACTCAAGAGATCAACTGTGTCTTTATGGAGCAATTATGGACAGGTTCAAGTGTTCTCAATAGAAAATGGGATGTTCCTGTTCAAGCTTAAACATGAGGTTGCTAGAGATGCGATCTTGGAGGACAGAGTATGGTACATTGCTAATAAACCCCTTTTTTTACTCAAATGGACTCCTAGTATGCAAGTTCTTAAACGTTCTTTATCACAAATTCCTATTTGGGTCAAGATCTTGCATCTTCCTTCTTCCCATAGAATGCTGGAACCCAATTTGTTTAAGCCACATTTCGAGTAAAACGGGCAAGTGTCTATTTACAGATTCTGTCACAGAGGATCCAAAAAGGGTTCATTATACTCCAGTGTTTGTCGAAGTTGATGCTAATGCAGATTTTCATCAGAGTTAGCTGTTGATATGTGTGATGGGGTATACCTGGATGTTTCTCTTGAATACCTTTGGATGTCTGCCAGTGACATTGTGTTTGGTTTAACGGAAAATATCTTCTGACCGTAAAATAATTTCAGATGAAAATATTTTCTAGTGTTTGGTTTCATTCCTAAAAATGCTACGAAATATTGGTGGTGATGAAGATCAGTGGCGACCGGCAGTGGTTAGCCGATGGTGGCAATGGCCAGAGACCGGGGACATTGGTGGCTGACAGTAGGGCTGGAGGTTCAATTGATGAGTTTTGGATGAGGCAGAAAATGAAAGTATAAACCAATTTCCACCAAAAGTGCCTTTATTTTATGGTCAATTGCAAAAAAATTTCCAGTTGACCAACATTTTCAGTCGCCCCAAACATCCACAAATGCGGACAATATTTTGGGACCCATCAATTTGTAGAGTTTTTGTACACCATCAAGGAATTAGATCATAACATCGATGACCCTATTTTAACTTGGAGCAACAAAAGATATAATGCGGCTTTTATAGCCAGAAAAATACAGTTTTGGGGAATACTTTTTGGTTTGAGAATTATAATCAAGCCACAATTTCCCTACTCTAGGGTTCTAGATCATAGTACGACAATTATATCATTTGGGGATAAACCTATTTTGGCCATAATCCCTTTAAAATTTTCAATTATTATGCTGAGCATAGTAATTTCCTTGATTGGGTTAATGAAGCTTGGTATACTGGTTCAGTTCTCCTATGTTCCAATTATATTTTAAGCTCAAAGCAGTTAAATCTAAGGAGGATGACTATTGAGAAATTTAGCAGCATCACTCAAAAAGTCCTGAAAACAAGACTTGAATTGGAACTAGTGCAGAAGTGAATACTGTTGAATCCAAGGCAAACTGATTTTATTAGAAAGGAAAAGGATTCCTTCATCATTTTTTTTTTCAATTAGTAATGCTGAGGAGTCTTTCATGAAGCAGAAGTCAAGGAATGCTTGGCTTAATCTTGGATATCAAAACACGGTCTTTTTCTATTAGGTCGTTAGCATAAGAAAGGCCAAAAACGGTATCAGATGTTTACCCAATGATGGAGAGAAAGTAAAGGATCCTGAGTTTCTCAAAGAGCTGGCTGTGAACTTCCACAAAAGGGAAGTTCATGCAAATATCATAACTTTGGTTCCGAAAGTCCTTACTCCTGCTAAGATGGGGGAGTTTAGACCTATATCCTGCTGCAACATCATCTAAAAGTGCATCACAAAAATCCTTTCAAATAGATCAAGGGTATGCTTGGATGATCTGATTAGTAAGAATCAATCTGCTTTCATCCCAGGCAGAAGCATTACAGAAAATTTCCTTCTAGCTTAAGAGCTGGTAACGAGTTATCATAGAGAAAAGGCTCTTGCATGGTGTGCCATTAAGGTGGATCACATGAAGGACTACGATTCGATACAGTGGGACTTTATCTTGCACTGTCTCTCTGCCATTGGAGCTCTTGTAGGTTTGTGGATTGGGTGAAGGAATGTATAACAACCCCTACCTTCTTTATAGCCCTTAATGGAAGTATAGCTGGGTTTTTTCAGAGGAAGGGTTTAAGGTAGGGGAACCACCTATCACCATACCTTTTTGTCTTAGGCATGGAAGTCTTCTCAAGAATACTTCAAAACAAGGTCCAAGAAGCTAGAGAATCCTAAGTGTGCAAATCTGAAGCTTACTTATTTATGCTTTGCAGACAACTTAACAGTTAACAGCCTTTTCACTTTTCAGGGGCTGATGTAGGTTCCATCAAGATTGTTCAAGAAGCTCTAAATGAGTTTAACAGAAACTCTCAAAATTTTAGACTTAGGTACACAGCGACCATATATTTTTAGGAATCTAAAATATTAAGCATTCATTGTTATCTATGTTTGACTTTTAGTTTGAATGTATAGCAACCACATATAGCAAAACAGATATGGAACTAATACCATGTATAAGTTTCTTGACACATATAATTCTTGGTTCTAGGGTGCTTAATGTGGATTGTGGGGTTGGAACGAAATCGTCGATCCTTTGAAGACAAAGAGAAGACGTTGGTTGAGTTAAAACTTTTATGCTAGCGTAGTCTTTTGGAGTGGTCTCGTTGTTGGGGTTTTACTAATTGCTCTTCTCTTTCTGAAATTTGTCCTCCCTTAGCTTAGTTTCCTAAATCCCCTCGATTTATTGTTCTGTTTATTCCTTTTATTTCTTGTTGTTCATCATCATGAAGTTCTTGTATGTCATTTTTTTTTCTATCATTTATAAAAGCTTTCTGATTACCTATCAAAAAAAAAATTAATGTCCAAACGATTGCAGGACACAGGTTAACATGGGTATCATATCCACAAGTTTCTAACACACTACTTATCAAAAATCAAGTGTCTAAAGTTTCATATTTTTCAATTGCAATTGAGATAGGTTTAATGTCTAAGACCAATCAAATTTCTTAGAATAATAAAGCAGGGCTTAATAAGACCATGTTTACCAATCAATAAGATAATCCTTTTAAACAATTTACAGCTAAAAATGAACCATGTATCAGAGACCTCATTCCAAGTGATAGCAACATGACTGGCTTCATAGGAATCACATTTTAGCTTATGGTGAGGTCTACCTATCAGACACCCTCTATCCGTGCCAAAAGTCAAAACTATCAAACATCAAACATACCACACTTGCATATGAACAATATTGGAAGAAGAGATGCAATGGTGAAAGTATAGAAAAGCTAGGACAGATGGAATAGAGGAAGAAGGAAAGGTTACTGTTCTACAGGTAATAAATTTTAAGAGGATTGTAAACTCTTTGCTCAATAATACCAAAAAAAGACACTTAAGGTAAAGAGGATAGATGCTATGCCTGTTCCTTTACTAAGAAACAAACAATGACCATTATGTAAGTTTATAAACGACAAACCTAAAATCTAAAGCAAAAGGAAAAAAAAATTATAAAAAGGGATAATGTACAGACATCCAAAAAGAGGTTCCTAACAATGTGAAGATCTAGCTTCAAAAAAGAAACAGAGAACAATGTCATTGCAAATTTACAGAGGATAATTCTGATTTCTAAATTAGTTTATATAATCAAGCAAGTATCTGCTCAAAATGACCTTCAAATTAGTCAGATAGTCTAAATTACAGCTCAATTTTTCAATGTTGTGTTCAATTTCTTCTGAGATATTTATAGACTGATGAAATGCCTTCTATGTATAAATTATGTAGCTACTATAATTAATAGATTTCTCACTCTACTTGCCCACATTAGATTTTGATGTAATAACACTTTCCATTGGCTATAAGTTTCTCTCAGATTATGCAAGCGCATACACTGATAGTGATTAAGTACCATTCCAAGCACACAACCACCCAAAGTGCAATTCTTTTAACATCAAAGTAACCAAAGCATAGGAAGGAAGACAATGGAAAATAGTGAGTAGAGTCTCAAACTATGCATTTACCCACTGGTCATGCTAACCATTCCATCTATAGAGTAACAATTGATTATTAGGTGCAATAAAAAATTTTCAGATTTTCCCACCATTGGCACCAACAAGACCACAGGTCTGGATCCAGTATCAAGGAAGAGATGAATTTACAATACTGGAAATCATCAAGAAAGTTTTCTACTGTAAGGCATTTTTAAGTACTGTATTCACCAAACATTTGATTTTATTATTTTGTAAGTACCTTGGCACACTAAGAATTCATGTTTCTGCATATGTTGAATAATAAACTAGCACGTTGCATAGCAAGCCCAACAATGGCACAACCATTGAGTGGCTAGGGGACAAAAAAAACTGTTCATGGTAGTTAATTAGATCATTAATTAGTCAGGTAATTTCATAATTCTGTGATTACTAATTGTGGATCAAGTTGTGGGCTTCTGGTTTTATTAATAGGTATGCCTAATGTAGTTTATGGGCTTCTATGTTTGAGTTTTGGCCCAATTCAATTATAAGTTTTTTTTTTTTTTAACTAATCAAAGTAGGAATTGTAATCTATTAAGAATTGTTAAGATTTAGAGTTCATACAAGTGTGTCATAATACTCAAATAAGAATAGTTTTGATCCATAAACAAATTGCTCCTGGAGTATTGAGGCATGCTGACCTAGTGTGTTCTTTCTCTCTTTCTTTTCTCCTATGACATTCTGCTGCTATTCAATTCACATGCATTGTTCATAGTACTATTCACATGCACTGTTCACACTACTATTCACAGCTTATGAACAAATTTAATCTCTGTTTCTTCTCACCTCTTGCAACCCTAAATCAAATCTTTTTCCTTTCCTATCAAAAACCCGTCATTATTATTATTATTATTTTGATAGGTAATGTAAGAAGTTTTATTAAAAAATAGCCTAGTCATTATTATTATTATTATTTTGATAATTAAAAACCCTCGTCATTATTGCTTGAACCCTAACCTTTTTTCTAAAGTTCTATATTCTAAATCAGTTTCAACTCAAAGTGTCCTTTGGAAAAAATTATTTTTATTAACTTATTTTATTATTCAACTTATTTTTGCTACTATACATGAGTCTCACTGTATTTTTTAGTATTATTTACGGGTCTCCTTGTACTATTTCAACTAACTTTTACTTTTATCTATAATATTTTTAGTAAAAAATTTTCAGTTTCAGCAAAATAAGTGAATCACAAATAGGTCCGAAGCCCACTAGAAGCACATGTAGACAGATTTCCAATATGTCCTATATCATCTAACGTGGCAAACTCCACCAAATCTATGTTTCCCTTTATCCCACTCTACACTTACCATCAATCTTCCTACAGATTCACTGTCATCAATACTCCTCACATAATTGTAAACACAATTTTTACTTTAAATATTTTTTACTTATCAAGAAAAAATTGTAAACATATAAATCAAGATTCTAAACTCAATTGAAAGGACATGTTCTAGAACATGAAATGTCTGTCTTCCTATAGGGAAAGAAAGAGAAATCTACACACCTGAACTTAGTATAGAAGCTTATATCCAACACTTGAGTTCAGTCATCAGAATCCTCTTTCCTCTATCCTCTCCAACCTAGTCAAGGCCAAAATTTCCACTGAACTATAAATATTATGGCTCTTCACCAGAACATGCCATTTTAAACCTTTAAAGATTACTTTGAGCAATCATTGGTCTTCATTGACTTCTAAAAATACTTTACACAAATTTGTCTTGTCTTGCCCCCTCTTGCTGCTAACTCTAGCTTGATATGCATTCAATCATTTCCCCTTATTTATTTTTTAAACCATTACTTCTCATCCATGCCAATTTCCCAAGTCTAATTAGGATGAGTACACGATTTTATGGGACCCAACTTTTGGGTGTTATGGTATCATAAAGCATAGCTAGCCTGCTTCTCAATTTCAATGCAAATTTTATCAACTTCCCCCATTCATATAATATCTAGTAAACAATAAGCAAACATCACTTCTTTAATTTAACCACCCAAGTCAAATTCCACATGCAACATCCTTTATTATGTTTGTAGGGGATGCTCATTTACGCAATATGAATACTTAAAGACTAACCCCCATAAAACCAACATTCAAAATTGACATGAAGCCATGAAAGCTACCACATACAACCATGAGAAACCAGGGAAGTTAAAATAATCCCAACAGGCAGATAGTTATCCAAAAAAAAAGGGTATTATCCTAGAACAAAAAATGCAACATTCTTTAAACTGCAGAAGTATACCACAGTAAAAAGTGATGAAAGTAGATTAGATGAGGTAGGAAAGTATATAGTTTCCATATTATTGAAGACCAAATCATGTCATTGATTATACTAGAAAATCATGCAATTGGAATAGATCAAGAAACTGATTGAGAGACAACATTGTGGGATTGAAGCAATCAATTCAAAATTAAAAAATGTGATTGATTTGTGAATGTAATTCTCATTATAAAAATGAGTTCTATAGTAATGTATCATCATTTAAGTGAATGAAGAACATGTAGCCCTTTGGGCTCTTTTTCGTGTGGCTAAACTACATAAAACTATCATGACATGCCTTATCTCTCTCTTTTCTCTATCACAAAGTAAAAAAAGAATGGTTGGGAAAATGATGAGTACCTCAACCATGAGAACACCAGGCATAATAGGCCTTTCAGGGAAATGCCCAGGAAAGAAATTATCATTTATAGTCACATTCTTGATAGCAACAGCTGAAACCCCTGGATTGTATTCAATCACCCTATCCACTAACAGAAATGGAAACCTACAACACCACACCACCAAAAAAACGAATTCATAAGAAAAACACAGAAAACACATAAAACAAAAACAAAAACTTTGACAAAGACCCACCTGTGGGGTAGAATTTCACGTATCTGATTGATATCCATGACCGTAGGAAATGCTGGGTATTCTGCAGAAAACGATCAAGAATTAAATTTTGAAAACAAAGATTTTTTTTTTTTTTTTTGTTGAAGAGGAGAGAACTTGAATTCAGATTTGTGAAAGAAAACATACTCTTTTCAATGGGTAAGTCTTGGTTGTTGGTGTTGTTTGGTCCATTTAGAGAACAGCATGTGATGGAATTGGAACGGTGGATAGACTGAAGCGAGAGAGAAAGAGAGGTTGGGGACTGTGAGAGTGAGAGTCCTCTGGTTCTGGGTTTGATGAGAGACTGAGAAAGAGTGAGAGAGAGTAGGGAATTGGATGTGGCTGCCATTTCTTTTCAGAGAGAGAGGAGATGAGAGCGGAGACTCCAAGTGCAAGGGAGCGAGACAGAGACAGAGACAGAGGAAGAGTGTTTTGAGTGAGGTTGGGGATGGTAGTACAAATACAATAACTTGTTGAACTACTTGCAACTAACATGTCCTGATGGAGGCCCAACCAAAAGAAAAACAAAACGTGTCGCCTGTCATATCATTCAAAAATACAGGTACTTTTAGTTATGATACTACCAAGTCTACCATGCTTTTAACGAGAGAGGGATTTACTTAGGAATTGCACATGATGCTATTGGTATGGATGGTTGAGATTTAAAGTTGTAAAAAGTAACTTTAAATCTCAACCATTAAATATTGAAAAATGAGAAAAAGTAAAAAAAAAAAAATTCTGAGAGACTTGGGTGAATTGCACGATTTAGTTGCATTTAGTAATTGCACCAAATTTCAATACATAAAAGATATCTTTTAAAACAGTTTCACAAGAGTTTCTCTATTAATTAGGGAACCAAAATTCGAAAATTGGGGGAAAAAGGGATCATAAACCCAAAAAAAAAAAAAAAAGTTGATTGCTTGTATGGCCCAAGCTTAAACACACAAAAAAAAAAAAAAAAGTTTAGTTTGATCAAAACAAATTGAAAATCAAGTTTGGTTTGAATTTCAGGGAGATTCGGTCAATCACAATCATCCATTTTTAAAAAAGAAATTCAAGTTTCAGTCCTGGTCTCGATCTCAATCTTGATTTTGCAAAAAAATATACCAAATATATATTTACAAAAACCCTAATAACCCAACTCTCCTGTTCTTTCCTATCATTAAATTCAAATATAGTTGAACATATATATGGACTTTCTATTATCAATTACAAATAAGGGCCGGACTAACCAAGACCAAATAGTCCCAAATTGGTTTAGACTGGTCACTTGTCTAGTCATTTTGGTCCAGGCCTTTGACAAACTGAACAAACTAGTATGGTCCTAAAAAAAATGCAAAAACTAGACTAACCCGAGCCGTTTTCACCCCTACACATTAATGAACTAATATCAATTTCATTGATTGCAATTTTTCAAAATTTTATTTGAGGATTTTCAAGTATTAGGACATCAAAACTAAAGGTTGACTATCCTAAATCATATAACAACTCAAATAATTTTATGATTTCAAATTTGAGATTGTTTTGTGTTTAACTGTTTTTTTAGACCAAAATTTTGGTTTGTCTAAAGGTTATTTTTGTTATTCTTGGAGTAGTTTGATTTGTTTAGACAAGATTTGTACTTTATTTTGTTATTAAATTTAGTTTGTCTAGAGATTTTTCTTGTTATTCTTGGGGAAATTGGATTCATTTAGACCATATATATGCGCACACACACACACTTTATTTTGTTGTTATTCTTGTTAGTCTTGAGGCAACTGGGCAAAAAGGATAGCAAATTTTTTTCCAAGGGTAAATTTGTAAATGTATTGGAGGAAAGCGGGGGCAAGAACACATATTTTGGGTTAAATTTCAAGTATTTCGTATGTGTGTGTGTGTGTGTATATATTGGGTTCAAGTTATACCTACGCTCTGTTTGTTTTGCTGGAAAACTTTCTGTAAAGATAGTTTTCCACATTTTCTAGTGTTTGGTAACACAAAAAAAAACTGGTCAACGGAAAACTATCTTTAGTCAATGGAAAATCCTAATAAAAATAAGGCTTGTTTTTTATAGCTTGTTTTCCAAAAAAAATTTTGGAAAACAATCTCTATCTCACAGTACGCTCTCTCACTCTCACTCTTTTTCTTTTCCCTTTTCTTTTTCTTTCCTCACACCCTCACTATCACTCACTCTGGTCTCTTCTCTTCCATAGATCTCTCTCTCTCACTCTCTCTCCATATTTCTCTTCCCCTTTATAACACAGTTCTTTGAGTATATTTTTTTTCCCTCATTACTCAGTAATTATTTCATTCCTCTCTACCAACTTGCAAAAGAGAACATATTTGCAGCGGTAATTATTCATTCCTCTCTACCAAAATCTCAATTTTTTACTTTGAATTTCAAACTTGATTTTATTTTTTTCTCTAAAAAACTTTTGGTTTGATGGATTCTATGTATAAGTTTTTTTTTTTTGCACATAAAAGTGCTAAAAAATATATATATAAAATAAAAAAGAAGAAAGAATGAATGAATGAAGTAAAAGACGAAAATTTTAAATATAGTGCCTATATGGCTCTAAATTACTTTTACATAGCATAATCTTTTTTGTTGATAGATACATTATGCAGATATTATGTAGTGATGATATATTATGTAGATACATTATATAAATACATAATTTTGAGTAATATTAAAGACTTCTGGTTGATCATAGTAGACAATTAGTGTACTAGCAAAAAGAGTAAACAATGAAAAGTTATTGTTATTTTGTACTTATTAAAGATGTATTCTCCTGTCAATTTTATGTATATAGACAAATGGTTATATATATATATATATATATATATATATATATATATATATAAATGTGTGTGTGTGTGTGTGTGTGAACGTTCCTGTCCATATATATAAGTAAAATGAGTGGTAGAGATCATGAAAATTTGATAACTAATTTTTATTGTATTTATTGTCAAAATTTTAGTATGAAAACCAAATTCATCCTTGGTTTTTTTTAAATATTGATTACATTAGTTAGTTTACATAATACGCATGTTTTAAATTACACAAGAAATATAAAAAATAAAAATAAAAATTTGCATACCAAACACCAGAAAACATTCTCAAGCTCATTTTCAAGGTCGTTACCAAACACTGGAAAGTGATATAGTTTTCTAGAAAATGCTCTTTGGAAAATGAACCATTTTCCAGAAAATGTTGATGCTGAAACAAACAGAGCGCTAGGGTAACTCTAAATTATGTTACATCACTCAATAGTTTTTTTATATTGGATACAATTTTTAACAAATCCACATTTGATTATATTTTCTTCTTATACTCTAGATGCTTGCAAAATTTCAAGATGTTTAGAGATCATTAACTATGTCATTGACAAAATGTTAAATTTCAAGTCTTTATATTCAAAATCAGTCAATCAATCAATCAATATTATATATAAAAGCAAAGACTTCATGCGGGAGTACATGAGGTCCTGCTAAGTAGCGCTTTAATTTTGCATTTAGCATTTGTTACCTCTTTCATTAAGTTTTTTTTACTGTTATCAAAAAATTCACATTAACTTATTTTACTGTTATCTCATTAATATCTTATTAATTGGGGGAAATTACACTTTACCCCCCTAAACTATACCTCATATTACACTTAGCACCCTAAACTATGCGGATGCACACCTACCCCCTTAAACTATTACTAGTTGCACACTTTGCACCCCACTGTTAAGTTGGCTGTTAATTTGGATGGAATTTAAACTCACGTGCAAGTCATGTGACATATACAAAGGTGGCATATAATTAAAAGACCAAATTACCCAGTTTGAATTTCTTAAAACAACACATCCCCCTCTCACGTGTTCTCTCTAGATGGCTCTCTTTCTTTCTTTTTCCTTTTTTTTTTTTGGCCTTTAAACTTCAGTCCTCGCCTTCTTACTCCGTTCAACATTACAGGTCTCTCGTTTCCTCTCAATCTCTCGCTTCACTCCATCAATCCTAGCCCCAACCCCAAGTAACCCAAGACTGAAATTACCCCAAATTGAAAACCTGAACTCAATCTCTCCCTCAGTTTTAGTTTGTGTGTAGCAAGTATTTTGTGTTTTCTCAAGTTCAGTTTCAGTTCTTTCTTTCTCCTCTGTTTCTTTTTCTTATTTCATTTTAATTTTTGAGGGCTTCATAAAGGTCCAAGTTTGATTCCTTAAACCATGTTCTTATTACAAAGAATGCCAATTGTATTCGTATATCAAAGGAGAGCATGTTATCAATCAATATATGTATTAACCCAATATAAATTAGTCTTTCACTATCGTAGAAAATCAATAGATGTATTAACCCAATATAAAGGAGAGTTTGTGCTTTTTTAAAACAAATTAAAATGAAATAAGAAAAAGAAACAAAGGAGAAAGATAGGACTGGAACTGAATGAGAGAGGGATTGCCGAGAACTGAGACTGAGAGGGAGAGTTGTGTTGTTTTAAGAGATTGAAAGGGGTAATTTGGTCTTTTAATTATATGCCATCTTTGCAGTTGTCACATGACTTGCACATGAATTTAAATTCCATCCAAATTAACAGCTAACTTAACAGTGGGGTGCAAAGTGTGCAAAGGGTAATAGTTTAAGGGGGTAAGTGTGCATTCGCGTAGTTTAAGATGCTAAGTGTAACATGAGGTATAGTTCAGGGGGGGTAAAGTGTAATTTCCCCCCATTAATTGTCTAATCTTAAACCACACATTTCTCTATTCTTCATGTCTTTTAGCATATCCATTGTTTTAGTAGTTTAGACCTCATACAATAGTGCATGAGATCCTGCCAAGTGGCGCTCTAATTTTGCATCTAGCCTTTTTTTACCTCTTTCATTAAGATTTTTTTTACTGTTACCCAAAAGTTCTCATTAACTTATTTTATTGTTATCTCATTAATATCTCATTAATTGCTTAAGCTTACATCGCATTGTTTTCTATTTTTCATGTCTTTTAGCACACCCACTGTTTTAGTTTTTTTTTTTTAAAAGTAAGGACTAGTAGTAATAACCAATCAGATAAATAAAAGACCTAAGACTAACAAAACATTTGAAAGAGAGAGAAAGAGGAATCTCAAGGGTCACCACCTTCATTATACTAGCCTCCCACCACCATCAAGACGCTGAAACTCCTATGAGTAATTTTTTTTTTTTTTTAAAAAAGTAAGGACTAGTAGTAATAACCAATCAGATAAATAAAAGACCTAAGACTAACAAAACATTTGAAAGAGAGAGAAAGAGGAATCTCAAGGGTCACCACCTTCATTATACTAGCCTCCCACCACCATCAAGACGCTGAAACTCCTATGAGTAATTTTTTTTTTTTTTTAAATTAGGGGCTTAAATATGATTTAAGTTTAGGTAATTTGGTTGGATAATTTTTGTTTTGGACATATAAGTAGAGAGAATATTTCATTAATTGACTAAGCTTACATCAGGCATTTCTCTATTCTTCATATCTTTTAGCATACCCACCGTTTTAGTATTTTTAAAAAAAAGAAAAAATAATAATTAAGGACTATTAGTAATAACTAACTAGATAAGGCCTTGAAGAGAGATAGAGAGACACAAAAAATGTTGTAAATTGTTAAATAAAACACATTGTTTCACTATATATTACCAAAATAAAAGACCTGATTATACAAGGGGTCACTACCTCTATTATACAAGTCTTCCACTACTATCAAGACGCCAAAACCCCTACAGGTAATTTTTTTTCTTTTTTCTTTTTAAAATTAAGGGCTTAAATATGATTTAGGTTTAGATAATTTGGTTGGATAGTTTTTGTTTTGGGTATATAAGTAGAGAGAATATTTGATGCGCAATGTAAAGTCATATTTTACCATAGTTTAATTTTAAATAATCTATAAGATACAATTATTTAATTACTTTAAGTTTTGAAACTATGTACTTAAATAACGTTCCAAACATGTTATAATACTAATTTTCAGGGAAAATTTTAATTAAATTTTTTTTGTAATATTCAATAATGTTTATACCTTCGACAACGGTTTTTATAACTGCTCTTGCATGGAACTTATACTAGCAGTTTTTAGTTTATTTTATAGCAGTGTTGTATAAAACTGTTGTTAAAGAATATCTAGTAGTAATTCACAAAACCGCTATTAAAAATAATTCATGCTAGAAATAAGGGAAAGGAATACTAACATTTTTAATTTTGTATAGCAGTGGTTTATAGAACTACTAATAAAGAATCTATAGCAGCAGTTACATAACCGTTGGTATAAATAATTAATTCCAAAAAGAAGGTCCTCTGTACTAGCAGTTTTTTAATTCTCTAGCAGCAACTCTATGAATTACTACTAAATAATCTATAGTAGCAGTTATATAACCGTTGGTACAAATAATTAATTCCAAAAGGAAAGGCCATGTATACCAGTGGTTTTTAATTCTCTAAGCAGCAGTTCTATGAATTGCTACTATAGATGTTTTCTATACCAGCAATTCCTAAAACTGCTACTATAACTTATAGTGACCTATAGCGACAGGAACTTAACAGCAGCTATTCAAGTTGTAGCAGCTGTTTAGAAAACCGTTGGTATAGACCTTGTAAAGAGGGAAAATTTCTGACCTATAACAAGTTGACACATCATGCTACCAAGTCCACATAGTACAACCAATTACAAAGTACTATGTGCTGCTACTAGATTTTGCTATTATTATTTAGAAACCAACAAAAATTTGCAAAGTGTCGTTGAAATATGGACATAAAATGCATGCAAAAAAACCAATCACACATCGGCGCATGTAAGCAATGACATAAGCAGCCCAACACATGTAAGCAATGACATAAGCAGCCCAACGTGTGTAAGCAATGACATAGGCAGTCCAATCAGGTGCTGACATGTGTCACCTTGAAAATCAAAACATTTCGGCCATTCAAAAGATGCCATGTGTCTTGGAGAAAAAGTCTTAAAACTCCTCCAATCAAACTATGACACATGTCACCAATCAAATTTTACCACGTTTCGCTCACCCACCCTCAAACTCCTATAAATAGAAGCCTTCCTAAGGCATTTCTACACACAAAGACATCTTGGGAGAGATCTTGGAAGAGATCAAGACATCTAGAGCATAAGCAACATCAAAGAAGATTCAAAAGTACAGAAACTCTGCTGGAATCAAGCCCTGAAGCCTCTAGGAATTTCAAGAACTTCAACTTTGAATACGAAGAACATTTGAAGCAGAATTATCAAACTACCTGCCTAGATCTTAAAATTTGTTGGAATCAAGCTCAAAAGCCTTCAGAAACTTCAACAAACTGCAAATAAGCAAAGCTCTATGGATTAAGTCCCAAAAGCCCCAAAGAACTTCCACTACAAACCTCGAATACGAAGAACATTCGAAGAGAAATCATCCAAATCATCTTCCTAGATCACAAAGTTCACCAGAATCAAGCTCAAAAGCCTTCAGAAACTTCAAGAAACCACAGATTAGTGAAGCTCTACGAATTCAAGCCTCTAAAGCCCCGAAGAACTTCCACCACAAACCTTTGAAGACAAAGAACACATGAAGAATATGAAGGACAAATGATTTCTAACAAGCTCATAGCCAGAGATTCATTGTAATTCTGTTTCAAAGATCTTCAATCCATTCTTTAACCAAATTGAAATATATTTGGTGTTCAAGTCAAAATCACATTACCATAATTTCAATCAACAAATCTTATAAGGAAATCAAATTAGAGGATCATTCTTTTGTAATAACAGAGAGTTGTACCACACATTCATCAATACAAATTTACATTTGTAAAACTATTTTACTTATTTGACTTTATTTCAAACTAAGAAATTTAGTCATCATACAAACCTATTTGACTTTTAGCAGCAACTTTTAATAGTTTAAGTAGTAGTTACAACCGATACTAAAAATCAAGTTTTTTGAAGTGTACACACTCTAAATAATAATTGTTATATTATATATTTATAATATATTTAATAATATAAAATTTACAAATAAAAAAATGTGAAAAAAAAATTCATACTTAGTACTTAATTTCTTGAAAGTAAAGTACCATACAAAAATAAAAAGAAAGATAAAAATAAATCACTTCACAGTCCACCTTCTAAATACTAATTACTATCTTAAATATTTATTATTCACTTAAAAATATAAAATTTACAAAAGAAAAAAAAAATTACCTAGTACTTTATTTCTTGAAAGTAAAGTACCATACAAAAAGAAAAAGAAAAAAGATAAAGATAAATCACTCTACAGTCCACACTCTAAATATTAATTACTATCTTAGATATTTATAATCCACTTAATAATATAAAATTTACAAAAAAAAAAAAAGTGAAAAAAAAAGTTTACTCAATACTTGATTTCTTGAAAGTAAAGTATCAAACAAAAAGAAAAAGAAATAGAAAGATCAATCACTCCATGGCCCACACTCTAAAACTAATTACTATATTAAATATTTATAATCTACTTAATAATATAAAATTTACAAAAGAAAAGAAAATGTAAAACAAAAATTAGCTAATACTTGATTTCTAAAAATAAAGTACCATACAAAAAGAAAAATAAAATAAAAAAATAAAGATAAATCACATTACGGTCCACACTCTTAAAACTAATTACTATCTTACATATTTATAATCCACTTAATAATATAAATTTTCAAAAGAAAAAAGTGAAAAAAAAAAAAACAATTTACCTAATACTTGATTTTTTGAAAGTAAAGTACAATACAAAAAGAAAAAGAAAATAAAGATAAATCACTTCACAATTCATACTCTAAATACTAATTACTATCTTAAATATTTATAATCCACTTAATAATATAAAATTTAAAAAAAAAGTGAAAAAAAAATTTACCTAGTACTTGGTTTCTTGAAAGTAAAGTACCGTACAAAAAAAAAATATAAAGATAAATCATTTCACAGTCCACATTCTAAATACTAATAACTATCTTAAATATTCATAATCCACTAAATAATATAAAATTTACAAAAGAAAAAAAAAGTGAAAAAAAAAAATTTACCGAATACTTGATTTCTTGTAAGTAAAGTACCATACAAAAGAAAAAGAAAAAGATAAATTATTTTACAGTCCATACTTTAAATACTAATAACTATCTTAACTATTTATAATCCACTTAATAATATAAAATTTACAAAAGAAAAAAATTCCTCGTACTTTATTTCTTGAAAGTAAAGTACCATATAAAAAAAATAAAGAAAAACTATTCCATAGTTCACATTTTAAATACTAATTACTATCTTAAATATTTATAATCCACTTAATAATACAAAATTTACAAAAAAAAAAATGAAAAAAAAAAAATTTAATCAGCACTTGATTTCTTGAAAGTAAAGTACCATACAAAAAGATAAAGATAAATCACCCCACAATCCAAATTCTAAATATTAATTACTATCTTAAATATTTATAATTTACTTAATAATATAAAATTTACAAAAGAAAAAAAGTGAAAAAAATTTACCTAGTACTTGATTTCTTTAAAGTAAAGTACCATACAAAAAGAAAAAAATAAAAAATAAATCACTGTACAGTCCACCCTGTAAATACTAATTACTCTCTTAAATATTTGTAATCTACTTAATAATATAAAATTTATAAAAGAAAAAAAAAGTGAAAAAAAAATTCACCTAGTATTTGATTTATTAAAATTAAAGTACCATACAAAAAGAAAAAAGATAAAGATAAATTACTTTATAGTCCAAACTTTAAATATTAATTATTATCTTAAATATTTATAATCCACCTAATAATATAAAATTCACAAAAGAAAATAAAATATGAAAAAGAAAATTTACCCACTACTTTATTTCTTAAAAAAAAATGTACCATACAAAAAGAAAATGTTACATAAAAAATTTATAATGAAATTTTATAACAATTTAAACTTCAAAGTTGTTTAATTCTTTTTTACAAATTTTATAGATAGATGATGGAGGAGGGAGAAATGTGGTTCAAACTTCAAACACTAGAAATAGAGTGTAATAACAAATATTCTATTATTACTATATTATCATTTTGTAGTTGTACAAAATACAAATACCATTACAAAAATATAAAATATTATTGCAAGGGTGGTAATTTTTTGTTTGTTTGTTTTGGGGACTACGGAGTATAATTGTGTAAATGTGTGTTTTTTTTTTTTTTTTTGGGTGTGGAAAGTTCTCCATTGATGGTGGAATACTATTCTCTGCAGAAGTTGCAAACTAAAAGTTTGTTTGGGATCTGCTTATTTAGTTAAAATTGAAATTTTTCTACTAAAAGTACTGTAAATAAAAGTAAAAGTTAGTTAAAATAATATAATGAGACTCCTTAATAGTACCAAAAAGTACAATGAAACCAATGAATAATAACAAAAAATAAATTAAATAATAAAATAAATTGATAAAAATAATTTTTGCCAGACACACACTAAACACAAAACTTTTTTTTTTTCCCAACATAAAACTGAAATTCTTTTACCGATCTCCTAGTGTGTATAACTTTTCTATTCCAACTAGGAAAAGGATATTTGAAACCTAATCTAATTGGTGTTGTCGTCCACGCACAATAAATAGAGAGCAAGAATAGCCAAGGAACTCTCAATTCTCATATATATCAAGGCACGGACTAGAGCCTAGAGCCTAGACCCTCTTTGAAGAAGGCATTAGCGCATAAGAATAATAGTGAACTGAAGGAGTAAGAAGTTGAAGAAGAGGTTGATGAACTCAAACTGCATTGCCACAAGCTGTTTAGATGCCCAAACCCAAATAAAAACAAGCTTTGTGGAGCCTTACCAATGGCCTGAATCAGACGCAGAGTTCTTAAAAAGAAAAGTAAGCATGAATGATAAAGAGAAAGAGAAGGGTAGTCTTTCTTCTTTGGTAAACTCTGAGAGTTGTGTCTACCATGAGAGCTATGTGTCCAGGAGGCAGAGGTACCTCAGAAGCTACACCTTTAGCAAGAAAGAGACTGTTGCTGAGAAAACAAAGAAGTGGTTGATGGAGAATAATCAGAAGGTGAAGGTGGAATCAAAGCATAAGTCTGGTACTGCCTCCTCTTGTTCTTTCCTTGATTGCGTTTTCAAGCTTCGATCTGTTTTCATGTGTGGGCGAAGTAGATGTTCATGAGTAACAAAAGGAGTACATCGAGAGGAGGGGTCCAAATCAAATCCAACTCCTTCCTTTGGAAAAATATAAAGAAGTAGATGTACAGTACTTCAGTTAGAAGAATTAAATGGTTTTACTCAGAGTAAATCTTTGGAGTAATTTTTCTTTCAGTGATTGAAGTTTTTGTTTTGTTTTTGCTAACGGATCATTGAAGTATTTGTTTGTGCAATAACTAGTCATTATCTCATGAATTTCTCTATATATTCTACTTGTAATTGTTTATATATATATATATATATATATATATATATATATTATATATATATATTCTTTTCCATGGCCATAAAACATTCTCTATTATGTTTAATAACATTCGCATCAATCCGTGCTCTAATCTACACCTGGTTGTTGTGACTAGCTAACCTTTTGCCACTAATCACGCCTTGCGCTTCTAAATTGAACCATCTTCTTTGTACTTGGTATTATAGACGCATTTTAGCCCGATTATTTCTTTGTCTTCGATCAGGTTGATCAGCAAGTTCCCATGTGTTGTTCTTTTCAATGGTTGCAATTTTATTATTCATTTTTTTTATCCAGACTTCTTCTTTAGCTACTTTTTCAAATTTTGTGGCTCACATGCAAAAAATGCTACATCACAGGATTCATAAATTTCTTTGAGAGAACGTACTCTTCTTGATGGAGTTCTAAACTCTGAAGATGTGCCAATTGATGGACTCGTTCTTACTGATGGGTTGTGACTTGGACTTGAACTTGGAGTTGATTGAGAGCTTGAACCTTCTTGATTTGTCACTGGTTCAATAATCTCTAACATCTTAAGCCCTTGATTGGAGTCGCTTTCCTAATTCCATGTTGCTGATTCATCGAAAATAACATCACGAGAAATCACCATCTTGTTTGTTTTGGGATTGTAAAGGCGGTAGCCTTTTGATTCATTGTTGTAGCCAACAAAGATGTTCTTTTCTCCTTTTTCATCGAACTTTTCTCTTCTTGTTTTGGAATATGAGCATAAGTAACACATCCAAACACTTTCAGTTGATGGACTTAAGGTTTTCGTCCATGCCAAGTTTGATAAGGAGTCTTGTTCAGAATGGCCTTTGTAGGAGACCTTTTTAAGATATAAACAGCAGTGTTAACTGCTTCAGCCCAAAAAATATTTGATAGCCCTTTCCATTTTAACATGCTTCGTGCCATTTCCACAATTGTACGGTTTTTGCATTCTACCAAGCCATTTGGTTGTGGAGTATGACGGACTGTGAATTGTCTTTGAATGCCTTGCCCTTTGCAATATTTTTGGAAAGGTTCATAAATAAATTCTCCACCACGATTTGTTCTGAGAGTATTCATTTTTCTGCCGCTTTGTTTCTCTGCAAAAGCTTTAAACTGAAGAAAAACATTAAAAGCCTCTGATTGTTGTTTAAGAAAATAGGCCCACATCATTCTAGTGTAGTCATCAACAAATAAGAGAAAGTATCTATTATCATTGAGTGATGGGGTTCTTGTTGGTCCACAAATATTAGCATGCACCAATTCAAGTGGTGCTTGGGCTCTCCATGCAGTTTTTGGAAACGGGAGCCAATGCATTTTTCCATTAATACAGCCTTCACAAACTTGATTTAGCTTGGCAATAGGAGGCAATCCTAGGATCATATTTTTATCCTTTAGTAATTTAAGGCCGTTATAATTTAAATGTCCATATCTTAAATGCCACAAATATGCTTCATCTATTTTTTCAGTTTTAAAAGCAAAATTCTCATCTAGTGGCATAGTGAGTGGAAAAACATTTTTAGAATTCATTTTTACTTTTGCCACTATGGAATTATTCTTCTTATCTATGATTGTTCCTTCATCATTATCAAAATTTATTTTGTAGCCTTTCCTTAATAGTTGTCCAAGACTTAAAAGATTTGCTGCTAAACTAAGAACACAATGCACATCATAGATAAGTTTAGAGTTACCTCCTTTTGATTCAACAACAACTACACCTTTTCCTTTGATGTCATACAATTTGCCATCTCCAAGCCTCACTTTGGATGTGTAGCCTTCATCAAGACTCATGAAGATTTCTTTGCTTCTTGTCATATGATTACTGCAAGCACTATCTAGATACCACGTACTTTTTGGTTCTTGCTGTACAGACGTACATGAGAAAAACACTAGTGCATTTTCAACTTCCTTAGTGAAGTTAGCTTCGTTTTCTTCTTTAACATTTTTAACATCTTTAATTCTTAGAGTCATGTCCAGTTGTGTTACAGATTATGCATTGAGAGTCAGAGTTAGCCGAAGAATTTCTTTGGATTGAAAAACTTCTTTTTCCTCTGCCTTGACCTCTAAAATTTTGTTTCCCTCGTCCTTCTCCAGTTTGCTTCCTTTGTTGGGAGGAGCTGCTGGCTTTGTTTTCTTGTTCATTTTTTCATTTTTATTGTCTTTAATTTTTACTTTAGATTGAAATGCTTGTTCAAAAGATTGGGTAGAAAACCTGCCCATCCTTTTTTTCATGTGCTTCAAGAGATCCACAAAGCTCATCTAGTGTTAGCTTTGATAAGTCTTTAGCTTCTTCAATTGCAGCAACCACATGTTCAAATTTTATTGACAAACTTATTAGTATTTTCTCTACAATTTTTTGATCATTTATATTATCTCCATAGCCTCTAATTTGATTTATTATTGCTGAAACTTTAGAGAAAAATTCTTGCACAGGTTCATTTTCTTTCATTTGCAAGTTATCTAATTCTCTCCAAAGATTTTGTAGGTTAATAGAAATTACTTTATCATAGCCACTAAATTGCTTTTTTAAAATTTCCCATGCTTCTTTAGATTTAGTTGAACCTGAAATTCTAGGGAAAATAGCTTTACTTACCCCTTGCTGGATGAAGAGTAGAGCCCTTGCATCTTTTCCTTGTACTCCTTTAGCTTTGCTGTTGTCAAAGTTGACAGATCTTCTGGCTGTTCATAGCCTCAATTAAATCCCACAAATCTTGTGAGATGAAGAGTGTCTTCATTTGCATGCTCCAAAAATCATAGCTCTTACCGGTGAAGATGGGAACAATGTTTTGGGCATAGTTGAAAGTGGATGTACTTGTAGTTGTTGCCATGGTTTATGGTTTGTGTATGTTTAGTTTAAAGCTTTAGGAAAAAAAAAGGCTGGAAACCCTGCTCTGATGCCAAAATTGTTGGGTGCAAGTTCTTAATTATATGGCTAGGAGGAGAATTTAGTATTTTAATTTTGTAGAGACGTTACTGTTAAGGAAAAACCGAGTATTGCTGCATAACTATTTCATTGTCATTTTTATTCATTGTTTCTTCTATTCGGATGTTACATCCTTCATTTTACAACTCACGTCTACATATAGATGTGTTAGGAGTTTAGGATGACTATAAGCTTCAAGAATACTGCAGAAATTTGGTTCATTTCTCATTGATTGACACTTGTCCATCAGGTGTCCACTCGTTTGCTTGTTCAATTTTGCTGCTACTGCTGGATTCTTCATTTGTCGACATCTAGATGATACTTAGGGACCCACTTTGACAATTACAAATTACATTCTAACAATTTCTAGGAACCCGATTGACTCATCAGTGAGGATCTTTGGCAAAGTTCTATCTTCCATATCTTGCTTCTTAAATCACAATTTGTGTTGTTGGACACTGAAGGGGATAAAAATAATAGATGGGTATTCCTATTGAAATTAAATGATTGGACGGATATGAGGAAGACGGATCGACACCGGCGGGCAACACTACTATGACGGTTGAAAGTGTACTGAGTATCTGTCATATATAAGTTGATTGCGGATTCCGGGTTGCATGTTGTTTGACATGTTACGGCTGGGCTTTTTCTTTATCCCCACGCAAACGTGTATACTTGGGCTTCTTGCGGCACACGTTTGGTAAGACTCCTATATGGAAAGAAACTTGAGAAGGAAGTTGTATCCTAAAAGAAAGGTGATTCTACTCAATATAAATACCCCAGAAATCCTAGATACGAAGGTACGCATAATACTCTTGACTCTGGCACTCTAGGGTAAAAAAGGCACAAGATTCTAACTTGACCTTCGGAGGGTTTTTGGCCGGCACCACACCGGTGCTCTCTTGAGGTCTATTGTTTTCCTTTTGCAGGAACTACTTTAAGCGGAGGGTGCTCGCAACTCACTGGTGATATTTTCAGCATCATCAGTTGGCGCCGTCTGTGGGAATACGATTGAATTTAATCTCGCTCTGCCCCTGAGACAAAGAGTTGCATGGCACTCACCCGATCGATGGTCACGAATAACAATCAAGGTGACGAACCGCGTGCCACCGCTCTGGAGAGGCAGGTCCAAACGCTTGCGGCGGCGGTCGAGCGCCTCACAAAGCAGAATCACGATTTGGAAGAGCAGTTGCGGCAGGTGACCGCACACCAGAGCGCACCGCAGGAAGATCACGAGGGCGCTAGCCCTGAAGGAAGGAACGCGGAAAGACCCGAGGCCAGCAATGCCCCGACTAGGCCCGAGCGACAGGAAACCAATCAACCACTCGCCTTAGATGCTGTGCCGACTCACATAGCCACCGAAATGCAGGAGATGAGGGAACGAATGGATGCGATGATGAACGCCCTTAAGGGACGAGTATCCAGCAACTTGGACGACCTTGTCCACAGGACGGATTCACCATTCACAGCACTGGTAAATTCATGCCCCGTTCCTGCGAAATTTCGCATGCCCCATGTGGAAATTATGACGGATCCAAGGACCCGTTGGATCACTTGGAGTCTTTTAGAACCTTAATGCACCTTCAGGGTGTACCGGACGAAATCATGTGCAGGGCTTTCCTCACCACCTTGAAAGGGCCTGCAAGAGATTGGTACAGTAGGCTGACGCCCAATTCCATTGGTACTTTTAAGGAATTAGGCGCGCAGTTTGTATCGCACTTCATTGGGAGTCATTGGCACAAGAGGTCCATTACATGTATACTAGGTATAAAGCAACGAGAGGACGAGACATTGAGGTCTTATATAGCCCGTTTTAACAGAGAATCACTCTCGATAGATGAGGCAGACGACAAGATACTTGTGGCAGCGTTCACGAACGGACTGCGGGAAGGTAAGTTCTTGTTCTCTCTATGCAAAAACGACCCAAAGACGATGTCCGATGTCTATTACAGGGCGACGAAGTATATGAACGCGGAGATGCTTTGCTGGCCAGAGACGATTATAAACCAAAGAAAAGAGAAAGACAGGAGGATGTGAAACCAGACAACGGACGAAAAATGGCTAGAACTAGAGATCGACGGGAAGACCGGAGACCCAAGCCACCTTCGGGGAAGTTTACAAGCTTCACCCCCCTCACAGCCCCAATTGACCAAGTGCTGATGCAGATCAAAGATGAAGGAAGCTTGACATTCCCGGGCAAGTTGAAGGGAGATCCGAACAAGAGACCAAGAGATAGGTATTGCCGTTTTCACCGTGACCACGGTCATGATACGACGGACTGTTATGACTTGAAGCAACAAATCGAAGCACTTATAAGGCAGGGAAGGTTACAGAGGTTCGTGAGGAAGGAAAGAGCCGATCAACCCCAGGAGCAGAACCCTAGGAGGGAAAACGAGCGTCCCAGACCACCGGTGGCAGATATACGGATGATAATGGGGGGCAACACCACAGCAGGATCGTCCAAAAAAGCCAGAAAGACCTATTTATGGACGATACAAAATGTCCAGTCGACGGGACCTTCACTGGAAAGAATACGACGGAATGACTCCAGTATCGAGTTTTTTGAAGACGAGGCCCGGCGCCTTCACCACCCTCATGACGACGCAGTAGTGGTTAGTATACAGGTCGGAGATTTCAACGTCCACCGAGTCCTGGTGGACAATGGGAGCTCAGCGGACATCCTTTACTGCCCCGCGTTCCAACAGATGGGGATTGCAAGAGAACGACTGGTCCCGGCATGCACGCCTCTCGTTGGCTTCGGAGGAACACGGGTCCAACCTTTAGGATCCATCACATTGTCGGTGACGGTAGGAGACTATCCGAAGCAAATAACCAAGGACGTATGAAGCCCTGGTGGCGGGATTGGAATTTGCAGTAGCGGCCGGGGCTAGAAAGGCAATGGTCTACACTGATTCCAAAATTGTAGCTAGTCAAGTTGACGGGAGCTACGATTGCAGGAATGAAAGAATGCGAAGGTACCTCGGAGAAGTGAAGGGTCGAACGACTGACCTTCAATTCGAGATAACTCAGATCCCAAGAGAAGAGAATCAAGACGCGGATCGACTCGCAAAGGCCGCTTCGGCCGAACCTATGGTCCTCCCAGAGCAGGTATTGTCCTTCGTCCAATATTCGTCGTTATTAGATAATGTTCAGGTGCAGGAATTAACACTTGAAGACGATTGGACGGTTCTGATTGTGGCGTACCTCAAGGACGGCAAGCTACCAGACGGAAAGGAAGAAGCAAGGAAATTGAAGGTTAGGGCTGCCCGATTCATATTGATCAAAGGCATCCTTTACAAGAGAGGATTCTCCCGACCATATCTAAGGTGCCTGGGCCATGACGAAGCAGACTACGTAATGAGAGAGGTTCATGAAGGGATTTGCGGAAACCACTCAGGATCAAGGTCTCTGGTACACAAGCTACTCCGAGCAGGGTATTACTAGCCGACAATGCAGAAGGATGCCCATATGTACGTGAGAACCTGCGATAAGTGTCAACGATTCGGCAATCTTATTAGGCAGCCAACGGAGGAACTCACACCCATGACAGCCCCCTGGCCGTTCGCGCAATGGGGATTGGACATCATGGGTCTATTTCCAATAGCGGCCAGACAATTGAAGTTCTTGGTAGTTGGAATCGACTACTTCACTAAGTGGGTGGAAGCAGAAGCTCTTGCTACTATCACGGAGAAAAATATTCGCAATTTTGTATGGAGAAATATTATTTGCCGATATGGGATCCCAAGAGTGCTTGTGTCGGATAACGGGAAGTAATTCGACAACGATGCGTTCCGAGACTTTTGTTCTCAGCTGGGAATCAAGAATCACTACTCGTCGCCTGCTCATCCACAGGCCAACGGACAAGTCGAAGTCACGAACCGGTCCTTGTTAAAGATTATCAAGACCCAGCTCGAGGGGGCAAAGGGCATATGGCCAGACGAACTACCAAGCGTCCTGTGGGCGTACAGAACGACGGCAAGAACGCCAACAGGAGAGACACCGTTTCGATTGGCGTTTGGAGCAGAAGCCCTCATACCGGCAGAAGTGGGGTTGACGAGCTACCGTGTGGAAAGCTATGAAGAAAGCAAGAATGTTGAGGCGTTGCGTCTAGAGCTTGACCTTGTAGACGAAGTCAGAGCAACGGCGGCCCAAAGACTCGCACGATACCAGGATACAATGGCAAAGCACTACAACTCTAAGGTCCGACACCGGGACTTCAAGGTTGGAGATCTAGTGTTACGAAAAGTGCTCGGCGCTACGAAGGATGCATCATTGGGAAAGCTGGGTCCCAACTGGGAAGGCCCGTACAGAATCATCTCATGGCACAGGAAAGGAACGTACTATTTGGAGACAATGGACGGAAAGAAATTAGGCCATCCCTAGAACACGGAGCACCTGAAGAAGTACTACCAATAGTGCAGCAGCCACAATGCATGTTGCCTTATTTTTCAGTTTGATTTTAGACAGTTATAGCTATTGCTTTTCAGAACTTAGTTTTTCTCCTTTTAGAGCATAGTTTTTCTACTCCATTTACAATTTGGTTGGTTGAACTTATGAGAGGAATTTTTTAAATGCATTTTTCTGGAGGAATTTAAAAAAAAAAAATGCATGTTGACGGATCACCCAAAGGGTGAGAAACCTACAAGTCCACGAAGTGGACGAATCACCTAAAGGGTGAGAAACCTACAAGTCCACGAAGTGGACGGATCACCCAAAGGGTGAAAAATCTACAAGTCCACGAAGTGGACGGATCACCTAAAGGGTGAGAAACCTACAAGTCCACGAAGTGGACGGATCACCCAAAGGGTGAGAAACCTACAAGTCCACGAAGTGGACGGATCACCCAAAGGGTGAAAAATCTACAAGTCCACGAAGTGGACGGATCACCTAAAGGGTGAGAAACCTACAAGTCCACGAAGTGGACGGATCACCCAAAGGGTGAAAAATCTACAAGTCTACAAAGTAGACGGATCACCCAAAGGGTGACAGATTACCCAAAGGGTGAAAAATGTACAGGTCCACAAAGTGGACGGATCACCCAAAGGGTGAGAAACCTACAAGTCCACGAAGTGGACGGATCACCTAAAGGGTGAGAAACCTACAGGTCCACAAAGTGGACGGATCACCCAAAGGGTGAAAAATCTATAAGTCTACAAAGTAGACGGATCACCCAAAGGGTGAAAAATGTACAGGTCCACAAAGTGGATGGATCACTCAAAGGGTTAAAAACCTAGTTAAAAACCTACAAGTCCAAAGGTAGACGGATCAACCAAAGGGGACGGATCACCCAAAGGGTTAAGTTCTACTTAATGGACGGATCACCGGAAGCATGAAAAGCTTTACCAAAAAGAAGACATTAGAACGCCTAATTCACACAGTGGACGGTTAGCGAAAATATATTTGAAGTCCATTCACGATGTAAAAGGATTGTCTGAATATACGACGGATAGTAACCAAGCAACAAGCAATAAGAGTTTTGATAAGATTAATAATCACAAAAGGACGGTTCAAACAAAGTTCCTTTACAACTTCAAAAATTCTTTTACAAAATACTTCAAATCATCCTATTCATCCTTCGGAGAAGAGTTCCCGACCACTGGACCATCATTTGGCTGGCTAGGAGGAAAAGCTTCACCTTCGTCGGCTGGAGCATTGACGGCAAACACCTCGTTTGTGCTTTCGGAGCGGACGGATTGAGCAAGAGTTTGCCCTTGTGCATCAATGTTTATATGAGACACGTCCAAGTCAGGGTACGATGACTTCACCTGACGGAGAGCATCATCGAACCCGTCCGCAAAGGAGTTCCCAAGTTCCGCAATGAGAAGATCAGAGTCTCGGTACTCCTGGACGGCTAATTCCTTTGCATTGTCAAGCTTGGACATTGTTTCCGTCAGTTGTCTCTCCTTGTCCTTTAGAAGCTCACGTAGATGCCCGTTCTCTTTCTCCACTTCGCCTCTGACTTGCTCCGAGCACTTGAGCTTTCTGTCAACATTGATCTTATAAGTCTTCAGCTCGTGAAGTTCATCCTCCATCGTCTTGTTTTTCTGCCTCAGACGGTCCATGGATGTCTCATGATTGAGACAACGGCCAAAAAGCCCCTTCATCATCACCATGGCCTGAAAGTGAAACAAGGTCATGAAGATGACGGATGTAAAGTAACTTAAAAAGAGTACTAGACGGATTACAAAATTACCTGTGCAAGGGTGAAGAGGCCCGTCTCACCCATCGCCTCCGTCGAATGGTTGCCAAGGTTTGCATAGTCGTCAGCTGTCAGCATAGACGACATTTTTTCAAGGGCATAGCTGGAATCCTCCCGGAAGAGAACGGGTGGTTTCTCCCCTGAAGGCGCTGGACCCTTCATTAAGCCTTTGGCTTTTCCATGCTTGACGGGCGTCTTCTCAGCTTGCAAGGCCACGACGGGGTCGATGGTGGTCTTTTGTTTCTTCTGAGGACGGTCCGTCTTTTCTTGTTGGGTTCGCTTTGACGGTACCGGCGGGATCGTCCCCTTTGTTTGACCCCCGTCCTGTTTTTTCTTTGCTGCCTGTTGTTTAATGAGGGATCTCCTCTTGGCGGCATCCATTTCTGCAAGATTACAAACGGTTCAGAAAACAAAGGTAAAAAAAAAAAAAAAAAAAAAGACGGACATATTTTTAGCAAACTTACGTTTTCGAATTCTATTATCGTATCGACGGGCAGCGGATGACGGTTCTGGTCCTTCACAATACCAGAACAAAGTATCGAGGGTGACGAGCTGAGCCCAAGTTCTCTCCTGCAGTTTTGTCTTATTGAAAATTTTTTCAAGGAAACTCCACTGCTCCAAGTTAACTTGAGGACGGTCACGAGCTACAACAAAGGATGGTTAGACGTAGAAAGCCAAACAAAAAAGACTGAACGAAAGCAAAGGGGATACACATACCCGACGGAGGCATTATGCCCCATGTTGTGTCGACGGGCATGTTAGTTATATCTCCTGGACGGCACATCCACTCGTCCCCTTCCAGGAAGAAATAACGACTCTTCCAGTCTCTGTTCGAGTCCGGAGTGTCACTGACGAGCCTCAATAGTGGGCTTCTAGCTACAAAGCTATACATCCCATTGGATTTGACGATCTCCGCTGGACGGTAACAGTGGAAAAACTCTTCCACCGTCAACCTTCGGGAACCGTCGGACATCGCACCATATAAAACCTCAACCCCAATGAACACCCTCCAGGCGTTTGAGGAGATTTGGGTGACGGATAGACCAAGGTATTGGAGAAGTTGACGGTGGAGAGAGCTCAATGGAAATCTGAGCCCCGCCTTTAAAGCTTGCTCGTAAATTCCAACACCGTCTACCCCCTTGTAGTAGCACTTCTCGGATTTTTCGGGAAGGCGTAGACGGATGTTGTCTGGTATTTGATACTTGATCCTAAGAGTGTTGAGTTGAGAGTCAGTCATGGATGACCTAAAGTCATTTACCGTCCAAAGGGGCAGCATGACGAACTCTCTAAAGCCATCTGGGCCAGTTACTGATTGGACGGGGGGATCCACACCGTCCAAGCTACTACTGGACGATTCTGAACTCTCCGTCTCCGAACCACCATCAAGGGAAGAAGAGGTACTTGACGGGTTCCCCTCTTCACTTGAAGTGTCAGGATCTCTTGGACCTGACGAACACTTTTCATCGTAGCCCGCCCCCTCGCGGACAAACGACTGGTTACTCGACGCACTAGACATTACCTACATTTGTGACGGTATAACCTAAGACACTGACGGATCTAAAGAAACCGCATACATTTGAAACAATGAAATTAAAGGAAAGACGGAGATAGATTTAGAACACATACCGGTTCGAGATGGTTTCTGACGAGGAAAGATGGACGGATCTGCTGGAAAACTGGAAGACGCGATAGATGTGACGGTTGCGCTCTGCTCTCTAATTTTTTGATAAGAAGAGAAAATGAAGGGCGGAATGTCGGGGTTTTTATAGAATAAAAGGCGCGGGATACGAAGCGACGCCTCGATTTTGGAAAATAGCCAATCCACGGGCACCACGTGTTCATCGTCAGAAGTCAGGCCACGTGTCGTCCGTAATGAGGTACTGAGACCGTCCCCTCTCCATACGTCGCTATAGTCATTCCTTGAATCCGTCATATTTCATAGACGGATCCAAGGAATGAAGGGGCAACTGAAGGGGATAAAAATAATAGATGGGTATTCCTATTGAAATTAAATGATTGGACGGATATGAGGAAGACGGATCAACACCAGCGGGCAACACTACTATGACGGTTGAAAGTGTACTGAGTATCCGTCATATATAAGTTGATTGCGGATTCCGGGTTGCATGTTGTTTGACATGTTACGGCTGGGCTTTTTCTTTATCCCCACGCAAACGTGTATACTTGGGCTTCTTGCGGCACACGTTTGGTAAGACTCCTATATGGAAAGAAACTTGAGAAGGAAGTTGTATCCTAAAAGAAAGGTGATTCTACTCAATATAAATACCCCAGAAACCCTAGATACGAAGGTACGCATAATACTCTTGACTCTGGCTCTCTAGGGTAAAAAAGGCACAAGATTCTAACTTGACCTTCGGAGGGTTTTTGGCCGGCACCACACCGGTGCTCTCTTGAGGTCTATTGTTTTCCTTTTGCAGGAACTACTTTAAGTGGAGGGTGCTCGCAACTCACTGGTGATATTTTCAGCATCATCAGACACAACACTTGCTGCTATCTTATAAGCTAATTTTACCGAAAAAACTCAACTATTTGATCTTGAACAAACCCTCATGTCCTCCTTACCTCTACTGTAGAGAGGTATACTCTTAATTGTTCCTGCTAAATCATCGTCAAAAGCGACGAATAAAAGACTCCATGTTGTCATTGTTTTTGTGGAAGGAAGAACACCAACAAGCTCAAGGCAGAGATTGCAGTAAACAAGAAATACAGGAATTTACATTTGAAGAAAAATCCTAGTCATGGAACAGAAGGGAAACGTTTGCCGACATGGGACAAATGTATTGAATCTACTTGACTCAGCAAAATCAATAGCCGCATGACGCGTCCATGTGTGTCGGGCGAGCGTGAAGCTGTGTCAACGGTTGCACGGCACGTCCGTGCATGTTGGACGCTCGTGCACCACCTCTGGAGGCCCACACGTGCTTTCCAATCTAACGCATTCCTGCACAAGAAAACCTGGCCATGACCGCCTGTCCTGCAAACATTTAATCCATGCTTTTTATTGTTATAAAATAAATTATAATTATTGTTAGGTTCTAAGAACTTAGGGACTAATGTATTGGAATTTCAATGTGTAATGTGTTGGCAAATTAGGATAAAAATATAGAGTTTAGGTTTAAGCTTACTCAAAGTATGTTTTGTTGTAAAGTTGAAATCGAGTGACTGCAGAATTTATTAGACTAAATCCGCTAGTCTTGATCGATCGAAAATTAGACTTGATCGATCAAGAATCGTGCAGAATTTCCAACTTAACTCAAGCCCGTTTGACGTGTAGGGTTTTATATTTTACTTCTCATATAAAAAGAAAAACCCTAACTACGTTTCAGAGGCTTTTTAATGTGCTCTGTGTTGAATCTTTTGTGAGATCTAGAGGTGTTTACCTCCATACACACTTAAGGTTATCAAGATCAAGATTGATATCAAGAGTTTGGTGATCACTTCAGTTGCTGTATAAAAAACTTAATGAAGATCTGAAATCTTTGAGTGGAGTCTCAAAGTCACAAGTAGGAGAACTTGTGGTTGCAGTGGATCAAAAGAAAAAAGTAGTCCATGGACTCGAACTTGTCACGTGGTCGTGGTAGTAAATTTCTACTTGAAGTAGCAATAGGATGTTAGTAGTTTAAGTTCTATTGTATAAACTTCAATTCTTTCATAGTGGATTTGTTTTACTTTGAGGATAGTTAGGTTAATTCCTCCTTAAGTTTTTTACCAGTTTAGTTTTCCTGAGGCATCAAATCTTTGTGTTCTTTATTTTTCCACGTTATATTTATTTTAAACATATTGGTTTAACCTAATTTTAATTAACAAACTTGTTAATCAACTTGGCTTTATATTAAGTTAAACATATTGTGTTAAGGGGTCTAAAACTTTGCAATTGTATCTAAATATACAACATTATAAAATTGGCATTACCTAATCCTCTTAGTATCTCATACTCAGTAGCCACTAAGAAGAAATAGGCACAATCTTCCATATCCTTGCCTACAAAATTGATAGGATTTTTAAATATTTTTGGAGAAGTGCCTATAGCTTTTTCAATACAAACAATAAGTTTTGATCAATAATTCCTAAAAAGGGTCTTATTAATAGAGGGTCTTATTAATTTATTGGGAAAGTGGCTTTGTCCATGTGTGTGTCAAGTGTCGATGAAATAGGCTAGGGTTTGTGAGGAATGGATAAAAAAAATTATTTATACCTAAAATTAAAAATTAAAATTTCAATATATATTATAATCGGGTCAGGTATGGAGTGGACGAGCAACCTCTGCCCACGCCCCATTCGACTCACGGGTCAGGTAAAATCTGTCCCACTTGGGTTGGGTCCAATTGGGTAACCGTGGGTAGGATTAAAAGTTAAAACTACCATCCCTATTCTCTTCTCATCCTTGCATGTCTTGCAAATCAAGAGTGAAAATCAAGGCTGAGTGACAGATCGTCCTCCTCCAGCTTTAGAGGATGACACATATATACCACGTCATCTTTTCATACATTAAGAATTAGTTTTCCTTTTTCATTAAAAAAAATCATGATACCTTGGTTTTGCAATTGGACTAAACTAAATCAAGAATATGAATTGGCTGATTTCAATAGCTCTGCTAGATTTTAATTATTATAGGTAAAATCTAACTCACCTTTTTTTTTCTTTTTTTTTTTGAGAAACAAATCTAACTCACCTAATTACTTAATAATCAATAATTATATATAACAAAAATACCCCTAAAATTTTTAAAATGGCCAAAATACCCTTAAATTTAGAAAATTACTAAAATGACCCCCAAAACCATGTAAAATAACTAAAATACCCCCAAACCCTAAAAATAACCAATACCCCTAAACCTCTAAAATGATCAAGATAATTCTAGAACTTGAAAATGACCAAAATACCCACAAAACTTCCAAAATGACTGCAATACCCATAAAACCTAAAACCTCTAAAATGACTAAAAAAAGCTCTGAAACCTCTAGAATAATTTTTAAAAATACCCTAAAATCTTAAAATGACCAAAGTACCCCTTGAAACCTTAAAACAACCAAAAATATTCTTGAAACCTCAAAAAAATTATGAAACCAAAATTTTTGCTTAGGAGAGCCAAGGTATGTAACAAGTGAGTGAAGTCTCACATTAAATAATGATAAAAATGAATGAGTGGTTAATATAACATATTTAAGATCACATAAATCACATACTATGCAACTAATGAACTATATGATAATGTCCAATATTCATATTATCATTATTTTAGATAATAATAAAACAACTCTATTAATAACAACATTAAGTCATACATAGCATCATACAATAGGATTTAAGGGCACTAATCCTAACAAATATAAGTTTTATTATCGCTATAAGTTACCCCATATGCAAAAGGTTGCATCAATTTTCCTTTTGTGTAATTAAAATGACATTAAACTTATTTTTTCCCTTGGCGCTCAAAGCAATATGACCTTGCCAAGGTCTTGCATTATTTAAATTTTTAGCAGTGAAAGAAAATACGGGAAAACTAGTAGGCATTGTAGGGATCTAGAGCTTAATATAATTGTTCTCAATCATCCACTTGAGGCTCCAGTGTTCATAGTAACAGTTGTAAGCCCAATATGCCCATCCGAAAGTGGCACACCCGTAGACATCCATTTGAGCTTTTGCAAAATTCTGATAGTCTTGCATTGATGCTCCACTTATAGCAAATTCTGCGGTCCATTCTCCTGCAAAGTTTGCCAACACGATTAGCAGGATATGACTCAAAGCTGATCATGTGATTTTAAGATGAGGACCAAATTATAAGCGAATTTAGGATGAATTTAAAATAAAGGTTCTACGCAGATTAAGGTTGACTAGTGTTGATAGCATAAAAAGGTACGTATTTTGGACTAACCAACAAAACTAAGGGGGCCATTGGAAGTTGTCACAGTATTTAGTGCTGAAGCTCGCTGATTAAAAATGTAATCAATGTTTTGTTGTACAGTCATGTTGCTAAACTCGTCCGAATATAGATTGTAGAAATGCACGTCAATGACTACATAATTGAAGTTTCCAGCAAATGAGAGTAGCTCCGTTGGATCAGCATTCCCCAACCGATTTGAGAGGATCACATAAGCACATGGTGTGTACTTTCTCACAGCATAATAACCGGATTCGTAATAGTTTTTAAGGTTGTCTAGAGTGACTCCTGGTGCAAGAGGTTCATTCATTAACTCAAGTGCTGCAAGGCTTGGATTGTTGGCATACCTGCAGAAAAACAAGGTCTAATTTAGGATTTAGGTAACATTCAAAATTCATTAGCTGCTCTTATTGGAGTGGTCTATATTGCATATGTGGTCTGTCACTCTTAGAGAGCATTCTCAAACCATTTTATCAAAAAACATTAGCAGTAAATCAAACATATCTACCTATATATAAAAAGCGTGAATTTGCAAACAATCATTTTGTATAGTGCATTTGGTTTGTTCAACCCACACTGTTTCTCAGACCTTTTTTTTATTCGCCGATTTTGTTTGTGCTTTTTTGTTTTCTTCTTTTAAATATTTATTATTTATATGTGCATATACAATTACACCGACTTAATAAATTGTTACAATATTTTCACAATTATTTGACAATTGCACTATTCATTGGCCTTTTTTAAAAAATTTATAGTACGCCAGATTTGCTCTTACTCTTTTTGGCTTTTCTTAAATATTTATATGTGCATACATAGGTACACTAACACATCACATTCTTACAATATTTTCACAATTATTGAGGTGTCATTTTTTAAAAGTTTAAAATAAAATAATAAAATAAGAAATTGAGAATTACTACCATCTAAAATTCAAAATAAGTGAAGAAAATTTATGGGATGTTAAAATTTAGTGGGAGTATTTTAGACATTACACAATAATTATTTTAAGAATCATAAGCTTTTATTAGGGTTTAACTGAGAGAATAACAATATGACATATTTGCTATTTTTCAAAATATTAAGGGAAAAATTGCTTGATTTTAAAGTTTAATGAGTAATGCTATGTCCATAACATTTTTACAATAATTTCACAACAAATTTTATGTGACAAGGTATTTTTGATGGATAAAACACAATTTGACGAAGTATATTTTTCTTTTTTTTTCTTTTTAGTCATCGGTTTGTGCTTTTTTTAAATAAAAAAAAATTTATACGTGCTTGCATATTATACTAACACAAAAAATTTCACAATATTTTGCTCTTTTTTTATTTGTTTTCTTTCTTAAAAAGTGTTCATTAAAAATTAAGTAAGATGAGCATCGTAGTTAGACTCATAAAATAAAATGATAAAAAAGGAAGTACGAATAACAAAATATTCATTGCACATGGTTGTAGGTATTTAGTTTGATGAAGAGTTTTAATTGTAGCATATGTCATCATTTATTGTGAAAATTTATCTATTGTGACAATTCTTTTTATCAAAACTTAGTTGTTAATTGTTGGAAGATGACGACATTTGTTATCATTCTTAGCAGATTTAAGAAATGAAAAAGTATTTTGTACCAATGATACCATGTCATCCGTATCAAAATCTAATAAACAAGAGATATGTGTACAAAAATAACAATCCACTAACACATGTCTTTCAATTGTTAGTGGATTAGTTATTTTTTGCTAACATTTCTTACACTTATTGGATTTTGATACCACTGATATAGTATCATTTGATACCAAATACCATCTCCTAAGAAATTATCATACTAAATAGATAGTCATATGTTAAATAACTATTTAAATTTAAATACATAGTTTGATACTACTTCAAAAAAAACATCTATATTAAATTTTTTCACTCAAGAGGCAGCACATGCCTTGCATGTACAACCTTACTAGTGGTACTTTATAGTAAGGATAAAAGTCAGGTTATTGAACCTTTTTGCTAGGAAGTCTATGACTGCCACAGTATCGTTTATATCGGAAGCTCCCCATTCCTGATATCCATCTCTTGTCCCACTGTTTTCATTTCCATTCTGTGATCCTTGAACCGCATGCAGGTCAACAATTACTTTCATCCCATATTTCCTAAAATTTTTAGAGAAAACATCATTTTATAGTAACTAATGTGTAATCTCATGCATACGCACACATATACTTAAAAATAATCACAATTATATATGATTTGAATCTAATTAGATCTAGACTCTTCGATTTTTGCATCCAATAATTTACTTGCCACAAAAATAAAAAAATTTGATGAGACACATGACACAAAATTGAACTCCAATTAAAATTGAATTTAGACTCTTTAACTTTTGTATCTAATAATTTACTTGACACACAAATTTAAAAATTAGATGAGACAAGTGGCACAAAATTAGACTTCAATTTAGAATTTAATTAGATTTTCTTTCAGTTTTGACTATTAATATGCACAGGTACATTTAAAAATAATTGTAATTACACACACACACACACACATATGATTTAGAATCTAATTAGATCTAGACTCTTTAGTTTTTGCATCAAATAATTTACTTGCCACAAAAATTAAAAAATTAGATAGGACACATGACACAAAATTAAACTCCAATTATTGACATACAAATTTAAAAATTAGATGAGACACTTGGTGCAAAATTAGATTTTAATTTAGAATTTAATTTAATTTTCTCTCAACTTTGGCTATATATATATATATAGAGAGAGAGAGAGAGAGATTTGTTACGAACTTTGTTCTTAATAAGGTCTAGAACCATAAACATATTACAATATACGGCTCTGGCATGATTCACAACTACTTACTGTGCCCATGTGAAAGCATTGTCCAAGGCCTTCAAAGAGCCCCCAACAAAAGGCTTTGGTGGTGTTGGATCTAGTGCAATCCACCACCCAACTGGAATTCTCACTGCAGTCAGACCATTTGATGACATGAATCTGAAATCCTCTTCAGTTATGTAAGTGTTCCAATGATCCTGGGATGAAAAGATACATTTATTCATTTGATTGCTTACTTTGATCATGTTTATTTTTCAAATGAACTCCATGTTATTTAGCCGAACTCGCTAACTTGAATATCTTAATATTAATCCAATTCGTGCCACAAGCTAAAACCTAACCTGCATGACTTGAGGAGCTTTTTCCGGGCCATAGCCATTTGTGATTTGGTATTCACCTTGTATGGTATTGACAATGGTCATTTCGAAGACAGATGGATTACTATCTTCCCAACCTGAGCCTTCATAATCAGCAGTAATCAATGTATCTGATTGTGCCTAATTAGAACATAGAAAGTACAATAATCATGTCAGTCAAGTCATTTTCAGCATTTGTTCCTCTAACTGAGATAGTTGAATTGAGCAAGTGGATTGATTTAATCCAATCAATTAACTGTTTGCTTTACCAAGTTGTTGGATTCTAAGACTTTAGGTTTAAATGTATTAGAACTTCAATTTGTAATGTTGGCAAACCATGATCAAAACATTTAGTCTTATTTTAAACTTGCTTAAAGTATGTTTATGCATAAAGTTAGAATCGAGTGCACTGTAGGATTTAATGTGTAAATTTGCCTGGCTCAATTGATCGAAAATTAGATTTGATCGATCGAACTTCGTGTAGATTGTTTTTCTGCAGAATTTTTCAACTCAGCCCAAGCATATTTGACATGTAAAGTTTTATGTTTTGTCTTAAGTATAAAAGGGAAAACCCTAGCAATGTTTTGAGATTGCGCTTTATGCTATGTGTGTGAATTTCTTGTGAGATCTAGAGGTGTTTGCCTTCACATACACTCAGGGTTATCAAGATCTAGATTGATGTCAAGAGCTTGGTAATCAATTCAGTTACAGACTCAAGAATTTAAAGACATACAAGCAGGAGTGTTTGTGCTTGCTAGGAATCTAAGAAAGAAGTAGTCCGTGAACTCGCAGCTTTCATGTGGTCGTGGTAGTAAGTTTCCTACTCAAGGTAGCAATAGGATGTTAGTGGTCTAAGTCGCTATTGTGTAAATTTCAATTCTTTTATAGTAGATTAAGTTAATCTTGAGGATAGCTAGGTTAAATCCTCCTCAGATTTTTTACCAGTTTGATTTTCCTGAATTATCATATCGTTGTGTTTTTTATTTTCTGCACTTGTCAATGATATGATTTATATGTATTAACCTAAATCTGTATAATTTACCTAAGTAAATGACTTGGCAAAATAACTAGGTTAATCTAGTTGTGTTTTAAGGGGTCTAAAAATGTACACAATCAAATTAATTGAACAAGTTACTATTTTCATTTGGTTTAAGGTTTACCAAGCCATCAAAAAACACCCAGATTCCTTGGATGCAATGACCATCAGAATGATGTTAATGATAAACTACCACTTATCTCGAAATCTTAAAATAATAATAGGAAAAAAGCATGAATTTAATGATTTGTTTTGATACCACAATAAACTACCGCTTATCCCAAAAACTTAACCTAATAAGAAAGCGTGACTTTAGTGTGGAAATGCATGTCAACCTACAACTATTTTAAGAGGGAAGGTACCTGAAGGAATTTTCCGTTTGAAGCTTTGATGTGAATTCGGTTTGGATCACCCTCTTTCCTTATAATTTGAAATGTTTCTGAGTTGCCAGGTGCAGTCGCAGCTGCTACTATTATATTTTGATAACCTTCCGACCCCACAAATTGTTTGTTGAACACTCTAAAATTGAAAGTTGTCTCATCGACCCTCCACAACTGCATCATATTTATGGAAAGCATAATAATGTTGTCAAGGAATATGTTATATGTATTTAAGTACTGAAAGATGCTAATTTGTATATGTCATAACAAGTGTACAAAGCTTCCACTTCTGCAGGGCTAAGAGAGGCGATCATTTACACTAAACTTAAATGCTAATTAATCTTCCTCGAGTACTAACCCTGAAAGTTTCCCAACCAGAGGGAATTGTTCGGTTAGCAACAACAATAGTTCCACCACCACTTTCTGCCGATAAATACGTTTGCAGCATTGTAGACATCAACTGAACTTGAGTTCCATCCTACCAAAAACCAAACAAAGAGCTAAATTATTCAGCAATGAATAAGAAAGATGAATAATGTATAACATATTTGAACTTTTTCAACTGTTAGTAAAAGATAGATTAAAAAGTGGCAGAATGGGATTATAGGTAATGCATAGGTGGCTGTAATTCTAATAGACTAAATACCAGAAGATCTTTGTTGGGTATTCCTTGAAAGAGGGAAGGCTTCATCCATCCCTCTGTAACAAGCCAACATCCTAAATTCACAGCTTTAAATGGCAAATTGGAGCTCTGAGCAAGGGAAAGAGTTACAACACATGAAAGACAAAGAACCAAATGTATGGCCAAGTGAAAATGGTGAGCCATTTGCTCCACTCGATGAGAAATCTAAAGACTTCGTATAAGTTATATAGAGGAAGTCTAGCAAGTCATTATTTACTTGTTAGGGGTCTGCACGCAGTGGCACCACCTTATGGCCAGGTTGGTCCTAGTACCACCCAGACCTGAAAAAAAAAAATTTATATATAATAATTTAAAATTTTATATTTATTTACTTTTGAAAAAAAAAAATTGGGACCATTTTGAATTTTTTTTATGCTAATAAAATTAAATTTTGGTCCATAATTTGAGCAACTTAATAATATATTGAGGTCTTTCAAGTAAAAAGGAAAAACTCAAAAAAAATTTAACTAAAATCTGGAAAAAAAATTATAATAAAACAATTACAGGCTGGGCACTGGCTTGATTCATTCAACTAAGCACACTACCCAATACAACACAATTTCCAACCTTTTGTTATTTTTTATTAAATTATTATTTTTCCTCACCAGACATATATTACTTACTTCTCTTTTTTTTTTTTTTTTGCTTATTCTTAACCACACACATTTCCTCGATTTTTACACTTCATACTTTTAAATTTTATCACATCTTTATCTACACTTTTACATCTATGTTTTGCCTTTCTCCTTGTTCGTAACTTCTGTGTCTTCTACCAGTGCAGCAGTGCCTCTTCTCAAGTTTTGAGTCTTAAATTTCTCAATATGATTTTTTTTAGTTGTACAGGCACCTTGTTCATTTCTTTTCTTCTTTTTTTTTTTTCTTTTTTTTCCTTTTGAGGTTTTTTGATTTATAGAATGCAAATTTGTTTTGGTTTTAAGAACAATTTTTTTAAGCACAAACTTCATACCGGCCAAATCTTGAATTTTGGCCAATATTTACTAAAACACTCGAACTAGACCAGAATGTCCCAAAATTTTTTCTAAAGTGGAAGAGGGTGGGTTACTGTTCTGGTTTGTTTACCAACATGGTGTTTTCCAACCGTTACGGCCGGAATGGAATGGAATTAATAACATTGAATCAAACCTAATTACCTAAAGGATCATAAGAAATAAGATTGTGTAATTTATATTTCCTAAGAAACACCCTAAACAAAATTCCTGGAGCCGCCACTGCCTGTATGCCAACTTATGGTCCAAATTTATACCTCTTCTACCTAATTTGTCAAAACTCTGGGTCAAAGGGGCCGGCTTGACTAGATAAAATGAAAAAAAAAAAAAAAAAAAAAAAAAAAAAAAAAAAAACCAAAAAAACATGTGATTTTGTTCATTTGTTTATAATTAAGGAAAAACTAGTTGCATACCCACGCGATATATGTGAATATATAAATATTATGTAATGAGGTGTAATATATAGTTTTCTTTCAAGGTCATAGGGCCAAATTTATACCTCTTCTATCTAATTTGTCAAAACTCCGGATCATAGGGCCGGCTTGACTAGATAAAATGAAACCAAAAAAACTTGTGATTTTGTTCATTTGTTTAAAAATAAGGAAAAACTAGTTGCATACCCACGCGATATATGAGAATATATAAATATTATGTAATGAGGTATAATATATAGTTTTCTATCTAATTTGTCAAAACTCCGGGTCATAGGGCCGGCTTGACTAGATAAAATGAAAACAAAAAAACCAAAAAAAAAACTTGTGATTTTGGTCATTTGTTTGTAAATAAGGAATAATTAGTTGCATACCCACGCGATACATAAGAATATATAAATATTATTATATGGGGCAGGGCCCCAGGCCCATTGGGCCTCAGACCCTAGCCTTGTGGTACCATATGGAGCAAGGCTCCAGGCCGAATGCACCTCGAAACCCAGTCTAAAACCCAAAAACCGTAATGGGGTCATCATGTCTTGAATGTCAAAAGCAAGCCCCTCCCAATCAACTCTAACTTGGTCGGGAGTGTGATTGAGCTTGGTGAGAGTAACATGTTTGAGCTTGGTGAGATTGTGATTAAAGTGTGTTTCTCCACACACACACACACACAAAAAGTCAATATATAATCAAATTAATTAATTAAATGAATTCCTTTTTTCTCATCTATGAAAAATGTTGCAAGGATATCTAACTCTTAACCACAAAATCCTTAATTCTCCTTTCTCTTTTATAAGCAATAACATACCTAATTTTCCAAATGCAAAGGTTTTTTCTTTTTTCGAAAAATAAAGGTCTTTTAGTAAGGATATTTACTTATTGTAAGGAAACATATATCTAGAGTGTGCTTCGGTTTAATTAGCTACATATGGTATATGAGTAATAATAGGAAAAATGATCAATTAATCATTTATATAAACTTTTTTTTATGGAGAAGAACTTATCTAATAAAAATGAAATATACCTTAAGTAAACATTAATTTAATGAGCTAAATATTGTGTAAGATGTGGGGGGGGGGGGGGGGGGAGTGATGCATTAGTGATACTAGTAAGTTACCCGTGCGATGCATGGATAATGTTATAACATTTTATATAAGATGATTTTGGAGAATGTTGTATAGGTACTATAGCATAATTGTCATAGAACTTTATTTGTAATGAGTTCATCATAAAAAAAACAACAATTATAAATTTTACATACATATCCATTATAAATATTTAATTGCAGTGATGAGAAATAAAAATAATAATAATAACTTTGGAGAAATATTATAGAATAAAAGTTGATATAGATTATGTCTTTCTCTTTCTCCTTAATTCTAAAAAAAACATACACATCCTAAACACCCACGATCAATCACATAATTTACAAAACCCACAAATCCACAATGTTTGACCTTAACTTCAAAATAGTAATCACCCTATGTTGTTACTTAATATAAAATGCAAGCCCCCATTTCCTTGGTTGTAGCCAACTCATATGAGTTAGGATTAGATGAAACAACAATGTTAGAGCTAGGCAAGTATCGTCAAAAGATTGAAGGTAAATGACATCATTTTTGGTCTGTATGTATTTGACATGGAATGGCATAAAGGGCTATGGGTAGGTATATATAAATGGTAGAAGTGCAAGAGATGAAAATGGTGAATTAAAATGCAAAGAGGTTTGTGTGTATGTGTTAGGGATAAAATATCTTGAAACATTGAACCAAAAAGTCAATAATTAATTTGTTCTTATCTTGAGAATATTTCAATTCTTTTTGCATAAAATGCGCCACTAGGCAGAATCTTATACTTTCTCACATGAGGTCTCTACTTATATATATATAATTTAGAATCTAATTGGATCTAGATTCTTTGATTTTTGCACCTAATAATTTACTTGCCATAAAAATTAAAAATTAGATAGGACACATGGCACAAAATTGAATTCCAATTAAAAGTCAATTTATAATCTAATTGAATTTGGATTCATTGATTTTTGCACCTAATAATTCATTTGACACAAAAATTTAAAAATTAGATAAGACACAGCGCAGAATTAGACTTCAATTTAGAATTAATTGAATTTTCTCTTAACTTTAGCTATATATATATATATATATATAGAGAGAGAGAGAGAGAGAGAGAGAGAGAGAGAGAGAGAGAGAGAGAGATGATTATATATCAATATAAATTTTTTAAAAAATAAAAAGTGGCGAGCCATCAACTAAAATTTAAAAAGTCAATAATTAAAATATCTTGAAACATTGAACCAAAAAGTCAATAATTAATTTGTTCTTATCTTGAGAATATTTCAATTCTCTTTGCATAAAATGCGCCACTAGGCATAATTTTATACTTTCTCACATGAGGTCTCTACTTATTTATATATATATATATATAATTTAGAATCTAATTGGATCTAGATTCTTTGATTTTTGCACCTAATAATTTACTTGTCATAAAAATTAAAAATTAGATAGGACACATAGCACAAAATTGAATTCCAATTAAAAGTCAATTTAAAATCTAATTGAATTTGGATTCATTGATTTTTGCACCTAATAATTCATTTGACACAAAAATTTAAAAATTAGATAAGACACAGCGCAGAATTAGACTTCAATTTAGAATTTAATTGAATTTTCTCTTAACTTAGCTATATATATATATATATATATAGAGAGAGAGAGAGAAGAGAGAGAGAGAGAGAGAGATGATTATATATCAATATAATTTTTTTAAAATAAAAATTGTGGCGAGCCATCAACTAAATATGATATATAAATTTTTTTTTTTAGGAAGAATTAGGAGCTTAAAAAGTCCACCACTGCCAGCAGCGGCTCAATGAATTTTTTTGAGGGAGTTCATCAAAAAACTTAAATTAAAAAATAAAAATAAAACTTGAATATATTAACATCAAAAAAGAAAAACACATGCGAATATATAAAGTTTTAAAATTTTCTTTTATAAGTTTTCATATATTTTAAATTGTTGTGTGATATGATAGTTTCACTATTAATGTTATCAACTACATCTTTTTAATGTACACACAACCAAGCAATCATTAAGCAACATACTGCCTAAATACATAACAATATAAACTAAATGCATTATCTTTTTTTAAAAAAAATGTATTACATTAATTCACAAATTCAGCTAAAGACTAAAGCAAGCACTAGCAAACTAACTATTTGAAAATTATGCATTTTATATAAAAAATAGCGAATTTAAATTATGCCCTTTGAAAACACGATTAAAAAATCATAATTAAACTTTGATTTGGTCTTTTAGGCTAATTTGTTTGTTTGAGAAATTTTTTAGAAGTGCTACGTCCACAACATTTTTGTCATACATTCACTACAAAACTTAGGTGGTAAATTTTTACTAGTTCTAATTTGAATCTGATAGGCTAAGAATATATTGACTCCTTAGGTAAATTAACCAATTACTTAGTCAAGTAAATTAATTAAGTCAATTTAACATGCAATATGCGTGGTAGTACAAACAAATCACCAACTAAAATAAATGCAGTAGAAAATAAATTTGACATAAGTAATTTGTTTATCAATGGAAAAAAACCATCGAGGCAAAACCCCACTGGATGAATTTAAGGTCACCACTCTCGAGAATCCACTATTACCAAAATAAGCAATTACAAGTAAAGGAATCTCAGCGGTTACAAGTAAAGGAATCTCAGTACCTTGTACCAACCTGCACTTGAACCCTTACCCCAATACACAATTAGACTTGTAATGTTATGACAATCTCTCCTTTCAATGCACAGCTCACAGTACGTGACTAACCAATCGATACACTGATCCCAGTACGTAGCTTACTCCTTTACACTCCCAGTATGTGACTAACACACCAACTTGAGAAAAATGTTGGCTGCAAAGTTCTTCAGTTCATCCATACGATAAAGATCAAGAAGTTTTTTGGTTACAAAACCCTACGGCGTACAAACGCAGCAACTTTTTCAAGAGAAAGATGAACTAGGGCAAATTGTCTCGGTTACAATTTGAGTGAATAATTACTTTGCATCAAGTTACATCACCTTAGACAGCCCTTAAAATAATCTTTATATATGTCTAGGGTTGAGAGAAAAGAAACCCTACACAAATAGCTTGGATATACATGAAAAAGGGATCTGGAAATCTGAATTTCATAATACTCGATAGATAGGTTATTTGCCGAGCTGCAGTCGAGCATCGGTGATAAAATTCCCTTTTAAACCTCAATAGATACAATCTGTCGAATTTTAAAATACAGCATGTCTTCACTTGTTTCTTGAACAAATTTGTATGGCTTTAACTCTTAACTTGAACAATGTGTTGCTTGAAGACTTAAACAATCTTAGATCTACCACATTATAAGTAAAGTATATTTTGTCAAAAGATTAGGCAATTCTAAATTACATAGGTTCATAACAAGTTCCAAATATGTCCTAACAATCTCCCCCTTTAGCAATCCGTGACAAAACCACAACAAACAAATGAAGTATGAGAGAAGTCATAAATCACTAAACTCATAATCACTTATTGAATACAATAAAATCTAATCCTAACACAAGCTCTTGAAGAACTTTGCAAGAAGAGAGTTCATGGCATGATAGATTTTAACAACCTGTCTTTCTAAAACACTTTAAACAAAACTCATCAAGGCATCTTAGTGTGAAACAAAAATAAAAAATTGCATACATAAGAAACATGTGTATAAAGAGAGAAAAGAAACAACACATGAAGAGATAGGTGAACATAAGAACAACATCATATATATATATATATATATATATATATATATATGTATATATGTATCACAGATAAGTACAATGTTTGATATCACTAAGTGGTCACAAGACTGATGCACAAAAAGATAATGTATCTAAAAGAGAAAGAAAAGAAAAGATACATAAGTCCTCACTACATCCTTCAAAAACATAAACACTCCCCCTAACAAAAAAGTCATATGCTAATTCTCCCCCTAAGTACATGACTACTCTTATACCCAAAACTACTTCCCCTTTTTGTCACGAATGACAAAGGGTAAGTTACTGAGAAGCAATCATCTCCTTATCACCAGAAGAGCTAGCATCCTCATCCTCATTCTCATCATCATCATCATCACCGGTGCCATAATCATCGTCATCATCCTCTGAAGCTTGTGAAGATGGAGAGGGAGAAGCAATGAAGCCACCAAAGCAAGCCTAACATCGTACAATATGACCCACAAGGGTGGTCGCCTGACTTATCTCATTAGTGAGAGTGTCAAGGCGAGCATCCATGTGCTGAAGTTGCGCCAAGACCACCTCAACAGGCACACCACCCGTTAAAGAAGCAGGAGCGAAGGTGGACGGAATGAAGGAGGCTAGAGGAGTCGCTGCCTCGGTCCGTGGCCGCTTCGATCGAAGATGGGCCTCGCTCCATCTAACGGACACCGTGCTCAAGGCACCCATGAAGTAGAAGTGATCAGACTCAAGATAAGAGACAGAGGAGTGGTGAATGATCCTTGTGATAGCAGAAGAAAAGATAAGCTTATCATGGGTTACTGTATACTTATAAACATCTATAAGGGAGAGAATGAAATGAGTGGGAAAGTCAATAGTAAGATCCTCAAGGAGGGACAAAAAAAGGCTAGCACAAAACTCAGTAATAGAATTATAGTGAGACAAGGGGTGGAGAATAAATGTCATCACCATATTTAGGAACCTCGGACCTTTTGTAAAGCTTGAGCATGAGGTGTTTTGACGATCACCCCATGAAGAAGGTGTCTCACAAAAAAGGACAGAAGTTTTTCTTTGGACACAATCCCCAGACGTGGACATCTGGGGTAATTTGGATGCAATTCCCTCGGAACATGTAGCACTTTGAAGATAAGCTCTGGAGTAACTATAATACATATACCTCGTACATGAGTAACAAACTGAGGTATAGATTAATCAAAACCGTTCATATTGGAGTAGAACTCCTATATGATCACGGAGGGACAACTCACTTGTTTCTCACATAGAGATTCCCAACCCCGTTTGTGAATGACAGTCAGTAGAGTAGTTCGATAGGATAACGTGGCGTTTCGAATGATAGCCACGTTTGGAGAAGTTCTTCGAGAAGTCCTTAGGAGCCTTCTCATCATGGAACCTAACATGTAAAGGTGTAGGATCAAAAGATGATGCCCCGGAACGAAAAGGGTTTCAGGACGAAGGAGTTTTGCGGTTGGGTGCCATGCGCAGACTATCCGAGAGAGAGAGAGAGAGAGAGAGAGAGAGAGAGGGGGAGACAAGCAAAAAGGCACCATCAACATATAGTACCAGAAAAGTGGAAAAGAAAAGGTACTTATGCATGAACAATTCATTAGCATGTGACGTGTAACAAAAATGCATCATGGGCTTAGCCCAATCCAATCCTACCAGCACACAAAGTTCCAACATAGAAACACACATCTATAATGCATGAAACATTGTGAAAATAAAAATGTAATGCAATGCATGAGCATATAACATCATATAAGAAAAACCCATCCCAAAAATTTTACAAAAAACTCATCAATTTTCAAAAACCCCAAAAAATTCACAAAAGCCCAAAACCTAGGTCTAAATGTGTGAAATGCATGAAGAATAAGAGATCAGAAAAGCTTACCAGAGGGAAAAAGAAAGGATTAGGCCAAAATCCAAAAGGGTTTGAGGTTTAGAGTGAAAAGAGAGAGTTTGAGAGGTGAAAAGACAGTTTTTGTTGTGAGAGACCTCACTTGAGTAGTGCCCCTCAAAAGAGAAAGAGAGTGATTTTGTGGTATGCTTTTTAGGGCACCTCTCTTTTTAGGTAAGCGGTGTAAAGTCGCTAATTACTTTTTATGAACAAAAAATAAGAAAAACTAATATACAAATACATGACTAAATTGCTTCGTTTTATTGATTGAATAATAAAAAATACAAGTTTGAAAGCTTGAACTTTACATGACTTTGGGTCCTAGTTACAAATTACCAAATATACATGGCTTTTTTGTCCTAGTTACAATCTACCCAAAATAAAAACGAAGATAAAGCTAGATCTACTTAACCAAAAATCTAAATCTAGAGGCTAGGTTATGGAATGAGAAGATATTAGGCACCCATTCTGCCTAGACTGAATCTGATCTTCTAGACTGAATCTGATCTTCTAGACTCTTGTGACCAATGTACCATTTTATGCATGTCATGAATGATATGTTGAACATGTGAAATAAACTAAACAACACAAAACCATTTATGAATGTATCCTCTTTTTGTTAAAAAAAAATTTAGATCTATTTTAATAATTAGAAATTTTGATTTTGAAAAATCAGATCTGTTTTTGTATGTGTAAAAAGAAGGTTTTTAAAGAAAAAAATTCAGATATGTTTTTTAAGAGATAAAAAAAATGGTTTTAAGTTTTGTAAAAGATCAAATCTGTTTTTATATTTGAATTTTTTTTTTATTTTTATGTAGAGGGTCTCATTCACAAAATAATTTCATGTTACATGACTCAAACAAGACAAACAACAAAACAACAATCCATGATCTCTTTCTTTATTTCAAAAATCTACAAGCATAAAAAAATCAAATCTTTATCTAAAAAAAATACAAAATCCGTCTTTATTTTAAAAAAAATTCAAATCTACATCTAAGGAAGATGTAGATTCGTTTTATTTTGAAGAAGGAAAAAAATTCAGATCTACATCTAAGAAGATGTAGATATGTTTTATTTTGAAGAAAAATTAGTTCAGTACATGCAGATTTCTAAAACTAAGAAACAGATTATAGTAACAATAAAAGAATCAAGAGTATATTTTGATAATCTAAATTAAAAAATAAGAATATAAATAGTTAAAAACAAGAAAGCATGCATCATCATGATTAGAGAAACATAAAAACAAAAGGGTTAGAAAGCAACCTCTTGCATGAGCACTCTTTTACTTGAGACAATGTTTTAGGGTTCAAAGAAACTTGTTCAGTTATCTTTGAAACCTAAAAACCCTAATTCTTGTAGCAAATCTCAAAGAGGGTCAAAGAATATCAGCAATTTATAAGTCTCAAAACGTATACCTCTTAAAGTGTAAAAAAAAAGGTGTTGAATTATGAGACCCAGACTCTATTTATAGAGGCCAGAAATCTCTAAAAAATAGGCACGGACAATTAGGATGTGAATCCGGACTCATCCTTTTGTGAAAATGTCGAAAACGGTGTGTCTTATCATCACTCGAAGGTCATTGGGCCAAAGCCCAATAAGGTGCAATTTGGCACTTTCAAAGTGTTTTTCGGCACTCCAAAAGTGCCGAATTGGCTCTTGGATGCCAAACGCACTTTTATGTTTGGGTGTCATTTGGACTCTCTTTCTAGAGTTTTTTGATCGCTCCTTATATCTAGACGTGTTTTCATCCTTCGCCCATGATTTTTTTATCTCTTTTCTAGATAATTCAAGCTTTTTAAGAACCATTATCTTGTCGAGAAGCTATCGAGACAAATTCTAGATAGCTAGATGGATCAAAATTGCGATAAGATCTGTCAAAAAAAGAAGTCTAAGAGCCTCGATAAATAGCTAGTTGTTGAGGTTCTGTTGAGAAATTGTCGAGCTTGATAAAAGCAGATTTTTCTCAAATGAGAAAAACATATAAATGAATGCAATCAAGCAAACTACTCAACCAAAAATCCAATCAACATTTTAAGCTTTCAAAAACACCTCTCAACAAGAAAAATGTGAACTATTTTAAATCCAAACACACACACACACACTAATCAAGTCTAACCAATTTTATATTTCAAAAACAAGTCAAGACAGTTTAGTAAGCATATATTAACACATTTATTCCTTGTGATGGTCAAATCACATTGTACCTGCACATGTATCAAAAGTAGCAAAGAATTTTACATGTTGTGTGTGAAAACATCGCAAGATTACATAAGTGTCTCATGTTATGACGATTTGGGATATGAGAAAATCAATTTCACTCATACACAATCATAACTGCTTGATGAGGACTATCACCTTCGAGGTACATCCTATAACTCTCACATCTTCTAGAAACATGTTTGCAACCATATTTAAAAGCATTTTGATTCTTTTTGCTTTTGATTTTCTTCGCATATTTTTTTCTTTTGAGCATATCATGCATGGACATATACAGAGAGAAAATAAATACCCAATTATATTAAGCTTTAAGCACAGTAGTAATGTTGTCAAGGAATAAGTATTTAAGTACTGAAATATGCTAATTTGTATATGCTGTACCTAGTGTACAAAACTTCCACTTCTGCAAGGCTAAGAGAGGCGATCATTTATGCTAAACTTAAATGCTAAGTAATCTTCCTCAAGTACTAACCCTAAAAGTTTCCCAAACAGAGGGAATTGTTCAGTTAGCAACAACCATAGTTCCACCACCACTTTCTGCTGATAAATACGTTTGCAGTATTGTAGACATCAACTAAACTTGAGTTCCGTCCTACTAAAAACCAAATAAAGAGCTATATTATTCATCAATGAATAAGAAAGATGAATAATGTATAACATATATGAACTTTTTCAACTGTTAGTAAAAGATAGATTAAAAAGTGGCAGAATGGGATTCGGTAATGCATAGGTGGCTGTAATTCTAATAGATTGAATACTAGATGATCTTTGTTGGGTATTCCTTGAAAGAGAGAAGGCTTCATCCATCCCTCTGTAACAAGCCAACATCCTAAATTCACAGCTTTAAATGGAAAATTGGAGCCCTGAGCAAGGGAAAGAGTTACAACACATGAAAGACAGAACCAAATGTATGGTCAAGTGAAGATGGTGAGCCATTTGCTCCACTCGTTAAGAAATCTAAAGACTTCATATAACTTATATAGAGGAAGTCTAGAAAGTTGATGTGCATTGATAATAGCTTAATTTTGCATATTTATATCATTGTTAGAAAGCATTATCATACTTATTTTGAGGTAATTCATGCATTTTATATTTGGTTTTGGAATAATGGTGAATAATCAATTTTGTGCTTAATTGAATCTTATTGCGTGAATTTGTCTTTTGTAGGAGAATGGAATTAAATAAGTGGATTTGTGCAAACAAGAAAGCTAATGGACTTTACTTTTGCAAGGGCCATGATGAAGTTAAAGAAGGCCAACTCAATTAAGTTTAAGTCCAATTGGAGCAAGGAATCAAAGGAAATTTGAATCAAATCCAAGTTCAATTTGGATTAGGATTCCAGCCTACACATCAGTTAATATTTTTGACATAACTTTCGGCTCAGATATCCAATCGAGATGATTCAAGTTGGGCTAGAAAGTTAACTTAAAGAGATACAACGTTGTAGTTTACCAAAAGTCCGAATTCTGATGTTAAATGGGCCAAAATTGTCGGTTAACTGAAGCCTAAAAATATGAAATTTTTCCCAAACGGGAATTCAACTTGTAATAGGATTCCTTGACCTATTTAAAGGCTCTTTAGGGCAAAATTCAAAGGGGGCGAGTGCTAGGGCTGGGGGCTGAACATAGAGAGTGCGGGTACTTCTTTGGTTTTCTTACATGACAGTTAATTTTATTTTATTTGTCTAGTTTAATGTTTAGTATTTTATTCTTGTGTTTTATTTTAATTACTATGAGTAACTAAATTTATAATTAGGGTTGAGGATGAAACCTTGTTAAGGATTATTAGTAATATTTATGTGATTTGATTTTTCCCACAATAGTTGTTCTTTAAAGATTTAAATTGTTCTTACTTCATATCAATTGACTAAGATGGGATTCTAGATATGAGTTCAATCATGTTTTTCTCATGATTTGGGATTTGTCTTAATTAATTGAATGCTTGGTTTATTAATTCTTGATTATAAAATTGGATATCGCTTGTGATTTATCTGTCAACGGATACAATTTATGATTTGATTTTTAGAATTGGATATATCTTGTGATTTGTTTGGCTATAGATACAATTGATGATTTGATTTTATACTTAAGAAGCAAAGAAGAACATGCTTTTGAATTTTAAAATAAGGATTTTAATGAAAATATTTTCCATGATAGCAAGATTGATTTCTAGATTATCATGTAGTAGTTAGGAAAAATTAATGATCATAAATATCTGCTAATATGACTTACAAGGCGGATTCCAAAACCTTAATCCCTTTCCCTTGATTGTTTACATCGTTTTATTGTTTTATATCTTTTGCTTAGTTTAACTATTTGCTTAATTTTATTATTTGCTTAGTTTATTTACTTTCAAAACAACCAATTTTTATTAAACTAGATTAGGATTAATTTGGTTAAGATTTAATTAATTTTTCTACATTCATTCAAGTCCCTGTGGGGTCGACCTCGTTCTTGTCAAACTATACTTCGGTACGGTTCGTACACTTGCGAGTATTTTAAAATTTCACTACAAGTTTTTGGCGCCGTTACCGGGGACTTGGTTAGGAAAATAAATTTGATCTTAATTGAATTTTTTCTTCTACTAGTTGTAGTTAATTTTTTTTTTTAAAAACAAAAAACAAAAATTCTTTGTGCATGGTGTATGAGAACTTGGATATGTGATAAAGAAAATCGTCTTGTTAGTTTTGATTATTCATCCACAATGGGAGAAACAGGAGATGATTCAAAAACTCTTAGGGTGTTGTTCTCACCCATAACCACCAACCCTCCATCTTGCATAGTATTGCCTGCAACCACTGCTGCACATTTTGAGTTAAAGCCACAGATAATCCATCTGCTTCCTACTTTTCATGGATTGGATAGAGAAGATCCTTATATGCATGTGAAGGATTTTCTTGAGATTTGTGCTACTTGTAAGTTCCAAAATTTCACTGATGAGTCTGTTCGCTTGTGTTTATTCCCTTTTTCCTTGAAGGATAAGGCAAAAGCATGGCTTAATTCTTTGTCACCTGGATCTATCACTTCATGGGAACTATTGGTCACAAAATTCCTCTCTAAATTTTTTCCAAGACCAATGCTTTGAGGAGAGAAATTGCAGATTTTTATCAAGATGAACAAGAGAAATTTTATGAGAGTTGGGAGAGATTTAAGGACTTGATCTTAAAGTTTCCCCATCATGGTTTTGAAACATGGAGACTAGTACAATATTTTTATAATGGTTTGACTCAGACTAATCGTAACATGATTGAGTCCATGAATGGTGGTGGATTTTTTAGTCTTGTAGATGATGAGGCATACAAATTTCTTGAGAATTTTTCTGAAAGTTCACAACAATGGGATTTTTCCAACCGTAAAGAGAGATCTGCCCCTGGAATTAAGAAAGGAGGATTGTATGAAGTTAGTGAAGATTTAGACATAAAAGCTAGGTTGGACAATCTCACTCGTAAGGTTGAGGCTTTAGCTTTAGGTAGAGAGATGAATTCTGTCAATCAAGTTCAAAGTGAAACATGCTCTATTTGTGCAAGTCCTATGCATACAATACAAATGTGTCCCTCTGCAGTTGGGTACCCTGATTTTTATACTGAGCAAGCAAATTCACTGAATAATTATGGAAAACCATTTGCTAGTCCATTTTCAGAGACATACAATCCAAATTGGATGAACCATCCTAATTTCTCATGGAGGCAAAATCAGCCTCCCACAAATGTAGGTGGACAACAAGTGCATCAACAAAATCAATTTCGCCCACCTACTCAAGCATATCCTCCCATTCCTCAATCACCTCCTCAGTTTGTAGCACCACCAAGACAACAATAATCATTGGAGGAGTCTCTCAAAACTTTCATGCAGTCAACTAGTCAAGCCATTCAAGAGATGAAAAGTTCCACCCATTTGAATACTCAAGCTATTTCAAAGTTGAAAAATCAAGTTGGCCAGTTAGCAACCCAAGTTGGAGAGAGGGAAAAAGGAAAGTTTCCTAGTCAACCTATACCTAACCCAAAAGGACAGTATGCCATCAATGGTTCTTCTAGTTCTACTCATGGACAAGAACATGTTCAATCTATTACTACCCTTAGGTCTGGTAAGCAAGTTGATAATCAAGTGAAAATGCCAGAAGTGGAGAATGATGAAATATTGTGTTAAAGGAAAAAGGTACTCATAGTTCACATGATGATCATGGAGAAAAGAAGGACAACCCACCCTCCATTCCAATTCAGGATCTTAGTTCCCCCCTTGAGAAGAGGTTTGTTCCTAAAGCTCCATTTCCTCAAAGGTTGATCAGTCCTCAGAAAAGTGCACAATTTGGAGACATTTTAGAGGTTTTTAAGCAAGTGCAAATAAACATTCCATTTCTTGATGCAATTCAGCAAGTTCCTGCTTATGCCAAGTTTCTAAAAGATCTTGTGACAATGAAGAGAAAGACAAATGTCCCTAAAAAGGCATTTTTGACAGAGCAAGTCAGTTCAATTATTCAGAATAAATATCCAGTGAAATGTAAGGACCCTAGATCTCCTACAATTTCATGCAAGATTGGGGATCATCTCATTGAGCGAGCTTTGCTAGATTTGGGGGCAAGTGTGAACTTATTGCCATATTCTATATACTTACAACTAGGTTTGGGAGAATTAAAACCAACGACCATGACACTTCAGTTAGCTGATAGGTCTGTGAAAATCCCTAGGGGTATTGTTAAGGATGTGCTAATTAAGGTGGATGCATTCTATTTTCCTATTGATTTTGTTGTGTTAGACACTGAGCCTGCTCTAAATGCCAGTACACAAATCCATGTCATTTTGGGTCGCCCTTTCTTAACCACATCCAATGCTTTGATCAATTGCCAGAGTGGTGTAATGAAGATTTCTTTTGGTAATATGACCATTGAGCTTAATATCTTCCACATAAGTAAACAAGTGCTAGACAATGAGGATATCTGTGAGGTTGACATGATTGAGAGTCTAGTCCATGATAATCTTATACAATCAAGCTGTGAGGATCCCCTAAAGGATTGCTTAACCCATTTTTATTGCAATTCGGATATTGAAAAATCAATTGAGGAAGTCAATGCATTGTTTTATTCTGTTCCTCTCTTAAGTACTGATAACTGGCAGCCAAAAGTGGTCCCTTTTCCACTTTCTTCATCCCCATTCCCATCTATTGTAGAACCACCAAAGTTGGATAACTTTTAGGAACACCACTTGATAAGTATACCTCAAGAACACAAGGAAGCTATAGGTTGGAAAATTGCTGATATTAAGAGTATTAGTTCTTCTATGGTTATGCAAAGAATTCACTTGGAAGACACTGCAAAAGCTTCCCAACATATTTTTGATCCAGGTAAGTTACAATCTCATTGGACTAGTCCATTCATAATATGCATTATTTATCTCCATAGTGTTGTTGAGGTTTGGATGGTCTTGTTTATCAGGATTGATCTCTAGTTGTGTTAAATCTTTTTGCAAAAAAAAAAAATCTTTTTCTTGTTTATTTTCTGTTTTTAGATTAATATTTGTGTTTACTTTCTTGTTTAGTTTTATTCTCTTTTGTTCTAGCTGATATTTGACAGAAATTAAAATTTACAACAATCAGCTTGATCAAGGTATGTCTCCTCCTTCTCCTTACCTTACTTGTTTCTACTTGGTTCTCATGTTGCATATTAATTTTTTTGCTCTCTTTTCATTCAAGACATATATTTGAGAATATCATTTTTAACATTAAGGACAATGTTTGGTTTAGGTTTGGGGGGATGTATATAGATTTCTATCTTTTTGTTTTGTTTTGTTTAGTTGTGTTAAAAAAAAAAAAAAAAAATCTTTTGCCTAGCTTAAGGTCTATGTTTTGAGTTTGTTATACTACTCCTGCTTAAATAATTTCAGTGCTTTCATGCTCAATTCATTGCACATGCACGTAGCCACTCAAACACAACTTGTTGTTGAAGGATAAAAATTATTAGAAAATCTTGATGATAACAATGTAGAGACTTTAACCCTTATGAGTTGTGAGCCAATCATTTTTTTTTTTTAGGGCTATTTATTGTTTCTAATCTTAAAGTTTATTTGGAAGTGCATAACATGTTTCCCTTGTTGTAGTCTCATTGTTCTTTCTTTTGGCCAAGAAAAAAAATCTAATTTTATGCCACACTTGAATCTTTTGAAGTTATTAATGTTGAATGAACTATACTAGTCTTTGAGAGATGAGATTAGGCCATTTTTGTCTACTTTGAGCCATATATGTGTTTTTCTTTTTCTTTCTTGATACATTATCGCTAGTTACCTCGTTGAGCCTTTTAATTAGCCTTTCTTTCTTAAATCCCTTATCCATAGTGTTTCAAGATAGAATTTGATCAGTATGTTTCAATGTGGTGGTTTATACGAGAATTCAAAGAAAAAAAAATTCAAGAAAAAAATTGAAAAAAAAAAAAAAAAAAAAGAGGAAAAGTGTCAAAAATAAGAAAATAAAAAGGGTTCTCATCAAATTTTGAGAAGTGAAATGGAAGGAAGGAGTACAGCTTTGAAGAAGAAGAGGTGAAAAAAAAATTGTTGAATGAAAATTCCAAAAAGAGTTGACATTCCGACAAACCTTGAAAACACTTCTTATTATTTACCTTCACCCATTTTTATTTCATTCCCTTTGCTTTTTCCCTATATTACATCCTAATAAAGTCCTTATTTGATCTTGAAGATTGTGTAGTTCATATATTGATATGATTGAGAAGAAAAAGGTCCGGTATAAATATTTTTGGCATTCTTTCATGAGACTACTTGTTCTTTCTTGATTAAGTGTTTTTCTTGTGATTTATATGCGAGGTATTTGATTTTGCTTACATTATTCCACTCACATATGTTGTTGAGAGTGTTACACCCCATTTCAAAGTGATTTCATTTGTTGAGTGATAACACCGAAAAGATTTGAGTTGAAGTATAGTTTCAAATAGAGATTCGAGTCAAATTTATTTTAAAACTAAGAGTATGTTTGGGTTGGCTACCACTTTTCACTCACACTGAGTTTTGATGGCATGAGAAATTTCTTTAGCATTTGTATTGTTTTTGAACTTGAACTAATCCTCTTTGCAAACGAAAATTTTTTTTTAAAAAAAAAAAAAAACAATTGTTTGATTTTCTTTGTTTGATTTATTTTCTTTTCTCAGAATTTTGTGAGTATATTCCCTGCAAATCCTCACGGGACTGCAACTCGTCCACTAGTGTAAGCTAAAGGTTTAAACGCTTGTTGCATACGCTAAATGCAATCGAAAATTCCAGCGAAAGTGGATTAGTTAGGATTTCATTTTTCTTTGTTTTGTTTTACTCTTTATTTGTTTTGCTCGAGGACTAGCAAAATGTAGGTTTGGGGGTATTTGATGTACATTGATAATAGCTTAATTTTGCATATTTATATCATTGTTAGAAAGTATTATCATACTTATTTTGAGGTAATTCATGCATTTTATATTTGGTTTTGGAATAATGATGAATAATCAATTTTGTGCTTAATTGAATCTTATTGTGTGAATTTGTCTTTTGTAGGAGAATGAAATTAAATAAGTGGATTTGTGCAAACAAGAAAGCTAATGGACTTTACTTTTGCAAAGGCCATGATGAAGTTAAAGAAGGCCAACTCAATTAAATTTAAGTCCAATTGGAGCAAGGAATCAAATGAAATTTGCATCAAATCCAAGTTCAATTCGGATTAGGATTCCAGCCTGCACATCAGCTATTTTTTTTTTGCATAACTTTTGGCTCAGATATCCAATCGAGATGATTCAAGTTGGGCTGGAAATTTAACTTAAAGGGCTACAACTTTGTAGTTTACCAAAAGTCCGAATTCTGATGTTAAATGAGCCAAAATTGTTGGTTAAATGAAGCCTAAAAATCTGGAATTTTCCACAATAGTTGTTCTTTAATGATTTAAATTGTTCTTGCTTCATATCAATTGACTAAGATGAGATTCTAGATATGAGTTCAATCATGTTTTTCTCATGATTTGGGATTTGTCTTAATTAATTGAATGCTTGGTTTAGTAATTCTTGATTATAAAATTGGATATCGCTTGTGATTAATCTGTCAATGGATACAATTTATGATTTGATTTTTAAAATTGGATATATCTTGTGATTTGTTTGGCTATAGATACAATTGATAATTTGATTTTATACTTAAGAAGTGAAGAAGAACATGCTTTTGAATTTTAAAATAAGGATTTTAATGAAAATATTTTCCATGATAGCAAGATTGATTTCTAGATTATCATGTAGTAGTTAGGAAAAATTAATGATCATAAATATCTGCTGATATGACTTACAAGGCGGATTCCAAAACCTTAATTCCTTTCTCTTAATTGTTTACATCGTTTTATTGTTTTATATTTTTTGCTTAGTTTAACTATTTGCTTAATTTTATTATTTGCTTAGTTTATTTACTTTCAAAACAACCAATTTTTATTAAACTAGATTAGGATTAATTTGGTTAAGATTTAATTAATTTTCCTACATTCATTCAAGTCTCTGTGGGTTCGACCTCGTTCTTGTTAAACTATACTTCAGTACGGTTCGTACACTTGTGAGTATTTTAAAATTTCACAACAAAAGTCATTATTTACTTGTTAGGAGTCTGTATGCCAACTTATGGTTCAAATTTATACCTCTTCTATCTAATTTGTCAAAACTCCAGGTCAAAGGGCCGGCTTGACTAGATAAAATGAAAACAAAAAACCAAAAAAACTTGTGCTTATGTTCATTTGTTTATACATAAGGAAAAACTAGTTGCATATCCACGTGATACATGAAAATATATAAATATTATGTAATGAGGTGTAATATATAGTTTTCTCTCCAGGTCTACCAAAATATTTTCTCTGTAAAATGGAGAGAAAATTGAGAGGAGAAATCTGAGTAGTGTCATTGTCACCTACCAAAATGTTTTCTCCCAAACTGGGAGGAGAAAGCTGAGTAGTGTGAGCTGACAAAAATGCTCATATGCACTTGTACATGGGTTTCGTCCATTTTTTTTTCCTTTGATTAATTTTTTTTTAAAATTTATGTGTCTAACTAAGTAATGAAGTGATAAATTTTTTTATATTAAAAATTACATATGAGCACCTAATGGCTTGAACTCATTTCTATTCAGTTTGATCACTTGATTTGTTATTTCTAAAGTTGATTCACTTCCAAATCCTAGTGAAAAAAACTAGACCTAATATTATTGGATCCGGACACGTTAACTCAACTCAAGCGTAAAGGAAAATACTTTACTTGACCTGAGATTTTTTACCCAGGGTAAAAATACGTCAACCCAACCCATTTAATTTCCAAGTTGGATCAACCTGCAAGTCATATGGGCTGACTTGTTTTTTATTAAAAAGAAATTAGACCAAAATGGCCAAATGAGAAAATCCATTGTATTCACATCTTACTCATAAAGTCTTATTTCTTTCACATGCTAGTCTAATAGTTTAGTATGCCACATCATTCGGGTTTTTTTTTTTTAAACCCATACCTGACCCTATTCTTTATCGGGTCGGGTAAAACCCAACCCACTAGGGTTAGGTCAAGCCGAGTACATGCGGGTCGGGCTTGGATTGCCATCCCTACTTTTGCCCTAGTAGTTGATTAGGTTCTCGATCTCTACCAATTGTTTGAAAACCTGAAATTGAAATTTCATGTTAACTTTAAAAATCAAGCACTTACTTTTAAATCATCTAGATGTATTTATCCAATAAATAAAATCATGTGAAAATTGCTAAGGAAAAAAACCACATCTATCATAGGAAGATATTCACTTGCTGGTTGGAATTAGAATACTACTAACCTAAAGAATGTAAAAGAATGGAAACAAAGAAATTAATTAGAAATCAATAAAAAGACAAAAAATTTGAATATCTTGTTCAAAACTTATTGCAATAGATTACAAATAATTGACAAAAATAAGTCGGATTAAATTATTGCAATGATATCTTCATTGTAATAGATAATTACTTCATTTTGTCATTGCAATAGATTATGAAATAATTGATACCACATTATTGCAATGATATATATATATATGTAGACACTCGATTTTGCATCCATGATTTAATCAAAGAAGATGACTAGAGTGACCATCCATGTACCAAAAAATTCATTCTTGCATTACATGCATCATTTTTCTTTGCATCACATGCATCAATTTGGTAATGCATTGCATGCATCAATTCATTCATTGCATATCATAAAAATAATCTTGAGATTCTAACGATTGCAACGGTGTGTCCGGTTTCTAAATCAAACCATCAGATCAAAAGATATCGCATGATCAATTTTGCACAGTCCATATGCATTGTGTCTATGAAAAGTCGACCACACACAATTAATTTAAGTTAATTCTGATTGGTTAAAAAATTAAAATTAATTAAATAAGTTTGTGATTGGTGGATAATTAGTGTTTAAATCAGGGTTGCATGCATAGGAATAAAAGGGATTATTGGATAACAATAAAATTGTGAATAATCTAAACTTTATCAAGATTTATTTTAGGGAAAATTACAGTAAACTCATCTGTGGTTAGACTCGTTTTTACTTTGCCTACCCGTGGTTCAAAACTTAACACTTTGCCCACATGAGGTTACTTCCGTTAAGGCTCTGTTACCCACCTTTGCTTTTCGTTTAGAAAACATCTTTTACGATCAAAACATAACATAAAACGAATCAAAAAGTTAGGGTTTGAATTTTTTTGAAAGAGCTTGGATTATGGGGTTTGTGTCTCTATGCAAACAACTGGTCCTCTACTGAAATTCCTTTGAAAAATAATCAAGAAAGAAGGAAGGCAAGAAAGATAGGGCAGAGGCCAACAAGGACAAAGACAACAACACATGTTTCAAGAGTTGAGTTCAAGGGTTTGGTTTTGGGGGTTTGTTAATGGTTATGGGGGCTGTTCTCCTCACTCCTCAGACCTCATGCGTAATCTAATGTAACTGATGGTCTTTTTCTTCCTTCTTCCTACTTCCTAGTTGTACTATTTGGCTATTTGCCATTGTTGTTGTGCTATGGGTTTGGGAATTGGGATTGGGGGGTTAAAGCTTTATCTGCTTGTGCAAGAGCAAGACTACTGGTGTTTCTTCGTATTTTCCTAAAAGCTTCACCAAAAGCTGCCTTTATAATTGTACGACCGCCTACATATGATGATAATGTTAAGCTAGCTATTGTTGTGTTTGTCCAAATAGGTATTTTATTTTTTGTCATAATTGCGTACTTTCTTTCTTAGCAACCAAACAGAGAGTTTTGGAAGAAAGGGGAATAATTTAGAAATGTGAGAGGCGTCACAGAATCAAATGGGTCTTGAGAGAAGTCAGGCAGGCTATGCCGTCGTCTTACAGAATCAAAAAACACAAACACAAGGAAACCAACACCCCCCCCCCCCCCCCCCCCCCCAAAAAAACGAATTTCACACTATATAATCATAATGCTTGGCTTTGTCACCAAAACTTCGCCGCCACAACCACCATACCATCACCATTGTTGTCTTCTAATCAAACTCATCTTCCTTCTCCTCATAGCCACCATCAATGAAGCAACAAAACCCACCCCAAATCGACCCAGCCACCATTGAACCCACGAACGGATTAGCCACCATCATCAACTCACCATCAACGAACCAACCCCATTAACGAATCAGACACCATATCTGACCCATTTGAAGCAAAACCCATATCAAAATTCACACCTACAGCAGCTAAAACAACAAATCCAAAAACCCAAATCCACGAAAATCTCAAACCAAATCCACCATACCTGAACTAAAGTTGAAGCCGAAAGCTTGAAACCTATAACCTATGAAGCACGGGTGCGGCGTTTGGGCCGCCGCACCCGCGTCGGACGCGGCCGGACGCGGCGACGCGCAGGCGACGCCGCTGCCTGCGCGTCCGTGCCGCGTCCGGCAATAAAAACTATTTTTTTTCGGCGCGATTCGGCGCGATTCGCGCCGATTCGCGCCGATACGGCGCCGATTCGGGCCGACGCGCGCGAAATCGTGCCGATTCGGCCCGAATCGGTCAGTATCGGTTAAAATCGGTCCGGCCGAAATCGGCCGATACCGGCCGATACCGGCGAAATCGGCCGATACCGGCCGAAATCTGCCGAAATCTGCCGATATCGGCCGAAATATGCCGGTACCGGCCGAAATCGGCCGGTACCGGCCGAAATTCAAAAAAAAAAAACAACAATAACAACAGGTGCGTATGGCTGGAAAAAAAAAGAAAAAAAAAAAGGTGCAAACGCACCATTTGGAAAAAAACCAAGCCCCAACCCTCTCCCTCTTCATTTTTCTTGAGCCTCTCTCCCACTCTCTACCTTCACTCTTCAGTTAGGCTCTCTCCTATTCTCTGTATTCTAGTTATTATTTACCATTACTCTTAAATTTGGTATATATTTATATAATGTGAAAAAAAGTATGTTTAGCAATATATTAAAAATATAAATAAAAATATTTTAAATAATTTTTTAATCGCCGCACCCCGCCGCACCCGCACCCTACTTTTTCAAAAATTGCCGAGTCCCGCACCCGCTCCCGCACCCGCACCCGAATCCCGAAACGCACCCGTGCTTCATAGCCTATAACCAAACTAAAGCTGAAACCCAGAACCCTTTTCCATCGAAACCTATCAATTTGGAACCCATCGATTCAAAGCTCAAACCAAAATCCAGATGTCTGCTCACCTATTTTGAAGTAATTCGAGCCTATTTCAAAACCCAGCAATTGGAAATCCAGTTAACAAATTCAACCCCTTTTGACATGGTTGGATTTGCTGCTGGGTTGGAATAGATCCTGGAGTGAGAGAGGGAGATTAATTTCTGAGCTTTGGGACAAATCAAAGAGAGAAAAATTCTTGATTGGGGAGGAAGAACCAACAGAGAGAGAGACACAGAATTTTTCTGGAATAGGGAGGAACGAACTGTGAGAGAGAGAAAGAAAAAAAAAAAGAATAATACTTTGCATATATACACAATTATAACTTGTCTGATGTGGATAGTTTCATGGTCAAAATGTGTAAATTTACGCACTTTTTTCTATTATACACTAGCTGGTGTAAATACTCTAAAATAATGTGATGGAAGTACTTTTAGATGTGAAGCTTACACAAATTCAAAATCCTAATTGTTAGAGAGTTTGGCCACGCTACTGAACAATCAAAAAGACAAATTATGATGTCTAGTTGAATCCAGAATTCCAAAGTTTGATAATATTAATTTATCAGTTAAAGATGTTTTGTAGTTTGCAGTCTTTTTGCTAATTATGAAACTTTGAGGGGGGAGATGATACAAAGATAGCTGAAACAAATAGAGATTTTGACAAAAATGTGAGGTTTCTTCTTCTTTTTTTTTTTTAATGCACGTGAGGATCATTGAAACAAATATGAGATTTTGTAATGGTACTAGCGGAGAGATACGTGCAAGGCATGTGCTGCATTTTAAATGAAAATATTAAGATAAAATTTTATTTGAAGAAGTATGAAACCATGTAAAGGCAATGTCCATAAATAAAATATGTATCTTGTGGGGAGTAAAAGGATCCTGATAGGTATATGGGCCTTTGGGCCATACTAAGTAAGGCCGACCTTCCCTTGAGTTTGAAACCTTGTAGTACCTCGGGCCTACTCATGCGCCGAGGACCCGAGGACCATTCCGAGGTTGATTTTACTCTCAAATGGGCATAGAAGAATCAGCAACGTTATCATAAAAGCTCATAAACGACACGACGGAGACCAACGGTTAAGAGGGGTGAACCCCTGGATGTCCTAGAAGCTCCGGTGTTTGAAAAGTACTAAAGGCTGCTGCCTCCACATTAAGACCCTTCACCTACTACCTTAGCCGCATTAATGGGGAAGTGACACCTGAACAGTGGAAGGAAACTTCTGGTTACTATTCCAGGGCACTGAGAGAAGAAATATCTAGGCTAAGGGGTGATGGGGTAACACGTGTATAAAGTATCAAGGGGCTTAGTATTTAGGAAAGACCCAGACAGAAAAAGGGATCTCGAGCTCTCTCTCTCTCTCTCTCTATCTTTTGTAAGAAGAAGAAAAAAGGAAACTTATATATAAGAACAGTCCTCGGCTCATATCCGAGGAGGTAGAATTATAGCATTTCTCTTGGTTCTTGAGTGTTTACAGCCCTTTAGCCCGCACTATATTCCTTAAGCGCTTCTAACCTGGGTTTTACAGCCCACACTCTACAAATTCATATTGTTCAAGGCTCATTGGGCCTGAGCCCATCACTGTTTTAGGGCCAGGTGCAATTGTGCACTTACAATTGGCGCCGTCTGTGGGAAATCTAGTCTAGAAGAGGTAGGGATATCATGGCAGGCTTAGGCGTTCACCATGCAGAGTCGCAGGGATCGCAACCTGAAGATCATTTCGAGCGTCTCGAACGTCGAAGGATCGTGAAGGAAGCGTCCATTCAGAATACCCAAGGCTAGCCATACTCCTGGTGGGGCTAGCAACACTCATGATGATGGTTCTAGAGCCATGCAGGACGAGATTAACCGTTTGAAGAGGAAGTTACGTCGCGCCAGACGTAGGACTTCACCGTCCTTGTCCAGTCTTTCTTCTGATGAAGATGGGGAAGGTCGCTACGACACAGGGACGCGCTCACCCCCCAGCTCAGCGTCCTCTGGTGGGGAGGACGATCAGCCAGCCGCAAGCGCAAAAGGGTTCCTTCTAGGGGCCTAGGCAACGATGCTATGAGCAGGGCGTTGCACCAGCTCTCCAATCTCCGTTTTCGCGGAGGATTGAGAAGGGGAGACTTCCCAGGAGATTTACTCAGCCCACCTTTACCATCTACAATGGCCGGACTGATCCGGTGGAGCACGTGAGCCACTTCAACCAGAGAATGGCCATACACTCTCACAACGAGACGCTGATGTGCAAAGTCTTCCCCTCTAGCTTGGGACCTGTGGCCATGAGGTGGTTCAACGGCCTTAAGTCACGGTCCATAGGTTCATTTGGGGAGTTGACTAGGTCATTCGCCTCGCGGTTATTACTTGTAGCAGAGTCCCTCGGCCATTGGACTCGCTGTTATCCATGACCATGAAAGAAGGAGAGACACTGAAAACATACTCCGATCGTTACTGGGAGATGTTTAACGAGATAGATGGCGACTTCGATGAGGTGGCGTTGAATACATTTAAGGTAGGTCTTCCTACAGACCACGACTTGAGAAAGTCTTTGACGAAAAAACCTGTCCGCAGCGTACGTCGCCTTATGGATCGCATTGATGAGTATAAGAGGGTAGAGGAGGACCAACAGCAAGGAAAGGGGAAGGAGAAGGTTATCCCGCAGGAGAGAAGGGATTTCAGGTCGGACCGATACAATAATAGTAGGCCGAGGAGAGATTATTTCGGACAGTCCAACTCAGCAGCACCTCAAGCTGTAAATACAGTATTCCGAGAGCCAGTACATCAATTACTGGAGAAAGTTCGTAAAGAGCCCTTCTTTAAGTGGCCTGGGAAGATGGCAGGCGACCCTGCGAAGAGGAATCAAAACCTCTTTTGTCAATACCATCAGGATGTGGGCCATACCACCGAGAACTGTGGACCCTTTGGAACCACTTGGAGCAGCTCGTCAGTGAAGGAAAGTTAAAGCAGCATTTGTGTCAGTCTGCCGGGCAGGGCAATCAAGTTGCCTCAAACAATCAGAGGAATAACTCCTCTCGGCCAGCATTGGGAACCATCAATGTCATCTTCGCTGCACCTGGCAGGACAGGGTCAGGCCCGACCAGGGTGATGGCAGTCTCTCATTCTCAGGCCGAGGGGGGAGGTAGTAGGCCGAAGAGGCCGAAGGTCATTTTGCCGGTTTTGGGATTTACCGAGGAGGATAAGGCTGGTACTATTCAGCCCCATGACGATGCCCTCGTGGTCACCCTCAGGATAGGAAATTATGACGTGAGGAGGGTGATGATAGACCAGGGCAGCGGTGCAGATATCATGTACCCTGATCTATTTAAGGGGCTAAGATTGAGGGCGGAAGACCTGACTCCTTATGATTCGCCCCTTATAAGCTTTGAAGGCAGATCCGTGATGCCGAGAGGACAAATTCGTTTGCCCGTCCAATCCGGCTCAGAAACGGTAGAGGTGGATTTCATCGTTGTAGACGCATACTCTCCATATACGGCCATCCTCGCCAGGCCTTGGTTGCATGCGTTGGGGGCTGTCTCCTCTACCTTGCACGTCAAGGTCAAGTTCCCCTCGGGGGAATGTGTTGAGGAAATCCTCGGCAGTCAGTCGGTGGCCAGGCAGTGCATATCAGCTGCAGTATTGCACCAAACGGAGATTGAGCCTTCGGTTTCGTTCACCAGAGGCTTATAGCAGTTAACGTCTCCTGACGCATTGGGAGTGCTGCCAGGAGAGGAAACACGTTGTGAGGAATTAGAGAAGTTCCCAGTGGCCGACGACCCGGAGAGGTTCTTCCAAGTCGGTACACTTTTGCCATACCAGGAGAAGATGGAATTGATAGAATTTTTGAGGAAAAATGTTGACGTCTTTGCGTGGGATCCTTACGAGGCTCCAGGTGTTGATCCGAGTTTCATTTGTCATCACTTGAATGTCAACTCGGCCATTGTCCCAAGAAGGCAGCCACCTCGGCGCTCCTCCAAAGAACATTCCGAGGCCGTGAAGGAAGAGGTGGCCAAGCTTAAGAAGGCTGGGGCTATCAAAGAAGTCTTCTACCCTGAGTGGTTGGCTCATACTGTTGTAGTCAAGAAGAAGAATGGAACGTGGAGGGTATGTGTGGACTTCACGGACCTGAACAAGGCCTGTCCCAAAGATTCGTTCCCCATGCCGCGTAGATCAATTGGTGGATGCCACTGTCGGGCATCCTCGGATGAGCTTTTGGGACGCTTTCCAGGGTTACCATCAGATTCCCCTGGCATTGGAGGATCAAGAGAAGACTGCTTTCATCACTCCAATAGGAAATTACCACTACACGGTCATGCCATTCGGGTTGAAGAATGCTGGGGCTACCTATCAAAGGATGATGACCAGAATGTTTGAACAGCAGATGGGGAAAACCATCGAGGTGTACGTAGACGACATGGTGGTGAAAAGCAAATCAATACTCTCACATATAAAGGATTTGTCTGACACTTTTCAAATTCTAAGAAAGTACAAGTTGCGCCTCAACGCCTCAAAGTGCTCCTTTGGTGTGGGGTCAGGAAAGTTCTTGGGGTATATGATTACACATAGAGGAATAGAGGTAAATCCATCTCAGGTCAAGGCTATCCAGGACTTGCAGTCTCTTCGGAACCCGAAGGAAATTCAAAAGCTAACAGGAATGATAGCCGCTTTGAATCGATTCATATCTCGGTCAGCCATCGCTGTCGTCCTTTCTTCCAGCTGTTGACAAATGGAAAGGGTTTAAGTCCGAGGACTGCGAGTTAGCTTTTCAACAACTCAAGCATTATCTTTCTCGGCCGCCTATTCTCTCTCGTCCGAGGCGCATGAGATTTTATTTGCTTACCTGGCAGTGGCCGTCCACGCGGTCAGCCTGGTCCTGATAAGGGAAGATAACGGAGTGCAAAGACCGGTTTATTACGTTAGCAAATCGCTGGGTGACGCCGAGGTGCGTTATCTACCCTTGGAAAAAGCACTCCTGGCCATTGTTCATGCTACCCGAAAGCTTCCCCATTATTTTCAGTCCCATACAGTGGTCGTGCTGACTCAACTGCCTCTCAAGGCAGTGCTTCGCAGCGCCGACTACTCAGGAAGAATAGCGAAGTGGGGGACCATCCTGGGGGCTTTTGATGTTAAATACAAGCCTCGCACTCGGTGAAGGGTCAGGTCCTCGCTGATTTGGTGGCGGAGTTTTCTGAGCCATTGCTGGAAGAACCTCTAGGAGATTTCCCCGTGGGTGAAAAATCAGTTGGTGTGATCACAGCGACAATATCTCCGACCTGGAAAGTGTATGTGGATGGGGCGGCCAATCAAAGAGGATCTGGTGTTGGACTTGTTCTGATCTCCCCCGAGGAAATTATCTTCGAAAAATCTATGAGATTGGCGTTCTCGGCCACTAATAATGAGGCTGAGTACGAAGCGGTCTTGGTGGGAATGAGAATGGTGCACAGGATGGGTGGGAAGATATCTGCGTCTTCTCGGACTCTCAGCTGGTGGTCGGCCAGGTTATGGGAACCATGGAAGCTAGAGATCCACGAATGCAGGAGTATTTGGCCCAGGTCAAACGTCAGCAAGCTGAGTTTGACTCCTTTGTCTTGGTTCACATCTCTCGGACTGGAAACACTCATGCAGACTCCTTGGCTACGCTGGCAACGACCTCGGCTCAAATTTTACCCAGGGTTATCTTATCGAGGATTTACTAGAACCCACTCTTGTCGCCACCAATGCGCCTCGCATTCATCTCATAAGACCTGGGCATAGTTGGATGGACCCGGTCATATCCTTTCTTAGGAGTGATGTTCTCCCTGAGGACAAATCGGAAGCAGATAAGGTGCGCCGTAAAGCACCACGTTTCTGGTTGTCGAGGATCAGAAGCTATATAAACGGTCCTTTTCAGGACCGTACTTGTTGTGTGTACACCCAGACTCAACCGAAGGGCTTCTGGAAGAACTGCACGAAGGGATTTGTGGCAGCCACACTGGGGGAAGATCCTTGGCCCACAGAGCTTTGACTCAGGGCTACTGGTGGCCCAATATGCAAAGGGAGGCTCAAGATTACGCCAGGAAGTGTGATCAATGTCAGAGGTTCGCCCCCAATATCCATCAACCTGGAGGAGTTCTCAACCCCCTTTCCAGCCCTTGGCCCTTCGCGCAGTGGGGACTAGATATAGTTGGGCCATTTCCGAGGGCCATAGGCAACAAAAGATGGCTTTTAGTGGGAACAGACTATTTCACTAAATGGGTGAGGCCGAGCCCTTGGCAAATATTAGGGATGTTGATTCCAAAAAGTTCATCTGGAAAAATATTGTTACTAGATTCGGCATACCACACACGCTTGTGTCTGACAATGGTGTTCAATTTGATAGCAACGCATTTAGGCAATATTGTGGTGACATGGGTATCATAAACAGGTACTCCACCCCATCCTATCCTCAAGGAAATGGCCAGGCCGAGGCAGTTAACAAGGTCATAGTCAATGGGTTGAAGAAAAGGTTGGATGATGCGAAAGGAAGATGGGTAGAAGAACTCCCTCACGTTTTGTGGACATATCGAACCACACCGCGCAGGTCCACCGGAGAAACGCCATTTTCTATGACTTATGGGGCCGAGGCGGTAATACCTCTGGAATCTGGTTTTCCCACCCTGAAGACGAGTGCTTTTAATACTAAGAGCAACGATGGGCTCTTGGAGACAAGTCTTGATTTACTTGAAGAACGACGTGAGGCAGCTATGGTCCAGATGGCTTACTACCAACAAAAACTTAAACGGGGATATGATGCCCATGTGAAGCTGAGGCCACTGGCACCTGGTGATCTTGTGTTAAGAAAGGTTGTGGGCACCGCTAAGAACCCAGCATGGGGCAAACTAGGACCCAACTGGGAAGGCCCCTATCGTATTATTTCAGTGGCAGGAATAGGATCTTATCGGCTAGCTGATTTAGATGAAAATGTTATACCACGGCCGTGGAATGTAAATAACCTTCGAAGGTATTACTATTAAATAGTTCACGTTGTTTGTACTTATTCAAGAGGTGTGAATGTTTCATGAATTCCCAAGTACAATCTAAGACTCAAACAAAACTTGGTTAAGTGTAGTCCTCGGACCACCAACCTTGTGGAAATTGATGTCTCCTCATTTGTTAAACAGAACCTTAGTTATGCCGGGTCCTCGGACCTCCTACTCTGGGAAAATTAACATTTGAAGTAATAATTCCTAAGAATCAAACAGAAACTTGGTTAAGTGTAGTCCTCGGACCACCAACCTTGTGGAAATTGATGTCTCCTCATTTGTTAAACAGAACCTTAGTTATGCCGGGTCCTCGGACCTCCTACTCTGGGAAAATTAAGATTTGAAGTAATAATTCCTAAGAATCAAACAGAAACTTGGTTAAGTGTAGTCCTCGGACCACCAACCTTGTGGAAATTGATGTCTCCTCATTTGTTAAACAGAACCTTAGTTATGCCGGGTCCTCGGACCTCCTACTCTGGGAAAATTAACATTTGAAGTAATAATTCTAAGACTCAAACAGAAACTGGTTAAGTGTAGTCCTCGGACCACCAACCTTGTGGAAATTGATGTCTCCTCATTTGTTAAACAGAACCTTAGTTATGCCGGGTCCTCGGACCTCCTGCTTTGGGAAAATTAACATTTTTAAATTACCCTTGAATAAATGACCTAAAGGATCAAAAGTAAGGTTGGATCAATCTTGTCCTTGAGCGGAATTTGGTTTAATTAATTCCTTTCGCGGCGAGAAATTGGTACTTTATTGTTTGCATCTTTAAGTTTTAATCAAGTGAGGTAAGGAACATTCGAACTTTACATTCAATCAGAACAGAATCATGCAAGTTGATGAAGTCTACTACTTGGATCATAGACTTGGTCAAAACTATGTCTTGTGTTCTTAGGACGCAGTGCTTTACTGTCCATTAATTCAGATCTAAAATTGTCCCTTCAATTGTAAAGTAAATTTATGTAAAGAACGGTCTTCGGACCTTACATCATACCAATAACAATGCTATATGTTGCAGAGGTTTAGTTGTTGTTTGAAGCTTTTTGTTATTAGAGATGTTTCAAACCATGAGACCTTTTTGTTAAGTCTTTATAATATGCGCATGGCTATGTGGAGGTCATAATAGGATAATCCTGGTGGGGATTTGTTTAACAAACTTTGATAAACAACAAAATGAATGAAGTAAAAACAAACGCAATGCGATTAAAATGTATATAAAATTGTTCTTTGATTAATTACATAACAGCTATTACATTTAAGGGATTAGAATGAGGGTTGAGACTGAGAAGCTTTAATCTCGGCCCTAAGCTTCGGAGGGAGGGTCTATGTGAGAAGTGCTGGGTCCTTCGGTCTTTTTCAGCTCCACTTCAAAAGGAGAAAGAATCTGTTTCCCTTTATCCGCTTCCTTTGCTGGCATGACACTGTGTTCTAGGACTTGGCTAAGATCCTTCTCGGCGTCCCCATCTCCTTCCTTTTCTTTATTGGAACCCAAGGGTTCTGTAGGATCTGGAATTGGCTGTAGGACCGTCTGGGGCAGTTCTGGTAGAGTTGAGTCAGGGGTGGGGGTGGCAGCAGGAGCCTCCTCAATTTCTTGGATTTCCAGGGAATCCAGACATTTTCGGACTTCCTCAACTCCGAGGAGGGGGAATTCCACTGCGTTTAGGGCTTCCCCCAAACCTTCTGGCAATATTCGCGACACAAGGCCGCGAAGGCCTCGGTCAGCTGCCCCTCGGCGTTGGCCACCCCTTCCTCATAGCTTGCTTGTTTGGCGGCTTGTAAGGAGCGTTGAAATGTGCTGGCTTCTCTCTTCAGCAGCGCAATTTCCTTCTCCAAATCCGAGCGTTCCCTTTGAGCTCGGGAAATCTCATCATCTTTTTCATGGAGGAGCTTGCGCTGCCCTTCTATTTGGGTCTCCATGGTTTTGAGATTTGACCTAGCACCATCTCTCTCCCTCTTTACGTTTAGTTACCTCCAGGACAAGCTTCTCGTTTTCGGCAAGGGCTGTCCCCAGAGACTTCTCAGTCTCCAACCTGACCTCCTGCTCGGCCCTAGCCTTCTTCCGAGTGTCTTCAATAAACTTTTCAGCTACGAAGACCTCCTGAACAGCCTGCAATGAAATATGATGGGGTCAAACACAACAAAAACTTGTAAATATTGTTAAAAACAAATTCCTCATGAGAGGGGAAAACTTACCAGCGCCAGGTCTCTCTTCAGAGCAAGGAAAAGCTGTGGCTGACTCATTTTTTCAAGGACTCCATGTCCTTGGGCAGCAAAAGAGGGCGCTCCAACACCTCGGCCAAGTGATGGGCATGGCCATGTTGAACCGCCCTTATACTGGACTGGCAGGAGATAGGAGCGCCATCCAGCTTCAGGTCAGGGGACCAGGTGGCCGGTGCCCTGCGCACATCGGCTACTACCCCAATCTCCCCGCTCTCTACTGAACGGGCTCTTCCCTTGCCTTTGTCCTGCTTTTGCTGCTGAGCCGGTGGAGGTTGGTTGCGTGGTTTCTTGGGGCCCTATTGGTTGCCCCTTCATCTTCCCCCTTTCTTTTCTTCTTGGGGTCCTCGGCTGGAACCTTTGGCTCAGCTGGAGGGGGGGGAAGTGGCAAAGTTTGAGGGACTTGTGTTGTCCCTTTTTCTTTGCTGTGACTCTTGCAGCTCTGTCAACGAGAAGGTCTTTCATTCTGTCCATGGTGTCCTCGGATTCGACCTCTGGGAGTGCAACTACAAGACCAGCAATTCCCGAAGCCTCGGCAGTATCTTCCTCCTCGTCAGAAAGCACGACAAACTGGTTCCCTCGAGGTTCGTGGTATTCTTCGAGTTGGAACTGGTCTATCTCGTCGTCTAACGTATGGGAGGAAGAGACCTGCTCTTCTGGGATAGCAGCTACCTCGGAGTGGACGGCGAGGGGAATGGCCGCTACGGTTGTAGGTATAGAATGGTTTGAGGGGTGTCTGGGAGGTCTGGTCGTCCAGAAAGTTCGGCCGGGCTACGTTGATCCTCCTTCGTCTTCGGTCACCGGCTATTATGCGTTGTCTATCTCCTGGAAGTCCGAGGAGATGGGATCGTATCCAAGGATCAGGTGAGCGCTCGGAGCTGTCGGTCTGCGCTAACAAACACCTCGGATCGAAGTATCCGTTTAAGTCGGCAACGTTGCAAAGACTCAAACGAGGGCGCACGTTTCGCTTATCTGCAAGAAAGGATGAAAGATTAAACAACTGTGACCAGATTCACACAACAAGAGATAAAGATAAACAATAAAATATATCTAAATATTTTTTGTTAGTGTTGAGGGAGTTTTTGGGTAGGGAGGTTAATCCTCAGGTGTCGCACCTGGATCCCCCTACTGTACTGGGCAGTGGAGACCGTCGTGCCAGTTTCCAGAGACGATCAGGTAGTCGTCCTTCATGCCTTTGTTGGACTTGGGCAAACAGGAGATTAACCTAACGACACTGGACCGGGACTTAATATAATAGCCTACGTTGGATAGTTTGTGGGATTCGTACAGAAAAACGACATCGTGCCATGTGAGGTTTAAACCCATTTGTTCATTTAAGGCATCGACGCTACCCAACACTCTAAAGACATTGGGAAGCATTGGTCGGGACACAACCGATGGTTGCGAAGATATTCCCTCATTACATTTTCATTGGGAGGGTCATCCCGCCTTCTATAAAGGCTATCATTGGGATTATGACCTCTCCCTCCTTCCTAGAGTTAGCCACGGCCTCCGCCGGGCAATACTTTAGGCCTACGTCACCGGGAATGTGGTATTTGGCTCTGAAGCCTTCCATTCCGGCGGCAGTATCAAAGACACTTAAATCTACCCATAGAAAAGAACGAAAGGTTGGACTCTAAAGAATAAGTGTCTACTAGGACAGCCGAGGACAAAGTCCGAGGATAAAAGGTTAAGAATGAAATAAGTGGTGAGTAAGAACTTACGGAGTTTGAGGATGTGCAATTTCCACGGTTTTCTGAAGGTGAAATATGATTGTTGATGTTTTGATGGGATTAGTCTCTGGCAAATTAAATGAAGGCGCAGGTTCCCAAAGCGTCACGACGTGCGGAATGGCGGCCTCGAAATTAGTTTTACCCCGCCCAATTTTCGTGGGGTAATAAGGGCCGTTGGATGCCCATCTCACCGTTGAACGTGGGGACAGAGTGTAACTTACAGTAATAAATGCGCGCGTTTTGAAAATAAAACCGCCAATTGGCATCCTCTGGTATGCGAAACGGTTTCCACACGTGCAATCACTCGTGAAGTGTGCAGAATAAGTTCTCTTCGGATCAAAACTCTATTTTTCTCCTCGGACTTCGAAAATTAGAATTTTGAGGGGCTATTGTGGGGAGTAAAAGGATCCTGATAGGTATATGGGCCTTTGGGCCATACTAAGTAAGGCCGACCTACCCTTGAGTTTGAAACCTTGTAGTACCTCGGGCCTACTCATGCGCCGAGGACCCGAGGACCATTCCGAGGTTGATTTTACTCTCAGATGGGCATAGAAGAATCAGCAACGTTATCATAAAAGCTCATAAACGACACGACGGAGACCAACGGTTAAGAGGGGTGAACCCCTGGATGTCCTAGAAGCTCCGGTGTTTGAAAAGTACTAAAGGCTGCTGCCTCCACATTAAAGACCCTTCACCTACTACCTTAGCCGCATTAATGGGGAAGTGACACCTGAACAGTGGAAGGGAAACTTCTGGTTACTATTCAAGGGCACTGAGAGAAGAAATATCTAGGCTAAGGGGTGGATGGGGTAACACGTGTATAAAGCATCAAGGGGCTTAGTATTTAAGGAAAGACCCAGAACAGAAAAAGGGATCTCGAGCTCTCTCTCTCTCTCTCTCTCTCTCTCTCTATCTTTTGTAAGAAGAAGAAAAAAGGAAACTTATATATAAGAACAGTCCTCGGCTCATATCCGAGGAGGTAGAATTATAGCATTTCTCTTGGTTCTTGAGTGTTTACAGCCCTTTAGCCCGCACTATATTCCTTAAGCGCTTCTAACCTGGGTTTTACAGCCCACACTCTACAAATTCATATTGTTCAAGGCTCATTGGGCCTGAGCCCATCACTGTTTTAGGGCCAGGTGCAATTGTGCACTTACATATCTCATAATGTTAATCTCATTCTATAAGAATTTTGGTTACGTAAAGTTAGAATAGTCATTTCACATACGAATATCTATTTTGCTATAAAAGTTTCTTCGTACATAATTGCTAAAGACAATATCCACTTACTAAAAACTTTTTAAAATGATGTTGAATATTATTATCTTCCAATAATAATCAATTGAATTTTGCTAAAAAATTGTCACAATATTTAATTTTTTACAATAAATAATGTCATATTCTACAATTGAAGCCCTTTATCTAATACTTGCAATCATCCACAATGAAATTTTTGTTTTATTCATACTTTTTGTTTATCTTTACATTTTATGAGCATGGGTGTGATGTTTAGCTTACTTACTTTTTAATGAAATCCCATTTTAAGCAATTTTTTTTTAATATATATATATATATAATACATATAATATATATATATATAAAATAAAGGCAGTGTCATCGAATTTTCCATTGGCGAAAATCATATGTCTAGAATATTTAAATCCAACAAATTAATATTCTTTAGGTAACAAATAAAACATCCTATATCACAATTCCAACTTTCTAAGTATTACTACCACATCTAACTCAAAATACGTAAAGAAAATTTTTGGGATATTAAAATTTATCATGGTTGTATATTAGACATTATAAAACGGAATATTTTATAAATCATAAAATTTTAATAGGGTTTAATTGAGAGAGTAAAGTATGGGGTATTTGCTTGTTTCCAAAACATTAGGGGGAAAGTTGCTTGATTTTTAAGTGTAGGGGGGGTTGGAGGTGGAAATTGTGAACTATCCCAAACATAAAATATAGAAAGTGTTTTTTTCCCTAAAGTTTGTTTGTTTATTTGTTTTTTTTTCTTTTTTGAAAATCCGTTTTTTTTTTTTAGCATAAAAAACTGTGTTCTTTTAAAATAAAAAACTTAAAACGGCATATTAAAAAAAGAAGTAAAAATACGAATAGTTAACCCAAGAAAATTGTGTGTGAAATAGTGAATTTTAGCTCATTAAAATAAAAAACAAAAATCTAGAAATACAAAAAAAATGTCACAACATTTTCACAAGACCTTTATTTTTTTCCAGTGTTGATTCTAGTATGATATTTTTATTATTTTATTTTAACCTATAAGGACCTAACACCTTAAAAATTGAGAAAATATTGTGACAATTTCTTGTGTCAATATTATATTATTTTAAAACTAAAAAAAATAACATGGTACGTAACTCATATATATATATAAGGCAATGTCAAAGTTTCAAACCAAACCTGAGCATTTAAAAAAAAAAAAAAAAAAAATTTATCACCGCACATCCTTAGCGCGATAGTCACTCTACAAGTATAAGTGTTTGTAGAGTGTGGGGGGTAAGAGCTGGGATTCAAGTCTCCAGGAGGGAGTTTTACACACATATACACTTAAATTAGGTTAGAGTAGAAATTCTATCTTGTATCAAAAAAAATTTCACAAAAAAAATAAATAAAAAGTGTCAAATGGTGAGTTTTGCGGTTTTGCCTTAGTGATTAATGTTACTGTTGAAAACCTATGGGCTCTTTAAACATACATACATACATACATACATACATATATATATATATAATATATATATATATATATTATATATATATAAAAGGAACTTTCTACCAAAAAAATAAAAGATATAAGGAACCAAAAAATCAGAAACAAAAACACAAACATGAAGCTCAAATAAAAAAATAGAAAGATATATGCCAGCTCATTAGTAGCTAGTGTCCAAAACTTACCTAAACCAAAAATGACAGACATTGGCTCTTTTTATATATAGAGACTGATATTATTTTTTATTTATCAATAATAACTTATTATCATTTATAATTTGTTATAAAATTAATGTAAAAATGTTACGAACTTAGCATTTTTTTTATTGGATCTATAAGAACTGAGACCTCAACAATTGTAATAATATTGTGATAACAAGTGTTACAAAATTTTCACAAAAACATTTATTTTTAGTTGTAATTAGTTACAGTCTCATATTTTATTTCAACCTATAAGAAATTGATACCTGAATAATTATGAAAATATTGTGAAATTTGTTGTGTCAATATATTAATATTCATGACAACTCATATAATTTTACCCAAAAAAAACAACTCATATATATATTCATGGCGTGACTGAAAAAAAAAAAAAAAAAGGCGAGTTTTGCTCACCAATTGACTAAACCAAGTTTACTATAAAAAGAGACATTGCCTTTTTCTATATAGTTAGAAGAACAGGTTCAAATCTACTGCTTGAAATTTAGAATTTTTTTTTTCTTCCTTTTTTTTCTTTTTGGATAGATAAAATAAACTTAAATCTATTCTATCCACTTCATAACGGTTGGTTTTTGTCATCATATCAAGATGGAAATTGAATTTTTTTTCTTTTTTGTACGTGAGATTCAAACTCAAGTAATCTCTTTTCCAACTATAACATACTAGGCCAATTCAGTTACTCAAAACACACATGAAAGGTTTGAGTACAAGCCGCTAAAGAATTAAAATCAAAGTTGGTATGTAGTATATATCTTTTTAAGACATTGCCTATTTGCCAATAATTAAATGGAAGTCTTAAGGCATCAAATAAACAAATTAATGGGCTCTAAGAGTACCTGATATTTTTGTCCAAAAAAACAGAGGGAGTATCCTGATATGGGCTAAACTACTGGGCCTTAATGTCAGGCTTTGATACCTGAAACGTAAGTGGTTTACAATTAGAACTTGGGCTTAGTATTTGGTGGGTCATGCCAAAAGTACAAGTGAAGCTCACGCTCTAGTCAGTAAGTTGCATGTTGGGTTGGGTCATTCCCAAGCCCAATAATACGGAACATTTCGAAGTCTACGGGGTGTAGACGAGTAAGGTGGAGGGTTTTTTCATTCTAACCTAACACATTACATGTGTAGAGTCAATTCAGCTCAAACTATGTGAGTTAATTTAGGTTGGATCAAGCTAATGATTTTTTTTTTTTTTTTTTGTGAGCTTCATTAACTATTGAACAATTTTTTTAATAAATTATTATAATTCACATATTATACCTAAATTATATTACAAATTTCCAAATTCATCAAGACTATATGTGTGTGTGTTTGGTTTCCCAGAGCCCAAAAGAAGAAAAAAATATAGATATAGTTTTTTTTTTTAATTAAGAATGAAGATTTTTTTTTCAAGGATTAACATGTATACTTATTAGACCATTAACACGTATACTAATTACATAACTCATGGGGTTCAAGGATTGCCAAGTAATTATAGTATTTATCAATTGTGGTTTGACCCACCTCTCCCTCCCCACTATCTAACTAGTAACTACTGTGGGGGGCAAAATTGCTTAAATACACATTTAGGCATTGAGCCTAGTTTATTGGTATAATTCTGTTCAATCAGAGTTTTCGAGGCCCACAGGCCAATTCACGCTACAAGGGGCAGAGGAGTTGTCCGAGGTGGAGTATCTCCTCAGACGAGCCCAGTAGAGGCCATGGGACATGCTAAAGGATTTAAAGACAGAATTCTGGAAGATCTGTTAGGTAAAGGCGTGATCCAAGCACTCGTTAAAAGGAGGAACGTGCGAGAAATATTTGAGGAAAAAAGCTGCTACCACCACATTAAAGGCCTTGCATCTACCTTCTTGGCCGCATTAATGGAGAGATGACCTCTAAGTAGTAATATTCAACCTTCCAGCTATTATTTGAAGACTTTAAGAAGGTGGTGGATGGGACAAGTATCTATGAGGAAAATCTGTGCTACACGTGGGAGAGAAAGAAAAGAAGAAGATGGATATAAGAGGACAGGAGAGGTATGAAGAGAGGGAGGGGACGAAAAAATTGAAGACCAATTGTAATCTTTTGCTTAAAGAGATAAAGGCAATACACATGGTCCTCGGCTTACATCCGAGGAAATTTTTTGTCATATTCATCTATTATTTGCATAGATTACGGCATTCTAGCCTGTTTATCAACTTTCCAATATCCTTAACTTAGATTTCAAACCCATACTCTATAAATTTCATTGTATAAGACTCTTTGGGACTGAGTCCATCTAGTGATTGGACCGGGTACAAATTGTGCACTTACAATTGACGCCATCTATGGGGATCTAGTGTTGAAGGAATTGGAACATCATGGCAGGCTTAGGTTCGCATCATGCAGAGTCTCAAGGGTCCTAGCACAAAGATCATTTTAAGCGTCTTGAGTGTCGAAGGAAGTGTGCATACAATACACCGTAATGTAAGCCATTCGCGTGGTGGAAACAGGGCCACCTATGAGGATGATGCCAAGGCCATGCAGAGGGAGATTGACCACCTTAAGAAAAAGCTATGCCGTGTCAGACAAAGGCAGGCTTCACCTCCGTCCAATCATCCTCTAGGGAGTCCTAGGGAAGCAGTTACAGTCCAAGGTTCAAGACTCCCCCTAGCGAAACCTTCTCTTACGAGAAGGATGAGCTACCAAGTCGTAGGCATAAGAAGTTTCCCTCCAAGGGCTTGGAAAAAGATGCTATGAGCCGGGCGTTGCACCAACTCTCCAAGTCACACTTCTCACGCAGGATCGAGAAGGGAAGGCTCCTACGGTGGTTCACTCAACCCACCTTCACCATCTATAATGGCAGGACAGACCCAGTCAAACACGTGAGCCATTTTAATCAGAGGATGGCGATACATTCTCAGAACGAAACCTTGATGTGTAAAGTCTTTCCCTCTAGCTCGGGACCTGTTGCTATAAGATGGTTTAACGGACTAAAGCCGAGGTCTGTTGATTCTTTTATGGAACTCACTAGGGCATTCACGTCTCGATTCATCACATGCAGCAGAGTCCCTCGGCCTTTGGACTCATTGTTATCCATGGCCATGAGGGAGGGTGAGACTTTGAAAATATACTTTGACAGATACTGGGAGATGTTTAATGAAACCGATGGAGATTTTGACGAGGTGGCGATTAACACTTTTAAAGTAGGCCTCCCAACTAATCATGACTTAAGGAAATCTCTAACTAAAATGCCTGTGCGGAGTGTACGTCTGCTAATGGATCACATTGATGAGTATAAAAGGGCTGAGGAAGACCAACAATAAGGTAAGGGTAAGGTGAAAGTTATCCCTCAGGAGAGGAAGAATTTCACGTCGGAGAGGTACCATAACAATAAGCTAAGGAGAGATTACTCAAGGCAATCTGCTTCAACCAATCCTCAAGTAGTTAATACTGTATTCCGAGAACCGATGCACCAACTGTTGGAGAAAGTACGCAAGGAACCCTATTTCAAGTGGCCTAGTAAGATGGCGGGGGACCCTGGGAAACGGAATCAGAACCTTTTTTGCCAGTATCATTAGGATGTAGGTCATACTACTGAGAATTATCGGAAACTTTGGAACCATTTAGAGTAGCTTGTTAGTGAGGAAAAATTGAAGCAACACCTGTATTAGCCCAAAGGATAAGGAAATTGTTTGGGTTTAAATAATCAAAAGAACAACCCATCTCGACTGCCCTTAGAAACGATTAATGTCATCTTCGCTGCACCTGGCAGAACTGGTTCCTGTCCTACAAGAGTGATGGTGGTGTCACATTCTCAAGCTGAGGAGTCTGGTTCGAGGCCGAAGAGGATCAAAGGGAGTACTCCCATTTTGGGATTCTCTGATGAGGATAAAGTTGAGACCATTCAACCACATGACGATGCCCTGGTGGTCACATTAAGGATAGGGAATTATGACGTTAGGAAAGTGCTAGTTAATGAGGGTAGTGGTGCGAATATTATGTACCCTGACTTATTCAGGGGGCTTAACTTAGAGCCGGTGGATCTCACTCCCTATGATTCGTCGTTGATAGGCTTTGAAGAGAAGGCTATCATACCAAAGGGACAAATTCGTTTGCTCGTACAATCGAGCCCGAAAATAGTTGATGTAGATTTCTTTGTGGTTGACGCATATTCTCCATACACGGCCATCGTCACAAGGCCTTGGCTGCATGCTTTGGGTGCTATCTCTTCGACTTTACATGTTAAAGTGAAATTTCCCTTGGGTGGATTGATTGAAGAAATTCTTGGGAGCCAATCAGTAGCAAGGTAATGCATATCGGCCATAATGTTGCATCAAGCCGAATCAGAATCCTTGACCTCGGTTGTGGAAGACTTATAGCAATTAACAACTCTGGATGCGTCCGTTGCGATGACAGCAGAGGAGGCCACGTGTGAAGAGTTAGAAAGATTTCTCATAAATGATGACCCCGAAAGGTTCTTTCAAGTTGGGATACGGCTACCACATCAAGGGAAGATGAAATTAGTGATGTTTTTGAAAAAAAATATCGATGTTTTCGCATGGGATCCCTACAAGTCTCCGGGGGTTGACTCAAGTTTCATTTGTCATCATTTGAACGTCAATCCTGCCATTATTCCTAGGAGGCAACCACCTCGGCGTTCTTCAAAAGAACATGTCGAGGCCGTCAAGGAAGAGGTGCTCAAGCTTAAAAGGGCTGGGGTTATTAAAGAAGTTTTCTACCCAGAATGGTTGACGCACACTGTCGTAGTAAAAAAGAAGAGCGAAAAATGGAGAGTATGTGTGGACTTCACAGACCTGAACAAAGCTTGCCCAAAAGGCTCATTCCCGATGCCTCGCATCAATCAGCTAGTGAATGCTACGGTTGGACATCCTCGAATGAGTTTTTTAGATGCCTTTCAAGGTTATCACCATATACCTTTGGCGTTGGGTGATCAGGAGAAGACTGCTTTCATTACTCCTACAGGGAATTATCACTATAAAGTGATGTCATTCGGTTTGAAAAATGCAGGGGCTACTTACCAAAGAATGATGACCAGGATGTTTGAGTCGCAGCTTGGGAAAACTATTGAGGTATATGTGGATGATATGGTAGTGAAGAGTAAGACAGTACCTATGCATGTGAAAGATTTGGACAACACCTTTCAAACACTTAGGAAGTATAAGTAGGGTCTTAACGCCTCTAAGTGCTCTTTTGGGGTGGGCTCTGGAAAGTTCCTAGGCTACATGATGACTCATAGAGGAATAGAGGTAAATCCGACATAAGTCAAAGCCATTCAGGGCTTGCAACCACCTCTAAATCCCAAGGAAGTTCAGATATTGACCAAGATAACTGCTGCTCTCAGTAGGTTTATCTCTTGGTCCGCTGATAGGTGTAGACCTTTTTTTCCAATTGTTAAATAAGTGAAAAGGGTTCCAATGGTCCGAGGAGTGCGCTTTAGCTTTTCAGCAACTTAAAAAATATCTTTCTAGGCCACCCATCATGTCTCTGCTGGAGGTCGATGAGATCCTGTTTGCATACCTAGCTGTAGCTATTCATGCAATCGGCTTGGTTCTGATAAAGGACGACGGTGGAGTACAGAGACCGGTTTATTATGTTAGCAAATCTTTGAATGAAGCTGAGGTGTGTTATTTGCCTTTGGAGAAGGCAATTCTGGCCGTAATCCATGCTACACGAAAGCTTCCTCACTACTTTCAATCCCACACCGTCGTGATTTTAACTCAACTTCCTCTCAAGTTAGTATTGCGATATGCTGGCTACTCAGGGAGGGTAGCCAAGTGGGGAACTATTCTAGGAGCCTTCGATGTCAAATATATGTCGTGCACCTCTGTGAAGGGCCAGGTCCTCGCTGATTTGGTGGCAGAGTTCACCGAACCATCATTAGAAGAAACTACAAAGGAATTGCACATGGATGAAAAATCAGTTGGCATGATCACATGCAAAGAGCCTCTAATTTGGAAAGTGTATGTTGATAGGGCAGTTAATCAAAGAGGATCAGGCGTTGGACTTTTTTTGGTACCCCTTGAGGGAATTACCTTTGAAAAATCCTTAAGATTAGCGTTCTCAGCTACTAATAACAAGGCTGAGTACAAAGTTGTCTTAGTTGGTAGGGATATGGTCCAGAGAATGGGGGGAAAGTCAGTTCATATGTCCTCGGATTCTCAGTTAGTCGTGGGCCAAGTGCTGGGAACTATAGAGGCTAGGGATCCGAGAATGCAAGAATACCTGACTAAGGTCAAATGTTTACAATCCAAGTTTGATTCTTTCATCCTTACACATGTTTCTAGAAATGAAAACACGCATGCAAACTCGTTGGCCACTTTGGCGACATTCTCGACTCAATGTCTGCCTAGAATTATGCTCTTCGAAGACTTGCTCAAACCAACTTTAACCACCGCAAGTGTCGTTCGTATCCATCTGATAAAGTTCAGACCAAGCTGGATGGACCCCATAGTTTCTTTTCTAAAAAGCGATGTTCTGCCCGAGGAGAAGTCTGAAACAGATAAAATTCGTCGAAAGGCACCTTGATTCTGGTTGTCTGAGGATCAGAAGCTGTATAAACACTCTTTTTCTGGACCATACCTGCTATGTGTACACCCTGAAGCGACGGAGGCACTTTTGGAAGAATTGCACGAGGGAATTTGTGGAAGTCACACTAGGGGGAGATCCATCGCCCATAGAGATTTGACTCAGGGATATTGGTGGCCCAATATGCAGAGAGAAGCTTAGGACTACGCAAGAAAATGTGACCAATGCCACAGGTTTGCCCCCTAATATTCATCAGCCTGGTAGTGTCCTTAATCCTTTGTCTAGTCCTTGGCCATTCGCTCAATGGGGACTGGATATAGTTAGGCCTTCTTTAAGGGCCGTGGGAAACAAAAGGTGGCTACTTGTGGAGACTGATTACTTCACCAAGTGGGTTTAAGATGAGCTTTTATCAAATATTAGGAATGTGGACACCAAGAAATTTATCTAAAAGAATATTATCACTAGATTTGGGGTACCTCATACACTTATTTTAGATAATAGCGTGCAATTTAATAGTAAAGCTTTCAGGAAATATTGTAATGACTTGGGCATCACAAATAGATACTCCACTCCAGCTTATCCTTAGGGAAATGGTCAAGCCGAGACCGTTAACAAAGTTATAGTCAGTGGACTTGAGAAGAGGCTGGATGACACAAAAGGTAGATGGGTAAAGGAATTGTCACGTTGTGAAGATCCACGGGAGAAACACCCTTCTCCATGACTTACAAGGTTGAGGCGGTGATACCTTTGGAATCTGGGTGCCCCACATTAAGGACGAGTTCTTTCAGCCCGAAAAATAACGATGGCCTCCTAGAGACAAGTCTGGATCTAGTTGAGGAATGGGGAGAGGCCGTCATGGTCCAACTGGCTTATTATCAGCAGAAGCTCAAACGAGGATATGATGCTCATGTGAAACTAAGGCCACTAGTGCCTGGGGATTCGGTCTTAAGGAAAATAATGGGTACTTCCAAGAATCCAGCGTGGGGAAAGTTAGCACCAACTTGGGAAGGACCATACCGAATTATTTCTGTAGCGGGCATAGGGTCATATGGTTTTGCCGATCTAGATGAAAAAAATTGTACAACGCCCTTGAAATGTAAATAACCTATGAAGGTATTACTATTAAGGAAAAGCACTTTTTGTTTCTCAATTATCATTATGTAATATTTTGGATTTGTTATTTCGATCCATTTATTGTAAGTATCAAACAGAAACTTGGTCATGTTTGGTCCTCAGACCACGTACCTTGTGGAAATTGGTATCTTATTGAATGTTAAATAGAACCTTAGTTATGTTGGGTCCTCAAACCTTCTACTTTGGAAAAATTAACATTTCGCTCTATTTATTGTAAGTATCAAACAGAAACTTGGTCATGTTTGGTCCTCGGACCACGTACCTTGTGGAAATTGGTATCTTATTGAATGTTAAACAGAACCTTAATTATGTAGGGTCCTCGGACCTTCTACTCTGGAAAAATTAACATTTCGATCTATTTATTGTAAGTATCAAATAAAAACTTGGTCATGTTTGGTCCTCAAACCACGTACCTTGTGGAATTTGGTATCTTATTGAATGTTAAACAGAACCTTAGTTACGTCGGGCCCTCGGACCTTCTACTTTGAAAAATTAACATTTCAATCTATTTATTGTAAGTATCAAATAGAAACTTGGTCATGTTTGGTCCTCGGACCACGTACCTTGTGAAAATTAGTATCTTATTGAATGTTAAACAGAACCTTAGTTATGTCGGATCCTCGGACCTTTTACTTTGGGAAAATTCACATTTCGATTTATTATTATAAGTATCAAACAAAAACTTGGTCATGTTTGGTCCTCAGACCACGTACCTTGTGGAAATTGATATCTTATTGAATGTTAAACAGAACCTTAGTTACATTGGGTCTTCGGACCTTCTACTTTGGAAAAATTAATATTTTGATCTATTTATTGTAAGTATCAAATAGAAACTTGATCATGTTTGGTCCTCGGACCACGTACCTTGTGGAATTGGTATCTTATTGAATGTTAAACAGAACCTTAGTTACGTCGGGTCCTCGGACCTTCCACTTTGGGAAAATTAACATTTTGGTTCATTATGCTAAGCATCAAATAAAAATCAAGTCCTGTTGTTACATGCCTCAATGCGAAATGACGTATTGACAAACCATGGTAAGTTTGATACTTTGCTTTATGTCTTGAATTAAGTGTCGAGTTAATTTTTAGATTATGTGTTGTCGAATTTTAGATATTATCATCTATGCATGTAATTTACAGTAAGATAAACGAAATTAGCATGTTACTATTGGAAATTGGAAATCAATTGAAAAAACAACCTTTCAAACTGCTCGTTGATTCTGTCAAGAAATACATCAGAAATAAAATTCAAAAATAAGAAGGTTAAAGTAAAAGTTCCGATATACAAAACTCATTACATATGGAAAAGGGACCCTAACTGGTCTAAGCCTCAAGCTTTGGTGGAAGGGTCTTGCAGGGACATGCTGGCACCCCCTTTTGCTTTGTTGTCCTCCTCTATTTGTTTGAGCTCCACCTTAAAAGAGGTTTGGATTTGTTTTCCTTTGTCCTTCGCCGCTTGTGGAGGAATGTTGGGCTCGGCGTCCATGCCCGAAAGCTTCTCAGCTTCCCCATCCTGCTCCTTCTCTTTATCGGAACAAGCAAGTTCCTTAGGAATTGGGGTGGGTTCTTAAATCATGGACAGCTGTGTAATAGGCACTATCTTAGGGGTAGATGTGGCAGGAGAAAGTTCCTTGATCACTTGAATGTCCCGAGGGATCCAAATGTTCTCAGGCTTCCTCAATTCAGAGATGGTAGGAATTCTTGCCACATTCAGAGCTTCTGCCCATACTTGTTGGCAACATTCCCTACATAGCTCAGCCAACTCCTCTATCAGTTGACCTTCTGTTGCCTCCACCCCTTCATTGTAAGCAGCCTTCTTGACAGCCTCCATGCTTTCCTTGAGGGCACGAACCTCCTCATTCGCTTGAGCAAGCTCTTTCTTTAAATTAGAATTTTCTTGTTGAGCTTTGGACAAGTCCTCATCCTTTTGGCGTAGGAGTTTGCATTACCCCTCCACTTGAGTTCTAATCGTCTTAAGGCTAGCCTCGACACCATTTCTCCCCCTTTTTTCATCTGCCAATTGCTTGGTCAAATTCTCATTCTCCACTAGAGCTTGGCCTAACGCCTTCTCGGTCTCCATTCTGACTTTGAATTCAGCCGTAGCCTTCTTCCTAGAATCCTCCATCCACTTTTCTACAGCAAAACCTTCTTGTATAGCCTACATAGAAGTGTCGAACAAGTGTACTATTATCGAAGCAAAGATTAAAGTGTGTACGAATGACTATATACTAGAGTACATTGACAGCAGTGATATGGGGATGATAGAGGACACTCACCAAAGCCAAGTTCCTTTTCAGGGAAAGGAAGAGATGTGGCTGACTCATGTTGTTTAGGGCTTCCATGTCATTCGGTAGAAGAAGAGGTTGCTCCAATGCGTCAGCCAGGTGATGAGCATGTCCTTGTTGGAATTCCCTAATGCTGGACTGGCAGGAAATGGGAGCCTTATCTAGCCTCAGCGCTAGAGACCAGTTGGCCTTCGAGCGGCGTACCTCAGCCAAGTCTCCACTCTCTACTGAAGAGGCACGTCCCTTACCTTTGCCTACCTTTTGTTGTTGTTGTTGCCGCTTTAGTTTCTTCTGCCTCTCCATATCTGCCTCCTCGGCCTCGTTTTTCCTCTTCTTCTTAGGCTCCGAAATAGGAATCTTAGGATCAGAGGGAGGAGGTGGTGGTGGCAGAGGGGGAGGGGCCTGTGACTCAACCTCGCCCTTTTCAGAGGCCTTTTTGCCCTTCATAGACATCAGCTTCCTAAGAGTAGACAGGTCGTCTTCCTCGGAGCTAGAGTCGGGTTTTGCTATTATTAAACCCTTTATGCAAGAAGTTTCTGCAAGCACGTGCTCTTCGTCTAAGAGGATGACGAGTTAATCCTCTCGAGGTCTCTCAACTTCCTCAAGGCGAAACTGTTCAATTTCCTCGTCAAGCGATCGTTGTGAAGATGACGGTTTTTCTTGGATGGCTGTCGTCTAGGAATGCACTGAGAAAGGAACTGCAGCGATGGGGCGAGAATACAATATGATGAAGGGGTCATCTGGGAGTTCGTGGTTAGAAAGGAAGCCTCATCGTGAAATATCTATCCTTTTGCGCCGTTGGTCTCCTGCGGTGATCGTGTTGTCAATCTCTTGAAAATTGTTTGATAAAGGATCGTATCCTAATATCAGGTGGGCTGCTCTCACTTGTAGGTCTGCACTAACAAACACTTCAGATCGAAGAACGCAATTGAGGTCCGCGACGCTGCAAAGACTTAAATGCAGCCGTACGTGTTGTTTATCTGTGAAAAGCATCCGAGGAGACGAGCATGGTTAGATCAGCAATGAATATCAAAGAAAGGTGTAGTAATATGCAATGTAACCAAAAAGGGTAAAGTTAATGGGACTAAGTCACAAGTTAGGGAATCTAACTCCTATAGAGTCACACTTAGGTCTCCCCATTCGACTGGGCAGTGAGGACCGTCAAACCAATTTCTCGAGGCGATAAGATAGTCATCTTTCATGCCTTTGTTGGATTTGGGAAGATAGGATATGAGCCTAACAATGCTAGATCTGGATTTAAGGTAATATCCTACGCCTTTAAGTTTTTGGCACTCGTACATGTAAACGACGTCGTGCCATGTGAAGTTCAAACCCATTTGTTCATTTAAAGCGTCGACACAATCTAAGACTCTAAACACATTTAGTGTGCACTGATTTGGACATAACCTATAGTTACGTAGTTATTCTCTGGTTATGTTTCTCATATGAAGGGTCATCCCACCTTCTAGGAATGCGATGATGGGGATGATAACTTCTCCCTCTCTTCTAGCGTTACCTATGGCTTCTACTGGGCAATATCTCAAGCTTACATCTTGGGGAATATGATATTTGGCCCGAAAAACCTCCATATCGGCGTCGGTATCTACTAAACACTTAAATCTACCCATTTGGTGAGAGTGAGAATGAAAGTTTACAGAAGGGGAAAGGTGGGGTCTAGTCGGTGGCCGAGGACAAAAGCCGAGGAGAAATGAGTAAAGGAAGTTGAGAACTTACGGAAAATAGTTAGGCGATTTTTCACAAGCTTCTTGAGAGGAAAGAGAGTGAGTAGCTCTTAGACTTGATTGATTTCTGAAAGGATAGATGGAGCTGCGGTTTCCTAGGCGTTTTGTAGTGTGGGAGGCGGCCTCGAATCAGAATTATCCCACCCAAATTTTTAGAGCAAGCCCGAGCCGTTGGATGCGTATCTCATCGTTGAATGTGGGGAACAAGACGTAACTTGCAATCATTAATGCGAGTGTTCTGAGTTTCAAAGCATCAAGGGCGGTTTTAAAGGAACGAAAAACCCCTACACGTGTAGTGGTATGTAGAGTGTGTGGAGGGTGCGCTGTTGGTTCAAAACTCCATTTCTCTCCTCGGATGGGGGGAAAAATGAAGTTTTAGGGGCTATTGTGGGGGACAAAATTGCTTAAATGCACATTTGGGCCTTGGACCTGGTTTGTTGGTATAATTCTATTCAATCAGAGTTTTCGAGGCCCACAGGTCAATTCGCGTTACAAGGGGCAGAGGAGTTGTTCGAGGAGGAGTATCTCCTCAGACGGGCCTAGTAAAGGCCATGGGACATGCTAAAGGATTTAGAGACAGAATTCTGGAAAATCTGTTGGGTAAAGGTATGATCCAAGCACTCGTTAGAAGGAGGAATGTGTGAGAATATCTAAGGAAAAAAGCTGCTACCACCGCATTAAAGTTCCTGCATTTACCTCCCTGACCGCATTAATGGAGAGGTGACCTCTGAGTAGTAATATTCAGTCTTTCAGCTATTATTTGAAGACTTCAAGAAGGTGGTGGATGAGACAAATATCTATGAGGAAAATCTGTGCTACACGTGGGAGAGAAAGAAAACAAGAAAATGGATAAAAGAGGATAGGAGAGGTATGAAGAGAGGGAGGGGACGAAAAAATTGAAGACTAATTGTAATCTTTTGCTTAAAGAGAGAAAGGCAATACACGTGGTCCTCAGTTTACCTCCGAGGAAAGTTTTTTGTCATATTCATCTATTATTTGCATAGATTGCGGCATTCTAGCCTGTTTATCAACTCTCCAATATCCCTAACCTAGATTTCAAACACATACTCTACAAATTTTATTGTATAAGACTCTTTGGGCCTGGGTCCATCTAGTGATTGGACCGGGTACAAATTGTGCACTTACAACTACCTTCATCCAAAAAATAAAAAATGAATTAAAAAAACTTTATTTTAAAATTTATTTAAATGAGTCACGGCTTTATTAAATGAGCCATATAAATAATAGTACACTTGTTTTAAATGTTTCTCAAAAAAAAAAATATAATAGAACCCTTGTTTGCTCATTTGTATCATCGCGTAATGGATTTAGAGAAACTTCTCTTGAGATTAGACCCGATTGCTAACCCATGCAAATGCAATCTTCTAGTTTTGGTTAGCATAATTTTAAGACTTGATTCAATGCCAAGGATACTCAAGTTCAAGTAACTCACCACCATTAGCCTCCTATTTTGGTCTTTGTTCTAAGCATGGAATGGAGTAGTTAGAGCAATTGCATTACTTCTTGTAAAAGATTCCGTCTATTTTACAATAAGAGCCTACTTTTTCTATTTTACACCATCACTTTTACAAAGCATCCACATCAGTCCATCTATCATACAATCTATTATATATAAATAATATTTTTTTATTCTTCTTTTAATATTATTTTATTTAAATAATAAAATATCTTTTTATCTCTTTATCTAAAGGGATAGCAAACCCACTTATGGTGTAGCCCGTTTTCTCTTTGCCAACCCATGGTTTAATCATTTACACTTTACCTACTTGAGATTTGTTATGTTAAGGATCCGTTACCTACCTCTCCATTTGCCCTTAAACAAACACATTTTTAGAGGAAAACAAACATAAAACAAATAAAAAACTAAGGTTTCCAATTTTTACAAAAGAAAAAAGGTATGAACATCACTGGCGTTTTGTTTTCTTTACAATAGGAAATGATCTAATCTAACACAAGTTGAAGAGCATTAAATCTTCAACTTGTTCTTCATTTTACAACTGGTTCTTCGAATTTTTCATGTTCTTCTCCAAATTCTAACACAATCAACACCAAATTCTCAGCAAATCAAACCCATAACTAGTAAACAAACCAACCCAGATCAAACCCAGATCAAGAAACCAATCACAACAAACCCAAAAAAACACAATCAGACCCAGATCAAACCTAGACCAACACAATCAAACCCATATCCCACCACCACTAACCAACACTGTCAAACCACCACCACCCCACTGACCAAACCAAAGATCCACCCCACCGATCAGTCACCAAACCCACAGATCAAGAAACCAATCACAACAAACCCAGAAAAACACAATTAAACCCAAAAAAACACAATCAAACCCAGATCAAACCTAGAACAACACAATCAAATCCAAAATCAAACCTAGATCCCACCACCACTGACCAACACAATCAAACCACCACCACCCCACCGACCAAACCAAAAATCCACCCCGCCGACTAAACCCACCGAACCAGTCACCAAACCCACCGATCAGTCAACAAGCCCACGCCAACAAAGTAACCAAACCCACTACCACCATTGTTAATCAAAAAAGAGAGAGAAAAGGGATTTCTCAATCACCAACGGACCCACAGAGGCCAAGATCGAGCTCCATTCTTTCTAAACCACCGCCAACCCTCTTCCTGGATCTGCTCCAAACCGCCGAGACAGAGGCTAAGACTGAGACGGATGCGAGAATGAAGGAAATCAAATGAACTTACAACCAAAACCACAAAAATCATATGAACCCACCACCAAGAGTCGTTGAAGTATCTAGAGTCTTTGTTGGAGTGTAAGTAGAGGGGTTTCTACAGCGTTTTGGTGGCTTCGACAAAGCGAGAAGAGGAGCGGCAGCAGAGGAAAGATGGGCTTGTCGCAAAGAATCGGTTGTGGGTTCGAAGGAAACTCAGTACGGCGTCCACCAATGGCGATGGTGACCTCGATTTCACAGCGTTGAAACAATTTTAGTGTGTTACAGAGATGAGAGAGATATTAGATTTGATTTTTAGCATGAGAGATGAGAGAGATATTTTCAGTGCTTGGGTTATGGGGTTTAGTGTGTTACAAAGATATTAAAAAAGGTCCCACTGTAGACCTTTTTTAATGGTTCATCATGAACAATCATATCTTTCTTACCTTCTTCCATTCTTGATTATTTTTCAAAGGAATTTCAGCAAAGGACCTATAATTTGCATGAAGACACAAAACCCCAGTTCTTTTAAAAAAATTCAAACTCTAACTTTTTTATTCATGTTATGTTATGTTATATTTTGGTGGTAAAAGTTGTTTTTTAATGGAAGAAGCCAAATGTGTATAACGGATCCTTTACAGAGTAAATCTTAAGTGAGCAAAGTGTAAATGATTGAACCACAGGTAGGTAAAGTGAAAACGGGTCATACCATAAGTAGATTACTGTAATTATCTCTTATCTAAATTCTCACACATCTCCTCCTCAAACTCTCCACCTCTCTTTATCTGTAACCCACAAACTCATACTTGAACTCTCCGTCTCTCCCTCATATTTCTCTTCTCAGATTTTTCTCATCCATCATCTCTCTCTCATCTTCCTCTGAGCTTGCTCTCACAAGCAAAACCCAGCCCGGCCCGGCCCAGCCTAGCCCATCGATGGTAGATCTAGTGGCAGCAGCAACATTGACTACAACAACATCGTTAGTGATATTGGCAACAGCAACATCAGGTTTGGGCTGGGTTTTCCGATGGGTTTGAGTTGACTTGAGTTGGTTTGGTATGGTTTTGGGTTGATTTTGGTTTTTCGGTGGGTGGTGCTGGGTTGTCATAGTCGTGGGGGTTGGGTGTTGCTGTGTTAGTGGTTGCATCTTCTTCTTCTTTAGTCAAGAGCTATGAACGTTAGGGGAAAGATAGAGAATCTGACAATAGCTGTCAGCTGTGGTAAGAGAAACTAATAATAAACTAATTTATGCATAGCTACAGTAACCGTGTATATATACACGGTTACTGTAGTAAAAATGTAAATATGCACAGTTTTAGAATGACTGATGTGAAAGATTTTTGAAATAAAATGTGTAAAATTGGTTGTTTTTGTATTTTGCATATGTTTACATTCACATCAGTGGATGCTCTTAAGATCAATGCCTAATCCAATTCTTCATCAGTGCCAATGACCTCTTCATGGTCATCATAGGTATGTACCTGCATATTAGATTAGAATATCCAATAGGTACTATATTTTTGATACAAAAAATTTGTGGTCCAATTTTTGTACAAAACAATCAGACAAATATTTTATGTGAAGCATACTGTAACCTAGCTACAAGTAGAAGGGAAAAAAGACTTAAACTTGACTTTTAAGATTCAAACCAAAAAACTAACCTGTCCCACACCATTCCACATGAGCTATGGCTTGAAAGGCCAACTATTTCTACCCATTGAGGTAGCTAGACTTTCAGACTATATATCATACTTTCCATCCAGGAGTATCAACCATGTTTAGGTTATTTTCCTTCCATGAAATAGATGTAATCTGCATGGAAGTATTATGTAATCAGAATGCATTCCAAAGGAAAATATCTTATTGTTCAGTAATAAAAATCCCTTCAAATCAAAAAGGCATAGCCCTAATACGCAGGAAGTATACATGGCATATGCTTAAGAAAAAGAAATATGGAAGAAACAGACAAACATTAAATATCTAAATTACAAAGATGATTGATAAAGAATAGAACCACCAAACCTGGCCTTCATCCAATCAAAAAGAGACCTCAGAAATAAAGACATGAGTCTCATTACTGATATTTCAAAACCATGAAATGTTAAAGCAATGCTTCTAGGAAAAACATATAACAGATAGAGATTCAATTCAATCGAAGAAGAGGGTCATCAAAACAAAGGGTCAACTACAAAATCGTTTTTCGAATGGAAGCCAGTTAACTTTAAACACATATATTATCATCAGCAATATTGAATGTTGGATCATCGGGTAAAGAGTACAACCGATTTAGAAATGTATGAAAACCTATAAGCTGTATTAAACAATATCACCACCAAGATAATGGATAGCACCATAATAGCATGGTGCTTAACATGAGAGGAAATATCATGTGACCTGCAATTAGCAAAGTTCTGCGTTCCATGGAAAAACATATAGGCAAAAGATTCTATTTTTGGATCATTTGGGAGCCTAAAATCAGAAAATAGATCCTAAATTCAAAATCCAAACGAAAATTAAGGAAAATATAATTTGAAAAAACAATTAATGGTGGTCAATGTTGGTCAACATATGATCAACAATCAATTTGTAGAGAGAAAGAGAAAGGGGATGAAGAGAAAGAACTTTCCATTATTAGAAGAGGGTTTTATGCTGTGATTTTTTTATTTTTTATTTTTTGGTTCGCTGTTGAGTATGTAATTAATGTTCCATAAAACGTTTTCCAATTTTAAAAAGCAGAAAACATTTTTGACTCTATTGGGTTTCTTTTCTATTGAACACATAAAAAGTTGTTAAGTTAGGCAAGTGTACGGTATGTTCAACTTCACCTCGTTGTTTTAAGCTAAATTTACCTTCAAGGCTTCAACCCAAGGTTTTTGAAGTCGTGTTAGATTGAGATTGTAACATAAATAATAGGTAAACTTTTCTCCAAAAAAAAAAAAAATGAAAAACATAAAATTAAGAATTTAAGATGTTTTTATATATACAAAGTTCAATTCAAGTTGGGTCAATTGAAAATACAACCTCTAACTTTAAAACCAAATCAAACTATTTTTATTTGGGATAAGTTTTTCCTTAAAACTAGGAGGTTTTTTCTAATTTATTATATGGTAATTGTGGGGGGACGAGGATCCAAAACAGATAGCTAAGGGCATTTCCGATAAGGTAAACTTCATGGAATATTGGCGTTACGCCCTTGGAAAGTACTCACCTAACCTGTGAAGAGGTTGAACTACTACAGTTGATAAGGCATCAAAGACTCCTACCTAACCTCAAAAAGTCAAAAGTCAGGGGTGAAGGGAGCACGGTGCAACCCAAGGGAGAAAAATGGTGACTTGGTACGGAACAAGGAAGGGAAGAAAAATGAAAGAAAAAATAGTCATCCCTTCTGCATTAAATGCATTGCAACCACTTAGCTGACCGTATTAATGGAGAAATAACCATGAATTGTGCTCACGCAGCTCACACCTTGGTGTAAAACCTTCTAATAAGGCCTTGATGGGACAAGTATCAAGAAAGTCTGATCCTAACCCTCCAAATGTAGAGTCTAGATGCATTTTGACTAACTATATAAAATCAAGAAGCACTTGGACCAAGGGGAGGTATTCTTTTTTAGGAGAGAGAGAGAGAGAGAGAGAGAGAGAGTCAGATAGATAGACCAATTGTAGTATCTTCCTTGGACTCAACTAAACCTGAGGATGAACACTTAACTTTTCTGAGGCTTTTTCCAATTGAATATATTCACTTCACACTAAAGACTAGTCTGACTACCATTAATTATCATAAAATGTGTACCTAAATGATGACCTTGCATTCTACCTTAAAAAATGAATTGCGTGAATAGAAAGTAGTATGTTAACATTTGTATGCTCTATTAGCTACACTTTTTACCCCCACCGTAATTTATAAAATTTAATAATATATACTATTTAATTATTTACACAAATTATATAATTCAATTTTATGTCTAAAACATTATTTGAATTATCAGATGGTAAATTGAAAGAAATTTCCTCTCAATTGATTGGGGGGTAGACTGTGTCCTTAGATTTGAGGTAACATTTTAAAATTCAAAACTGAATAGTTAGGTTGTGTTTGTTTTGGCTTCAAACCACTTTCGGAAATGCTTTTTCGTAAAAGTGAGTGTTTGGTTGTTACCGAAAATTGGGTCAAACTGAAAATATTTTCAGGGTTGACTGTAAAATAAGGGAGTCTAGGCGTAAAATCATTTCCATTGTTATTTTCACTTCAAACCATTTACACTCCTCACACAAGACTCTCTTTGAGCTTCTCTCACACGAACTCCTCACAGCGCCCAGTACTCTCCAAGCTCACTCACACTGAGCTCCACCCGAGATTGCACCCGACAACAGAGAGCAGCCTAGATCGAGGTGCAAGAGATAGCGTCGTCGAGCTCGCCCCAGGCGAGCTCGTGCCGTCAAGATCGCGCCGTCGAGCTCGCACCGACAAGATCAAGGCGCAAGATCACGCCATAGAACTCGCGCCAGTGAGTTTAGTGACCCACCAACCACCGATGTCTCTCTTCCTCCTCCCTCTCTCAATTTGATCGAATGATTTATTTGCCCAGAATGTGTTGTTTTGATTTTTGTTTGTTTAAAAGTTGATGAATTATAATTTTCTACTATAAATTTGTTTGGTAATTGAGAAAATGTGAGAAACCAGTAAAAAATTTGTATTTTTCAGAATGTTACCAAATATTTGAAAATATTTTCTACTACAATTTTAAAAATGTAACCAAACACTAAAAAAAATATTTTTATTTCTAAAAAATATTTTCATCAAAAAATATTTTACACTCAAAAAAACATTTTACACAGCCTTATACTTAAACAAACATGAAAACTAGCCGCGGTTAAAAATAAAAAATAAAAACCAACATGAGTTGACTTTAACACCAATTGCCATCCTGCTGCACTTTATTGTTGCAGGCTGTTGTCAAAATTATCTTTTCGAGCGAGTGGGGTCCACGTTCCTCACACATAAAGAGAACCGAATGTTAAGACCTCCAATAATACTGTGCTTTTTGTACCTACAAATACAATACAAACAAAAAAAGAATACACACAGTCTGAATCAAAAATTTAAAAAAAAAACAATACACACAGTCACATCGTGCCAGAGCGCGCGTGGGATATGGGGTAAAAAAGTGAAAAATTACAAAAATTTGGAGTCTTCTTACGATGATGGAAAATAGTTGAGTACAACATAGTTGGAAAGTTGGAATAATGTACTAAAACATTCTCAAAAATAAATAAATAATAAATAACGTTATTATATTTATCATTTTTTTAATAGCTTAAAATTATTTGAAATTGATAATTTGATAAGATAGTGTAAAATTTAATCATTTAATGACATAATTCTACCTTTGTATAGACTCAAACTCACTTTTAATACGTGAGATTATTTAATACATAAGATTTTAAATAAAAGGCAAAGAGGATGAATTATATCCTTAAACAAATTTGGGTGGTGAAGTGAATGAAACAAGGATCATTAAACAAATCTCATATATTGGGTCTCACCTATTAAAATGAAGTTTGAGCTCAGACATAAAGGAGAGTGTTAAAATTATATGATCAAATAATTAAATTATTATTTATCAATATTTTAGCATTTTGGGGGAAACTATAATTTAATACAAACACATAAAAAAATTCATTAAACTTTTAACAATGAATGAATTGATAAATTTTAATTCGTTTTTATCTCGGTCTATCACTAATATCTATTTTTTCCAGAAAATTCTTATGTAATTCTGGACAATGGTGGCTCTAGGAATTTTATTTAAGGTAGTTACTAATAAATTTTAATTATCACAAATTGTTTTTTTGGTACTTTTTAAGAGAAAATGAAATTAGAAATTATCTTTATTGAATAGGTTGAACGAGTTACAAATTTTATATTATTAAAATAATATTATAGTACCTGGTCCAAATTAAAATCAATAACAACTTACCACATTAGATTTATTGTGAAATTATTATGAAAATATTGTGAATGTAGTGGCACTAATCTTCTTTTTTTAACCCAAATTTTTGTAATTCTCAAGTCAGGGTGTTCAAAAATTTTATTAGAGTAGTCATAATTAGTAAGTTTAGCATATAATATTTTTTTGGCAAATGTATATATACATTTTTTTTTTGCAAGTTAGGGTGGTCTTATGACCACCTTGGCTTGCATGTAGAGCCGCAACTGCTTCTGGAGAAATTATGTTCATTTCTCTTACATTCATGGTAAATTTCATCCTGATTTTAATGAATACACCCTTTATAAATGTGAGAAGAAAAAACAAAATTTCTGTACCTTGAAAATATTCGAGAATTACTCATTTTTTTTACCCATCATGATAATTTGTCACATCATTCCAAAGTTTTTGTCATATTTTGCATGTTTATAAATATTGTTAATAACTTATGGGTTTGGTTAATGTGTGCTCTAAAAGCACACATTAAGTTTTTTATTTTTGAAAATATTTTCTCGATAATTGAAAAAACTGTTAATAATTTTTTAATTTTTAAAAAAAAATTAAAAAAAATTTATTATTATGTGCTCTAAGGGCACATATTAACAAATTCCATAACTTAATATAAGGAGATCAGAAGAGTGAGACATTTCACTGAACTTCACGTTGTTGTGTTTGGTTGATTGTAGTAAAAAATAGGCTTTTCTCTTTTGCTCCTATAGCCTTTTACCAAGTTCTGGTGAAAAACCAGGCTTTCGAATTAATCCGACCTTCCAAGATTCCCTATTGAGGTCGGACCTACGGTTCTTAACCAGTACTACTAACCAGAGACTCAGGGTCAATTCTTTTGGCCAAACTGCTCCATCCACATGGTAGGGGATAAGCTATGTATAGGGTGTGTGTTTGCAGGATATGTGTGTACAGGGCGGAGCTATAGCAATTAGCAAGGTTTGGGGGGCCATGGCCCCTCCCCAAATTTTAAGAAATTATTTTATATTGTGTATAAGTACTAATAACTTTAAATATTTAACTATAAAAATAAAAGTTGACCCCCCAAATGTATGAGTTAGTTCAATGATGGTCTTAAACATTAATAGAATTTGTCAATTGATCTAGTAACTACAAAGACAAAGTAGTTTTTGCTTTCTCTAATTTATTTTTTGTAAATGTTTATATCAAACTAGACTGCTTTTGTATAGTATTGGAGTTTAAAAGATTATAAGTTCTCATAAAAGATTATCTTAATTGCAAATATACATATGTGAAAGTTTTTAATTTTATATACAATATATTTATAGATTATGATCTACTCTAATATCAAAATATTAATATCTATATTTGTGTATGCGCAATTATGCATGTGTGTAATGGTTTATCTTCACTTGAGACTAACAAATTAGTAACAAAATTTGGCCCCCAAACAAAAAATCCTAACTCCGTCTTAGATGTACAATATGTACAACTTTTTGTCCATGCATGGATTCAAATTTGGAAGTCCTTTCGAAAAGGGCGATGACTCGGGATTAAGATTTAGTAAGAGATTTTTTGGGTGTGACTCATGTAGTATAACTAATTAACATTCCAACTAAAGCTAAAACCCAGCCAACACATCAAATCTCTATCTATAAAACATTGAGGTGTTTATTCTCATGCAACATTACTTTAATTTTAGATAGTTTCACCTGTTTTTTGTTGTATAAAAAAAGAGAGTCTTTGGTGTGAACTGATCAACTTCACACCAAGTGATAGTAATGAGTAATATCATGTGTACCATTAAGACCTTACTAGAGCAATTGTTCAAATTGCTTACCAAGTGAAACAATTCGAAAAATTCTACTATCAAGCCACATCCGCAGTAATTAAACAGTTTTACTTATGACCACTTCTCACATCATTTTATTTGTGAAGAATATAAAAGGCGAGAGACTAAAAATAGTTTGTATATCAATGTGTGTACTATATGTATAAGACTGTTACTTTTCACTTCTCACTTCTTCTTCTTTTTTTTCTTTTTTTTTTTTCTTTTTTTTTTTTCTATATGTAATCTCAACAATTGAAAAAAAAAAATGGTATTGGCCTATTGTATATGCGGAGGGCGAAGCAGACAAAAGGATCCGGCTGGTCCCGATCTTTCTGCGCATCACGACATGACAAAGAGTCACATGACGGCAAAGACCACTAGACCAGTGTTCCAACATGTTAAAGACTTAAAGTACAATCTTTCATATTCATTTTGTTTAATTTCTGTTCTTTGTGTTTTTTTTTTTTTTTCTCTTTCGTTTTCTTTTAAATTACTATAGAAAGTTTTTACTAATCCCGTTAATTTCTTAGAAATTTTAGTCAAGTTGTTATTCTAAAATAATCTTCAAGAATGGGGTAGGTACATAAATCCATTATGCTTGCTGTAGAGACCTAATTTGGAGCCTAGGCCTAGAGGGAAAAGGATTTAGGTCCAAAGAGCCCAATACAATGAATTTATAGAAAAAGAATTGGAAAACTAGGCTCTAATGAATCCAAATAACAATTATAATGAGCTCAAATGAAAAGAAAAAAAGAATAAAAAGGTTTTGCTTAAAGTAAATCGTCCTCGACACAATCCGAGGAAACTAGATCTTGTATATTTATCTTTTGAATTTGGTTATAAGTCCAGTTCTTGGTGTTACAATGTGTCTTCCCTTGCTTCTCTCTCCCCTAGTCCTTGGAGGGTTCCTTACATTATATAGCTCCCCTTAGATGATCTTAAGCCTCCACTTGTTGATCATTCAGGTCACTACTTGAGTATCCGTCCCATTAAATATCTTCCCAATCCTCTTGTGAGTTGCAGCAGCCAAGGCAACATTGTTCAAGGGTCTTCTCCACATAAATGCAGCCAGGAGGTTGGTGAGATGTATTAAATGTGATGGCAGCCACCAACTTTTCAGTCATGTCAATGCTAACCCCTTCCCCAAAGCTCTTTCTATACAGTGCGACCTCCTCTGATAACATGCTATTGACGTGACCCTACAATCCAAGAGCGTAGCCTCCTTGGCAGGATAATAATTCTTCTCGGCCATGGATATGACACATAGCATAATTACCTTACTGGAATTTTTGTACCCCACACTTGCCATCACCATTTGGTGTTTTGGTATGGAAGATAAAAATCAGTAAGTCAATCACACAAAAGTATATATATATAAAAGAATAGCACAACATTGATGTCACATAAAAATATAATTTCATCAACAATAACTTGTCACCACAGTAAGTCATGAAAAATTATGATTTTGTTTTATATCTCTAACATCACTCAAATCATAATTTTCAACTTGATATGGATATAAGCATAGAGAAAGGCACATCACCTACTAGTAGACATGGAAAACAGGTCAAGTTTGAGTTAGGTTAATTTCTACTCGGGTAAAAAAATTGATTATTTTAAATGGGCCAAGTTAATTGGATTCAGGTTGACTTGTGATGAGAATGCAAAATGCCATATTTTTATCCCTTAATGTTTAGTCTTTTATACTTATTTGGTGCTCAAATGTACTCATTATTCTTGTATTTTGATTTAAGATGTAAATGGAGGCGTTAAGTGCAAAACGTAACTAATTGGGCGATTCTAGACAGCTTTGACACTGCTTTGTAATCTTGGCGTAACTCTCTCATACAAGCTCCAATTGAGATGATTCAAGATGCTATGGAACGCCAATAAACGCTTTACAACTTTCATGTTTTGAGCTTTGAGAGGTACGGGCTGCATCAAGGTCGAAATCGGGCTTGAAGTTGCTGCACCTGCACTGCTGACATTTCAGAATGTTCCGTTGCCTGAAATTCTAATATGCAGACTTGATGCGGTTTATTTTCAAAAGCTTCCAGACCTGGTGCACGAAAATTCCAGCTGAAAAACACCACTTTTCTAGTTATATTAGGACTTTGTTTTGTCAATATTTTTCCTTAATTAGTCAGATTTGGATATTATTATTTAGAATATTTTTAGCAGATTTTGTAGGCTTGGGAAAGGGGGAGGAGAAATCAAATTGGACACACACATGCCTCTCTCTCCCCTATTCTCTAATTTTCTCCTTCGAGATTCTATCATGGCTCTTCTTGGCTAAACTTTTATACTTGGTTGAAGGAAACTGAAGCCTCGAAATCAATGAAACTATGAGATCTAATTTGTTTTTATTATTCGATTTATGCTTTGAGTATCGGATGTTCTTCTATGTCTATTTTCATGATTGTCTCGTTTAATTACTAGGAGGCCTACTAGTTTATTATTCGTCACAATCTACTGCTAAGTTAGATATCAAATCCGTAATTGTTTGATCCATCTAATTTGTGAAGCAACCAAGATTTAATGATTTGCTATGTCATAAATTATTAGATCTTAGGAAGAACGCTCGACTAAATTAAATGCAACTGCTTGTGTTTGCGTTGTTTAGTCTCATCGATCTCTCTAGTTCTTAAGGCTGCTACTAAATTAAACCTTTAACACTTGTCTTGGGTTGTTTAGTAGATAGGGTTAATTAGATCACTTGTTTTCTAATTAACCGCGACTAAGGAGAAATAGGAAAATAATTCCAACAGTGAATATTCAAAGTGTAAATTGATATATACTTATATCAATGATTAGTTGTAAAATTCCGATGGTAGATGTTGACTTAGACCAAGGTTTGTTCTTTTGATTGAATTCGATACTTTAATTTGAATTGTTCCTTAGTTGTTTTTCTTAAAATTGTTTTCATTATACTTAAACCCCCCTCCCCCCTCCTTGTTCACATAGCATAAAACTAGGCTAGATACTCTTCGTGGGAACGATCCTTACTCACACTATTACATCTATTTTTAGGAATATAAGTTTTATTATTGGTTGCCTGCAATAGCACACTAACTTGTGTTTTTTCACATTTGAAATTCTTTTTTTGAAAACATGTACCTGTATTTTTTCACATGACAAATTTGGTAAACACTGCAACAAATTATTTGATGTGAAAAATGTATTGTAATCGTGTGCATATATAACTTACCAATCAAAAAAAAGTATTGTCATCATTTCTCAACTAACAAATTGAATGATTTGAAGTATGGCCATAAACCATATATTTTTATGCTTGAGAGGATATAATTTTAAAAGCGGGTGTGAGGCATGATGATAATTGTGCATAAATGCATTTTTGAAAAGAACGTTGGTGAAAATTCTAATTAATGAAGTTATATAGTTACAGTTAATTATTATTTTTTTTTTTTTTGAGAAAGAAGACTTTAAGACTTATATTAAAAAATAGGAAAATTTGCCTCATAAGCAACTAAAGTGTGCTATGAGATATCTTCCATCCACATAGAAAAACCAGTGACATGGTGTGCATACCTAGCTAGGTTGTGAGCTACTTTATTTCCTTCCCTATGAACATGAGAAAAACTAATACATTGAAAAGATTCAGCAATAACTTTCACATCTTAAATCAAAAGACCAGATGAAGTTAAGGATAGCCAAGCCTCCATCAATGACTTCATGAGTATTTCTTATGGCGAGCATGACGCAACGCTTTGCCAATGAAGGAGAATCTTGTGAGACGTTATGTTATAAGTGACCCAACTTGCTCTTTCTGCACTATTCAAGTCGAGGATGTAATGCAAAACATGGCATATTTTTGTATAGGAATCATGATACTTTCTTAGTATATTATCTCTTTCTTTCTTTCTTCTTCTTTTTTCTATGAAATGAAAATTATAAGTATGGTCAATAAGGTTGTTTTTTTATGCGTTGGTTTCTAGTTAATTAGACCTAGCAAAATTATGTTCTTTCTATTTGTGCACTATGCTGTTAAAAAGCCAAACAAATAAATCCAATTTTTTAAAAATGATTAAAAAATAGGTCAAGTCACAAGTCATCTAGTTGACCGCACCCGACTTGAGGAAAAAAAGAGGTTGGAAGTCAACCCATTTTTACTCTATGTTAGAAAATGATATTCTAGTTGGATATTTTTCTTTAGCTTTGAGTCGAGATATTGGATCGGGTCCAATTTCGCCTTGTCTACCTACTAGCTAAGCAAGAACATGATGTAATATGAATTTGGCCAAGTTAAGACACCTATTTGGCCAAGTTGAGGCACCTATTTGACCAAGGTATATCCATGTAACCCACAAGATATTGCCCCAAAACCAACTAGAAACCATAATCTTTGCGTAAAAGACCAATAAAAATATGAACAAATAAGTAGGGTGGATGGAAAGAAAGGAGAGAAGAAAGAAAATGGGATGGGAAGAGTTTTCCACCTAGACCACCATTTTTTTCCCTTCTAAATTTGGGAAAAAAGAGGATTTAAAATGATAATTAAAAAAGAAGTACAAAACTACCCTACTTTTCCATCACTATACTTTAATAATGACATATTAGTAATTTACTGTATATTATTCGACATTCACATCCTCTTCACCATAGAATCACATCCACTCTGACAATAATAGTTCAGCGATGTCTAGGTCAACTACTACATAAAATCAATAAAATTCAAAACACCTAAAAAAATGTGAAATTGAATATTTGGACCACAACTTTGTTCTTTTTCTCAAAACTACCTTTGTACTTACAAAATGTTTTGAAAATGTCATTATTAGTTATCTAACAAATGAAAAATGAAGATTGAAGATGCCATAAATAAAATTCATGATAGTAAGGCCACTTTAATGGCATGGAGCTTTTTTTTTTTTTTTGGATAAAAAGGTAAGCGCAATGACATGAAGATAATATGACACAAATTCAGTTTGCAAGTCAACATTTTTTTTTTACGTATATATATCAACATTTTCAACCCATTAATTGATGTTATTTTTAAAAGTACAAGAATTAAAGTAAATCATTTTAAAATATAAGACCAATTTTGAAACATAAATCAAATATTAAGAATTAAATATATATATATATATATATATCCAATTTTCCTCGAAAAAAAAAATATTATATATATACATCCAACTTAATAAATACAAGGGTTATGTTAATAAGTGTCTTTAGGACAATGATTAATAATCCATTTTAGAAAAATTTTGACATTACTTTTATGAAAAATGTAAAAAATTGTGAAAATATTAATTGATTTTTTTTCTTTTTTCATAAAAATTTTCTTTAAATAAATTATTAAGGGCATTCGTTAGCATTTTTCTAAATACAAAAATGCCCGTGGTTTAACATCTAGTTTATTTCTCGCTTGAATTACCATAGCATTTTTTTTGTTTTCCTTTTTTGCTGAAGAATTACCCAACTTATGTACACAAAAAAAATACAATTCATGTACAAAATGACAAAAAAAAAAAAAAAAAAGGCTTTCTACAGTTTTGGGGTTTTTTTTCCCCCTCTCTTTCTTTTGAGAAGAATACTGTTTGGGCTGATCATTAGATGAGCCAAGTTGTTGCAAAGATTACCTATAGCTCATGTCTAGAATGGTTGCACAACATTAACTATTAACCCAACAAAGAAGGCCATTGAATAGGAAAGACCTTAAAAACTTTTTAGAAAGCAAAGCTGGCACTGCATAAAAGCTTTCCTCCGTTAGTTGCAAAGCGTTCTGATTATCGCTATTTTTGGCATCAATTCGGGATCAGAGCAAACCAAAGTCAAAAAGCCTCTCTCCCTCTCACTATACAATCCCATTTTCAAAAGCATCCAAAGTTGATCTATCGGTATCAACCTGGTACTTGGTTGTTTAAGCATCTACACCTTTTGAGGAGAGCTTCTCTCTCTCTCTCTCTTCCTATATATATATATATACACCTCTCTTTGTCACTATTGTTTCTTGTGCAGTAGCAGTAGTTGTAGTAAATTCAAAAGCAGAGTTTTTGTTTGTAGGTATTACTTTTTGCAACCTCCTAGGCTATAAGAGAGGAAGAAGTAAGAAGAAGAAGAAGAATATGGAGGTTCGGTCCAGCAGAAGAGGCAGAGAAAGGGAGAGCAGCCCAGATAGGGTCAAAGTCTACAACATGCATCCAAGGGTCGTCAAACCCATCAAAAAAGTACAAGTTGTTTACTATCTCTCAAGAAATGGCCATCTTGAACACCCTCATTACATGGAAGTCACCCATTTAGTCAATCAACCTCTTCGTCTAAGAGGTAGCTTATTTCCTGCTTCTGTAAATTTGGTGTACAATGTTATTGGCTATGATACTTATTTTTTTTCTGTTTTGTCATGTCAAATTGATAGATGTAACGGAAAGGCTTACCGTGCTTAGAGGCAAAGGCATGCCCTCTCTATATTCCTGGTCTTGTAAAAGGTACATTGTTAATATCTCTTTACTCTCTTTAGTGAGATTGAACTGAGCCTCTTGAGAACTAAAGGTTTTGATTGCTTATTTTTAATTAGGAGCTATAAGACTGGGTATGTGTGGAACGACTTGGCTGAGAATGACATAATTTACCCATCTGATGGAGCTGAGTATGTGCTTAAAGGGTCTGAACTAGTTGAAGGTTGCTCTGGTTTGTCTCTTTTCAAAACCCAAAACCATGCAGTTTGATTTTTTTTGTGTTGGTATTTATCAAATTCTTTACCATTTGAATACAATGGCATTGCTTCTTTACTTTTCCTTGCAGAAAGATTTCAACAGCTTCATATAACCAACGGGCAACAGATTATTCAAGAACCAAATTACCACCCAAAGCGCAAACAGCTAGGTCCAAGCCCACAAAGAGAGCAAGAAGACCAGGAATACGAAGAATTCGAAGAAGAGGAAGAAGAATACGAAGATGGAGAGAAGGCAAGCTATACCAGCTCCACCACACCACACTCTCGCTGCTCCAGAGGCGTCTCCACTGACGAACTTGAAGACCATGAAACCCAACCACCACGCCCACAATCAAAGAAAAACCCTACTGATCATCAGTACACTCTAATCGACTCGTCGTATATCTCTGACAAAGCCAACCAAATCAGCAACAACAACAACAACAACAACTCCTCCAAACGATTCCAAAATAACCCAGTTGGCGGCAACCAAAGCAAACGATTCGAAGGTGGTGACCCAGTTGTCAACCAAAGCATCATCAGCAGCAGCAGCAACAGCAACAACAACTCGAAACGATTCGAAGATGGGGACCCAGTTGGGAACGAGTCAGCGCAGAGTCGGAACTCGGTCCTGCTCCAACTCATTGCGTGTGGTGGCTCTAACAAAGCAAAGAGCGGACCTAGTGTGAAGCATCAAGTTTCAGTGAAGAAGAGTGAGAGCCTTCACAAAGGTGTTGTATGCAAAAGTGCAGTGAAGGTAGGAGAGGAAGATTATTTGATAAGGTACATGTCTGAGAACCCAAGGTTTGGGAATTTTCAGTCAGAGGAGAAAGAGTACTTCAGTGGCAGCATTGTTGAGTCGATGACTGAGCACCGGCCTATTGGGACTGAACCGGTGCTCAAGAAATCCAGTTCTTTTAACGAAGAAAGGTTAGCGAGATTTTCATTTAAACTTGTCACTAATAAACTGTTTTTCATAGTTTTGAACGCATCAAAATAGTGATTCAAAGTTTGAAATCTTTAAGATTCCGTTTGGTAACCGTACTTAAATAAAGAAAATTGTTATTTAAGCACTATAATACTATGTATTTTTATACAATTTTTTCATTCACATATATTCTTATAAAATTTAAAAAATATTTCTAAAAATTTCTTATCAATCTATCTTAGACGTGTGTAATAATCACTGCTTCACACATAGATGCGTAATATCATATATGTCTATAGGTTTGTTCCATAGTCCATACGTGAGTAATGTGACCTAGTGGCATGAATATTCACATTAAAACTATATATTATAATCTGTTAGGGAATTTGGTTTTCTTGGCTTTCTATATGATATAATGGAAAAACTAATAATGGGAAAACTTGTTACATATTTGTGTGCATCCACACAAAATGTGTAATATGCCCATTAATTAGGGCCAAGGTTTAGGCAACAAAACTCGTATAGAACGAAGATATTAGTTACTATATATATAACCCTTTTTTTATAGTAAAATGATAGGGTGGTTTTATGAGTCTAGCTAGTTTTTTTTGTCAATTCTTCTAGGGACACCCTTTATTGCACATTGTGCAATAATTTGCCCAAGTGTGGATTATATCGCCTATGCATAGGTAAAGTAATTTTAATCATTACTTCCCAAATTTATGACAAGGAGTGTGTCATTGAACTTTTTTTTTCTTTATTCTTTTTAACATTAAAATGCTTAAATTTGTAATTTTTCTATAAAGCATATTCGACTTTAACAATCTAAAATTAATAAGAATTTTTATTTCTTTTATTCTTTTTCTCTCTTTGACTTGTCAAAATTTTGTGTACGCTGACTAATGATTAATGCCTCATTAATCATTATCACTCAAAAAGAAAACATTCAAATTTTGACTTATCGTGTTATTATTATGTTAGGAGCAACAAGGCAGAGTTGGTGGAAGCGGTGGAGGAAGAGAAAAGAGAAAAGGCATTAGTGAAAGGTAAATGCATCCCTCGTAAGAAATCTTCTGCTTCATCGAAACCAACCAAGAAATGACGTAGCTCTGTCCCATTCAGTAAAGCCGTTGGATTTGTAATAATTTCAGGGTTTACTTTGGGCTAAGATGTATATTACGAGAACTGTGGGTGATTTGAAAAGTTGATAAAAAAGTAGTAAAATCTTGGGGTTTGTTGAAAGTGAAAGGATTGGTCCGATTCTCTGTGTCCATTGATTTGATTGCAGAAATCAAATGCCCATACTCTCTGTCTTTGAGTGCTAGCTTTTATTAATGAGACGTTGGTAATCTTTCATTGTTGGACTGTAATATCATTTACCACAATGGTGAATCACGTGCAACCATGTTGTTTGGCATTATTAATGTGAGCACAGTGGCTCATCTTGAGCATCGAATCTCTGGTTTAGCTTGTGATTGTTGAGAAGAAGTTCATGGATTTGGGCATGATTGTAAAAAATAGAGTGACTCATCTTGAGTGCATATCTGTTAAGGTCTCAATTAATAAGTCTTTAATAAAATTAAATATAGCTAGAGTGAACAAAAACAATCAAAGAATAAGACAATTAAGAGATTACAAAAGATTTCCAGCTTAGTACGAAGTTTAAGGAATTCTAAGAATCTAAGTTGCAAAAATTACTCTATGAGTTTGGATAAGCTTATTTTTATTAAATTTATTTTTCTTATTATATAAAAATGCGGTTGTAATCTTAAAAATGTGATACTTAAGAAAACTGCAACTTCCCTTTTATAATGAAAATAAGTTAAACCAAACAAGATACTAGATTATATATTTTTCTCCTAAGTTCACCTATATATGCTTCCCTTTTGCAAATGATTGTTATTAGAATGGGTCACTTGTCTAAACATCCTTAACCAAGAGTAATTATTTTTGGTCATCTTATATGGTAGTTGCTTCTTCTTTTTTCATCTTTTTTTTTTTCATCTTTATTGATTGTGTGTCATGTAATCCCTACATCTTAAGGGATAGTTACTTGTTGACTTAAAACATCGCTTTTATATTAGAGATAAAAAAAAAAATTATAACTTTCCAGGTGACAACACCACTTTTAAATGGATTCACAACTAAAACCACTTAATTTTGTTGTGCAACAATTACATCAAGTGACACAAGCTATTATGAAAAAAGTTGTAAAAAACTTGTGTCACTAGACTTATTGGATAACTTGAGTGAGTGTTATTGCTCTTTCAAACAATTGCCTTCTCAATGCATTATCTATAATTCCCTAGTTTCTCAATATAATTTTTTCCTTTTCTAATTATTTCTTGAGATAAATCAAATGCATGTGCATTTAAATGGCTCTTTAGTTCTACGTAAGTCATTTTTTAAAGAAGGTATCTCATGCATTTAATATATACATTCTCCCTCTCCTAGTATGTGGGTTTAATAGAATTATGAGACCTATACACTATGAGAGAGATGATACATATATTAGATGCATAAGATAATTTTTGTATTTGTTGACATTTAGCTTCTTATCACCCTTTAGCATTGTGCACATATAGATAATCCAAGACTACATTCATGTGTGTGTGCACACGCGCATATATGCATATGCATGTGATTGGAGTAATATCACTTTCACCCATATACACTTTTGATGTGATATTTATTTTGTAACAATCACAATAAATTAACTATGTTAGCAATTGTGATATACATTGGATCCCTATATGTTATTACATTTATAAAGGCCAATCTAATTTCATGTGGTTTATGAGACAAAACAATTAGGTCCTAACTATAATCACATACAAAGTAAATTGTTCTATTATCATTGTACGAAAACCGTTAAAGTCTTTTGCCATCGAATAAGAGATTTGTGGTTTGAATCCTGTTTAAGTAAAAAATAATTAATGTTTTAGTCTAATAATAAAGAGCGATCATCATAGAATAGACATCATAAATTAAATTCTATCATATTATTGTAATAAAACCTAATTATATCATTGTAGGACCTTACTGTCTAATATATGAAATAGTAATAAGACATTGAATGGGTTAAAAATGTCTAAATTATTTGCAGTGGGCTTGGAAGCTCACTTATAGGCCTATATCTCTCTTGATGACAAAGAGATTTTTTATTTTATATTTCAGTTTGTTTTAGAAGGCTCGTATAGAAATTATCTTATTTTTCTTAGATAACATAGAAAAACACACACACACACACACCACACACACACACACACACACACACATATATATATACACCCATGAATTATATGTCTTCTTAAACATCAATTTACATCATAAGTCAAGGCAGTCGTCGCTTGGAATATCATTGTTTTTAACTAAAAAATTTTACTCCTTCACAAATATATACTAATAATTAAAAATTTAATTATGGTTGAAAATATATTATTTGAATTAATTAGATAAAATTAATTTTGTTTATAAAATTGTAAAAATTAGGTTCACAAACTTGTATTGTTAAAATTTATATATAATTTTACTACAAGATAGAATATTTGTATTATCAATTAATTACAAATAATAATTTGATATATTATTAATTTATTTACAAAGTTCTGCAATCCAATTTGAAGTCTATATAATATATTTTAAACATTTATATAAATAAATATATAATATTATATATATATATATATATTTTTTTTTTAATTGAGTCCCATACTTGTAATTTGCCTATGAATATATTATTATATTTGAACTTAGCTCATCTGCTAAATAAATGAACACTTACAAAAAATTTCTCGAATCAAATCTTAATTGTTTTTAACAATATAGTTCATTTATAATGATACTCTCTTATAATGATGTAAAGAACCATTGTTTCAAAAGCTAACCCCATTTTTCCTACTAAAATATATGAGATTTTCGAAAGTTGAAACATCAAAGGGTGACTAATAATACTAATTTGATATAAATAGATAAAAATATTTTAGAAATAATTATTGAAATGACATGGTATTATTGGTACTAAACAAACTAGTGTCATAATTAATCCAAATCCACGTGTAAAAGTGAATTACTCTAATCATCATTTTTTATATTAGCATATATATATATGTGTGTGTGTGTGTGTAAAGGGATATATTATTAATTGTGCTCCCTCACCCCCACAATCACAATCACAACCACTTTAATATTATATATATATACATATACATACATACATATATATATATATAATATATATATATATATATATATTCCCTTGATATGTAGATGTTGTCATTGTTGTGTGAGAAAGAAGTAGAGTTAAAACGATAGACATAAGACCCAAAAAAAAAAAAAAAGCTAACTAGTTAAACCCTCCCAAGTCCCAAGTCCCAATTACTTCATAACTTCGATTATCAAAATAAAGTACTTCATAACTTCTTAAAATATAATTTAAAAAAAAAAAAAAAGGAAAGAAAGAAAAGAAGAAAAAAAAGAAAGAAGGTACTTCATAAGATAACACTTGTGTTAAGGGGGGGGAGAAAATAAGATAAAAGACAAAAAAAAAAAAAAAAAAAAAAACTCTTGTAGTACTCTTTTGTTGGTGATATCAGAGAAAGCGGCATTGAGTGCCAGTCCAATTGTGTCCAATATCACTTCACTGGCTTCACCCTATTGGTGTAGCTATCCCATCCTATTTACACTAAGATGTACGTGATGCCCTACACTGCTATTTGTTACGATTAAAGGGTTGAACACTACTTGTCTGGACTCTGGACTGTTCTGGACCACCTAACAATTGTTTTTTGTTTGGTTTCACTCGCAGATAAGTTGGGAAGGACGCAGAGTATCTGTGAAGGCCCATAAGTAAATTACAAAACTCTAGCTGGACCAACTTTTAAGCCTAGCCTCATGTTACTTTGCCTTGCCTAAGGTACCCTGGCGCCGTTGAGGTCCAACGTACGTACGGTATCGGGTATTTGAAGCATGGACCGAAAATATGTCCCAATAAGGCTAATGAATCATAATTATTCTTGATAACTGAGCTTGGACTTAAAAAAAAAAAAAAAAGACATTTATATTCATTTATTTCAACAAAAATTATTTAAGCTCAAGTCCATATATCTTTTTAATAATTAAATGAATTAAGTTCAAATATAATAATATTTTTGGTGAACATATTTCGTAAGTATGAGATTTAATTTAAGTAAACTATAATATTATATGTTTATATTAATAGATATATATATATAAACATTCTCGTATAGATTTTAGATTGAATTGCATTAGTTTGTAAATAAAATATTATGCATATAGTAATTTATTGATAGCATAAGTTCTCCATTTCATAAATAAAAATCATATTGTATTTTTACAATACAAGGTTCATTAACAAAATTCATGCAATCTAATTATCTCAAACAATATAGTTTCAACAGTAATTTAATTATCAATCATTAGCATAAATTCATCTAATTTCAAGACAATATAGATTTTTCTGGCTGTTATTACTTAATAGGTGATTTTTTAATAAGCTTATGGACTCGTCTGAAAAGTAGGGTGGGAGGCCCATTCCCTTAGCTCAATCATTTCGTTTTGATAGTCTTAATTATTGTAACCTAATGGAGTTGGGTTTTAATTCACATAAATATACATAGAGTCATAGATCACCTATCTATTGGAATAGGGTCAAAATACACAAAACCTATGTAATTTTTCCATAAAACATATAAAACACACAAAAAAAGAGAAAAAGTGATTTTAATACAAAAACATATTACAACTCCATCTAAAAGTCATGATAACTTTTAAACTGTTAATCTTTTTAATTTAACATTTTACCCTTTGTAATATTGTTTTATGTGTAAAATAATAATTATGTGACACTTGACCCTTTACTCCCTGAGGTATTGTTTTAAGTGAAATTCAACTTTAAATATTAAAATAGTTCATTACATTAGCAACATACTCTTCGATGCAGTTTATGATTAACACAAAACTTTACCGCTTGAGTTTTTTTTTTTTTTTTGTCAAGCTTAGATTCAGTGTTCAGTAGCACTAGATCCATTGAGATGATGACATGTGTCCACTTTTAGACATGTGTCACCATCTAAGTGGGTCCAGTGAACTAGATACACTGAACCTAAACAAAGTCTTTTTTTTTTTTGTAGCATTAGATTAAGAATTAAAGAAATGTTAACGAATGCTTTAAGGAGATTGATTTATAAACTATTTTTAAAAACATTTTATAAGAAAACGATAAAGCAAACCTTTTATATTTTTCATGAAAGTGATATTAACAACTTTTTTAATATAATTTATTAATAATTACTCTCAGGCCACCTGATAATAAAATTCTTAAATATTATACTAAATACTTCAACAAAGGTTTTTGTGTCTTGCGGGAAAATCCACCTGGAGGTTGTGTACTTTTCCGATTTTTTTTTTATTTTTTTTATTTTTTACTTTGATCATGCAAGTGATAGCTATCTTTATATGGTTTCAGACTTTCAGTTCCATGGCAGAGAAGAACTATATTAGTAAATTCTATTGATTTGGCATCCTTTTATTGGTCGGGAGTACAAGATCAACGATTCAACAAGCAGATCAAACTAAATAATTTCCCGGCAAAAAGGTCGGGGGAAACAAAGATTCTCAGAACAAAACAGTTCTGAAATTTCCTGCCTGCTAAACTTACAAGAACCATTTGATTTGAACTAAAAAATTTGAAGTATGGGCCGAAAATATGTCCTAATTAGGCTAATGAATCATAATTATTCTTGATAACTGAACTTGGACTTAAAAAAAGAAGAAGACATTTATAGTCATTTATTTCAACAAAACTTATTTAAACTCAAGTCTATATATATATTTTAATTATTAAATGAGCTAAGTTCAAATTTAATAATATTTTTGGTGAACATATTTCGTAAGTATGAGATTTAATTTAAGTAAACTATAATATTATATGTTTATATTAATATATATATATATATATATATATATATAATATATATATATAGTATTTATTGATAGCATAAGTTTTCCATTTCATAAATAAAAATTATATCATATTTTAACAATACAAGTTTCATTAACAAAATTCATGCAATCTAATTATCTCAAATAATATAGTTTCAAACATAATTTAATTATTAATCATTAGCATAAATTCATCTAATTTCAAGACAATATAGCTTTTTCTGGCTGTTATTACTTAATAGGTGATTTTAATAAGCTTATGGACTCATTTAAAAAGTACGGTGGGAGGCCCATTCCCTTATAGCTCAATCATTCCGTTTTGATAGTCTTAATTATTGTAACCTACGCTCTATTTGTTTCATTAGAAAACATTTTATAAAGATAGTTTTTCATATTTTCCAATGTTTGGTAGCATAAAAAAAATTAGTTAATGAAAAACTATCTTTTAGTCAATGAAAAACCCTAATAAAAATAAAGCTAATTTTCTATAGGATGTTTTCTAGAAATTTTTTTTGGACAACAATCTCTGTCTTGTGTGGCTTTACAACTCTTATTCTTTTGGTCGCGGGAAACAATATTTTTTTCTCTCTCTGGTCTCTTCTCTCTTCTCTTCCCATAGATTAGCAAACATGTCAAACCTCATCAAGTAAGACGGGAATATTTTTCATTGGAGAGAAACCCAACTGTCTTATAAATCGTGCAACAGTAGTTGAAGCCAATATTTCAGGCTTCACAAGTTTCCCTCCAACTGTTGTGATAGCTTGCTGGAAAATAGGCCATCGTGGATTGGAATTATTGGTTGGTGTCAATAATGGGCAGCCCTTGCAGTCTCTTATGGGTCCATTCTTATTGATTTGCCACATAATAATCAACTAACTATTTGTTGAGAAGATGAAGAAAATTTTAAAAAAAATTCTAAACCTCGAGTTTTTGACTATAGAATGCTTCTTGATAGAAAATTTGAAAACATTAAATCCAGTGTTCCGCTTCTTAATACTTAAAAGCAAATATAAATCAAGCGTTTGGACAATTTGGCATTTTGGTATTTATCAAACACTTTGTACTAGACTATTTTGCAAGTTGAACTATTTAGTCTATGTGGCATTTTGAACTATATAAAATGGAACTTATGGTTATTTTGAATTATGAGAAGTATGGTTGATATATGTGTGTGTATGTATGTTACCATCAATAATATATGAGCAAGATGAATAGTAAAGATTATATAAATTGGAGAACTATTTAATTGTATCTATTGTCAAAATTTTATTTGAAAACCAAATTCATACTTAGTTTTTTTTTTTTTTCTTTTTTAACTATTTATATTGATTACATTAGTTGAGTTGACACAGTACACATGTTATACATATTTTAAATAATAAAAAATGTTATAAAAAATTTGAGCATACCAAACACTAGAAGATGCTCTTAATCTCATTTTTAAGGTTATTACCAAACATAGGAAAATGAGATAGTTTTCTAGAAAATGTTTTTTGGAAAATGATCAATTTTCCAGAATACGTTAATGCCAAAACAAACAAAGTGCTAATGGAGTTGGGTTTTAATTCACATAAATATACATAGGGTCATAATTCAGCAAAAAATACACACACACACACACACACACACACCACACACACAGAGGGTCATAGACCACCTATCTATTGGAATAGGCTCAAAATACACAAAACCTATGTAGTTTTTCCATAAAACATAAAAACCTGTTGAATTTTTTTTTTTTGAGAAACAAACACACACAAAGAAGAGGAAAATAGTTCCAACACAAAAATATATCACAACTTCATTCGAAAGTGATGATAACTTTTAAGCTGTTGATGTTTTTAATTTAATATTTAGACAAAACTTAAATACAGTACCTTAAGTGTTGTTTCTTAAGTTCACATCTTAAGATTCAATCATATCGCTACTTAAATAAAAAATAGACTTCATTCCTATGAGAAAAAATCCATATGGCAGAATTTTAAAAAGAGAACTTAAGGAACAACACCTAAGTATTGTACCTAACTCTTGCTCTTAACATTTAACCCTTTCTGATATTGTTTTGTGTGTAAAATAATAATTGTGTAACACTTGACCCTTGCTCCTTGAGGTATTGTTTTAAGTGAAATTCAACTTTAAATATTAAAATACGTCATTACATTAACAACATACTCTTCATTACAGTTTATGGTTAACACAAAACATTACTGCTTGAGTTTTTTTTTTTGGTCAGGCTTAGCTCCAATGTCCAGTAGCACTGGACTCGTTGAGATTGATAACATGTGTCCACTTTTAAACACGTGTCACCATCTGATTAGGTCTAGTGCACTAGATACACTGAAACTAAACCAAGTCCCTTTTTTTTGTTGGTAACATTAGGTTAAGTATTAGGAAATGTTAGCGAATGTCTTAGGGGTATTAGTTTATGAACTACTTTTAAAAACAATTTATAAGAAAATGATAAAGTAATTAATTTTTTTGAAAATTTTTTATATTTTTCATAAAAATGGTATTAAAAACTTTCTTAATATTGTTTATTAATAATTACTCGTTAACATAATTCTTAAATATTATACTAAAAACTTCATCAAAGGTTTTTGTATCTTGCGGGGAAATCCACCCGGAGATTTTGTGTACTTTTCCCCTTTTTTTTTTTTTTTTTTTTTTACTTTGATTAAGCAAATGAGCCATCTGGGCTATATTTACTTTTGGGCCCATAGAGTTAAGACTTTCAGTGGGCTTTAGTGGACAATTTGATATTTTTCATACCTTCGTATTGAAAGTTCAATCCCAATAGTAACATTTCCGAATGTTGACCTTATGTGATGCACAAATTCATGGCTTCTCCAGGAATATATATATCCCCACCCCTGAACGAGGCTATTCTTACACCCCAGTGCTAATTCTCCTGTAACTCGGTGGCAAACTTAAATTGTATATAAAAATAAAAATTGAAATCTTAAGTTTATTGTAAAATAAAATGCTAAAATAAATAAAGTAAATTTTGAAAATGTAAAAATTACCTATTTTACATTTTTGGATGCCATTGCTCTAAAAGTGTGGATATTGTGACATGAAACAAATAATTATTCGGACTTTGACCTAGAATAATTTGTGATGATGCCGAAGAAAAAAACACCAGTAAGTCGCGTGCACTCTCCAGCTCGAGTCAACACCTGCAAAGAGAAAGCGAAGTGACCTAAAGGAGAGCACCGGTGTGGTGCCGGCCAAAAACCCTCCGAAGGTCAAGTTAGAGTCTTAAACAACCCTAGAGTGCCAGAGTTGAGGTAATTGTGCGTACCTTTTGTTATGAGAGTTTCTGGGGTTTATATAGTGGTGTGGAGCCGAAATAAACACCTTGGCGGTGAAGCACTTTCCTTTTAGAAGAGTAATTCGCGGAACTTTGCATATCGTATAGAGCTCTTTTCCTTATAGGGATCTTTTAGACTAAAGTCGAACGTGTAGCGCAAGAACTTTCCCTATACATAGAAGTCAAGATAGGCTAAAAATGAAGAGTGGACTACTCCTTCAGCTCTCACTTGCCAAGGTTGTCAGCCCACACTGTCGTCAGCTTATGTATGCTCTCCACAAAGAACGTCAGCCAAGGGCCCTTTCAGCCAAGGTTGTCACCCCTGACTCGTCAACGTGATCCGTCAGCTTAACGTTGCTATGCTATGAATGCCGAAAAGGCGGCATCCTAATGAGACTGGCTGACGGGTTGCGTGTTCCCGTCAGCCTTCTTAAAAACGTCACTATCAATTTGCACAAATAAATGAATAATCACGTGCTTTCCTTCCCTAGCTATTAATCTGCACTCTGTGAAGTCTTTCTAAATAATTACGTACTACATAATAGTTGTGCTGGATACGATGGTTCTGTCATCGAGATCTACAACAAGCATTTAATGTCTCTCAATTTTTTGGCAATCTTAAGTTTTAGTCAACTCCTGCTTTTGTAATTGTCCTTGGATCTGCTTAGGCAAAGCCTAAATCTTTCTCACACTTGCTCATCCATCAAGCCAGGTTTTGCACATGCAATGCAAGCAGAAACTTATTGGCACTACGTACCTTCACCAAAGAAAATTTCCGGCAAATATTATCTGGTGAATGGAGACTTCTTAACTTAATCAATGCTCTTATCCTGGGAAGCTCTCTCATGCATGGTGCTTATAAAATTGTAGTCACCGATCTTCAATATTTGGCAAAAAATGCAAATTGCTCTAATCTATGCAGCATTCAATTGCCCTTTATCTATCTCAGGGACAAGAAAAAGAAACAATAAATAATATTCCCCACTAAATTTGATTTTTATTTTTATTTTTTGGAAAACCCCCCACTAAATTTGATTTTTTTTACAACTTATTATTTTTGTCATTATTATTTAATATAATATTTCATCACGTAATTAACAACAATATTCACACATGAATATTCCAACATTTAGAGTCATTAGTTTTACCATGAAATTCTTAGAATACAATTCACCTAAATTTTATCATGTTAAGAAAAATTTAAAGGGTAAAATTCAAAACTGACTCTCTAAATTTTAACAAAACTTAACGAAAATATCTTAATTGAATAAATTTCAAACTTAAAAGACTGAAATGAAAGAAAGTAAAGTTAAAAAACTAAAATGAAATCTAAATAAACTTAGAGAACCAGTTTTGCATTTTAGTCTAATTTAAATAAATATACACGAAAATAGTTCTATTGGTGTTTATTTAAATGTTGATGACATGGTGAAATAAAATTAACACATTTTATAATAAATGGAAAGAGTTTTGAAATCCCCGCAAAGCTATTTAAGAGGATCATGTTAATAGGTGACCTTTAAAAAATTGTTAATAAACTATATTAAGAAAGTTTTAACACTACTTTTATAGAAAATATACAAAACTATCAAAACAATCAACTGCTTAATTATTTTCCTATAAAATGTTTTAAAAATAATTTCTAAACTGCCCTTAGGGCACCATTAATACTACCCTTTTAAGAATTCTAGAAGATTTTAATTCATTAAAAAAAAAAAAAAGTTATAGCAAAGGTTGACATGGAATAGTTTTCAGGATTATTTAAATTGACTATATATGCTAGCTCAATGGTTTGGACAACTGGACTAATAATATTTATTAATTCTCGTTGAAAGCCTTGTAGTTGAACTAGTAATTGACATCTCAACTTTGTTGTAACTATTGAATTATTAAAAAAAAAAACCTTGATAAATTCCCTTATTATCTTATAATGAACTTAGAAATATTCTTTTTTAGGTTATATATTCATGTTATCATGCATTGTACGTAAGTATATTTCTCTTGCATATGCTCAAGGTTTTGATTCTTTTGAAGATGCAGCCTGCAATATACTGCCTAAAAAATCCAATAATTCACCTAGAAAAACATACAGTATCGAAGCACCTTTACATACTCATTCTCACCATTAGCGTGACAAATTCCAATGTTGATTATAATCCCAAAGTCCAAACCAAGAAATGACAACATATTCATAAAATTATACAAATAGAAAATACTACAGTCTGTACCACCGACAACAATTAATGAGAAAAATTTTCAGAGAAACAAAACCAGCACAAGCCCGAAAGACTCGCTTTTGTTTCAATGGTTGCACATGTAAACAACACTTATACAATTCCCATTGACCCTCCTCACCCATCACTATAATAACTTGCCTACTTCTTCGACTTCATTTCTCATTTGCATTAATCATCAGTGTGTATCTCTCTCATTTTGCTAGTCACTACTTATTTCCTTGACAGCCATGGCGAGTACTAGTGCTAGACCCTTTATGTTGCTGGCACTTTGTGTCCTCCTCCAAGCTTTTATTAGCGCACAGAGCTCGGGGAGCACCTTCCATGTCAGAGGACGTGTCTACTGTGACACTTGCCGATGTGGGTTTGAGACCCCTGCTACCAATTATATTCAAGGTACCAACATATATAAATCTCATTTTGAATACGGTCCTGTACAAGTCAGAGTTATGGTTATGCATGGTTGGAAATTTTGTCAACTTACAAAAGAAAGTTTCATTGTCACTTATCACTTTAATCTGACATGCTTTTCATTTCTTAGGAAGGTGGTTTAACCTTCGAAAAAACAAACTTGGCAGTCCTAAACGTTGGTCATTTTATATGACATACTGATATATGTATGTGTCTATAGTAAATCTTATAATCCTGCAATTATTGGTCTCATTAGTCATTACCATTCATTTCAGTCCATCTTCTAGTCAAGTAAGCAGTAAATAGGATCCATCACTGTCATCAATATCTATTGACTTTTTCATTTACAACTTGACTCTAGTGATCCTAACGATGAGCCAAGATCGTGCCTTTTTCTTTGGTTATGTGTAGACAAATGAGACATAAATGTAGACCTAAAATCCACATTAAAAGTACTAATGCTAATGTCATTTCCATGTAATTTTTTATCTTCTGGTGTTAAAAAGGAATGAGCCAAATGTGTGTGTGTGTGTGTGTGAATATATATATATAAACCTATGTCAAAGACTTCCCATTGATCATCCAAGCAGCATTTAGAGCAGATGCTAGCATGACCTCTTACAGTAGTACCCATCATTCATATTTTTTCCCCCAATTTCTTTCTTATTTCTTTCCAAATGGTGCTTTATTGTCTTGGATTGAACTGTCCATTGTGAAGATGCTATAACATCATTTTGTAATAGTTGGATATCATGCTCATTGATTAGGTGCAAAGGTTAGAATTGAGTGCAAAGATAGGATAAGTCTACAGGTTGTGTACAGCAAAGAAGGAGTGACTGACTCAACTGGAACATACAACATCTCGGTTGAAGATGACCATCAAGACGAAATATGTGAGTCCGTTCTTGTTAGCAGCCCAGTGGCTGACTGCAAATCAGCCGACCCAGGACGTAGCCGCGCCACTCTTGTACTCACACGTTACAATGGTGTCGTTAATGAAAATCTTTCTGCAAATGCTATGGGGTTCCTCAAAGATCAGCCATTGTCTGGGTGCACCGAACTGCTCCAGCAATACGAACCTGATACATAATTGAAGGACCAATTTCAGTATGTTAGCTAGGTGTTGTTGGTTTAAATAATTTTTATGCTCTATGTTTACTTGTCATTGTTCTGAATGATAGTTGTATGTCATATGTACCTCTTTAGTTTGTTGGACTTTAAAATTCTAAACGTCATGTTTTCTTCATCAATGTATCTTGGTCACTTAATTGTGGCTTTCATATTGTAGCTTCTTGTTTGCCTACCTAGCCAGAGTTTATATAAAATTAATGACATATCAATTTCCTTTCCCCCGATGGATTTGTTGCACTACATATATATCCCTAAATATGTCTGTTGTTTATAAGAAATTTGATATGATTACTACCTTATGGATCTGATTCTTCTGAAATATTCTTTTGCTTCTCAAAGCTACAAAAGAATCAATGGTCCAAGTTAGAAAATCTACCCTCAATACTTGATATATTTATAAAATAATTAGAGAGAGAATTGAATCCTAATTGTGCCTACTAATGACTCCAAGTAATGCCACTAAATTATAAGGCTTTCAACTAGTTTATAGCTAATAATAGGAATAAAATAAAATATAATAAATAATGATTTAGAATATTCTAACTACCTTGATGCATAAAAGAAAAAAAGAAAACTAAAGTAGGATTTGTTTAGTAGGGACAAGGGTACATAATTTTGCTACCAAGTAGTGTGTAGAAGAAAGAAAACATGAGTATTGTTTTAGTCTTTTAGATGCGTCTTAAGCTTAGCTTGTTGCAAGTAAAGTGAAGTTATTATGGTAATTTGATATCCATCTATGTGTCCAAAGGATCACTCCCAATTACATGAAAATGAAACTACATCTCAAGCCACAGATATAAAAAGGTATTTCACACATTAATTTGTATAATTCCTTTCAAGGTATGTGAGTTTCACATAGTTGTGAGTCGACATATTAGGAGAAAGATGATATATAAACCTAATATTTTTGCACAAACACAATGTTTCTGTTATCATGATCTTTTTCTTTTCTTTTTTTGGCTAAGCAATGCTTTGATTCAAAGAAAAGAAAAAAGAAAAAAGAAAAAGGATTAACTAGGGGGATTTACTACTGTCTCTATCCTAGGGGCAAAAAACAAAAGTCAAGAATAGATGAGATGGGACCAATCTTGAGATATTAGTAAAAAGAACACATCTAGCATTATTATGGGCTACAAAATTTGTATTGAAACCTTATTGCTAGCTAGCACACAACAATTGTATTGAAAGCTTCGTTGCTTAGATAGAATATACTACCCTTGGGGACTAGGTTGAGTAACTTGTCAAGAGAAGCAATGGTAACCCTTGAAAAGCGGTGAAAGTGTTTGTAAAATTGCTTGTAAAAATGCCTTGACATGGGTAGCTTGTTCTTTGTAAAAAAATACCTCACAAAAGGTATCAATTTGTCAGCAACCACTCATTTTCTGCATGGCACGTAGCCATTGAAAGAAGATTGTAGGTCTTTGTGGATATGATTTTGTGCTTTTTAGCGAGATATCATTTACCACTGCCTCTCTCGATTTCACTTAAAACTGATTAGATTCGATGAAGAACCAAATTGATTAGACCCGATGCTGCTCACAGTCGACAATAGGTCCTCCGTTCTACCACTTGTTGGAATTGGGTCAAGTCCAAGTGGAGTCCAAACCTAATTTAGACTGACCTGTAGATAGTCGTAGTTACAAGCTCAAGTAAGCTTGGCAAAGTAGAAAAAGGAAAAGTTTCTTTTGTCCCCCAAAATTTTAAATTTTGACATTTAAATATCCTCAAAATTTTGGCGTGTCCGCCATATAATTTCAAACAGAGAAAACTGGTATTAGATAGTGTTAACAACAATTATATGGTTTCAGACTTTCGGTTCCATGGCAGAGAAGAACTATATTAGTAAATTCTATTGATTTTGCATCTTTTTATTGGTCGGGAGTACAAGATTAACAATGCAACAAGCAGATCAAACTAAATAATTTCCCAGCAAAAAGAACGGGGAAACAAAGATTCTCAGAACAAAACAGTGTCAATAATATAGGGTTTCAATATATTATTTTGGATTATCATCTAACATTCTGAAATTCCCTGCCCGCTAAACTTACAAGAACCATTTGATTTGAACTAAAATTTGAGACAATTGAAATGGCTAGGGATTAAAATAAAGTATATAACAGATTTGGAATTCATAGAAATTTTGTAGAAAATTATTAATTTTCAATCCAACTCATTATTCACTTCAAATATATACAAATATTTCAACAATGAAAAAATAGACGATATATCTAAATTAAATGATAGAATACAAAATTGACAAGGAGAGATCCTCTCAATCATTCACTATCCCTGGGTGCATTCAGTTGTGAGGCAAACGCCAAAAGTCTCCACTAACATACCTGAATCTGGTGCCATGTTACCAACATCTAAAGTACTGAAATGCCTAAAATCCAAAATTTTCATTACCATTGATTTGGGAAGGCTTCTCGGTAATTTGCATCTTCACCCAATGTGAGTTGTCTTGTTGTTGAATCCTTTGCCCGCGTATTCAAAAGCCTCTGAGCTATCCTATCTTTCGGTGTCACTTTCTTGTGCAGCATGGATGAGAGTGTTTCCTTCTTGTTTCTGGCTGACAGTTTCTCACCATCAGTCACCCCCATATCTTCTCCGATAGATGCAGATCTTGAAGTTGATGTCAAGGCAGCATCCCTTAGAACTGTTTCATTGTGCTCCCGAATTTTCACAAGCTTTGCACGCTTCAGTGACTTTTTATCAATTTCTCTCTTATTTGCTACTTCTTTATCTCTCTCACGAACATTCTTCACAGCTTGTTTTGCTAACTGCTCAATGGAATTGATCCCCAAATCAAGAGATATCTCTTCTTTTAAAGAGTTTTGTTTGAGTGGCTTTCCTTCATCATCTCGAGGTATGATAGGTCCATGAAATGGACAAACTCTCAGGTCTCTTCTCTGACAAAGTCCCCCTTTGCTCAAAGGAGCCCTGCAGGGTTGAATGTCAGTTTGCTGCTCTTCATAAAGAGTTGCATGTACATTCAGTTCAGGCATTTTCTCAGCTGAAATAACCGCGTCATAGTCCACCCTACCCCAGTGACTTTCAAGCTCCAATCCCCGCTGGTTAGCCAAAACCTTCCTGTGTGAACCCCAGTTATCCAAGAAAGAGCCCCACTTCATCACAGGAGCTTCAGCCAGAAGCTTACTTCTTAAAGGGTCCAAATTGGTTTCACCACCTTCAGGACAGAGAATCTCATTGTCATTACAATCTCTTTTACTGCTTTCAGTAGTTTTATTTTTTGACTTATAAGAAGTTATTTTCATGGAAAAATATTCATCGTGATTATTGGGAACAGTAGATCTCTCATTCTCAAGTGGTCCAATCTTTCCCTCCTCCCAGAAATCATCTTCTTCTTCATCGCGATCTGCAGTGTTTGGAAGGGCACAACCTGATTCTTCACACTTCTTCTTCACTGATTTGAGACGATTTTGTATATCGATTAACTCCTTTAAAGCGGAATCTCTGAACCTGGTGTCTGCTACTTCAACCCTTAGAAGAACAGAAATCCATTCTTGAACTGAAACAAAATGCTTTGTCTCTAGAAGCTTGTACAGCTCCCTTAATGCATCAAAAACCACTTTATTGTCAGTGTTCTCGTGAACCTTTTCCCCTTCTTTTAAAGTATTGAGACGGATTTGCAGTAGTTCAGAAGAACGAAACTCTTCGAAATATTCGTCATCTGTAGGAGCCAGAGGCATAAATTCCTCATTTGTACGGACTATGTCTAAGCATTCCCCAATCTCATCAATGGTAGACATGATCTCTTCCTTAATAGATGAGAAATTGTCCTTGAACATTTCAAATTTCTTTAGCAAAATCTCACTTGACCGCCTTTCACGTTCTGCTCTCTCCTGCTGAATCCGAGCTGCATTGGCCTGTAGATTAGGAAACTGCAACTTAAGGGTGTTTTTAAGGTAATCAAACCCTAATCTGAGCTGCCTGTAATGAATCCCAAAGGAAAAGTTCCACTTCTCCAAGAATTCAATTGCCTTAGAGCGCAAAATAGAAGCAACAGCAGGAGGAGCCGGGAGAGGCAGAGTTCTTCTGAACCCAACACTCAAACTCAGCAACTGATCCAAGTTGTCAACAAGGATGCTTCTGAAAAGCTTCGAGCGCATGAACAATTGGTCAATTATCAGGAGTGTCAGGTACCTTACCTGTACCAATCAAATATTGAAATTCAATTATTTACCAGAATGTTAAACTAAAACCCACTAATAAACCAACAAATCACCCCCACCCCTAATAATAATCATAAAAACGAAAGTGAAAAAAACCCATGTCAATAACAACCACAAAAGCTTTAGTCCCAAATTTTATGGGTCAACTATGGATCATCAACTGATTGGTAAGAATTGGCCACATGTATTATTTTCATTAACAGATTATATATCTAATCAATTCTTTTCCTTAACAGATTATATAATAGCATAGCCAGCCTAATTAAGGATCATACCTCACCTCAACATAAGTAAATATCATAATTCAGAAAAATATATTAAATCTATCTTAATTAAATTAAAACCGCCTGCAAGCTACTTGAGAGCATATAATATATATTCATTAAAATAATCAAATAAAAAGTAATAGAAATTAGTGCAAAAAAAGAAAGAAAGAAAGAATAAAACAAACACATACCTGAGAGTGGTTGCGCTTCATGAGATCCAAAAGGGTATTGGCGGCGAGTCGGAGCTCTATATCTGAATAGCGGACAATGGATTTGATAGCCTTAAGGAGACGTGGGTCCACCTCAGCAGCTGTGGAGTTGGTCGCCTTCTCTATCAGACTCACCACCTTCCCTCCGTCTCTCTCTCTCCCCTCTTCCATTATCATTTATTTATCAAATCAAACAAGGATACTTGCATACTGCTATGCTATGTTCTTATTCTTCATAAGCCCCGTTACTTTACAAACTTTTACTTTAAAAATATTTCTAGATGGTAATCCGTTTTAGACTAGTTGTTTCTTTCACCTTCTTCGTGGCAGCCCGTTTTGCTCTTTTATCCAAATAGATTGTGGGCAATAATAAGAATTCACGACATAAGCCTGGCTAAGAGAAACCACCTACAACATTTAAGATTCTGTGAGGTGAGCTATATAGAATTGAGTATATTTTTCCCAACAAGAAGATTTTAGTAAAAAAGACAAAGGGGGCAGAACTTTGCCAGCAAAATTGGAATCCTTTTGGCATGGAATTTAAATTAATAACAGCTCATGCCATCAAAACCCTCAAATGTCTAGAAATTAAATCCCTTTAGGAATATAGCAAGAAAAATTAGGTACTCACTAGGAGTAACTGGGTCATGTTCAACCTCTTTATCTGTAACTACCTACTCCAAATGCTCAACAGCATCGGCAACCAAGAAAAACCTAGCAATTGCAGATTTTTCACATTTCTTATGTGTATCTAATGAGAAGACACTTGCTAATCAATAATTATAATAACCTTTATGAAATACTAACATTGAGATGCTGCAAACAGTAAGATTAAAGATGGTTAGTCATTGCAGTACTTTTGTCAATAGTTGCAACATGGTGATAAGTAAGTATATCATCACAACCAAGGAAACACCTTCACTTTTTCTTTTTTCTTTTTTGATAGGTAATAACAGCTTTATTGATAATGAAAGCACAATGAATTTACAATAGTAAACTCACTGCACTGAAAAGAATACAAACCAATCAAAAAGAGAGACTAACAGAATTAAGAAAATCAATCAAAGAATGACAATGCGTAAACCCCCAAATCCGGGACCACTCAAACAATGTCCTAAGTAGCAAAGACTTCACACAGTTTACAAGTCTCTTAGTTTCCTCAAAAGTACAGGCATTGCGTTCCTTCCAAATTAGCCACATAAGACATGCTAGAACCATATTCCACACTTTTGAAGTGTGACTCCCCAACCAGTTCTACCATGCACATGCAGTAAGAAGAGAAACAACATTCTTCGGCATCACCCACTAAACCCTAAACAAACAAAGGACTTCACTCCACAACGTATAAGCATACTTGCAATGGATCAATAAATGATCCATAGTTTCCTATTCACATCGCGAAAGGCAGCACCAAACCGCCAAATATAAAATTCCCAAGTAATAAAAGAAAAAGCTAAAATAATTTTAAACTAAATAATCGTCTCTTATGAACTTCAATGTATGCAGCAAACTACAGCAACAATAGTAGAGACCAATTTGCACACTAAAAAAAATATTGAGATAAGTAATTTTTTGTTGACATCTTTCCCTAAGAATAACTTTTCTCTGATAAAGAGGCTGAACAGTACCAGTTACTCCTAGTTTTTGTTTTAAAATATTGTTGCAAACACCATCAATAAAGAAAATCCAAAATGAAATCAGTGCATATATACATGATTTTATCAAGAACTTCTAACTGCCATTAGCCAAAATAGCATGCTAAATTTCTGTACGTTTCAATTGAAAGTATTAAGAGTATTCAGTTTGCTTGAAGGTACTACAACTCATTTTCACATCTATTATAATTTTAATCTCTCCATTCTGACAATAAGAATCCAAAACATTTTTAACTACAATACTTGCAATAGTACTAATAAATAGTATAATTTGTCACATTTCAAACTAAAGCAATAAATATACATTTCATAGACACAATAGATCACAATAATAATACATATAAAAATTCATGAACTTAGAAGAGTAGGTGTTTATTCATTTGCACATATCTTGTAGGAACACCTCATGGCATATCTGATCAAGTATTATATATAGCAAATTTCATCCATCTGCATAGTCCATTGCTCTATGGCCAATTGTTTTGTCAATGTGCCAGCCAACATTAACGCCTATATAGTAACCGACTGAAAAAATAAGATCAGCAATGTGTTGTTGTAAACAAATTAATTCATTCGAGATTCTAATTCAAAGGGCCTCACTTTGGCCCCTTGCATTGCGGCCGCGATCAATAGAATCATTTTAAAGAAAAATTCATACCCAACAGCTATATATAAAGATGACCCAATCCCGAATCGCAGAATATATTCTCAGAATGAGCCTTTTCACAATCATCATTATTATAATTTCCACATAATCTAAACATGAAAAAAATCACAGAATAACAAACTACAAACTACAAAATTTGAACTAAAGTTATAAACTTTTGACACTTTCACTATCAAACAGGTACAGGAAAATTTGAATTTGAAACTCATAACGGAGATTAAATTATAATTTTACTATTTCAATCAAATTTAACAGAAGATTAGAATAATTGAAACCAAAAAAAAAAAAATTGTGAACTTACCCAACCAAGTTTTGGCCGGAGCCGCCGAGTATTGGCCGGCGCCGCCTGGAGCCGCTAAGACCGAATTGTGTTTTTGAGTTTTCTGGAGAAGCTTTTCTTTTTCTCTCTCTCAGTTTTCGTTTCGGGTAGCGTAGGGAATTTGGGTTTTTTGTGATTTTACGAATGAGGAGAGAGAACCCCGTATAGATAGGTTTTGTTTTTGTGTGTTTTTTTTTTTTTTTTTTTTTTTGTCTTTTTTTTAATTAACTTTTTTTTTTGTAAATTAATAAATAAATAAGAGGGTTTTTTTTTTAAAAGGTTAGAATGATTTACATTTATCATAATTCAAAATTGCTATATTTTTTAATTACAAAAATACTTAAAATTGCTATATATTTCAATTATGAAAATACTTAGGGTGTGATAATAAGTATGTTCCCTCAAAAAAAAATTATTTCACCTACAAATACAAAATTCTCATAACATTCTAGATATTTATATGATTGAAAAATATAGCAATTTCGAATCATGATAAATGTAAATCATTAATCTTTAGAATGAAATATATATATATAAGCAATGACTAGTTTTTTACTACTTACTTGAGATTTCAATGCATTTTAATGCTCAAACAATGACTTCTTCGTTAAATTGTAACTCAATCTTGAGTTAAACAAGGCAATTCATACAATGATATAGTTTCATAATCAATTTAAAATTTTATTAAATTATTATAATTTACCACACAAATAGGTAGATTCTCATGTGTAGCACTGATTTGCGACTAATAATATATATAAAACCAAAGACATTAGACATTTAGTTGACCATTGACTTTATGATATTTGTGTCACAATTTTATATGTCAGTATTCTAATATATTTTTTTAATTGGACTAAAATTCTACTTCAAATTTAAACACTCATATAAATAAAAAATCAGATAGTCTAATATACAAATACAATCATAATAAATATTTATTAATGATTATCAAAATTATATCTCACAGTGTCATATAAAAGCACCATCATAATAAATACATATTCTTTGTTTTCCCTAAAAAATAATAAATGCCTATTAATAAATATCATAATTATCAATTTTCATATTTACTATTTCATGTGAGAATATAATCAAATAAATTTTTACTAATAACTATCAAAAAAGAAATAAAATAATTTTTTATAGATAAAATCATATTTTATTTATTTATTTATATAAGAGAAAAATTATATTAATCTAAGTGTATATGTATGTGAAACTTCTTTCTAAAGACTTGAACCCCGACCATTATACCCCACACTCTACAATCACTTATACTTATAGAGTAATTATTGAATATAAATTCATATTTTATTGAAGTGGTTGATTATAATAAATAAAATTATGAAGACGACACGTCGTTTAGTTGCAGTGACAAAGAAGGTGCGACTCAGCCAAAGAGGCTCCGCCACCTTTCTCCTTGCATTTCCCCTTCGCGAGTCGCAGCACCTCTTTTGGCTCAATTCTCATTCTTGGATCAAATTCCATTCTTTGATCCTCCCAATAACCCATCTTATTCTCTTGCGTAGTCTCGCAGTTTTAGCTTCTCTGTCTCAGTTCGTCCAGACCCATCTCACCTCCATGTGAGTTTCATCATTTTCTCCTGTGCTTTGTTCTCTGTACTGTGTCTTTTCTTTTTGTAATGAAATTTTTGGCTAATGGGTGTTTCATGGATGATCCATTCTTTTTCAGCTGAATGTTTTTTTTAAAAAATATGTTTGGGTGTTTGGTTATTTGGTTAGAGGTTTCCCAGATGAGATTTTGATTGTTGAAAATTGGGAATGTTTATTTCAGCTAGTCTGAACTTTGAATGTTGGGATTTTATGTTTTTGGGTTTTTGATTGTGGGGTTTTTTTGTGTGTTTTAGTTAAGCTGACAGAGTTGTTGAATATAATATAGGATTTTGATTTCCATGTAAGGTTAATAATTAAAGAAGATGTCAAGTTTGTGTTTTTTCAATAAGCTTCTATGCAATTATATTGTAGTGAAATTCATGAAAATTATAGAACTCATACATAGTAGGGCACACGAATATGAACTTATTAAGGGATTTGTTTCCATTTCCTGTACAAGAAATAGTTATTCCACTGTGAGGTAACTCATGGGTCTGTCTATGTCTTTGACTTCTGTCCTTTTTGAGATTTGGAAAGATACATTACTTGCTTCATCAGATAAGCTATTAGGTATTCTCTGTGTTGTTTTGTTGTTAAAGTGTATTGATGTTAATCTCCCAATATAAGATCTGACATTGGTTAATTTGGTTTTGACGTATTTACCTGAGTATTAGAATGGCTGCTGCGGTGTTCCACCAATGTATTGGGGCCATTCAGGTTCACAGTTGTGGCACTGAGAAATCTGGGAATTCCTCATTAAGGTTTATCTCAAGGGGTTTTGTTATTGACTACGGATTGTTAAGGAAAGGAACTTCTATCTCTCATCCGTGTAATTGCATGTAATACATGCATCTACTTCCGATGCTTCGGTGATGGATCCTATTTCATCTACCTCACACAATGCTATTGACAGTTCTCAGAACACTTCAAGTGAGTTGATATAAATCTAACCAACTCTTAATTTTTTGTGTATTGAACTCTAAACAATTAGTACATTATGTTTCTCCTAGATTATATCATTCTTGAGTTTTGAAATGTCAATATTTTGGGATAGAGTAGAATCTATTCTCCAATTTTGCAATATGTGTTTATTAATGCTTCCTTCTTTCTTTTTCGGTTTTAATGAAAAAAATTGAGGTTCCCTTTTCTCTTTTTTTTTTTTCTTTTTTGGCTGAGCAGGTTCATTTTTCTCTTTTTTATTAACTGTTGGTTCCATGCTCTTGTTTTAGTTGAAACTGCGTTGATACTAATTCGGCATGGTGAGTCTTTGTGGAATGAAAAGAATCTGTTCACTGGTTGTGTCGATGTGCCTTTAACCAAGAGGGGTGTAGAGGAAGCAGTTGAAGCTGGTAAAAGAATCAGTAATATTCCTGTAGACATGATTTTCACATCTGCACTGATTCGTGCACAAATGACTGCCATGCTTGCCATGACTCAGCACCGCCGCAAGAAGGTATCACTTCTAGTTATATCTTTATGTATAATATCTGAAGATTCTAATAAAATACTTCTGATTACTTAGATTGCGTAAATTTACAAAAAAAAAAAAAAAAGCATATATTGTATTGTGAATTTGAAATAGAACAGAAAGAGAAGTTACATGTGTTGATCCGAGAATGGTTTGCAGGTGCCTATAGTCATGCATAATGAGAGTAAAGAAGCAAAAGCATGGAATCAGATTTATAGTGAAGAGACCAAGAAGCAATCAATTCCAGTTATAACAGCTTGGCAATTGAATGAAAGAATGTATGTAATTTTTTATGCTTGACTACATCTTCCACTTCCACTCCATCTTACTTTAAAAACATTGAGCCGGATTGAATTACCAGCTATTCTCTCTCTCTCTCCTCTCTCTCTCTCTCTCCTCTCTCTCTCTCTCTCTGTGTTTTTCTGTATAGGTATGGGGAATTACAGGGTCTTAATAAGCAGGAGACAGCTGAAAGATATGGAAAGGAACAAGTGCATGGGTGGCGTCGAAGTTTTGATATTCCTCCCCCTAATGGTGAGAGTTTGGAAATGTGTTCACAGAGAGCTGTTGCTTACTTTAGAGAACATGTAAGCACATCTAGCTTCTTCTTGCTGACATTTGAATTTCACGTAGAATTTTTTAAAAGCGTTTAAAGTTCCTTAATTTATATACTATATATATATATATATATTAAAAACCTGAATATTGAGAAGGAATACATTGCAGATTGAACCCCATCTTCAATCTGGGAAGCATGTGATGGTTGCTGCACATGGGAATTCACTGAGGTCTATCATCATGTATCTTGAAAAATTAACTTCTCAGGAGGTAAGTAATTATATTTCTTGTGATTGCTCGCTTCTGTGCCATAATACTTTCTGTTAGTTGATTATGGACAATCAATGATTCTGTCTGGCAAACAGGTCATTAGCTTAGAATTATCAACTGGGATACCATTGTTGTACATATATAAAGAGGGAAAATTTATGAGGAGAGGAAGTCCTGTGGGACCTACAGAGGCTGGTGTTTATGCATATAATAGGGTATGAACTTCCTGTCCTTTGTTGTATCTGATCTTCTAATTTGTTAATTTTCTTAAATTTTCAGTTAGTTTTTTGCAAACTTTTATTTGATGTTTCCTTACCATTTTCTTTTGAGGGGAATATTATCAGTTAATGGAAACAGAGAAAGGAAAAACTTGATAATTTTGTTCGGCATGTATGCTTGAGTACACTAATTCACCTTCTTAAAGCTTAGAGCCTTGTCTGTTACTGTAAGGTCAATCGTATTGGCTTGAGGATGAGTAGACTCGGATATATTTATCTATTTCACCTGCTGGATGGTCGTTGATTGGATGAGTTGGGGACTCCTCATACTTCCAAAACCATTGGAACTATTTATATTGGACTTTGGTTTAGTTCCATTCATTTATTGCAGTTTGATAAGTGAAATAACTGAAATTTTACCTAGGCAGATGAGAAACATCATGCTTCAAGTGTTACATAGAATTGAAAAGTTTTTCATATGATTGCATATTTCTTTTTGGAGGAATTTCATTTACCAAGGACCCAAGGAAGCTTAATTTCAACTTCTGGAAAGTTTTCATACAAGTTGCAATGTATATTTTTCAACCCTTTTGTCATAGAAGCTAGAACCTATTCCTGTTAATTACCTGACAGGACAAATCGGAGAATTTGTCAACATTTGTTTGCGGCGGGCTAACATAAAAGGCTTAGTAGATCTACAGTTTAGAGTTATAGAAGAAAGAGTTAAGACTCAAAATTGACTAGGTTTTTTTATATGTTTATTCAATAGAAGAAAGTATGTGTGGTTTTAGGGTTTTGATAGGTAAAACAAATGACTTGATTTATGGTTGTAAGGGAGAAGGAAAAGAGAGAAGAGAAAGGGGGAAAAGAGCTTACAAAGGCTAACATGCCTCAATAAGTAATAATAATTATTCAGAAAGAAATAAGTACTCTATGTTCACGATGGTGAGTGGTGACCACAAAGTATCTAAAACAATTACAATCAAATCAACTAGAGAAAATAATAGAGTGCTGGACATAAGGAAATGGAAGTACAATGCATAAAACCTTACCCCAAACCCGGGACCAATCAAACAAATTCTAGATTAGCAAGGACTTCAAATGATCAAAAGGTCTCTCAACATCCTGAAAAGTGTTTTTTTTTTTTTTTTGTTCCTTCCGCACTAACCACATCGAGCATGCTAGCACCAAATTCCAAACATCAAAGGAATGTTTCCCCAGCCAGTTCTGCAAACCAAATGAAGAGAGACAACCCTCTCTGGCATCACCGCTTCACCCATTGAATCCAAAACATTTGAAATACTTCACTGCACAGAAAATGGGCAAAATCACAATGAAGCAAAGGATGATTCATTGATTCCCACAACATCGAGTCATCGACACATACAACACCAATTAGCTAGGGAAAAACCCCTCTTAACAAGATTATCAACTGTAGGAATCCAACCCCATGCTGCTGTCCACAAAAAGAAAGAAACCCTTTTAGGGGCCTTAACACGCCAAATGCTCTTCCAAGGGAAAGAAATAGTAAGGGTATGAAAAATATAATTATAATAGGAGAGGATATCAAAAGTAACACTCTTAGTCAATCTCTAGATTCTCCTATCCCCCCTTCCCCCTAGGCAGCTTGGAATAAATAAAACTCAAGGAAAGAATGCAATTCCTCCAACTCCCAATCATGAAAAGCCCTATGGAACTGCAAATTCTAGCTGCTAATCCCCCCATTTAAATCAAGAAAATAAAAACCTAATAAAAGACTAGCTTGGAATCAAAAGAAAATAAAGCCGAAGATACTTGGGATCTTGTAAAAGGTTCTAGACTTAACTAAATTACCTAAATACCCTTGGGCTCTATTTGGTTGGGAGGATGGAAAACTAACATCAATTTACTTTGTTTGGTTGAGAAGAAAAATGAGAGGATGAAAAATGTAGTTTGTATGGATTGACTATGACGTCCATATTGCATAGTATATAAGATGTAATTTTTAAATATTATTATATAAGAAAAATATTACTCTTTCTCAATTAAATTAGTAAAGATGACATCTTATATTATACTTGTCACAAAAATTTGTAAGTTTTTTGTAATAAATTTGTAGTAGCTTTAGCATTTCTCTCTCTCTCTCTCTCTCTCTCTCTATATATATATATATATATATAAAGATAGATACACAAAAATTATTATGGACTAATATTTTTTTTTTAAATATCAATAAATCATGTAATGTCTAACCGTACAAAGTTTTAATTATTGTATTTTTCACCAAAATGAAGAAAAAAAAAAAAGAAAAAGACTTAGAAGCTGTCTTTTTCTGGTCAGTTGATAGTTGTTATGGAAATGAATTGTGGAGCCATTAAAAAATGAACTAAAGAAGCACATGTGGCTAAAAAAAAGTGGTGAAAATGAGTTTGATAAAGGGTATAAATGCCATTTTAGATCCACACCCACTTTTCTTCCCCTTTTCTCTCCAATTTGGAGAGAATTTTTTTTGGGCCCGGGTGCAACACCTGGTCACCCACTATTCTCTTCCCATTTTCTCTTGTGAACCAAAAAAAGGAAAACCATCTTTTTTCCACCCACTTTTCTTTCCTCAATTTTCCATCCACTCACTTTTCTCTTCAACCAAACAACCCTTAATTCGCAAGTGTAAATCACTAATTTGTCCCTGAATATAAATTGACCATAACCAATAATCTTTTTCTTCTTTTATTGATTTCCTAGATTCTTGTAATTTTTGTATTTGATTTGTTGTACCCTTGTTCACTCCCTATGTACTAGGGTGCTTCCTTCCTTTTTGGTATCAATATATCTTATTACTTATATATATTATATATATATATATATATATATATATATATATATATATAAACTCAAATTAAAACCACACGAATTTTACTTCGATTGGACTTCACACATGGGCCCCATAAAATAAATCTTGAATAGGCGAATTTGCAAAGTAGTAACAAATCAATCTCTCAATGGCTGCATCATTACTATCAATGCATTATCAGTTTATCACTGAGCAGCTACCAGTTATCATTGTGGAATATGTAGCCCATGGCAAGAATTATTTCCTAATCCTGCTGAAAACAGATTTATAGTCTTCCGGAATTTTTTTTTTTTCTTTATTAGGCATATGCATCCCACTTCTGTGCTCTTGAATTCTTTGTAGGCTTTGAAACCATTTCCCACCCACTCTGGTCATGGCTTAGGTGCATGATATAAATAAGCGCAGTTTCTTTAGTTGACTGGTTAAATTGGTAGCATAGATCCGATGGCATATAGTTTTCAAATCTCCTCTGTTTATAAATTCCACTCTCCTCCATTATTATCGCTCCAATATATTGGATTATATTGAATTTATGTCTGCGCTACCTTGTTAATGATAATTTTACCAGCAAGTGAAGTTGTCACCTAGCTGTGGTGTGAAGCCCTGATCCGCGTGGCGCTAGAACATTTGAAGACCATCTACATGCTAATGTACTAAATTCTAGCCATTACCCATGAAAATGATTTTATTAATGAGCCATTTCATCTCTGACCTTTGGAATTGCTGTCAACCAGCAATTTGATGTGCAATTTTTTTTAAAATAAAACTAATGGGGAGAAATTTATCCCAAAAAAAAAAAAATCTAATGGGGAGAAGAAAGAAAAGAAAAAAAAGGAGAAAATATCTTGAATTTTCACCAACTCTACCAAAACATTCAACCCAAAGTAGGCAAGATCCAGAAAGTGGGTTAATCTTTAAATAGAGACTAACCAAATGGTGAATTTTTTCCCCTTTATCCTCATCTCATCTGGAATGGTGCTTATTTAAAATCATAATGTAATCCAGTCTCGAACTCCATCCTTTGGAGAGTAGATTAGGGGAGCCAAGCTCCTCTGGTCTTGCTATATATATTCTCAATGTTTGCTTTCCTTATTTTCTTTAGACTCGAGGTTTTTTTGTTGCTGATTCACAATTAACATCTTAGCTCTTCCTACAATCTTCATATGCAGACTTTAGCTCTTTACAGGCAAGAATTGGATGGAATGCTGCACTAACTTTTTCAGAAAAACAGGTAAGCGACATTTTAAATCATATACTTCTAACATTTGGACCTGTCTTAGATTCTATGTTAAAAAATCCTTGCTTCTATAAGATCCATTTGTACCATATTTATGCATGATATCAATGAGACTCCTCAGAAGACCAATATATTATATCCAGACCGCAGCTATTCCAGGTAATTAGACCCTTGCTCTACTCATCCATGGTTCATATTTTTGCAGGGTAATTTTTCTTTTGTTCTGGATGGGGGCTTTTCAGAGGATATAAAACTTTTGAAGCGCTGGTGTAAAAAGCAAGCTCTTTGCAACGTAGGAATCAATTAGGAATAATTACAAGCTACAGCCCTCCTATTCTTTATAGGAATCAATTAGGACAATGCAATAGGCATGGAGTTTTATACTGTAACACATGGAGACTGTAACAATAACAGGGAAAGGAAACACACACACACACACACAATTACACACACATTGTACGTTAGTTTGAATTTGGTGATATTTAATAAATTAAGCTAGTACAGGTGCATTTTTGCAGTTATGTGTGAACTTATTATGCTCAGGATTTTATGAGAATTACTTGTGGACTGGCATCCATCCAATAAATCAGGATTTTAAAGCATGAGCAGTTAGTCTACACCATTTCACATAATAAAAATGCTCCTTGTAAGAGTAAAATGGAGGAGAAATCACGGGGTCAAGACTACTCAGTGCATGGATTATTTGTATTTTTATTTTAAGCTCTATTTGTGCCATATGATACTAGTTTATTTCTGGTTTTGCCAGTGTTAGGAAATTGCAAGGCCCTAACTTACCAATATCTACTGCTTGAAGTTTTATCTGTTCTCACTGAAGAAGAAGCAGAATAGGGAATTTCTAGAAATAATTTGAAGAATTTCAGCGGCAATGATCTACTGTTTATTGACAGTTTGACACTGGCGACTGTAAAATTCAGAGTACTGCTTTTTGCCCACTACGTAACTAAAAAAAAAAATTGATGTACTAATTTAACATATGTTAGTTACTACTCTTCCTCTACCATCCCTAAATGGTGTGATTAGGCATGAATTTCAAATAATAAGCAAAACAAATTCACCCCCCTCCAAATAAAAGGAGGATAAAGCAATTTTGGTTCTTGAGTTAAGTGTGTTTGAAACGGATAAAGCATTTTCCGGTTCTTGAGTTAAGCATGTGTTTGAGAACCTTGTAATTTTTGATAACATATTTGCATAGTATTTATTAAAAAAAATATATGGTTTTTGAAAATTTTATGTTAAAAATTGTGCGATAAAAAATTAAAACTAACTTTTTTATTAAAAAAAAAAAAAAAGGCTTTGTTAGAAAAAGGAAAAGTCTATTTTAGCCAAACAGAAACTGACATCTTATTTTTAGTTTATCAAACTTATTTATGACTTGTTGAAACTTTTTTTTTTTTTTTTTGTTGAGAAACACACACATGCATATATATATATATATATATATATATATATAGGGAAAGGGAATGAGATAAGTGAATACACTCACACGCCAACACCAAAACTGCATGAGATAATTAGTGTCGTGGAGCAAGTGAAACTTTATTTAGTTTATTAAACTTGCGACTTGTTAAAACTTTATTTATAGATACAATTATATTTTTGTTTAGTTTTTTTTTAATTCAATAAAATTATTAAAATCAACTTTCCCAAATAAAATATTAAAACAAATGCTATATCAAATTGACATGCATTTTCTTCTCAAAAAGAAGAAAAATTAGACACATTTTTTTCCCTAAATTATTAGACAATCGCTTGATTTTTTAAAAAAAAAAAAAGATCAGAGACAATCACACGGTTAGTCACCTAATTAATATAGTAACATATGTGCAATTGGAAGATAAAGCTAAGGATACAACAAAAGTTCACAACAATATTCTTATAACCATCTCACGTATTGGTCAACCACAATGTGCAATTTAAAATTTATTGAATACTAATTTGAAAATATTATAAAATTGTTATGTTCTGTGGTGGGCCTTTTTTGCAACTTTGGTCTAGGCTTCCTCTTGTTGCACTATGGCCCAATGGTTCTAGGAAGGAGAGTTAGGACCGGCTTGATTGCAATACACCCCAAACCGGCTTCTGCGCAAACTAAAACCCCTTTGCTAGAACTTTGGTGACATACCTATAGCAGAAGAAATTGTTATACAAGTATAATATAACAACAATAAAAGAAAATATGCTTATTGTTAGCCAGAAAATTAGAGAATACTAAATGAAATAAACGAAAGAGCAGTACAACAATATAAATGCAGTATAAATAAGATGATAGTAATAAAAGGGAAATAACATCAATGCTTAAAATAAAATGAAAGAATGAATAGTTAGTTTGCCATGCTTACTTGTCTTACGGAGTCAAGTCCAAGAAAGGAATCACTTCTTCAATGTGGCTAACCTCACAGGGAGATCCTACCACGGAAGTTACCTATTTTGAGAGAATGAGCCTAAATAGCTTATGCTCAAATTCCTTAATCCTTACTAGAGGGTAGGTTTTTAGAGGGAGATAATGGATTAGCCTATCGGTGCATATCTGCTATCACACTCTTGTCTACTTTCTGCTTTTCTTTCTAACTCCTTTTTCTTTCTAAGTTTTTTGCTCTATTTTCTCTCTTTTTGTTATTCTCTTGTGGGGTTGTTATATTCTTTCCTGCCTTCCTATTGTTCTTGTTTCGTTCCCCCCTTCCTATGCACAGCAGAGGACACTTTATACTGTCTGTCATGATAGATTTTTACTATTTACCCCTTAACTACTTTTGTCTAGGTGTGGGTGTCCTTCTAGACCATCCACTTGTCTGTCAGCTGCCCAACTACCACCACTTACCTATGCTGGTAGTGCCACATCCCATTACCAGATAAAGAGTCTTATTTTGTTTGCTTGCTCATCGTGGCATTTTCATCCAAATAAGGGTGGGTATTCTTTCTCACTATCCTTCATGGTATGCACTTAGTGATTCCAACTCATCTTTCCCTCTTTTGGATGGTATGTCATCCCAGTAGGACATTTCTCCCAAAAGAGTTTGAGTGGGAACCCCAGAATAGGCTTTCCTCTTCTCCCCACTGTCAGACCATACCCTCTCTTACCTCTGACCCATGGCCCACCACTCCCGTATTGGTTAGGTACAGGTTAGTGGTATCTAAGCCTTGTGTGTGCTTCACTTTTCATGTCTATCCATGTCTTGTTTGCTGCTCATGTGTTTGCCATGACTTGAAGGCTCGTCTGTATCATCTATTGCTCGTTCTTGACCTCTTGTGGCGTGAATGGTTCCCTAAACCTTCGTTCTTTATGTCTTACTTCCTTTCTAGGCTGGACCTTGCTTGATTATGGGTTATTCCTTTTCTATTAATCCATTCTTTGCCCCTTTTGCAGATCTGCTAGCACTTCTGTCATGCCATTTTGTCATTCTTGTTGTGCTATTGTCTGACTTGTGCTTATTGGGCCTCTTTTGGGTCTACTATATGCTTTCTATTTGCTTAATTCTAGTGGCCTAGTATTATCATTGAGCTAGTATTCATGCTATTTCAAGCTTCCTTGGCCCATTCCATTGCTTTCGGGCTTTCTTGGCCATCTCATTTTTTTGGGCATCTTCAGCCCATTTCCTTTCCTTGGGCATCCTTTGCCCATTTCAATTCTTTACTCTCATGGGTCTTTACTAAGTCTTTTGGGTTTCCTTGGACCAAATTTTCATATTTTTTACTTTTGGGGTTTATGGGCTTTCCATCAACCCTTTATTCACTTAATTCATTACTTCGGGCCTCTTTGGCTCATTCTTGCTTGTTTTCTATTTCTCATAATGCCCATGGGCCATGGGTTTACTACTTCTTTCTCTGCACTCCTTTAGCCCCACTTGCTTTCTTTGAGGTCCATTTACTATTTTTTAAGCCTATGATCCATTATTCCTACCATTCGGACTTAATAGTTTTCTTCTCAATTTACTAACTATCTTCCTCCTATATTATTGGGCTTATTCTTGCTGTTAGATCTCCTTGCCAAAGTGGGCATTAACATGTTCCTAGAATGATTTTTAAAAAGTACTAACATATGTGACACATATGTGCATGGAATGTGTAAATTGGTGACACTCTTGTGCCTATGAATTTGATACAAGTCAATTAAAATCAAAGAAGTAAATCCAGCCAAAACCATTGTGGTCTTACTTTAAAAAAAGAAAAGAAAAAAGAATCCATTGTGTAGAATCTTTTATATATATATATATATATATATATATATATATATATATGTATGTATGTATGTATGTATTTTAAAGAGAGTTTTAACCTACGATGTTTACTCTTAATGGTATTTCTTTATAGCTAGACTAAGACATTACTCGATTTTTTATGTAAGTGGAGATTGAATTTCAAATTTCTTATTCAAATATCAATAATTTTATCAATTGACCTAACTGAAACTCACTCATCTTATCTTATCTTATCTGGGCTGATATTCATAAGTCAAATTCAAAACAAATTATAAACTTAAACTAAGACTTTAAAGTCTTAGTTTCAAACTAAGACCCTAAACCAAGACTTTAAAGTCTTGGTTTCAAACTTTTTTAAGTTTATAATTTCTTTTTCTTTTTTTTTCTTTTTATTTTAAGTCAAGAGCCCTTGAAAGATGTACAGATAATGATTGATGGTGATGTAATTTTTTTTTTTTTTTGGGCTAGAAAGGAGATACATTAATGATGTGATGTTGATGTACTAATGTGCTTTTTTAGATAATTGTTGGGCTGTGAGCTTTAACGGTTTTGGCTCTTTGCCATTCCAACACCTAAGTCATCCGAAAGAGTTGGCGCCAAAATCTCATCCTCTAGAACAAAGCCACATAAGGAAAAAAAAAAATGGTTATCAACAAAATGAGCAAAAATTAAAAATAAATTACAAACAATTTGTGGACAATAAAACCCGGAATTTATTTTTTCTCTCTTTCTCAAATTGTACCACAAAAAAAAAAAAAAAAAAATTCAAATCCAATATTGCTCAAACAACTATTAAGATATAGTAGTAATTAATTAATGAATGAATGTCTTCGTCTGATAGGTTTTCAAAGTCAGAAGGCATTGTTGATATGATCATCAAAACAGATAGAATCACCGCAGCTGCTGCCGCCTCCGCCGTCAACAGCCCTAGTAGTATAGACTCTCCTAACAACCCCATCAAGAACGGAAAGAAAAAGAGGGTACTTATTATTTTTTTAATTTTTTAATTTATTTTGTGGGTGTAATTGTTATTTTCTAAAATATATTTTCATTCTTTTTTTTTTAATTTGATTTTTTTTATTCATGCATACTTATGTGTTTAGAAGAATATGTAGGTATTGATTAGGTTGTTGATTTTTTTTCCAATGTGGGAGACAAAAAAAGTTTTGATTTTGGGAAATAGAATCTGCACTTATTGATTTTTTTTTCCTTTTTCATCTTTTGGGGTAAAAAAAAAAGTCTATTATTCCAAAGATTTTCAGTTCAAAGCGAGATGAGAGAGGAGGCTCAGATGAAGATATATTCAAATCAGATGATGGTGGAATTGATCTTGGTACTTTCTCTCTCCCTCTCTTTCTATTAGGGTAGGACATGCACTACAATCTTATTAGGGTTTTAAAAAAAATTATTTAAATAATGGTTTTGTATTATTTTAGTAATATTGTATTGCTATTATTTTGTTTTTCATTGTTACAGATTTGGAGAAGAGTATTGCAACAAGGAGAAAAACTTTCTTGGAGACTCATGTATTAAGAAAGGGTTTCACAGCAGGTATGTGTTAGGTCATTGGTGCATATAAACCCTAAATTTTTTTACTCATTGTTAAATGCAGAATAGTATATTTTGAAAAATATTCATATGACATGACATTGAAAATCTTCTTGATGCTGATGTTGTGATCATAATAATTTTGTGGGTCCGTTCAGGATTGAATTTAGTGTGATAATTAAGTACAGGCCACGTACCCATTAACCCAAGACTAAATCTCCTTCTCTCTCTCTCTCTCTCTCTCATTTTGGTGGTTTACCTAACAACAATTTTTCTTGTTTGTCAGGTATTTAAAAGGGTGAAGAAATAAATAAAATAGGCACAGTGAAAATTTTGATGTTTGATAATGACCCTTAGGGCATATCATCTGAAAATGGTTAATCTTAGACTTTAGGAGTTGTGAAAAATGTAGAACATTCTGTTAATTTCTTATCTACTCTCAGAAAGACAGACCAGTCCAGAGATTGAAGGCCTAAACCTGTCCACATTTGAGGAGTCTATGGCGCCAGCAACTGAACTACAAGATATTAGGTATGAATTAATGTTCTTATTTCTTGTTTGAGTGATCTTTAGTTGCTTTTGATCCAAATCTTATAAGAGATGAGGGTTTAAGACACTGCACTGAATAATCTCATCATATATATATATATATATATATATATATATATATATATATATATATATATATATATATATATATTAATGTGAGAACGCCGTGATTGGGATGCAGATTATTCGTAGCAACATGGAATGTGGGAGGAAAGACACCCAACAATGGCCTCAACCTTGAAGACTTTTTGCAGCCCGAGGACTCTGCAGACATATATGTATTGGGGTATGATAATAGTCAAAAAAAAATTACATTGTTTTGATCTTCTATATATGTCAACTTCATCAAATGACAGACCGATCACATTACAAACCTTTTGTCTCACAATCTTTGTAAAGCAACGTCTTATCAAAAAATAGTTTTTGAGAAAGGATAGATGTAAATTGAAGATTGACAAGATTATTAGAACCTAGAAAGTAGACTTGAATGTTTCATGATATGGTCTTGCATATAAACTTCAGTTAGAATCCGTGTCTATTTGGAACAACTTATTTTTCAGCTTTTTGAAAATCAGTTGTTTCACTATGACTCTCCCATCTACGCTCTGTTTGTTTCAGCATCAACATTTTCTAGAAAATGGTTCATTTTCTAAAGAGCATTTTCTAGAAAACTATATCATTTTCCAGTGTTTGGTAACGACCTTGAAAATGAGCTTGAGAATATTTTCTGGTGTTTGGTATGCAAATTTTTATTTTTATTTTTTATATTTCTTGTGTAATTTAAAACATGCGTATTATGTAAACTAACTAATGTAATCAATATTAAAAAAAAAAAAAAACTAAGGATGAATTTGGTTTTCATACTAAAATTTTGACAATAGATACAATAAAAATTAGTTGTCAAATTTTCATGATATCTACCATTCATTTTACTTATATGTATGGATAGGAACGTCCACACACACACACACACATTTATATATATTAATCATTTGTCTATATACATAAAATTAACAGGAGAATACATTTTTAATAAGTACAAAATAACAATAACTTTTCATTGTCTACTATTTTTGCTAGTACACTAATTGTCTACTATGGTCAATCAGAAGTCTTTAATATTACTCAAAATTATGTATTTATATAATGTATCTACATAATATATTATCACTACATAATATCTGCATAATGTATCTATCAACAAAAAAGATTATGCTATATAAAAGTAATTTAGAGCCATATAGGCACTATGTTTAAAATTTTCGTCTTTTACTTCATTCATTCATTCTTTCTTCTTTTTTATTTTTTATATATTTTTTTAGCACTTTTATGTGCAAAAAAAACTTATACATGGATAAAACCAAAAGTTTCTTAGAGAAAAAATAAAATCAAGTTTGAAATTCAAAGTAAAGAATTGAGATTTTGGTAGAGAGGAATGAATAATTACCGCTGCAATATGTTCTCTTTTGCAAGTTGGTAGAGAGGAATGAAATAATTATTGAGCAATGAGGGAAGAAAAAATCTACTCAAAGAACTGTGTTATAAAGGGGAAGAGAAATATGGAGAGAGAGTGAGGGAGAGAGATCTATGAAAGAGGAGAGACCAGAGTGAATGATAGTGAGGGTGTGAGGAAAGAAAAAGAAAAGGAAAAAGAGAAAGAGTGAGAGTGAGAGAGCATACTGTGAGATAGAGATTGTTTTCCAAAAAATTTTTTTGGAAAACAAGCTATAAAAAACAAGCCTTATTTTTATTAGGATTTTCCATTGACTAAAGATAGTTTTCCGTTGACCAGTTTTTTTTGTGTTACCAAACACTGGAAATTGCGGAAAACTATCTTTACAGAAAGTTTTCCAGCAAAACAAACAGAGCGCTAGTGTTTGCTACTTTCAATTTCAATCAAAATCACCTGCTGTCTAACATTTTTTTTTCTTCATATGTACTCAGGTTTCAAGAAATTGTTCCTCTAAGTGCTGGAAACGTTTTGGTGATAGAAGACAATGAACCTGCAGTAAAATGGCTGGCCCTTATAAGCCAAGCACTGAATAAACCACAGTATGAATCCATCTACTCTTCTTCTGATATAGGGCCTGGTTCCAAAGTCTCAAACAACAACATCACGAGGGACTCATCAAAGTGCACAAGCAGTCTTAACTTCTTCCAAAGGCCTTCTCTCAGAGCAATTAGAAGGAGTTTCAGGGCAGATAGTACTCTTCTTAAGAGCTGTAATTGTCAGGACTCACTTTCCAGAGAGAGGTGGAGGGTACGAAAACTTAGTGAACCCTCAAGTAAATTATACTCATCAGGATCTCATCAGATCAGTCGCCATAGTAGTGTGGATGAATACCTTTCCATTGCAGATATACCTCTCTCACCGACTTCACCTTCCTCACCCTCCTTACCCTCACCCACTTCACACAGCCAGATGAGTTACTCTCTTGTAGCAAGCAAGCAAATGGTGGGGATTTTCCTGTCTGTGTGGGCTAGGAAGGAGTTAGTGCCACATATTGGCCATCTCAGAGTCTCCTCAGTAGGAAGAGGAATAATGGGTTGTTTTGGAAACAAGGTAAGTTGAAAATTAGTTGGTGCAATTCCTCTCATCTGGGCCCTCCTTAGTCTAAATGTCTAATATGACAACAACAATAATGCACTCCTGAATTGGATAGCCTCAAAGCTGGGAGTGCTGAACCTGAATTGGAAACTGATCAATTTTAGAAATTCAAAAATTTTCACAATTTTTTTATTAATTTTTTTTTAAAGAGCTAAGGTGACCAATTTTGTTCTAAGCAGTATCATTTTTATATGGTGGAACTATTGTCTTCACTTTCGTTTTGCTTCTATCACAATAAACCACATCAGCTATTAAGAAACTCTGAAAAAACCACATCACTTATTGTGAAATGCTGAAAAAAATTGTGAAAAATTCCGCTCACTAGATTTATCGATAGAAATTATTGAACCACTTTACAATTTTGATGCTGGTCAATCTAGAGCTAACTTTGTAGTTTATTAATAAAGTAGTGTTTTTTACACACACCTTTTTACACACAAAAATTGCATTAATACGGATTTTCTTTACAGGGATGTATATCAATGAGCATGTCATTGCACCAAACAAGCTTTTGCTTTGTATGCAGTCACTTGGCTTCTGGGGAGAAGGAGGGTGATGAACTGAAGAGGAATGCTGATGTGAGTGAAATCCTGAAGTGTACACAATTCCCTAAGATCTGCAAGAATCCAAATAGCCGAGCCCCAGAAAGAATTAATGATCACGAGTATGTTAATTGAAATAATTGATCTCCTTTCATCTTTTTCCTCTTTTCCCATTCATATATAGTAGTCTGTATGTTTAATGTACGATTTTTGTTGTTATTATTATCAAATTTCAGTCGAGTAATTTGGCTTGGAGATTTGAATTATCGGGTAGCTTTGACCTATGAGGAAACAAGGGTTCTGTTGGAGGATAATGATTGGGACACTCTCCTGGAGAAGGATCAGGTTTGTACTCTAATATATATGCCCACCACAAGCCTTTCAATATAGTCTTTGTCATTGGAATATTACTTTTATGACATTTTTTTTGGAAGCAACCTCAAGAAAGAACTTCAATTAAAAACTCTTGCACAAACTTGTGGACATTTTTCAATGTATCATAAGCAATTATTGAATAAGAAGTAGTGTTCTAGCTCCAAATTATTTTATAACATTTTTAAAAATTGTTGTTATAACTAATTCTTATTAATTCTCATTCGAACCCACAACAAATATCATTTTTTCATTTATTAATAATTACTTGTTATACTAACAATTTGTGGAAAAAAATTATATCTCTAGCATTTTCTTTGAATAAATTATTTATAAAGCATGAGGTATAAGTATAATCTACCTTGGAGAAGTTGAAAAAAGTAATATTGGTGATTGGAAAGTATATATCGATCCATTTGAAGTATTGATTCACAAACATTTGAAAGGATATTTTTTTTTCCCCTTTGAGGTAAATGATAGAAATATCCAAACTAAGCTTTTCTAGGCAAAAGAACTTTTGAGATAGAGAAAGAGAGGAGGTGGGGAATTCTATATGAAGATTGAAGAGCCTGGAAATTATTTTGTGGCCATGAATTCAAACTTTGTTAAAATTGCATTCATGCAGGTTTTGAATACGAATAACAAACACACTATTTAAATGCAGTAATGGTGCATGAATGTTATGTATTGTTTGAAAATACAACTCAATGGATGTCATAAGCACACTGTGGAAACAATTCCATAGTATTTTGGAAAATACTAATTTTATTTATTAAAAAAAAAACGTAAGAAATAATGTGACAATGAATATGTCAATGTCATTTCAACAATATCATAAATAAATGTATGAATTACGTTTCTATATTGACATCATGTCAATTGTAAAACGTATATAGTAACTTTATATTACCCTTAACATTACTTAGTTGTTTTACGTAAGAATTATCCTGCTTTGATTTATTCTCACCTTGGGTGCACGCAGTTGAATTTAGAGAGGGAAGCAGGTAGAGTATTTCCTGGTTTTGACGAGGGAAGGATATACTTTGCCCCCACTTATAAGTATACACACAATTCAGATTCTTATGCTGGGGAAACAGTCAAATCCAAGAAGAAACGCCGCACCCCTGCATGGTACTCTCTCTTTTTCAACCTTTATAAGAGTGAATTAACTACCTACAATCTTTGTATATTGTATATGTTGACAATGGTATTTAATAGTTTGAGCTTGATTGAGTTTCAGGTGCGATAGGATATTATGGCGTGGCAATGGCATTGAGCAGCTATCTTATATTCGTGGAGAATCAAGATTCTCGGATCACAGACCTGTGTGTGCTGTCTTTACAGTGGAAGTGGAAATAGAGAACAAGAACAATAATAGGTTCAGAATGGGCTATACATGCGCTGGTCAAAGATTTGATTTTGAAGATTGCATTCCTCAGAGGCACAGTTTGTATGAGTTATAATCAAATGTGCAATTCTTGTATATTTCATTAGGGTCTTATGGAAGAAGAGGGTATGAGACTCTTGATTTTTTTTTCAGCTATATCTTTTAACTCTTTGTTTGTAGAAGTATAACAAGATGAAGAGATTATATGGAGTATATATGTAGGCACTAACTACAAAATAATATTTAATTTACATCTATATCGTTGTGATAGGGCTTTGATATTCGATCAATATTGATAGACATGGCGGTAACATATGCATTACAAGAAATGGGAACAAGGGAAGGAAACATAATATAAGATTTCATTTCTAAAGCTACAAAATTTTATATAAATATATAAGCTATGAAGTAAAGCAACATGTGCAGCCAACTTTCTGTTTAAGCTTAGCTTCACTCAAATCCCAAATCCCAAATAGAAGTTGCTTCTGGATCATCTGAGCTCTCCTGTAATGAATTTAGATTCAAGTTCATGTTTTCTCTTAGGATCTCAAATTCTCCATCCAGAGCCACATCTTCAATCCCAGCTCCCCAGTGGCTTGCATAATCTACCATTGAACTTCCTGAGGCCTGATCACCCACTCCCTCTATACTTGCATCACTGTTCTGATTAGCCTTTGCTAGCTCCATAGTCATCCAATCAGTTAAAATTGGCCAATGTGTATCAAAGGAGAGAGGAGAGAATCGTAAGAGGGGATGTTTCCTTGGTCATAATTGACTTCTTTTGTGGCATAAACACATTGACACTCATGGTCCATCCTCAAGTTCTTGTCCACAAAGCCCAAACTCATGTCACTCTGTGGACACTCAGAGTTTTGGCATGCATACAATGTATCCACTGAGGCCTGTTCATCGAACACACACTTCCTTTTCTCACTGCTACATACAGTACTACTAGTACTAGACCCTCCTTCCTTCTCCTTTTCATTCTGATCATCTTCAATCTTGAGGCATTTCTCAGTATGCTGTAGAAGGGCTTCTTCTTGGTTCACAATCTTAGACCAAGTTGCAGTCTCTTTAGCTGTCATCTTATCTTGCAAACTCTTAACTGTTGAACCAGCCTTCTCACTTTATCCAAATTACGAGACATGTGCTTGATCACTGCAGCCAAAACAGTAACTTTCCAAGACTTTTTAAGGTCATGGGGCTTCCTATAAGGAGGTGGACCATGTTCCTGAGAGATTCCTTGTTGACCCCACCAAAGCTCTTCCCCTGAGGGCCACCAAGGAGGTGGTAGACCCATCTTTAGTGGAAACTTCCATTGGGGAGGGATACAGTGTTGCATTAGAGCAGATAGAAGAAACCCCAAAGTAATATCTTGCAAGTCATAAAGCATATGCATATAAGAACTTGGGTCTAATTCATGACTTTCTCTGTCCAAAACTGGCAAGAAATCAGCAATGGCAAGAGGAGCATCTTGATCAAATCTGACTTTTTCTTTCCACCAATGGCGTAAACTATCAGATGAGCCAGTGACAGGCTTTCCTTTCTCTGGGACTATACCATAGACGAAACCTTGTGCTTTACAAACTTCCATGATGTTCACCATGTACTTGAGGATAGCATCTTGTGCCCTTGGCATCTTTTTCCGACGAGATGCGTCTTCTTGTTTTGCCAATGACTCTGGCTCTCCATTAAGCTTCTCCTTGAACTTTTGCAAGCGCATGCGATCTTTCCACATGCGCTTCTTGAGCTCATCGTAGCTGATATCTTCTGCTTCATCTTCACTATTACTTATGGGGTCTATTTCTCTGTGGAATTCCACCATGGTTGCACTCAAATTTAGCTATAAAAATGTGTATAATCAGATATATAGTCATGCATGCATGTAACATAGCCCGCTCTCTCTATATATACAAGGGTATCGAAGAGCTCAATGGCGGTTTTTGAGCAGTAATAAAATTGGGAACATAAATGTTAAGGCTTAATAAGGACAAATTACCATTAACGAGGTGATTGGTGACCTCGAAAGTTCCTTGAGAGGGTAAGGAGATCATGTGGGGGATAGAGGAATTTGAGGAAATGGTACTTTCTAGCATGTAAGTGAGTGATGCAATAGAGGCCACGAGCAGAAGACAGCTCTTTTGATTCCTCTTGCTTTGCATGAGGGACACATATGTATTTGTTACATATGCCTATCTTGCATGCTTGTTCGTAACAAATTTAATATATAAGGAATACTATTCAAGATATGCGACAATATCATATATGCTTGTTCACTTACTATATATATCACATTTTTTTCTAATTAAAAACTATAAAGTATATGTTTTAATATTATCTTTAAGTAAATGATTTGATCCTGATTCTTAACTAAGGCTTCTGATGACTGATGAATGATGATGTAAGGACAAACGTAGAAGGGGTGAAAAGGATGAAGTTCACCGCCATCAACATGAACCTTTAACCAGTCACTCATGTATATATTATATTGTTAAGTGTTGAATTTGAATAAACAATGGGGTGTAATTAGTTTAGCTTTTCTAGCTAATATATCGTTAAGCTAAGATTATCTTTTGTATTTAGCTTTTTAGTCATTGTTTGTTCCAACTCTCATCTTATACTCTCAAAAATATAAATATAATACATGTAAACACTTCTATGCATGAGTGTAACAATTCGTTTAATCCTATTGTGTTTCAATTTGGTATCAGATTCATTCAATCTTCATGGCCTAAAACTCTTCTTCATCTTCCTCCACTATCCACCCAACTAAACATTATTCCCTAACACCTTTTGTGCCTTTTTTATTTGTTTGAATATATAAATTTTAAAAATGTCGATATTTTCATATCAATTGTAAATATTAATGTAAAATAGTGAATGTAAATGAGTATGAGGGAAAAAATTCCCTTTAAACATTGTTATAGCGTTGAGTATGTCGAGAGATGTTTATTTTACAAATTTATTTACATAATATTCACATTAAATAAAGTAGACACATATTGAAGTGTCATTTCTTATCAAAACAGACTCAACCTATAGCTAGGTTTAAAGCCTTCACATATGATTTCTTGCCCTCTCTTTTTTTTTTTTTAGCTGTGAGGATAGCTAGTTATTATTGTCATAAATAAACAAGTTATTTTATAGAAACAACTGAAACATTAACTTTTATTATTATAAACATCTTATATTAATCAATTTTTAAAAGAAAATAATGATTTTGATGAATATAAGACCTTATGGAGGCTCTTTCTCTTTAATGATATCGAACTAGGGATGGCAATTTTTCCCTGCCCCGCTTGACCTGCCCCTCTCCGCTTCGCTCCGTGCGGGTTTTTCCTGCCCCCGCAAAGGTGATGGGTAGGGATGGGGCGAGATTTTAGACCCGCACCACGAGGCGGGACGGGGATGGGTTTACACTTTTTAGACCCACCCCGCGTTAATAAGGATTAAGTTGTAATTTTTTCATACTCTAAAATCCTACTATTTAAACAAAAATATCATCAATTTATTTTATTTTACCTAACGTGGTTCTACCTCTCTTTTCTCTCAAGTAAAGTTGGAAATAAGGTACCAATTTTAACTCTTTTTTTTGTCTTTTCATTCATGATTCATATGTCTTTCTCAACTTACTTTTTATCATTAACATAATATGAGATTTTTGTGTCATATTATGAGATTTTTGTTGTGACATTGTCTTGTTAAACATTTAGATAATATTATTTAGTTTTTGCTAAAAATTAGTTTGATTTGATAGGATAAATTTATTTATAATTTTAAGTATATTTTTAATATTGAAACATGTCATTTTATTTGAAAAAATGGTAATAATTATAGGAAAAATTAACAAGGAATAAAGTTTTACGATGTAGGGCGGGGCTTCGCGGGGCCTTAAGGGGCGGGGATGGGGTAAGAAATTTTTCCCGTCATGCGGGGCGGAGCAGGGATGGGGCAAGAAAAATCTATACGGGGCGGGGGCGGAGATCCCATCCTTCGACCCCACCCCACCCCATTGCCATCCCTATATCGAACCTTCTTGTCAATATAAATTGATAGGGTTATTAATTAACGAGATCTCAGTTGAGGTCAATCCTTCATGGACTCTCGATCATCAAAATGGGTCTTGCAACAAAAGAGAACACCTATATACTACACCTGAGACCAAGCATTGGGGTTAACTAGAAGTGATCTTCCGGTTAAGTTAGAAATGGTGTTGAAGGAAAATTCTACAAGACAATGGGTGGTTTTTTTTTTTTTTCATAGCTTGGCATGGAGATATGTCTTTGATATTTATAAGGTTTTCTCTATGAGGGTAAAATTATTGGGTACTCCTGAAGTACCATAAATATGTACTCGCTCATTTCACATAACTATGAGTCTTACTAATTAAATTTACGGTGGGACCTACAATTCATGTAAAAGGGAGGAATACGCATTTATGGAACTCATGAAATATTCAATAATTTTCCAAAATTGTGATTCTACTCTCCCTTGAATCTGGGATCAAGTCAATCACCCGGCACTCCTAAGGAAAGTTAGAAGAGGAGTGGGTAAATGACAACATCCTCTTCTTGGAGAAATTATACAGTTCTCTGGTGAACCACATCACTTGTCCACCATTCCACTAAAAGACTCCCATTTGTTCAAAATTTTTGTATCAGTATTTAGCATCTGTTTTAAAAAAAATTTTAACTCAGCAATTTTAAACATGTATGAGTTTTTTTAGTAAAATGATGGATTACGTCATTGCTCCACCATGTGAATCTTATAATTTCTCCTCTTCTTGCCTTTTTCGGACTACACAACCAATATGTCAAACAACAATAAATGTGAATGTGAGGATTGTACTTTGCTGGCTGTTATTAAGTACTCCGAGAGAATACTTCCTCTATCTTACATAAAAGTTGGTTCCACTCACACCATGAGGTTCATTCCTATATGAAAGGAATGAAATATACTTCTGGAGTACCCAATAAATTTCCGTACTTTGCACGAAACATGTCAACTTGCACTTTTCATACATTCCACAAATTGCTTGCTATGTTCATATGATAAAAGACTCTCACTTGTTTAAAATTGCTGAGTCAGTAATCAATTTCTGTTTAAAATTTTTTTCTAACTCAGAAATTTTAAGCAGGTATGAGTTTTTTAGTGAAATAGTGGACTACGTCACTTGTCCACCACATGGGCCTTATAATTTCTCATCTTCTTGCCTTTTTCGGACTACACGACCAATAATATAATTTGTCAAACAACAACAATAAATGTGAATGTGAGGATTGTACTTTGCAGGCTGTTATTAAGTACTCTGGGAGTATACTTCCTCCATCTTACATAGAAGTTGGTTCCACCCGCACCATGGGGTCCATTCCTATATAAAAGGAATGGAATATACTTCCAGAGTACCCAATAAATTTCCCTACTTTGCACGAAACATGTCAACCTGCACTTTTCATACATTCCACAAATTGCTTGCTATGTTCATATGATAAAGGAGGTTTGTTTAGCTAATCTCTATGGCCAAAGGTGGTCATTGAGGTACAATATTCCCATGCTAGTCAAGGTGGTGGATGAAAATTGAATTCAAGGTAAATTTGAGATTCTACTCTCCCTTGAATTCGAAGATCAAGCCAATCACCCAACACTCCTATGAAAGTTCAAGGAAGAGTGGGTGAAGGATATCCTCTCCCTACCTTTTCAAATTACAAGGCTAATCATGCATTACCAAAAAAATAAAAGTGATTAATGGTGGTGGAAGCAATAAATGCAAGGAAAATTATACATACTTTACTCCTCTGCTATACACGATATTACGTTTACTCCCCTAACCTATGAGAATGCACACTTATTTTCCTAAACTATACTTCATTTTACACATCAATATATATATATCTATATCAAAGCAAAGACCTCATGCTGGATAGTATGGGGTTGAGTCTTGTGGCGCATTCCTTAAAGTTTTCTTTATTTAGTTTTTTACTCCAACAAAGTTTGCATCTATATTAAAGTATTAGTTCATTGAATTAGCCAATAGAGTAAATGCATGCATTAATTATCTATTGTTGTGCATTAATTATTTCTATTAAATGAATTTATATGATTATTTTTATAAACTCTATATAGAAAATAATTTTCAGTTGGAATAATAATAATAAATTTAGAATATGACATTCTTACTGATGTTTAGTTGTTTTGACAACAATTATCACAAAAGCCATAAAAAAATAAATATTTGTGAATTCACTAAAATTAATCTTAATCATTTAAATTTCCTAACTCCTTTGTGTGTGTGTGCGCGCGCGCGTGCGTGCGAACCCACGCATGTATGTATGTGTGTGGAAATAACATTGTAGCATGTATTCCATGTAATTAGAAAGATTACTAATATAACTAGTCGCTAACCCGTGCGATGCATGAGATAGTTAAATAAAAATTAAAAGTATTTATTTTACTTAAAGGTTTATGACTTAACTTTAAAAAATGTATAACTTGAAAATGAATGAAAATAAGTAATTTTTTGTTCAATATAATGATTTAGGAAAAAAAAATTCTTTCATATCATTGGTTTCATGTAACACATTCTAGTGTTGGCTATTCTATGGTAATGACATTACATAATACTTAACTGCAATTAAATCTACTATCCACTACCAATCAAATCTATGTTATCTTAATAGTAGATCTATAAATTGTATTTTCATATTTTTAGAGCTTGCTACACATTATTATTATTTATATATAATATAAAACCGAAATTTTTGACTTTTTGAGAGACTTACGTTAGAATTAGGATTAAAAAAATAATTATAATTTTTTTAATAAGACCTCACGTTAGAATTTTTTTTAAAAGAACTCACTTTAGGTTTAAAAAATAAATAAATAAATAAAGACTCACGTAAAAATTAAAAAAAATAAAAAAAAAACTTTAGGATTAAGGAAAAGAGAGAGAGAGACTCCTATTAAGACTCTCTCACTATTTAGTTTAAAATTTAAATTTTTTTTATAAATTAAAATGGTGAGGAAAAAAGAGAGAGAAAATCCTGTTAGGATTCTCTCACTATTTAGTTTAAAATTTTAAAATTTTTTATAAATTAAAATGATGATATGAAATATTGTGGGAGTTTCAGATATTTCGGTTTATATATATATAAGTTTATTTTGTTATATTAATTATTTTAAGCTTAATGAAATTTTAATATCATTTTTCTAAGATTTATATGAGAAACAATTGGTTTTTTTTTTTTATGTGAGAAACAATTGATTTGAAATATGACATTTTTACTCAAATTTAGTTGTTTTTGCAACAATTGAAACCATGTCCAACAAGTGGATTCCAGTTAGCTTAGCTGGTAAAGTCTCTGATAGTTGTATAAAAAAATCTGAGATTCAATCCCCGCCTACACCAAAAATAGATTGGTGTTTTGGTCTGATAATAAAGAGCTATTATCAGGAGCGGACGTCATATGTTGAAACTCTCAAAAAAAAAACCATGTCCAACAAAAAGGGGGAAAAAAATTTAGTAACACACAATCAAGTATGTAAAAAAATAATAATTAAAGGATATATGCATTTTTTAGTAGGCATGAAACATGCCTATTTATATTAGCTACTATATCATACAATTTTCAATTTGTAAACACACACATACACACATATATATAGTATGATCAAATAAATATACTACTCTTAGTATATTTCTATTTTGTCTATATATAAAATAACTAAAGATTACAATTTTTTACAATTAATATTATTGAAATATCTTTTTTTTTTTATATATATATCAATAGTTGTGGGGTAGGGGTCTGAATCCTGAATATTTCTATTAGAAATTGAAGTGTCAATCAATTAAGTTACAAGATTTTTGATATAATTAATCAAAATATTGGAGAAAACTAATAATAAGTTGCATCGCACTTCGTGCGGGAACTCAACTAGTATCCTATCATCTATGAGAATGCATATTTTACCCCTTTAAGCTATACCAATTTATACTTAACCCCCTAAATTATGATAATGCACACTTCCCTAAACTATTACCCATGAGATGGAGTGCAAAGCATTACCCATGTAATAGTTTATAGGGGTAAGTGTGCACTCTTATAATTTAGAAGGGTAAGTGTTAGGTAATAATTTAAGGGGATAAGTGTAAAAATGAGTATATTTTAGTAAGGTAAAGTGTAATTTTCCCTAAATGCCATTAAATGTGGATATTGTAGTATGTACAAAACCTCATGTCAACTTGCATTTCTCAAACATTTCATGAACTGCTTATCTTCACACGATAAGGGAGGCTTGCTTAGCCAATTTCCATGACCAACTAAGGGGTACAATCCTCCTCTGTGAACATCATGTCGATCAGCATACAGATCATGCCCTAAAATTAAGGTGGTGGATGAAGATTGAATTGAGGATTTAGAAGCCCTAGTGGAGGGTTTGGCTTGAATGTAGACATACTGTGTTTGAATCCAATAGGCTTGGAGCCCACGGTCCTACAAATTGGGCCTAAGGCCTTCCCCAAGAATTGGATGGCAAACATTAAACTTGTCTGCATTGTTTGTTTTAAGCATTGCTATCGAGGCAAATCGGTGTGCTAATAAGCTTGCTAGGATAGGGGCTAGCCAATCTTTAGACTTTTCTGTGTACCATAGTTCGCCTGTGGACATTGTAGCCTTCCTTGAGAAAGATGCCAATGGATTGTATCTAGCTAGGCGTTGTTCTAAGCTCTCTTTGTTTTAGTTTTATGCTATTCCTCTATTTACCCAAAAAAAAAAAAAAAACTTATCTGCATTGTTACAACAAGCTATCATTGATTGATATAAACTAATATCTAGCGTTAATTCTTATCCTAGTAGTGACTAGTATCCCTCCCCAAATATTGAATAAATGGATTATGTTATTATGATTGAAGGTGACATCATTTTAACTTTCTGACTTTCTGTAGTAGATGCAGTTTTCATCATTTAATAAACATGAATATTTAAGTAGTTATGTACTTGTGTGTATAGGCTTAAAGGATTTGCATGATTCTAGTAGTGTGAACTATGAAATGGGAAGCATGTAAGTATAAGAAATATATAGCACCCGCTTAACCTCTAGTAGTCTCTAGGCAGCTTGACCAATTCGAGCATACCTTAGCAGAAAATAGAAAAGTGATGAGACTTTCCAAGAGCAATGTTTCAAAGAAGAGGAGGCATCTAAACCTTAATCAATCACTGAAACTATCGAAATTAATTAAAAAAAATACTAAAATCGCGAGATGCCATCTGAGAAGTCAACCCCACGTCAGGATAAGAATTTCAAATCTTTGAACTAGGGTTACCGAGAAAATTTTGCTCACAAAAAAGAAAAAATAGAAGGTAATCAATGAAGGAAATGCACCTGGGAAAAAAAAAAAGGCAAAATTGAGTACAATTTGACCCTTAAAGTTCGAGGTTATTTTTATTTCGGCAATTTTCATATGAAAATTTTCATTTTATCCTTTGTTTGATTCCTTTTAAGGGTTTTTAACATTTAATTTCCTCAAACTTCATAAAAAGTTAATATAAGTTTCTAGCTCTGTGTTGGGATCAATTCTTATGATTAAGTTCTTCTAATTGCGGGCATATAATCCATGGTATTAATTTCATGGCTTTTTTTTTTTTTTTTTGGTAAACACGGGATTTCATTAAGGATCAACTAGGAAAAGTTTCACAAACATTAGGACTCAGCCTATTACGATACAAACCCAGCAAATCAAAAAGCAAAAGGGGGGTTACAACAGCTGGGGGGGCTGTAAAAAGTGAACCACCATCAAAAGAAGAGGCTCCTAACTTAGCTAAAGCATCAGCGCAGAAGTTGGCCTCTCTGAAGCAATGAGCCACCTTAGCCTAAGGCAACTGCAGTAAGAGATCCCTGCAATCATCAATAAGACCAGAAAAATCTCCATTAGACCTACTGTTACAAGAAATGAGGGAAATTGTTGCTGCTGCATCAAGCTCAACTTCAACCGCCCACTTGAACTTGAAAATCAACACACAGAGCTAGCCCTTCACGCAGACCCCACAACTCTGCTGCAAGACTAGAAGAAGCATCAATCCTTTTTGCAAAACCAGCAACCTACTGACCATCACTATCTCTAATAAGACCTCTACAACCAGCAAGCCCATTTGCACTAGTGACTGAACCATCAGTGTTCAGTTTATACCACCCAGCAGCTGGCTTATTCCAGCTAATCTCCTTTAACCCCCTATCTTTCCTTGTAGTCTGACTGTCAACACAATAAATGAATTCTTGCACTTGCATTATCACCTGCCGCACTAGATTTGGATTGCATGCATGACTTTTAAAAGCTCTATGATTCTGTTGGATCCAAAGGTTCCATAAACCAAAGAGGAAGAACTGTACCCAATCATAATCCTTGTCCACTGCACTACAAGTGCTCTTGGCATTTAAAAGAAGCTAACAATCCAGCTCTAGAGAAAAGGAGTCCCTAAGCTCAAGGGGGTAACCTGCCATTCTCCAAAAGTTTTGAGCTATGGGGCATTCCCTTAACACATGTAGGATGCTTTCTCTATCTTCAAGGCATGAGTCACATCCTCTTAGCTCAGTAATACCTCTGTCACTAAGGACATTCTTCACGGGGAGACTATGATGGAGGCACTTCCATAAAAACATTTGAACTTTGGGGAGGGTACGCAACTTCCATATCCACTTCCCCTTGAAGTTAGGGGAGCCCTCATCGCCTACAGCCAGCAGATAGGCATATTTTGGGTCAAAGTTACCAATGATATTGGATGTACAACTCCTCTGATCTTCTCTGTCCGAGAATCTACGAAGGGGCTTGGATAGGATTGCATGCTTGATATCTCGAGGCAAATCAAAAGACAAGCACCTTAAATCCCAACTTCCATCCAAAACTAAATCTTTAACCAAAAGATTTTCCTCCCCTCTACTAAGGCGGCCTTCTATCAAGGATCTCAAACAACCCACATTGAGCCATTTATTTTGCCAAAAACTCAGCATGCTATTGCTTCCTAAAATTCATTCAGAACCCAGCTCACAGATAGCCTCTCCCTTTTTAATTGCAGTCCAAACCTGAGAGTGAGCCCTTTTCCTATGTGCTCTCAAAGTCTGATACTTTTTGCACAAGACTTCAGCCCAGCCAACATCTCTACAGTGATACATTCTCCAAGACAGTTTAGCAGCAAGTGTCAAATTTCTTCCCTTGGCCTCCTGAAGACCCAAACCACCTTTAGCTTTAGGTTTTGTGACTTTCTTCCAATTAACCATATGCATTTTCTTGACCAACTCAATAGTACCCCACAAGAAATTCCTATTGATTTTGTCCAAGCTATTTCAAACTCTGGGCGGCAGAATGCACCCTTGCATAACATAAGAGGGGATAGTTGAGATGACTACTTGCGACAAAACAGCTTTGCCTGCTATGGACAACATGTTTGCTTTCCAACCCTGTAGCTTTGCTTGGACTCTCTCAATGACAAAATTATAGTCTTTAGAAAAAGCACCTTGATGCTTCAGGGGAAAGCCAAGGTACTTGCCAAGATTGGGGGAGGATTGTATACCAAACACTTCACACATCTCACTGCGAAGATCAAGACTGACATTCGGAAAGAAGTAAACTTTGGACATAGGGAGGCTAACCTTCTGCCCCGATAACTCACAGAAAGTATCCAAAGCGTCCCTAACACTACAACAATTCTTCATGTCAACTTTAGCAAACAAAAGCAAGTTGTCGGCAAAAAATAGATGGGAGAACTCTGGACCATTCCTCAAAGCTTATAGAAGGTCCCAAAGCTTAGCACTACACTTCTCCAAAATAAGAAACCCAAGCAGCTCCATGCACATAATAAACAGGTAGGGGGACAAAGGATCCCCTTGTCTAATTCCTCTAGAAGGCAGAAATGACTCTAGCTTCCCCCATTGAATAACATAGAGATGGAAGACGTTGAGACACAACTCATGATAAGCTTGATGAGATGAGGAGGAAGATTATATAGTTTTAACATATCACGAATAAAATGTCATTCCAACCTATCATAAGCTTTTTCCAGATCTACTTTGATTTCCATGAACCCTACCTAACCTTTCTTTAAACTCATGGTGTGGATGAGTTCTTGAGCTATGATCATATTATCAACTCCCATTCTCCCTGGAACAAAAGCAGTTTGGAGAGGGGAAATGAGGTTAGGGAGATAAGGTCTCAACCTCATAACAATCATTTTTGTAATTACCTTATAAATTGTGTTACACAAGCTGATAGGTCTGAATGAACCCAAATTATCAGCTCTAGGGCATTTCGAAATGAAGGTAATGAGTGTTTCATTCAAGTGCTTGGGCATGTTGCCACTACGAAAAACTTCCATAACTTCTTCAAAGACAAAACTCCCCACAATATTCCAGTAACCTTGGAAAAATCTAGCATGCAGTCCGTCAGAACCTGGAGCCTTAAAAGGCTTTAAACTCCATAGACCATCCTTAACTTCTTGTATTGAGATTTCTCTTGACACCTAACCCTTTGCCTCTGGAGACAAACGGCTACTCCATGAAGGAATATCCCAGGTACACCTTGGAGCACTGACGGCACTGGATTTAAAAAGCTCTTGAAACCCAGTTCTGATAAGGGCTGCAACCTCATCCTCATTGTGATACCAAACATCATGACTATCTTTTAGACTTGTAATTCTATTCCTTTTCCTCCTGATCAGAGCCAAGTTGTGGAAGAAGTTTGTATTTCTATCCCCTTGTATAAGCCAGTTATACCTAGACTTGATGGACCATTCTTCCTCCTGCTGTAAAACATCAAAATACTCCCTTTTCAGCTCGTTTTCAATCTCCAGGAGATGCTCACTAGGTTTATTCGCAATGCTGGTTTGAATGCCCCTCAACCTAGCTTCCACCCTAGACTTTCTGTGGAAAAGGTTGCCGAAGACATCCTTATTCCAGATTTTAACATCTTCTGTGAATTTCTCTATGTTATATGTTAGGAACCTATCATCTTCCCAAGCATCGCTAACTCCCTTAGGGAAAAGAGGGTGGGACATCCACATAGGTTGAAATCTGAAGGGCCTGGACAGTCTGATCATAGGGGAGTTATCACACTTTAACAAAATAGGGCAATGGTCCGAGTGGGTGCGAGTTAAGTGGTGAAAAGCTGCCTCAGGGTACAGAACATTCTAAGTAGCATTTGCAAAACCCCTATCTAATCTTTCTTGTATAAATTGCCCAATGTCATGCTTGTTTACCCAGGTATATTTAGGGCCATGAAATCCCAAATCAACCATATCACAGGCATCCAGGCACTTTTTGAACAACTGGGCACGCCTCGGGTTAAGAGGATTTCCCCCAAATTTATCATGGTTGGATAAAAGTTCATTATAGTCCCCTAGCATGAGCCAAGGTAGATGATGCAACATTAGCTAAATTTTCCCAAAGCAGCTTTCTTTCCTTAAACCTAGGGCTAGCATAAATTGAAGAAAGCAACTAAGAAAGGTTCGAGGCACATACCTTAACCACGACATGGATTTCATGTTCTATCTTTGCTAGTTGAGTGACCTCCACCGTATCAGAGTTCCATAAAAACTAGATACCTCCTGAGTACCTAACAATATTAGCATGGATTGCCCCCATTGAATGGGAATCTATCCGTAATCTGCTTTGCCCTTTCTCCTCCAACTCGGCTCTCCGTGACAATCACCAAAGCTGGGGAATGAGCATTAACCAAATCAGTAAGCATACGTTGAAAACGAGGGTTTAAAGCCCCTCGACAGTTCCACACAAGCACATTCATTGGATCGGATTACGTGAGGTGTAGGCCAGCCTCAATGGGACTTTGGACTCCCAACTTGCTCAATGCCTTCCACCCCATCTCCCTCAAGCTTTGTTGGGAAAATCCTCCCCTTTCTTCTTCCATGAAGGCTAACCAAAGTTTTTCCCTCCCCACTTATTTTTGGCACAATAGAGGCACTTGGTGATTTCCCGCCTTTAGATGAACTACTATCATAGCCCTAGATGCTAGCTACTTTAGGATGAGACCAAATCCCTGCGGAAAAGAAGAGAGAGTGATCCAAAGGCTGATACAAGGGTGTGGCTGCAGGAGACCCAACTGCTTTAGGTGTCGTGTTTAGTGAGGAAAAACCACCCTTTTCGAACACAACATCAAAGGAGTCTTGTCTTCCCTTTTTTCTGTTGGCGTCTGTGGGTCCGCGATAGGACTTAAAACCACTTTGAGAGGGTTGGTGATTGGCTCGAGGCATGTGGCCTTCCCTCCTTTCCATTGCATTAGAGTCAAACCCATAGGCTAACATGTTTGCAGGGAAACGTGGCTTACCTGCTTTGGGCTCAGCCTTTTTTCTTTGGACCAGCATCCACGGCCCATATTCCTCACACACTTCCTCATTTGACTTTTCCTCAGTTCCGAATTCGGGCCCATTGGTCCCACTTCCTATTGCCAGTGTCTAGCACGGCCACATGAAAAACATCAAGTGCTAATAGCTTTATATTGGATTTCTTGAACCGCCCCTTCCAATAGGATTCTTCTTATTAAAGGCTTGTTAAGGTCTACTTGGATGCAAATCCTAGCGTATCGACCTCTTGTCTCCGACGCCGTGTTGGCATCAATTCTTAGAACTGGTCCTATGGCCTTCCCAATCTCTTTAAGAACTGCAAGCTCATAATATTCAAAAGGAAGCTCTGGTAGACGAGCCCAAACTGCAACCAAGCTGCTGACAGCCATTGAAGGTTTAAAGTTTGGCTCCCACATTCTCACTGTGAGGTAATGGCCCCCTACAAACCATGCCCCCCCCCCCCCCCCCCCCCTTAATGACCCTATCATAGTCCTCAATAAGCCAAACCAGATCAGAAAGAAATCTTTCCCCAAGTCCACGCAGTCTAACCTCCCCAGTAGTTTCCACATGCTCATCACCCTGTTCTGCAAGAAATGGAAGCCCACTGTTCGCCCATAAACCTTGACTATAAGTGAGTAAGCCCATTTTACTCTAATGAGATTTCTAGTCTCCAGTTGGAGCTTTACAGCTATCAATCCTTGTTCAGGTCGCCAATGTCCATCGTGGGCACATCATTCTCCTTATTAGTTGCTTCCAAGTTGAAAGCTTGCATAAAAGCTCCTGGGATTTCACCCAAGAGTTTATCTTTAAAGGAGATCGGAGCTGTAAAAGCAGTATAGCCTGCAGATTCCTTGACTTTCTTGGTACTCCGTTGGAGTTCAGCATCTTCCTCTCTAGACCTCTCATGCTCAGAGAACTCACACTCCATAAATTAGTGTAACTAGTTAGTGTAATTTCATGGCTTCTTCTTTCAAGAAAGTTCAGTTTTGTCATGTTCGTAATCGTAAGTTATGTAATTTTGTAATTCACAGGCTTACTATACAAGCTAGATCTTCTAATCCTCTTTTTCGTTTAGATGAAATCTATTCTACCAATATTCATGATATATATATAATGTTGATTTGTTAAGCAAGGAATAAAAAGTTGCTTTCATTTGTTTCTTAAACAAGGGGGGAAAAAAAGTTATTGTAACTAAAGTTTTCAAGTACAGTAATATTATTTAATATTTGCAGAAGATTTTAGGTTCATAACTTAAATCCCCTCTTTCTAGATTGGTGAAAAGTCAAAGGAAGGGTCCCTTGGATGGTCCTCCATAGCTTGCGGCTGCAAATGGTGTTTTATGGAGTATGTCCTAGGCCCTATAGTGGATTGGGCTATGGATGTCGAAGTTTCTAGGCCTATGGGTGCATGAACTTAGGCTTCAGGTTTGTAACATATGGGCTTCTGATGAAAAACTTTTTATTCAGATTCTTAGGGCCCTTAAATTCTCTCACTTTCAGTGATTTTTTTTAGTTGAGATTTAGGGTCCGGTTGGAATTCATTTATTTTATTGAAATTGAATTTTTTTTATTAAAAATACGATAAATAAAGGTAAAAATTAGCTAAAATAGTAAAGAGACTCATAAATAGTAGCAAAAATAAGCTGAATAGTAAAATAAGTTGACAAAAAATAAGTTATCCAAACGCAACCTTATAGCTCAGACAAGCACCTTGGCAATGTATAGGTGTGGAAGTGGAAATCCAAATTATCCAGTATGATGACCTTTCTTTTTTAATGATTAAAAAAAAAATCCTTCTATTCCATGTCATTATGTCATTGTGAGCATCACTCAATTTCTCAAGTGAGCACCAAGTTGTAATAATTTCTCTCTTATTCTCAATTATATCATTATTTATCTTATAATTAGCATGATTGTCACCCTTTAATTAGTTTTCCATTATAAATTAAATCATCTAACTTTTTGAAGCTTTATAATATGAATACTATCATGATATCCATATTGTCTGTTTATTAAATCGTAGACCGAACATAGAACAAAAGCACAATATCATTTCAGTCTAAATCTATCAAAACATAAATGCCACATCCATTAAAGTATAAAGAAAAAAGCAAAAGAAAACTAGCACACGATGTCTTAAAAGCCAGATAAAATGGAGGGACGAGAGTAAAAGGATAGCAATGTAATGGACTTCTCTTTATCAGTTTATTTAATAAATCTTCTTTATTATAACAAATTATTTTTTTATTAGTATAAAATAAAACAAAAAGTACATTCTTTTTGAGGAATTAGGAGTAAAGATGAAAATAAACTCAATCACTTCATACAGATTGGCAGCCTAAAAAGAGAGGAGAAAGCCTACTTTGGCATCCTTATACCTTAGCATTTGAAGGATATGATTAAAGTTAAAAGTTAAAACAGGAAAATCCTGATTTTAGTGTGCTTTTTCTCTTTACCTTTGGGTAAAGACATAATATGACATTGACAAGCAAAAATGTTCGACGGAGCTCCTAGATGATCCACACGGAGCTGGAAAATGTGACAACAATGGGGCCAAGGTCAAATTAACGATCTAAAAGATGGACAAAGGAAATTTCAATAGCATCACCAAGTTTGTTTTTGGTATTATTATTTATTTAAATTCATAGAATCTATATATATATATATATATATAATTTGGGAAAATAAAAATCTTGTAGACATTTAATCTATTATATACTATTAAAGTGGCACCAATCATTTTTTACTTTGATAAATTATCACAAGTGTAGGATGGAGGATTTGAATTCTAATTTTCTTTGTAAAAACACTAATTATATTTATATTCATGTTGCCATTTTATATTTTATAAGTCTTTTAAAAAAATTTGTAGCAATTTTGAAATTTTTTTATTAACATTGCTAGACTTTATTTTCTTGAAGTTTGTTTATTTTTATCTTCAAAACTCATCTGTAAAGTTTTAGACCCCTTAAACACAAGATGTTTAATTTTAACCTAGTTATTTAGCCAAGTGATTATTTAGATAAATTATTCAGTTCTAAGTTAACACATATAAATCATATTATGTAAATAATACGGAAATATAAAAAATACAATGATATGATAACCTAGGAAAATCTAATCAGTAAAAAACCTAAGGAGGATTTAATCTAATTATCATCAAGGTAAAAAACAGATTCACTAAAAATAATTGAAATTTGTACAATAAGATTTAGACCACTAACATCCTATTGCTACCTCGTGTAGAAAACTTATTACCACGACCACATGATAGCTCCGAGTCCATAGATTACTTTTTTTCTTGATTTGCTGCAACCACAAGTTCTCCTACTTGTGACTTTGAGACTCTACTCAAAGGTTCCAGATCTTCTTTAAGTTTTTTTAGCAGCAACTGAAGCGATCATCAAGCTCTTGATACAAATCTTGATCTTGATAACCCTAAGTATATATATGAAGGTAATCACCTCTAGATCTCACAAAAAATTCACTGCACACACTAAAAAAGCCTTTAAAACGCAGTTAGGGTTTTTCCTTTTATATGTGAAATAAAACACTTAACCTTACACGTCAAACGGGCTTGAGATGAATTGAAAATTTTGCAGAAAATTAAATTTACACGAGTTTCAATTGATCGAATTTAATTTTCGATCGATTGAGCCATGCAGATTTTGTTCAATAATTTTTGCAATCACTCAATTCCAATTTTACAATTAAACATACTTTAAACAAGCCTAAACCTAGACTCTATGTTTTGATCATGGTTACCAACACATTACATATTAAAATTTTAATACATTAGTCTCTAAGGTCTTAAAACTTAACATCATCTTACTTTCATTGTCAGTGTACAATATGTAGACATTTTTAGAGTCCTATGTGTATTCCTTAAAATGAAAAAGAAAAAAAAAATTGGAGTCAAAATTCTTTAAGTTTTTAACTAATTGGAACACATTTAATGTAATGTCCCACACACTTGAAGAGCTATGGGGTATCATATAAAAATAGTTCTAGCCATGCACGTTAGAAAATTAACTCTCTATGTTTTTCAAAAAAAAAATAGAAGAAATTAACTCTATATGATACCCCATAGCTCTTCAAGTGTATGGGACAATACATTAAATGTGATCCAAATTAGTTAAAAATTTAAAGAATTTTGACTACGTTATTGACTCATTGTGCATAGGCATAACGTGGCTTGCTTGACCTCTTTTCTATTTTTGGGTCAACAAGCTGGGGATTTATTTTTTTTCATTTTCATTCTAAGGAGAGTTTCAAAAAAAAAATTCTAAGGAGAATATACCGTCTTACTATTTATTTATTTTAAAGTATAACTCTATTTTTGTCTAATTTATTTTTATTTTTTGATTAAATAAATCAATAAACATATATAAAATATTACCAAACCAAATTAGAAGGGCAGAAGAAAGAGGATAGTGCACTCATGGACAGAGGAACAAATTAGAAGGGCAGGTTTGGTACTCAAATAGATTCATAAATGAAATTACTATTTCTTTGTAACTTCGTTCAATTATTTTGTTACATATTCTTTACAAGGAACAGTTATTCTTTAAAATTTGAATGAGTAATAGAAATTTCTTACTAAAAGCTTGTAATAAATATTCCTTGCCTAATGTAATAGCTTAATAAATTTTTTTTTTAATTTTGAATTTATATTTTAAAAAATCACAAACTTTTTTTTTTATAAATCAAGTTTGTTTTATATATCATCATCTTATTCAAAGCATGTGACTTTGTCATTTATTGGAACTACACTCGTGATGTTTAAAATGATTAAAACCCTTTAACAACCAATCCATTAAACCCATTAAAAGGCCACATCTACTAGTAATGCTTTTTTTAAGAGATAATTAAACCATGCTATTAATCCCGTAGTTCGAAGACTTTCCCCCCTAAACCCCAAACACTTGTGCATGGAGAGGTGCCACCAGTAATACTTAGTTTAGTTCAAGATGCTTCATTTGTGTTTAATTTTATACTAAAGTACACTTTTGGTCATTAAAACTTTGGATTGTTTTTACTTTGGTTATTTCTATTTTAAAAATTTTATTTTGGTCATTCACATTTGATCTCATTTTCATATTGGCCCTATTATCCATTTAAGTTAGTAATATAATTAATAGTTTGCTTCATATTCAACTGTTTTAAGAAATATAGTGGGCTCATGTGACAATAATATTACTCAAATCACAGATTATTACCTTTAAAAAAATTATACACCTATCATTACTAATATTATTTCAACCAACCTTCTATTGATTTCTCCAATTCCTTCTTCTTCTTTTTTCACACAAACAACATGCATGCCATTTTGTAAAGAACATCACTCCATTCCTATGAAGCCATAAGCAAGGGAAAAATCTAGGGTTTGAGGGGCGCAATTGACCCCCTTGGCCAATATAGTTATTTAACAAAAGAAAGGCCTTTCCTTATTAGTTTTTTATTTTTTATTTTGGATTGCTTGTCCTCTGATTGGGCAGCATGGAGGCAACATTTCGGAACCATAAATGGCAGCACTGCCATTGCATTTTCTTTTGCCATTGTTTGGTTCTTGTAAGAATTAAAAATTGTAGCTTTCTGCCACAAGTTAAGAGGACCGAAAAGGTTCATAGTATAGTATTAATTATTACAATTTCAATATTTTATGAGATCATATTAATTAAAATATCATAAATTGACTTAAACTGTACTCAGTATTTATCTAACTAGTAAAAATCAGTTCCATTTATAACTTAAATTTCCACTTTGAAAAAAAAAAAATTGAAAGGAAATTATTTATGTGATTAATATCCTAAAAAATAAACACAATATAATCAAATGCTGCTGCTGCTTCTTCTTCTTTTTTCATTTTTTGTATGATAAAAACCTAAAAAGTATTCAGGATCTCCCTAATACAATATCCTTGTCTAGTGACTGCTTATCCTGTCCCCTGCCCAATAAAAATTCTCTAGCCACAATTACCCACCTTTTTCATTATTTTATTAGCTTCCCTCCCATTCTACATTAGATTAATATGCCTTTGTATGTACTCAAATATTCAATCAGTGGCTCATCAAAAAAAAAAAATTGAACATTAAGAAAAGAATATTAAATCAGTCATTGGGGTTCATGAGTCTATCTTGTAATATCAGATTGTGGCCTCACTAGTGGTGGCATCCCACAGTCCCATTACTACTACAAATTGGTATTTAGTATAAAAGCTGGCAAATACAACCAATATTTTGCTTATAAACTCAGAAAAATTAAAGGCATATTTGATTAAGACTAATAATAATAATATTTTGCAGTTTTTTTTATTATATTTTTTTGGGTGCAGAAAGAAAAAGTGAAACCCAATGCCCCCAAGAACCGGATTTTAAGGAGCCGTTAGAGTGTCCCTCGGGAAAACCTAAGGGCAATTCTGTCATCCAAAACACACCTTTTCCAATAAAAACAGGTATTCTTTCTGACACTCAAAACACACTCTGTTTGCCCTGTATCAAGCAAAGGAAAAAGTTTTTTTTTCCTCATTAGTTTTCATTTTCTTCTTCAATTCCCACTCTTTTCCCTCGAGTTTTCCCTCTAGTAAAGTAGTAATCTAATTCACCACCATGATCTCTATTTTACTTTCATAAAAAGAAAAGTTTTTTACTTTTTAGACGCAGAAAATAAAAATAAATGAGGTGTTTTTAGAGGAAAAAATAGTAAATTCCTCTGTTTTTCCTTTTTATATTGTCCAATATCATTAATTTCTGTCAAAATGCAATGAGTGAAAGAAAGCCCATATATATTAGACACACATCTCGAGGCTTTTGCTCTGTAGTATGAACAGCAGCTGTACCAGATTCCCCTCTTTCTCTCTCTGCTTTTTCACATTTTGCTTTTTCTTTATTAATACATATTTTTAATCAAGTTTACCCATCTCTGGAAAATCTTGGTCTCTGTAGACCCACACCAAAAGGAGACTGATACTCTCAGCTGCTTAAATACTTTCTCCAATTCATTGCTTTCAGACTACTCAGGTTTTTCGTTAATGCCTTCGATTTAATGACCGTCTCTCCCAACTACTTCTCTCTCTTGAAAACAACTAGTCCTCTGTTTTTGGCTCTGAGCAGAGTGTGATAGAAAAAGTCCAACGATTTTTCCTCTTCATTGTCAATTACGCCATCTGGGTCTTGTCCCTTTCCTCTGAACCAACCTTTTTCTCCAGTGGCCAGATGAACCCATCTGCTTTTTTTTGGGGGGGCTTGGAAAAAAGGTTGCTCTGTTTTACTCTGTTTCAAGACCACAAGGTTAGGGTTTTTTGTGGAAAATAAGGGTTCTTTGCTTTTGCACATTTTGTTCTATTCCCTTTGTTTTCTTAGTTTTTAAGGTTTTGCTGAAGTGGGTCCTCAATGTTCTAGAGAAATTCACTTTAGAAGCTGAGAGAATGGGGTATGTTTCATGAAGTGAGTGGAAAGTTGGGTTTTTTTTAAGCCTCTTGGTGGTTCTATTGCAGTGAAATTTCGGATTTAATATATTCATTGTCCATATTTTTAGTTTCACTAGCTTTTGTTCAAGTGGGTTTTTAATATTTTTTTTCTGAATGATTCATTTCACTGTGAAGGCTCTGATAATGGGGTTTGTTTCAAGGACTAGATTGCCATGGCTTTTGGTGGTCTTATTGATGTAGTGATTTTTTGTTCAGTTGTGGGTGGGGGGGAAGTGTTTGGATTTTTGAGAAAATGGGTTGTGCTAACTCTAAAACTGATAAAAATGAAGCTCTACGTCTCTGTAAAGAACGGAAGAGATTCATCAAGCAGGCCATTGATTCAAGGTATGCTTTAGCAGCTGCTCATGTCTCTTACACACAATCCCTTAGAAACATCGGCATTGCTCTTCGGCGGTATGCTGAAGCCGAGGTCTTGATAGAGTCATCTCTGTCTGATAAGACCCCATCACATTCATCATACCCGTCACCCTCACCATCACATCTTGCCGATGTTTCGGATTCGCCTTTGCGCAATGAGAGCCCCCTTTCCCCGCCTGTGGCGGCTATTAGCTATATGAGGTCTGGTGGTAGTGCTGCTGTTACTGTTATGGTCAATCCAACAAGTGGTGTTAATAGTTATGTGGATGAGGAATCAATGGCATTTCCAGTGCCACCACCACCTCCCCCTCATCTTGAGCCAGGTTCTTGGGATTTCTTTGATCCCATTGATGATAGTGAGAGCTTTAGGTTTGCGGGGCATAGTGGGTTGGATATGAATTTTGATGATATGAGTGGATGGAGACAGTTCAAGAGAGAGTTTGGTTTAGGTGGAGCTAATGAATTTCATGAAGGTTGGTCCCAATCAGAGCAAAAGGCTGGTGACATCCCTGGTAATATAGTGACTCGAAATAATAGTAACAGTCGATCAAAAGAGCGTAATGTTCATTCAATTGCCTCAAGAGGAGTTGAAGGTTCTCAACAAACGGTTGATGGTAAAGTTAGGCAGCTAGAGTTGGAAAATAATGGTAATGGATCAGCTGAGACCTCAACAGGTAAAGTTGCTCTTGAACAGTCCAGTTCAAAGAGGGAGAAAAGCATGGTGGAGAAAGATGTAAGTGCAGAAAGGGAGGATCCTTCAGAGTTCATCACCCACAGAGCTAAAGATTTTCTTTCGAGCATTAAGGATATAGAGCATCGTTTCTTCCGTGCTTCTGAATCTGGTAAGGAGGTCTCCAGAATGCTAGAGGCAAACAAAATCAGAGTTGGATATTCTGAGGCCAAAGGTAACTTCTTCTCTTTTTTTAATGGAAGAATTATTTATTACCACTCAAAAGTGCTGAATGGGTTCTAATTATTTACATATGCTGTAATGCAAATTCCTTTTATACTTTTGCTGGCTTAAATTTTTATATATACTGAATTTTCTTCTGCTGGATTTTAATAATAACTCAATTCTTAATAGGGAAGTCATCTGCCTTGGCTCTTTTGGTGGCTTTCCAGCTTGTTTGTTGCCATGGGAATACTGCACTTGTTACTTGTGGTAAGTTCTAGCTTATTACCTGGCACCAAATTGGTTAACAATCAACAGTACTCTTGGGGTTTGGTTTTTGAAATTTATATCCTTAACAGTTTCAGTCATAATCCTTAAAGAACCTAAGTAAGGTAAGATCCATTTATTTGGTAACCAACTTTTGGTCATCCTCAACAGTTTAAGGGAAATGGCAAGAAGTTGTATGTTAAAAATATTGTGAGATTGTTTTAAGTTAATCATATATTTCAATAGATTGTTTTGATTTGGATTGGGATTAATTAATTTCAATTAATAAGATTACTATTTGCATAATGTACAGTCAATTGGGAGAAGGTCTGTTCCAAGTTCCAACCTTCAGGCCTAATGAAGTAAAACTTTTGTCATGGGCTGATTTACTGCAACATTACTTGCCTTTGCTTTACTTAGTTTTGGGTTTCCATGTTTGTGTAGAACCTTCACATAATGTAACAAGGTTATTACATGGAACCGGACAACATCTTCAAGGTCATCTTCATCTAGGAATCCTCTCACTGCAGCTTCAAAAGAATATAATGATGACAGCGGAAGTGACTTTGTTGAGGAGTTCGGCATGATTGCAGGAAGTCATTCCTCCACCCTGGACAGACTGTATGCATGGAGAGAAAACTTTATGATGAAGTAAAGGTACTTCGTTGAAGCCATTTTATTCATATAAAATCCTCCTGATAATCTGGGATCTGGTGCTGCGTGCTCTGGGGCAGTCCTTTACAATAAACTTGTCATAGTTTCATGATTTGGGGCATAAGTATATTGTTGATAGAATCATGTTCAGGGCACTCTATCAATAATATTATCTTCCTAATCCCTCAATTGTTTATTATTTTGTGTTGATTTTGGATTTTGACTACAACGTAGTATCTAAATTTTGGAATATATCTCTTATATACTTTTGTGAAACATATCTGAATGATTCTAGTGGACTATTTCTTATTTACAATAGCTAAAAGAATATTGTGTCGTAAATACTAGTGTGAAAATATGATAAATTTAAAAGTATACTGTTGATATGAATCATGATCAGGGTACTCTATCAATAATATTATCTTCCTAGCTCTCTCAAATGTTTCTGATTTTGTGTTGATTTGATTGACTATGCTTTGGATAGAATAGAATGATGAAAAGGAATACACGTGGCCAACCTTGTCCAATTTGTTAGGGACCCATAGATAACCCCCAAAAATTGGGACCAAGGTTTGGTTGTTGTTAGTTGGATTTTGACTACAATGTATTTCTAAATTTTGGATCACATATCTGTTATTTACTTTTGTGAAACAGAGTTTCTAGTGTAGTATCTCTTTTTTACAATAAATAAAATATTGTTTTGTAAATACGTGTGAAAATATGTTAATTTTAAAAGATCCTTCATGGAATAGTTTTTCAATCAGATGATGTTCTTTCATGATTCAAAATGCTGCCTTTTTGTTTTGTTTTGTTTTGTTTTTTGTCTTTATTTATTATTTATCTTTTATAGAACAAAAGAGTTAAATTTACTTGTTCTTGAAGAAGATTTCACATGGCATAGAGGTCAGTGTGAATAAGATTTGAATATCATTTTTCATTATTTTGGAGCTTAACACTTTAATGTATTGGTCCTATCCTTCAACAATCTATGGACAAGTGAAGGGGTGTTGATAATTTATAAGATTACCTACATATACAGATCATAAGTGTGCTAGATTCTGTGTTTGTTCTTTTTTCCCCTGCTAGTATGTTAATCTTTTTTGGACACTTTTGAGGCTGGTGAAACCATTCACTAATGCTCCTTCCTGTTGATTGCTCCGGGGGGGGGGCTGAAAATAGAATATCAGAACTTTTACCATCTTGGTTCAAATTTTTTTTTTTTTGTATCTCATATATCAACTTTCTGGTCTCAATTTGGGTAAGACGCCTCAACACCCCGTCAACTTTGGTGTAGTTGCACATACATCCCCTTGAACTTTTAGTTTAGCCAATTTAGTACATATGCTTTGGTATTGTAACCAATAGACCCCCTAAACTTTTATGTTGTTGAAGTAAATCCCTTCATTTTCTTTCTTTAAAAAAAATGATTTGGTGAAAGAGAGATTATATTGGGGGCAAAAAAAATAAGGGGGCCTTACTGCTACAATATCAAAGTTTGTGTACTAAATTAAAGTTAAGGGGGTCTCTTTGTCGCAGTGTTAAGTTTATGTACTAAATTAGCCAAAATAAAATTTCAGGGGGTGTAAGTGCAACTACCCCAAAGTTTAAGGGGTGTCATGGCATTTTCCCCCCTCAAGTACTGCTAGATTTAAATTGACAAGGACTTACTTCCCCATTTGAGTATTTACAAATCTGGAAGAGTATCTATTCGCGGGAGACTCATAATCAGGATTTCTAGGATCTTAAAAAACATCTCTGTCTATCTCAGTAGCTAATATATCTATTTTGCTAATTGGATTCTTCTTTACTAGTGTTGCAAATGCTTGTCTTCAAAGTTAGCCCATATAAAATGATGCAAGTCCTTGCTCCTCCTAACTTGTTCACTTTTTTTATTCTCGGTAGGCCAGTGAATCTGTCAGGAAGGAATATGATCGGAAGTGTGACCAGCTTAGGCACCAATTTGCAAAGGATTGTAGCAGTCAAGTGATTGACAAAACCCGGGCAGTTGTAAAGGATCTTCACTCACAAATAAGGGTGGCAATTCATTCTGTTGATTCAATATCTAAGCGGATTGAGAAAATTAGGGATGAAGAGTTGCAACCACAGCTTGTAGAATTAATCCAGGGGTAAGTACCTTTTTTGTTCATATTTCTCATTTATGTCCAAGACTTTGGATCTCATGCCCGCTTGGCTTGTTTTTATCTTTTGAACCCTTGAGATTTGAATCTGGATTAGTTATGCAATACCTTTGTGCCCATGCAGATTGACCAGGATGTGGAAAGCCATGCTTGAATGTCATCACGCACAGTACATCACCATCTCACTGGCATACCATTCAAAGAGTTCGTCAGGAACTCCCCAAGGAGATACCCGCAGGCAGATAACATCTCAACTCCAGCATGAAATTGAATGCTTTGGCTTAGGTTTTGCTAATTGGATCAATAGTCTCACATCATATGTGGAAGCTCTGAATGGTTGGCTGCAACACTGCATTGCACCACAAGAACGTTCCAGGGGTAGGAGGTCATTCTCCCCTCGTCGAGTAGTGCCACCTCCTGTGTTTGTTTTGTGTCGTGATTGGTCAGCGGGACTTCAAGCTTTGCCATCTGATGAACTAAGTAATGCAATCAAAACATTTTTATTGGATGTTTGCCAGTTGATGGACCAACAAGCACTGTTGCAGAAGAAACAGAAATCTGCTGAGGCAGAAAATGAAGAACCAGAGAGCAAAGATGCTGAAAAGGATGACGATAGTTCTTCAAATTTGTGCGGCAATCATACAAGTTTGACAAAGGTTCTTGAGCAACTGAACAAATTTTCTGAGGCTTCATTGAAAATGTACGAAGATATTAGACATAAAGGTGAAACAGCCCGAATTGCATATTTGAATTGTAAGCCTAGAACATAGAGTTTTACGTCATCATCTAATATAAGCACTGGAGTTTGTGGTTGGAATAGATATTTGTAAATTTCATAGTGTTGCAAAGAACTATTGAAAAGTACAATTATTTGGGAGGAGTGTGGGCATTGGCTTAATTTTAGAAAGCTCAAGGTGAAAATTCCAGATTTATGGAATTCATGTCTTCTTATACCTACCATTCTACTACCTTCTCTTATGAGTGAATTTGACAGATTCCTCTTCTTTATTTATTTATTTTTCCTCTCCTCCTTGTTGCTAATATATTACTTGATTTTTGCTTCATTACTTCCCATGTATTGAAATGCGATAGAATTCAGTTCCTAAAGGTACCGTTTGATAACTGTTTTTTTCCTTTATTTTTTGTTTTCAAAAATAATTTTTTATTTTTTAGACTAAAAAACTTATTTAGTAACTTAGACAGAAAACATAAATTGTTCTCAAAATTCAATTCGTAAAAGAAACTGAAAAAGGCTGTTTTTAATTTTTAATTTTTAAAAATTAATGAAAACACGCATTTAATTTAGTGGTTCGGTCTCATTTAATGAGTTAGCAATTAGAGTTCAAATTTTAGAAATAATATATTTCAGTATTTTTTATTTTTTCTTCAAAATCTTTTTCTTTTTTTTTAATTTTAACTGACCAAACATGTTTTTTATTTTGAAAAATACAAGAAAATTATCTTTTTTTTATATTCCCAAAAACAAGTTTTTCAAAATAAAAAACAACTATTACCAAACATAACCTAAAGTTTTCATGTTTTGAGTAAGTCTTATTGGTGCATTGAAAACCTTTAGAATCTTTATAACAATGAATGTTGGTGGTGTTTTCCTCCTGTCTGCGAATCTAAATCATGCCAGTAATTTTTTATCCCTTAGAAGTGGGGAAAGAAAAGAAAATTTTTTATTTTTTGTGCCACCAAAAACCTTTAGAACCTTTATAACAATGAATGTTGGTGGCGTTTTCCTCCTGTCTGCGAATCTAAATCATGCCAGTAATTTTTTATCCCTTAGGAAGTGGGGAAAGAAAAGAAATTTTTTTATTTTTTGTGCCACCAATGTGAATTTTCTTTTCGTTCTTGAAAATTTCCAGGATCAGCCATTAGTGTGAATTTTCTTTCCCTTATTCAATTTTCTTGGATCGAATCACCCAAGGATATTAACATAATCACAAGTTAGAAAAGTAGATATGTAAGAAAATATGGACCAAGTAAAATTTGCATTTTGAATAATAATTGATGATTGATACAGTTTACAAGCAATCATATATAAAGTATTGTTTCAACTTATACCACAGCTAATTATTCCTCCCAAACCCAGTGAAACACCAACCTCGGTTTGAATGCCACCATCTCCCTTGACCTATTCATCTTGCTTTCTTATCAGGAAAGAAATAAAATAAAATAAAAACACTAATGACATTTGGCCAACCAAAAAACAAAAAAAATCCTGACAACCCGCATACTGTGTGAGGCTTTTTCATATGTATCAGCATCTGAAATTCTTTTATATGTATCTTGTGAGGCTTTTTGCTCTATTTAGGTATTAGAATCCTGCAGACTGTATGTACTGTGAGTATGCTTCTGACTGCTTCGCAATAGGGGCCCGTGTAACATGATCCGGAAGATCAAATGCGTCAACAAGTTCCCCTGCAATATTCTTCACTTGAAAACTCAAGTAATCTGCAAGCTTGTGGATTGCCTGCAACAGGATATGCATAGGTCAGTTAATAAAACACTGACTATAAAACAGAACTTCACATTTATATCTGAGACAGATGTTCACAAATGCCCGTACTAAATTAAGAAAGCATGTCAAAATCTTCTCACACATGAATGGCATTTTATACAGTATATCTCAATAACTTCTTTAGTTGTCAGTCTTTTTATGTTTGATACCTTAGCTTTGTTGGGTGCAACATAGTCAACATTACGGTAGGTTCCTATGTCCTTCCAGATTCGTTCCAAGGCATAAAGATCACAGACAAGTTTCAGAGCTTCTTGAGTACTCGCATCCGGACAGCTACCAATCAAACCAAATCAAATACTCAAAAATCAAGAAGAGAAAAAATAAAAGAATATATGAGGCTCAGATTAAGAGGGTACCTCTTTACAGCTTCAATAAACTTTGCTAGGATGACAGATTCAATATGGGACTCAGCAAGTGTCAAAAGGTGATTTAAGCATCGATTCCAAGCACCAAAGCCTCCAAGAGTTTTAGAGTGCTTGTTTAGTCTCACAGCAACACTTTGAAGCAATCGAGATGTTCGGTACTGCAACAAGATCATTCACATAAACCATAAATATACAGACTGTACTGTATGAAACAATTAAAATCCATAAATAACCTTAACTAAGAAAAAACTCACTCTGAAGGCATCCAACTGGAACTTGGGATCTCGTAAATGATCAGCACTTTCCCACCTAGCAGTTACTGGATTTGGCTGAGACAGATAACTGTTCATTGATTCTCTTAAGTAGTTCCATGTAACTGCAAGTGTCCCACCTTGGAACTTCTCCTTGTATCGCTTCAAGAGATCACCTGCTACCTGGCATCACAATTGAAAGGTTCAAGAGTCTAGCTTCCACCCAAAAGAGTAATCAAGATTTATTAATAATGCAGACCATGTATATACAGCCCCATACAAATTATAATGAATGTTAGCAACCAGAGTAGTGATAACCCGAAATGACACTAGCAACCAAAATTTAATCTGAAGATGTGGGCATATTTGTTATCTAACAACTATCATTACCTTTCATTTTAATATTGGATGACCACCATAAATCCATTTATCTCAAATTGCCCAAAACCCAAGTCCACGTAGGAAAGCTAGAATCCTCTATGGTAAGTTGGTAACCAAAGAGCAGAATTTCATCTTTTAAAAGCACAGAGACTCTACTGCCTAGGAAAGGCACAGGAGTGCAACTATCAGGCTATTCACCTGAATTGACCCTACAAGAACAATTTTGTTGAAAAAATAAACATGTTAACATTTTAACACTAGCTTTTCAAACCTAATTTAGGGTCAGGTAGCCTCAACTTTATTGTGAAAGATAAAACAATATAATCATTCTCTTCAGTAGCATAATAATGACTTTTTTTCTTTTTTCTTTTTTTGTTGCATTTCTCTGTTAGTTCACAGCTAATCAGCTGACTACACTTTGAAGCGATGCAAATCAGGGTGGGTCTTTAGGGAGGAAGTTGCTATTCTAGTCGCAAACCCATCCTGTAGCAATTTCTATTTCCTACCTCTTCTCTACCTATCGAAAACAGCACCGTCAATTCAGATGCTCTTGTACTTTATTGATGAAACAAACTAGGATATATCAATTTTTTAAGCAAAGTGTGTAATAGAATTGGATTTGTTTGCAACCTGTTGTAGAAGCACTGTGTTGTCCCCTTCAAATGTCTGAAAGATGTCATGATCATTCCTCAAGCTGCCAAACCGGTTCACTGCAGCATACCCATGACCTCCACAGGCTTCCCTGCAGATGCTCAATGACTTTGCTGTATAAGATGTCACGTATGCCTTGAGACCTGCTGAAAGGGCATGGACATCTCCAACTAATTCTTCATCATGAGTCTTCTTCATCTCTGAATATATCTCCACCAAATGCTGAGTGGCAAAGTGGAATGCATAAGTTGAAGCCAGCATTGGCATGAGCTTGTGTTGTTGGGACTGGTAATCAAGAATACTGACTTCGGGTTGCTTGGGAGGCCCAAACTGCTGGCGCAGTAAAGAATATCGGGTGGCAATTGTAACAGCTACCTTGAGGACACTAACTGAAGAATATGCAAGGCCAACCCTCCCACCTACCAGTTCACCTAACATGGCAGCAAATCTTTTATTTATGGATGGGAGGCTGGTTGTATATTTCCCATCACGGGAGACATCTCCAAATCGATTAAGGAGATTATCTCGAGGAATTCTGACTGACTGGAATTTCAATGCTCCATTGTCCACTCCATTCAGGCCAATTTTGTGGCCACAATCATGTATTTCAACTCCTGGAAGTGGTTGGTGGGTGTTAAAATCCCTTATTGGAACGATGAAGGCATGGACTCCCATGTCAGAAAATCCTTTTGTATCATGAGTTGGCAACATCAGCTTAGCAAAGACAGTGGCAAACTTGCCGTGAACTGCAGCATTTCCAATCCACCATTTGATGGCCCCATCATTGGGTGTGTCAATTACAAATTCATCTGTGAGTGGATCAAATTTCGCAACTGTTTGGAGGCCTTGAACATTTGAGCCTTTTAAAGCACCAAAAAATAAACCGTTCAGTTTAGATATGCATGCCAAGAAAAGTGGAAAATTATATATTTTCAGGACTGTAGCCTATATCTTTATTCAAGTTATCAGGCTTTGTTTGGAAGACAAAATGCCCCTTGCTCATTGTAGAATACCTATTTAATAAGAGACCTAATTAGACAACATCCAATTTCGCATATACGTTTGGATTCACGACTTAAGATTCTGTGAAACTAGCAAAAATTGCCTTTTTTTGGGGGGGGTGGGGGAAACTGGCAAGCACACAACGACAGCAGGAAGATGTTAGAGACACAACAGAGAGATTTTTCATTGTAGTAGCAGATAACACTCAAAAGCAAGGAACAAACAATGAAATTAACATTTGGATTCATGACTTAAGATTCCGTGAAATAAGAAAAAATTGCCTTTTTTGGGGTGGGGCAGGGGACTGGAAACATACAACGGCAGCAGGAAGAGGTTAAGGACAGAACAGCAACAGATTTATCATTGTAGTAGCAGATAACACACAAAAGCAAGGAACAAACAAATAAAAGACGAGCAGTCTAACTTACCATGATGCAGTTCAGTCATAGCAAAACAACCTGTATAGTCCATATTGTCAATACCATCATAGTACTTATCCTTGTGTTTCTTAGTTCCTAAATTGATCACAGAACCTCCCCAAAGACTGCAAGAGCAAAATAAAAAGTCAATGCAGGATATAATGTACAGATTATGAAGATAATGTGACTAAATATTAGAGAGAGATGGAATTAGTACAACAGCAATCTAAAAAATGATCAACCCCAAAGCAATCATAATCTAAAAGCGGAAAAAAAAAATCCTAATAGATAGATAAACACAGTATTGTATTCAGCATCAACTCAGACAATAACACTCAAATCAAAACCTCTTAGCTCCACCTTTACTAGATATTGAAAGTCACTAGCACAATTACCAAACCTTAAAAATCAAACAAAACCAAACCCATATCCAAAACACATCCTATTTCCAACCCAAATAACAGGGGAAAGAAAAAAAAAAAAAACTGAAAATTCCATACAATTTAGACTACAGGGCACAATTTTTGCCAAGTAAGCAAGCAATGGTAGACTACAGGGCACAATTTTTTTTTTTTTTTTTTTCAAATTCTTTTCACAACAGGTTGGTATTGTTAGTTGTTTTTACATGGATCCATAATAGTTTTTATTTTTAAAAAATCAGCTTATTTTACTATTCAGTTTATTTTTGCTATGCATTTTTTTTTTCTATTCATGCGTATCATGGTACTATTTCAGTTAATTTTTAACTTTATCTACCATATTTTCAATAAAATAAATAGATTTTTAATCATTCACAATTTTTCATATCAAACCGTTACGAAAGAATAAATTTATTATTTACAATTATTTTTAGTAATTGGGTACTTTACCTTTTATTTTTTTAATAATACTATTTGATACACAACATTTTTTAATTACAGCTATAATTAGAGCAACGTTGCTTTCCTATGCACAAATCCCATTTTGAAACTCCTCAAAATTTGAGAGAATAAAATAGAATTAAACCAAATTTTAGCTCCAAATCCCAAAATAGAAAAACATAAAAAAAAAAAAAATCATTTGGATCAATAATTAAGATAAAGATAAGATAAAGATCACCACCAACCAATATACCATACCTGTACTGCACACCCATCTTGATCCCAAGCGACATGTCGACACCTCCCACAGCTTCCAAAATGGCGAAGTACTTAGAGGGCTCTTCCACCACGTAGCTGAAGGGTCTGATATTGGCTTCTCTCACCAACCCAATCAGCTGCCTCATGCACAGCTCTCTGTGCTCGTCTCTCGAGATCTCCAACGGGGTCTCCAGCTCCGGCCTCGCGTTGAAGTACTCGAACACCTTCTCCTGAATATCTCTGTGCTTCCCTCTCATGCACTCCGACAACCTCGCCGTCTCCACTTCCAGCTTCTTCTTCTTCTTCTTCTTCGATGCTCCGCACGTTACTGTCTGAAGCTGCTGATCGTGATCATCATGATCTGGGTAGTTGAGGAGGTGCAAGGAGAGCCGTCGGATTCGCCGAGTTGTGGGGTCGTCGGATTCGGTTTCGTCGGTGTGATTTGGGTTTGGGTTTGGATTTGGAAATTGGGTTTCCATTTTTGGAGAGAAGAAGATTGGAGATTTTTGGCAGAGACAAAGAAGATAGTTATTATTATGGGTTGTTGTTTTTTTTTTTTTTAAGGATGTTGTTTGGGTTTCGTTATTTATACGGATGAGAGCGTGACGTGGCGTGTGTCAGAGATGGGACTTGGAGGAATGGCATTGGTGGATATGTTTTGGCGCGCCTTTCAACGCCCTGGGGCCGTCTGTTATACGAAAGCTTAGTTTTTTTTTTTTTAATGGATTAGGATGGATGAGAGTAATAGTTTAACAAGATTTGGCTTTCAAGTTGAGCAAATATATTAAAAAATAAAATAAAAAGTTGAGCAAATATGGATATATTATCATTTTTGATCTTTTGATCACAAATGGCTGAGCCAACAGTCTTTGAATTTTTCTCTCTTATTATTTTTTTTTTTATAATATTATGGCTTGTTTGAATAAAGGGAGGAGGGAAGGAGTAGCAGAGCCTAATTCATGGCCAAGTTTAACTTATTACTCTTCCTTCTCTCCTTAATCTAAACAAGTCATTAGTTTTGTTACTAAAATATTTTTCTCAATTTTTTATTTATTTTTAGAAGATGTTTTTCACAATTTTTTAAGTTGTAATTTGTGTAGCAGCATTTTCTTACTAGCTTCTGTTAGAAAAATATTAACTCTTAGTGTGTCCACTTGAACATATTATTTAAGTGGGAAAAAATCTAGAGTCTCACGTAAGAAAGAGAAGAAATAATATATAAGTTTATATGGTCCTGAGCTAGAGATTAGGTTGAGCTTAAGTATATGTGAATTGTGCTTGTGCCTTCTTTTCCAAATAATAATATTTTATTATTTTAGCCGCATTTATTATGAACGTGGCTATAACGCAACTATAGCTGAGTATTTTGTATTATTTGTGTTTTATGATTTAATTTGTATGTTGCTCTTGCTTACTTAATCATAAATATAAATTTAAAAATTTCGAACATAAATAAATTAACATTCATAACTAAATTAATTAATAAATTTAAAATTAGTATCTATTTTAGTATAAAATATAAATACTAAATAAATATTTATTAATACATTTCAATTCAATCATATATCATCTATCAAAATTAAACTCAACATTCCTTTAAAATTTGAAGGCATATACATCATGTATTAATTTCATAATAATTTCTATTTTAATATACATAATTAATGAGTCCATTCTAGGACAGAGAGGGGATTTTTTTTTGGAAGGAGGGGGGGGGGGGGGAGCCCCCTTGTATTGTCAATAAACAACTTAAACAGTATGAACATGTTTGGTACAATGTATGGAGATTACGACGAGAATGGTAATTTTGATTTTTGGCTAAAAGATGTTTGTAATGTAATAACTATTAGTCTATTACCATTCATATATTTCGTTGTAAAAAATTAGAATAAAATTGATTGTTGTATGCATATGAAGGGAGATATTAATTTTTAAGATTGGTATGTGCATATGGGAAGTTTGTATTTTTAAAAATACATTAATTCTATAAGCTATTTGCACATGCTAAGAAAATATTAAATTCAATAAGAATGTGGTATAGAAGTTCATACTTACACAGTTACACCCTCTGATTAGATGACAATTCCACATAACATTTTTTTTTTCAATTAAAAGTATAAGCCCTACCACTCACAATCCAAAATCTCATTTAATAACTATTCAAAGTTTTTTAGAAAACGTTCTCAAAAAAAAAAAAATTTTAGAAAACTAAAACAACCAAAACACTGGAACATAAACCAACATAGCAGAAGAGGAGGAACCAAAATAGAAACCCATACCTCCAGGGACGAATTTTTCTCTAATTTGCAGCAAATCTCTTTCTCACTAGTTAACCTTGAGCCATTTCTCTCCCAAGGTTACTGATATGGGGGCTTTAGGAGGCCAAAAGTCATTTGGCTACCATGCACACGGTCGATGACTCCAACATTTCCTCTACTCTGAAAGCTTTTCTTCTCACTTCTCACGCTCCAGTGCCTTTTCTTTTTTTTTCTTTTTCTTTTTTTGTTTATTTAAGCAATGTTATGGTTAAACATTTTTTAGAACTTTGTTAAGCTGTGATTTGTGTAACATCATTTTTTTTTACGGGTTATTAGGGATGTTAAGTATTCTTTTAAGTTGGCAAATCATGAATAAACTTAGTATCTTGTATTCAAGATTTGGTGATCAAGGTAAAGTTGTTGCAACCAAAACATAGTCAAAGCTTTTGTATAGAATATTCAAGACGGTTTTTGAAGTTACGAGCAGAGTTTTCATGTAGAACAAAGTCCATGGTAGAGGAGTTCATAAAATAACAAAAAAATGCCCATGGTAGAAGATTGCATGGTGTTGAAGTTGCATGCATGTACTTATGTCAGTAAGTACTACATGAGGTAAGAGTAGACTTAAGTTTAAGTCTACTGTAAATGCTTCAGTTTTATGTAGTGAATCTATTTCCTCTCTCAAAAGTTAATGGTAAATCTCCTAAAGAGTTTTTCTTGTTTATTGTTTTCTTTCATAACCATATCGCTTGTATTGTTTCATATACAACTTTGTTTTTTATTTGTGATATGGATGTGTGAATGATTAGCCATGAATTGAATCTTTAAGCATATTTGGTTAACTAATCAAACTCGGTATAATTTAATTTATTGGTAACAACTTGTATCTAAATTTTCCAACAAGAGATATCACTTTTATTGAGTATCCAACTATATATTACAAATTTACAATAGAAAAAGAGAAAGTTCGAAAGGGATTGAGAGTCTCTATATATTATAATAGAAAAAGAGAAAGATGGAGAGGAACGGAGAGGATGGAGAGTCTCAAGGTGCAGTTACCTCTATACTAATTAACATAGAAACACGTTTAAAAGTTAAAACTATAAAACATTATAAGAGCATTCACACTGGGTATGCTAAATGGCATATGTAGGAAAATTTTATCATTTTCTCATAAAAATCAAGCTTCATCCAGACTTCTAAAATACAACTATTGCAAATAAAAAATGATAGGTGACAAAAAATTTTCGTCACCAATAAAAAATGATAGGTGACAAAAGTTTTTTGTCACCTAATATTTTCCTCATTAAACCTTATTTCCAGTGACAGAATATTTCGTCACCAAATGTTTTTTTTTTTTTTTTTTAATTTCAATAGATCAGGTGACAAATTATTTTGTCACCAATTTCTACTTATAGTCAAATATGGCAACGAAAATTATCGTCACCAATTTTATTTAATTTTTAATATTCTTTACATTTACTTGCAATTACATTAACCTGTTCATTTCTAACCAAATCCATATATATAAAAAAAAAAAATACATTCATTTTTAACCAAATCCATAAATAAATAAATAAATAAAACATTCATTCATTTCTAACCAAATCCATAAATAAAATCCATACAATCTAAAAATGCAATAAAGATGTTCACAAAGTAATTACAACCATTTACATACAAATAATGTCTTAGCTTTCAAACTTTACAAAAAATTATTTGAGTTCAAGTAGTCTCACAAAAGCTATCTTGTTGCCACCAATCTCATATCTGCACAAATATAAAGGAAAATACATTAATAACAAACTAGACTGTAACCTATATTCCTAATAAGATGTACTACAACAACAAAAAAAATATTATTATTAGCAAGACAATGCAAAAAATGTCCACAGAATACCCAATAACAAACTAGACAAAATAATCATAATGCAACATCATATGAAGCCAAACTATCAAAGAAAGAAGACCCACAACATTCTCATCAAATGAAAACCAAACTTACATTACAAACTACGGAAAAATCATAAAGAATGCAGAATAATCCCAATTTAAAACAAAACAAATAAAGTGAAATCCAAAACAAAAACTCAGCCTCGGTCATAAACACAAACCCACCCACCACAATGAATAAAAAATCTAGCCAACACTATTTAAAAAAAAAAACTAGCCACCACCATTAAACAAAAACCACAGCCACCACCATAAACAAAAAACTCACCACCACCATTAAACAAAAAACACGGCCACTGTCATTAACACAAAAACCCAGCCACTACCATAAACAAAAAACTTAGCCATCATAATAAACAAAAAACTCAATCACCACCACAAACAAAAAACTCACCACCACTATTAAACAAAAAACACAGTCACCACCATTAACACAAAAACTCAGCCACTACCATAAACAAAAAACCTAACCACCAACATTAAACAAAAAACACAGTCACCACCATTAACACAAAAACCCAGCTACTACCATAAACAAAAAAACCCAGCTACCATCATTAAACAAAAAACACAGCCACTACCATTAACACATAAACTCAGCTACTGCTATAAACAAAAAACCCAACTATCACAATAAACAAAAAACTCATCACCAACATTAAACAAAAAACTCATTCACCACCATAAACAAAAAACCCACCACCACCATTAAACAAAAAACACAGTCACCACCATTAATACAAAATCATAGCTACTACCATAAACAAAAAAAACAAAAAAAAAAAACCCAACACCAACATTAAACAAAAAATCCAACCACCACCATAAACACAAAAACCCAACCACACAATAAACAAAAAATCCAGCCACCATTATTAACACAACCCACCACCACCATTAAACAAAAAAATCAAACTACCACCACAAACAAGTATTACCCAGTCTCTCAGTTGTGAAAATGTTTATAATTGAGAGACCGCATAATACTTGTTTTTGTATTTTTTATGCTAAAATATAGCAACATATACCATATACAAGGCCCAATACTAATGCTCTTAGGTAGGCAAATAAAACACTAACCAAGATATGTTCTAGTTAGTAGTTGAGCTCCCCCCACTGCCACAAATGTCATTGTCACCCTTGCTCCTCAAATATTGTATGATGCAGTCCATCTTCTTCTCCAGCCTGAAGTTTACACCCTGGAGCTCTTTTACTTGACCCTCCAACCTGTAGTTTGCATCTTGGAGGTCTTTCTCAACCCTCGAGTTGTTGAGTAAATGCACTTTTAGTTCTTACATTTTGACCTTTTTTTTTTTTCATTTTAGTCCCTAAATCAATTAACGTGTATTATTTTCGTCCTTTCCATCAGTCAATCAACGGAAATAGCTGAGATGGTGTCTAGAGGCATTAAAATGTTATTAAAAATGTCACGTCAGCATCTATTTTTTTGTTTATAATAATTTTTCAATTTTAACCAAAAAAAAAAACACAAAATTAAAAACAATAAAATCAAATGCCTATGAACACAAGAACACAAACCCAGAAAATCAAACCAAGAACACGAATCAAATGCCAAGGAAATTAAAAGACCTTCAAAGATTCAAAACACAAAGAACACAAACCCAAACCCAAACCCAACCCTCAATCTCTAGCAAACTCAGAACACCACATGAAAAATCAACCCTCCATACAAACATCAAACCCAGAAACAAACCTAGAAACCATCACAGTCACCACAACCCACCATCCCAACCGCCACAACCAAACCCAACTCGATCTCAACCCTAACCACCCTGATCTCTACCCACCCCAACCCAACCTCAACCCCAGCCACCCCAACTCAAGCCACCCCAGCCGGTCTCAACCGACCCACCCCAGCCTGACCTAAACCCAAGCCAACCTCTACCCACCGCAACTGACTCACAACCCACCCACCTCAACCCACCTCAAACCCAACCACCTCAAGCTCAACCCCAGCTACCCCAGTCGGTCTCAACCCACCCACCCCAGACCAACCTCAACCTCTTTAATTTTTGCACCTAATAATTCACTTGATACACAATAACTTATTATTGAATTCATATTTTGAAAATCCAACCGTTAGATTACATTTTCTATATGTTCTTAACCTGTGTGCCAATTGTCATATCAATCAGATGTAATTTACTATTTGATCTTTAAACTCATATTTTATGCGTGATTTTAAACTACAAAAACTTGAATTTAGACAATTAATTGATGACATGCCTATTAATCTTTGATCACCTTGAAATTTTGTAAGCATGAAAAATATATGAAGATAATGTAATCTAAGGGTAGATTTGTCAAAATTCACATTGAATTAAGAAATATAGGGTTAAGTTCAAGTTACACCTAATGTAACTTACAAAAATGTTACACCACCCAATAACTTATTATTGATTGAATATTTTGAAAATCTAACCGTTGGATTACATGTTCTATATGGTATTAACATGTATGCCAATTTTTATCCCAATCGGATGTAATTTACCATTTGATCTTTAAACTCATCTTTTATGCGTGATTTTAAATTACAAAAACTTGAATTTAGACAATTAATTGATGACATGCCTATTAATCTTTGATCACCTTGAAATTTTGTAATCATGAAAAATATATAAAGATAATGTAATCTAAGGGTAGATTTGTCAAAATTCACATTGAATTAAGAAATATAGGGTTGAGTTCAAGTTACACCTGATATAACTCAAAAAAATGTTACACCACCCAATAACTTATTATTGATTGTATATTTTAAAAATCCAACCGTTGGATTACATGTTTTATATGGTCTTAACATGCATGCCAATTTTCATCAATCGGATGTAATTTACCATTTGATCTTTAAACTCATCTTTTATGCGTTATTTTAAATTACAAAAACTTGAATTTAGACAATTAATTGATGACATGCCTATTAATCTTTGATTACCTTGAAATTCTGTAAGCATGAAAAATATATGAAAATAATGTAATCTACCGATAAATTTTTTAGAATTCACATTGAATTAAGAAATATATGGTTGAGTTCAAGTTACACCTGATGTAACTCAAAAAAATGTTACACCACCCAATAACTTATTATTGATTGAATATTTTGAAAATCTAACCGTTGGATTACATGTTCTATATGGTCTTAACATGCATGCCAATTTTCATCCCAATCGGATGTAATTACCATTTGATCTTTAAACTCATCTTTTATGCGTGATTTTAAACTACAAAAATTTAAATTTAGACAATTAATTGATGACATGCTTATTAATCTTTAATCACCTTGAAATTTTGTAATCATGAAAAATATATGAAGATAATGTAATCTAAGATTAGATTTGTCAAAATTCACATTGAATTAAGAAATATAGGGTTGGGTTCAAGTTACACCTGATATAACTCAAAAAAATGTTATACCACCCAATAACTTATTATTGATTGTATATTTTGAAAATCCAACTGTTGAATTACATGTTCTATATGGTCTTAACATGCATGCCAATTTTCATCCCAATCGGATGTAATTTATCATTTGATCTTTAAACTCATCTTTTATGCGTGATTTTAAATTACAAAAACTTGAATTTAGACAATTAATTGATGACATGCCTATTAATCTTTGATCACCTTGAAATTTTGTAATCATGAAAAATATATAAAGATAATGTAATCTAAGGGTAGATTGTCAAAATTCACATTGAATTAAGAAATATAGGGTTGAGTTCAAGTTACACCTGATATAACTCAAAAAAATGTTACACCACCCAATAACTTATTATTGATTGTATATTTTAAAAATCCAACCGTTGGATTACATGTTTTATATGGTCTTAACATGCATGCCAATTTTCATCAATCGGATGTAATTTACCATTTGATCTTTAAACTCATCTTTTATGCGTTATTTTAAATTACAAAAACTTGAATTAGACAATTAATTGATGACATGCCTATTAATCTTTGATTACCTTGAAATTCTGTAAGCATGAAAAATATATGAAAATAATGTAATCTACCGATAAATTTTTTAGAATTCACATTGAATTAAGAAATATATGGTTGAGTTCAAGTTACACCTGATGTAACTCAAAAAAATGTTACACCACCCAATAACTTATTATTGACTGAATATTTTGAAAATCTAACCGTTGGATTACATGTTCTATATGGTCTTAACATGCATGCCAATTTTCATCCCAATCGGATGTAATTTACCATTTGATCTTTAAACTCATCTTTTATGCGTGATTTTAAATTACAAAAACTTGAATTTAGACAATTAATTGATGACATGCCTATTAATCTTTGATCACCTTGAAATTTTGTAATCATGAAAAATATATAAAGATAATGTAATCTAAGGGTAGATTTGTCAAAATTCACATTGAATTAAGAAATATAGGGTTGAGTTCAAGTTACACCTGATATACTCAAAAAAATGTTACACCACCCAATAACTTATTATTGATTGTATATTTTAAAAATCCAACCGTTGGATTACATGTTTTATATGGTCTTAACATGCATGCCAATTTTCATCAATCGGATGTAATTTACCATTTGATCTTTAAACTCATCTTTTATGCGTTATTTTAAATTACAAAAACTTGAATTTAGACAATTAATTGATGACATGCCTATAATCTTTGATTACCTTGAATTCTGTAAGCATGAAAAATATATGAAAATAATGTAATCTACCGATAAATTTTTTAGAATTCACATTGAATTAAGAAATATATGGTTGAGTTCAAGTTACACCTGATGTAACTCAAAAAAATGTTACACCACCCAATAACTTATTATTGATTGATATTTTGAAAATCTAACCGTTGGATTACATGTTCTATATGGTCTTAACATGCATGCCAATTTTCATCCCAATCGGATGTAATTACCATTTGATCTTTAAACTCATCTTTTATGCGTGATTTTAAACTACAAAAATTTAAATTTAGACAATTAATTGATGACATGCTTATTAATCTTTAATCACCTTGAAATTTTGTAATCATGAAAAATATATGAAGATAATGTAATCTAAGATTAGATTTGTCAAAATTCACATTGAATTAAGAAATATAGGGTGGGTTCAAGTTACACCTGATATAACTCAAAAAAATGTTATACCACCCATAACTTATTATTGATTGTATATTTTGAAAATCCAACTGTTGAATTACATGTTCTATATGGTCTTAACATGCATGCCAATTTTCATCCCAATCGGATGTAATTTATCATTTGATCTTTAAACTCATCTTTTATGCGTTATTTTAAATTACAAAAACTTGAATTAAGACAATTAATTGATGACATGCCTATTAATCTTTGATCAACTTTAAATTTTGTAAGCATGAAAAATATATAAAAATAATGTAATCTAATGATAAATTTTTCAAAATTCACATTGAATTAAGAAATATAGGGTTGAGTTCAAGTTACATCTGATGTAACTCAAAAAAATGTTACACCACCCAATAACTTATTATTGACTGAATATTTTGAAAATCTAACCGTTGGATTACATGTTCTATACGGTCTTAACATGCATGCCAATTTTCATCCCAATCGGATGTAATTTACCATTTGATCTTTAAACTCATCTTTTATGCGATATTTTAAACTACAAAAACTTGAATTTAGATAATTAATTGATGACATGCCTATTAATCTTTGATCACCTTGAAATTTTGTAAGCATGAAAAATATACGAAGATAATGTAATTTAAGGGTAGATTTGTCAAAATTCACATTGAATTAAGAAATATAGGATTGGGTTCAAGTTACACCTGATGTAACTCTAAAAAATGTTACATCACCCAATAACTTATAGTTGAATGCATATTTTGAAAATCCAACCGTTGGATTAAATTTTTTATATGTTCTTAACATGCATACCAATTTTCATGCCAATAGGATTTAGTTTACTATTTGATCTTTAAACTCATCCGTTATGGGTTATTTTAAACTAAAAAAACTTGAATTTAGACAATTGATTGATGACATGACTATTAATCTTTTATCATCTTGAAATTTTGTAAGCATGAAAAATATATGAATATAATGTAATCTAACGGTAGATTTGTCAAAATTCATATCGAATTAAAGAAATATAGGGTTGGGTTCAAGTTATACCTGATATAACTCTAAAAAATGTTACATCACTCAATAACTTATTATTGAATTCATATTTCGAAAATCCAACCGTTGGATTACATGATATATATGCTCTTAACACGCATTCCAATTTTCAGGCCAATAGGATGTAGTTTGTTATTTGATCATTAAACTCATCCTTTATACGTTATTTTAAACTACAAAAACTTGAATTTAGATAATTGATTGATGACATGCCTATTAATCTTTGATCACCTTGAAATTTTGCAAGCATGAAAAATATATAAAGATAATATAATCTAATGGTAAATTTTTCAAAATTCACATCGAATTAAGAAATATATGGTTGGATTCAAGTTACACCTGATGTAACTCTAAAAAATATTACACTACCCAATAACTTATTATTGAATTCATATTTTGAAAATTCAACCGTTGGATTACATGTTCTATATGGTCTTAACATGCATGCTAATTTTCATGCCAATCAGATGTAATTTACCCATTTACCCATTATTATCCATTTAACTAATTAAATCTAACCCGAATCTAACTCAACCAAATTATTATGGATAAACCCTAACCCACCCAATAACCCAATATTCAAAATTACCAAATTTTCCCTAAAATTGCAAATAACCATTGTACTCCTAAAATCCTCTAAAATTGCAAAAACGCTCACTAAACCTAAAAAATTACCAAAATACCGATAAAATCATAAAATTACCAAAATACCCCTTAAACTTAAAACATTACCAAAATATTCCTGAAAACTAAAAAAAAAAAAAAACAAAAAATACCCCCTAAACCTAAAAAATAATCGAAATACCCCCGGAATCTTCAAAATGACCAAAATACCCCTTGAAACTTAAAAATGACAAAAATACGTCCTAAACCTAAGAAATGTCCAAAATACTCCCCAAAACCTAAAAATTTTCAAAATACCCATGAAACCTAAAAATGACAAAAATACCCTCAACATATGAAAATTACCAAAATATCCCCCTAAACCTAAAAAATGATAGATAATCGAAAATACCCTCGAAGCCTTAAAAAATGTCAAAATGCCCCTGAAACTTATATAAAAACCAAAAACACCCTCTAAACCTAAAAAATGACCAAAATAGTCAGAAATTATAAAAATGAGTATTTTGGTCATTTAGGGGTATTTTGGTCATTTTTAGGTTTGAGGGTATTTCAATCATCTTTTAGGTTTAGGGTGTATTTTTATCATCATATAGTTTTTCGGGCCATTTTTGTCATTTTATAGGTTTCAGGGGTATTTTATTCATTTTTTAGGTTTTGGGGGGTATTTTGGTCATTTTTTGGAATTAGGAGTATTTTGATCATTTTCAAGCATCAAGGCTATTTCGGTCAGTTTTTAGATTTCAGAGGTATTTCGGTTATTTTTTAGGTTTAGGGGTTATTTTGGTAATTTTTGTTTTGGGGGGTATTTTGGCTAAATTTTAGGTTTCGTGGGTATTTTGGTCATTTTTAGATTTCATGTGTACTTTGGTCATTTCTTAGGATTTGGGGGTTTCGGTCATTTATTAGGTTTAGGGGATATTTTGGTAATTTTTAGTAGTTTTTTAGCATATTTAGTGATTTCAGGGGTATTTTGGTCATTTTTGAGGTTATTTCATGGGTATTTTGCTCATTTTAGAAATTTGGGATATTTGGGTCATTTTAGTGAGTTTTTAGCATAATTGGTGATTTTGGAGATTGTAGGAGTATTTTGGTTATTTTAAAGGTTTCATGGGTATTTTGCTTATTTTAGAGATTTTGAGGATATATTGGTCATTTTAATGGGTTTTGAGCATATTTGGTGATTCTATAAAAATCGGATTTTGGTAGGGTATGGATATCTATGGATAAATAGACCGGGTAATAATTGGGTATGGATACTAATTGGGTAAGGTAATCGGATATCCATGGATCAATTAATTGGGTCGGGTATATATATGGGTATACCTTGCCCATGACCATCCTTAATTATTTGTAAACAATAGGTGACACACACTTATTTCGTCACCAAAAACACTTCCATCTTAATATTGGATGATGAATTTGGAATTTCTTCACCTTCGGTTAGTCTTTGGTTAAACAATAGGTGACGAAAATTAATTTCGTCACCAAAAACACCTACATCCTAATATTGGGTGATGAATTTAGAATTTCGTCACCTCTGGTAAGTCTTTGGTGACGCGAATATTTCATCACCCTAGATTTGCCTTTTTTTCATGACCTATAGTGACGAAATAAATATTTCGTCACCAATTTGTATGTCTTTGGTGACGAAATATTGATTTTGCCACCAATTTTAAAATTTTTATAATATTTAGTGATGAATTCTTCTTTTCCTCACTAAATATTACCATTTGGTGATGAAATTGTTTATTCTCACTAGATTTCGTCACCATAGCCCACTTTTGTTATAGTGTCCCTGTTTCTCTTGATGTGTAGTGGCGGCTTGTCTATGGTGGATCTCGGCGTGGCAAGGTCACGGTGGTGGTGTTCTTTTTTGCAGAGTCCCTCTTTCTCTCAGTCCTCATTCTTTCTCTCATCTCACATCTCTCTTTCTCATTCAAGGCTTGCACTGGAGTTGGGTTGGGTTCGTGGTTTGATCTGGGCATGGTGGTGGGTTGGGATGGGTTGATGGTGGGTTTGGATTGGCAAGCTGGGTTTGTTGGTGATGGCTTTGATGATTTGGATCGGTGAATTTTTTTTTTTTAATGGGTTTGCTAGCGATGGCTCCGATAAGCTTGACAAAGGTTTAAATCGGAGCTCTGATGGCTCTGATAGTGATTTTTTGAATGGGTTGCTCTCTGTGTGTGTGTGGTGTGTTTTTTTTTTTTTTTTTTTTTTTTTTTTTTTTTGTGGTGTTGACGGTAGATTATGGATTGCTAGTGGTGGCGGTAGTGCCAGGCGTGTGTAGTGCAGCGGTGGTGGTGATTGTGGTTCTTGAACAGAAAGAGAGAGAAATGATAAATAATGTGTTGTATTGTAAATGATGGTGATTGTGAGATATATTATTTTATTGTGTAGAAATATTATTTTAATGAGAATAATAGGAAAATAAAAGTTGTAATGCTGAGAGTATTGTAAAATTATATTGTATAATAGATAAAATGACTTTTTGAGATGATAAAATAAGATATAATAGAATTCTTAGATGTAAATGCTCTACGAATCATAATATCCACTTAACAAATTTAAACAACAATAAATATGCCAGATCCATTACATTTATTAAAAAGAAAAATTAGACTCCTCATTTTTGTAACTTTTGATAAATATTAAATATTTTAGTAAAATTTAAAAAAATTAAAATGATACATAAAATAAAATTAGATACTAATTAAAATACAATTAGTATTTAATTGGATTTAATTTAGTATTTTCAATATATATATATATATATATATATATATTAAAAGGAATGAAATTTACAAATCCCCGCTCTCCCTCCCAAAAACGACATTTACAAAGTTCAAAGTTCAAACTTAGGAACGCGGAAGTGAGGACCATAGTACCCAAAGTGGTTCCCCGCCTCAACCAAATTTTAGTACATACAATTTCTTTATTGACTCAAAACGAACACACGCTCTGATTTCATTTCCCCTCCGACATCTCATACATCTCCAGATCTCCTTCCAAGTTCAACTCAAGGTCAGTAAGCACTCTCTCTCACACCCATTATTTACTTTTTCATGTTGTGCTATTCAATATCTCTATGCGCGTGTATGTGTGTGTGAAGTTTGATATCATTGCTAGAGTTAGATATATGAAATTGAACAATGACGCTGTGTTTCTGTTCCTGCTTTTGTTTTTGTAGTAAATCGAGGATTCTTGAATTTCTGTCCAAAGGGTTTTGGGATTCGTTGATTTTTTGGCAATTGGGGAGGTGGGTTGTCTTTATCTTGTTGATTTTTTGATGTATAGAGCTTAAGGTCTGTAACCGGAAAGTGAATTTAATGATGAGTGGAGATAATTTTACAGATGGGTTTGGCAAAACCCGTCCGGCTTTAGCCGATGTGACCAATCGGAAAAGGTCGTTTCCGTCGGCTTCAGGTGATATAGGGCTTGATTATGGAGGTGGGTATGGTAAAAAAGTGGGTGGTGAAGATGAAGATTCAAAGTTTGCAAAGCAAGGGTGTTTAGGAGTAGAGAATTTAGTCCAAGAGGAATGTGTGGCCAAGTTTGGGGTAGATGGTAGTGAAAAGGAAAAGGATTTGTCCCCCACTTGTAGTGAGGTTGGTACTTCACTAGAGAATATTGCATCTACTGTTGAGAACTTACTGGATAAGAGTAAGGAGACATTGGATTTCTTTCAAGGCGACAGGATACGACATAGTGTTGCTGTGGAGGTTGGTGATGTATCGAGAGATAGTTGTGTGTCTAGTATTTCTGCGCCTGCTTGCTCTGGACTGTCCAAGAAAAATTGTTGCGGGGTCGGAGGGAACTGTCAAGATGAGGAAGTGAGACTCAGTTCCAGTGTTACTGAAAGTAATGCAGTGTGTGAAGGATTGGTCACACATGTTTGCAAGGATAATGAGAAGGATCAACATGGTGGTAGATTGGCCTCAAGCAATTATGGTCTGTTGAGTGGTCAAGATTGCCCAAGTCACATGAATTGGAAAGATGCACAAGCGCTAAGGGAGATGGTTGTGCTAATCTAAATGCTGGTACCGATGTTCTCAAAGGTTGCTCTTGCTCATTTTGCTTGAAAGGTAATCATAAGATTCATAATGCATAAGTATGTTTTGTAATGTGCTTGATTGCATGTGATTATGGAATTTAACATTGTATGCTACATATTGTTCTAACACGGGGATGTTTGTTTTACAATTTGGTAATCAGCTGCTCATATGTGGTCAGACCTCCATTACCAGGACATCAAGGGTCGAATAGCTGGTAAGTTTGTGGATGGTATCTGATAGTTTACTGGTCTGGAATTTTCTTTCTCATTGTGATGTTGTTTTCCTTCATTGGTATTGCTTCATTTTTTAATTTAGTATTGAAGAAGAGTCAGAAAGAAGCAAGCATTTTGGTTCAAAATAGTTGCAGGGGAAGGAGGTTGACATTCATGGCCAAGGGAACTGCAACAAAGTAACAAAATTAGATCCTGACCTCACGGGTCAGTGGAAATCACTCTTTCTTCAAATGGAGAATATCTTTGTCAATGAAAGCAACCAGCTTGTGAGTGCAACTTTTGTTTCCTATGACTTAGCCACTTAGGTGTGTTTTGTGTTAAGTGGGAGTCATATTTTCAAAACCCACTTGCCATTTTGGATAAGATCTAGAGAATTCAGGTTGTCTTAAGAAGTCCTGAATCAACTTGCTGGCCATAAGGCATTGGTGATAGCCACCTATCAATTGACTGCACTTCGTGGTTAACTATTCTAATCAATGCTTCATTGCTAGCATCAATGGCTCCTTATGATCAGGCTAATTCTCAAGATCACCCTCTATCCATGTCATGAAATTTAATTTAATTTTTTTCCCTAATTTCAATTGTGTTAAATTAGCCTGTTTTTCTGGGCAGCAATCCAGTTATGTTACACTAAAAGATTTGAGAGAGAACTGCAAGATGGATCTGGAGATGATCAATGGAATGGCTTCAGACAAACATTAGTGTCCTTGGTGATTGTAAGAATGTTTCATTACACTTATTTGATAGTTGTGCTTGTGGCTTGCATGTAGCTGCATTTGCCCATGTGTGTTCCTAGTTTGTTTTTCAGAGAACTACTTGAACTTGTTACCATAGTCTTATTGTATTGAGAACATATCCATTTAACACATATAATAGTGTTTCCTTTAATACCTATCATGAATATTTCCTCTCTGAGAGAATGAAAGTTTTCTTTTCATTTGCCTCAATTCATGTTCCTTAGTAATTCATTTGTTTGAGCTATCGCAGGTTTGGATTGATTTTTTCACCAAACCTGCCATAACTGTTCCAATGGCTAATAACTCGTTTAGAACTTTTTTTTTTGTTTTGTTTTTTATAAGAACTCGTTTAGTACTAGGTAATTCACGTTCCTTTCGGATATTTTTTTTCGGTAGGTCCTTGTGCTAATAAATGAGTGGTTCCAATGGCATGTACTATTAAGGGCTGTGCATTAATAGCACTAAAACCTATGCTTGAAGAACCAAAACAGTAATTCATTTTAGTTAGATTCTGCTTTTGAATGTACTACGTTGGATAGGGGTGCTTACTGGTCGATTGGGTTCAAGGTAGAAGTCAAATAGCCACTCACCTGAATCTTTTGGATGGGGAAATTTCTTACCTGCTGCCGATTGACAGATCAGATGAAACTGTTTGCACCCCATTATTGGGTTAGTTGCGGCCTCAAGCGGATCATCAAGTATGACATTTTAATATCAAACAAAAAATAACCAAAATTTTAGATGAAACTTCATTTGGTTGTTGATTTAGAAATTGTTGTGCAATTAAGAAGTAAATATACTCTGTACTGGAATTGTTAAAATGTGTCACCTCTCCCTGATGATGATGATGATCAGATGACTTGTTGGTGTGTGACATAACATTTTCATGTGGGGTAGGAAATCAATGATCTTTGGGTTTGAAAGAACCATAACGGGCACTGATTCAATTGAACTAAGCCAATGAGCTCTAGCTCAATTGGCACCTCCTCTCCGTATAAGTACCATTAGGTGGGGGGTAAAGTTGTGGGTTCAAGACCCATTAGGTGCATGTGTAACTCACTAACTCACCCAAAAAAAAAAAGATCCATTTTAACTAAATTTGATCAGTTTGGTAAGGTTTGCTTATTTCTTTCAGCAACCTAAAATTTGATCAATTAGGTAAATTTGATCAGGTTTACTTAGATTGCCTTCTTCTCAGTAGGGAAAGTTAAATTAATGTCCACGCTTAGCATCTTCTATCAGATGGATCCAGGCCCCAGTGTAAAATTTAGCCTCTTCTTTTACAATTTAAAATGAAATTTCCACTAATAATTCTAGATCATTTTCCCCCATTTCCACCCAAGCTCTTTTTTATGGTAGATTTTATGGAGCTCGATAAATCAGAATCAGGAGTTCCCTTTTTTTTTCGACAGGTCAACATGTTTTTAGCTTTGATTTTTCTCTAATATCTCATGGATGAATTCAGACAATGGGTTTAATATATTTTATATTATATACAGTTATTATAATCAGATTCATGCTTCTAAAACTTCTTGTGTGCATATGATCTTACTTTTAAAAATAAAAATAAAACCTTATTGTGAAAATGAGGTTTCACCGTTATTTTTTATTTTTTAAAATATTCCTAAAAAAATAATAAGTACATTTATAAGGGAGAGAGATATTGTAGCACTTCAGGGGTTTGTTTCAACAGTTTGGATGCCAAATGTTACATTATTTATACCATGCACTTTCTCTGTCAAATAAGTTGTCAGTCTGAAACAGTTAGACGTGCAATGATAGGCTTGTGGTTATTCAGGCTACACACACACATATATGATTTTTTAATCCACGACCTTAACCTTCTTTATTACAACTTTTTTTGTGATATCTCTTTACATAAAATGATTAAATGCAAGAATTGTCAATACATGATTAAAATTACTAGTGTTATGTTGCTAACTGTTATTTTAGAACCTTCAATGGGCTTGTCCCCTGCAGGTCTAGGGCCTTATAATTGTCTCAGGATGGGTGAACTTGGCTGTATTCTTGGATTAGGGGAAAATGTTAAGAGAGAGTTTAATCTTAGGGGGGGAATCTGCTCAGAAGTTTGTACAGCGTAAGAGTTATTTTCTTAAGTTCTCTTGATAGATTTGATTGTATCTAGGGAAGCTATATCGTCCATTCAAAGCCAATATATGAACTTTTCGTCTATAATTTTTTAGGCACCTTTCGCATATTTAAGCATTTTAGAAGTGTCGTCAAAATATTTTGTCATATGAAAATTGTGAAATTCATAAAATTATGTTGATAGATTTTTTTTTTCTTTCTAAAAAACATATTATAAAACTAAAATTTAATATAGAAAACTATTGAGAAAGTTAAGTGGTACTTTTTCAACCCATTTGGTTTCAAAATATTGAATAAATAGACTATAGATTAAATTTTTATATTTTATTATATGATCTAATTTACATATTAATAGTAAATATTGCATATTTCCCTGGAGTCAAGCACATAACATAAATGTAAAAAAAGAAGAAAAAAAAGAAGTAGCATAAGTAAAAAAAAATGCAACAAAATTCAAACCACTTGGTAATAAATTTTCATATTTCTTAGGAAATATATATAAAAAAGATACTTTAAAGTGTCTAAAGATTAATATTTATAAATTAAAAAAAAATCCGATCTTGTTCGGTCCACTTCGTTCATTTTGGTCCACTTTGGTTCTATTCGGTCCATTTTGTCTAAGTTGGTCCTAATTGATCCACATTAGTCTTATTTTGTTCACATTGGTCCTACTCAGTCCACGTTTATTTTTATTAATGTGTAGCTCCCGTGCATATGCACCAGTACAATTAAAAATAATCACAATTATACATTTTTTATAAAAAATATTCAAATTATACCTAGTAATAGCTCACTTTTTTTAAACCATACATTTTGTAAAATATGTAATGATTTCTCATTTTATATTAAGGACACAATTCGCTCCATAGCCCAAGTGGTTTGGACAATGACCCCAAAGAGCTTAAAACAATAAATTTATTAGAGAGTGAGTGAGCTGGATAATGACCACAGTAGGCAATTTTGTTGATCACAATAGGCTAGTCTATATAAAAATGGACAAGACAAACAGTTTTAAACAAGGAAAGTTCTCCTCGATTAAGTCTGAGGAAGACCTGTTTTTATATATATCTCCTAGACTTATACAAAAATTATAGTTCTTGAGTATACAGTGATTGTTCTTTTTTTTTTTTTTTTTGTGATGATCCACCTTGTAAGGGAGTTCATCCCTTATATACTTCTTCTCTTTTTTTCATCTCAGCCCTCCACGTGTAGGTTAGATTTCTAGTCTCATTGATGCTTGTCCCATCAGTACCTTCTTGAAGTCTTTGGGGGTAGTTGTAAGGCTGAAATTTATTGTTCAGGTATCACTTCCACATTAATGCGGCTAGGGGGTTAGATGCAGAGCATTCAATGCGTTGGTAGCAGTTTTTTTCTTAGATATTTTTCAATTCTCTTTTACCTCAATTGTCAAGCCCCGCCCTTGTGTGCATGATATTGTCCTCTTTGGACGGCCAAAAGGCTTTCTTAATCCCTCAAGGTTTTGTTCTTCCTGAGGTTGCGCTGGGGAAAAGGCTTTATACATAACAAAGGAGGGCATCCCTTATAAGCACATCCCTAGGCAATGTGGGATTCCATGAAATGCAAGACCCCCTTTTAGGTCACTGCAATCCACCTCCCTTGTGAGCATATGCATCCTTGTGTGTAGGACCCACACTTCCGGCTAAGGCATGGCTCTAATACCATCTGTCAAGCCCCACCATCGTGTGCATGATATTATCCTCTTTGGGTGGCCTGAAGGCTCTCTTAGCCTCTCAAGGTTTTGTTTTTCCCCAGGTTGCGCTGGGAAAAAGGCCTCATACACAACAAGTGAGGGCATTCCTTATAAGCACATCCCCATGTACTTCCCTAGGCAATATGGGATTCCATGAAATGCAAGACCCCCTTTTAGGTCACTACATCATTCTTTTCTAGTGCTTATCCTTTCAAGTATGGTTGTCCCCTGTCTAGTGTCTGATAAGTGTTCGAACTTGAGGCCTCCACTCTACTTAGCCGAGGAAGTATTGCTCCTCGAACAACGTCACTTGCTCATTTTGATAAGGCCTCTTCCCCGGTCCAGTATTCTACCTGCTTTTCCTACTATGCGCTTGTCCTTGGGTGTTATACGTCCTTGGGCGAGGCTCATGGCCCAGTACCCTTATTTGGGCCGTTTATCCCCCCCCCCCCCCCCATACACACACACACACACACACACACACACACATATATATATATGATTTATAATTTAATTGAATTTGAACTCTTCTGTTGTTTTATCCAATAATTCACTTGTCACAAAAAATAAAAAAAATAAATGAACATGTGGCGGAAAATTAGATTCTAATTTAGAATTTAATTAGATTTGGAATCTTCGATTTTTATATTCAATAATTCACTTGACACAAAACTAAAAATTAAATGGGACACGTGGCACAAAATTGAGAATCTAATTAAAATCTAATTGGATTTTCTTTGAGCTTTGGCTATTGATATATATATATATAGATTCTGCCCACTTTGGTCTTGTTCGATCCTACTCAATCTACTTCAGTCCTATTCGGTTCATCAGTTCTATTCGGTCTAATTTGGTCATATTCGGTCCAATTTGTTTCTATTCTGTCTACGTTGGTCCTATTCGGTTCTATTTGGTCCACATTGGTCTTACTAGGTCTACTTTGGTCTTATTTAGTATATTCAATCCAATTTGGTCAATTCTAACTTCACTTTTATTCGGTCTATTCAATAATGTGTTTTCAGTTTGAGGGAAGCAAAACTTTACACTTTTATCCAAATAAGAAGTTATAAATGAAAACATTTTGTTTGTGAATTTCTTTATTCTCTACAATCTTTAATAAAATCATTCTTAGAAAACATAACCAAACAGACTACTGTACCATTTCTAAGTTCTAACTCACAAGTCTTGACTGAGAACAGAAATAATAATTTTATAACATGTAATCATTTCTATCCATATATCCTTGAAATTCAACTGATTCTCCACTTGGTTCTAAACTACTCTACTTATTTCGTTATGTCTTGTTTCACCTACCTTATAGGTTAGATTTTTTTTTTGTCAAAGTAGCACCAAGATTCAATGCAGTCCAGCTAATCAGTAACTTCAAAGACTTCTCTGTTTTTAATTTTCTTCTTCTTAGAGGTCAAATCCCCACTAAGATCCTACAGCATTAGTTAGTTGGTGCGTTGAGTTGACTTACAATATGCTTTTAAGGGTTCTATTACAAGACACGAATTTCAAGAAATCATGTGAGACTGAGAGTAAACCTTTGTTATTATAGACTATGCATCCTAGTTGGTCATTTCTTGTGTGGCTTTTTCAAACAGTATTAGTTCATTTTTTGATGCATTGTAATTTTTGAAAGAAGTAAAAGATGTACATTCACTTCCATTGAAGGCATTCTTAGAGAGCTAGTCGTTGCTGTGGTTTATTGATAGCAAACTCCATGGAGCAAAACATAGATAAAATTCCATAATTAACTAATCACTTCTCTTAAACTATTTGTTCCACTTTTGTCTTATTCGAGGGTATGGCTTTTTTGCACTTATTTTTCGCGGATGACCTTATGCTTTTTGCAAAGGCAGACCGAAAAAATTGCACTGCAATTAGGGATGTGCTAGATACTTTTTGTTCTCTCTTGGGGCAAAAAATCAGTGAAGAGAAGTCTTAGGTCTATTTTTTTCCTAATGCGGATCAGAATTCTAAAGAAGAGCTTAGCGAAGTGTTGGGTTTTAGATCCACCCCTTTCCTTAGGAAGTATTTGGGGTTTCCCATTAAGCATAAGGGTACATCACAAGATTTTGGGGTCATTATTGATCGAATTCAAAGTATATTAGCAAGTTGGAAGGCCAACTTGTTATCTTTCGTGGGGAGAGTTGTGCTGACCCAATCGGTGACTTCCACCATTCCCAACTATACAATGCAATGCGTGGCTCTCTTCCCCCCCCCCCCCCCCCCCCCCGCGCCCCTAAATCCTTAACGGTGTTGACAGGTTGAATAGAAACTTTATATGGGGTTCATCGGATAGTAAGAAGAAACTTCATCTTATTGGATGGAACAAAGTCACAAGGGATAAGGAGGAAGGAGGTTTAGGCATTCACGTAGCGAAGCCGAAAAATACTACCCTATTAGCTAAGCCGAATTGGAGGTTTAAAACTGAGAAAGCAACGTTATGGGTTCAAGTTCTTTCCCATAAGTACCGAGGGCAGAGGAGAAGATCCCCAAACTTACTTAACATTGCCCCTTGCTCAACCACTTAGACTGGCATTAAGATGGGTGAAGATACTGTTAAAAAGGGAGCCAAGTGGGTAGCTGGAAGTAATAGCTGCCTTTCTTTTTGGTTTGATAAATGGATGGGCACTAGTACTCTCAGAAGTTGCATTTTTGGTTTGCTAGACAGAGACGAAAAGGATATCAAATTAAAGGATGTGGCTAGCTTCTTTGGCTGGAAATGGGAGAGGTTGTCTTTTGTTCTTCCCAAATAAATTCTGTTGGACATTAAAGCCACCCCAATGCCTTTTTCAAGTCGAAGAGAGGACAAGCTGTCGTGGGGTCCTTCCTTTAGTGGAGAATTCAAGCTCAAAGATGCTTGTCGTATAGCGATTACCAATGAGCCTAAGCTTATGACTCGGCTTTACAATGAGGAGTTGGTTTGGAAAATTTCTACCATTTCGAAAATAAAGTGCTTCCTTTGGCAATGCAGTCATCATAGCATCCCGGTTCGTGCAATCCTCGCCCAAAGAGGTATGAACATCACTCCTCTGTGTCCAGTTTTTGTAATATTTGGTCCACTTTATTTCGATTCGGTCTATGCAGTCCATTCTGTCTAGGTTGGTCTTATTTGGTTGACATTGGTCCTAATTGGTCCACTTTTATTCTTATTCGGCCCACTTTGGTCTTATTTGGTCCTATTCAATCCACTTCGGTCTTATTCGGTCTATTATGTTCACTTTGGTCTTATTCCATCCAATTTGATCCTACTCAGCTCTTCTCAATCCACTTCAGTCTTATTCAGTCCATTCTATTCACTTTGGTCTTATTTGGTCCAATTTGGTTCTATTCGATCCCTTCTGTCTAGCTTGGTCCTATTCGGTTCACATTGGTCTTACTAGGTCCACTTTGGTCTTATTCAGTCTATTCAATCAAATTCGGTTATTTCGGTCTATTCAGTCTTATTCGGTCTATTTAATAATGTGCTTTCAGTTTAAGGGAAAATAGAAATTATAACTGAAAACATTTCGTTTGTGAACTCCTTTATTCTCTACAATCTTTAAAAAAAATCATTCTTTGAAAAAATAATCAGACTACTATTACATTTCTAAGTTCTAATTCAAGTCTTAACTGAGAACGGAAATAATAATTTTATAACATGTAATCATTTCTACGTAGAAATGATTCTCCACTTTGGTTCTTAATCTACTTATTTCATTTTGTCTTATATCACCTACTTGATCATAGGTTAGATTTTTGTTTATCCAGGTAGCTACCACCTGTTTCACCACAGTCCATGGCTAATCCGTAACTCCAAAGGCCACCACTCTGTTTTTTGTTCTTCTTTTGAGGGCAAACCCCACTAAGATCCTACAGGATTAGTTTGTTGGTGCGTTGAGTTGACTTACATGATGCTTTTTTTAGGGCTCTATTCTAAGACATGAACTTCTACAAATCATGTGAAGAGACTATGAGAGTAAACCTTTGCAAACAGTATTGGTTCATTTTGTGATGCATTGTAATGCTGGCAAAGAGTAAAAAGATGTACATTATTCACTTCCATTGAAAGCATTCTTAGAGAGCTAGCTAGTCGTTGCTGTGGTTTATTAACGGCAAACTTCATGGTGCAAAACATAGACAATATCCCATAATTAACTAATCATATCTCTTAAACTATTCCAAAATTCGTTTAGTGGGGTTGGTTTTAGAGAAAACCTTGTTAGTTGTTAAGTTGTTGTCTTTTTCATTTGATATATTATCAAATAGAATTATCGAAACATATATAGTATATTGGTTATCAACTTATCATCATAAACATTATGGCCAACCAAGTTATGTCACTATAAGTTCTGATGATTGCCTTTGCTTTCTAAACAAGTACTTGTTTTTCCATGAAAACGACTGAATTGCAGAACGTAAGATTATCCATTTTTAAAATATGTTATCGTATTCAAATACACTCATACCGGCATATGCATTTGCGTACGACACATAGCAAGTTTAGTATTTAAGAAAATTATCGAATTGCCGATTGCACAAATTTGATATTAAAAAAGTTGGAAACTTAAAAAGAGTATAAATCCTTTATATGATGCTTCCGCGAAGCTGCGTAGTTAGTAGGACAATTAGCTTAATGATTAATTTGCTGTTGCATGTGATGACGCTCAATTCTCAGCCAATAAATTGAGAGAAAGTTCATTGTGACTTGTGAGGTGTTGCTTATTCAGCGACTTCAGCCATTACATAGTTGGTGCTTAGAGTTGACAAATGTCAAGGTCAACTACATAGGTAGTTCATTCTTTAAGTACATTATTTATTTATTTTTTTATTTGTGGTCAGAAATGGTTAAGAGATATATTGGAGCATAAAGAAGTCTACTTCAGTGCATCATTAATAATGTTTTTGACTAATTCGACCAAAGCTGGCAAAGGGAGTAACTGAATTCTACATTTCCTTTTTCTTCTGACCTAATTTAAAAAAAAAAAAAATGAAAAATTAATCAAGAACACTTTGGGATTAAGCTAGCTTAATCCCAAAGTGTTCTTGATTAAGCTTGGTGGCCACAAGTTCCAACCTTATCTCTATAGTTTTATGGGAAACACTTAATATTGCTCACTAAAAGTCTTTTGGTCTATATTTCTTTTAAAGCTTCATTTGTTTTACTTTATTCTCTCCTATGTTAAGGGTTTCATGAACATCTTCTCAATTACAGCTAATTTGGAATGGGTACAAAAGAAAAAAGAATGGATAAGGATGATAAACATCCACCATTCTCTTTAATTACTTTCTACAAAAAGGAATGATGATAATGTTGTTATAATTGCATCTTTAACCAAAGTTCCTTGTAGTTTAGTGACATATTGGGCTTAAATTGGAGGATTTTATCCCCCACTTAATTAACAGCAAAGAAAATAAATGGCAATTTTATTAAAAAGAAAAAACTTTAGAAGTAAAGATATTAGTATAAAGAGACGAATTAACGTCAAAAAAAAAAAAAAAAAAAAGAATAAGAGAAGAATTAGATATACATTTTATTCACAGTTTAATTTTTCATTAAATAACAACAACAACAAAAAAGTTTTATTTCCTTGTGAAATCTTATACACAATGTTAGGCTTTTGAAATGACGGTGAAAAGGCAATTCCAAATGGAGAATGAGCTGTTTTGGGTCAGGTTCAACAAGTTAGTGATTAAATGCACACCCCTAGGCACTAAAATAAACTTACAAAATAAATTTTTTATAAATGACCGTGATAGTAAATTTGATTAATATGGCATCAATAACATAATAAATGAATTATTATTTTATTTTATTTTGCATTTAAAAATTGATTCATCAATCTATAAAATTAATAAAATAAAAGTTTGGATAAATTACAATTTTCCTCCCTAATTTATCAGATTGATTACAATTACAATGTCTTACGGACCAACTTTCAAAATGCACAATTAAACTAACATTCTAATATTAGGGGATCAATTGCATGTTAAGAAAGTTTGAGTGATATTATAATCGAGGTGAAAGTTTATAATAGAAAAGTATAATTTACCTCAAAATTTATTTATTTATTTTATAAATGCAATAGTATTTCAACTTATGACATTTGCTCTATACAGAGACTTCGCTGATTAAGCTGGCGGAAACGGGTTTATAAAATTCTTAAGCTCATTCAATCGTTAAAAAAAAAGAAAAAAAAAAAGGAAGAAAAGGAAACAGGTTGGAAACCAGAGGCATGTGAGGTGGTGAACACCTAGCAAATCACATGAGGAAAGCCCACGTGAAGTGTCCCCCCATAACATTTTGGGCATGAGAGGAATAGGTACTTCTGTTCCAAAACTTGCATTGAGTTTTCTGTGTGCCCCAGATAGATTCCGCACCAGCAACAGCAAGCTGGTCGATCGAGAAGTACTCTGCATTATTTCTAAGCTAAAAAAAACCAATGGTCAATAAGAATTTGGAAGAAAGACAAAAGACAAAATAAAAAGGAGAGAGGGATCGAAGTTCAAAGACCTACATTGTATTTGGATGGGACGAATAACTTAATTTGATGCAGAAGAAAGAATCAACCGTAAAGTCCCGTCACCAAGTGTTACCTTCTTTTTTTTTTTCTTTTTTATATATCATGACTGAATTTCACGTCTATCAAGACTATAATCTGTGCAGTATTGTAAGGCGTTCACATTTGGGATTTTTGGCATGTTCCATTCCATCTCTTCGAGTTTACTCTTGTCATGCAGTGCTGCTGCATGTAACAATGCGTATGATTGTTATTATTATTATTACTATGTATCCTATGTAAACGCATACATGGATGCATTAAACACAATTTTTATTATAAAAATATAAATAATTAGTCAAATTAATTTAAAATAAATAGTATATGACACATGTATAAGTGTATATACATTTAAAATTAAGCACAATTTTTAATATTATTTATGATCATTTTTTTTCTAATTTTTAATAAGATAGAAGTGTGGTGATTTTCGTTGAGTATATATAATTAGTTTTTTTTATTTAAAATTTTATAGTTCATTAATATTAGATTTTTAGTATTTTGCACTAATTAGCTTACTTGGCAAAAAAATTAAAAAAATTTAAATGGATAATTATGGTATGGTTTCCACATAAATTAGACATATGTCGCAAAATTGGATTATAATTTTAAAATCTAATTGAACTTTTTCTAAATTTTACCTATTATATATATATATATTATATATATATATATAGAGAGAGAGAGAGAGAGAGAGAGAGAGAGAGAGATTTTAACTTTGTTTTCATCTTTTACTACATATGCAAGTTTTAATTAACTTAATTTACTTACCATGTAATATTCATCATATTAATCATTCTTTTAGATTAATATTTTTAAAATAATAATAATTTAGAGATTACACTATAAAATATACCACCAGTTTAAAAATTATAAAAAAATTAATCAATTATAAATAAACTAAATAATACATACATGCTCATAAGACAATCTGGAAATCTTATGGATAATAAATAGGGTACATCCTTCAAGCCCATGGCTCACCACCGAATGTTCCAAGGGACACAAGGCACATATCTTTCATTCTTTTTATATATATAAATAATTACTTATCAGCATAAGAGTAATAAAAGGCAAAAAGTGATATATAAATTATCTACTTTAAAGAATATATACTTTAAATGTAATAAGCTATTCATGATATAAAAATCACAAGTCAATAACCTTATGTCAAATGACATTTTTTATTATTTCAACCAATATTTCACTCACCACTTTAAATGTTTTAGAAATAATAAGAGAAATAAAATAATGTATTAGTCATATATATAAACATAGCATATTTTTAAAAAATATAAACCATTAGTGAAATTTTATGTATAAATTCTTAACAATTATCAACAACAACAATGTTATATATACCACCGCACACTCTTGATGCGGTGGTCATTTCACAAGTATAAATGCTTGTAGGGTGTAGGGGCAAGGGCCGGGTTCAAGTCTCTAAAAGGGAGCTTCACACACATTTACACTTAGATTAGAGTAGAGTAAAATTCTATCTTGTATAAAAAAAAAATACAATATTATATACATAATAAACTTTACAATTTTGTTCGTGATTATTTTTTTGTTACCAATTCTATTTAGCATAACACTTTACACTCACACCATTTTTATTATACATCATCCTTCAATATGTATATAATTTGTTAGGTCATAGCCGCATTTATTGTAGATGGCTCTAGATATTATAGAATTCAATGAATCTAGGACCACCAAGTTAGGTTATGTAGTTATTCAGCCAAAAAAAAGTTAGGTTATGTAGTTGAGAAGAGAAGTCCAAACCGAGTCAAGTCATAAAGACATATATAATGTCAAAGACAGGTCATATGGTAATATAGGGGATGGCAGAGTGGTACACGTCAAATAGTACAATTATTACCACAATTATTTTATATGTCAAATTATAATTAGCTATTTATTATTATTATATGAATTCACTTCTTTTTCTCAGCTACTCGCAACTTGTAAGGAGGATAACATCATCATAAATTGTACTATCTCTGTTTCACTTTGTTTGTTCTATTTAAAAAGTCAAACTTTTTAAGAGAATATTATTTATTGTATTGTATGCCTTATAAAAATGTATAAATTTTTAAAACTACCATTAAATAAATTTATAAAAAATAATTTTAAAAATAAAATAAAAGTATAATAAAAATATTAATAAATTAATTATTTTTATTTTTAAAAATAAAAAAATATTTTGAAACGTCCTAAGATGGAGTAATATTTTAAGTGGTGTTAGAATTTTTGTTACAAAGAGAGTAGAATAGTGGCTGCAAAGCAAAGTAGATATATTTAGTAGTGTGGTAGGTATCAAGGGGTCCAAAACCCCCTATAGGTATAGATAGAGATTAGTGTAGAAGACCGTAGCGTAGGGACCTTTGCTTGGCTTGTAAGTGACGTCCACGTTGGAAACGACGTGTGAACACGTCAATATAGGGCCCCCACCATCCCATCTTCAATATATATTTTTTGGGGGCTGGGTCCCACCATCGATGCAAGTTGATTGAATTTTTGAACGATCCTTTTCCTTTCGCTTCCTTCTTACGCAAACTTTGGTTTACACACATTCTTTTCTCTTTCTTTCATTCGTTACTCATTTCTCAACGTTTTGACTTACAATAGCTTAACCATGGTTAACTACTTAACCCCACCTTCTTTCCTCTCCACCAACCAATCCATCCTCAGCCTTTTTAGCTCGCCTACCTAATCTAGATTATGACCACCCAAAAAAGGCATTAAAAAACACCTAATCTGGATTGGATTAGATTAGCTTTCTCTCTTTCAATTTACTCTCTTCTCTTTTTTTTTTTCCTCTTTACACAAGATAATATTCAGTCGGACCCCATGGATTTTGAGGTCTTGTTCCTTGTTGATAATGATTCTTTTAGTGGCCATGACCTTTCTCATCACTATTTACTGCACAAATTAAAAGAAAAATTCAAGTTTTTATATAGTATTTCATTTAATTTAAGATGTTATCTATTATCACTAGTGTTATTAACATAGTTTAAGGTTAGTTTTTTTTAGATAATTTAATTGTCATCCCAGATGATAGATGGCACATCATATAGTTTGTTTATTTATGGTATATTCATTTATTTTAATTTATAAATCGAGCTAAATGGAGAGTACAGTGAAAGACGAAATTTATACATAGATATTCATGATCTATTTATTTTATTTTATTTTTTTAGAAGATTCATGGCCTGTTTATAATTAACCTGAGGAAGTTAAGCATATATTTTATTCTAGTGAAAGGTAATTTTAGTCAAATCTTGGAACTCACTTTATTTTATTCGAATCATGCTTTTATGATAAGTCTTGGGAGTACATAAAGCTAATTCCCTTAAAAAAAAAAAAAAAACCTAATTAAATAGGATTTCTCGTATCGTTTTATATGATACTTCCTAGAAATTGAGTGATTCGGAATAATGACGCTTTGGTAAATATATTATGCCCACAACAAATCAACAATAGTCTCATTAAGGCTCCGGTAATATTCGTATTATTCTTTTCGTAACATGGGTTGTGATGTGAGGTCAATAAGTCCACGCTGGAGATCTATTTTTTCATTCAACCGAAAAAATGATATCTAGACATTATCTTACTAGAAATGATCCCCTACCATTTAAAGTTTCCAATTTTCAACTTTTTAGACAAATGAGCTACATGTGGTGACATTTAACAAAACCCAATGATCTTAAAAATCTCATGTAAACTACACAAAATCAAATAGATGTCATATGTCATAAATTTAGCTGCAAATTAAAAGAAATGAGAGGATTTAAATGTGAGGGGACCTAGTTTAATTTGGTTGGATTTTTTTTTCATTAGAGTGATATTAAGAATACAATAAATTTTACAATTACACGTGTTTTACAAATTAATCTGTCATCAATCTCTGAAAATTCATTTAGAAATTTATGATTATTGTTGAAATGGTGCCAATTGTATTTATTGACATGTAAATTCATAATCATTTTTGTACATTAATAAAATTGATAATGATTTTATTATTTTATGCTTAGATTGTAGTGGGTCTATGTGTGAGGTAGTAGACCAATTTAGGAATGTTATAAAATGTTGATGTGCCCTACCTTTAAGGTTAAATTAGTATGTAACCCATGCTTACGCATAGGAATGAAGAATCATAGTGGTACTATTGATATTAGCTTGGGTTATTAAACATATATGACATAGTTTGACCAGTACATTTGGAGATACTAAAATAATTTTTTTTTTTTACAATTTTCATGATATTGGTTAAGTCAATTTTCTCATTATATTGCTATTATGTATATAATTTTGAAAATCATTATCAAATTTATATATACAATATCAATTCACAAATATTTTTTGTAAAATTCTACTAAATACAATACAAAATAAAATAATAAACTGGTCAAATAATATCTCTTAAATTGAATGGGAATAGGTGTATAAGATCGTTTAGCTCAATTACAGTTTGTTATGTTCAATATCTCCGTATACAAATATCTTAATATAAACTGTATAAAAATTATGTTCATTAGTTCAGAGAAAAAAATAATAATAAAATTTTAAACAATTTTAATTTGCATAGAAAGCTAACAAAAGCAAAATCCAATTTTGCTTTTGTTATGTTCAATATCTCCGTATACAAATATCTTAAAAGAAACTATATAAAAAATATGTTCATTAGTTCAGAGAAAAAATAATAACAAAATTTTAAACAATTTAGTTTGTATAGAAAGCTAACAAAAGCGAAAATTCAATTTTGCTTTTGTTATGTTCAATATCTTCGTATATAAACATCCGAATAGAAACTGTATAAAAAAAATATGTTCATTAGTTCAAAGAAAAAATAATAACAAAATTTAAACAATTTAATTTGTATAGAAAGTTAACAAAAGCAAAATCCAATTTTGATTATAATTGAATTTTCCATAAACTATGGTTTAATATTTATATATGTAACCTAGTTAATAATGGATCGTACATAGTCATGGTATATTACATAAATGACTTATAAATTTGAATTGTTTTTAGTTATTTGATTAGTTTTTTTTATGGTTTATTTATATTAGATTCCTCGTTTTCTATACAAAAATTAAAAAAATTAGATTAGATGGGACACGTGGCACAAGATTAAACTCTAATTGAAATCCAATTTTTACATTGAATTAACTTGTTTGACACAAAAAATTTAAAACTTAGATTAGATGGGACATGTAGTACAAAATTAGGCTATAATTGAATTCCAACTTGAATTTTAATTGAATCTTCTCTCAATTTCACCTTTATATATATATAGATAAAAGGATAGAACCTAGATACAATTATTTAGGCACTGTACATTAAATTCTTCATGAATCAATCACACGCTTGCTTTGGCAAATGAGTTATACAATTAAATTTAATTGCCTTTGGGAGAAGATAACCCATTTTGTGTTACACTGGCCAATGTAATCATATAGTTGAATTTAATTAAAAAACTTAAGGCCTAAAAGTTGTATATATAATTTTCCTGGAAAAATCATTTTTGAATTGATTTTAAGTTTTATTCAATTTATATTGAAAGGGTTTGTTTGTTAACACTCCCCAAGAAAACACTTTTTTTATATATATATATATATATATATATATATATATATATATATTCACAACTTATGGGGTAGTTATTTTTAATTTGATTAGTATACATTTTCACATAGTTCATTACTAATACCATTTTTATTATAACATCACTCATAATAAATTAAAAAATAATTATGAAAACTTAGAAAAATTATTAGGAATAGCGATTGGGTATTCCCTCGTATAAATAGTAAAATCTCACTATAATTATTTTTTGACATAATAATATGATATGACATACTATTTTACTTAGAGAAATAAATTCCACATCATTATAAAATAATTACTTGGAAGAAAGTTAACAAATGTTTGGAAAAAATCAGCAATGATTTAAGAAATATTTTTAAAAACTTTTTATAGTATAATATATAAAAAAAGTAACCAAGTTTTTTTATATTTATCTAAAAAAGTAGTATAATTTTTTTTAAAAAAATAGTTTATTAGCAAAAATACTATAAAAGTACTAATCAACCGAAGGACCAAAATTAACTGTGGTAGAAGCAAACTATGGTTGAGTTTTCAAAGATTTGCGTGATGAATCTAAATTGGCCTTTGGCTCACCTCTCTAGAATCCAAAGGCCGTTTTCTCTTTGCCCCTATAAAATCCAAAATGGTCGTTTTCTCTCTCTCTCTCTCTCTCTAGAATCGCCTTTACTGCTAAGCATGGCGCCGCAATTGACGATTACTTGTCCATCTCGCAAACTTTCGTCAGTGGTCACATGGGGCTACACGCGGACCATAAACTCAGACTTAATAAATACAATAACAATAATGACACAATTGCTCCACTTAACTTAATTAAATTAGATTAAAATGTTAACCATGATTATGTCCTTTTATCACCAAACTTTCAACTTCAACTACATCTTGGTCGAATCTTTAAAAAAAAAAAATAAAAATAAATACAACTTGGTCCAGTGAGTTCCAGTTAGCTCAATCGATAAAGTTTTGGATGGTTGTATAAGAGATTCAGAATTCAATTCTCGCTTATACTAAAAATTAATTGATATCTTGATCTAATAATAAATAACTCATTACGAGCTGACGCCATAAATTCAAATTCTCTATATAAAAAAAAACAACAACTTGGTCCTTAGTACTCACAGTTCACAAAACCAAACAATTCATTTTCTTCTCATCTCTTTTTTTTTTTTTTGGTTCATAAGCAATTAATAATCTCACTTAGCACCACCACCAACAATGGTAGATTTAATATTAATGACCAAATTAAACACATTAATTTATACTAAAAACTAATTGATATCTTAGTCTGATGATAAAAAGCTCATTAGAAGCAGACACCATAAATTAAAACTCTTTTTTTAAAAAAAAAAACTACAACTTAGTCCTTAGTGCTCATAGTTCACAAAACCAAACAATTCATTTTCTCCTCATCTCTCTCTCTCTCTCTCTCTTTTTTGGTTCACAAGCAATTAATAATCTCACTCAGCTCAGCAGTCAACACCACCACCAACAATGGTAGATTTAATATTAATGACCAAATTAAACAAATTAATTTATTCATAAGTAGAGTCATAGAGTTGGTGTGCAGAACATTGATTCATGTTTTTGTGTCTTTGATTTCTTTTTATATATTTTTTTAAGATTTAGTTTACTCCCAATACCTTTTTAAAAGGAATTTTCTTTTGTTTTAAACTCATTAACTAAATAAAAAGTAGGAATTAAAATTTGAAAAACAATCTATTTTAGAGAGAAATTTCTAGATTAAATGTATCTGTGAATTGTGTTATTGATTCACACTAATAAGATTACAAGTAATGAGATATTAATACATGAAAATTTCCTTAACAAGCTGTAACTAACTCAGCGGGAAATACTATTGGAATAACAGAATTTCTAGTCACTTAATCATCACAGGACACGTGGCATCTCAACCATACCAGAATTTACACTAATCATCCCTTACTAAACTACATGTCGTGTGACTCAATTTCCTTAGAATAACTACAGGTCGTGTGCTCTATTGCTGCACCACCAGAGTGCTTTCTGCAGAACCACCATTAGCTACTCTAGCTACACTAAGCCCACTGTGGTTATACAAAATCCACTATTATTTATTATTGTATATTTAAAACAAAAAGTTATGTCTAATTAAAATAGTACTAAAAATAAACCAAACTCATTTTTATAATCATAGAAATTATCTTAATTGGTATTGAAATCAATGACATATAAAATTGTTACTGACACGAAATGATCTTCTTTTTTATGATAAATATGAGATGGTTTCACTCAATTATTGTTTTGTTTTTGCTTTTGAACAATTTTCATATTATTATAGAATTTATAGAAGACACGAAATGGTTTCCATGATCAATATTGAGGATTTTTGTCTCTCTTTTTGACCGAGGACAATTCTTCCACCTATTTATTACTATATATATAAATTTAAATTTAAATAAAGTAAACGCCATCTGTTCAATAAAATGATTGGAACGTGTCATCAATTTCATCATTATTTGAGTATTATATCTATAATTTTTTTATTCTAAGCAAAAATTTATAAATTTCAATTGACTATTTCATATCTCAAATACATAATTGTGCTTAGAAAATGTGAGATGGAGAGGGCTTGGGAGGAATTTCCTCCTTTGCATCTAACCTAATACAATATGAGTCCGTGTTCAAAACATACCACATGTTTGCATCTCAATGAGTTTAGTGCATTGGAGTATTGGACCGAACTCATGTGAGATAATTAGTTTGTTAATAAGGTACCAAATTCTCTATATATGGTGAGTTCTGATTAGCTCAACTGGTAAAATTTCTGATGGTTGTATAAGAGATTTAAAGTTTAATTCCTGCCTACAACAAAAATTGATTAGTGTTTTGGTCTGATGATAAAGAGCTATCTCTAAAAAATTGATTAGGTTGAAATCCTCTAAAAAAAAACTTTATAAATGATTATTATTATCTATGTTTTGTTTAAAACATTACAATAAATAGTATAAATCCAATTAAGACATTTATGACCCTAAAAAAAATTATGACATTTATTATACTACATTATATAATAATTATGATTTTTTTAGGAAAATAATTTAAATTAATCAACACTTTGCACTTGGATTATAACTTGGTTTGGTACAACTTATTTTATGTGGTTTAATAACAACAAAATTATAATGACAAGAGCCTTATATCTCAAAGACGTTGCTTGGTGCTTCTAATAAATTTGACGAGGGCTCAAATTTTCTCTACCTCCACTTCGTTTGTATTAAAAAAGGATACCATTTTATCTAAAAAGAAATGTATATAAACAAATACTTTAAATTATATAAAAAAAAAAAAACAAACAAAACCATCTGTATATGTTTAGTTGCCCTTCGTCCAATGCCATTTTGACCTTATTTTTTTTTTATTTTTTTGCCATGCTTTTCAACATAAACACAAAACTTGATCATCATTTCTTAAAGAGTAATGTTTCGTTTATAATATTTTTATAATAAATTCTAGATGATATGCTATTATTGATTCTAATTTGAACTTTAACATTACTTTTTAAATCACTAATAACAGTTATCATATAAGAATTATTGTGAAATTATATAAAAATATTATGAAGATAATATTACTCTTTCTTAAATATACCTGTTTTAATTTAAAATAGAATCTAAGTTTAAAACAAGAAACTTTAACTACCTTTTTTGGTACGTGAGGTAGATGGTTGTGATGATTGTAGTCTTGAAAATGAAGGTGTACCAATTCAATTAGGTTTTACATTGAGTGTCGTAATAAGGTTCTCAAATTTATTAATTTTTTTTTTTATTGAAGAGAAAGTCTATATACATAAAAAAACAAATATTTGACACTTGTTAAGGCAAGTTGTCAATAGTAACTAAAAAAATAATTTCAATAATAGATCAAAACGAGAATAAAAAATGTAAGTAAAATAACAAAATTTACAACTTTTATTGCATCTCCTCCATGTAAACTTATCTTTTTTTTTTCATGAATCAAAACTCGCCAATTGTGACAAAATTGTGTATTTTATTATAGTTCTAGCATCGTTAGGATGAAATTGAGTAAGAGCAACTCAATAAGAAATATTGTCATATATATATATATATATATATATATATATATATATGTTAGTTTATATAAGATGTAATGGTGATGTCACATAAAATGGCAGAATATGAACCACAACTCTCCAGTGTAGTCTTATCTAAGGTAACATTGTCCATAATCTAACAATAAGCGGTCCAGGGGAGTCGCATTTAATGTGATAGTAGCACATCACAGATTCATCAGCACCCACGAGGATATTTCATAAAATTGGAGAGGCAAAGGCAAGGGGCGTGTCGTTTTAATCTGGAGATAAAAAAAAACAAAAACTCATTAAATTCCAAAAGTAGACAACGAGAGTGCGACAGTAGTAGTCAACCAAACACACAACAAATCAAGCATCAACACGTGTGTGGCAACCGCTTAGCTACCGACACCTGCGAGTCACATTAGTACGATGTACACTACGTGTCAGAACCGGATTGGCCAACCATTATCGAATAAAGGCATCCTTTGAAGAGAGTAGAGTGTGTGTGAGAGAGAGAGAGAGAGAGAGAGAGAGAGAGTTGTGATTAAATTAATCAAGAAAAAACGTGGTTAGAGCAGTGAAATTTAGAGGTTTTAGGTGGACAAAACCGTGGGCTAGAGGTTATATAAGCGAAGATAGAGGCTAAGCTTTAGAATGCAAGAGTGCGAGTAAGGTCACAAAGAAAAAAAAAAAAGAGAGCCAGAACTCAAATTTTCTCTCTACCCTCTTCCTTTGCAATTGTAACTTTGATCATTTTCTTTGTTTTCAACTTCACTCTCCCCCCCTACTCTCTTTATTCCCCGCTTCTCTGAATCCCTTTCTGTCATCGTCTGTCTTTCAAGCTTGTGTTTTTTTGGTTTGTTTTCTTGGTTCAAACTGAGAAGTTTTTGTTGAATTTAAGAAAAGAAAAAGCCCAGAAGGGTGTTTTTGAAAGCCAGGTGATTCAGAATAGAGATCTCAGGTTTTTTTTTTTTTTTTCTCTTGGTAAAGTTTTAAAATTTTCACTTAACAACTAAAGAGGGTTGTTTTTCTATCCCTCAGGCTGGGTTTTCTTTTTTCAATTTTCAAGGTCCAAATACTAGGTTGTTTATACAGGTCTCTTTGTTTTTTGTTTTTTTTTCTGGGGTTTTCCTGTTTTCTACAAAATTAACACCTGTTCTTTAGTTTTGATAAGAAGCAGGTTGATTTCAAAGAAAACCTTTTTTTGGTTTTTTTGGTTTCCTTGTTAAAACTTTAGTCTTTTGCAGTCTTCGCTTGTAACTTTGTTGAGAAGATGGCAGCAGCTATAGGTATTTACAATAGCAGCTCAACATCAATTCTCTCTGATCCTATAGGAGAAGAGCTAATGATAGCACTACAACCTTTTATGAAAAGTGCTTCACCAACCTCTTCTTTATACATGTCTTCTTACTCTTCTTCTTCACCTCCAACTTCTCCCTCTACTTCTTCTTCTTCTTCTTTCACATCTTACCCTTCTTGTTCTTACTCTACAAACTCTCCCCCTCAGCCCAACTTGTACCCTGACTTTTGCTCCCCATCGAGTATCCAAATGTTTTGCCAAGGGTTCTCGAGCCATAATAACCAAATGGGTCTTGAGCAACAATCAGGCACAATAGGGCTCAACCACCTTACCCCATCTCAAATCCTTCAAATTCAAGCCCAAGTCCAACTCCAACAACAACAGCAACAACAAATTGCTGCTTTGGCTTCAGCTTCACTTCAAAACCAAAGGCTAAACCAATGGCAGCACCAAAAAGCAAACAACCTCAACTTCCACCTTGGCCCAAAAGCCGTCCCTATGAAACATGTTGGCACTCCTCCGAAGCCCACAAAGCTATACCGGGGAGTGAGACAGAGACATTGGGGCAAATGGGTCGCTGAGATTAGACTCCCAAAGAACAGAACACGCCTCTGGCTTGGTACCTTTGATACAGCTGAAGAAGCAGCTTTGGCTTACGATAAGGCTGCTTTTAAGCTCAGGGGTGAGTTTGCTAGGCTCAATTTCCCTCATCTCAAGCACCAAGGAGCTCACATATCAGGCGAATTTGGTGACTACAAGCCCCTCCATTCCTCTGTAGACGCCAAGCTCCAAGCAATTTGCCAGAGCTTGGCTAATTCACAGAAGCAGGGGAAAACAGAGGACCCATGTGTTGTTTCTGATACAAAGCCTACAATTCCAATTCCTCCAGCTCCTTTGAATGCAAATTCGGTCTTTGATGGTTTACCAAAACCAGAATTGAAAAAGGAAATCGGGTTTCTTGAAGTGGAGGATTGTAAGGTGGAGAATCCTTCGTCATCATCGTCCGATGATTCATCATCATTGGCAGGCTCTTGTTCACCAGAATCCGATATCTCATTCTTGGAGCTCACAAAGTGGGATGACATTGAGAATTTTGGGTTGGATAAGTTTCCTTCAGTGGAGATTGATTGGGCAGCCATCTAATAAGCTTTAGTCACTGTGTAATCTTTGTACCTTTTTAGTTTTTGGTTGGGTATCTCTTGCTCTTTGTAATGTCTAGGTTTAGTTTGGGGTCTCCAGCAGCGTCTGCAATAAATTTTTGAAAACTTGCAGAGGTTTTGCTCAGCTTAATTAGGACTCAGTCAGTAAAGTAAAGGGCATGGGATTAGTTCGGTCAGTCAGATGTTTATGGTTTCTCCATCTTGGTCCTGCTGGTACTTTTTTTCCTTGCATGGCCGTGGAGAATTTGAAGTTTGTCTTTGTTGTAATTTGCACTTGAGTGTTAACTGTCTTTGAAAATATAATAAAAGTTCTACTTTCTGTATTTTGTGTAAACCATGGTGAGCATATGAACTGTTATTATTAATTTTAATTTGTTTGTGATCTCAATTTGTCTGGACAACATTGCACCTCATCTTCAACTCTATGTGGACTGTCATTAATGGATTTTATTTTTATGTGGTGTAATGCAATATTCTATATAGATGAGAGCGTGTCGTGAACTTGGATTTAGACGGAATATAAGGTCGATTTGAGTTGTACAAGAACTTTGTGTAGAATATTAGGACGATTTGAGTAATACAAGAGATTACAAGAATGGAAACTATAACCTGATTAACTTTTGATAAATAATTAAAAGTTAATCAAGTTATTATTATTGGAATATAGCACAAATATTACTAGTGTTATTTTCAGAATGTGATAAATGGTGTCGAGAGTCATTTTAAAAACCCTTGTGGATTGGATAGGTGTAACAAATTATATAAGTGTGTTACAAGTGATAGAGCTAGAATTTATATATATATATATATGTATGTATATTTATATTTTGTATGTGCGGTGTTTTTTCAAGGAACATACATAAAAAAAAGCCTAATCCAAGGATAATACTTGTGCGCACAGTGTATGTGGGGGGGGGGGGGGGGGGGGAATGCCCCCTAGTTCCCTTCTGTCACCACCATGTGTTACTGATACGTGTTGAGTTTAGTATCAAGTGTATTAGATCTACCCAACAGCGGTTCTAGAAATTTTATTCAAGGTGTTCTTTAAGAAGCATAAATTACACAATATAATTTCTTTTTAGCTTTTGGGTAATTGGGTTTGATTCAATGCTATTAATTCCATTCTATTTCGGCTGTAATGGCCGGAAAATACCGTGTCGAAAAATACTGTGCCGGTAAACAAACTGGAACAGTAACCCACTATTCCATTTCCAAAAAAATTTCAGGTCATTCCAGTTTATTTCAGGTGTTTTGGTAAATACTGGTTGAAATTCAAGATTTGGCTGGCATGAAATTTGTGCTTAAAAAAAAAAAATTGTTCTTAAAACCAAAACAAATTTGTACTCTGTAAACCAAAAAACCTCAAAAGAAAAAAAAATGAAAAAAAAATTAAATGAACAAAGGTACCTATATAGCTAAAAAAAAATTGTATTGAGAAATTTGAGACTCAAAACTTGAGAAGAGGCACTGCCGCATCGGTATTGGTAGAAGATACAGAAGTTTCGAATAAGGAGGAAGGCATAACGTAGATGTAAAAATGTAGATGAAGATGTGATAAAATTTAAAAGTATGAAGTATAAAAATTGATGAGACAAAAGAGATGTGTGGTTAAGAATAAATAAAAAAATAATTAAAAATGAGAAGTAAGTAATTTATGTCTAGTGAGGAAAAATATTACAGTAATAAAAAATAATAAAAAGTTAAAAATTGTGTTGTATTGGATAGTATGTTTAGTCAAAGGAATTAAGTCATTGCACAGCTTGTAGTTGTTTTATTATAATTTTTTTTCTTCACGTTTTAGTTTAGTTTTTTTTGAAAGATTCCAATATATTATTAAGTTGCTCAAATTATGAACCAAAATTTAATTTTATTAGCATAAAAAAAAAGTTAAGGTGGTTCCAAATTTTTTTTTAAGGGTAGATGAATATAAAATTTTAAATTATTATTATATATATATATATATATATATATATATATATATATATTTTTTTTTTCAGGTTAGGATGGTCTGGGACTATCCTGACCATAAGGTGGGCCGCCACTGGATCTACCTAGGCATGCGGTGAAGATGGTGGCTTATATTTTATTTCAGAAGTAACATTAACTCTAGGTCGGGGCCTAAGGGAGCGAGTGAAGTAGAGTACAATAAGTGGAAAGAAGCAGAGCCTTTAATTCTCACAATGAAGACTTTTGTCACTTGCTGCCAAAGCAAGCAGCTTGTGTTGATTCCCTGTTTTTTTCTTCTCAATTTTTCACCAAAACTCACAACTGCATAGTAGCAATCTTCACTACCCATGAATAGAGACTTTGAAGGATTATGTACCAATTTTTGGATTGCAAATGCGCAAATAATGAGAGAAACGATTGAAAGTATAATCAACAAAAAAAGAAACTTGGTTTATATATATATAAAAAATCACTGCCGTAGACAATATTTGTCTTACTGCAAATTTATCCTCAAGATATAATCAAGTTTATTGGATTTTATTAATAGAAATTTTGGAGAGACTCTCAGAATTTCTAGTATTTCTAAGAGAAGTCAATGTAACATTAATAATCGGAGTTTTAACAATATATATAGATCATGAAATCCGTTAGAAACAACCTCCTAATGTTAATAAATTTTTAAATATCAAGTTGTGCAACTTTTACCAATAAATTTCACAGAAAGTGTAATTCTACATAATCTCAACCTACCAAGAGTCTAAGAAGAACACTAAACTATCAGACAAAAACTTCCACTAGAACCTTGATCAATCGAATGTCTAACAAAAACACAACAAATGCACTTTTCTCTTATTTATTTATTCGGTTGTTTCTTTCACTCTATCCCTTCTAAGGAGATAGCAACACTATTTCACTTTAAAAGTGGAGTCAAACTTATACTACATCTTACTTAGATATATAAAACATGCATCCAACATCAACTGCTATAGTGCTATCATCATTCTTTCAGGAAGAATAAGCATTGAACATCCTATCTAATCAGAGATTTGAAGGATGATCTATCAACTCTATATTGTTATCATTATGGAAGAATAATTGGCTAGTGGTTACCCTCTTGGGCATGTGAGGTTTGGAAGAGAAGACTTTGATAGGATTGTTAATGCAGGATGGAAAGTTCAGCACTTAAATATATATATATATTTTCTCCTTGTGTGAGTCTCTTGGCTGAAAAAAAAAAACCCATGTTTTTCTTTACCCCCATTGACACATATGCAAAATTTTCTCTTTACTCACTTCGTTCTATTAACCCAAAGGAGTTGTATCTCAGGAAAAAAAAAAAAAAAACCCTAAAGGAGTTGTGGTGTAACTTTGTGTTAGAACCCTTTTCCATTTTCTTTTATGTGTGTATGTCTGTTTCTAAAAAAAAAAAAAAAAAAAAAACTCCTTGTCTCATATGCTCTGCAAAATGTTTTGTGAGAACCCAAAAATCGTTGTCTCTCTTATTGTGATAACTACCTCCTCTGCAAAAATCCATTTTTTCTCTATCTCTTGATGTTACACCCAGCTTCAGGAATCTTCTTCTTGCCTATATGCAAAGCCCCCTGGGCCAAAGTCACAAAATTCTGTAAGATAGTCTCTAAATATGCCTTAATTCATAATCTCCAAAGGACAAGTAACACAATAATTTTTTTTGGGACAAAGGAATACAAATTGATATGACAATTTATGTTATTCGTGTCATATCAATAACATAATAAAGAATAAAACATATCATAACTATTACTAATTTTGTTACAAAATATTTATAAATTAATGTAATAATGAATATGATTGGTGCCACATTCACATAATAAATATATATTTTTTAAATGATTTTTTTGTTGTGTTTTAAAATTGATACATAGATATATAATTCCTATATTGTAAAATTTATAGTGGCCGTGACAATAAAATCCTTTGACCAATCAATCAAAGAAAAGACACAAAATAACTTCTCTTGAATTAATTTCATCTTCTTTTGAATTGTACCTAGGTTTCCCATAAATTAGAAATCAAATAAAATCATAGTTATTATCTAATTATATGTCAAAAACTTTTAACATTGAGTTTAAAACAAAAAATAACCAAAATCAAATAACCTAACAACACAAGTCATTTGAATAAAAAAAAAAAGTAAAAAAAATTAACAAACATGTTTTGAAGTTCACAAAAAGTCAAAAACAACGCACACACCCACCACATAGGCACCACTTGGTCTTACAATGCATAGTCATGGGAATGTGATGCCTTACCTTTTCTATTAGGTTCTTTTGATCAATTTTTAATTTTTGAGGGGAGTACGAATGATTATGTTGAATGTAACTTTTAGTATTTTATGTGTATAACTGTATATATAATATTTTTTTTAAAAAAAACCCGGTCTAGCTTTGGGTGTCCTTGCTTGGACTAATATGTGCATTATAATTTTCTTTTGCTATTGTGTTATAAAGAGATGAGAATAAATATATAATCTTTCCTCAATTAATGAAGTGATTAAAGTAAAATGGAATGAACATTTTCTACCCATTTTATTCTCTCTAAAAATCAATTTCATTTCATTTTCTTCATGATAGTAACCTATATTATTTAGGAAAGTTAACCGACGCCCTAAAGGTGAGGAAGATTTAGCAGCTTTACTTCAATGAATTTTATGCTAATGGCTTTGCAGCATTGTATGTGAAAAAGATTGGTAAGTTGGACAAATGCCAATATCAATGAGAAATTATACGGTTCTCATGGACCACATTACTTGTTCATCATTCCACTAAAAAATTCTCACAAGTTTACAATTTAACAAGGAAGTTAGTTTTTGGAGAAATTATACAATTCTCATAGTAAATCACATCATTTGTCTACTATTCAACTAAAAGATTCTCACTTATTTAAAATTGTTAAATTAGCTTATGATTAAAACTAAATGTTAAACTAACTCAGAAATTTTGAACAGGTGAGAGTCTTTAGTAGAATGGTGGACAAGTGACGTGTCCACCATGAGAATGAAATAATTTCTCCAATTTTTGTTAATTTTTTTTATCATAAACCGAGTGAAATAGTAGATAAGTGACGTGGTTCATCGTAAGTACTGTATAGTTTTTCCATGTGAAGGAATATATATGATTGTAAATAGGAACAAAAATTACTTGAAAGGATGGGTTTTGCCCCCACTTTAGATTTTAGACAGATCATGCAAAATGGAATTCCTTTTCCTTTTGCGTCAAGCAGAAGCCTCTAAAAATTTCATCCAAAATTCAACCGGCTGCTCAATTTTGCTATTAAATTCCAAATACATGTGCTGCATTCTTGATCAATTATTGGTGATAATAAGTTGGACAAATGCCAATATCAATGAGAAATTATATAATTCTCATGATGGACCATATTACTTGTTCATCATTCCACTAAAAGATTCTCACAAGTTTACAGTTTAACAAAGAAGTCAGTTTTTGGAGAAATTATACAGTCTTATAGTGAATCACATCATTTGTTTACTATTTCACTAAAAGATTCCTACTTATTTAAACTAATATAACAATTTTAAATAGGTGAGAGTCTTTAGTAGAATGGTGAACAAGTGACAATGTCCACCATGAGAATGAAATAATTTCTTCAATTTTTGTTAAATTTTTTATTATCATAAACTGAGTGAAATGATAGATAAGCGACGTGATTCATCGTGAGTACTGTATAATTTATCTGTGTGAAGGCATATAAATGATTGTATATAGGAACAAAAGTGACCTGATGAAAGGACGGGTTTTGCCCCCCCCCTCCTTTAGTATTTTAGACAGATCATGCAAAATGGAATTCCTTTTCCTTTTGCGTCAAGCAGAAGCCTCTAAAAATTTCATTCAAAATTCAACCGGCTGCTCAATTTTGCTATTAAATTCCAAATACATGTGCTGCATTCTTGATCTATTATTGGTGATAATAAGTAAATGCTTTCTTTACATTTCATATCAAATTTGTCTTGGGATAGTGATACGTAATTAGCTACCCAATGAAATGAAAGATCTATATTTTTTGCCCACCAATAATTGATCGAGGAGGAACCAAATTGATTAGATCATTTGCTTCTTCAACCTTTTTCTTTATTTTTTTTATTATATATTTTTTGAATCAACTTGCTTCTTGAACTTTCTAATATAGCATTAATCCAACCAATCAACGAAAAGTATGCAATAAATTATGCCCTTGCAAGTGACATTCACGTGGAACCAGCGCCAGTAGTAATATTTTACTAATCTTTTTGACTTAGGGGTCCCTTCTAAGTTCTAATAGAGAAAGGGAAGAGTAATTTGGATTCCTAAAAAGTAAAATCAAGAATTATCTTATCTTTAACCTATATAATCCCATGTATCAATATTCAGTGAAACCAGTAAGTTAAAGTCATTTGTCGTCAAATCAGGAACCTAAATTCAGACTACATCTACGCTAGAAAGAAACTCATTAATAAAAAGTAATTATTATAGGAGGCCTATTTTACAATTATTGAGATAATAAGCTATTGATAGCACACAAACAAAAATAAGTATAAATGAAGAGACCCGCTGATCAATTGATAAAATTTATGATAGTTGAATAAGAGACCTAATGTTCAATCTCATTTATACTAAAAATCGATTGGTACTTTGATCTGATGATAAATAGCATTATCATCAGAAGTGGACAGAATATATGGACAATATCATTTTTGCCCTTATTTATTGCATCTTTGCCGACAATATCAGGAGGGCAAACTGGATCACTGACATACCAAAGACTTGGGCATCAGAAGTGAATCTAAGTAAGAGGTAGAGAAACAAAATTATAATAATGCAAGCATCTAAGATCGCCCATCACTTTTGGAGGTTCTGTAACTTTCTTATCTGCAGGCTTAGATGACTGGTGGGGATAGCAAAACAATGGGGTGCTTCTGAGCCCACTCAATGGCACATAGAGATTTATTACAGACTATCTTATCCCCCGAGGCTTGAGATAAGGAATTTGCCCCTTATCCTATGGCCCCCCAAGAGAAAAAAACTCAGAAAAGACAAGGAATTTTGGCGATCACTACCAGCAAGGAGAGAAAAAAAAAATCAGTCTAATCAATATTCCTATTCTTTCTTCTCAGCATGCAAAGACAAGTTCACACTGCCAAAACAAATGGGGAGGAAGAAAGTGACTCTGAAAAGCCATTCTTGGGCCATCAGGAATCCTTCCAATTCCAAACCTTCGCACGCTCTTGACCTTTGTTTCTTTCTTTTTCACTTGTGTTACATTTGTTTATGAAATTTTATATATGAAAATGGTCTCTAATTTTACTTTTAGAATTGTTCACTCACTTTGCACAAAATTTGTCTAAAGCATCCTATAGTACTCCAAAAGAGGTGTGAATGGGATTGGAAGCTTGCATCATAAAGTTATTCCAGGAATCCTTTGAGGGTGGAGAGAGGTCATGACACCAAGTTGCTTATTACACTTTCCAGGTTATGATGATGTGGCTTTGTGGACTCTTAGAGGTTAAGAATCACATTTTCCTTTAACTCAAAACTAATATATGTCTTTAAGGTACCTAGGTCTATGAGAGAGAGAGAGAGAGAGAGAGAGAGTTAGCTTTGACACCCATAACACGACTCATGAGTAATACTAAAGAGATATGGCAATCTTTCTAGACTGCACAAAGGGAAAGATAGGCATATATGTTACCAAAAAGAAAAGGAAGGTGATCATAGAGAGAGGAAAATGATTATTTTTGGGCTACAGCACACAATTGGAGATTCATCCAACCTCCTTGCTGGTCTCTATTTGTGGCTAGTTAAGAATTGAAATTCAAATAACTTTTTTTTTTTTTAAAAGCAAAAATTCAAATAACTTTTGATACAAAGAACTACTTGACATTTGGGCCAAATAACATTTCTAATTGTTTTTAAGAGAGAAGTGCGAATTCCCTCTCCACTTAAAATGAAAAAAAAAGTAGAGAGAAAATCAATTGATTTTTTTTAAAACTTATTTATTTAAAATATTTAGTCAAAACGATACGTATTTGTAGATTAGACTGGTACCCCACAAAAGGGTATAATAGAAAAATGGGTAAAAGAAAAAAGAAAAAAACAATTACATCCTTTTGCATTTCAGATCAAAATCAAATTGACCCCTTGACCCTTGGACCTTTAATTTGAAACTATAAATCCTTAAACTTTGATTAATACCCAAATTACACATTTTGTTGGAAAGGGCAATGGGGCGGGATGAGACTCAAGGATGAGTGCTTCACCTCACCTTACATGTCGGGGAAAACTACCTTGCCCCATCTCCACTCCACAAGGACCCACCCAACCCCGTCCCACCCCACACTTGTTACATTTAAAAAAAAAACGTATCACAATAATATAAATCATATTTTTTTTAAAAGAATACAAATCATAGTTGAAATTATAATTGAATTGACCACATCAAATCAAGCTAATTTTACCAAAGACTGAATAATATAATTCAATGTGTTTAACAAGATGATATCACAACAAAAACATGAATTCTTAATATAGAAGCATTGAAAAACTTAGTAATACAATTTCTAATAAATTTGGTAATACAAACCAATTTTTTAACACTAGTCTATTACCATAACTGCATGGTCCAAAGACTGAAATGAAAATAAGAAATAAGTGAGAAGTGAAATCCTATGAAATTTTTGTAAAATATTAATGATATGACGGAAATTTTATAAATACATGCGGGGTAGGCTAGGAAAGACTAAACCCGTCTCCGCCACATCTTAGGGTGCAGGGCATAAATCTCACACCATCTCCAACCCCATGGACAAAACTACTTTTTGGCTAAGGGGTGCCATTGCCCCTAGAATTTAAGAAATAATATTAGTAGATACATATAAAAATTATTTTTGTAAGTGCACAATTGCACCTGGACCCAAAGACGATTACGGACTCAGGCCCAATGAGCCTTAAACAATAAAATTTGTAGAGTGTGGGCTTGGAATCCAGGTTAGAAGTACTGAGGACTTGATAACAAGCTAAGAGCTACAAACACTTGTAAACAACAAACAATTATTGCAAGTAAACCTCCTCAGACGTAAGCCGAGGGCTATTTTTGTATTATTTCTCCTTCTTCTTCTAAAGATTACAAAAGATCCCCCCTCCTTTGTTCTAGGTCCCCCCTTAAATACTTTTTTTTCTGATACCTTGTCCACGTGTTGCTCCAATTCCCCTAGATATTTCTTTTCTTAGTGCCTTTGAATAGTGACCAGAAGTTTCTGTTCCACTGTTCAGGGGTCACTTCCCTATTAATGCAGCTAGGGAGGTAGGTGCAGAGTCTTTAATGTGGAGGTGGCAGCCTTTGCTTTTGATGTTTCTCAAATATCAGTGCCTCTAGGACATTAAAGGGTTCCCCTTTTTTAACCATTAGTCTTCACGGAGTTGTGCCTTGACCTTTATAATGAAGTCCCAAGTTCTCTTGGGTCTGTCCGAGGAGAAAATCACCCTCGGATGTGTCCTTGGACCCTCGGCGTATGGGCCGACCCGCAGTACTAACAAATTCCTAGCCCAAGAGCAGGTCGGCCCTCCTTGCCATAGCCCAAAGGCCTATATACCCACTTGGGTCCTTTTACTCCCCATAATAACCCCTAAAAACTCTATTTTTTCAACATCCGAGGAGAAAAATAAGGTTTTGATTCAACGAGAACTTATTCCGCACACTTTGTGAATGATTGCACTTGTAGAGACTGTTTCGCGTTCCAGAAGATGCCACTTGGCGGTTTTATTTTCAAAAATGCGCGCATTTATTACCGTAAGTTACACCTTGTCCCCCACGTTCAACGGTGAGATGAGCATCCAACGGTTTTTGTTACTCCATGAAAATTTGGGCGGGATAAATATAATTTCGAGGCCGCTTCCCGCACGTCGTGACGCTTCGGGAACCTGCGCCTTTATTTATTTCTTCAGAGGCTAATCCCATCAAAACATCAGTAATCACCTTTTGTCTGCAGAAATCCGTAGAAATTCGCACAACTTGAAATTTGTAAGTTCTTATTCCTTTCTCTCTTAACCCTTTCTCCTCGGATCCTGTCCTCGGCTCCCCTTATAACCGTTTTCCCCCTTAGAACTTAGTCTTTCGTTCCTTTCTGATGGAAAAGTTTAAGTGTCTAGTTGATACCGCCGCTGGGATGGAAGGCTTTAGAGCCAAGTATCGTATTCCCAGCGACGTAGGTTTAGAATACTGCTTGGCGGAAGCCGTGGCCGGTTCTAGGAAGGCTGGAGAGGTTATCATCCCAATGGTAGCTTTCGTAGAAGGTGGGATGACCCTCCCAATGAGACTTGTAACCAGGGAGTACCTCCGCAACCACCGGTTGTGTCCCGATCAGTGCGTCCCAAACGTTTTTAGAGTTTTAGGTAGCGTCGACGCCTTAAACGAGAAAATGGGTCTCAACCTTACTTGGCATGACGTTGTTTTCATGTACAAATGCCATAAACTTACCAAGGTAGGTTACTACATCAAATCCCGTTCTAGCGTCGTTAGGCTAATCTCCTGTTTGCCCAAATCCAACAAAGGCATGAAGGATGATTACCTCATCGTCTCTTGGAACTGGCACGACGGCCCCCACTGCCCAGTTGAGTGGGGGGATCCAGGTGCGACACTCTAGGATTAATCTTCCCACCACATAACTTCCTCTAGCATCTAGAAAATGTGTATTTGCATTTACTTGAGCGTCCAATGCTAATTTATTACATGTTCTACGAATCTGACCATGTTTGTTTACTTTGATGTCTTTCTTTGCAGATAAGCAACATGTGCGCCCACACTTAAGCCACTGCAACGTTGCAGATTTAAATCGAGTACTGCGTTCCGAGGTGTTTGTTAGCTGAGACTTACAACTTAGGACGGCTCATTTGATTCTGGGGTACGATCCCATCTCCTCGGACTTCTAGGAGATCGAGAACGCAATAATCGCGGGTGACCGAAGGCGTAGGAGGATTCACCTAGCCAGACCCCACTTTTTGGCCGACCACGACATCCCTGACGCCCCTCACACCGTCTTGTACACACAGCCCATAGCGGCAATTCCCCTCACCGTGCACTCTTAGGTAATTGCTGTCCCAGAGGAGCAAGTGTCTTCTTTGAACACGTTGAACGAGGAGATAGAACAGTTCCAGCTCGAGGACTCCCCACGACCTCATGGAAACCCGTTCGTTGTTCTTTCTGACGAGGAAGAAGAAGCAGCCGAGGCCTCTGGGATCGAAGGTCTAGTGATAGCGCGTCCAGACGAAAGCTCCATTGAGGAAGACATGGACGAGCTTAAGGGCCTTATGACCGCGAGAGGCGTACGAGTGGCGAAGAAGGGAACAAGGGGGTCCCAAGTTCCCCCAGCTTTATTACCACCACCTCCTCCTTCAGCCGAGCCCAAGCCTCCGGCTGAAGATCCAAAGAAGAAAAGGAAGGCGAAGGCCGAGGGGTTGGTGGTGAAAAGCAGAAGAAAATGAAACAGCCCGCGCTGGCCCAGCAACAGAAATTGGACAAGGGCAAAGGGCGCACCCGCTCAGTCGAAAGTGGGGAGATCAGGGACGTGGCTGAGGTGCGCCGAGCACCAGCCACCTGGTCACCTGACTTGAGACTGGACGGCGCACCAATTCCCTGCCACTCCAGCATTAGGGTAGTCCAACAAGGCCATGCCCACCACTTAGCCGAGGTGTTAGAGCGTCCTCTTCTGCTGCCCAAGGATATGGAATCTTGGAGAAGATGGGCCAGCCGCAGCTGTTCCTCTCGTTAAAAAGGGGTTTAGCTCTGGTAAGTTCCACCTTGCAATCGTACTTTATATTTATTTGTAAACACTTTACCGTATTTAACCTCCTAACATTTTTGCAGTCCATCCAAGAAGTTTTCGCGACCGAGAAGTTCGTGGAGGATTCTCGGAAGTGCGCTGGGATGGAGCAAGAGCTAAGGCAAGAGGCAGAAAGGTCCCTAAGCCAGGCCTTAGCAGAGAACGGAAAGATCACGTCACAGCTGGTCGACTTGAAAAGAGAGAGAGATAGTGACAAGGCCAGCCTGAAGACAATGGAGAGCTAAGTGGAGAGGTAGCGTAAGCTTCTTTGCCAAAAGGATGACGAGCTCGCCCAAGTCCAACAGGCACGCTCTGACTTGGAAAAGGAGCTTACGCGGGCGAAGGAGGAGTCTCGCGCCCACAAGCACACACTGGAGGCTGCGAAGAAGGCCAACTATCAGGAGGGGGTGACTAGAACGCAAGAACAGCTGACAGAGGCTTTTGCGGCCTTGTACCGAGAGTACTGTCAGCAGGTCTGGGGAGAGGCCATGAATGCAGCTGGGGTTCCTCAAGCTTCGAGCTGAGGAAGCCCGAGAACATTTGGCTTCCTCTAGACATACAGGAAATTGAAGACCCTCCTGTTGCTGCCTCTCCTGCCCTTCCTCCTGTGGTGCAAGAACTTGTTCCTGATCCTACAGAACCTAGAGGTTCCTATAAAAAGAAGGACAAGTGTGATGGCGCCAAGAAGGAGCAAGTTCAAGACATGGAGCCCCTCGTCCCTTCAACAGACAAAGGGAAGCAAGTTTTGTCCACCTTTGAACTGGAACTGAAGAGTACCGAGGCTGGCAGCAGCTCCCTCCAAGACCCCCCTGTACAAGCTGAAGGCCTAGGATAGAACTTTTTGTACTCCTCCCCCTTTTTTCTGTGCTATATGATTAATGAAGAACAGTTTTATTCAATTTTCATTCATGTTATATTTGTTTTACTTTATTCTTTTTGTGCTTGTTATGAGAGTTCTCGCTAATAAATAGTTAAAGGGAAAACAGAATAAATAAGTCTAACTCCACTAATCAAACAACTATAATTTCAAAACAGCTGTGTAACTTAGTTAGGATATTAAAAAATGCCTTAGTTAGAAAACTCACATGACGTTTGAACCTTTGTAATCTGAGGTATTGCTTTTAGTAGGATGTGAGGTCCGAGGACCATTCCTTACAAAAATTTGTTTAATACTTAAAGATATAGAACTTAAGATCCAAATTAATGAATGGTAAGATACTGATTTGCACAAAGCGTGTGATAAGAATAAGAACAGTGACAAGATATTAGGAATAGTAACTTTAAACGTTAATTTCCCCAAACTAGGAGGTCCGAGGACCCGGCATAACTAAGGTTCTGTTTAACAAATGACAAGATATAAATTTCCACCAGGTTTGTGGTCCGAGGACTACACTTAACCAAGTTTTGTTTGATTCTTACGAATAGTAACTTCAAATGTTAATTTTCTCAAAGTAGGAGGTCCGAAGACCCGGCATAACTAAGGTTCTGTTTAACAAATGACAAGATATCAATTTCCACCAGGTTTGTGGTCCGAGGACTACACTTAACCAAGTTTTTGTTTGATTCTTACGAATAGTAACTTCAAATATTAATTTCCCCAAAGTAGGAGGTCCGAGGACCCGGCATAACTAAGGTTTTGTTTAACAAATGACAAGATATCAATTTCCACTAGGTTTGTGGTCCAAGGACTACACTTAACCAAGTTTCTGTTTGATTCTTACGAATAGTAACTTCAAATGTTAATTTTCCCAAAGTAGGAGGTCTGAGGACCCGGCATAACTAAGGTTCTGTTTAACAAATGACAAGATATCAATTTCCGCCAGGTTTGTGGTCCGAGGACTACACTTAACCAAGTTTCTATTTGATTCTTACGAATAGTAACTGGAAACCCCTGAGGTATTTATAACTATGAACTGAGAACAAACAAAAACATACTTTATTAATAATAATACCTTCGAAGGTTACTTACATTCCACAGGCGTGGTACAATTCTTTCATCTAGGTCAGCTAGCCGATACGACCCTATGCCTGCTACTGAAACAATGCGATAGGGGCCTTCCCAGTTTGGTCCTAGCTTACCCTAAGCTGGGTTCTTAGAAGTGCCCACAACTTTTCTTAGTACAAGATCCCCAGGTGCGAGTGGCCTTAGCTTCACGTGGGCATCATATCCCCGTTTAAGCTTTTGTTGATAATAAGCCATTTGGACCATAGCTGCCTCGCGCCGTTCCTCAAGTAAATCAAGACCTTTCTCCAGGAGTCCATCGTTATTCTCCGGGATAAAAGAACTCGTCTTCAGGGTGGGAAAGCCAGATTCCAGAGGTATCACCGCCTCGGCTCCATAAGTCATAGAGAATGGTGTTTTTCCCGTGGACCTGTGCGGTGTAGTCCGATACGTCCACAGGACATGTGGGAGTTCTTCTACCCATCTGCCTTTCGCATCGTCTAACCTTTTCTTCAACCCACTGACTATGACCTTGTTAATAGCCCCGGCCTGCCCATTTCCCTGAGGATAAGCTGGGGTGGAGTATCTATTTATGATGCCCATATCACCGCAATACTTCCTAAAAGCCTTACTGTCAAATTGAACGCCATTTTCTGATATAAGCGTATGTGGTATTCCGAACCTAGTGATGATGTTCTTCCAAACAAACTTCTTGGAATCAACGTCTCTGATGTTTGCTAAAGGCTCAGCCTCGACCCATTTAGTGAAGTAATCCGTCCCCACGAGCAGCCATCTTTTGTTACCCGTTGCCCTCAGAAATGGCCCCACTATGTCCAATCCCCATTGTGTGAAAGGCCAAGGACTGGAGAGGGGATTAAGAACCCCTTCAGGTTGATGAATATTAGGGGCGAACCTCTGGCATTGATCACATTTCCTGGCATAGTCCTGAGCCTCCCTCTGCATATTGGGCCACCAATAACCCTGAGTCAGAGCTCTGTGGGTTAAGGATCTTCCCTCAGTGTGGCTCCCACAAATTCCTTCATGCAGTTCTTCCAGAAGTGCTTCCGTTGATTCAGGGTGCACACACAACAAGTATGATCCTGAGAAGGATCGTTTATACAGTTTCTGGTCCACAGACAACCAAAAGCGTGGCGCCTTTCGACGTACTTTATCTGCTTCAGACTTGTCCTCAGGAAGGGTGTCATTCTTAAGAAAAGATACGACCGGGTCCATCCAACTAGGTCCAAGCCTTATTAGATGGATGCGAGCCGCCTTAATAGCGGTAAGAGTTGGCTCTAGCAAATCTTCCACAAGGATAATCCTGGGCAAACCTTGAGCAGAGGACGTTGTTATCGTAGCCAAAGAGTCGGCATGGGTGTTTCCACTCCGAGAGATGTGAACTAAGACGAAGGAGTCAAATTCAGCTTGCTGACGCTTGACCTAGGCCAAATATTCCTGCATTCTTGGATCCCTAGCCTCCATGGTCCCCGTGACCTGGCCGACCACTAACTGAGAGTCCGAGAACGCATGGACTTCCTTTCCACCCATATTACGTACCATGTTCATGCCCACCAAGACCGCTTCGTACTCGGCTTCATTATTAGTAGCCGAGAATGACAGCCTTAGAGATTTTTCGAAGATAATCCCCTTAGGGGATATCAGGACAAGTCCGACACCAGACCCTCTCTGATTGGCTACCCCATCCACATACATTTGCCAAGCCGGAAAGGCTGCGGCCGTGATAACACCAACTGATTTTTCATCCATGTGTGCTTCTTTCATAGTTTCTTCTAGCAATGGCTCGGCAAACTCTGCCACTAAGTCAGCGAGGACCTGGACCTTCACCGAGGTGCGAGGTTTGTATTTAACGTCAAAAGCCCCCAGAATGGTTCCCCACTTTGCCACCCTGCCTGAGTAGTCGGCACTACGTAGCACTGCCTTGAGGGGCAATTGGGTCAAAACCACCACAGTGTAGGACTGGAAATAATGAGGAAGCTTCTGCGTGGCATGAACTATGGCCAGAAGTGCCTTCTCCAAGAGCAGGTAGCGCATCTCGGCCACACTCAAAAACTTACTAACGTAGTAGATCGGTCTTTGCACCCCGCTTTCGTCCCTTATGAGGACCAAGCTGACCGCGTGGACGGCCACTGCCAAATAAGCAAACAGAACCTCGTCTGCTTCGGGGCGAGACAGAATGGGTGGCCAAGAAAGATATTGCTTAAGCTGTTGGAAAGCTAACACGCAGTCTTCGGTCCATTGAAACCCCTTCCACTTGTTCAACAACTGGAAGAAAGGACGACACCGGTCAGCTGACCGAGATATAAATCTGTTTAATGCGGCAATCATTCCAGCTAACTTCTGGATTTCCTTTGGGTTCCGAGGAGGCTGCAAATCCTGAATAGCCTTAACCTGCGCTAGGTTTACCTCTATGCCTCTATGAGTAATCATATATCCCAAGAACTTTCCAGACCCCACGCCAAAAGAGCACTTTGAGGCGTTAAGGCGCAGCTTGTACTTTCTTAACACCTGAAAGGTGTCGGCCAGGTCTTTCACGTGTGAAGGTATTGTTTTACTCTTCACCACCATATCATTCACATATACCTCAATAGTCTTTCCTAGTTGCAGTTCGAACATTCTGGTCATCACTCTTTGGTAGGTAGCCCCTGCATTTTTCAAACCAAACGGCATGACCTTATAGTGGTAGTTCCCAGTTGGAGTAATGAAAGTCGTTTTCTCTTGATCCTCCAATGCTAATGGAATCTGATGATAACCCTGGAAGGCATCCAAAAAACTCATACGAGGATGTTTGACAGTAGCATCCACCAGTTGATCAATACGTGGCATTGGGAACGATCCTTGGGACAGGCCTTGTTCAAATCAGTAAAGTCCACGCATACTCTCCACGTTCCATTCTTTTTTTAACCACAACCGTATGCGCCAACCACTCGGGGTAGAAAACTTCCTTGATAGCCCCAGCCCTTTTGAGTTTGAGCACCTCTTCCTCCACAGCCTCGGAATGTTCTTTGGAAGAACGCCGAGGCGGCTACCTTCTCGGAACAATGGCAGGGTTGACGTTTAAACGATGACAAATGAAGCTCGGATCTACGCCTAGAGCCTCATAAGGGTCCCACGCAAAAACATCGATATTGTCTTTCAAAAATTCCAAAAACTCCATCTTCTCCTGGTGCGGCAAACGTATGCCGACTTGGAAGAACCTCTCTGGGTCATCGGCTACCAAAAACTTCTCTAACTCCTCACAATGCGTCTCCTCTCTTGTCACCACTCCAGGTGCATCAGGGGCCGTTAATTGCTATAAGTCTTTGATGGTCAAAGCCGAAGATTCGGCTTCCGTCTAGTGCAGCACTGCAGCCGATATACCTTGCCTTGCCACTGACTGACTGCCGAGGATCTCTTCAACATATTCCCCCGAAGGGAACTTGACCTTAACATGCAAGGTAGAGGAGACTGCTCCTAGGGCGTGCAGCCATGGCCTGGTAAGGATAGCTGTATATGGGGAGTACGCGTCAACCACAATGAAATCCACCTCAACTGTTTCTGAACCAGATTGGACGGGTAAACGAATCTGTCCCTTCGGCACAATGGCTCTTCCTTCAAAGCTTATAAGCGGGGAATCATAAGGAGTGAGATCCTCCAACTTCAAATTTGGCCCCTTGAATAAATCAAGGTACATGATATCTGCACCGCTGCCCTAATCAATCATCACCCTCTTCACATCATAATTCCCTATCCTGAGAGTGATCACAAGAGCATTGTTATGGGGTTGAATGGTACCAACCTTATCCTCCTTGGAGAATCCCAAGAGGGGCAAAGTCACCTTCAACCTCTTCGGCCTACAACCTGCCTCCTCGGTCTGAGAATGGGAAACCGCCATCACCCTAGTGGGACCTAAGTTGGTCCTGCCAGGTGCAGCAAAGATAACATTAATTGTTCCCAATGCCGGTCGAGATGGATTGTTCCTCTGGTTATTCCAGCCAGCTTGACTGTCGTGCCCAGTAGGTTGACGCAAATGTTGCTTCAACTTTCCTTCACTGACAAGCTGCTCCAAGTGGTTCCAAAGGGTTCGACAATTCTCGGTAATGTGGCCCACATCCTGATGGTACTGACAAAAGAGGTTCTGATTCCTCTTCGTAGGGTCCCCTGCCATCTTACTAGGCCACCTGAAGAAGGGCTCCTTACGAACTTTCTCCAGTAGTTGGTGCACTGGTTCTCGGAACACAGTGTTTACGGCCTGAGGTGCTGTCGAGTCGGACTGCCCGACATAATCTCTCCTCGGCTTGTTGTTGTGGTATCTGTCTGACCTGAAATCCCTTCTCTCCTGCGGGATAACCTTCTCCTTTCCCTTTTCTTGCTACTGGTCTTCTTCTACCCTTTTGTACTCATCGATACGATCCATGAGGCGACGTACACTGCGGACGGGCTTTTTGGTCAAAGACTTTCTCAAGTCGTGATCAGTAGGAAGACCTACCTTAAAGGTATTGAGTGCCACCTCATCAAAGTCACCATCTATTTCATTAAACATCTCCCAGTAACGGTTGGAATATGCTTTCAGGGTTTCCCCTTCCCTCATGGTCATGGATAGTAGCGAGTCCAATGGCCGAGGTACTCTGCTACACGTAATGAACCACGAAGCAAATGCTCTAGTAAGCTCTCCAAACGAACCTATAGACCCCGATTTAAGGTCGTTGAACCACCTCATAGCAACAGGTCCCAAGCTAGAGGGGAAAACTTTACACGTCAGGGTCTCGTTGTGAGAGTGCACCGCGATCCTTTGGTTAAAGTGACTTACGTGCTCCATTGGATTAGTCCGGCCATTGTAGATGGTGAAGGTGGGCTGGGTAAACCTCCTGGGGAGCCTCCCCTTCTCAATCCTCCGCGAGAATGGAGATTTGGAGAGTTGGTGCAATGCCCGGCTCATAGCATCGTTCCCTAAGTCCCTCGAAGGAAGTTTCTTGCACCTACGAGCTGGCTGGTCGTCCTCCTCACCAGAGGACATTGCACTGGGGGGTGAGCACGACCTTGAGCTGCAGCTACCTCCCCTAACCTCCTGCGAAGAAGGATTAGATGAGGACGGTGAAGACCTACGTCTGGCGTGGCGTAGCTTTCTCTTCAAACGATTGATCTCCTTTTGCATGGCTTTAGCACCATCCTCGTGGGTGGTGCTACCCCTACCATAAGTATGGCTAGCCCCGGGGTGTTCTGTATGGACACTTCCTTCACGATCCCTTCGACATTCAAGACGTTATAAAAGATCCTCCGGTTGTGATCCCTATGATTCTGCGTGGTGAGAACCTAAGCCTGCCATAGTATCCCTGCTCCTTTTAGACTAGATTTCCCACAGACGATGCCAATTGTAAGTGCACAATTGCACCTGGACCCAAAGACGATTACGGGCTCAGGCCCAATGAGCCTTAAACAATAAAATTTGTAGAGTGTGGGCTTGGAATCTAGGTTAGAAGTACTGAGGACTTGATAACAAGCTAAGAGCTACAAACACTTGTAAACAACAAACAACTATTACAAGTAAACCTCCCCGATGTAAGCCGAGGGCTATTTTTGTATTATTTCTCCTTCTTCTTCTAAAGATTACAAAAGATCCCCCCTCCTTTGTTCTAGGTCCCCCCTTAAATACTTCTTTTTCTGATATCTTGTCCACGTGTTGCTCCAACCCCCTAGATATTTCTTTTCTTAGTGCCTTTGAATAGTGACTAGAAGTTTCCGTTCCACTGTTCAAGGGTCACTTCCCCATTAATGCGGCCAGGGAGGTAGGTGCAGAGTCTTTAATGTGGAGGTGGCAGCCTTTGCTTTTGATATTTCTCAAATATCGGTGCCTCTAGGACATTCAATGGTTCCCCCTTTTTAACCATTAGTCTTCACGGAGTTGTGTCTTGACCTTTATAATGAAGTCCCAAGTTCTCCTGGGTCTGTCCGAGGAGAAAATCACCCTCGGATGTGTCCTCGGACCCTCGGCGTATGGGTCGACCCACGGTACTAACAAATTCCTAGCCCAAGAGCAGGTCGGCCCTCCTTGTCATAGCCTAAATGCCTATATACCTACTTGGGTCCTTTTACTCTCCACAATTTTAACGTTTGAGCCCAAACAAGATTAATCTTGGTCCTCCTCCCAAAAAGTTACAAATTGGTTCATAAAACTTCAACCAACTGCTCTGCTTTAGATTGCTTATTTGAGACTTTATGTATTGGGGTCTGGATGTTAATTTTGGTTTTCTTTCATCTTAAAAACGAGTGTTTGTGGTGCAAAATTTTTATCCAATCAAATGGCTATTAAAGTATTAAATTTTTTTTATCCAATCAAATACTGTGATAATGTCATTTTTTTTCCTTCTGTGCTGTTTGTTCATATGGTGTGGTTTTAAGAGAGTAGAAGGCATCCAACTTCAACTCCTAAGAGTATACGCATTGAAACCATCAAACACTATCTTTAAAAAAAAGAAACTTGAAGTCAACATTCCTACCCCTAGAAATCTCTGATCTGTCTAGCTACCAAAATCAAACTTCTATAACTAATAGATAGCCAAGTAAAAGTGCCAAAACAACCTCTATACGAAGGTTCCACCAATCGCTGAATAGTTAAACCTTTTAGTTAACAAAATAAAATTTGATATTTTTTAGTAAGAATCTAATATGTTTAATCTTATTATACAAGGAAAATTTTATACCCTGAATCAATCACTATTTTTATTTTTTAAGAAATAAATCAATCACCAAGTCACGTTAATATCCTATAAATAAATAAAAAGTCATTTTAATAAGGAGATCAATACCAAGCACTCAGTATTGAGAATTCCAGCACTCCTGTCAACTTTTGCTTTGAAGTTGACCCCCTTAATGACCAGGAAAAATAATGACTTTTTCTTGAATTAATATCTCTCATTTTTTTTTTTTTTTTTTGATTTGGGTAGAAACTTGAAATTTCAAATTTACCAAATTTTATAGATAATTTCTTTTCTAATTCTAATTATTTTCTCCTTTAAAATTAAAAGTACAGCGGTCAGTTTGAGTTTTTACTCAAATTTTAGAAGGTGTTATTATTATTATTTTTTCTATAGAAAAAGAAAAAAAGCAGAATACACAAGATAGTTATGCATAGGCTCTTGTGCGAATACATCCATCATCACTCGTGCATCAACAGACTGACTTCTCAGTTACACTGAAGAAGGGCATAACATTTTTACAATGCTTAGGTGGTAAGCTATTATTCATTTTTATTTAGGTCCACCATTAGCATCATATTTTTATTTATCATTAATAATTTATCACTTTGTTGTGAAAATGTTGTGTATGTAGCTTTATTGATTTGTCAAGCCTTTTATAATAGAATTCTATGATCAATAACAATAAAAATGCACCAACGGAAAGCATCAAAGCATTTAAAGCATCAAAGTTGAAGAACAATATCTCGTATCTCCCAAACCTATCATGACATTGTCAAGAAAAAACCCATATTGACTATGCACAAGTGTGCAGATTTTAATAACTTTATTTACAAATCTACTAGAGATGGGTAATAACATTGTAATGTAAGATTGGGTTTTGTCTTGAGATAGCTATAACGGGCAAAAAGTTGATAATCAGAAAAATGACTATCCTAATTCCACATCCTACTTTTCTTCATACCATTGCTTCTTTCAGCTTCAGCCAATGTGCTCCATACACCTCCCAAAGCCCTAGGCCAGAAGCAAATTGAGAACTCATCAAGCATTTTTTTACACGAGAGAAAAAAATGGATTCAAATTTCCACCTCCTAGCCCAAAAGTTTTGACAATGTCGTCACCAATTTGTGAAACCCATAAAGAACTAAATATGAGTCACAATTGTGTTTTTAAGCCTTTGTTGTTCAACAATCATCAGTTATGAAAACAAACAAACAAATAATAGCTTCGACTGTAGCACATCTTCAAAAATATGATAAAATTTCACGAACCATCACACCTAATTAAAAAGGTTTTGATTTTACCCTTTATTTTAGGAAATTTTTTTTTCTATAATTTGGAGATTCTTGTGAGCAGATCCTAGTGTTACTATGGTGTCCTGCACTATGCATATATTGTGAAATTAATGGATAGCTGTAAGACTTACTTAAGGTCTTGAGCCAACTCCCCCAAAGTCATAGATGCCATTGCCTTTCCTTTCATGCGAACGATTTCGTGGATTCTAGCTAACCTATTACAAAATTGTTTCAATTATAATGAGAATAATAATTAAAAAAAAAAACTATTTTTGTTTAAATTGATTATGAATAAATAGCAGGATGCTAGAACATCAATAACCCTAAAGGCATGATGAACAGATGCAACTAGTTTAAGTGAAGAACAAGACATACTTATCTTCTGGAGGAGCATTCATTAATGGAAAATACCTGAACAAACAAGATGCAACAGTATTAATTAGCATTATATCATATCATATTGATTATTATCAAACATGCAATTACACATGTCAAATTCAAATACATGTTAATTGGGGGTAATCACCTTCCTTTTGCTACTTCAAAAAAGAGAGAGAAAAAGTTGGCTTACTCTATGTTTGGATGGAGAGAGATGAAGGGAAGAGAGGTGGCCAATATGTACCAACTTTTACCACCATGCCCTTAAATTGGCAGTCTAAATAAAATAAGTGTCCATGATTTGATAATTAACCTAATAATAAATCATTCCAATTTTTTTTACATTAATAAATAATTTTAAGTCGTACATGCATAACAAACATATTGGGAGGGGGAATGTTTCAGGTATTTATATATAGAAAAATTGACTTTTTAATTTTTTTTTTTTAAAAAAATTTTGATAGTTACAACGAAGAGGGAATATTTGAACCTTGAAAACACGAGGATTCACCAACCAATTGAATTACATTGCTTTAATCTAATGTGCCTGTTGCTAATAAATCTTCAATTCTTATTATTTTTTATATTTTTAATTAATCAATTAATATCTAAAAAAGATTGGTGAAAACAAAAAATTTAAAAAGTGAAAAACACACTAGCACTTGCTGTTTCTCCTGGTAATCCTGATAAGTCAATCCTGCTAATTGCACTGTATACACAGCACCATAACCCATAATATACAGACGCACTACAAAACAGCATGAACATCGGAATTAGGGTTAAGGTTAGGGGAAGAAGAAGAAAAAAAAATTTATTTATACTTATACTAAAAAGTATTTTTATGATAAAAACAAACAAGAAAGAAAGAATAAATAAAACTCTAATCTTAAAATATAATAAAATTAGAGTCTCTGATGGTTGAATTGGAGGTTTAGGTTCAATTACCTTCTATATTAAAAACTAATTGATGTCTTGGTTTGATGATAAAGAACTTTTATTAGGAGCAGATGCCATAAGTTAAAACTCTCTAAAATATATATATATATATATATATATATATATATAGTGGTGGAGCCAGGAATTTGATTTAGGGGGGCAAGATTAAAACACAAAATTGAAAGAAAAAATTAATCTGAAAAATATTAATCCATATTAATAACAAAGTAAATAACCAACTATATGCTAATAAAATTCTCATACACAATCTAACATAAAATGCAAGCTTTAATTTATTTTTTCACACTTAGTTTAATTTACTCAACTATTCTTGAAGAATTTTCATATTTTGAAACCGCTATATGATTTCTTCACACTCAATAGTCTTGAATATATCTTTATCAATATATGTGATTAAGCAATCATTTATCCATTGATCTCCCATTCAATTGTGTAATCAATTTTTAGTTATATTCATTGATGAAAACTTTTTTTCAAAAGTACCTGCTGCAACTTGTAATATCAATGCTAAGGTCACTAACATTTAAAACAATGGATATAAAACATCATTTTCATTTCTACCATTATTTTAGTATAAGAGTTGTTGAAGTGTAGGTCTATTTATGTGAGAGTATTAGCACCAGTGGTGCTAAAAAACTAAAAAGTCATATTACTATTTTTAGCACCATTAATACTAAAAAGCTTGCTGCAATGGTGGATAAAAAGCCAAAAAATTTGACTGTTGAGCTATAGTGCATAGATAAAGATGTCTGTGCACTGTAGCTAAGATGGTAAAAAAAAAAAAAAAATTTTTATTAAAAGTTATATTATTTTATTGTTTTGAATACTAAAATAAAATCATTGATATTAAGTGTTTTGTAAAGTGATATGGTAAAATAGATAAAACAGTTTTTTGTGGTACCAAATTATGAAATTTTTGGCACCAAAAATATTGATGCTCTAAGAGAAGCTGCGGTGCGAATTGAAAAAAATAAAGAAGGAGAAAAGTTATTTGTCCTTTTGTGGTGTATAATATACTAATATTATATTATTACTATAGAAATTTTTGGAAGTTAGGGGCACTTGCCCCCTTGGACCCCCCCTCCCTCCGCCCCTACATATATATATATATATATATATATATATATATAAAAACATAAAATCCATACAGGCTCTTCCGACGGTCTTTGTCATAAGAGCCGCCATTATGCAATTTGGTGTTATTACATGTTACAATTATGTATATATATAATATATATATATATATATTATATATATATATATAAAAACATAAAATCCATACAGGCTCTTCCGACGGTCTTTGTCATAAGAGCCGCCATTATGCAATTTGGTGTTATTACATGTTACAATTATATATATATATGCTTGTGGTGCACTGGGCGGTGCCACCATCACGTATTTGGGCCTATTTTATTTTCTTTCTTTTGTTTTTTGGGTAAGGCCGGGCCTTATTAAAAAAATCATACACTATATTGGCTTGTTACTGAAATTTGTCAAGATCCTTCTTGTATACTTTGGTCTTGTTACTCTTGTATACTAATGGACAAACTGAAATTGGCAATCGCAGTTTGGATCAATATAATTTAAGAGTTTTTACTTGTGGCAAACTCCAAATTAAGATAGGCTGAGCGGTCGCATTTGGCTGAATTTTGGTTTAATACCAACTTTCACATTTCTACTAAGTTCACTCTCTTTGAATTACTTCCATATAGTTTGCTTCGAGAATTGAGATCGATGATGCATTTTGAACCAGTTTAGCTCAGTTAGGCTTAATTCAAATTAATATATTAAAATATGTTCCATTTACGCAAAAATCACTTAATTATATAATTTCTCTTGAATCAATGACCACAAAGATAACTTAGGCTTGATAACTTATGCACACCATTTAAGGTTTTCTTATTCTTCTTGTTAATTTTCACATTTTCCAAAAAGTTGTATCTGTAATTGGAGGTAGTAAGGATTTGAGGGATCATCTATCGTTGGCTTGGTATCAGAGGGGTTTTTTTTAGTAACCAATCTAAAATTGATTTCTACTCATTCAATAAGAACAATGAAAAGGTTAATTGTTACACAATTTATTTAAACTTTTTTCTTATGATAAAGTTTGGCTACAAACATCTACTAAAAAAATTAACATAACAATATATTTTGAAAATTTAACTGTTAAATTGTATGTTCTTTATGTTTTTAATACACGAGTCAACTTTCATGTCAATTGAATATTATTTACTATTCGATTCATAAACTTTTTTTTATGCGTAATTTTAGACTATAAAAATTTGAAATTTTAATATTTGATTAATGAAATAGTTATTGATCTTTAAACTTCTGAAAAATTTTCAAACATGGAGGATATAAGAACAAAATGTAATCCAATTGTAAATTTATCAAAATTTACGTCTAATAAGAAGATACTAACTGAATTTGTAACCACTAGTTACAATTAAGTTTGTAATCAAATTATGTCATTTTTGGTTTATAAATTTTATGTGTAAAGAGGGTGCTCCCTAATATTATATTTTGTTTGATTTTTTATTTTGATGTGCCACTTGGGCAATATTCTCTCTCTATTCTGATGTGGCAATAATAAAAAAAATACGACGTTGTTAGATGCTTATAGCGCTGTACGTACAAGATTTAGTTGGCAAAGTCAATACTTCAAATTATTAGACTAAAAGTATTTCCAATCAATACCATATCTAACATTTAACGATTTAGTTGTCATGTATTCTGATGATGCCAAAAATCGTCAGTGAGTTGCAATCTTCACATGCTCTAGACAGAACCTAAAAAACAGAAATAAAGAAGACCTTGCAGTCTGGCTGGTACCGGCCAAATATCCTTTGAAGGTTAAGTTAGAGAGAATTTCTACAACTCTAAGGTGCCAGAGCTGGGAAAATTACACGTACCTTGATTTGTGAGGATTTTGGAGTTTTTATAATAGTGTAGAGCTGACCTTCATTTTCCTGGTGGAGAATGTTTTTCCTTGTAAGGAAGTCCTGGTGGAGAATGTTTTTCTTTGTAGGGAAGATTCTCATTAATACACGTATTTTGCAGGATCTTTTCCTTGTAGAGATTCATTTGATTAGAATTAGTCGTGGGATTCAAGATATTTTTTTGCATAGATATTCGTGGACATCAAGCTAAGTCACGTTGGACCCGTCGGCCTCTTTACTTTGTTGGTCAATTGCCTCGTCCGAAAGCTTCCCGTCGGCTTTATGGAGACGCCCGTCGGGTACTGTGGAGTCGCCAGCTTCATGGTGTCATTGCTTCGGATCTTCGTCCACTTATGGGAAGTTGACAGGTCCAAAGGAACCGTCGGCTTCCTTGTGTGTCATGCCTTGAATCTTTTTAACAAGAACACCCTTATCATATTCTTTGGCTTCTATGTTTCATCCTAAGTTGTTGAAAGTTTTTGACTTTTGAATTTAGTGATATTGAGTTTCCTCACCGACACATCAAAAAAAGAAGAAGCAATTATGTGTTCCTTACAATCATTTCTTTGTTGTTTCAACATTTTGATTTAAAAAAAAAAATTTATTTTAGAATTTAGAAACTCTTGTTTACTTATGACTTATGTATTGAATGCTTTTATCGATTTCTGATCAATAAATAAATTGAAATATTTTGAACATTTCTTCACGAATACTGAATTCTTGGACATTATTCCTTTGTGATCATGTTACCTAGCCTACTTTTTTTTTTTTTGCTTTACTTTGTTCCTTGATAAATATTTTAAAGTGAACTTGTAGACTTTGATCGATGGAAGCCTGGCATTGTTGGGATTCTTCAATATAAGGGTCACGAATATAGGAAATCTAAACAAGATAATCGAACACACAAACATACAGAAATGGGAAATCTTGACCAAAACTAGATCAAGATGCTTTGTTCCTATGCTTGTAGCTTGCACCAAAAGATCCGAAGCGCAAGTAAAAAGTATTTTAAACTTTAAGGGTTAAAAGTGTAATTTAACCTTTAAAAAAATTTGTAGTATTAATAAAAAAAAGAATATAAATAAGTAATTAAGTCGAAAAGGAGAAATAAATAGAACCTAATTTAGGAGCATCTGAAAAATATGTAGTTAGAATTTGGTTAAATTTTTAACGAGGCTAGTGTGAAAGTGTGAATAATCTTAATTTTACCATCTTGTTAATTAGTTTGATTAAGCTACTTTGTGGCTAAGACTAAGCTTAAATCCCTGCATTCTTCATCAACTTAAATCACTCAAATCACCCTAACTAAGAGTTACATATGCATGATATACTGGGAGCATGAAATTCTTTACAAGGTTTAGACACACAACACTACCAAAGGATAGGATCACATGGAATGCCAAATTAAAGATAATCAGGTCGGCCAATATTGCTCCTTCATCCTCACATCTCCTTTTCCAGCTTTAGCCAAGTTTGTTCCATGGATCTCGATATCCCCAACTCCTAAAACAAACAGTTGGAAAATTGTAAACAAATATGTTACAGGAAAAAAGAGCTGGAAAATGAGGGAAAATATATAAGCATGATTTACACAAAATAAACTCACTTCCTTTCGAAGGAAAATAGCTACATATACCCAGTGTGATACATTTATTATCTTCTAGTAATAAATTTAAATTACCTTATCAATAAAGTGTGAGATTTGTAAAAAACCAAAGATGAATCTCAATACGTTTAACCGACAAGATAAGTAGATTTAACCCAAAGCATGTCGGCCAAAATTGGGAATTAACCCTGTTTGCCAAACAATATAATTAATAGGCACTGTTACAAAACTATATTTTTTTACTAACATCTTAAGTCTAAAAGACTTGATTTTGGGCTTAAAAATCGAGTTTTTAAGGGTCGATTTGCATGTTCTGATCAGGTCTAAGTTGACACTTTTTCCATGTGGCGTCCACCTGAAAATTGAGTCTTAGAGACTTGATTTATATCTGTAAAACAAAAATTTTCAAGTGTCTGGAGTTCAAAACACAGATCAACCACCACCAAATACAAGCATAGACCAGCCACTATCAACCCACAAATCGAGCATTGATCCAACAATTCAACACAAATCCAACCCCAACAACCACCTAAAATCCAGATTAAAAAGTAAAAACCCCAAAACCCACGACCCATTTGGCTTGTTGATCGGGGTTCTCTGCAAGAAAATCCAAAAACCCACGACCCTAATACTTGATGCTTAGGTCGGGTGGATAGGGTGGTTGTGGGTTGATGCTTGGGTTGCGCGGCGTGGGTCTGGTGCGGTGGTGTGGTGGTGGCGTGGTCTGGCTAGATCAGGTAGTTTGGATGGCTGTGGGTTGGCTGGATCAGGTGGATGTGGGTTGATGCTTGGGTTGCGCGGCGTGAGTCTGGCGCGGTGGTGTGGTGGTGGCATGGTTTGGCTGGATCGGGTGGTTGTGGGTTGATGCTTAGGTCGCGCGGCATGGGTCTGGCATGGTGGTGGCGTGGTCTAGCTGGATTGGGTGTCTGTGGGTTCTTTGGCTTTTGGTCAGGTCTGCATGGTGGCGTGGGGGTTTGCCGTGGTTTGATGAGAAGGTGGGGTGGAGTGGGGTGGGGTGGGGTGGGATTGGGTGGGATGGGGGGAATGGTGTACATGAGAGCTGAACATGTTCTAATTGTTTTGTAAAGGTGGGCTTGTAATAGAGTCTTAGAAACTTGATTTCCAGGTAGACACCACGTGGAAAAAATGTTAACTCAGACCTGATTAGAACATAAAAATCGACCCTCAAAGACTCGATTTTTAGGCTCAAAATAGAGTCTTTTAAGCTCGAGATATTAGTAAAAAATATAGTTTTGTAACAATGTCTACTAATTATATTGTTTGGCAAACAAGGTTAATTCCCAATTTTGGCCAAAGCATGTCTTCAAAAATCAAACCATATTTCATGGGTTACCAGTTACCACACTTGATTAGAAATCATTTGGGGGGGACTCATGTAAACCGTTCATTTCTTTAAAAAACAGATATAATCAAATTGGAAAGGTGATCTTCATATGATGCCATTATAACACAAGATTTGTTTTTAAAGTATCAATTTCTGTATGGAATTTTTCTCACAGTGGAGAGGCTAGTGTAATACCTTTTTTCATCAACAATAGAGAAGCATGTGAATGGTCTACTATGAGACTTTTAAAAATAAATACACAAACTATAGCAAAAGTAGACATATATACCTAAGTTTTGCAGCCATCTCCCTGATTGTCATAGACCTAGCTGACTCTCCTCTATCGTGAATTATGGCTTCATAGTATCTAACCTGTTTCAAAATGTTGTCATTAGTATGCAATAGCAAGGACGACCTTCTATTGATTTTGAATGGGAATAGAAAAAAGCACTGTATGGAAGCGAAGTCTTGATAGTGGAAGTCAAAAACATGAAGATCAATGACCTAAGTAACATAAGCAAATGCGAATTCCATATATGAAGTCACATCAGTATTCCTTCAGCTAGAGCACAATAAAATTGCTAAGAACATCAAGATTTTGCAAGAACATCATGATCGCTTATGATTTTAGTGATTTAAAATTAAGAACATATAGAAACCTAGAGTAGAAAATTACACTCTTGCACAATTCATCTACAAATGAAACATAGTCCTTAAGCACGTAAACAAACACAAGATGTTCTCCAATCATACTAAAGAACGCTTAGAATATAATATGCAATTAAACATTGATTCAAATTCCTAAATCGCGTTTCTAACCCAAGTCTCATATTCGACGACAAGACATTTTACAAGAAAAAAGATATAAAGAAAATAATTGGTATTGAAAAAGTGTAAAACATACTCTCTTTCGGACCGAGTCTCTAGATGGTACTCTTGCTCGTAGTCATCTTCTTGACTGTTCCAAAAATTGTTCCAATATCAGCCACGACATAACGTAATACTCCATACAATAGCTAATTATAAGAAATAATAAAGTTCTATTATGATCACGTAAAACGTAGATCAAATTTCCATCCTTGCACGATAGGAAGCTAGAGTTCTTGGTCAAGTTTTTAGATGTTCTATATGCTGCCCGCAATAATTGAACGAAAAGAGGATCAGGGTGGTTTGGCTTTCCTTCACTAGTATCATTCCCTTTAAGGATGATTTGGAGGATCACTTTTGGCTTCCTTTAACAAGTAAATTGTTAAGGTTTAAGTTATTTCTATGGTCCATACAAAATTGGCACTCTTTGGTGGTGCTATAACTCTCCATATGCTCGTCCAAGGTAGACTCTCAATGGGAATGATCGGTCACTTATCATTCCCTTTGGAGGAGCAAATAGAGGGTCTCCATTGGATGAAATGACTAAAACCTTGAGAGAAATCACATCAGTGTTTGTATAATAAAAAAAAATGACCACATGTGAATTTCTCTCATGTTTGTCATAATGGAAATATTTCTGCTCATTTGTTAGCAAAACATGCTTTACACATTGTTGATTACTGTGCTTGGATTGAAGAGAGTCCTTATTTTATTGAATAAGCTCTTCTCTATGATGTATCTATGGTTTTTTCTAATTAATAAAGTTTTTGTTTGTTATCAAAATATTTTTTTTTTTAAAAATGACCACATTTTAGTTAATTAAACTCAAAATTCACCCATATCAAACTATGCAAACTTGTGTAAAAAACTAAATATAACCCTCTCCCAATTTGATTCCCAAGACTAAAAATCAATTAATTTTAAAGTTATCATTCACAATACAAACAACAGAGGGGGAAAAAATTACCAAAAGGAATTTTCAGGGACAAAATTATAACTGAAACTTGATCATGACCTACCAGTTACTACCCAAAGGAAAGCAAGTGCAAGACCAGTTACTACGTATAACTAACTTAATAAGATTTAAAAAAATTTTAAGGTTTGATTTGAAATTAAAAAAAAAAATTATAAAGTTTAATATGTAAAACCCAATAACACTAACCACAGTTCCTTAACGTCCAAATAGACTTTTCTCCATATTGCGCAATGACCAATAAGAAGGAAACAATTACCCACTGCAAGACACTTAGACACAGGATGCGAAGCGGAATTAGGGTTAGATTAGGGTAAGAAGAAAAGGAAAAATCCAAATTTCTATACATACTAGAAGGAAGGGTTTAATTTATTAAATGATTAAAAATAACTAAAAATAACATTAAAAAAACATGTTAATTAACAGAGTAACAAAGAGCATAACAATGAAAGAAAACATTATACTTAATTTTGACCTATATTCCTAGTCAATCTGAAAATTTTCTCTTTCAGAGAAAATACTTCATTTTTAATAAGACAAAACGGTTATATCAGCTTGAAGTAAGTGATAAATGCGAGGTGAAAAATCTTCCATCTATATGGCATTGTCTGGAACAAAAAAATTCTAATTTAACCAAATTATGAGAAATTTCGTTGTTATTACTTAAAATTCCTTATTTTCAAACCTCGATTTCAAGTTCAAATCTCCTTTCTCCTTAATAACTTATTAAAATATTTTAATAAATAAAAAATATGATGAATAAACATAAATTCATACCAGTTTCCAAAGCGCTTAATATAGCCGCCATTATGCAATCTGGTATTAATTAATTCCTCGTGTTTTATATGTTTGAAGTGAGCGGTGCGACCATCACAGGGTTTATAAAGTTTATATGGGGCTCTCTCTTGGTATTTGGTAGGGCCGGGCCTTATTAGATTGGGCCATTTCTGATATGAGCCCAAACTCGGCTACTAGCAAATCTTCTCTTTTTAGCAAATCTTTGTCTTTTTTCCCAAACTATTAAAATATATGCTCCTTGATACACACGTGGTTAATAAAAAATATTTCATTAATATTTAAAAGTCACATCAACATTTCATATATATATAATTCTCATGAGAAAAAAAAAAAAAAAAACTACGTTCGTTAATTTTAAAGAAAAAAGAACCAAAAAAAAAAAAAAAAACCCTCAATCTACAAACTTTTTTTTCTTTTTGGTTTGTTGGTAACCTCAATAATTAATATATATATATAATTTTTACAACGTGACTTATTCCGTTTAATTTTTCCTTTTTGATTTTTTTTCCTTAATAGGTAGTTTTCCTCATTTAATTTATTAAATTTTCATTAGTGTTCCACATCTATTTTTATTTTTATTTTTTATGTTTTATTATTGAGCATCCTTTTGTGTGTGTATGTGTTAAACTCTTGATGTATAATATATGTACATATATTTAGAGATAGTTTCAACCCATGACGTTCGCTTCTGATGATTATTCTTTATTATCAGATCAAGACACCTACTGATATTTTGGTATAAATGAGGATTAGATTTTAAATTTCCCATTCAACAAAAAACTTTATCCGTTGAACTAATTAGAACAAAATGGAACCCACCTTTAAACTCTTGATATGATTGCTTTGTCTTAGTCTTATTTTCTTCTTTTTCAATGTTTGACATGTTTTGGTTCCATTTTTCTTTTATAATTTAGATCCTCACTTTAATACTGATGCTAGAACAATATCTCCTTTTGAGCACAAGGAAGTTTATGTGTGAGATGATTGTGAGGTACAAGAACTCCATTTTCTATTTCTTTCTTTGTCAAGTTTACTATACAAATGATATGTCAACAATATTTTCCTACTTGCTTCAACACTCTTGGATGGAGTTTATAAATTCTTAGAAGGTTGGTCCCTTCTATGGTCCCGATGGATTCTATGTTGACGAAAAGTTAGAGTACACCTCATTGGATCAATATAGTGTTTTGTTCTTGAGAGAAACAGTATATACATTGAACACTATCATATGTGTTCGCTATGTTGCTATCTTATTTCTTTCGGTAGAATTTCAACAAAAATGTAAATTTAAGACTAAATTGAAGGTTTTGAAAAATATGGAAGATTGATCGAAACTAGCTATAATAACTTTAGCTTCCAGCAATGATGGAACTACTCAAGGGCTGAGGGGGGCCATCCCCCCAACCTTTGAAAAAAAAAAAAGCTAATATGTATATTAAAAAAAAGAATTTTAATTCTGGTTCTGAAATTTATATACTTGGTCTCCCTCCCCAAAATTTTTTACAAATTTTTAAAAGAAATCAAACAAATAAATAAGAAGAAAAATCTATATATATATATATAAAACATTTACCAAATTTCTTTCTCTTACTTGAGAGCTCTATGCCCCTTTCAAATGACTGCACCCTCATAGCCATAGAGATGACTCCTATGCCATTTACTGATCGCTCCATCCACACATCAATTAGACCTTGAAAATATTAGGACATGCTAATTGACTTACAAAACTTTTAATTATAAAATCCTATTATTGATTTTTTTCAAAAGGAAAAATATAAATAATAATTAATAAATCAATGCTAATAGTGCAACGTTCAATCTATAGTATTGATATTCCAATTTTTTAAAATCTTTGAACAAAAAACTTTGGCCCCTCTAAATTTGAATCCAAGTTCTGTCCTTGGCTTCCAGTGCATCACTAGACTACACCCAATGTAGACTTCCCTTTTTTTCCCCCTTCATGATGAATCATTAACACAATGCATAAGGTAAATTGTTTTTTCAATATGACTTAAATAATGAATTACATCTTTAAATAATCTTGTCAACTAACTTTGAAAGTCTTTTTTCGTTGCTATATTTGCATGTTACTTTGGTCTTTAAATTTAGTTTTATCCATATATTTTTGGCATGCAGTCCCATCAGGTACATGTACAATCTGCGTTTTTATATTTGGTAGGTATTGGTTGAAGCAGCTACATTAAGAAGAACACTAGTGACTTAATATGGTGCAGTGGGTTACCTATTTGATCTTAGCAGATTGTATAAGTATTGAAGTAGTATTTAAGAAGAAAAATGGGGCTTTCAGTTGTGCATCTTAATCTCCAATTCTTATACCGAATTTAATTTCATGTGTTTTGATACTTGACTCAAATCGTATGTCTCATTTGCACATGATTGAGCTTCTGTAGTTTCAATTATTCTTAGAAAAAAGAGAATACGTGCTGCTTTAGGAGGTAACTAAGGAATGTTGTGACCTTATGGCTACAAAATGTTGCAATATTGCTAATCTTACAACTCGAACCCTTCCCCCTCACCATACTCCCAAATATTTTGTGCATGGAAATGTGTCAATTAAGTTACAAGGCAATTGGCTAAATATTTTTGTTCTCACCCCACTGAAAAAACTATAGATCTTTTTCTTTAAGTTCTATATTGCAAAACCTCTGCTACAAAAGATTTATAGATAAACCTCTACTTCCTATAGTAATGCCAGCAGGCACATTAGCATTTTATCTATAATCATGCAACATGCTATTTCAATGCTGTGCAACTCAAGGAATTTCAAACCAAAATTTTTTAAAGAAAAAATCAAACTGACTAAAAAAATGAAGAGGAATGAGAAATCAAGACAGAGGCAGATGCAAGTAGTTTAAGTGAAGAACAATACATACTTTTCTTTTGCAGTGGCATTCTGTAATGGAAATAACCTGAATGACCAAGATGCAACAATATTAATTAGCATTATATATCATATCGATAATTATCAAACATGCAATTACACTGTTGAATTCAAACAAATGTTAATAGGGATGATTATTAATCACCTTCTTTTTGCTACTTGAAGTTAGCCTTTAACCTATGTTTGGGTTGTGAGAGATGGAGGGAAGAGATATGGTGGCCAATATGTACTAACTTTTACTAGTCCAGATAATTAGATAAAATATAGAAAATGAAAATTATTATTATTATTATTAATAATAATGATATAGGAGAATTTCATTCGTTGTTTAATCAAACTCTTATGGACAACTGACTCACTGTTATCGTAGGACTTTTTCCTTGATGGGCTAAGCCGTTAATAGGCATTATTATTATTATTATTTTGATAATTACTACAGGAGATGAAAAATTAAAAGTACTAACCATTTAAACTATAAGGCTTTAATCTTTTGTGCCCCATTGCTAATGAATTCTAGTGACATAATAATGATGCATAATTGCTAATAAATCATCAATTTGAAAATAAAAATAAAAAGTGAAAAAGGAAATAGCCCTTGCCGTTTATCCCTGTATTCCCTATAGGTCGATATCGCTAAACCCACAGTATACTGAGCACCTAAAGCAATAAAGATTATACGGACTACAAAACAAACAAGAAAATCGGAATTAGAGTTAAGGGAAGAATTAAACCCCTAATCTAAAATAATCAATAAACATAAACATAAAATCCATACAGGCTCTCGCAAAGTTCTTAGGTGCAGGAGCCGCCATTATGCATGCAATTTGGAGTGATCGACCCAAGGAGAGGAGTGTTACTATTATTATATACTTGCTTGGGGTGCACTCGGCTGTGCGACCATCATATATTTGGGCTTTTTTTTTTTTTGGGTATGGCCGGGCCTTATTAACAAAGTCATACATTTTTTTTTCCTTAATAAAAAATCAATTCCATAGTTACTATGCAAGGGGATTTTTTTTTTTTTTTTGAGAGAGAATTTCAACCTGTAACTCATACTCTAGATGATATGGAACTTTTGAATATTGGTTGTAATAGACATCTCAAGGAATAAGACTACTTGTTTGAGAAAGAGGGAGATAAAAATCATATTATAGTATACCATACGATAAAAATTGAACCTAAAAGTCCTGATTGCATTAAGTGATTATCATATTTAATTGTCAAATAGTTTTTTAGATAGAAATAACAACTTAATTGTTCTTGTCAACTTTTTCTCTACTTCCTTTTCATTCTTTAGATAGATACAAAAATTTAGTTGATTATATATATATATATATATATATATAGATATATATATATATATATATATTTTTTTTTTTTCTCTTCAGTTATCATATACTATATAATAAACACAAATCCCTTGCTAAAAAAGAAAAAATATTTGACTATTAAAAAAAATAAAATGATAATGGATACAACTAATTATCTCTAAAGACTCTTTTCTAATCTTTTTCTCAAAATGGATCTTAAAAAAAGAAAAAGAAAAAAAAGCATGTATGGAAAACACGTTCACGCAATGTGGCAATCTAGAAGGAAAACAATGCTCAAACTTTTTTTGTCAAATCTGCATACCAGGTAGCTTGTAGAATGAAGGATCAGTCACGGATTGAACATTCTTCAGAAAGCTCAAACCGATCCATTTGGAGAAGAATTTATGTGGCGTTTGGTACGGGGTAATGTTTTAGGATTCCTAGGAATGTTTAAAAATTCCCATGTTTGGTTGCAAATCACGCTAAGGAATCAGATGCCAGAGGAATCTGGATTCCCCTCTCAGTGGGAATGTGGATTCCTTTTAAAACAGGTGGGAATCCAGATTCCCAAGCTTAAAGAAAACTGTATTTTTTATAGATTGACAATTTTAACCATTTTTCATTATCATTTAATCAATTAAGATAAAATATAAAACAAATTATTATAGATTAAACTATTTTAAAATTATTATTAAGAATAAAATCATTTGAGAATTTAAATAGTTATTTTTGTATTATACCTGTCATTTTGAAATGTTAGACTATAATTTTAATGAATTTTTCATAATTAATTGTTTATATTTGGTTTTTCATTATTTATTTAGAGGAAGATTTTTTTTTAAGGACTTGGTAGTTCACATTCAAATCTAAGGATAAAATAGGAAAAATATATAATTCATTTAAGATTCATGAGAATAAACTAAACATTATCATCTCACATTTCTAGGAATCTTAAGATATTCCCAATGAAACCAAACATAGGAATAGTTACGTTCTTAGGAATGTGATTCCTAGGAATTTAGATGCCAAGAGTAATGTAGATTCCCACGTACCAAACGCCACATTAGTCTTTAAAGTTTAAATGTTCCCCCTAAGGTCTGCACCTTTGTTTGGCGAGCATGTTCAAATATCTTCCCTACTAGAGATAATTTACACCGGTGTAAGATAAAAGTTGAACTAAGGTGTGATTTTTGCTGCCAGCGACCCAAATATGTAGGACACATGCTGTGGGAATGCCCTTTTGCAAGGAATGTATGGGCTCAATGCCGAGGGAAATATCCAAAAAATGTTCCATTGATGTCCAAGACTTCTTTATGTTGTTTTGGCTGATGGTGGACAAACTTTCTCAACCTGAGATGGAACAATGGGCTGTGACATCGTGGGCAATATGGAATGCTCTAAATAAATTCTATTTTGAGAGAATTCAAACACATCCTTAATCCATCCTAGATGGGCCTCTTGGATTCTTGGATGAGTACCAGAGGCTAGTGGCAGCACAGAGGACTTCTATATAGCACTAATGTTTGGTTTTGCTCATTTTATCTGTACTGGTGTTTACTCTAGTAATTTTTGTAATTTAGCTTTTGCTCAGAGCTTAACTTTGTACACTTTTCTTTTCTTCAGTATAATTTCTATCTTTTACCTCAAAAAAAAAAAAAAAAAGTGTATGTGAAAATGGGTTAATAAAAAACTGTAGCCCTTTAGTTAGAATTTGGTTAAATTTTTTAAAAGACTAGTGTAAATACCCTTAATTTTACCATCTTAATTAGTTTGATCGAGCTACTTTGTGGCCAAGATTAAGTTTAAATCCCTACATTCTTCATCAGCTTGAAGGTCCATTTGGATATAGCTAATTTTGCTGAAAATTGAAAACATTATTGCAAAATAATTTTTAAATGGGTGAATAGTATCGTGGGACTTATTTTTAATATTTTTTTCTAAATAAAGTAGTTGTGGGTCCTGTGAACAATGCATGAATACTACATGAACAGTGCGTGAACAATTACTTTGTCTCCTAAAGCTGAAATGCGTGCAGCAGAAGGAAAAAAAAATGCTGAAAATGTAGATGCAGGTTCATCCAGATCCAAACACATACTAAATCACTCAAATCACCTTGACTAATAAGGGTTATATATGAATAATAATTGGGAGCACAAACTTCTTTACAAGGCTTAGGCACACAACCCTACCACAGGATAGGATCACACGACCTGCCAAGATTTTAGATCATCTAGGCAGCCTTGTTTTTTTGGTAGAATTTAAAAAAAGAAAAAAAAAACAGTTGAATGAAAGAGAATTATGTCTCCATGTTGCTACGTTGATCTGAATTTGTTATATGGATCTACCTGAAATTTGGTCCATGGATCTCTATTTAGAAACCTGAGACAAGCAAGTTGGAAGATCAAAAATAAATATGTTACAAGTAAAAATAGGAAAAGAAGGGAAAATTTATAAGCACAATTTATACCAAATAAACCCACTCCCTTGTGTGGGAAAATAGCTACATATATATGCCCAGTGTGTTCCCAAAAACCTATAATGCAAAATTTTATTTTCTGGTGAAGAATTTAAATTGCTTCATCAATAAAGTTTGAGACCTATAAAGAACCACACATTGATCTCAGTCTGTTTAACCAAATCTTCAAAAATCAAACCAAATTTCATGGGTTATCACACTAATCACAAATCATATGAGTGGTCTTTGTCTTTTTGGTGGGGGAAGGGGGAGACTCTTGTAAACCACTCTATTCTTTAAAAATAAGATCTAATCAAACTGGAAAGGTGATATTCATATGATGCCATTATAACACTAGTTTTTTTCAAGAATCTCCATAACCTATTTGAACCAAACAAAAAATACCTTCTATTATCAGTGATAGAGAAGCATGCGAATGGTCTATTATGAGTTTTTTTTTATTATTTAAAAAATATAATCCACAAACTATAACAAAAGTAGACATACCTAAGTTCCTCAGTCATCTCCCTGATTGTCATAGACGTAGCTGACTCTCCTTTCTCGCAAATTTCGCTTTCAGTATATTCTAGCGTGTTCCAAAAATGTTGTCATTAGCATGCAATAGTAAGGACCATTTATTTACTTTGAACATCTACCAAGAAAACAGAAATTAACACCATATGGATCAGGAGTGAAGTTTTGACAACGGAAGTCAAAAACATGAAGATCAATAATCTAAGAAACATAAGCAGATCGATGTGAATTCCATATATGAAGCCATATGATCAGTATGGTTTCAGCTAGAGCACAATAACATTGCTAAGAACATCATAATTTGGATTTTGGCATGAACACATCGATCATAATTACTTATGATTTCAGAGTAACCCATGTTAGAAATACTGAATTGAATAGTATTGTATTTCTCACTAAAAGAATATACATGAGTGCCTTTATATAGGAGGCATATGAGTGCAGTACAAGTAAATATGAGTGTAGTACAAGTAAGAGTGCTATACAAGTAAGAGTGCTAAACAAGTAACTAGTTGGGCCTAAAGCCCACAACACTATATATGTTAACAGCCCCCCTCAAACTTAAGGTGGATGTGAGACCAACTTGAGATTCTCAACCAAAGTACAAAGGCGTCCCTTAGGATGTGACTTGGTGAAGATATCTGCAAGTTGATCTATAGAGGAGACTGAGATTAGCTTGAGAGCACCATGGACAAGATGATAACAGATAAAATGACAATCGATCTCGATGTGTTTAGTCCGTTCATGGAAGACATCATTGTGAGCAATATGAATGGCACTTTGTTGTCACAATAAAGAGGAGTAGCAGAGGATGTCGACACACCTAAGTCTTTGAGAAGCCATCGTAGCCAAAGAAGCTCAGATGTGGTATCAGCAAGGGCACGATATTCTGCTTCAGTACTAAAACGGGCCACATGAGTTTGTTTCTTGCTTCGCCAAGAAATCAGAGAAGAACCAAGAAGAAAGCAATAACCAGTGGTGGACCTGCGATCAGTGGGATCTCCTGCCCAATCAGCATCAGAAAATGCACGGAGAACAAGAGGAGACCGAGCAGAGTAGAAAAGAGCATGGAAGAGAGTTCCCTTTAGGTACCGAAGAATGCGCAGAACAACAGCATAATGAGTCGATCGTGGAGTAAACAGATATTGGCTCACCTGGTGAACACATAGGAAATGTCTGGACGAGTAACAGTGAGATAAACTAGGCTGCCAACTAAGCGTCTGTAAAGAGAGGGCTTAGACAATGGTTTCCCTTCTAAGGGAGTCAGATGCGCATTAAGCTCGACTGGAGTGTCAACAGTCTTGCTATCAGTGAGTCCAGCTCTAGACAAGAGTTCAAAGGCATACTTGGCTTGAGTAATGTAAAGTCCATCTGTAGAATGAGTGATTTCAAGACCCACGAAGTAGCTGAGATGTCCAAGATCTTTCATCTAAAACTGCTGACTGAGAAAATCTTTGAGTTCTTGAATGCCACTAAGGTCATCACCAGTTATGATCATATCATCCACATACAGGAGAAAAAATAGTGCCTTTGTCAGTGCGACGAAGAAATAAGGCAGAATCATAATGACTGGCCATGTAACCCAAACGAGAGATGGTAGAGCTGAACTTGGCAAACCAAGCACGTGGAGCTTGTTTAAGGCCATAAAGTGCACGTCGAAAGTGACAAACCTTGTTTGATTCAACAGAGAGACCAGGAGGAGGTTGCATATAAACTTCTTCACTCAAATCCCTATTAAGGAATGCATTTTTGACATCCATTTGGAAAAGATCCATTTACTGGCAGCAGCAACAGCTAAGAGGGCACGAACAGATGAGATACGAGCAACCGGAGCAAAGGTCTCTTCATAATCAATCCCATACTCCTATGTAAAACCTTTGCAACAAGACGAGCTTTGTAGCGCTCAATGGACCCATCAGAACGAGTCTTAATCTTGTAGACCCACTTACAACTAACCACAGATTTCCCAGGAGGGAGAGTGACCAAGTCCCAAGTATGGTTTTTAGATAATGCATTAAGTTCCTCTTTCATTGCAATCTGCCATAAAGGGTCAGTGGAAGCCTCACGATAGGTGTGAGGCTCGTGCAATGTAGCAAGGGCAGTGTAACAATGATAGTCAAGTAAATGTGTAAGAATAGACCTTACCCGAGTTGAGTGACGAGGTGGATGTCTTGTACATGATCTTCAGGCGGAGCAGGAGCAGGGGAACCAGGATCAAGGTTGGGTAGCTCGTCTTCGACTTGTTCATCTTCCACCTGTTCATTAAAAGGGAACTACGAAAGGGATCAAGGATTTCTGGTGGTTGGACAGAGAAGTTAATAGGAGAATCAGGAGCATACAGGAGGATCAGGATCAGCTATAGGAGGGTCAGGAGCAGCTACAGAAGGAATTTGCGTCTCATCTGGAAATAGATCTAAGACAGAAGAGGAAGATAAAGAAGCACGGAAGTGAGAGAGCTCGACAAAGAGGCGATGTTTCCAAAAGACAACATTGCGGGAGACACGAAGACGATGAGAAATAGGATCATAACACCGATACCCCTTTGAGTTTCGCCATAACCAAGAAAACAACAAAGTCTTGACCTAGGCTCAAGTTTGTTATGCTCATGTGGCTGAAGAAGAACGAAACAAGTAGAGCCGAATGAGCGTAGGTGGTGATAGTCTGGAGGTGACCCAAATAGGCGCTCATATGGAGTTTGATTTTGGATGATAGGACTGAGAATGCGATTAATAGTATGAACAGCATGAAGAGCAGCTTCGCCCCAAAAAGGAGCAGGAACTTTGGCAGAGAGAAGAAGAGCACGAACAGTGTCAAGAATATGACGAAGTTTTCATTCGACTCTACCATTTTGCTGAGAGGTACCTGGACAAGTTAGTTGATGAACAGTGCCATAGGAATGCAAAACAGCTTGGAAAGCATATTGAGTGTACTCAAGAGCATTATCAGATCAAAAAAATTTGATACGTTAGAAAATTGAGTTTCAACCATTTTTGCAAAATTAGAATACACTTGCAATAATTCAGAACGATGTTTCATATTAAAGATCCAGCTATAGCGAGAGTAATCATCAACAGAGACAACAAAATATCGAGATCCACCAATACTAGAGACAGAGGAAGTCCCCAAACATCAGAATGAATAAGGTCAAAGATATCAGTGGATATAGATTCATTAGAATTGAAAGGCAAAGCTGGTTGTTTTCCTAATTGACATGAAACACAATCAAAATTTTCTGTAGACACTGAACCTAGCAAACCTCTAGAAGCCAATTGTTGTACACGAGAAGAAGATGCGTGACCAAGTCGAGCATGCCAAAGAGCAAGAGAAGGAATAGAGGAAACTGCAGTAGCTGTGGCAATAGAAACAGGAGCAACAAGTGGAAGACGAAGGTTGTCCACGGGAAACATACGCCCAACTCTGGGACCGTCCCTAGCTCCTGTCCCGTCCTTGGATCCTGCACAATACACCTAGAATAATCAAATATGATTCGATAACCCAACTCAGCTAATTGTCCCACAGAAAACAAATTGAAAGAAAGGTCAGGAACATTAAAGACCCCAGAAACGGAGAAGTTGGAGGTTGAAACAGAATCTATATTATGACTAGACATTGTGGAACCATTTGCTGTGCGAATAGTAAGAGGATGTGGTGCAGGTTTAAGTTCAGAAAATAAGGACGAGTGAGGTGTCATGTGATTGCAACAAGCAGAATCCATAAGCCAAGAGGAAGGAGACATACCGAACAAAGCTGAGAGAGAAGAGGAATAAGATGCATTACTAACCATACGAATGACATTGGCGATGATGTTTCTAAGGTCATCTGTGGTCATGGTGAAAGTGCGACCTGAAGACTCAGACTGTGCAAAGACGGGAGCCATTGGTTAGACACTCTCAATGTCAGCAATAGTGGCAGAAGAACCTGAAACAGTTGATTTATTGCGCTGAAAGCAAGTCTCAATATTATGGCCAAAACGTTGCAAAAATTGCAAAAGCGTTTACTAGATTGTCTGCGATGATTGTTGCAAAAGGAAGAAGACCTGTCCTTATTCTTCATTTAGAAGCAAAATATGCAAAAATAGATTGCAAAAATGAAATCTAAGCGAAAAAATTGAGGAAGGAGAACCTGGCCCGAAAAAGTCAACTCCAGAAAAGTCAACGGTCAAAGTCAACGGTCAGATGACGTCAGCAGTGCGCTGGAAGGTGACATCAGCGATGACGTGGCAGACTGACGTGGCAGATGACGTGGCTAGGGCTGACATCAGCAGGACGAATCTGGCGCATGGCAGCGCGTGACGGCGTGTGGCAGCGCGTGGTGGCTCAGTTCGGCGCGTGGAGGCACGTGGGCGCGTGACCTTCAGGGCAGAACCTTTGGGCAGCGCGTGAGGGCGCGTGGAGACTCTGATGACTGTAAGGTTTTCACGAGCAGGCAGATTGGAGCAAGACGATCTTCGTGATACCTTTAGAAAATTTTTCGGAGCAATATTCACGGCGGTGCCGAAAAAAGGCAGTGGTCTTTGCAGTGTTTAAACTCCCCAACGGCGGCTGCTACAGGTCTAGAACCTGAGGACGATGTCTGGAAGACTCGAAGGTTCAACGGCGAAAGATTGTGGCAGTTGTTGTGACAGTGGAAGCAATATGAAGAATGGAGTTACACCAATAAAGACAAGACTGCGAAGAAAAGGTCAGAGCAATGGCTCTGATACCATGTTAGAAATACTGAATTGAATAGTATTGTATTCTCACTAAAAGAATATACACGAGTGCCTTTATATAGGAGACATATGAGTGCAGTACAAGTAAATATGAGTGTAGTACAAGTAAGAGTGCTATACAAGTAAGAGTGCTAAACAAGTAAACTAGTTGGGCCTAAAGCCCACAACCCATTTGACCCACTATGTCAAACAACTACTGCCTTATTTACAATTCCATTCTTTGTTGATGGAGTTGGGGTAGGCTACAGTACCCACTCGAAGACTCTTGATGGGTTCTGCAAATTAAGTACATGTGATTATTAGGGATGAAGCGGCAATAAAATAGAGCATAATAAGATAGAAACGCAAATCCACAGGAATTTTGCTTTTATTATTATTATTATTTTTTTTTTTGCTAAAATTTTATTATGGAGAAATGGTGATTCATTTTGTTGGAAGCTATATTCCATGCTTTCAAATCTTGGACTATGCTTGCCTATTAATATGAGACAGGTCATATTAATAAAAAGAATGTGGATTGTGGAAGAGATTTTTTAAGTTAACAACGAGAATGAAGTTGCTATATATATAGTGGATGTTCCGGCTATCTATATTTAGCAAAAGGCCATTCTTGTGACAAAACTTTGCTTAATTGCTATTGGAATGTTGGTAACTTTTTTTTGTAACTTTACTGCAACTTTTTTTTAATTATATTTTTTATTTTATAGATATGATAAGATTTAAACTTGTGGCATCCTATATGATAGTTGTCATTTATTATCATATCAAGACACCAATTAGTTTATAAGTTAACAAGATTCTAACTTATGTCCCTTATTTGATAACAAAAAACTTTACCAATTAAGTTAATTAGAACCTAATTATACTCTTTCAAACCAATTCGACTAAAACTAAGAATAAAAAAAACACACACACACACATAAAGAGAGAGAGAGAGAGAGGTGCAAAACATACTCTTCTGCAGCCTTCATTTCCCTGTTCCAAAAATTGTTCCAATATTTGGGGGTGATATAATATACTAGCCAATTAAGAATAAGAAATAAGAGATAAGAAATTTTAATAATGATCACATATAATGTAGATCGAAATTCCATAAGTATACAAACATCATTCCAAGACAAATAGAAAGGTATAGAGCCACCACAACATCATCACTCTTAATACACTTACCAAGCAAACTTGTGCATATAATACATAAATAAATATTGAAAATTTTCCATTTGTAGTTGGAACCTTAAGTGTAAACCATTCACAAAAGGATTCGGATTAGGACTCGTTGGAATTGTAACATGTGTCATCATGTGACCGGGTCTAGTGCACTGGAAGCACTAAACCCAAACCTCCCCCTTCACAAAATATATTAATTCCCATGAATTTCATTTAAAAGCATTGAATTTATTAATTCCCATGAATTTCAGTTAAAAGCTTAGATACCCATGGCAAAAACCCAGCTCTTTAGCACCCAACTGGTGCACCGTTGGTCCTATCGCCACCACCTCTCTCTGTTCACTGCAAAACCTAATCTTCCCAAACCCACCTTCGTTGATCTCCCATACACCTTGAGGAAACCCACATCCATTCAACTCCTCAACCATCACAAAACCCAATCTCCAAAATCGGGGAGAGAGAGAGAGAGAGAGAGAGAGAGAGAGAGAGAGAGAGAGAGAGACGCCTCTCTCTCTCGCTCTCTTTGTTTTTTTGTTTTTTTTTTTTTTGGGCTGGAATGTAAGATTTTGTTTATTATATATATGTTTCAGGGTTGTGAAAACGTGGGGAGGTAATAGAAAATGTGTTTTCAAGAGCATTTTCAAGAACAAAAAAAAAAAAAATTGAAAATATTTTCTAGAATATTTTCAAGAACATAATCAAACCCATAAAAATAATTTATAACTGGAAAAAAAATCAGGTGAAAATAAACGCAGCAGGCATTTAGTGGGGGAAAATAATGTGATTGTGGAAGCAATCTTTAAAGTTTAACACAAATTAAAGAATGAAGTTGCTATAGTGGATATTTTGGCTATCTATATTTAGAAAATGGATATTTAATTGGACTATATGTACACCCTGGTGTACCTGGATTATTGATTAACAAAATTCCATTATTTATCAAAAAAATATATTGCGGTTCACAAAATCTAAATGATTTAAAATTTATTTCTAGCAATTGTCTCCATAGTATTCTATGGAATCTGCAAAATTTATGATACTTTTCATTCTGGGGATCAATTAACATATATTAATTGGGGCCAGGTAGTGCCTAAGTTATAGATTGTTCTTATTTATTTTCAAATCTGACATTCTGACTCTCATTTTTCCCCTTTTTGAAAGTAAAATTTGTCCGTCAACTTATAGCAAGTCTTAATGTATTATCATCAAGGTTCATATAATATATATATATATATATATATATATATATATATATATATATATATATATATCTTAAAATATTATCATCAATGTTCATATATTCCTCAAAAAAAAAAAAAAAAATTCATATATTTAGAGAGATATCCATTCTTCTCTTAGCGGTCAAGCTTAAGAAGTTCTTAAATTGCATTACAGAGGAATATTTCAAAGGATACATTTTTGTAGGGACCACTTACAATTTGTAATAAAGGATCTTTCGGATAAGGGAAAAAATATCTCAAAAACAGTAGTAAAAATATATCACTTCATTTGTACGTAAATGAATTATTCAGACGAGCATTTCAATGGAAGCATAAAGAAAATTTCTGGCAAGACACCCCAATTACTAGTTTACTCAAAGTTTTATTTTATAAATATACTAGGGTTTTAACCAATAACATCCACTTTATGATAATTGTTTTTTTATCATTAGATTAAGATATCAATTAATTTTTGTGTAAACAATTCTAACCCAAGTTCCATTTTCAACAACAAGACACCTTACAAGAAAAACAAATATAAAGAAAATAACAGGTATAAAGGAAGCGTAAAACATACTCTATTTCAAACTCAGTTTTCAGACGGCTGTCTTGCGTGTTACAATATCAAGGAGTGATTTAACACAATACACCATAAACAAACTAATTAAGAATTATAAATAAGAAAATTTTATGATGATCACATAAAATGTAGGTCAAATTTACATAAACATATAAACATCATTCCAAAACAAACCAAACAATTTTTATATAAAGTCAAGATTATTTGTAATTCGATCAATATGTAGGGTTTCTTATGCCAGTCATAATTAGATTTTAATAATACTTTATAAACAAAGTATTTTACTGCTATGAAGTTATTTTGATGAATAAAATTTCTGTTGATATTTTCTCTATGGTCTAGTGTTGATTCTAGTCAACCTACATGTTGACTCCTAGCTGTATTCTTTCACTTGGTGCTTACTCCAAACAAGTATAGGTAATGAATCCTAGGTTCTATATCTTTTTTTTTAGTTTGTTCTTTAGTTTTGTTGTTGCAATGTAATGGTTTGCCTGCGTCAAATTAGATATCAGAGCAAAATCTAGGATCGTTTTGAAGCCTCTGCCATTGCGTTTTCTACCCATTGGAAAGTTGTTCCTGCCAAGCCTACCGCCTCATGGTCACCACAAACCCACCCATCAAGATCATCAACCAATTCATTATTCACCAAATATCTTATAGTAACCTCTTGAGAATGTTAAATGACTTGAGCTCCCAGACCGCATATAAAGATTTTATTAACAAAAGTCCTCAACCTCATCACCATGGTTCACAACTTCACATTCCTCTCAAAAGTGCATAAATTCCTTTACAAAATTCTCTACAACAAACCCAACCAACCAATGCAACAACAAAAAATCTTGATGAGACAAGTACTATATTTGAAAGAAATCTCAATGCCATGTTAACTTCTCTCATTCCTAAAAAGCCAAGGGCTGTGGACAATAAGGTTTTATAACAACTGGTCTAATCCTTTCTAAGAGTGCAATAATTAAAAAAAGATCTCCCCAATAGTGTCACATATTAATTAAAAATAGATGAGCCTCTCCCAACTTGATTCCCAAGTTATCATTCACAATACAAACAATATAAAAAAGGAAAAAAAAAAAAAAAAACTACCAAAAGGAATTTTCAGGGACAGGGACACAATTATAAGTATTATAACTAAAACTCGAGCATGAAGCAAGTAAGCAACTCTAACCAGTTGTTGGGTCTATGTTCTTCACTGCAGTGGGAATAGAATTCCTAGACTTACCGCTACCAGTTACTCTATGTTTTAAAAATCGGATCGGACGGTTCAACCGATTTAACCTGAAACCGGACACTGATTCGGTCCGATTATGACTAAAAATTAAAAAAAAAATTAAAAACCGAAATTAACTGAGAACCGGCCGATTAACTGTAAAAACCGAAAAATCAGTATGGTTGAACCGGTTTTGTAATATACACTGAAATATGCATTTTGTAGCAAAAAGACAAAAAAATAAAGCATTTTTTTCTCAAATACACCATGAAAAACTATAAGAATGATCATCCAAGACCGTGGAAATGCAAATACTACAAGAAAAGAGAGAGAGAGAGAGAAAGATAGGTGAGGTAAAGAACTAAAAATTGAAATGTGATACTTGATTATTTTTTAGTTGGATCGTGGATAACCTTAGCAGCTTCAACTTATTGAAATTTTTTTATTTTGAAATTTGCAGCAAACTTGAGAAACATGAGACTCTGAGAGTTTGAGAGACTTCAAGAGCACGTTTAAAACTAAAAGAGATAAGAAAGGAAAAATGAGAGTTTGAAAAAAGAGGGATAGGCAGAGTATTAGTGAGTGTTTCTTTTTTCTTTTTCAATGTCTTGTCTTCACCTCCTAGAGCCATGTAGAGCTTACTTTTAAATTACTGGAACGTGTGTGCGGCTATGAGAATGTGAAAAGCATGGGAATGTGTGTGTGGCTGGCTATGAGAAACGTATGGTACATGAATTGATGAGATAGCTGAAGAAGCAAAGTGACTTTAAAGGACAACTCATTTAATGCAAGGGAAGGGTAAAAAAAAGAAAAGAAGAAGGCCATGCCAATACTCAGTAAATATATAAGTATTAAATATATAATAATAAATATATATTATATATTTTTAATTTGATTTTTAACCGTCATAAACTTTTATATAAAGGTAATGGGTTTTGTTATTTTTATTTTGTAAATTTAATACGTGAAAACTAAACTTATATTATTTTTTTAAAAATTATATATATTTTGAACTTGAATATTCTTAGTTAAAAACTTAAAAAATATATTTTTTATTTTAAATTAATAATTAAATTATTTATGACATCACCGGTTCGATCATTGGTCAAATTTCGGTTCGACCAGAAAACCGATAATCAGTCCCTTTTTCGGTTCTTTTACCGTACCGGTTTTTAAAACCATGCAGTTACTACCTAAATTACTCAATAAGATTTTTTTTTTATAAAAAAAAAAATGAAGGTTTGATTTGAAATTAACAAAATTATAAATGAAGATTTTTTGGTGGCTAAGGCCAGGCCTTATTAGATCGGACCATCTCTGATAGCCCAAACTCCATAGCTACGATAATTCTTGAGGTTTTGTTTGGTTTAACCTTTTCCCATATATCTCATAGTAATAACATAATTCATTCACTGAAACTCAGTCATGCTTTGAATTCTCATGAACAAAAGAGAAGCTCACCATTCTCATTTTCATTACATTACAGAACCCAACATTTGTTTAATTCTTTTCTTTTGGATGAAACGCTAGAAGCATCTAGCAAATCTTATTGTGATACATAGAATAAATCATAATTATAATAATCAAGGGCTTGTTATAATAAAAAAAATTTAATAGTGCTTCCAATTATTGCAAATGAGTAAATATATACTAGACTCATTTGTTAGGATTAGTGCCCTAAAATCCTATTGTACAATGCTATGTATGATATTATGTATGACAGTATGTTATAAATAATGAAATTGTTTTACTATCTAAACTAATGTTGACATGAATATCTGGACATTATCATATAGTCCTTGAGATGCATAGTATGTGATTTATGTTATTTAGTTACAGAAGATATAAATTATAAGTTCTTTGTAAACTCAAAATCTTACTTCATAGTCGGTGATGAAATTGACATTTCATCTGTAAAGACTATAACGTGTCAACTAAGATGGTTTTTCTTGATCATGGAAGTGGAGATTTCTAGTTGATATGTTGATGTGTTGATGTGTTTTAAGGTATAAGACATATTGAACTGGACCGCTGTGAGATTAATTATTCTATTAATAACTGTAAATTGAATAATAAATCTCATGACTTTAATTTACATAAACTCTCAATCTTGAGAAAATAGTAAACTCAATCATGAAATGTAGGTTGTTTTGATATATCAGAAGTGAGATTTAATTCAACAGTAAAAAATCTCAGTATGTTGAGGAGCCACACTTATTGCTAAAGGAACACATATTCTCAAGATGAAATTCATAGTCTCTTTGTAGAGATATAAAATATTCTCTTAAGATAAGTTTAATGAGTTTGGTTATTCATAGTGTTAGGCCTGACCACTTTAGTAAAGAGTTACTTAAGTTTATATTTTATGAAATTTGATTTCATAAATATATATGAATACTTAAAGGATTAAACCGAGTATTCAAGGATCAAGAGGTAGTAATTTTCAAAGTGGCAGTTATATTTTATGACTTTGTATTACTATGAATATTTTTATGAAGAGGTTAATTGTTTAGATAATAAAATCTTGGGATTTAATTTTATTAATAAAACTTAGAGTGCAATTATATTTATATAGTAGTATTAAATATAATTAATGGTAATTTTGGGTTTGTTAAGAGTTTACAGATAAACTCAGAGCCCTTTGGAGCTAAAGCTTCATTTGTTCATTTGGTCTCATCTCAAGCTACACACTAAGGCCCAATTGGACTGGTCCAAAAAGCTAGCCCAATTAGAAAATTAGTTGTTTATTTAATAAAAGTTACCAAATAAAGTAACTGTCTTTTGACAGTTTAAAAACGTATGTACGATTAAAATAGAAACAAGATAATTTTCTCAAAACATATTCTCTCCTGAACAAGTGCATATATAACTGATTAAGAAACTACACATCTTGGACATCTGTGGAATTGGGGTGAAGAGTGAAGGTCTTCCCTATTTCGAAGTTCTTTTGTTTTGAATTTCACACCATCAAGGTACGCCTTTCTATTATTTGTTTCTAAAATTCTAAATATTCTATGTTATCTTACATGAATGAACAATATACTTGTGTTGTTTCCGCTGTGCGTTTTGTATGAGATGCAAAACCAGTTTTTTCAACATCATTACACGCGCTCCACAAATGCGATGAGGCTCTTATTTTTTAGGTTTAAAGTCATAATTTTCCATTCATTACCAAATTTTCTACACGTGCGATAAGAGTTTTTTTTTTGTTGGTTTAGTGTCATAATTTTCCGTTCATTGCCAAATTTTCTATAACTTTTTTTTTTTATGTACAAATTTTTCTATAACTTCTTAAATATATCAAGTTATTCACTCACACACACACACACACACACACGAAGTTTTACAGTTTTTTCTACGAGTTTTTATATTTTGAAATGGTTACATAATAGTTCATTATAAGTTATTATTGTATATTGTTAATGTGGGTAGGTGTAACCATTCTATTTTTTTAAGTTTGCATTACAAATTTATTTTTTATGTAGATATCATTGTCTTTATATACTAAACGACAAAACTCAACCTTGTAGCACTATATTAATTATTGACCTACAAAGTTATACTCATTCATATATAAATAATATACAAAGTGTCTACGTAACCAATCAAATGTTTAAACAATCACTAACTTTACTATTTTGTTTTCCTTGAATCACCAACTTATAATAAGATATTATTATTATAACATGATAAAAGTACAAACATATGTAGCATACCTCTACATGTACACATTTATTCATTCCACAATTCACACACTCACTATTTACTTTTAGAATCGGAGATACTAAGATAGTTAGATCGAGAAGAGAGATGAGATGAAACTCATGAAAATGAGATGGGCTAATCTATGTTATTTTTTGGTTTTGGGATGGGTTGATTTGTGTTGTTGTTTGGTTTTGGGTTGGGTTGATATATGATCAAGGTGTGCAAAAATATATTTAAAGTTAAATTAAACTAGTAATTTTTTTAACAACATGTAGAGCTGCCCTTGAAGTTGATTATGAAAATAAATAATTAATTAAAAAATATTTATCTATATTAAAACGAGGTACTTCATGGTGCTTCTAATAGAGACATCTAGATTCCAATGTTCAATCTCCTCTCCTTCAATTATCAAATTATATAAAATAAAAATAAAAAAAGGAAAATATATATTTTTTGTCTCTATATTTTGGATATTTTCATTTTGGTCTTTATGTTTTGAAAATATTTAACATTTCAATTAATTCTTGTCGGTATCTTACTAGTGACAAAATTTATTGTAGTGACTCGTGAAATGCTCACCTAATGCATGCATGACTAATAAAATAAAATAAAAATTAATTAATTTTTAAAAAGCCATATCAATATATTAATAAATAAAAAATCCACATGAGAAAAAAAAAACTTCAATCTTAATTTTAAAGAAAAAGGAAAAAAAAAAAACTAAATCTACTTTCTTTTTTTCTTCTTTTGGTTTCTTTGCAACCAAACACACACATAGATATTCTTGATGAATTTGGAAATTTGTAATATAATTTAGGTATATTACGTGAATTATAATAGGTGAAGCAGAGAGAAATTTCAATTGGAATTCTAAATTAGAATTCACCTCCCTTTTCCACACCCAAGTATTTTCAGGTTCTCCTCCCTTTTTCACATGGAATTTCAAAAGAATCTCTCGATATCAATGATGCATGTATTTGGGTATTTTTGTATCTTATATAAGAAGAGGTTCTTCAGATATTCCAATTGTACTTGTCTTTACAATTTTTATGGTCTTGGTTTATACTTTGTAAAACGAATTCCAACCATTTCTAAGGTTTGATTACTGTTTTTTTTTTTCATCTGCCTATATAGTCATTCCTTTTTGTGTAAATTTTTTATTGTTTAATTATATAATTTTATTGATGTTGTATGTTTATTGTCTTTCATTTGCCTATACTTTCTTTCCTTTTTGTCAATAATTTTTATTGTTTAATTATAAAATTGTTTTGTTTTCCTATCATTGATATTGCATGTTTCTTTTATTTTTCATAACACGTTATTAGCACGAGTCTCTACCCAATTTCGAAAGGAAGTTACAATCTCATTATTCTTCAAATATCAAAGATTATTTATGTAGCTTTCTCAACTCACTATAAGTTTTCTTTTAAGGAATTAGTACTTATCCTATTTGTTTGTCTTTATATTTTATGCTCATAATTTTAGTGATTTTTAATTGATAATTTTTTTTTATGAGATTCATGTTATTCTATTGTTATATATTGTTATGAGATGCACGTTATGATATTCACATTTAATTGATTAAAATATTTTGTTAAAAATGGTTTGTGATAAAGCAACTTAATCATAGTTATATGTATCGTGTATGAATCAATCTTGAATATATATGTCTATGTAGCATTCTTTTATTAGAATTTTGTATAATAATATTTGTTAAAAAATTACATAATACTAAGTTTTATTAAACATGAATAAACTCATGATTTTAAACATGACTAAACTCATGATTAATAAATAAATAAATAAAAAATAAAACCAATAGTATCACTTAAATAATAAAATGCAATATATTTATTTCTATTGTTTTATTAAATTATATCAATTCTCGTGTAGTAGCATGTGTTACATACTAGTTTTTTATGAACCATGAAACACAACTCACTGACTTGACCTAACCTGAATTGATTCACATAGTTTGAGTCGAATTGATTTTTAGTTTTTACACGTGTTGAGTTAGATTGAAAAAACCCTCCTCCCGAAGGACCCATTTGTACACATAGACTTCAAAATGTTCCCTATTATTGGGCTTGGGAATGACCCAAACCGATATGCAACTTAGTGACTAGAGCGTGAGCTTCACTTGTAGTTTTGTGCATGACCCACCAAATGCTAAGTCCAAGTTCTAATCGTAAACCGCTTAGTTTCAGGTATCAAAGCCTGACATCAAGGCCCAGTATTTTAGCCCAGATCAGGATACTCCTAGAGCCCATTAATTTGTTTATGTGATTCTTTGTACTTTTTTTTTTTTTTTTTTTATATGGGCAAATAGGCATTGTCTTAAAAAAAGATAGTACTACATACTAACTTTGATTTTAATTCTTTAGTGGCTTGTATTCAAACCTTTTCATGTGTGGTTTTAGTAACTTAATTGGTCAAAGTATGCTATAGTTGAATAAGAGATTATTTGAGTTTGAATCTTATGTACATAAAAAAATTCAATATTTATATCTTGACAAGAGCGTTATAGATTCGTATTTATTTTACTGATTCAAAAAGAGAAAAAACCTTTTTGAATTTTCGCTTGAATTTTCAGTTGAGAAGACCTTTTCTAAAATTTCAAGCAGCGGATATGAACTTTTTACCATTACAAAATCTCATATTTGTTTCAATGGTTTCTTAATTTTCTGGAGTTGGTAAACAGGAACATCAATAAGACAGAAAGAGGCAAGAATATGGAACTCTTCCCAGTGGTAATCTATTCAATTTGGACAAACATCATGCTCTTGTACTTGGGCCATTGTACCTCGCATGCCTTTTTTTTTTTTTTTTTTTCATTCCCTTTAGTCGGCAAGTGAATAAACCTCACATCAACAACCTGCAGTTGGTGGCACTACTTGCATATGATCTGTAAATGTAGCCGTTTTTAGCCGTTTTTGGCACAGTCAAGGCCCAAACCAAATATTTTCATTTCATCGTCTAAAATTTTGAACGAAATGATCGTTGTATCATTATTATTATTATTTTTTTGAGATAGCAGATAGATTTATATCATTTTCTTTCCCATCAAAGTTTCATAAGTAGCAAAGAGACTCCAAACAACTAAACATCTTTAATTGATGAATTAATATTAGGAGAAATCATACTTTACCATCCTAAACTATACTTCATATTACACTTTGCATCATAAGTTTTTTGAATGTATGTTTTGCACCTCAATTTATGACTTATGTTACACTTTGCACTCCGATGTTAAGTTTATTATTAACTCAGATGAAAATTTAAAGTTTAGGGTGCAAAGTATAATCAAGAGTATAATTTATGATGATAAAATATAATTTCTCTTTTGTTTTTCAAAACGGCACTTAGGTATTTTCATACTTTTCCATCCAAATTAACAACAAACTTGATGTCGGAGTGCAAAGTGTAACAAATATCATAATTTATCTTTTGTTTTATTTTGTTGTGGATCTTATGCATCATACAATATTAATTTCTTTATAGCATTCTTTTTGAAATATGACAATTACATTATTTTAGTTTCTTAAGTGGACTTCACCTAACAAAACACACATTTACACAAACCAAAAAAAAAAAAAAACAAAGTTGTCAAGATTCTATTTTTTGTAAGTAAACAAAAATGCACTATATTTGTGTGCGTTCAAATGTGAAAGTCGCTAAAAGTTTATTTTTTTTGCTTAAACTAGTGATATTTTTGGTGGCATTCTTAGTCATTAAGCTTCATTTCTTTATTTCTTTTAATTATATCTATCTTGCACATACGTACATATAAATATATGAGTTATGACTAATGTACAAACATATAATTCGGCTTTCCCAAGTAAAAAATCGTGACTAGGCCCCTGATCATAATTTGTCTTTTTGATTGTTCCTTAGCATGACCAAACTCTCTAACAATTAGGATTTTTATTTTGTTCATCAAAAAAAAAAAAAAAAAAAAAACTAACAATTAGGATTTTGAACGCGTGTAAGCTTCACATCCATAAGCATTCCCATCACATTATCTTATTAGCCTATCTTTTAATTTTATATTTAAAATATGTTCACCCCTTTAGTATTAACAAAAGGTAAGAATGAACAAGGAACTTTCCTTCTATTTCAAGATTCCAATTTTCTTCTTCCAATTGAATTTTCTATATATATATATGAGAGTTAGTTTATACATCACATCTATAACATATTTGACCAAGTACTTCGTCAGGTAGTTAAAGTGTAAGCTACCAATAGGTCCAGAACTTGGTAGATATCAATTACTTTGACCCCATAATTGATAATTCAATGTTTCAAAGCCTGAATTTTGACTGGAATAAGGAGCTGAACAAGCACATGATATGTTTATTTGAAGAACAATAAAATAGGACAGTGAAGACTCAAGACTGAAGACTTGAAAGCTACTTTCAAAGAGTGAAGTGCAAGGGAGTTTCTTCAATGAACCTATACGCACTGATTCAAAAGTGATATTCTTTTTCTTTACCTACTTAATAATATTATATATATGCTCTGAGAGTGAATGTAGAAGTTAGAGTGATTCGCACCAATACCCCTTTTTATAAATTTTCTTTTTTTATCAAATGAGTGATACTACTCAAACTATAAATTTTATTATATAAATTATAAAAGCTAACCTGTCAACTTTTAAAAATAACACATATATAAAAGAAATTAAAAATTTTAATAGTCCTATTCATTGTCAGTTTTTAAATTTATTTAATAAAATTGATAATTTTTTTTAACATTTTCCTTGTCAAAATGAAGAGTATTGGTGCTTTCCCCATATTCAACCTACAGGTTGAAAGTTCAAAGTCCTGAAACCATCATTTTCATCCATCCCAATCAAGGATACTGCCATGATTTACCTGAAAGCTTATGAATTTAATACTTATGAAAATAAAGGAACTAGTTGGTACCAATAATGTGTCATACCTAGAAAAAAAAATCTAGTTATCATCCTCTACTGTGTTTTGTGGCCATGCCAGAATCTTGGTCTCAATCTTTTTGCACGCTGATTTGACAAATGGATAAATAACAATCTAAAAACCACAACCCAATAACTAATTAAAGTGTTAAGTGGGTTTCAATTAACTCGATTGATAAAGTCTTTGATGACTGAATAAGAGATTTGTAATTCAATTTTCGCTTACACCAAACCCCGATTGGTGTTTTGATCTGATGATAAAGAGTTATCATTAATAGTGGACGTCATAATTTGAAACTCTCTAAAAAAAAAAATTAAAGTGTTGAATATTTTTCAAGATCTCTTTGATATCGAATTGTGATTTTTCTTGAGAGATTGTCTACAATTGTTAGGAATGTTATCTCCACAATACAAAAAGAATTATTATTCTTTAAAAGGATTCCAGATTTTGTTACCATATAGATTTGGATTTTGATATAGTTGGCCACATTTGAGTCAGCCATGTGCTTCTTCTTCTTGAGTAGTCACCTCGCAACAAGTGGGTTTTGAGTTGAGCATTTTATGAAACTTCGCTCATTTTGGCACACATGCAAGTAAATTAAAGCTTTCAAAATTTGTCAACCTATTTGGAATTTTATGCCAGACCGTGGCTAGGGTTAGCTGACTTTCGAAATTACAAATTGGTTTTCAATGGATTCTTTTCCTAATTTATTCCACACCCACAGAGAGAGAGAGAGAGCTCAGCTCATACATGGTTATTAATGCTTATTCAATGAAATGTGACACTTTGAATTTTCTTTTTAGATGGTTAGAAATACTTACATACTAAACATGCTGTTCATAGGAGGTACCAACTTGCCCAAATTGTGCGACATAGACTCTAGAATTTTACACCTACATCATGAAGTCCTCCAATTTTTAATCAAATTTGTCATTTGTGACACATTGTATTTATGTGGATTACATAGATTTTCTAAGACCATTATTAGATTTTTTTTTTTAAATTTTTAAATGCAGCATGTAGCATGTCTTTTATCTAGGTGGAAATCGATCGGAAGGAATTGAATAATTTAAATAGCAGGGATCATTTTCCTTATGTCATTCTTAATTAAGTCAGTCCATTTTTCAAAGGGAAAATAATTAAAATACGAAAATTACATACTATCAATTTCATAACAAAATGCTTATGAAATAATGTGAATATAAATTTAATTGGTATAATTCTTTTTTTGAAGGAGATTGGTATCACTTTAACATAGAATATATAAATGTAATGATCATTATGTTATATTTGGTGACACATCGATTTGTAAATCTTTTTTATAAAATTTATAATATTCTTAATATCTTAGATTTAAATCTTAGGAAGCTTCATGGCATCAAATATAAACCCATTTCAAAGTTCTATTCTTCTCTGACCAAGCAGTTGATACCATTGATTTTTTTTTTTTTCTTTTCTTGGCTAGATAAAGAGAGGATTCGATCATTCGAACCCATTTGCGCCAGTGAACCTAAAACCTAAGATGTGCTAATAGGAATTCGAATGGGATAAGGATAACTGCACAAGTACAACCCTAGGCACTTTAATTAATAATGGAAACAGGTATTCATTGCACTTGGAAGCACGCATTCATTGCAGTGGGGAATTAGGAACCGGAATAAGAATATTTAGTACTTTCGAAGTACCATAATTATCATTATTATTATTGTCCAAAGATATTTGTTAGAGCATTTGCATGATGTGCAATTCTTTTTTTTGTTAAATATATTTTTCTATTTTAATACAAAAACTTGATTTTTATATTTTATATAATTTTTTTAAAAATTTTATATCAAATTATCTATTTTATACTATATTTTATTAAATATTATTTTTTTGTCGATATTTAATTACTCTTCAAAACTCTCAACCTCTCTACCAAAATCATGAACCCATGACCCAAAATAACTCACGCAAACAACAATCAACCCACCCAATCTAACAATCGAACTCACCACACGCTAGCAATTGTGAGAGAGCAAATTAGGTACAATGAGAAAGAGGAGGAAGAGACTGAGGGAGGAGAGACAGTAGATTTTAGTGGAGAAGAAAATATCAAAATATTCATTTGCATATGGACAATAACTGTCTATATTTGCCTGATTATTGTAGCTAGAAAGATACTTTGCACAATTTTGCAAAAACTTGTGTGAGTGTTTTTTGGAGTTCGTTGGGGAAAATGTGGGGCTTATGCTTTTTCAGATAGATTAATGTAAATGCTCTTAATATTTGGTATTAAAAAAAATGTCATTTACTAATATCTGGAAAATATAAAATCTTCAACTGCATCCCTTAGCCGAGAGTTTTATAGCCCAATTAGCTGATATTTCTTTTTATTATCAGTAGAGACATCTAAAATTCAAACTCCCTCATCTAATTTTCAAATTTCTATTATTTTATTTTTAACACTATATCTTTTTCTTACTGTTTTATCTTTTGAGTTTATTTAATGTTAAAAAGACTGAAGTCTTAAGTAGTGTTTGGAGTCACTAGAGAAAGGCATTCTCATAAGGTTTAAGTATAAAATGGAAAGTTTAACGACTTTGACCTATAGATGTGATATATTTGTAATGATTTTGAGTTAAATTTTTTTTTTTTAATCACCTTAATCCGTTCATAATAGCCTAAAAGATAGATATGAATTTTTGATTAATACTTAATTTATTTAAATAAGTCTAAAAAGATATCTGATAATATAGCAAGCGATGAATCCCACTAAGATTTGTGCATCGAATTCCTCCTCCCTTCATTATGAACACGAACCCCTTGTACCAACCTAGAATCTCGATGATTTGGGATAACAACAAAAACTCACGTGTGCAAATTGAGGAATTGATAATGTTCTAATCCTCAATTGCTCTATCTTTCTTCTTTAATGATTCCATTTAGGGGTCCCATCGTTTGCAAAGTGTTTAATGATGATTTGTTTATAATATTTGTTCCATAAATCAATGTGCTACATCTAGTAGCAAATTTTGCAATATGTTTTTTATTTATTTATCTATTTGAAGTTATTTGAAGATTTACTTACCAAAAAAAAAAAAAAAAAGAAGTTATTTGAAGATTTATAATTTTTTTAAAATCGTGTTTAAAACATAATTTTATCACTTAAAATTGTTAATTTAAAAAACGTGATTTCAGTTAACTTGTTTAAAATCATGTTTCTAAAAAAAAGATTTCTTATAAAAAATAAACTAGATTACAAATAGTTTAAAGACAATACTGATTTAAAAAAAAAATTATTTTACAAAATTCCCTTACATTTAGTTGATTGTGTTGTGCAATTCAGTTAACTTGTTTAAAAAAAGAAGCTTGTTCTATTTTTACAATATTTTTTTCCTGGGTCGCTGAATCCCTAAACCTACAAAACAAGAAGCTTGTTCAAGAAGACCATCTAATTCTCAACAAAAAAAAAAAAAAAATGATCAATTAAAATCCAGTAATGGCTTTTACTAAAGTGAAATAGTTTCTCAGGTACTAATTTAGTGGCAGTGTGCAGATAAATTGCTTTGTTACTTATTCCACTAGGAATTAGTACAGTTTTTATGGACATTATATGCATGCATTCACGATTCATGGGATGGTATTCGTTAATGCATAAATTTTACAAAGCCAATCCAGACCCACATACAGCAAAGTCCAATATTTTCAAAAGAGAATAAGGGTAGGGAAGGCAATGGGGCGGGATGGGGCCGAAGGATAGGGCCTTCGTCCCTGCCCCGTATGGTTTTGTTTTACCTCATTCCTGCCTAGTTCTGCATGACAGGAAAAACTTTCTCATCCCATCCCCGCCCCTTGGAGCCTCGTGAAGCCCTGCCCCATCCCGTAAAACTTTATTTTTTGTTAATTTACCTTACAACTAGTACAATTTTTTAATGAAATCTATTTTATTAATAAAAATATACTTGAAATTACAACTAAATTTATCCCATCAAATCAAATTAATTTTTAGAAAAAATTAAATAATATATCCAAGAGTTTAACAAGACAATCATAAAAAAAAAAAAAAAAAAAATTCTCATAGTATAACACAAAACAAAATAAAGACAGAAGACCACATTTGGTAAAATAAAAAATGCTAATATTAATATGTTTATTTAAATATTAGGGTTTTAGGGTATAAAAAATTTACAATTATAACCTTTAGTAAGGCGGAGCGGAGCGGGGCGGGGTGGGTCTAAAAAGTTTAAACCCATCCCCACCATGCGCCGTGGTGCGGGGTTAAAATCTTGCCCCATCCATGCTCCACCACCTTTGCGGGAGAGGAAAAACCTGCGCGGGGCGAAACCGGGAGGGGTGGGTTTAACGGGGCAAGAAAAAATTGTCGTCCCTAAATAAAGAGTTTATTCGGTGAAGCGTTTTGGCAGCTTAAAAAAAAAGTTTTTAAAACTCAAAACTTTATTTTACAATCACCACTCTTTATAACTTTTTTACAGATATTTATTTTAAATTCAAAACACATTATCCAACATATAATACACATAGGGTGTTTACAGGAACGGACCAAGGTGGGAGCCCAAGGGGGCCCAGGCCCTCCAAGTTCAAAATTTTTTTTTTAGTGATTAATATATTTTATTTTAGCAAAAATATTCACAATAGTGATTTTATTTTAGCAAAAAAAATTTATTTTACCATCAAAGCACAAAAAAATCATGTGTTATTGGAAAAGCTAAAACTAATATTTTTGCAATTACAGTATACTGGTATAAATACCAGTTGATTGTAGCAAGTTGTAAAAAATAAAATACAATATTTCATTAAAATTATGTCTCTTCCTTCAATTAAAAAATCGCTACCTTTATTATTTTAATGAGTTATTTATGTTATTTTAAATGAAGTGATAAAAAAAATAGAACATTTGATATTAGGTGTATTGTAAAATGAAGTGGTAAAATAGATAAGGTAGCTTTTGGAGGTGCTAAAAGCTAAAATTTTTAGAATCACCACTATGAATGCTCTAATTTCAAGCAAAAAAAGAAATCATAGCCAGCCTAGTATTAAAAAAATATATAATTTTATTTTTATTTGTCTTTATTGGTAAATGATTGCATCTTAATGTATTTAGAGACAACGATTTTAAGTATTTATAATTTTTTAATACTATATGGATGCCTATTTTGAGTTTTTTTTTTTTTTTTTAATACTCCAGCCTCAGCTAGCTTAAAATTCTCGATCTGCCTTTGGGTGTTTACATATGCACGATAAATTACTAAACAATGAGCCATGTCTAGTAGTAGTTTGATTTGGTATGGCGTGGCGTGGCATGACAACATTTCTTTTAAGAACCACGACAAATTTCCCAAAACAAATTAAAAATCGTTTAATAATTTTGCAATTGAATCAAAGTTACCTATAAAATATGATATGGTAAACTTAGGGGGGGAAACTGAATTCCTTATTAGTTTCATATCGAGGATTATAGACAAATTTTAGGGATCAATACATGTATGATACAGTGAATTGGATTGAAATAACAGATAACTACACAGGGTGTGCCTTGTGGTTGGTAGGAGTCATTGTCCTAGCACCTAGAGAGAAGCGGTTCAAGTGATAGTCCTAACAAGGCCTATGTGATACACTTAGTATTACTTATTACCGTCACGTGGCATGAAGTCGATGAGCCCACACGAGAGACCTCTTTTTTTTATTTAACAAAAAAGAAAAGACAATGTCTCGGTAAAGTCTAAGTTAGGGTCTACGAATAGATAGTTTGTCTCTTTTACTCTTTGATTGAAGGTCATTAAACTTATAATAATTATTTCCTTAAAAAATTATTACTATTTGTTAGTTAAAACCAAAAAGTGTTGTGGCAATCCTATTAGATTATGATAGTGATTACTATGTTTTTATTCCCCTATCCCATTAAAAAAAAATATTAAACGACAATACAATATAAATATATATGCTTTTATCTTAGATTATTTGGAACAATTTCTTATTAGCTAAAAAGACACATGTTACCATATACAGTGAAGATACCTTCTTCTTCTTTCTTTCTTTGTTTGTAGGAAATCACATCAAATTACGGTTTTTAACTTTATAATCCTTACTCATTCACCTATAATAAAGTTAGGAATAGTTGGTGTGAATCAAATTTTTTTATGCCCAATTGATGTTGAAAGTTAAAATTTTCAAACGGGGACAAAGATTCCGGCCGCGTGGAAGGCCATCATGCCGACCTGGACCTTACTAGGAAGGTCCCATTAAGTCACATCACCAACTGTTTCAGTTGGGCAGTGGTTTTTTTTGAGGGATAATCCAAAAGCTAAAAAAGCTAAAAAGAAAGAAGAAAGGAAGAAAAGTTAAGGGTTTTTAGCTTTTTTATCACAATATCCCAACTTCTTCATCCTCATGTATACCTTTTTATCTCTCTCTCTGAGTGATTGTTGAAGAAAAGCTAGAACTCCAATATTCAAACCCACATCAAGATAAAAGCAAAATCCATGGAAGCTTGGAGGCTCACCAAGAAATTCAATTCATGAATAATTTTTTTTTTTTTTTTTTTTAAAGAAGAAGAAAGAAAAACCAAGAAAAACAAAGTTCTGATCACACTTAATTACATGATGATGATACAATTCAATGTCGACAAAATTGGACGGATATGCCGACTACTATTTTGTTTTAGGATAAGACATGTGGATGGGAAACATTGATGTCATTGCAGATGATGATTAAGATCATAATTTATTTATTAAGCCCATAGGGCATAGGGTTATGAAAGATCATATGTGACAAAAAGAAATGAAGGATAAGGACTAATTAAAGCTTAAACTATAAAGACTGCGGATATTACTTTCATGCTTTCTATTTTATAAGTATTGTTATTATTATCTTAAACATAAAAATGAAAGCCTGCTATTATACTAGGATAGATTGACACCACGTAGAAAAAGTGCTCAAGTTGGTATCTAACGAGAACATTTTCTTGCACTAATTAGTCTCTTTTCTGGTAAAGCGGTTGGTATTCAATTACATTTTGTTTCGACTCCCTCGATGTAAAATGCTTTTTCTTTTCTAGTTTTTTTTTTTCATAGTCTTTATTTTGTTGTATTTGTGTGCAATACACTGGCGGCTCTAGAAAGTATTTTCAGGGGTTCATTAAAAACACTTAATTTAAAAAAATTTATTATTAGTAAAATTTGAATATATTAACATCACAAAATAAAAACATATTCAAATACATAAAGTTTTAAAATTTTCTTTCACAAGTTTTCATATTTTGTGTGATGTGATAGTTTCACTATTAATATTACCAGTTATATTTTGTTCAATATACACAACCAAGTAATTATTAAGTTGACTCTCAAAAAAAGTAATTTTTAAGTTATTGATCTCCTATTCAATTACTAACATATTGCCTAAATAAGTACTAATATAAACAAAATACATTATCTTCTTGAAAAAATATATAACATAAATCCAACAAATTTGGCTAAAGACTAAAGCAAATACTAACGGACTAACTATTTGAAAAATGTGCATTTTTTATATGAAAAATGTGCATTTTTTTGTATAAAAAATATGCTAATTGAAACACAATTTAAAAAATCACAATTAAACGTTTGATTTGAGATTTTAGGCTAATATGTTTGTTTAAACAATTTTTGAGAAGTGTTATGTCTACAGCATTTTTGCAAAAATTTCACAACAAAACCTAGGTTGTAAGTTTTTACTGATTCTAATTTAAACTTACCACTAAAATTATTTTCTATTTATCTGTAACAACCTGTTATATATGATTTTTTATGAAAATATTGCAAAATGTTGTAAACATAGCATTTCTTGTAATTTTTTTTTCAACATTCAACGGACAAAAATTTTGGAGAGGTTGAAATTTATTTTTAATGAGCTCAATTGTTATTAAGGGTGTTCCAAGTGTTTTTTTAGGGTGGTCAAGTTTTTTTTCTCTACAGTGGTCAAAAGACCCAAATAAATTTAAAACTCAAATTTTTTTTAAGTTATATTAAAAAAAAATTCAGGGTGGTCCTTTGACCACCCTGATTTACCCTTGGTGCCGCCAGTGGTGCAATACATTATATTCTCTAATTAAATTCAAATATAAAATGGTATTGAATTAAATTATTCTTTTAAAAATTGATAATTTTATTTCTGCTTTAGGTTTGATTTACTTTCAGTACTTTTTTAACTAAAATCTTTATTTGTTTTAATGAAAAATTGCCACATCATCCACAAACTAAATAAAATTTGGAGATTAAAATTCATTACCTCTTGTCATTGTATATTTAAAACAAAAAAAAGACCTTTAATTAAAAAATAATTGAAGGTAAACCAAATCCTCTATTTTATTGGTTAATGCAATTATTTGTTTGAATTTAATTGAAAAATCTAATGTATTATACCTCCTATAATTAAATTTTCTTCTTACATAAATAATTAAATATGTAGATATGGATTTGTTATTGAATCCAAGGTTTCCTTTTTCTTTTGGCGTTGGGGAGGTGGGGTTGGGGGTGGGGCAAGAAACATAGGATAGCGAAATGCGAATGGCCTACATGGCCACATACGAATCCTAGTGCACAAAATGACTAGAAAGTTTTAATATATTAATCGGGTTTTACAAGGCAAAAGATAAAAAGCTTTAAAGTTGATACATTAAGTAATTAACACGCCAAATTTGTACACAATGTCAAATTGGGGTGAAAAGTTGATTGATCGAAAATTTAGGAAGGAAAAGTGGGTAGAAGATGAGTGGTTTTTGAATATATTAACATCACACCTTTTTATCTTAAACTATACCTCATTTTACATTTACCACCTTAAAATACAGAATGCACAATCGGCTCCTTAGACTAAAATATGTTTAACATTTTACACCCTCCCATCAATTTCTCAGCTAAGTGTAATGGAATGTAGTTGGGGGTAAAGTGTTATAGAGTTCTTATTTTGGAGGTTCAATCGTGCATTACAATAGTGCAATGTGCAAAATATAAAATGAGGTCTAGTTTTAAAGTGGAAAAGTGTACGTAACTTTCCCTTTTTCTTTGCTTGTTTACAAGGAAAAATGAGGTTGAGAGTGTTTTATACCGAGCCCAGTAAAAATTGATCTCTCCCAATTGGGGAGAAAATAACTACCCTTTCAGTTTTATTGTTAGCAACTTTTGTGAATCTATTTTCTTTTTTTCTTTTTTTAAAATAGGACCATCTAAAAGGCCTATAATGTAATCTCACAAGGGACCTTAGCTGGCTAGTATTGGTGTTGAACAGAGAAAAGAGGAATGTTTTGCTTGAGTATAAGTAAAGTGTATATGTGTGTGAAGTTTTTTTCTGGACACTTGAACCTCGACTCTTACCCCCCATCTCACAAATACTTATACTTATGAAGTGACCACCACACTAAGGGTATGTGGTGGTCAAAAGGATGTATCAAGATGTTGAGGACATATTTTATGTAGCTGACTAATCCTTTGACAAAACATACTTTACTTGTATTTGGGTAGATCTAGGATGTGTTTAATACTTCAAAGAATATGTTGTTCAAGTCTAGTATTAAAGTCATAAAGATTGGACCAAGAAACAAGTGAAGAAAATGTGTTCACTAAAGCTGGATAGATAGCTCGACACTTGCGGACAGCTTCTCAACAGCTGCTCGACAGATAGCTATCTATTAAGGTTTAACGAGGCTCAACACCTGTTATCTATCGAGATATCTATCGAGGTTATGAAAATTCAGATTTCTAAATCTGATTTTCGGTCCATGCTTTTGTATTTGTATAGGGTTTCTTTTCTTACAATCTTAGACGTATATAAGGCTTATTTTAAAGGCCGTCATAGAAGAGAATGCAAGGAGAACATATGCAAAAGGTGACCGAAACCTTATTCTCTAATAAAGAAGCTACTGCATCTTTTGTGCCTTAGGCTTTTATAACCAAGTGCTTCTTGAACTTCATTGTTGATGAAGTGAAGAACTTTGTAGTCAACATTCTTCTTTCTCAAGTTGGTGAGTGAGTTACATATTGGGATTCGTGCAAAGGAGTTAGTCATGTATTGGGATCCGTGCATCAATGGGTGACATTCATATATTGAAGAGTTCAGAGGTTCTGAAGCAGTAGAAAGTTTTTGCTATGAGTTCATCTACAGGGATTGTAAAGTCTAGTGACAAAGGTTTTGTACTAGATCTAAAACTTCTCTTACTATAGTGAATTGTTTTTTGGAAAGGTTTCCCCCTAGGTTTTTTACTGTGAAACTAGTTGTTTTCATTGGTTTTCCTAGGTCATCATATCTTGTCTTATTTACTTTTCTGCTGTATATGATTTTGACATGATATTGATGTTTGTTTGTTTTAATAAGTTTTATGCATAATAAATCTAATTAACAACTTGGATTTAAAACTTGTTAATTTTATCAACCGGGGTCTAAATTTCCCAACAAGTGGTATCAAAGTGGGTGCACTCTGATTGGATTAATTTCCTGAGTGTGATCCATGACTCCCGTTGTCATGGAAACTCTTGGTGAGTTATTAAAAGTTTTGAGTTTTTTAACTCAATTTATGGGGAATTCTAATTCCTCTATGTCCTTTAGTAGTCATACTAGGACATGTGTCTTTTCATCTTTACGGCCAAAGATTTGTGTTGTGTGGGTGAGAAAGGAGCCTAAGACTTAATTATCTTTTCTGTTTGTCCTCTAGTTTAATTCTTTCTATCTAAAGTAGGACTCTCTTTGCTTGATTTCTTATCTATTTTTGGATTCATGCTTTCATGCATCTGTATCTTTCTATCATGTTTTCATGCATATGCATCTTTCTTTCATTCCTTCATGATTGTTTGTCTGTTTTTGGTTGGTTGTTTAGCTTTTATTTTGTTTTATTTTCAAAATAAAAATAAAAAGGAAAAATCAGAAAAATACACAAACAGTGTGTGTTTGTGTACATCGGTTCTTGTAAACCTTAAAATGGCCATTGAAACAGAGTTTTCTAAACTTTGTATCGTTTATAGCTTAGATGGGCATCCTTATGCACAACTAAGCAAGTGAGCTTTATGACTCTTTGTTTGTGATAAGTAAGGTTAAGTGATCTCTTGTACTTAACACTCGTATCACTTTTTTTGACGGGAAGGACTAGAAAATCCTAAGAGAAATGCATAAATAACCATCTCACCACTATCACCTGCCAATCATGATATGACATTTGTATGCTTCAGCATAGCAAAAGTACAATGTCAATGACATCTGTATGTTTTGGCGTAGCAAAAGTGCAACGTCAAACAACTTAACATAATTGGGTATTTCTTTTCTTTCCTTTGTATATCCATGCATGGTTTACTTATTAAAAAGAAAATATGCAAAGAAGTAAAAGCAAAAAGAAAAAAAATGCTTTAAACTACGATTGCAAACATGTTTTCTAGGAGACGTGGGAGTTATAGGATGTACCTCGAAGGTGATAGTTCCCATCAAACAGTTATGATTGTGTATGAGTTAAAAGTGATTTTCTCATATCTCAAATCGTCATAACATTGAGACACTTATGCAATCTTGCAATATTTTTCACACATAACACGCAATATTCTTTGCTACTCTTGATACATATACAGGTACAATGTGATTTGGCCATCACAAGGATTACATGTGTTGATGTATACTCACTAAACTGTCTTAACTTGTTTTTGAAATATAAAATTGGTTAGACTTGTTTAGTGTGTGTATGTGTTTTTTGGATCAAAATGCATGACATTTTTCTTGTTGAGAGATGATTTTGAGAGATCAATATGTTGTTTGGATTTTTGGCTAGGTTGCTTGTTTGATTGCATTCATATCTGTGTTTTTCTCTTCTTGAAAAAATGTTTTTTAAGCCATCTCGACACCTCCTCGACACCTTTCGATACTTGGCTTATCTGTTGAGATCTTCAGTTGATTTTTATCGCAATCTCGACACCTCTCGATAGCTAGGTGGATTGATCGAGAAAGTTCTTATCCCCTCGATAGCTATTTGATCCATCAAGGTATGCTCGATATCTTCTTGACACCTCTCGATCCATCGAGATCCTTTGCATGCATTGTTTTTCACATGTTTTGCATCTTTCTTTTATCTTGTCATCCATAACATCTTGTTTCATTATATTCATGGATTTTTATGGATACTTTATGCCCCTATGATCATCCTTAATCATCTTTATGTTTCTCGGGTGAAGTTTTATAGCTTCTTGTACCCTTTGCCAATCATGACAAAAAGGAGGAGAAATTGGAGGATTTGTGGTTTCTTTCTTTAAAATTCTACAAGTTAGGGGGAGAAATACATGTCCTTGTAAGGGGGAGATATGTTTCATCTTATTAAGAGGAGTGATTACCTCTTTGTTGTTGTAGGTGCTACTTTTAGCTTATTCTTTTTGTACCTTAGGTCTTGTGACTATGTTTACATACATTGTGCTTATCTTTGATATATATGTGATGATGTATGTTTTTTTCACCTACCTTTACAAGTGTTGTTTCTTTTCTATCTTTATACACATGTTTCTTATTTTTTGTATGAAATTTATTATTTCTGTTTCACACAAAGATGCCTTGATGAGTTTTGTTTAAAGTGTTTCAGAAATATAGGTTATCAAAGTCTACTTGCCATAAACTCTTTTCTTGCAAATTTTTTCAAGAGTTTGTGTTAGGATAGATTTTATTGTATTTAACAAGTGAGTATGAGTTGAGTGATTTATGACTTCTCTCATATGATCATTTGTTTGATGTGTTTTTGTCACTGATCGCCAAAGGGAGAGATTGTTAAGGACATATTTTATGTAGTTGACTAATCTTTTGACAAAACACACTTTACTTGTATTTGGGTAGATCTAGGATGTGTTTAATACTTCAAAGAACATGTTGTTCAAGTTTAGTATTAAAGTTATAAAGATTGGATCAAGAAACAAGTGAAGAAAATGTGTTCACTAAAGTTGGACAGATAGCTCGACACATGCGGACAACTTCTTAACAACTGCTCGATAGATAGCTATCTATTGAGGTTTAATGAGGCTCAACACCTACTATCTATCGAGGTATCTATTGAGGTAACGAAAATTCAGATTTCTAGATCTAATTTTCGGCCCATGCTTTTGTATTTGTGTAGGGTTTCTTTTCTTACAATCTTAGACATATATAAGACTTATTTTAGAGGCCGTCACAGAAGATAATACAAGGAGAACATATGCAAAAGGTGACTAAAGCTTTATTTTCTTATAAAGAAATTACTGCGTCTTTTACGCCTTAGGGTTTTGTAACCAAGTGCTTCTTGATCTTCATTGTTGATGAAGTGAATAACTTTGCAGCCAACATTCTTCTTTCTCAAGTGGTGAGTGAGTCACGTACTGAGATTCGTGCAAAGGAGTTAGTTACGTATTGGGATCCGTGCATCAAACGGTGGCATCCATATATTGAAGAGTTCAGAGATCCTGAAGCGGTAGAAGGTTTCTGCTGTGAGTTCATCTACGGGGATTATAGAGTCTAGGGACAAAAGTTTTGTACTAGATCTGAAACTTCTCTTTACTATAGTGAATTGCTTTTCAGGAAGGTTTCCTTCCAAGTTTTTTATTGTGAAACTGGTCGGTTTTATTAATTTTCCTGTGTCATCATATCTTGTCTTATTTACTTTCCGCTGCATATGATTTTGACATGATATTGATGTTTGTTTGTTTTAACAAGTTTTATGCATAATAAATCTAATTAACAACTTGGATTTAAAACTTGTTAATTCTATCAACCAGGGTCTAAATTTTCCAACATGAGAAATTTGTTTCCTTATGATGCTCTTGTTGAATTACATGGGAAAATGTAAGCAAAGGAATAATAAAAAAGGACAGAAAATAAATATGATCATAAATATGTCTATTAAAGGATAGTAAATATAATAATTCTTATGTATTAATTTTTTAAAATGACATCTTTATTAATTTAATTGATAAATAAGTAGTATTTTTTAATAGTAATTAAAAAAATGATTTCTCATACACTATGTGATACGGGCATTATAGTCATACAAACCACCTTTTTCGTCATCTTATTTTTCTTTTCAACCAAAAATTTATAAAATCAAAACATTTTGACTTTTAGTTACCCCTTCATATTATGCCACATAAGTTTTTGAAGTCTCATAATTATACACATTATTCTAATATATGTTTTTAATTGATTTTTTATTCTATTATATATTTAAATCTTCCATTAGAATCCTACAATGTCATAATTTCTTTATATGATGTAATATATAAATTCATATACAAATACAATTTCCTTCTAAAAATATAGATACAAATACAGTTATAATAAATATCTATTAATTACTATAATTATTAAATTTTGTATTTACATAATAAACAAAGAGAATAATAAATAATATCACTGCACACCCTTAATGTGATGGTTATTTTACAAATATAAGTACTTGTGGGATGTGGGGGGTAAGAGTTAGGGTTCAACTTTCCAGAAAAAAACTTTACACACATATACATTTAGATTAAGTTAGAGTAAAATTTTAATCTTGTATATAAAATATATATATATATATATATATATATATATAATATATATATATATATATCTTGTAAACATCATGACGATGTTTAATTAAAAATAATAATTATAAAAGATCATATTTAATGTAAAAAGTTTTTTTTCCCCTAGAATAAAATTTTCATGGAAAAACTAAAATATATAGGCATAATTATACTGACACATACCTCATAACTAAATAAATGCATAGAAAAATTAAACAAAGATGATATTTATCTATCTATAACCTATAAAAATAATATCTTTTCTTTATGAGAAACCTATAAAATTAAGTACACGACATTAAATAACTGATGGTACCCTACTCCTTCGCTTCAAAGCTTATAAGGCAGAAAGTGGGGGAAGTTCTCTTCGATGTGGGACAAAAGGTGCCAAGCCAGCATGACTACAAGGTCAGCCCTTGGTCCGAGGTGAAAATCCTAAGTACCCACAATAAAAGGAAGCTAATAACTAATGGTACACTACTCCTTCGTTTCAAAGCTTATAAGGCAGAAAGTAGGGGAAGTTCTCTTCGATATGTGGGACAAAATGTGTCAAGCCAGTATGACTACAAGGTCAGCCCTTGGTCCGAGGTGAAAATCCTAAGTACCCATAATCACATATGTTTCACATCATTATTATAATACTGCTTATATTTTTAAATGGGATTTAGTTTCATTTTATATTTAGACTCTTCATTAGAATCTTGATATATTATATTTGCTCAAATAGTAGACGAAACAATTTCATATACAAACACAGTCATAATAAATGCATAGACAACATAGTATAGTTCTATATATAAACACAATCATAATAACCATCATAATTATCAAATTTTTTTTTTTGAAATTTTTTTTAAAAAAAAATCATATTATGTTGAGTTTCTTATTTGACTTTTGATTGACTTTATAATATTTTTCCATTAAAGTTTGTTAAGCCTTACATTTTTACATGCCATTATTCTAATATATAGTTTTTAATTGAATTTAGGTGTAAAAAAATCATAACAAGTGTGGGGTGGGCGAGACAAACTAACGGAATGTAAAGATTTGTGGGCGGTGCCGGTCCTTGCAAAGCCCCAAGGAGCAAGGATGGGGCAAGACAATTTGCCTCATCACATGAAGTGGGTTGAAGATTGGGCAAGGCAAAACCATGAGGGATGAGGGTGAAGACTCCATTCTTCAGCCCCCCTATCCCTAATTGTGCCACGTAAGCTTTTGAATCCTCACAATTATACAAGTCGTTATATATATCAAAATAAATGTCTATTATAACTACCATAATTATCAAATTTTGCATTTAGATTTAAAAAAAAATCATTTTATATTAAAACTTTATCCCAGATTACATGTGTCATCTACTAATTTTATATTTTTGTTATATTAATTATATATTTTTTTAATTTTCTTGTTAAATGAACTATTGAATATTGTAAAGAGGATATATTTGTTGGCCTGGAATTAAAATATTGACTTAGCATACAATACAACAGGATGGTCCCATCTAAATGCATCATCCACTTTCTCAAAAAATGTAGCATCCAAAGTTATAGGAAGAACAAAGCTTTAATTTCATAGGTGGTGTAATGTAATAGCATTTACTTTTTAAATTCCGAACTATTTTCTTTTTATATGTAAATTTCGTAGGAAATTTGATAGAACAGTTTTAAATAAAGCAATGTAAGTGAAAAACTTCATATATATATATATATATATTTTATCTCTTGAAAAAATTCTTACCTTCAGCTATTTCCATCTGAGGCAGCTGTTTTTTTCTTTTTCTTTTTCCCCCTTTCATATATTATCTAAGTAGAGTCATGTGTATGCTTTTTTATTATTTTTTTTAAGGAAAATGTGTATGCATCTAGTTGTATCTTATTTGGTAGAAACTGTAGGTTATATATACTGAACTCACCCAAACAATGTTCTGTACTCTCTGTACGTAGTATGTAAATAGTAAGAGTAACAAAGCAGAAATAGGTAGAAATATAAACAATTCAAATGGTGGGAAGCTCACAATCTTGTCACAGTTATTTCTTTTCGTTAGTGTGCTTCTGGGATATTTCCCAATCATTAAAGCACTAAAAAAGGAGATGGGGAAAAAGGATAAACTAATAAAAATTAAAGGATGTGATGATAACCTAGCCAAAAGATGAAGGAGAAGATATGATGATAAAAGAGTGAAAAAAAAAAAAATGACTATAGATGATAGCAAAGGATCAGTGTCCTAAAAATAACAAGGTGTCCAATAAGTGACCCATCCTGTCAACATTATTCTTACTTTTTTTATGAGTTCCGTTTGCTATTTGCTTAACTTTTTCCATTAAAAAAAAAAAAAAAACTACACATTTAATAATATACAATTCTTGCTCTTTTAATTGGGAAGTGCCACGTCCCACACTTCTCAAAATAAAAAATGGAAAAAACCAGTATTAAAAATAAAAAAAATTGGGAAAAAGACTGAAAGTATTGAAAATAAACTGAAAACTTTGATCTGTTTGGGATTCATTTATTTTGCTGAAATTAAAAACTTTTTACATAAAGTAAAATGTTGGTTTTTGAATCTGGACAGAGAAATAGCCATAATCACTGTTGCTTGCCAGTAGACCTAGTTTTTTTTTTTTTTTTTTTTTTAATATTTGGAGACCTAGTTTTGTCTCATAATAAATTTTAAAACATTGAAAGAAAATTTTGATAAAAAAAAATTTCTTAACATGAAAAATTAAATAAAAAGTTTAAATGGAGAGAAAATAATAGAAGTTGAACATATAATGCAATGAAAAATTGTTTGAGGAGATAACGTAGAGGCAAAAATATTCGCATTGTTATTTTCTGATAATGTTATTTTTATCATATTCATGTACTTTGGAAAATCATATTGACAATGAAATTTAGAAAGTTTAATTAAAATATATAGTGAAAGATCAAGATTAATATGTGGAAAGCGAATAAAAAGGAGCCAAAATTTTAATTTTTGGAAATGGGGTCCATGAACCGACCCCATAACTTGCAGGTAACTTTTTTGGGTTTTTTTATTATTTATTTTTTGGTCCTTTGAATATTCGCCACTTGGTGGATTTATAGTAAATGAGTGTACAAATTGATGAAGTCCACTAAATTTAAGGGATAACATTGTAAAAAGAATAGAAGAGAATATATGATTGTAATTTGGGCAATTAGTCTATTCAAGTTATATGCCATTGGGGGGCCAAAAGAAAGATTTATATAAAGTATAAACAAATATATTCTTAATGACTAAGGGCCGGTGACACGAACCAAATCACAACAGGAGAACTGTTCTTTCGAAACCTCTATGAGATTGACTCATTGTGATTGATCTCTACATGTTCTAAGATCCCTATGATAGATTTTCATCAACGTTTTATACATAATTTTTCAGAAACAAAATATATAATCAAAGATTTGTCCAAATAATAAAGCTTTTACAATGACTTATATAAATTATAGTTTGGTATTATGAGTTCCAATTAGTTCAACTGATAAAATCTATGATAGTTGAATAAGATATTTAGAGTTTAATTCCTGTCTACACAAAAAAATAATTGATGTCTTGGTCTGATGATAAAATGGGCAATTATTATGGGCGGACGTGTGTCATAGGTTAAAACTCTATAAAATAAAATAAAATTATAGTTTGGTTTCAAATCGATTTGGAGTTATATTTCTCAAATCCACTACGTGGCAATTAAAGAAATCATATTTGTATATTTTTAATTTTTTTTTTTTAATGAGTCATATAAATTGTTTAAATATATAATACTCATACATAGTCTTATAAATTGTGATGTATTAGGTTAGAAATGATAGTTCTAATATAGTTTTGGAGCTAAAATTTGTCATTTCTATTGGCACAACAAATCTAATAATATTTTTATAATAAATTTTTTAGAGAGTTTCAACTTATGGTATCCACTTTCGATGATAACTTTTTATCATCAGAGCAAGACATCGATCAGTTTTGGTGTAGGCAGGAATTGAGCTCTAAATATCTTATTTAATCATCAGAAACTTTATCAGTAAACTTAATTGGAACCCACATTTCTATAATAAGTTAAATAATTAGCCCACCATAAGTCAAAATAAAATGAATTTGAAAATAAAATATTAGAACAACATCTGTCACAACTTAAAACAAAGGGAATTGTAAAAATGTTGTACCTCTACACTTTCTGGAAAAGTGTTCAGCGATAAACCAAAAAAGTTGGAAATGGAATAAACTTATACAAAACATAGTTAAAAGTTAAGATATAATAAATCCTATTATAATTTGACAAAGAGAAAGAGAATTCTCTTTTTCTTTTTTGGGTTATAGATTTGTTTTTCCAAGTGGGATAAAAGGTAGAGGAGGATATATATCCTGAATAAAACAAAGCCTATGCAAATTGCAGAAGATAGGAAATGGAGGATATCCAGATTAGTAAAGGATTGGATCGGGGCAAGGATTAAAAGAGAGAATGGTGGTACCCCACACGTTATCTCACTTTCACTCTATTTTCATATCAAAGCTAAAGTGGGACCCATACATATCACGCGTGGCAGATGAAATTATACTCCCTCAAATGGGACCCACCTCTAGCAGAAACTTTCGGTTATACCGTTGGGGTGGTCGTTATTTTCGTTACTTGTCGTTTAGCTGCTTCAGAAATTGAAAATTTCAGCCACGGAAGAAAAAAAAGAGCAACCTTTGAATCTTTCATTTTCGAATCTTTGGGAAATGCACGTTAAATTCCATGGTTAATGACTTGAAATGGACGGAGTGGGTTGTTCACAAAGCAAATTGAAGATTGAATTAACATTTTGATTAGATGATTTAGATTCTGTCAAGTTCAATCTTTTTTCTACGTAATGCAATTTGTTTAAGTAGAATAGTCAACATTCAAAATTAGTAGTAGTGGAGAATATCTCATCTAGGAATGTGTGATATGATTGAATTATTAACTTAGATCTCTTAATTTTGATTCAGTCAAGGGGCGGCAATGGGTTGGGCTAGGGTTCTATACATATACTATCCAAATTCGATCGAATGTTAGTTTAAAATTTAAACACTTAAAAAAAAATTTCTTTTAAATTTCTTTACATAAAAAAGTATTGATTCTATAATAAGAACATTCTCATTAGGTGTGTCAAATGCCAAATATTTGATATTTGAAAAACCAAACATAAAAAACAGAGCATCATAAGGAGTGTTAAATGTGTCAAAATTTTGAATCATGCTACAGTACACTCCCATCTTTGGCACGGTACGGAAGAATATGACATATGTGTTTATTATTATTTTTATTCCTTTTCTCTCTCGTCTCTCCATTGGTCTTTTCCTCTCTTTTTTTCTCAATCCCCAATCCTCTCCTCTCTCTCAGCCTCTCATATTTTCTTCTCTCACCCTCATGGCTCTTCCACACCGACGCTGACGATCACTTCCATGCCAATCTCTCTCTAGCAATGGTTTTTTTTTTTTTTGGTTGTGGTTTGATGGGTGGGTTGGGCAATGGGTGGGTTTAGACGGTGATGATGATGGCGATGATGAGGTCGGAGCCAAAGTTGGACTCTTTGAGGAGGCCGGAGTTGCTGGTGGTTTTGAGGCTGAGGAAGTGAGGGGAGCGAATGGTGTAGGGGTAGCAGAGAGTGTTGGGGAAGAGAGAGAGGATGTGGGGGTGGGAGCTGAGGGAGGTGGCTTGGGATGGAGAGAGTGTGGCGGAGAAGCCGTGGAAGATGGTGGAGTAGGTGTGGAGAATGGTGGGGGTTTTGGTGGTGGTGGTGTTGGTGTTGGTGGTGGAGAGGAGAGAAGTGTACCAATGAGTGTAAGTGGGGAAGATGGTGGGTTTAGAGTCTAGGTTGACTTGGATTATGAAGGTTTTGGGTTTGGAAGTGGGTGTGGGTGTGGGTGTGGGTGAGGGTGTGGAGGCGGTGAGGTTTGCCATCTCTCTGTTATATATATATATATATATATATATATATATATATATATATATTTGGTTCTTGTCTCTAACCCATGGCCATGGCCAAAAGATTAATTTTGTCGGGGTTTGTGGTTGAGGTGGTGGTGGTGGGGCTTCTGATTTGGTGTTGGTGGGCTCTGAGTTTGTTTTGAATTGTGTTTTGGGTTGTGGAGGATGTGGTGGTTGTGTGATGGTGGCTATTGGTTGTTGGCAGCTGTGTGATGGTTATTGATTGTGATTGATGAGTTGTAAATATTATTTTAATATGTTGTATATATTATTTTAATATATAGAATTGAAGAATAGAACATATGATAAATGACATATTGTAAAATGATGTGGTAAAATAATAAAGTAGACTTCTAGTGTATCAAAATAACAATTTTTTTTTTAAAGAGCTGATGAGAATGCTCTAAAAGTACGTATTCCTATCTCTCTCTTAAAATATTACTTAATTTAAGGTATAAGTACTTATTAATTTTTAAATTTTCGAAAATTGTGAAGAAAAAAGTCTGCTTTTTAGACACCAGTATTAATTATGCCAATGATTTGTTAATTACTTACCCATTATTTCAATTATGTTATCACAATTCTAATTATGTAAAGTTGTAACCATATTTATTAAACCCGATCGGACATTAACTAAATCTAAGAGCTGGGTTTGGTCGTTGGTTTGATTAATGGATCAACATGGCCGGATAAACTGCATATTTATATATAAAAATTAAAAATTTATAAAAATAAGTTTAAGAAGTTATAATATATATATATATAATATATATATATATATATATATGAAAATTGATAAAAATAGAAATGCCTATATAATTAATTAAAATTTATTATAAAATACGTCACCTGATATAATTCAAATTGTAGATCTCACAAGTAATATCACGAAAACAAATACAAAATTTAGGATCCCATCAATTTTTTTATCTAGATCCTACGACGTAGTAAAAGACTCATTGTTGTGACCCTTAACAACTTCATAACTCCGAATTTCTTGTACATGAATCCTTTCATCATGAACAACACTTTTCATTCGATCAAGTAATTCTCAAGAATGCATAGCATGTACTTCTTTGGATTGCTTCAACATACCTTGATCTACTTGAGCAATATTTTATAAAACCTTTCATATTACGTTGTCAATGGAATATTGCCAATCTAAATCCAAACTAAGAACAAATTTTTATGTTTAATTTTAGGTTAACTCAACTTAATAGGAGGGTTAAGTTGACTCATAATAAGTTAAATAGGAGGGTTTGGTTAGGGGTGTGCGCGGTTCGGTCGGTGCGGTTTTTTTCCAAATTTATCACCAAATCGATAGAAATTGGTTTTCTCATAATTAGAACTGATGCACACCACCTAAGGTTGGTTTTCCAACCTCTTGCAGTGTGGTTTTTTGCAGTCAGTTTAATCAGTTTGGTCAGTTCAAGATTATTAAAAAAAAAAAATTATTCAAGACTTCAAGCAAATACAAATTGTTCAAGCCCAATATCAATTCACCAACCTATTCAAGGCTTCAAGCAAATACGAACTTTTATTTATTTATTAAGCTGTCAAAGTCAAACTCTAATTTTTTTAGCAATTAACTTGTTCAATGTCCAATAGTTCATCTAAACAAAATGTCCAACAGAGTTACAGAGTCTTAGAAAAATATTGACATTGTCAAATAGCTCAATAGTTCATCTAAACAAAATGTCCAACAGAGTTACAGAGTCTTAGAAAAATATTCACATTGTTAGATAGCTCAAGAACTTAAGTTAAGGGTGAGAGGTGAGAGAGAAACAGCACCTTGAAAAAAAAAAAATTCAACAGCACCCTGTGAAACATATTATTGCATTGTTTTCTTCTTCAATACAAAGATAGAAACAAATCCCAAAAACATCCCCTTTTCTGCATTATATCCTTAGCAACCAAAGTACCTAAACACACTAAGTTCACTAATATTACACAGTCAAAAAGTCAAAGCAATCAAACTTTATGCTTTGGATTTCTCTACAGACTAACACAAAGCCACAAACCATTTCTAAGTTACCCATAAAAAAATTATTATTATTATAATCACTTACCTGATGTGGTGTTTGTTGTTTGGTGAGCGGTGAGACACTGAGAGTGAGACAGTGAGAATTGAGAACCGTGAGGCGAGATAGAAGAGTTAGGTGAGAGGAGGAAAATAAAGAATATATAGTTGGCCCGCTTCACCTAGCGCAAAACGACAACGTTTATTTTAATTTTTTCCCCGAACCCAAGAGAAAGTGAGTAACGCATCGTTTTGTTTTTATAAAACTAGCTACAGTAAACATGTTGTTATATACATATATATCGGTCGGTTCGGGAGATTTCGGTTTCGAGGTCTCAATTCTGTTGGCTTCACTACATTGATGTCAGATTGCCTTTTGCCCTCCACTAGCCAGCCTCGGCTTAGTCGGTCAGTCCCACCAGTGGTGTGGCTACGTCGGCACCAGTTGGTCTTGTCGGCTTTGGTATTGGTTTGCACAGTCCTAGTTTGGTATGAGTTGGGTTTTTTTTAATATAAAGTTGACTCATAATAAGTTTTGTTCTTAGTTTTTAGAGTCTGTTTGGGAATCGCTTATTTTGCTGAAATTGAAAACTTTTTGTTAAAAGTACTGTAGATAAAGGTAAAAGTTAACTAAAATAGTATAGTGGAACTCTATACTTGATTTAATCATAATAGATAAATAGTATAGTGGACTGAAATAGATAAAAGTTAATGTCTATGATCTATAATTGATTTAATCATAATCATATTCCAAAATACTTTCAATTAATGTAATTTTATTAAGAAGTATTTTATATAATATTTTTTTAGCTTGGAGTACCTTTTTCATATGTATATAACATTGAAGTTGATTGTCCCCCCCCCCCCCCCCCTCCCCCACGAAAAGATTTTTCAATCTCCACTATTGTGTGTGTGAGAGAGGATTTCCATTCCTTTTTTTTTATATCCATTTCAAGTGATTGGATCAACCATGAACTTCTATTTATTTATTGCTTTATTTTTTTCAATTTTTTATTAAAAAAACTTGATAGTTATAATAGGGATGATAGATTTAAACCTAGATATCTTCATTGGAAACACTAAGAAATACCAATTATGTTGCAAGATTTTCAACAAAAAAGAAAAAGAAAAAGAAAAAGACTATGGAGATGGGGGAAGATTTGGCAAGCTAATTTGTTGCTTCTTTTATTCTATACAATTTATGTTTTACTGCCTACCTTTCGGAGCATGATTTTAGATGTCAAGCATGGGAGTGATTGCAATAGACAATTAGTAAGGGATTATAAAATATTGGTGTTTCCCAACGAATACCAAGGTTCAATTCTTCCTCTCTTATTTATTGCCTCCCTTATTTATTGAATTATTAAAAACAGAAAATGCAAAACATTTACGGTTTCATTGGTTTATAAGGTTGTTTTGTCGAGCTTAATAATGTAATCTTGTAATCAAGTGAGACATTAAAATAGTTGAATTTATGTCAGATTTTTCAAGGTGAGATCACTAGGATGAAGCTAGCCAGTGTAATTAATCAATCTGTGTCCCCTCGCCCATAGTTAATGGGTAACCCCATCCATCATTGGTGGGTAGGCAAATAGCCATTAAAAACAACACATGAAAAATAAGGTTATTCTCTTTTTTCTCTTTTTGGCTTTAGATTTAATGAAGATTCTTCAACTGTAGTAAAAGATTCTTCTAAATTGCGTACACAATCCATAATGTCCATTTACACATGTGTGGATGAATTCCAAAAATCATACTAATAAAACAAAACGATTTGTTTTGCTGCCGCATAATTACATAATATTTTTATAACAATTAGAATTTTAAAATATTATTGTGAAAATATTGTAACATTTTCTTGTATTCATATGCTTTCTTGTATTAAACCGATTCCTTACAAAACTCAAGATACCCACGTGGAAAATTTTCTTTATGTTATGCCATTCGATGAAACTTCTTCGAATATGTATGTTGTGTTATTCAATGAAATTAGTCAATTACGTGGAATAAAAAATAAAAAAATCAAAACGTTGAAAGATTGCAATAGAAAATCCACAAACTAGATTCGTAGGCATTTACAATTTCCTTGAACGAGAATTTTCCAAGCCATATTTTTCCAGTCTAAGTTTCTTTTGGGACAGTCTAAAGTAAATTGACATAACATAAGTCTTCTTTCTATGGGCAGATATATCTAATTCCTTCTATTCTACAGGTTCTTTTTCTCTAGGACGCAGTTGATTGTAGAAAATTGAAAATTAAACCCTTTTTTTAGAAGAAAATTGAAGAAAATTAAACCTAAAATTACTTTAAACTACATTTTCCTCTAGAGAATCAAAATTAAGTTACTGAAGTATTTATTTATTTATGTAAAAAAAGAGTACAAATATCTTTAGCCTAGAGAAGACTAGCTCTCTGGACATATATAGTAATTCAATCGGTAGGGGTGCCACAAACTTGAAAAAAAAAATCCTGTAGAATATCGCTATAGTGGGAGTCAAAATTATTAGGGCCTTTCTTTTGTGAGTCATGGTCCCCAACTCTTACATAGTGTGGGGTTTGTTGGCCCATGGCTAGGTTTGTGTCCCATACGTTCTAACTTATTACTTTTCCCCCGTGGACTCCTTAATTTGCAAGCATTTATATACGTTGAATGCCACAATTCAGTGAATTCACACGATTCAGTCTATTATTGGTACCCTCTGACTAATGATTGTTTCCCAATATTATTCTCTATTCAAAGTGCAATAGAAAGTCACCAATGAGATTCCAAAACATTCACAATCACAATGTCTTGGAACTTGGAAGTCTTTTTTACTGTTGATAAACAAAAAACAAAAAAACCCAACTTTTTTTTAATCTAAAAAATCTAGATGCATTTGTTTAATTAGGGAGTTGAAAATTAAACCTGAATTACTCTTAACAATTAAGCAAAGTATATGATTCAAATATAGAATCTATTTAATTAGACAAACAAATTAAGGCTTTTGTTGACGAACAAGAGAGCCAAATTATTGACTTATAATTTTCTCTCGGCAAGGGTTTCTTCAGTCTTCATGTCACCCTAAAGTGATCGAGACCAATTCTCCATACTTGTAGATACAAGAAACCTCCCCATCCGTTGGTATGGGAGATATTCTTGACAATAGAACTTATTGACTGGCGCAATGAGGAGGAAAAGTCCTAATCAAGACCTTCCTTTTGTGAGGTATGGCCCCCAAACTACTCTCCATATAAGTCTATTGATCTATAAGTTAGTGTCCCATACATCTTACCAAAATCTATGACTTTTTTTTTTCTTCCACTCGTGAAATACTATGCAATGCATTATTAGTGGCTGATTTTAAAGTGATTCGATGCATTATTTGTGCCCATAGTAAACATTTTACATCATGAGAGAGCCAGAGACTTTGTCTTAGATGTGATACAGATGGAATACATATGAATAGTGCATTATTACTTATTTGTACTTTCAATAATATGATAAGGAAAAAGAGAGCAAGTAAGAAAAGAAAGAAAGAGAAATTATATATATATATATATATATTATATACACACATATATAAGGTGAGATTTAATTTTTAATTCAACATACATCCAAGGGAAACAAAATGGGTCCCTCTCATAATCATAGACATAACACCTGATATTAATCTTTCCCTGGCAGTTGGCTGTCAACCATGAACCAACACTACCTCCTTCCTATAATTACTTGGTCTTCGACTACTTTTTCAATCATACATAATTATGAAAAACGGCCAGTTTGACACTTTGGCTTCTAATAAGTTCTATGCCTTTGAATTTTCTTTCAAACATATATGTAGTTGAACCACACTTCCTTGACAAGGGCTTCAAAACCCTGGTATTCTAGAGAAATATATATATATATATAAAAAGCTCAGTTGGATCGCCATCAGTCAAACCACGTGTCGTACGTGAGCACCACTAAAGTTTGGTAACTTTGCACGCGTTATAAGAGAGGAAAAAGTGTAGTTTATACTTTATAGTTTTGTACCTAATGTTAGCAATTATATGATGTTGGACCATGAATTGGAATGGCTAGCTACCCCACGAACATTTTTATTTTTAATAATTTGTACTATGCACCTTCCCATTTACCACCATACATGCTGCTTAATTGAAGTTCTTAAAGAATTGGGTTTAGCTACTTAACTTTCTCGGCCAAAAGCCAATGATCAACCCAGACAAACTCGTTTAACATAAATAAATATGCCATTTTAGAAATGCACCCCACAAATCCAACATCTTTATAAACTCTTTCTCCCACCATATAATGTGTTTGGCCATTTATTTGTGCATTTTCATGAACTTTTGCTTTCTAAGTATTATTTTTCATCTTTATAATTTGTATGAATTACATTTTTCTTTTGAATTTTTCTTTTTTTCTTAAATAATTTAAAATGTTACCACTACACACCAAAATAAGTCTATTACATCAAGTATTAATACAACATAATATATATAGTGGTGTTCAACAAAATATTACCTCTACAAGTTAAAATTGTTGCAATAGTAATTTAAAAGTGTTAAATTATTGTATCAACAATAATAATAATTTTCTTTTGCTGTAAGAGCTTTAATACACTAAGAAATTTTTTTGCAAATAACTTAAAATGAAAAAAATCATTGCAATAAATCAATATAAATTATTTTTTAAATTTATTGCAACAAAAAATTTAAACAAATAGCTTATTGGAATGAAATTATTAATGCAATAATTTGATATAAACTTTTTTACAATCTATTACAATGATAAATACAAAACTATAATGAAAATATCATTGCAATAACCTAATTTCAATTATTTATAATCTGTTGGCCTATTGCAATAACAAATTGAAGTCGTTATCTATTACAACGAAGATATTGTTACAATAATTTCATCTAAATTATTTTTGTCAATTATTTGCAATTTATTGCAATAAAATTCGTGAAATAATAAGCTATTACTACAAAATATTCGAAGCAAAAAATTGTTTATCATTAAATTATTTGGAGTTTGTTGTAACAAAAAATTGCATTGCACAAATCTATAACCTCAAATTTTACTTACAACACCCAATATCAATTATTGCAATGACCCTAATCTTATTGGAATGATTTTTTTGTTATTATAAACATTTTTTTTTTCTAGTTGGCTTTGCCAATAAACTTATATAAAAAAAAGGAGGTTAGAGATGAAAATGAATATTTTAATTTTACTTTTTTTTAATAATTTCATTGTGCAATTAAATACTAGAAAATTATGTTGATGTTGGATGAAACTTTATAGTAATAACTAGAAATTGGCCCAACGCATGCATTCCAACAGCACTATAAACTGCACTAGCTTTTTTTTTTTTTGAGAAGAAGAAGAAAACAAAATGTGAGACCTTTTTTTTATCATGCAAACTTTGGTAATATGCTTTATTCCTTATTAATGAACCTTCTGCGAAATGCCATACCCATACCCCTCCAAAAGAGAAAGTGGGATGGATGGAAATTGATCGGAAATTATGTTTTATAATAATTTATAGCTAGGCAGTGTAAGGAGACGTCAGAACATGCAACGTCATAGTCTTACCCATTGCTAACTCCAATTTCCAAGAGTAAGTTTAATAAGATAAACTTTTCTTTGTCACAACACTATTTTTCTGATTTTAAATGGTAGAAATAAAATAATAGATTCACGTGAGTCTATAATTTTTTCATTTAAATATAATCACGTGATAAAGTTGTGAAAAAAATTATAGCACGAAAAAATTATTTCAATTCCAATTCTCGTAGGACTCACTATCTTGCCAAATTCAACGGTCTCAAGTTTCTTTTCTTTTTTTTAAAAAGAAGACCGCCAACATCTCAGATCAAAGCAACATATTTAACGTTTTCCAATACAAAAATGCTAAACAACTATAACAAGGAGCAACAAAGTCTGAAGCAAAAACACTTTGTCTACACACAAGAATAAAAACAAAGAATCAAAGTGCTTGACATCATGTCATCATGCCCATTCCCAACCCCATGTGCTAAAAACTAAAAAGAATCAAAGTGCTTGACAATCTTAATTCCTAACACCAAAATGGCCAAACCCCAACTAATATTCACAATCACAAACCTCGCAAATATTGACCTCGAACTACTTGAAATTATTGAAACCTCATAATCATATACAAACAATTCTAGTACTACAGCAACAACATGAACATGAACATGTTAAGGGTGTGACTCTTTTACGAGAATGTGAACACGCTACACACAATACGACCAACCATTTCAAAATCATGGGAGAGAGTGTGCTTATTCCCGAATCACGCCGACCAAACCAACACAAAAAGTCGACTCATTTTCCACAACATGTGTGTATGTATGTGTGGGCCGTGTGGCTCTGATCTGGCCCCACCTTTTGCTTTCTTTCACAACGGGATTTCTAAAATTCTGCCACGTTTGTTGAAAGGAAAGCCACACGTGTGGTGTTGGAGATCTAGCACAACGCTGAGCGTGGCTATTGTCCCTACAGTAGCACTAACTTTTGGTACTGTCAGGACCTATGAGTCTTGGACATGAGACACGTGTGAAACACGTCAATTTTGATACCCTTGGGATCCACGGTTGTTTCTTGTTGGGTAGACCGAGCATACACTTTTCTAGCCACCCTTCACCTGCACTCAGAACATTTTGGGGGTGGCTATTAAGTGAATCTATAGATTAGAAGGCATAAATTTAGGCCCGAATAATGTACTCTGTATATATATTAATGTCTGGACTCTATAAAATATATTATAGCTTGACAATAATTGTATGCAAAACTTAATTGTCAAAATTATAGTAAGTAAGCATTATTTTAATTTAAGATGGTGATTAAAAACGTAAATTAAGGTGAATAACATGGAATCCCACTTTGTTTAAGTATTATTTTTATTTTTACAATTGTACAATTTTTGTTCGATGGTCACTCTACAAGAATATAATTGCTTGTAGGGTGTAAGGGATAGAGGCTGTGATTCAAATAATTAAGAGGAAGTTTTTACATACATATACACTTAGATTAGTTCACTTTCTGTATACTTTATAAAAAATGAATTTCTTTATATACTAGTTTACGTACTTTTTTTTTTCCAACAATTAAAAAAAAAAGGGGAAAATTTTAGGATTATAAATTTTGTCATAACTTGCCCACGTGGCAAATTGTGAATGATAGAGTAAGAGTGGTGAGTTCATGTAGGTCCATAATTCCACTTCTCACAATTAGCCATGTAAATAAATTATAGCAAAGTTATAATTCTAACATTACTAAAAAAAAAAAAAAAGATTTAAAGCTATGAAAAAGAAAGAAGAAGAAGAAGAAGAAGAAGAAAGTAATAGCTTTAGAGCATCTCCATATTCAATGCCTCCTGTTTTTGACTAGTAAAGTATTAGACGAAATATCTCTAATTTCATTCTTTCTTTTTTTTTGAGAAAAATCTCTAAATTCATTCAAATGTTAGTGTTAGTAGCAAATTGAATAGATACCCACTAAATATACGAGTTAACATAACAAAATCAAATGGCCGCGCATGTGAAAAAATTCTGAACGTGACAACCATATTATAATATGGGAATCTCTTCTTTTCTTGGTCGAAGCGAATAATTTTCCTAATATGTAATAACATATAAGATTCAAATCTTGGAATGATTCCTTCGATTGGCTTAACAGATGGTTGGTCTCTTTCTTTAATAATATTTCTGATTCACATTCTTGGTATGCAAGTCATCTTGCGTAACTATTATTGTTGTGCATTTCTTCTTAGACTAAGTTACATTATTATGCTTAATCTCATCCACACACCAAACAAAAAAAGAAAAGAAAAAGAAAAGAGAAATGATACGGATCTAGAAGGTGAGAATATGATGCGATAATTAACCAAAAAATACAAAGAGAACATGATGTGTTGTATTATAAGTTAAAGTTGACATTTTTTAACTGTTTAACTTTTTGGGACATTGGTATAATCAATAATTTTTTATGATATCATAGCAAAATTTTCTAAGTTCAAATTATGTGCCCACCTTATATCTCATTGAGAAAATATATATCCCATGTGTATTTGGTCCCCCTTGATAAAGATAGATTAGGTTCACTTCAACTTTTAGAACAATCAATAATTTATCATCACAAATAAAACAAAAAAAGCATTCATTTCCATGTCTATTTTAAAGGCTAGATACATAGAAGTGAGCTGATGGGTTCTCTCTCTTTGTGTGGTGCTTATTTACTTTTTTTTTTAATGCAATATAAAAATTATATTCTAATACAATCTAAGTATATATGTGTATGAACTTCTTTTTTAAAGATTTGAACTCCAACTCTTACCTCCCCTCACTTTAACATACTAGAGGAACGAAACTTTACAATTTATTAGTGGACTTTTTTTCCATATAAGAATTTTTCGAGTGAAATTATTTTCAAGCACATTATAATACAACAGCCCACAGTACGTACAAAGCTAGGCAGCTGCTGCAAATTTAGGGATAGTGAAGCACATTTATGGGGGAATTTGACATGTGTTTTTTTTATGGAAATAATTATAATATGCTGCTAATCCCGCAGCTCGAACCATTTCCCCTTTAAACCTCCAAGCATTTTGACATGTGTTGTTGTTAAATTATGTCTCTCCGTTCAAGAAAAAATATGATCGAGATCGAATAATTATTGGGTACTTCCAAGATACTATAAATGCGTATTCTCTCATCTTACATAATTGTGAGTCACACTAATTAAATTTATGGTATGACCCACAATTTATGTGAGAGGGGGGAGTACATATTTATAGTACTCTTGAAGTATTCAATAATTTTCCTATGAGATCATGTCGAAATCTTATCTAATAATTAATGCAAATGCAAGATAGGAAGATGATATGCAGGAATTTTTTATTTTTTTATTTTGTGTGAATTGGTAAATAAGCATGTGAATCTCAATTCTCAAGGACATAGTTTAAGTTCTTCTCTGAAAAAAATTACAGCTCATACTCCGTAGCTATTATTAAAGTTAACAAATACAATTTTAACAAAAACGTCATCCAACTAATCTAAAGAAACATGCTAAGCATATGTACTTTTATTGGTTAATAACATTTGAATTCCTTGATCAGAACAAAGTGGCTAGGTTTTTATGCAATGGATAGAGTTAGAATCCACTATTAGCTGTGTTAGAGTCCCAATGTCATACTTTAAGTTATTGTCTTTTATTCTTTGATAAAAAAAAATTATTTAAAAAAAAAAAAAAACTAAACAAAACTTTACCCCAAATTGTTACACAAGTACTAACAATAATTTTATAGTTGACATCATTCAAATGAATTTATGTGATGGGAGGGTGTTGATTCTTGATTAAAGGTGTTATACTTCAAATGGCATACATTTTACAAAAAATTTACATTTAATTTGATAGGGTGACTCTTATTGTTGAAGTTAGTTTAGATGATCATTTGATGATATGTGTTGTACGTCAAGTTAATTGTGAACTAACGTACGTAGTGTCTTGTAAGTGTTTTTCATACGTATTTAAAGTCCAAAACAAGTGCCCAAGGAAATTCAAGAAAAATTGCACACTCAGTATTCTTGATACACACTCAATAGATTGAGAACCTTGATGCATGCCACTTAATTCAATAGATTGAAAATTGTACTCATAGAATCCAGATTCAACCCAATTAGCACTCTAAGCTTCTAGGGTTACTAGCCTCCAAAGCAAAGATATAAAAGAAAACCCAAATTAAGGATGTCAACTGGTTTGGGTTTGGGTTGAAAGCTGTAATTTGAACACTTAGGGTTTGGGTTAATTGAGTTCTCTAAAATTGACAACTGGTAATTTATGTTTCAAGATTCCAATTATCCATTGAAGTTGTTGTAATCAACACATATACATGTTGCTTTGAGAAATCTTTAAGAGGGTTCTTGAAGTCATGAGCAGATGTTCATGTTTGAACTAAGTCCATGAATGAAAGAGTTAAAGAAATTGGAGCTGTGTGCGGTCTCGTCAGTAAGTCTACATAAGGTAGTATTAGATTTGGGGTTAAATTTATGGTAAATTTCAATTATGTTTGTGGGGAGTAAAATGATCTAAGCGAGTATTTGGGCCTTGGGCTTTATTAATGGGCACTAGTTCGTTTTTGGCTAAAGGCCTTTGTGGCTTCAGGTCAGCTCATAGGTTAAAGGTCCGAGGATTCGTCCGATGACTAATTTCTCCTCGGATCGACTCGTGATAACCCTGGGATTCACCAAAAAGATCAAGGTAGAGTTCTGGAAAAACTATTGGTAAAAAGGGGGATCCAAGTATCCTCTAGACACAACGTGTGAGAGAAATATTTTAAGAAAAGGCTGCTACCTCCACATTAAAGATCCTACACCTACTTCCCTGGCCGCATTAATGGAGAAGTGGCCTTTGAATAGTAGAATTCAACCTTCTGGCTATTATTTAAAGATTTCAAGAAGGTGGTGGAAAGGAGGAGAGAGAAGGTGGAGAGAGAAGGTGGAGAAGATCCGTGTGACACGTGGGCAAAGGGGAAAGAAGAAGTATAAAAGATGAGAAGAGAGCAAAGAAAAAGGGAGAGAGTTAGCTAAACAGGGACTAAGAATTGTAACCTTCAAAGAAGAAAGAGAAATAATACATAAATCATCCTCGGCTTACGTCCGAGGAGTTTCCTTCGTCACTTTTGTTTATTATTTCCAAATATTGTAGCACTTTAGTCTACTTGTAAAACTTCCAACATCCTGAATTAGATTTCAAATCCACACTCTACAAATTTAATTGTTTAAGGCTCATTGGGCCTGAGCCCACGTTTGTCTTTGGGTCCAGGTGCAATTGTGCACTTACAATGTTTTTACTTGATCTATTTTCCTTGGGGTTGGTGGTTAAACATTCGAAGAGTTCTTCCAGGTTTGGGTTTTCTCACTGTCTCCATATCCTAGTGTTATTTAATTTATTTATACTTTGCGATATGGTGCGTAAATGATTGACCGAAACTCAATAATTAAGCACAATTGGTTAATTAACTCAACTTAACTTTAAAATTGGATTTTGGAAGCAACTAGGGTCTAAATTTGTCCCAACATGTGTAAGAAGAGAGTTATTACTTCGCCAGTGAGAACTGAGAATGAGCCATTTGATTCAAATGGAAGGAACCAAAAAACTTAGATGAATACTTAAAATAATATTGACAGGTTAGTTAAAGAGGTGATAGAAATTATAAGTTTGAATATGATAGAATAACAAAAGAGAACATATAGTGATAGAGAGCCAAATTTTAAGAGTAAAATTTTGTTGTTGTGTAACAAATTTATTTCCAAATGTTATGCCAATACTAACTATAATTTTATCATTCAATCGATTTGCAGGAAAATTCTAGTATCATTAGTTCCTAACGTATGAAGTTTAGAGTTGTAACAAGCCGAACTTTGTTGAGTAGTGAATGTTCAAGCTTGGTTTGACAACAAAAGCAGAATGTTCAAGCTTGACTTGAGCTTGATACAAGTCTACAAATAATGTTCAAGCTTGAGCTTGTTATAAAGTATAAAAGCTTGAGCTCGGCTTGGCTTGGTTCATTAGTCAAGCCAAGCTCAAGCTCTATATCAAGTTTATTATCTAGCCTATTTGGTTTGGATGAGTGATTTCAAATTATAATTAATTAAAGTTTTAGAAGGATATAAGTTTACTTGTCAAGCTCATATCAATTTTATTACCAAACTCATAAATAGGCCTAGGCTCAACTTATTTAGTTACTTTTGTATCGAGTCTTGGTGTTCACAAGCTTGTTCATGAACAATATTTTTTACTCTGGCTTGGCTCGTTTATTAAACAAGTCTAAAACTAAAGTTTAAGCTAGGCTTGTTTATAAATAAACAAACATGAACAAACTTTTTATTAAACCAAGCTTGAATTGTTTATGAATGATTTGGTTCATTTACAACCCTAATGAAGTTCCTACTTGTACAAACACTTAATATATTTATAACTGCAGTGTACTTACCTTTCTCTCTAAAAAAAGAAAATGAAAAATGAAACAATAATATCAGTGTTAGAAGGCACTTCCATTTTAAAATAATAACATTATCACTAGCTTTGGAAGAAGCGTGATACTTTCAATAGTGTAAAACACCTAAAAACCTTAATTATAATAAAAATTGACCAGAGGGGAGTGAGTGAGAGAGGTTGATTTGGGAGGTGAAGGGATTTGAAACTTTAGCATACAACTCTAGCATTCTTGACAACAATAGACCAGCACATAGGTTCATTGCGTAACAAATTTTGAGTTATATTATTTAAATAAAAAGTTATGAAAATTTTGTGTGCGCGCGCACACACATATATATAGTTAAAAAAAATACAAATTTGAAGGAGAAATTAATCAAATTATTGTGAGAAAATTATGTACATTTTCAATTTTTTTTTTTAATAATATGATTGAGATGTTACACCATTTGTGTATTAAAACTCGATTATAACACTCTTTCATGTTAAGTATAAGTGTATAACACTATTGAGAAGAATAACAAGAAAACCATAAGGTCAAAACTCAAAAGTCAAGGGTCTAATTGTTGTAGAGTAATTACATTACGTGCTCTAAGGCTTGTTTAGTGCGTGATTTTAAACAACAATTTTTAAATATTTAAACACTGAAAATTCTTAAAAAATAGCTATTGGGGTTCAGGAGTTTGAGTTGGTACTGCCCCCAAATAGTGTTGTACTACTTATGTTGTTATTGTAGCTGGGACTACCCCAATAATGTTTGTACTCAGCAATAATGGTATTGCATAAACAGGTTAGGTTCAGAGCTGCTTGTTTTGTGACATAACAAGGGGCTAGTAATATTCTTCTATTACTACCTTTATTTATGGGTCCAATGAGGAAATGAGTTACTAAATTTGGTAACCTAAAATACTTATATAATTCTAGCTTTTTGAAGTTTAAACTGGTTTTGAAATTTTAGAGGGCCACATCGAATCCAATCAATAATTCCAAACGAAATATACCAATAAGGACTGAGGATTAAATAATAAAGAATCAATTGATAAAGGAAACCCAGCGCAGTCAGCAGTCTCAGCCCCCTGAATCTGAACAGTGAGTTTGTGACGGAAATACAACATGGCAGAAGCACACGTTTTGGTGACTCACCTAGTTGACTCACTTAGTTAAGGAGCGCTCTCCACATTGTTAAAACTATTTTAACCGATTAATTTTAATAACATATAAAATTGTGATCAGTTATTTATTACTTTTTATTTCATTGATAATTGTCGGCGAGTTATGATAAAAGTTGTCGAACTAAAATTTTTTTTTTGGTTTGTTTGTTTGTGGTTGTAGAATTTTTGTATTGACTGGCCGACGAGGTGAGTTTTTTGGGACTGTAACGGTGACACGGCTAAATTTGTGTGTAAAAAGCGTGGGGGAATTATTAATATTATTATTATTATTTTTCAACAATTTTTGCAAAAAACAACCATGTAGTGGTGGGACCCAATACTGATTTCGGGGGCTGTGAGAAAGGGAGTTGGGGGTGGGACCCACAATCGAGGTGACTTTTTGACGGGGCTTTAATCTCGTCCGTTTCTGCGCGATGCCACTTATAAATTGGGACCATTCACTATATGTTTTCTCACACACTGCAACCCATACCCTCTCTTCTGTCTCTCTTTTCTCACTTTCTCTTGCTTAAGCTTTAGCTACCAAACATCAACTCACTTATTAGAGAGTTCTTCTTCATAAACAGAGCACTCTGTTTCCGTTCCTTCTTCATCTTCCTACACGTACAATCTTTAAGATTCTCCCTTTAACTCATACTTTTTTAAGGTATTGATGTTAAAATCTGAACTTTTCATCAAATTGGTCTTTGTTTTTTTATGTCGTTTGGTTTAGGAATTTTGGTCATATTGGATTTAGAGAATACGAACTCTGTACTAAAACTTTGAATTGGTGTTGTTGTTGTTGTTTTTTTTTTCCTTTGCTTTTGCAGTGAGTTTATTGTTAAAAAGGAGTACAAAAATGACAAGGCAGAATGTGCCACTTGACCCAAAATCTCGTATCAGCGTGACACTTGAGATGACCATTCCGAAATCTTCATCATTCTTAACGATGGCGGCGCAGAAGCCACCGCCAGTACCTAGTGGGTGCATTACCAATTTTAGGAAAAAGCGTGTCAGTAACATTGAAATCAATGGTGAAGCAAGAATTAACTCCTGGCTTGACTCAATGAAAGCCTCTTCACCTACACATATCAAAGCCACACCTCTGACTGATTGTGACCCCAGTTCTTTTATTGTGAGTATTAGACTCTCACTTTGTTCAAGAAAAGAAGGATTTTTTTTTTTTGGTTTTTGGTTTTTGTGGTGTTGGGGGCTTCACCAATTTACAAGGATGCATGAATCTGATTTTTGTTTTGTTGTTTTAATATTGGACAAAAATAGGTTCGTCATCCTTCAGCCTTGGATAAGTTTGAGCAAATTATTGAAGCTTCAATGGGAAAGAAAATAGTCATGTTTTTGGACTATGATGGTACACTGTCTCCAATTGTGGATGACCCTGACCAAGCTTTCATGCCTGAAGATGTAAGTACTTGTTTTTTCCTTTGTCTAGCTTTGCCTTTGTACATCATATTTTTTGTTTTCCTTTGTTTACCACTTTTTAATTTTAACTATTGCTAAACTTGGGTCTCGTTTCTATGTAACTCAGATGAGAAAAACTGTGAAAAAATTAGCTAAGTGTTTTCCCACCGCTATAGTGACTGGGAGGTGCAGAGATAAGGTACATTTCATGTTCATTGATTCTTTTGTCCTTGTCTTCCTGCTTGGATTATTAGCTTTTCTCTCTTTTGAGCTAAAATGAGTATTGTTCAATAATTAATAGGTGTATGATTTCGTACGCTTAGCTGAGTTGTACTATGCCGGAAGCCATGGCATGGACATTACAGGACCAGCAAAAGGCTCCAAACACAAGAAAGTGAGTCAGCTCAAAGCTAAAGCCTAAAACTATTTCTATACTTTCACAGTTTCACACATATTTTTAAACAATAAATTTTGTCTTTTTATTGATTTCTAAATTAATTTCTTTGTTTCCATTTTTTTACATTCTTCAGGGGAGTAGTGTTCTGTTCCAACCTGCGAGTGAATATCTTCCTATGATAGATGAGGTTTGTGTGCTTGGCAATTTTTATATGATTTTATTCATTGGATAAATACATCTAGATGATTTAGAAGTTGGTGCTTGAATTTTGAAGTTAACATGAACAAATTTCAATTTCAGGTTTTCAAACAATTGGTAGAGAAAACCAAATCAACTTCTGGGGCTCAAGTGGAGAATAACAAGTTTTGTGTCTCTGTTCATTTCCGACGTGTTGATGAAAAGGTATAACCATAATCATGACTACTATTATCATATTTTTTCCTTGGTTCACGTATATCTTAAAAGTATATTCTATATTTCTATGTATGTATGTATGTATGTAAAAGGAAGTCTGACTTTAGTGCTTGAACATACAGAAATGGTGTGAACTGGCTGGACAAGTTAAATCAGTACTAAAAGAGTACCCAAAGCTTCGACTTACCCAAGGAAGAAAGGTATGACATGGCATCAAACTATTAGTCCAGTTGATCTTGTGTGTGTGTGTGTATCCATATATATATTTAAATTTCAAAGTTAATTTTAGTTTGTATTGCATAATTAAATGGTGTCTGACTTTCAACGTGGTTTTGTTTGGTTCAGGTGCTAGAAATTCGCCCTACAATCAAATGGGACAAGGGGAAGGCTCTTGAATTTTTGTTGGAGTCACTTGGTGAGTTTTATCTTTAATCAATAACCACTACTTGTTTTTTTATTTTTTATTTTAGGGTAATAACAGTACCAAACGTACTTTAATCATAACTAAATATCCATGTTCTTTTTTCCCTTAAAAAGTGATTCTAACACTAACTTTAAAGCATAAAACTGCCTATAAGAATGGTTGATACCCCTTCAATTATTTTACTCACTTAAATTATTGATAATAAATCATATATTAGACAATATTATAGATATAATAACAATTAAATTCTCTGACCACTGTAATATTCCTCTTTTGATAGGATTTGCCAATTCTACCGATGTTTTTCCTGTTTACATTGGAGATGATCGAACTGATGAAGATGCATTCAAGGTATCCTATGTTTGAATCAAATTTAATCATCTTTATAGTAAAAATTGTTGTTTATTGATAGACTAAGTTTAAATTTATTGCCTATCAGGTATTAAGAGATAGAGGACAAGGTTTTGGCATTCTCGTCTCCAAGTTTCCAAAAGAAACTAGTGCATCTTATTCTTTACAAGACCCAAGGGAGGCAAGTACAAAATACATGCACTTTAATCTTACTTTTGGTAGTTTAAAAAAAAAAAAAATTCCCGTAGAAATTTTGCATGCCTCCTATGGTATCTGACTAACTGTTTATTCTTTTATGTTTTTATAGGTTATGGACTTTTTGCAACGCTTAGTCCAATGGAAACGACTACATAGGCAATCCGGGGTGTAAAGTGATATGTACCCCCGCAACTTTTTTCAAGAAATGTATATTGGTGGGAAAATAACATGTATTTATATTTAGTATAAAAGAGGTAAAGGAGGAGGGAAAAAAAATGACAAGGAAACAGAACATAGATACGTGTAACCTTTTCTTGTCTTGAAGGCGTTGTGTATCTTCTAACTACCTTTGTGCAAGAAAAAAGTGAACAACTACTTCTGTATAAGGGAAGAAATTGTAGTGAGAAAGTTATCTACATGCATAGAAAGTTTACTCTATCTCTCTCTTGAATGTTCTTTGGTGTGCCTTTTTTTTTTTTTTTAATAAATAAAAAATGTTTATTTAGCTTATTGACTTATCTACAATCTTTTAAAGCCACATATTTTATAGGTACAAATTTAATGCCCAATTTTGACAAATCAAAGTAAAAATAATCTAAATGTACACCTAATATGAAATAACACAATTATGGAATTCTTAATCTTTATTCTATGGATAAAATTTAGTTACAAAGTTTATTGAAGGTGAATTTTGATAAATCCATCGTTGGATTACATCTCCTTCTTATATCCTCCATCCTTGCAAAAAATTTTTTAAAAAAAATTAAAGATCAATAATTATGTCATCAATAAATTATTTAAATTGCAAGTTTTTATAGTTTAAAATTATGTATAAGATATAAACTTATAGATCATATAGTAAATAATATCTGATTGATAGAATTTGATATGTGTATTAAGAGTGTAAAAGAAAATGTAATTTAATAGTTAGATTTTCAAAATATATAATAATGTTTATCTTATAAAGTAAGGTTGTAGTCTTAGTTACAACAAATATTGTAGCTAAATTTTTATTTATTTATTTATTTATTTTACCAATTCTCATAAAAATTGTAGGATATGAATTCAAGGTGCTTGTTCTAAAATAGTTTACCATGATACTTGTATTCAATCGTACAATATAACTATACATACTACCTTATCTTTATAACTTAATTGTTGAACTAGTCAAGAGACACTACAAGAAAAAAATGTTTATTGCAAAAAAAAAAAAAATCATAATATCAAAGTTATTACAATAGTTGTTAAACGTATTACGTTTGTGGAACAAAAAATTTCGCTGCAATAAACTTTAGATGTTTTAATGATAACTTCGATGCAATGAATATTTGTTGTTGTAATAAACAATTTACTGCTTCGAAATTTTGTAGCAATAGACTATTACTTCGCGAATTTTATTGTAATAGAGTGCAAATAATTAACAAAAATAATTTGGGTCAAATTATTGCAACAATATTTTTGTTGTAATAAATAATTGCTTCATGTTTATCACTACAATAGATTTTTTATAGCTTCATGTTTGTTATTGCAATAGATTGAAAAATAATTAATATTTAGTTATTGCAAAAATATCTTTGTAGGGTCAATGGGTCCAGGGATACATAATGGGTTGGTCCAAGAGGGTTTGTTGAGTTAAAGGCCTAATCCAAAGACGCTAAATGGTTCGAGAATGTAGGAACATCAACCCATTAAGCAATACTAATATGTAAAGAAGTGATATTTGATCAAGTATATCCACAAAGTTGGTCCGAGGAAGAGTATGTCCTTAACTATGTAAGGCTGAGGTAGGAGAAGACTGTCTGGCGTCTAAGGGCGATATTCTAAGAAATCCTATAAGTAAGGATAGGCATGGTGGATGCATAAGATAAGAAGAAGAGCTATGAAATATCTAAGATAATGTTGTTACCACTGCATTGAATGGTCTACAACTACTTCTCTAGCCGCATTAATGGGGAAGTGATACCTGAGCATCAAAGTTCAGTCTTACAGCTGCCTCCAAAGACTTCAAGGATAGGTTGATGAGACAAGTATCTAAATTGATAATCTGATCCATACGTGAAAGATGGAGGAAAGAATGGGGATGATATAAAAGGAAAGGAAGACGTTCAGGAGAGGGATCGGAGAAACAGGAGAGAAGCACTGTACACTTTTGCATCCATAATTGTAACCTATCTTTGGAAGGGTGAAAGAGAATATAAATCATCCTCGACTTGGGTCCGACGACAATTTCTGTTACATAAACAACCACGTGTGTATGATAGTGCAATCTAACCTATTATTTTTGTTATTCAACATCATTAAAACCTAGATTTCACACTCATTCTTTACAAATTTCATTGTATTGTGCAGTTTGAGCCTATTCCCCTATTCCTATTGGGTTTGGGCGCAAATTGTGACCCTACAATCTTCATTGAAATAAGCAATCATTTTGAAATTTTCATTGTAATAGATTGCAAAAATAATTGGTATCAAGATATTACAATGATTTCTTTAATTTAAGTTATAATTTTCATGATGTTTTCATGAGAAATTTTCTTTGATAGATTGCAAAAATAATAAAAGCATTTGTTTAGAAAATAATTTTAAAAACTTTTTATGGAAAAGGAAAAAAGCAACTAACTTTCATTTTTTTACAACTATTTTTTAAAATATTTTTCATAAAAAATAGTATCAACATTTCTAAAAATAGTTAATTAACAAATATCCTAATAACACCTGTTAACCAAAACTTATCAATAAAAGCACCATAAATTGTAATTTCAAAGCTAAAGTATAGTAGAAATCAACGAGGAACAAAGAAAGTGCAGTTGCTTTGTAAATGTATCCAACTACTTTTGAGATAGTAATGTGCCTAGATTAAGAAGGTTAAAGAGAAAGCCACCGAGGAATATTTCAAAGTAAAAAGATAAAAGGCAAAATCTTAATGTGGCATGGTATCTACTATCTACATTAACTCTCTATCATAATTATTCTGCCTTTATACATTTATGGTTATTATAATTTTGCTCTTTTGTGAAAAATACTAAAAAAGTCAATACCTAGTACCAAGTGATCGTTTAGTTTGCGTTTTGGATTCACGTGTCTGCTTTTTTTTTTTTTTTTTTTTTCACTAGCGTCTCTTGCACTGTTCATGGGATATGAACAGTGCATTAAGGCATTGCTACAGTAACTCAGCAGTGAATAATAACTCATAAATTATTTTTTTATTGTTTTCAATTTTCAGTAAAATAAGTGATATCCAAATGCACATCAACCATACCGGTGAATATACTGTACTATGAACAGTGCATTAAGGCACTTCTACATTAACCCAGTAGTGAACAGTAACTCATAAATTATTTTTTTTATTGTTTTCAATTTTCAGCAAAGTAAGCAAAATAAGCGGTATTCAAACGCACACCAACCATACCGGTGAATATACCATACCAGTTATTAAATCGGTATTGGTACTTTTCCAAAATGTACCGGCCAATATTTGCCTTTCGGCTGATACAATAAAAAAAAATAAAAAATTGAAAAAAATTATTAAAAAATATTTTATTTAATCTAATATATTAGTTAATGCACTTAAGCTAATATATAGGCTCATAAAATATGTGAATTTTAAATTTTATGTTGATAAACATAAAAATTAATAAATTCATACTTACATAAATGATACAAATATATATTTATATATAGCAATATATAATAGTAGTATTCCTGAAATGATATATCTTTATCAACGAATACTGAAATATCTTGTTTCTTTGGCCAAATTGAAACGGCCCTAGAAATTGACTTCTTTGAAAAATATATACACAACACTTCCGTATTGTTTTCCTATAATATATGGAATCTTTAAAGAATTTTACTGTAACACTCAACCTCCTGTGGTGTTATTTTATAAGAGAGTACCTGATCAAAATACTCTTGTTTGATGCAATTTAACAATAAAAAAGAAGGAAAAAAGTTCTCTTATTTTATGTGTAAATCATTAATTATGTAAAGTTTAAGCTCTTATGGTACCCTTATTACATTTCTAAATATGAAAATAGTTTACACATAAAACAATATCAAATAAAGTTTAGTATTATACTCAAAATTTCAGGAGAGCTCCATGTTTTATGAAGAAACAATAGGTGAGTTTTGTGTGCTTTTCTTTCCCTTTGTTCTTCTTATATTTAAGTTTTTGACAAAGGGTGATTTGAATGGTGATCTCCATTTCAGATGCGTGGTATCCTCAACCAATTGTGTAAACTTCAAGAGTTTAATAGTTATATTTTTTGTACTCAAAGATCTTTAATGGTGATAAGATTGATTCTTTGACCTTTAGGTTGCCACCTTCTGGATACAACTCTGAGGATTCTTGGTGGTTGGGGAGAGAGGAGAAAAGAAAGAGAAATGTTTGGAAAGACGTAGAAAGAAATAGCTAGAACCAGTAATTTTTGTTGGGAATGGAAAAAAGAGGTTTGTTTAGTGTGTACTGTTTAAATCAGAAGGCCAGGCTCTAAATTATAAAGAAATAATGCCTTGTATAACATATTCTCCCATTTCAGGGAATCAAAATTTAATTCGCTCTTGGCTATTGGGATGGACATTGACCTTTGGTAGAATTTGGGGGTAGCTATTCTAGCAATATTGATCTTGTATTATCCCCAACTTTAATAGCATTAGTACTTACACCATCATCAATGGACTCTAATGAGGTTCTTATTCTGGATTAATTTACGATCAAACATTAAAGATAAGACCATCAAAGCGATTTTATTTAGGTAAAAAGTACAACTCGATCACTCATTATGCATGCATTAACCATCAACAATATGAGAGTAGATTTTTTAGGCTTCATCATAGCTCATGGGAATCCATCTTTTTGGAAGGGATAAGATTATCAAAACAATTTTTGATTGGATAATTGCATGATCAAGTAACGTGAGGACCCCTTATCAACAATTAGATATCATTCTTTTGCTTTCAATTGTATCATATGCTGAGTCAAACGGATAAGTTTTGCACTAGATCTTTTGTTGTTCAGATAGATGCATGCAAGGTCTGCTATATGGCCAACACATTTTGCAACTTGTTATTCAACTTCACCAATCTGCTCTCCTTTTATTAGAAAAAAATTGACCGCATCTACTGGACACAATTTTCAATTCTTGCATTATGGATTCATGAACAATGAATGAAATAGATGCACCAGTTGATACTATTACACCATGGTAATATTTGAACTCCCAATGTGTTTACTGTTTATATATATCAATAATTGGTGCACTAAAAAACATTATAAATTATAGCAGATAAGATTTCTCTTAAAACTGTCTTATACTATACTAATGCTGCATTTGTGATATTAGATCTGGCAAATGGTACGAGCAATGATGAAAGTATTTTCTGTTGTCCTTTATAGTTCTATTATCAAAAGCACAATTATTTATTGTTTGCCTTCTTTTTCAACAACTCAGAGTGACTTTCCCTTCTGTTACTGTTTTCATTAATGCAGTTTAGCAATAAAGTAAAAAAAAAATGGACTGAATTATTGTTAGGTACTATGCTTACATTAATATATTTGCTTGTCTCATGTTGAAGCTGCTTCCTTTTCCACATAACATGGATGTACATACACCCTTTTTTCAGACAAGGTAGTAGCAAAAGAGTGAGGATAATTCTAATATGCTTTAGAGATACTCCTTTCTCTTTTTAAAAATCCTTTTGTTAAGTAGAAAAATGAGTTGGCACCATAATAGGACATAAGTGACACTAATATAAAATACTTAAGAGACACAACTTATGTGAATTGACGAGGTATTATACACATCCAAGAAGCTGCGCATGGATGTTGTTGAAACAAGAACCTTGTAAAGAAGTAAATTAATTGGAGGAGGATACAATAAATGATCTACTCCACAAGCAAGACACAAACAATTGGTTTAATTATGGGACATTGGATCTTTGCTGCAGGGGTACAATACAATCATAAGTATTGCACACAAACAAAGAAACAACCCTACCCCATTGGGTACTTAGATTTGAAGAAACCCCACCTCAGAGATGAATTGGATCTACTTCATTTTCTAGGGCATTATTTTTCACTTTGTGAAAAGGGCGTGGAAGGAAAACCCTTTTTTTTTTTTCTTGGTTAGGTTTGTCATGAAAGGGAAACCCACCACTAGCAAGGTTAGGGAATCTATGGTTGAATGAGGAGTTGGAATCCACTTAAAAGGGGGTATTTGATGTGAGGAACACACATGGATTTTGGAATGGAGACACTAACATGGTTCCAAGCTTTGACAACCTCGTTTCTTTCGGACGTGGAAAGATGGAGTCCACTAGATTCAACTATCATTGGCGCCTTAACTGAATTAAACTATGTCTTTTTAAGATTCAATTATTGGTGGAAAAGAAAGAGACTTCCTCTCCATCCAATGCAACCAACTGTCACTACTGATATCCTAGCCTTCCTTTTATACTTTTTTTTTTTTTTTCAATATCATTATTTACTCATGCTCTATAAACGATACAAGTTCTTAATCTATCTCACTCACTCACCCACCCACCAACCCATTATTATTATATAAAAAAATACAAGTGTTATTTGATGCAGAGACAATGCTTTTTTTCTTTGTCTTCTATTTGGGTTAAAAAGTACTTCCATTTAAGATCTTGCTTATGCACTTGAATCCATTATAATATGAGAGTTTTGATACATTAAAAGATTCGGCTGCACATAAACACATCTTGTTTCCACCAACCCAAACCATAGAATAAATATATGTAGATACAAAATCTTTCATGTGAACAACTATGCCATTCCTATTGTAAACTGTGTGATTCATTTCTGTACTCTCTCCCTCTGCTATATAGTATTAGTTTAAGTATTTTGCTAGCTCTCGTTGCTGTACAGAATATATATGGTTGGTCAGATTTATTACAGCATGGAACAGGAACATTTAGGCATTGGCGTGTCAGTAAGACTGAGTTCATATCAAAGTAGGGATGGTCCTGAAACCACACGTGTCAGGTATTGCAATGCACAAAGTAGATTTCCAACACGTGTGCTGCTTGGGAATCGGTCCCCGCAATGAGGGTCGAGCTCTGGAGGGTGGTGGTTTGTCTTGGAATACTATAAATACATGTATGTGGTATGGGTGTAGCCATTGGTCTGATGTGCCAAAACTCTAGCTCACATGGATTCCCATGTGACCCTAGATGCTCTGATTATGGGGAACAAATTTATAGTGACTCTGTGTGAATGAGACATTGGTCGGAACCTCTTTAGAATCATCTGCTATGTATGCGTGAAAGAGATTGCTCATTATGAGGAGTATATGAGTGATTAAGTCAAGTGTGTGCTAATGGGTCATTGATTGGGGAGGGATATCTTAATAGGTGTGTGAATGAGTTACCACTTGTAAGATAGATGAATCTCACTGCAAGGGAAAAAAATTTATTGCAACCAAAAAATAATTGCAATAACATTAGAGTTTTGCAATAGTTGATAATAGGTGTTGCAATAAAATTTGAAGTAATAGGTTTGTACAACACAAATTCTATTGCAATAAACTCCAAATATTTTAATGACAACTTTGATGCAATGATATATATATATATATATATATATATATATAATATATATATATATATATATATATATTATTGCAATAAATAATTTACTATTTGTATAGACTATTAATTCACAAATCTTATTGCAATAGATTGTATCAAAATAAGTTGGATTAAAGTATTACAATGATATGTTCATTGTAATAAATAATTACTTTATTTTGTCATTACAATAGATTATGAAATAATTGATATCAAGTTATTACAATGATATATTCGTTGCAATTTTGTATTTGCCATTGCAATAAATTATAAAAGAATTAATATCAAATTATTGCAATGATAACTTCATTGCAATAAGCTATTAGTTCGAAAATTTTCGTTGTAAGAGATTGGAAAAATAATTAGTATCAATTTATTGCAACGATTTTTTCATTTTAAGTAATTATATCAATTTTTTCTAATATATTAAAGCTTCTGTTGCAACGAAAAATTATAGTTATTGCAACTTATTATTGTTGATGCAATAATTTAACACTTTTAAGTTACTATTGCAACAATTTTAACTTGTAGATGCAATATTTTGTCTAATGCTATTATACATATTTTGTTATATTAACACTTGATGTAATAGACTTTTTTTCAGTGTAGTGTCTCAATACCTTCCTTTATTTTTTTAAACACAAGGGTCTGATCTGATGTGGGTTATGAATAATTAGAATTATTGTGTACTAAGTCCGGATTAAATGTATGAAGGAAAGTGGCTAGAAGTTTAAGATAATGGTACAATGATTGTCACATTATTGTTGAATAAGAAAATGTTTACCAAGGAACTATACGGGGGTGGAGTAATGCCAATGCTTCTCTTATTTTCCCTTTCATCTATTCGATATGTAGATGCATATATTAATCCATCGAGCTCGGGTTTGCTCACCTTTATTCCAACTAAAAAAATCAATAATAAATCAAAGAATAATAATTTAAAAAAAGCATGCAGTTGAGCAGTTTCATATATGTTGTCAAACTCACTTCCTAGTAATAGAATAATCAAGAGGATTGTTGACCAATTATGAAATGTATATCACCGTTATTGTGGGCACGTGCAAGTGTGAAGACTTGCACTTAGAAGTATTGGAATTTGCAAAAACGACATTATATGAAGAGAGGAAAAAAGGCATTTTATTACAAACAGAATGAACAGTGAAATTCATAAAAGAGGGTTATGGTTCCCAGCTAACTCTAAGTGCTAACCATGTGCAAATACATGTAAAAAACACAAAGAGGATGGATTGGTAGGACCTTTTTCCAAAACTTCATAATTACTGAGCTGTAAAGTATTTTTCAAGTGAAAAAAAATAGGAAAAAGACCTATTCTAAAGTGCCCATTGTTAACACTCTTATAAAAGGTTCTCTCCTTTAGTGCAACTCTTTTTATTTCTTTTTTCATCTTTTAAAGTACTTCCACCCTTAAAGCAACTTGCTTTTTAGATAAAATCATGTCTTATAAACTTGTTTTTATACTTTTCATGCTCTTCTTCTTCTTCTTTTTCATTGTTAATTATTAGTATTATTATTCTTATCATGTTAAAGATCTATCGAGAAAAAAGCAACTTAGAAATGGAGTAAATAAACGAGCCACATCCACTTTTGCGCATGGTGCATATGGTCCTTAAATTCTCTTTATGGGTCTCTCATGGTGCACATGGTCAATTCTTCTTGTGGTATCATAGTCAACTCCATCAAAGACTCAATCATGAATGAAGTCAACTTAAGCATTTTATTAAATTGGTGAAACTATATATGTAATTAATATGTTACACTTAATAACTAAGTGGTTCTAATTAATTCAATTTGTAAACTCTTCTTATCTTATAAGAAATTTGGAATTGAATCTTTGATAATAATAATAATAATAAATTATTTATCTTGATGACAAGTAATAGATTCAAATCTTATGATATTCTTTTATTAAATAAAATTATTTTAATCGAGTTTTCAAGCAATATTTTTCTTTCGCTCTTTTTCATAGTTACAAGAGGGTGCGGGGATATCTTCATTCCAACAATCAATTTACCAAATCTCTCAGTCCCGGCGTTCAAAGTTTTAAAATCTTCTCCAGTACTCTATCAGCTTTTAATAGGTATGCTTCTGAAATAATATTGCTCATAATTTCTTGCAAGTGGAAGATGTGTCAATATAAAATAAACACTTTTAGCTCAATTTACTAATTAGAGGAAGTCAAATTTAAAAAATATATATATAAATTGGAAAGAATTAAATCTTTTTATTGCTACTAACAGTTTACAGTCCATTTAATTAAAAATAAATGATAATAAAAACCCTTACAGTTTACAGATTATTTAGGAGGGAATCCGAGAACTACTGCACACCTTTGGTGCGATAGTCACTTCACAAGTATAAGTGCTTGTGGGATGTAGGGAGGAGGGAAAAGGGTTGGGATTTAAGTCTCTAAAAGAGAGTTTCACACACATATACACTTAAATTAGACAATAATAAAATTTTTATCTTGTATAAATAATAAATAAATAAAAAGGGAGGGAATCCGAGAAATGTAGTAATGTGAAAATTTGATACTGTTCTTCATTAATTTGTAGGATTTAGGCTCGTGTTAAATTAACTAAACTATTATACTTTGCAAACCAAATTGTCAATGTACACTCAATAAAGGACATGCCAAAAGTAGTTGTGCCTAATATATGATCGATATATTCCTTTGATTATTTTCATATTATATAGGCTAGCATCTTCTAATGCACCTTACCATGAAAAGTGGATAATTTAAAGATTAATTATGAAAGAAGAAAAGTTCTAGATAGATACTGTAGTATAAATACTTTTTATTTTTTTGAGACGGCTATAGTATATACACTTGATCTTAGCTTTTCTTTTTTTGATAAAGAAAAAATGGTAATAAGTGGTAATTATAGTTTCTCACATGTTTTGGAGTGTCAAGTAATTTTATTGTCCGCAATCTTACTAAACATGTCACAGATTTCTAGATTTAGATGAAAAATGTTTTTACACACCTTACTATTGTAATCCAAATCGATATAACTTTTCATTCTATATAAATTTTTATTCATGGAAATTTCAGCTTTCTTCTTTAAAAAAAAAAAAAAGAGTTGATGACTAGAGTAGTTTCCATGTTTGGGCGTTATCATTGTATCCTATCCGCTAAATATGGACTCGTAAACAATGGAACCCGTGAGTCATTGCTATTATGAATTATCTCAGCCTCGCGAGGACATTTTCATGAGAAAGGTATTCATTTCCTATTATGGGCTAGTCACTTTTAGTGCAACATGAATGTGGATAATTTAAGATAAAGATGTAAAGCCCAAAGATAAGGAAGTTTTGACACCGAACAAGAAAAACTTTTGGGCTTACAAGAAATCAAATTCGAGTTTAGGTTCTAAGACAATCTCAGTTCAACTCGAAACTGACAAAATCTACCTTAATGGGTCTGGAGCCTGGGCATGATTAGGTCCATCATTCTCCTCATGGCTAGGGTCCAAATTACTCTAGGAGGACATGACTGGGCCCTCTTTACTGTGAGTTCTGTTGAATTACTTGGGTTTCTCACTCATTTGCACCCCACTATTAAAAAATTATAAACAATATATCATAATGGGCATTATAGCTTGGTCCAATTTTTTCTGGGCACCAAGCCAGAGTTTTGCCTACAAGAATATTTCTAGACCAGCCCCAAAAGTAAAAATATTACTGGAAATACCAGGGGAGTGGTCTAATATTTTTGTGAAGTATAGTCAGATCTACTTTTCAAGCTTGAAGCAAAAAAAGAAAAAGAAAAAGAACAACAACTTGAATACTCTTTAAATGTATTAGGAAATTAGAAAAATAAATTGCATATATGTTTCAAGTCCAGCTGATGTTATGGGAAATTAACAAGAACAAAGAAGAAAAACTGCCTACTTATAACAAATTATACAAACATATAATTATAGATAGTATTTTGTACTAAAAATTAAACATTTTAGCCCATCATCAAACTTAGTTGACATAAAAAAGAAAAAAAAAAAAAGCATTCATGAAAATGACAAAATAAAAAATTATTCATATATATTGCATGACCTGTGTCACCAAGCCACTCAAGCGTCACCACCATTGCCACTTTATCTAGGACTTGAATTAGTTCTGACATTCTTCCGACAAGATCATCGAACCCACCCCCAATGTATTGACCTTAAATTTACATGCAACGTCCATGTCAATAATCCATGTCTTAATCACACCCAATTTCAGTTTCACTCTAAGTTTCGCATTTAGAGTTAAAGAGACCGGTACCTTGGTTTTATTGGCCTTCATACTCTTCTCAATCTCCTTAGGTATCGTTTCTTTTGTTCCTTTTAGAAAGACTTTAATCTTCTTGAAACCAGTCTCTCCTTGCTCCAACGATGGAAATTTGCCTGTAGCAATCTTTTTGCCCTTGGAAGATAATGTGACAACCCCACCACTGTCATAGTCAATTCCCATTATTTCATTTGGGTTATTGGCCTTCAATGAGATTGTGTACCCAGCTGATTGAGTACGTTTATGAGTAGAATTTGGTGCATACTTCACTAGGACATGTGCCACAGAGAATGAAGGACTTTTAGACCTATAGACGATGGACAGTGTCACTAGGATTAGAGCAATTATAAGTGCTAGAACAACCAAGATGGAACCAGTTATCCATACCCAGCACTTGGGTCGTGACTTCTTGTTCTTCTCAACAGGTTTTTTGCCGCGACGTTCCACAAATAGGGCATTTTCCGGGGGTGGAATGCGATAAATTTGATCTTTAGGGATTTGAATTACGTAGGTTTCAGAGCACATATCAGGAGGCGGTGTCATTAGAAGTGGTGGTGGTGGTGGTGGTGTTTGTGGCAGCGATTTTGACCCTGATGATTGAAGCGGGAGAGAGTTGTCATCCGTGTCATCACCGTCGGGCGGTGGTGGTGGGACCCGCCCCTCCATGGATAAAGGGGAGGGGTGCACAAATGAGATGATAGGGTGGCAAGGATAAATTGAGGAGAAAGAGTGATTTGCATGGGAAGACGTGGTTGCCTGGGAAATTGGTTTGGACAATAGAGGAGAGGTGAAGAGAAACGAGGAATACCGGCTTGGAGAAAAATACAGCTCATGTTGGGAGTGAGTGTAAGGTTGAGTATAGCTCTAGGGGGTCACATATCGTTTTGCCGATTAGATCCTATTTTTGGATCATTTTACTTGGTCAAATCCAGACATTTAACAGTTGCGTCACTTGTGTTTTGTTCAACATGAAGCAGTCTAAACTTGAATTTAAGGAGAGGGATAAGTTCCAATTCAAATCGTATATTCTATGTTACATATTTTGTGTTTCGCTTTACGCTTCACCAATCTTAATATGCTATATGTTTGATTTTTTTTCATTTAAAATTTTGATTATTTTAGGAGGAAAGTTAAATGAATACATTGCAAATTATAATTGATGAAATATAAAATGGAAAACAAAATGTAGTACAAATAATTTGCATTCCGGTAATTCCAACCTATAATAATTTTGGGAACAACCATAAAAATGTTACCTGATTAATTTTTTTTTTTTAAAAAAAAACTTTAAAAAATGGGTTTTTGAGATAATTATATGTTCTTCTATCTTGTATTAAAAAAAAAAATTATTACATGTTCTAAAACGAATTCCAACACAAGCAAATAAAATTATGAAGTTGAAATGACATCTCTTTGGGGATTTTACAAACACCAGGAGAAGACTTTTACATGAGTGTTAATTTTCGTTCTTGAACTTTCTATTTGAATAATTAATTTTTGGAAATTAGATATGTAATATATTAAACACATCTCTTAATTTTTATTTTTTTTAAATATAACACATGTGATAACTGATTGCAATATTCATTCCTTTCTTATCATATGGACCGACATAGTTATAGTGACTATTTGAATCTTGGCTTCTGTTATGTCTTTTTTAGGTACATAATGGGATGGACAAATTATTTTTTAAAACATAAGGTGCCGCTACTTTCCCTTTAAATAAACTAGTGTATAACTCGTGCATATGCACGGTCAATTACACACATATATGGATACAAATTACTCTCTCTCTCTCTCTCTCTTCAGTGGTGGTTTTAGGAATTTTTTTGAGGGTGTTCATTAAGAAACTTAAATTATACAAAATCTAATAAAAAAATAATTTCATACATTGACCACACAAAAAAAAAAAAAAACGCACACACATACACACAAATGCAAATACATAAAATCTTACAACTTCCTTCTACAAATTTTTTTATTTTAAAATCGTTACATGATAGTCTCATTATCAATATTGCAAGCTACATTTCTTCAAAAGTTTAGTTAAATAAATTTTTTCTTAGACTTTTTCTTTTTATAAGGACCTAATATATTGTTAAGGGACCAAAGTTTAAGAAAAAAAATATGGCTACAAACTTAGTTGTTGTTACCCTCACTAAATGAATTAATATTGTGGGAGGAAACTTAGTCTCGGCCCCAATCAGGTATTGTTCACTTTGGGATGGACAGGGTCAAACCTTGCTCCCACCCACATGAATTTACTCAATCCCACATTGGAGAGAGACACCTCACACCCTTGCCTTATAAGCCTTGAGCCGAGGAGGTTTTATCTTTGATATATTACTATGGGGTTTTTATACAGTTTCAGCTCTTGGTGCTACAATGTTTTTCTCTGCTATTTCCCCGATCCCTTCCCTTTGGGGGACCTTCTATCTTATATAGATCATTTTAGATGATTCTGACCTTCCATTTGTTGATCATGCAGGCCATCATTCAAGTGCTAGTCCCATCAAGCACCTTCCTTGAACTCCTGTGAGATACAACAACCAAGACAGCACTGTTCAATGGTCTTTTTCACATAAATGCGGCTAGAAGATTTGGTGGAATGCATTAAATGGGGTGGTAGCTGCCAATTCCTCAATCACGTCAACATTGGCCCCCTTCCCAAAGCTCTTTTTGTACCTTAAGGCCTCCTTTGATGACGTATTGGTGATGTGATCATAGAATCCGAGGATGCAGACTCCTCGGCACAGCAACTGCCCTTCTCAGCCGTGTTATGACACATGGCGTAATTGTCTTACTCGGAATTTTCTAGTACCCCACAAACATTATTACATATTTTGAAAATCTAATCGATGAATTACATGTTCTCTATGTTCTTAAACATGTCTAAATTTCATGTCAATCGGATATTATTTACTATTTGATTTATAAAATTATTTTTATGTATAATTTTAGACTACAAAAACTCAAAATTTAAATATTTGATTGACGACATAGTTATTGATTTTTTTATCTTCTTGAAATTTTGTAAGTATGGAGGATTTAAGAAAAATAAATGTAATTAAATGGTGGATTTGTTAAAATTCACATTCAATAAAAAAAAATATTGAATAGAATTGTAGGCTTAGTCTACAATTAAGTTTGTTGCTAAATTTTGTCCAAAATTTAATTATGTTGGGCCTAAAAAAAATTTAGGGTAGTCACAAAGTTTTTTTAAAGATAATAAAACCATATATTTTTAAATTTTATACATAATAATTGTTTTTTTTTCTAGGTCAGTGTGGTCCTATGACCACCCTAGACTCTATATAGAGTTGCCCTCATCTCTCTTTTATTTTATTTTTTTAATTTCTTTTGGATATACACATGAGTTTACTCTTTCTTTTTTTCTTTATTTGTTTATTGAGTTTTTGATGATTTTTTTTAGGTTAGACCCTTTGTCTTTTGCACCTATTAACTCACTTAGAACAAAAATTAAAAAAAAAAAAAACTTAAATAGGACACATGTCACAAAATTAAATTAGATAAAAATTAGAATCTAATTTAAAACATAAATAAATTTTCTCTCTGCTTTGCCTACTATATATATATATAGATGACAATTAGCTCGTTTTAATTGCCATTCTTTTCAATGGGTATTAGGGCCAGAGAGTTGGTTTCTTGTCTTCTCACACATGCATACTCACATCTAGCAACCACCATAGTTTGAGAAATCTAAGAGTATGTTTGGTAACTATTTTTCCCCCTTATTTTCTGTTTCCAAAAACAATTTTCTGTTTTTGAAACAAAAAAACTTGTTTGGCAACCCAAAATTGACAAAAAAACAAAAACTGTTTTCAAAACTCAATTTGTGAAGGAAACTGAAAACATGTAAATGGTTGTTTTCAGTTTCTAATTTTCAAAAGTCAATGAAAACACACATTTAGTTTAATGAATCTGTCTCATTTAATGAGTTAGCATTAGAGTTCAAATCCTAGTAACAATACATTTTATTATTAATTTTTTTAAAAAAAAAACTATCTTTTTAATTTGAACTAACTAGACATGTTTTTATTTAAAAAATACAAGAATTTTTTTTCTTTATATTCCCAAAAACAAGTTTTTGAAAATAGAAAACAAAAACGGTTACCAAATATTTTTTTTAAAAGATTTCAATAGAGGCCTCATCATTAAACCATGGAGGTATGTGGTTTCTTCATAAAACACCCATGTATACTTGCAGTGAATAGTAAAATATATTTTAAATCATTTCTAACAATTACATGATATGCACATGTTAATAATTGTATTTTAACATCATTATATGACATAATATGATTAGATAGAACTACATGCATATCACATGATTAGATACATTAATGTTTTAATAAAAATTATAAATTTTTTTTTTTTGAATATAGTTCAAGGGGTTAATGGCTCGAATAGAAGAAAAATGCTAAGATCACATAAATTTACACAATTTTTTCTATAACTTACTACTTGGTGAGTTGTGTAAGTTGTAGAAGTGTGGTAGTGGGTTCATGTGGATCCACATCTCTACCTCTCACAATTCACCATGTGATGAATTGTGGCAAAAAGTGTGTAAGTTTATGTGATTCTAACATAACTCCAAAGAGAAAGTATGTACAAAGACTTATTTAACACAAATGTCAAAGTCCAAAGATAATATTCATAAAATGTTAAGATTTACTAAAAAGAAAAATAATTTAATTCATGAAAAACTACAAGAAATCTGGATTTAGGTGTCATTTGTTTTAGTGACGTTTTTAAATCCGCCGCTATGAATATTATACGTGGCGTTTTTGAAAACCGCCACTAAAGAGTGAGCTTTTTGCGACGTTTTAAAACGTTGCAACAAGTATAGTTTTAGTAGCATATATCTTGTTTATAGCGACGTTTTTTAGTAATTAAAGAAAATGTCCTCAACGTGTGGTTGAAAAAAATCATATGACGACATTAAAGAACATGTCGCCCCAAAGATGAAAGTGTGTACCTCGCTTTTAATACAATTAGTTAGCAATATGTGCAATGCACGTAACAGTTCAATAAAGTTTGATATCTAGAAAACAATGATTTTTACTCTTTTATTTTGTATGTAAATATGAAATTTGACAAATATGATAATTATTATTAAATATTTATTTTGATTGTGTTTTTATATAAAATATAAAATATGATAATTATAGTAATTATTAATAGGTAATTATTATGATTTTTTTTATATGGAGCTACTAAAAATATTCTTATGGTAATTATTAATAGATATTTATTTTGGTTGTGTTTGTACATGAACCTATATATTCTACCATTTAAAGAAAATATGATGTGTCAATATTCTTTTTTTTAATATATAGATAAATGATATGACAAGTCTAATTGAGGGTTTAAATTCAAATAGAATTAAAACATACTATCTATTAGAATATTGATCTGCCATCATGGACAATCGATCTGATCCTAACCAATGGTTCTTTTTGGTTGACGACGGGTCAACATTTTTAGCCAATCGAGCCGGGTTCAAGTTTAGCCCAAACTTGACTCAACCAAACCTATGGAGACAAAACTTAGATATATGGCTATTAACAACTTGAGCCAAGCAAAGTATTAAAAGTTGACTCAACAAGACCTATGAGTCTACCCCTCCAAAACTCAATTCGAACCAATTCAACTAACATTTTACATAAAACTTGTGATCTTGCCAGAATCGTGCCCAAAATCTAACCTATTCTTCATTTTAAATTGATGATGCAAAGAAGATCAGTAGGCTGGATGCTTCGGACTTCAAAGGACCACTCGCTCTCCTAATGGCCTGAAGAAAGAAAGAAAAGCGGATCAAAGGCGACCGGGGCTGCCGGCCAAAAACCCTCCGATGGCAAAGTTAGTTTTTCTCTCTATGTTATTGGAGTTCCAACTTTCTGGGAGTAAAAAATGAACATACCTTGGTCTTGTCTGAAACAGCCTTTATATAGTGTTCTTATAGGCGGTTATCAAAATTGGAACCTCTCCTGGATTCGAGGAGAGGTAGGAAATTAAACGTAACTTGCATAACCGTTTAGGAGTTATGCTTCTGTTCCACAACGGATACCTGGCGGTTATGTGTGGGATAAGGGATTATCACGTCATATTCGGAGATTTTCCTATGTTACCCTCGTCCTGGAGTTCCTTAGTTGAGTGTGCTTTGGTACACACACAGGGGCTGTCTCGTCTAATAGACAAATTCCTTCAAGACGAGATTGTCAGCACTTTGGATGAGTGCATCATTCTCTGGTGGTGCTTACCTCGTCCAGAGCTCTTCTTCCTTGGACGAGGTAATTGTAGGTAAGCTTCTGAGGGTGTTTACAATAGTAGCCGGGTTATGGACGACCTGTATGGACGACTCGGAGATAGGCTAAATCAGTACCCTATCATAAATCAAATCTCCTCCTGTTGTTGTCTAAGATTCTACTCAAATATGTAGAGATCTCAAGATCTTCATCCAAAATTTTGTGGAAATCTCATGATCTCTAGCGATATCTGATCGAAATCTCACAATCTTCGATGAGTTCCGCCATAATCTCTCTTAGTTGTTCTCTTTGCCGGTTTCAACTCGACTTGATCTGTCATCATGGATAATCGGGTTGATCCATACCAGTGGTGCTTTTCAGTTGACGATAGGTCAACATTTGTAGCCATTCGATGGGATCAGGTCGGGTTCAAGCTTTGCTCAAACTTGACTCAACCCGACTTGTGGACGCCACTAAAAGTGAGTCAAAACTTAGATATAGGGTTGTAAACAAACTAAGCCAAGCCGAGTGTTAAAATTTCAAGACTATTCATTTAATTCTTTTCAAACATGGGTTGAGCTTAAGTTAATCACCAAACTAGATTATATGTTCAAGCTTGACTCATTTTCTTATCAAACTAGCTCCAGCTCATTCACAAACAACTTGATTGACTTATTGTTTTCCAATATGTAGTAGAATTTATGACTGTTTTTTTTTATACCAATTTATAAATATATATGCTAATAATTAATAACCAAATTATAATTGAAATTATATTATTTGAGTTTATAAGATATAATTATGAATTTATAAAATAAAAAAATAAAATCAATCCGCTAGCCTTATATTGTTAAAATGTATTAATAATTTGACTACAAATAAACTTTTTTCCAAACTTATGCAATCTAATCTAAAGGCTTATTAAGTTTATTATAAACATTTGTACATATAAACATGTAATTTATACATATTTTTTAATCAAGCCTCATACTCACAAGCTTGTACATGGACACAATATTATGTGTGAATTCGGCTTATTTAATAGTCAAGTCTGAAATTTGGACTAGCACTGAGCTCATTTACTAAATAAATAAATATAAACAAATTTTTTCTCAAGCGGAGTTCAAGTTGACCATGTCCACAATTTGACTAAAGGAAATCAAAGAAAAGAATACAAATGAGATCACTCAAAGTTTCATTACTTCAGTGACGAGCAAACACTATACAAGTCCTTGAAAGTTCTAGACTGATAGAACTACAGAAAGAAGCCCCAAGCCCCCAATAAGTGTAATAGCTAGTTATCAAAAAACATGAAAAAGCAAAAAGAGGACCCTACCAGTTGCTATGATATAAGGTATTGACTATTGACTATTGACAACCCAGCTAGCTCGTTACCCACTACCACGTTTTTGATCTCCTCTATTTTCAATCGGGTACCTTTTTTGTCTCCTAGTAGAATATGCTTTTCATGATACCTCTCACTCAACGGAGTTGGAGAGCATTCTTATCCTTAGCTCAAAATAAAGAAGAACCAGCCAAAATAATTAAAGTCTTCCTATCAATTCGGTGGGACGTACGTTACAGGTAACCTTGCCCTGTTCTTTTCCTTTTCTTTTTTTTTTCCCTCATTATTTTCACATAAAAATCTTTTATGCGTCTCGTACATTTGGCGCAAGAGATACGCATAAAATATGTCAGTGTCATTCTTGTAATTTCATCACGCATCAGAGCCCTCCTTTTGTCGCGTACTGCACAACGATGTCGTATTTTGTATAACATGATCATGTCTCCCCACCTCGTTTTCTACATTGCTCTGAATCATCAGGTGCTTATATATAAAGGTTTATCATGATATATAGCCAAACACAACGAAGCTTCACACATCGCAATCTCATTTTCCCAATGGCTCTCAACACCACCTTCTTCTTCATCCTTTTCCTCTGCGTTCTCTCCATAGCACAATCTTCCGTAATATACTCATCAAATCTAATATCTTCATAACAATCTTAGCAATTGCAATTTTTTAACTAACTTTTTTGTTGTTGTTGTTGTTAACAGGACGATGATTGTGTGTACACCGTGTACATCAGGACCGGGTCGGTCCTAAAAGGAGGTACGGACTCGATCATCGGAGCGAGGCTGTACGACGCGTACGGCGAGTATTTGGAGATCAAGAACCTAGAGTACTGGGGCGGACTCATGGAGCCAGGCCACAACTACTTCGAGAGGGGCAATCTGGACATTTTCAGCGGCAGAGGCGGGTGCCTTTCGGCTCCGATCTGCGCGTTGAATCTCACCTCCGACGGGTCGGGTTCCCATCACGGGTGGTACGTTAATTACGTGGAGGTGACGACGACTGGGGTCCACACCACCTGCGCACAGCAGTTGTTCACCGTGGAGCAGTGGCTCGCACGCGATGCGGCGCCGTACGAGCTCACTGCCATTAGGAATTACTGTCCGTACGACGATTCGGAGAAGAATCGAGGTGGTCAGCTTAAATCTAGTGCGTAATAAAACGAAGTATTGTTGTTGGTGATGTTAAGGTTAATTAGGTTTATTAAGAGCTGTAATTTGCTAAGGTTTTTGTGCTAAATAAATATTATTGCTACTTAATGTGGAGTGAGATGAATATGAATGATGAATGATGTATGAGTTTTAAGATTTGTTGGATCTGTGTTATTTGTCGGTGAGAATGGATCTATTTATTAGAATCAGACAAATTTACAACGTTTGTCCTCACAGTCTTTAATATTGGTATGGTCTGGATATTTAATTTGAACAATTTTTTAATTAAGGAACGATGCCTTAATTTAATCTAATGGTAATGGGTGCTTAAAGCATTTTATTTTCATTATTTGGTATGCCAGATTCCAACAGGCTCTGTCCCAAAGCTCTGGTTTCTTTTAAAATAAAAAATAAAAAAAGTTGGATCTGATCACATGGAAAGAGTTTGGATCAATTTATTATCATAGGTTTTTAGATAACTCAATTAGTAAAGTTTATGATAGTTAAATAAGAGATTTGAAGTTCAATTTTTATTTACACTAAAAACTTGATTAGTATTTTGGTTTAATGATAAAGAACTATCGAGCAGACATCATACGTTAAAATTAAAAAAAAAAAATTATTTTTACACAATAAATGAAATAAGGTGTTGACATAAACTAATCCAAACCTACATAATAATAATAATTAATATTTTAGGAATACTGCTTCCAACTCTATAATGAATTGGGGATTTTATGAATATTTTTTTTAAGAGGGATACCTATAACGTATTAAGATAAAACTTTATAACTTACTATTATATAAAATGTGTAGTGGGTAAAAATTAATATATGCAATTTATTTCTTATTGATAGGAACTACAAACAAGACCTATGAGTTGTCCCAACAAAACTAATTACAAAAGGGGATAAACAAGATGATAGCTATATCCTAGTTCCTAAAGTCATTACAAGAGGGAACACTCCAACCTTTCGAGCCTTTAAGAACTGAAATAGATGTCAAACCCTTGAGGAATATTCGAGGATCCAGTGGGATGACTCCAATCCAATATGCTTTGTATCTCTCTTTTTCTGTTTTCTCCTTTCTCCCTAAACAATCGGCCATGTTTGGTTTCTCTGAAAACAGGATGTTTTCTGTTTTCATTTTCTATAGGCCCCACCAATGAAAGCCGTGTTTGGTTCTCTCAAAATCCAATTTCCCAGTTCAAAAAATCACTTGCATTATTTGGCACCAGTTTTCTGGTCTAGTTTTGTTTTTGTTTTTTTCCTTTTCTTTAATTTTCTAATAAAAAATTCATCATCACACCCACACCAATGAGTTCTAGATGGGTGAGGATAAAAAATGGAGAAAACCCAAGATATTGAAACAGAAAATAGAAAAGTTAAGGCCTATTTGGTAGGTGGATTTTTGTTTTGTTTTTTTTTTTCTCCTTAAAATAGTGTGAAAGTAGGTATTAAAAAATTGAATTTGAAACTAGTTTTTAAAGGACAATTTTTATATTATATAGCTCCCACTTTTAAGATCTGTAGGGAGTGGTTTCAGCATTAGATGATATTGGCCCTTTTTAGAAGGCAGGCCCAATCCCTGCTAGGAAATAAGTTGAAGTTGGACCTTGGGGAATAATCATGTGCCCACTAGCTAAAGTCAATTACATGCAGCTCCTTGGGTATCCATTGAGGATCTTGGCACCCTCAAATACAATAGCATGGAGTCATGGAGATGTCCAAGGACCTAAAGGAAGATTTTTTGTTAAAGCAACAGTCACTTTCGCATTAATTAAACCCACTTAATTGATACAATTGCATTTATTGTTAAATGACTGGCCTGAATAGTACTTTAAGCTCCAAAAGTCAATCTTTACAAGTAATGGAAACGAGTCGAGTTCGGGGTGGGTTTCTTTATGCCCGAACCCGACCCACGGGCCTAACTCCGAAACTCGAACTTACCACATTTAATAAACGAGTTTTTTTTAACCCCAAACCCGCCCCATCGAGTCCCGCCCAGCCATGCCACCTCAGGCCCAATTTGTGGCCCAAATCATGGCCCAATAAAAAAAAATTGTCTAAATCTTTAAGACGTGTAGAACAAAAACCATCACAAGAACAATGCAAAACAAAGTAAAAAGCACAAAGATTCAACTTAATAATACAAATCATAGTCTAAGACCATAAATATAGATTAGATCTTTCATAAAAAAAAAAAAAAAAAATACTAATCAGATCAAAGTCTAAGCCTACCACTATTTCAACCACTCCAAAACTCCAAAAACAGAACCATGAAACCCCAACAGATCAAAGTTTAAGACCATAACTACTATCAGATCTTTCATAAATAAAAAAATACAGTTCACATCAGAGTCTAAGACAACCACTATTTCAACCCTTCCAAAACTTCAAAAACAAAAGCACGAAAAACCAACAAAAATCCCCCCTTTTTCCAATCAAGGCGAGGTGAGAGAGGTAGGGAGGAAGGAGTGGCTTCTGCGGCAAGGTGGAGGAACGAGCGATGTGGTGAGGGAGGCAGGGAGCAGCTAGCAATCTCTGTGGCGAGGTGGATGAGTCAACGGTGAGGTGAGGGAGGTAAGGACCAACAAGACCGGTGAGGTGGAGGAGGGACTGGCAACAGCAAGTGAGAGAGAGTGAGAGAGAGGGAGGGGTGGTTGAGAGTGAAGGAGAGGGAGGGCAGCTGAGAGGTGAGGAATTAGGGTTAGGGGGAGAGAGTAGCATTTATACCTAGGTTTTTAAAAAATTTAATAATAATATATATACGGGTTGTGTTCGAACTAGGTATGCATAATACTTAAACCCAACCCGAACCCGCTACGGGTTGAGTTTATAAAACCTGAATTTGCCCCATTTGCTTCGCAGGTCAGGTACCCATGAGTCGGGGTTTTGTTGCCATTCCTAATCTTTACCACGAAAGGAGGGAAGAGGTGTCTGATAGGACAAGTATCTCACAAATTGCATGATGACAACACATTTCAAGAAAGAGGGCAAGAGAGGAATATAAAGAGAGGTTGAACATACATTATCTGGGGTGGAGAAAACTAAGAGAGAAATTGCAGAGTGAATGTACACTTGTTCTTGGATGTTAGTATCCTGGGCAAGCTTCTTCTTATGTTCATAGTTTTATACAAGATCCATACTTTTGGTATCTACTTCTTGTTCAAATCTCCCATTGTGGATCAATCATTCCTTAACCAATATAAATTAGTTGTGACGTTAGAAAGCATTTTTACTTAAGCAGCCATTTGTAGGATTCTGTTTGACCCCCACAAGAACAATTTTCAAAATACTAAAAAAAAAATGTTTGGAAGATCATTTTATATTTTTGAGGAAAAAGTTATTTTGAGACAAAAATTAGCTAGTAAATTACATATTAAAATAAAAATAACGTTAAGATAAAACACCAATAAATTAAGTAACTAAAAAAAAACCAATTGTTGTAAAAAGATATTTTAAAAATATATTTTTAAAAAAATTCGACACTACCAATACAACAAACCTATTCGTACTCTCTCTCTTCCACTCAATTAGTGCAAATCTGTTGTTTTCAAAAAAATTTGGATAATGATAAGCTTCATTGTAAATTTTTTATGATAATGATAAGCTCCTAAATTGTAGAAACTAATGTGGCGTTTGGTACAGGGTAATGTTTTAGGATTCCTATAAATGTTTAAAGATTCTCATGTTTGGTTGCACATTACGCTAGGGAATCAGATACTAGGAGAATCTGGATTCCCTCCTTAAACCCTTCTCAATAGGAATGTGAATTCCCTTTAAAACAGGTAGAAATCCAAATTCCCAAGCTTAAAAGAAATTATATTTTTTATAAATTGACAATTTTAGCCATTTTTTCTTATCATTTAAGCAATTAAGATAAAATATAAAACAAATTATTATGGATTAAACTATATTAAAAATTATTATTAAGAATAAAAGCATTTGAGAATTTAAATAGTTATTTTTGTATTGTACCTGTCATTTTGAAATGTTAGACTATAATTTTAATGAATTTTTCATAATTAATAGTTTATATTTGGTTTTTTATTATTTATTTAGAAGAAGATTTTTTTAAAGGACTTGGTAGTTCACATTCAAATCTAAAGATAGAATGATAAAAATAAATAATTCATTTAAGATTCTTGGGAATAAACCAAACATTGTCATCTCACATTCCTAAGAATCTTAAGAGATTCCCAATGAAACCAAACATAGGAATAACTAAGTTTCTAGGAATCTGGATGCCAAGAGTAATGTAATTTTTTTCATACCAAACGTCACATAAACTTTTTCTGCAAATCTGTGGGATTCATTGTTTTCAATTTATTTACAAATTACAACTATACCATCAAAATTATTTTATGTATTCTTAAAAACACCTTCAGCTGTTTGCAAAATCTCATTTTAAACAATGAAATAAGGAAACCATTTTTTAAAAACTGTATTTAGAAAATACCAACTAAACTATAAATTTAAATGGGAAATCCACTATTTTTGGTTTTAAGAACAAAAAAACTATATAAATATAGCCACCAAACAACCCTAAAGTAGAAACCAAAGCCTTTAGATAACGATCCATTTGTGGGTATGACTCACTTCACTCTCTACTTAGCTTTGTTTTTTTTTATGAAAAATCTTGTATAAAGATAGTTTTCCTTATTTTCTAGTATTTGATAATAAAAATAAAAATAAAAATGAGTTAAAGGAAAACTACCTTTAGTTAATAGAAAAAGTATGGCTTATTTTTAGAGATTATTTTCCATTATTTAAAAAAAAAAAAAACTCTATCTCACAACAAGCTAAATAAGAGAAGTCAAAAAATTATTTTTTTAACTCATTTAAGGTTGTTACCAAACATAGGAAAATGAGATAATTTTATGGAAAATACTTCTTGAAAAACTGGGTTTGTTTGGTAACTGTTTTTTTCCCGTTATTTTCTGTTTCCAAAAACAGTTTTCTATTTTTAAGACTAAAAAACTTGTTTGGCAACCCAAAATGGATAAAAAACAAAAACTGTTTTCAAAACTCAATTTATGAAGGAAACTAAAAATATGCAAAATGTTGTTTTTAATTTCTAATTTTTAAAAGTCAATGAAAACACGCATTTAATTTAATAAATCTGTTTCATTTAATGAGGTAGTATTAGAGTTTAAGAGATTCTGGCCCTTTACCCTATTTTTCAAGATATTTGGCAATATGCTCCTATTTCCAAACTATTTAGGTTCATGCCCCGGTTTTGAAACTTGATTTTATTAAAATCGAGTTTCAATAAAAAAACACGATTGGTAGAAAATCGAGTATGGGGCAATCAAACTTTTTTTTTAAAAAAAAATTGTATAGAACTCGAGTTCATGGAGCTTGAGTACTGTAAATGCACAATTGTACCTAGACCCAAAGACGATTATGGACTCAGGCCCAATGAGCCTTAAACAATGAAATTTGTAGAGCGTGGGCTTGAAATCTAGGTTAGAGGTACTGAGAACTTGACAATAGGCTAAGGTATGAGAATACTTGTAAATAATAGATTATAATTGCAAATAGACCTCCTCGGATGTGAGCCGAGGACCACTTCTGTATTAATTCTCTTTCTCTCTCCGAGGTTACAATCCTTAGTTTCTTTCTTTTTAACTGACCGATCCCTATTTCTTGAGCCTTCACCCCCTTTAAATACTTCTTCCTTTAGTGCTTTATCCACATGTTGCTCCCGTCTCTTCCCCCTAGATATTTCTTCTCTTAATGCTTTGAATAGTAGCCAAAAGTTTTGGTTATACTGTTCAGGGGTCACTTCCCCATTAATATGGCTAGGGAGGTAGGTGCAGAGTCTTTAATGTGGGGGTGGCAGCCTTTGCCTATGATATTTTTCTTACACCGGTGTACTCAAGGGGTTCAGGGATTCCCCCTTTTAACCAACAGTCTTTCCGGAACTCTGCCTTGACCTTCATAGTTGATCTTCGAATCCTCATGGGTCTGTCCGAGGAGAAACTTACCCTCGGATATGTCCTCGGACCCTCGGCGTATGGGTCGATTTGCAGTACTAACAAGTTCTTAACTCAAGGACAGATCGGCCCTCCTTGCTAGAGCCTAAAGGCCCAAATGCCTGCTTGACTCCTTTATTCCCCACAAGTACCATACCTATAGTGGCGTTCAGTAACACCTATAGTGGTGTTTCCATACAATTTTTTTTTTTTACTTTGATTAGCCCAAAACTTATAGCAGCGTTTGGTAACACCTATAGCGGCATTTTCAATGGAACTCGAGTTCCATGTAATATTTTTTAAAAGTTTGATCAGCTCAAAACTTATAGCGGCATTTGGTAACACCTATAGCGGTGTTTGGTAACACCTTTAGCGGCGTTTTCAATGGAACTCAAGTTCCACGAACTCGAGTTCCATGCAATTTTTTTTTTTAAAGTTTGATCGAGCATATCTCGGTTTTAAACCAATCGAGTTCTTCATTGAAACTCAATTTTGAGAAAATTGAGTTTTAAAATAGGGACATAGACCTAAATAGTTTGGAAACATGGGCATATTGCCAAATATTTTTAAAAATAGGAGTAAAATGCTAGAATCCCCTTAAAGTTCAAATCCTAGTAACAACATATTTTAGTTTTTTTTTTTCAAAAAACTATCTTTTTAATTTCAATTAACCAAACTGTTTTTTCTTTCAAAAATACAAAAAAATTATTTTTTCATTATAATCTCAAAATCAAATTTTTGAAAATAAAAACGAAAACGGTTATTAAACATAACCTTATTGAAAATTAACTCATTTTCCAAAAAAGATTTTTGCCTAAACAAATATGGCGCGCAAATTCAAGCCTGACTTCTTCCAGGTTATTTTCTTTGTCCTTTATCAACTAGTGCTATATATATATATATAGTGTCATTGATGCGACAGGTTTTAATCAAGGTTGATAGCCTTGTTTATTTTGTGAATGAATGGCCATGTGAATTCAATTGGAGTAAGGATTTGATTCCTTTGCAATGAAGATGGTTCCAATAATAAGATTACATGGGCAGCAAAATTTTCCAAATTCAGCACAACGACTAGAAGAAACCATAGTTATACTTGGAAAAAAATTTCTGATTCAACACCTTGTGAACATCTTCTTCTTCTTTTTTTCTTATTCTTTTTTTTTTTCGTGGAACCCACATATATAAAGTTAATGAGAAATATTAGGTTTACAACATTTTTATAAAAAATCCTAAATGATATGCTGTTCTTTCTCAATAAAAGAAAAAGTGATGTTATTAACTGTTCATCTATTGTTGGTAGACAAAAAAGTAATTTCATTGGTGAATTCAAATTGAAACTAGTAACAACTTATTACTTAGAATTTTTATTGTAAAAATATTGTGAACGTTTCATTTTTTCAAAACTGATACTTTTGTGTCTTCTAACAAACTCATACTATTGTTATTGATAAATCCCAATAAGCAATAAATAAACAAAATTTACATACATGCTAATAAGAACAGTTCCACAGTTCCAAACACCACTCTATGGAGTACAAAGCTAAATGAGCTGTATTGTGACAAAGAAAAAAAAAAAATCAAGAATCATTTAGGTCCTTTCCACAGGAACTTGAAATTTTCAATCAAATTCTGAGATTAAAAAAAGATTACACGCATTTGAACTATACACAAACAAATTGAGAAAAAAGTATACCTATTAGGCCTATTAAATCTTGCTCTAAAAGAAAAAAAAAAAAAATTGTGCCATTCACATCTCCATCTCTAAAACTCTCTGTCTGTCTCTCTCTCAATACAGGGCGATGGCCGAGTCAGATGCACCATTCATTGTGCCATTCACGTCTTCACCACGTTGTCTCTTGAGCTGTACCTGGGCATCCAACAAGGCTTGCTTTACATGCTCGTCTCCTGGACTTTCCTTTAATAACACCTCGTAGTCTTGTATTGAAGCTTCCCAATTTCCCAACTATATATTCAACATCCAAACAAATTTTTAATTATTCACTGCCTAAGAACATTGCCAAACAACTAAATTTTTCGGTTCTCAATTTCACAGCTTAAAATCAAACTAAAGGTAAATCTATTTTGAAATGGATTCATGTAATGGTTCAGATCAAATATTACAAATCTTAAATGTATATCTAGTACAAAATCATTTAAAATTTTAAATGACATGACACTGTGTACTATTTGATATTAAGAAATGAATGTCTAACTGTAAAATGTTACTTGAAATGCATTATTTGATATCTTATATGTTGAGATGCCATTCTCATAGATCAATTCAAGTAGTACAACTAGACTGAAGTTCTGTTTATTTGAGTTATATTCCACAATTCAATCACTGAATTTTTAACATGGTATATAGTCTGCAAAAGAATATTAAACAGTAACTTTAGTCACCTTGGCATTGCAATCGGCTCTTCTTAGTCTAGCCTTGCTGTAAGAGGGTCTCAAGTTGAGGGCAAGAGTGCAATCCTCCACTGCTTTCTCAAATTGGCCAAGTTTGGACCGAGAAGCAGCTCGGTTGCACAATAACACTGAATTGTATGGGTCATTCTCGAGTCCCTCCCCGTATGCAACACATGCCTCGGAGAATCTTGATGCCTTGAAATGGTCGTTACCTTTTAATCGAGCTGCTGAAATAGCACGAGCCTTCCTCATCGCCATGTTTGCTTCCCTATTGTTTGAGTCAAGACGAGCTGCTCGTTGAGCTGACTCCAATGCATCATCAAATCTGTTATGCCATTGCACACCAACAGTTTTCTTATTTGCCTAATAAAAGAACATGTGAGGTTGTGCTTCATAACAACTTGTGCTTCAACTAGGCACACTTAAATTTGATAGACAAAAATGGTGATCAATCAAGAGTAGACCGTTAGAATAATGATTAAATTCAATATTTCTTAGGTGTGGGTTACTTGCCAAAAAGAAAAGGAAACATTTTCATGTTTTGCCAGAACATTTGATTTGAAATCCAAGTGTGTGTGACACTAGACACCAGGGCTATGATTTTAATTAACCATATAGAGCACACTAACCTGCCAGCTGCCAAGTCAACCTGAGCACGTATAGCTAACAAATTTGCACTACCAATAGGCCCAAGGAATTTAGTACATGAGTCAAGTTCAAAATTTGGACCCTTCGACATTGTTTCATCTGCATCTTGATGCTTATGGAGCTTCAACAGGGCCTCAGCTTGCAGAGCAAATATCTTTTCAAAGCAACAACCAGGGCAATGAGTCACAGATGTACACTTACAAAGGTTGACAGATTCATATAAAGTGCAAAATTAATAAGAGACCAATTCTATTACTTATAGCTTACCTGTGGTGCTGAATCTGCACCTGCAGAAATAACGTATGCTGCTTCCTTAATTAGGGTGTTCCAATCTCGTAATTTGCGAGCCTCAGTGCACTTTTTGAGATGGACCTGAACGGATTTCACTTTGGCTATGTCATCAGGGTCCGCCTCTGGTCCTGCATGTTTAAAATGATACAATGCCTTTTCTGCTTCCCCTAATCTGTATGCAGAAATATATTCTCAAAATTTTAGAAAGGATTATGTCTAACAGGAATAAAAGGCACAGACTAGCAAAAAGAAATTATTTTAGGGAAGTACATATGATTGTTCATATTGTCTAGGAAGAGATAGTTTTAATTCCTTACCTTAAATATAATGTTGCCAAACGATGATGAGCTCTCTGATAATGAGGTTCGATTTGAATAGCTGTCCTGCACTCAAAAACTGCTTCAAGAAGCCTACCAAGAGCGGCTAATGCAGCACTTTTGTTGCTTCTATATGAAGCCTTATTGGGGTCAATGGAAATTGCTGCATCATACAAGGCCAGGGCTTCAGCAAATCTTCCATTCTTGTAATCCTCATTGCCCATAATCTTCAATGTCTCAGGATCCATTCTGGTTGAGAGAGCTCGGCACAAGGAATTTTCTAGACTGGGTTTTCCTTCTCCATAAGTACTTGTTACCACATTTCCCCTTACCCCATTTGAGTAATTTGAGTTATTTCCTTTTGGCATTGGCGTTTCTTCTCTTGCAGCCTTAGGAGGATGATTAACAACATTATATGAATTCACATTTCCTCCTCCTGGCTGCCTTAAGTTACCTAAATTGCCGAAAAGCATTACATTGCTAGATGATGCGCGAACAAGATTATTACCTCCCTTTGCCTTTTGATGCTCCACAATCATACTTTCTAGCTCACCAGAAATTCCAATGGCTTCCCTTGGCACCCTTCTGCCTTGGTTTGCATATCCTTGATTTGGAGTTATCTTTGTTGTTGAGCCTATGCCTGATGAGGGTACAATTGCAACCTGATTGGAGGGTCCTCTACCTTGGATTTGATTATATACAGGAGGTGCCCTTTGAGGATTTTGTGTAGGTCTAGCCACAGGTATAGTTGTCGGCTCTGACTTATTAGATGGGATCTCAATGAATGAGCTTTCATCAGAGTCACTTCGCCGCCTTCTTGAATTTGGAGTGCTTGGTGTCTTGACAAATTCAGGACCATCCCCTGAGGGAAGAGAACCGGTAGAGGTAGCTCTTCTTGGCCAAAAACCACGTCTACCGAATACTGCATTTAAGAGGCCACAACCTGATTTCTTTTCCCCTGAGTCATCTATTTCTGTCATGATTCCCTCGCAATTCAGTACCCTATACAATTCTTGTTGATGAGTGCAGTTTGTTGTATTGTATATATGATAAAAGGAGAATGATTGTATGTTATCTTGCCAACAATGTGAACAACATTGTTGTTGTGTCACAAATTGATAACTAGATACAAAATTAATAGCATTCAAAAATAACAAAGAAAATCAGATCTAACTAAATAATTCTTGTTGGAGAACATAAGGGGGAAAACAATGTGTAAGTGGGGTTTGCAATAGGCCTACCCTCAGCAGATGATCAGTATGATGGCTTCCTGGAGTGGCTGCCAGAAACCAATTTGTTTTTGTTTTCTTTGTCATTCAATTAGACAGACAATGAAACTAGATGACATGATTTGTGGATGAAAATTTCAGGAAAAAAGAAAGAATGATTTCCAGCTTTGATGTTTTATTAGAAATGAAGCAGTTGACCTTCATCAATCTTTTTTTCCATTTTTTTTTTCTTTCCTTTGTGGTGGAAAAGGGAAACCAAGAGACCCGGTCTTGTATTAAATGAGGATCTCTAGATTTTTAGAAATAAAAGGAATTTGGCCTTATCATGCACCTTAATCGACCTTGGGGTTTTGTTTTGTTTTGTTTTTTTTTTAATTGTATTCATTCATTCACAGCTAGGACAGAGAGACAGAAAGAAAGAGGAGGGCACGTTGGCGTGTGTTTTAGCGACCCACGTTAGAGGCCAGCTATGATATATCAATGAAAAAACCAAAAAACAGACCTATTGTACTCTTTTCTATGGGCAACAATATGCATCGTTTTGGATCTTGGATGTTTTTTTTTTTTTTTTTGAAAAAATCAAGTAGTGTCTATCAAATTACAAGGCTGGATTGCCCAAACTAGCATGGCAAATGACATAACTTTCAATTTTTCATTCGTTTGGGAACAACTTATTTAGCTGAAATTGAAAACTTTTTGCTGAAAATACTGTAGATAAAACTAAAAGTTAACTAAAATAGTACAACAGGACCCATTAATATTACCAAAAAATGGAATGGAATCCATAAATAGTAGTAAAAATAAACTAAATACTAAAATAAGCTGCCCAGTATAAGTTATCTCAAATGCAACCGAAATGACCATTTTCAAGATTGATACTTAGACATGTGCTTACCACTTAGTAAAAAGCTGGACATATGTCCATAACTTCATTAATTGGGCGGATTATAATAGGAATGATAGCTTTTACTACTGGGAATGAAATCTAGTGTTGTTATGATCGTAGTGTCCCACATGGGTTAAGTATAAGCTTAACCATGTCTTTATAAGTTCTTTGGTACTCTCTCCTTGTAAGCTAGTTTTCAAATGTGAGTTCTACCCATGGATTTGTAACATTTGGTATCAGAGCCAATAATTGATAGATAAGTGTAGCCATTAAAAGAGAAAGGGTTGACCCGATGCCACTAAAAGAGAAAGGGCTACCATCGAGTCTATATAAGCTTAACCATGTGTTTATAAACTCTTAGACACCCTCTCCATTACAAGTCTTTTAGAGAAGAATAGTTATTCTTCATTTTAAAAAATAGCTATTCATAAGAAATTATTATTCCCTATAATAAAAACATAACCAAATTAAAGAATAGCTATAACGTTACAATGTCAATTATAGCCTACCAAATATGCCCTTCATATCCTACCATTTAAAAAAAAAAGGGGTGTTGAGGCACAAGTAGGAGTGTCAAAATCATCTCAAACCCACCCAAAACTTATTTGGGTCAAATGAGTTTAGACCCAGTTATCATAAGTGTTAATTGGGCCTTAACTAGGTTAGCCATTACATACCCAACAAATCACCAATTTAATACCCAACTCATTTGAAGATAAAAGTAGAAGACTAAATCTCTCTCTTGGAGTCTTCATTTGAAATTAGGGGTTAGGGTTTCTCTCTTTTCCTCTCTCTCTCTCCAATTTGGATTAGGGTTTCTCCTCCATTCTCTCTCATATTGGTCCACACTAGGTTTAGAGTGTGAAAAAGAAAATAAGAGAGAGCTTTGGGTTTGGATACCACCGATAGTGGCAAGTGGCATTAATGGAGTTTAAAGAGTGAGCTTTAGTCATGGAAGCTAAGGGAGAGAGAGAGAGTGATTTAATCCTTAATTTTTTTTAATTAATGTCATGCGGTAGCTTATGTGGTAGTCCATGTGGCATAAAAATAATTTTTTAATTTGGTCATTAGTTACGTCAATATTTTTCATTCATTAGAGATCCTTTTGGCACAATATCAAAAAGTTATGGACTAAATTGATACATTTAAAATATTATAAACCAATTTGACACATAGTGTAAAGGTAATGGACCAAATAGGTAATTCATTTTTTTAGACCAAACCAATTAAGTCTATTAATAGTTTTTTTTTTTTCCTAAGGAGAAGATTGCAAAAGTAAATTATGACAGGATGCCAAAATCCAAAACTAATAAAAACTGAATTTAGTATTATGAATAGAGTAATGCTAGGGATATAACAAAATATCACAACAATTTCACAACATTCCTAAATTAGCATCTCATATTATTTATAACAAAAATTAATTGAAAAATATGGTGGGCCCCATGTGTGAGTTTTTTTTTTTTTTGAGGGAAACATAACAAATTTTATTTAAGGTAAAGCAACAATATCTGCTAGGCCCCACGTGTGAGTTGACTTGCAAATTTGAGAATGTTGTAAAATTGTTGTGGACCTTGTGGCTTTTTGTTGTATTCATAACATTACTCAAATAAATATGTGAAACTTGGATTAAAAATAAAACAAAATAGTAAGAAAACCGAATTTCAAATCTTATTTTTAATGTACTAGTTTACATTTTTTTTTTTTTTGAGAAAGTAGTAGCTTACATTAAAAAAACTATGACAATGATGATTAAAAACTTACGAATTTAAATTGTAAGTCCAAATAAAGACGTTATTAAAATTAATTTACATAAAAAAAATAGGATTAAAATCTCAAATGTAGTTAAAGGTAAAAATAGAATAAAAATAATATAACGAATGAGAGAAGAGGGGTCTACAAGCATCTATAGCACCTGGGACTAATGGAGTAAACAGTTGCTTTGGTTTTCTTTTTCGGTTTTTTCTTTTTAATGATTGAACAATCTGATAGTTAATGTAAACATCACAATATATTAAAATCAAAGCATGATTAGAATTCAAAATGAAATTCAAATTAGATTTTAATTGTAGGTTAATTTTGCGCAAACTATTCATTTTAATTTTCATAATTTTAATGTTAAGTGACTCATTCATAATACTTAACTAGTTGCTGGCTTACGTGATATGTGACTATGTTACAATTTTTTGTATCGATGTATATATTTTTTTTTAATTTTTGTTTAGTAAAAGTAATTTGGTGCTCCTTCCAACCACATAATAGAGTCATCAACATAAAGAGCATGCTTAGTACAGCTTGTACTGTCATGTTGACTACTTTGAGTGTTTGTATGAATATATATATATATATATATATATATAATATATATATATATATATATATAATCATTCTTGTTAAAGAATGAAGAGGACAATATATTTATTTCTAAATTAATTTCTGCAATGGTACGTTAAATAACTTATACATTGCAAGATGAGCTTCACATGTCAATCTAAAAAAGTTTTTATGTGCTCAAGCGAATCATTTAAAAGCTTAGGAGAAACACAGTTATAGCAATCTCCTCATTTCTATTTGACATAGAATTTGTCTTCAAATTCAAATTATATCATATCAAAACTCTTAAATTGTGTAATTCACTCAAAAATTAATATACTAATATCAACTAAGGGTTAAAAAGAACATAAAAAAAAGATAATACAACAAATCATTAAATTAAACAAGTAAAAATAATAATATTACTTTTTGTCATCAATATTTTTTTAATAAATTCTAATATAGAATAGGTACACCACTGTCAATTTCTTTAAGACCTTCTCACATCTCCCCATGTGTGTGTGTTAAAAATACTTAATATAATCCACAAAAAGAAGAAAAAAGAAGAAGGTACTCTCAAACTGAACCTGTCTCTTCCAATTCTTAAGTCAGTGTATTAAAATGGACTGAAGTGGACCATATGGACTAAAGTAAACCGAATGGACCAAAATTGACCAAAGTGGACTGAAGTAGATCGAAATGAACTGAATTGGACTGAAATAGACCAAAGTGGAGCGAAGTGTACCAAATTGGACTGAAGTAGACCAAAATGAACTGAATTGGACCGAAGTGTATCGATTAGACTGAAGCGGACCGAATGGAAGAATTGAACCAAATAGTCTGAGCTGGCCTGAAACGGACCGAAGTAGACCAAACGGACCGAAGTGAATGGAATTGGATTGCAGTGTACCAAATGGACATAATAGACTGAGTTGGACTAAAATAGAATAAAATGGACCAAAGTGAACTGAATCATTGGCCACATCAACATTTTTTCTTCTAATTTTTTGGATGATATTAAATATATTAACCAATTGATGTTGTACATTCATCTTGTTTGGTTTTTTTTTTCCCTAATAATATCTTGGATGATTTAATATTATCAAAAAATTAGAGGAACAAATAATAAAAAAATGGTGACGTAGACGATGATATGGCTCAATAAGAGTGTGACAACATTAAATATATGAACCGATTGACTATACACATTCATTTTGGATGGTTATTTCTCTAATAATAGTTTAACATATTTAATATTATAAAAAAAAAATTAGAGGAATAAATCAATAAAAATTGTAACATAGTCAATGATATGGCTTAACAAGAGCATGACAATATTAAATGTTACGCTTCAACTTTTAGATATTACTAGCAGGTTGTCCACACGATGCACGAATAATGCTATAAGCTTTTATGTAAGATGGTTTTGGAAAATGTTGTATATGTATTATAACGCAAACGGTGGATATTTTCATTGCTAAAATCACCTACAATTATAGCTGAAACTTCAGAGCAAGTAGTCATATTTTGTTCCCTACCATCAGTTGATCATGAACCCAATAAACTACAAGCGTATGTTGTACATATTAGACTCATTAACCTATCACTTTTCATATGAAATTGATAACTTAGGCATTGATCTCATCAAGCATTCTCAATAATATTTTAACTATATATATAGCAGTATCAAGGTCGCATAGTGTGTCATGTCTAGGCAAACCACTTAGCCCATTATCAATCTCCTTGGCTATGCAAAACATGGGTTTTTCTCCGACTGTTAGAAGTAATGACCCAATTTTATGGTGGTTTTGGACATTCGATTAAAAGATATAAGGACTTTGTCGTTCATTAAATGGGCATTGAGACTCTCTCTTATAGGAGTCATTGAAACATGGAGTTGAGCCTCCTTATATTAGCCTTATAATGTTAATTTAGGATGCTTTGAGTATCAACAATTCAGATCTACTTACATATAATTCCACCTATTTTAAATGAATATAATTAGATATAATTATCCAAAAACCTGGTCCAAAAACTTGTTCTTAACCCACAATCCATCTTCGATACAAGTATGACAATAAACTAACAACTAAGTATAGTCACTCAATTAATTACATAAATTTGAAAACAATTTATAGGAAAGCAAAAGTACAAATATAGTATTTAGAAATTTAATGTTTGATTTATGATAAAAAGAAGTGGCAAAGTGCAGATAGAAGACCAAAAGAATTTGTATTTCAAACAATTGGTAGATTTTGCTATATGCCTTTCTATAAAATTCATGCTTATAGCACTATTGGAATAAATAACAGTCACACTAATAAAAATTACAATGAAAAATGAAAAGAATTGACTTGTAATATATATATCGGAAAGAATTGAAAAAAAAAAAAAAAAAAGAACATTAAATTGATTAAACATACATGGCAGTCACATCTAAATTGATGTACAATACCTATTCCTAATTGTCACAACAATGATCAGCTAGCGCCCACTCAATTAGGTGTTACATTCTTCAGCTTTTACAAATTCCTACGTAAGTCAAAAAAACTAAAATTAGAGAGCTTTGTCTATCAATTTTTTGTTTAAATATAATTAATCAAAGAATGATAATTGAAGGTAGAAACCTATTTGAATGAGACAATTCCACTCCCATAACCTTGAAATAATCATTTTACTGTCTTCATAGTTGCAATAAATGTTTTAAAACACAAATGAATTGTTTTTCTCAGTTCTGAAAACCCATTTATCAATTAGATTTACCTACAAAGTAATAAATATTCAACAAACATGACCATCTTTTTTTCTTGTCAACCCTTTTCATGGGTGTGTCCATCAAACACATGAAAACATAGAGATACAATTATTGGGATTAAAGTTATCAACAAAATAGGGAGCAACGCACTTTGCTCAACGACAGTCCATTGTAAAAGATTTCCTACACATGGTGTTGCTTTAGTTTATCATAATACATGTCTAGGAAACAAACATACATTATCATTTCCTAACATCATCCACTTGTATTACCTACATATAATCATAAATTAAAATAAAATTGAAAAATGAAAGGAAAGAAAAAAATGTGATGAGAATAAATTAGAATATTAATTCAAAGGTCAAAGTGGAATCTTTACCTTTTCCTATTGAGACTTACAAGAAATTCGGCAACAATCAAGGCCATCAAAGCCATGTGGAACGTAGGATCAACGATTAACTTGTGACCCTTTATGACATGATTGATCTCTCATTTCCTTTTTGGAGTCTACAACAAACCAAATTACTTTTAAATGTTTGAATTATTCTAATATCACTCACACATACACAAAAAAAATGTTGCAAAATGGGTATCATTTAAGATAAAGTTCATAGCTGCAGAATTTTTTTTTTTTTTTTTTGGTTCATGGTTTAATGACAAAATTATCAATTTAAGCAAACCATAGACGTTATAGAAAAGAAAGCAAAACCAAAATAATGTTTATTTGAAGCAATTTACAACGTTACCTATAGCACATACCATATTTATTGTGTATAGCTACAATTTGCAATATGAGCACATGAAAAATAGTTTGTTGCATCTGCATTAACTGTTGCTTACAGCAAAAGACTCATCTATCTTATCAAACAATTTGTATGCATGTAACTAAAAGGTAGTTGCGCCCAAACTAAAATTATAAAGTAAAAATTAAAGAGATCAAAGTAATAAAGCAAAAATGTTGTTTTTTAGAGATTATATACCCACCTTTTAGTGGAAGAATTACCTTATGATTCAATTTGAGATCCAAAGCATAGCTCCAAGTAGAAGATATAACGGTTGAAGCAAATTGGCATCAATGGAGCAAGAAAGGGCAGAGGTATCTAATGGAATTTGGGTTATTATCCAAAGAACTATTACATTGATTTATTTTCCTCAGTGTCCAGCAATCTCTAAGGGCTATATATATATATATATATATATAAAGAAATACATTAGTTTGCATTAAATTTAAAGGTGATCTGAAGAGTTAAGAAAGAGAAAGAGAAAGACATGAACTGGATTTTGCTGAAGCAATGAGTAATACATGTCTTTTCAATTTTTAAAAGGAATTTGAAATTTATTTTTCAAGTGAAGTTGATTTGGAAGGCCAAATGCAATAATTGTTCTAATAGAGCTTAAATAAAATGTCATATGGGAGGACCTCATACTTTCCTGTATAAAGTCTCTGCTTTGCATATACTAGTGTGTGGCCTCGTACATATGCATGAGTACAATTAAAAATTTTAGAAGATGTTCAAATTATATGGTATTAGTTTACACTTTTTTTAAATCATACATTTCTAAAATAATATAGTATAATTTTTATACAACCTTATTAATAATGAGTCCATCATAAGAAGTAACAATTATGAATTGTGATGAAGCACAAGTTTGTCAATTGTATTGAGTTCATCCAGATGGAACCGAATGGTTGCTAGCATCGTGGAGGAAACAATCAACTCCCTGAAAATGGATACCAGTGTAGTGCCTGCCATAACGCCTCCGATGCCAAAATTAGTATTTTGAGGGTTTAAAATAGTATTCAAGAAATATAATGAGTAAGTGTGTTCTCTATCATTCATACCTCCCCCTGGTGCTTGTGAGGACCATATATATATGTTCTCTTGGCTTCTAACCGTTGGAGCAGTGATTACAGCTAGAATGCTCCTATTGGTAACTCCTTGTGTCCTTTTAATGTGGTCTTTAATGGGCGTCCAACGGTTTGCACAGCTGTTTATGTAACCATCCGAGTGGTTATCCTCTCATTAAATGGTTGGGTATCTTCGTCATTAATACGAGTGTCCAGTTGGCTCGTCGCAAGAGATGACTTTGTCACTAACTTAATGTTGTCTATATGAGCTGGAGGCGTCAGTCCCATCAGTTGCCCCCTCGAGTTCCATGGTCGTCGTGACGTGTCAAGACGACCATGGAAGTTTAAAAGTTATCTGCGGCTTTTGTGATTATGTTCCGTATTTAAGGCGTAGTGGCAGCGCTTGGTATGTTGTGGCCACGTGGCATGTTTCGAATGGGGCAGTTTAATGCTCCCATTGTGACCCTTGGTTTTCCCACTGGTTTTCAGTTTTTGGTGTTTATCTTTTTAAAACTTCCTCCTTTCTTCTTTACCTTCTTATTTTTTCTTTTGCTTTGTTTCTGAGTCGCCATTACTGTCGCCATTGTTGCCGTTTTTCTTCTGCAATTTCTGCGATCTCTCTTTCCTTCTTCATCGCTTTTTGAGGTATGGTCTTTCTTCTTGCTCTTTGCCTTCTTTTGAGTGGGCGATTTTGCAGTAATGTCTGATTTCGCTTTCTTGTTTTTTTTTTTAGCTTGTTGTAAGCCTTTATGCTTAGCAGTTCTGAGGTTAGGGTTCTCTGTCCCTTTGTTTCCTTCCTTTTGCACGTTTAAGGGGATCCTCAGGTGCTTTTCCACACCTTGAGAGGTACACTTTAGAGGGTAGTGGGTTGAGTATAGTGTTGGCTGATTTGCTGCCGTTGCTGCGTCAATCGCTTAATTGGTTTGAGGGCCTAGTAAAAAAAAGGGGGAGATGGAGGAGGTGAGATCGAGTGAGTTAGAAACCGGTTTATCGTCTAGCAATAGACCCATAGAGGGAGATACCGTCGTCTTTGCTCCTTGGGAGATTAGGGCTTTTCAAGCTCTTGAGACCGTATGTGGTTTAGACAGTGAAACCCTTTCGAGGTTCAGGGATAGGTTTCAATTCCCAGATAAGGTTAGGGTTCGTCTGCCGAGTAAGGAGGATCGGGCTTGCCATTTCTACCCTGGGGAGGTATGCTTCTATGAGGCTGCTTTTCTTTGTGGGCTTAGGTTCCCTGTCCATCCTTTCCTTATGGAATTGTTGGATCATTTTGGTATCACTCCAAGGTAACTTATGCCCAATTCGTGGAGGATTGTGGTCAGCTGTATGGAGATATGGCTGGCTGCTACTGACGGAGGCATGATTAGGGTGGACGAGCTCGTTTACCTATATCGTTTGAAAGCGTCCAAAGAACATGGGTATTATGAGCTGGTGTCGTGGGAGAGAAGAACTAGGATTGTCCAGGACTTGCCCTTGTCATTCAGATATTGGAAGTCCCGATTCTTTTTCGTGTCTAAGGACGATTGGGAGACTCCCTCTAACAAGGTTTGGGGTGATCTCCCAAGGTTGCTCCGTCGGTGAAGTACCTCGAACTTAGGCGCTTCATTGTTCTTCCCGACCTTTCAGCTTTCCATTTACTTATAAGCGCTTAACTCTTATGCCTGTTTGCTTCGTGCATTTAAGAGACGACCTAAGCTAAAAAGCAGGTACAAGGATTAGGTTAACAAAGCACTTGAGTACGCCCAGTTGATTAAAGATTTTGACAACCTAGTAGGTCCCTGGACCCTCGGTTTCTACTGTCTTGGTCCCAAGCCATCCACTTACGTTCTGCGAAACTTGGAAATAGAAGAAAAAAAGAGTAAGTACCTAAGTTTGTCAATACGTTTTGTAAGGATTTTTTTTTTTAACTGTTTCCTTTTGCAGGAATGACCACAAAATTCAAACAAGGAATGTATGCCCAGATGAAGGCTAAAAAGAATGAGCCTTTGTCCAAGCTTGGGACAAGGGGGCACAGGTGATGGAAAAGGGTACTCCCGTCGTCATGGCCACGCCCTCTACTCCTGATGTCGAGTCGGCGAGAACGGCTTCTCTAGACGTTTCAATCGAGGAGATTCCCTCTTAACGGACAAAAAGGCCGAGGACCGGGGATAAGCAAAAGGAGAAAGTTGACTCCCGGTCTTCCAGCGTCTGAGATGATGCCGAGGTGGCACAAGCTCAGTTGCAGGATGTTTTTACTGCTGACGACATGAGAGCATTTTTGGGAGTGCCGGCTAATGAAGTAGTGGGTCGCCATCTCCACAAGCTAGTTCAGGTACCCAACTTGTACGATGTTATCTTTTTCATCCTTTAGTGTCGTTTCCTAACACAAGTTTTATCTCCAGGTGCTCGGGGAGAGTCTTCACATCACCTCCGAGTATCCTGCTTAGGATGCAAAGGTCGTTTCATCCACATCTAGGATCGAGGCCCTGGAGGCGAAGAGTTCTAAGTTGAGGAAGGAGTTAATCTCCTCCATGGACGAGGCCAACTCCGTCAAGGAAAAGGAAAAAACTCTTGAGGATGAGCTTAGGGTGGAGAGGCAGCTTATACTGGAGAAGGACGAACAATTATCCGCTGCTCGAAAGAAGCTGAAGGTAATTGCTGCTAAGGTCATCGAGGGTTTTCAACAGACCAAAGAGTACAACATTGTGCTCTTTAGTTGGTACTTTAAGGGGTTTGAACTTCTTCGTCGGTACATGATTAAGCATCCCTCAAGAGTAGACCTAGAAGGCCTCGACATGGAGATGGTGGTAGGTAAGGCCACTCAATCTGCAGCTTCTGAAGATGCTCCCAAGGACACTCCCTTGCCCCTTCTAGACGATGAAGACACTGCGGCTAATGTTTGATCCTGTTTCAAGTGAAATAGCTATTGTTTGTTGTTTGTTTTTTTTTTTTTTTTTTTTTTTTGCCCAATGTATTTTAGGCTTTTAGTTATATTTCCAGAATAATGTTTTTTGCCTACCGTTTATGGGCTGTTAGTTTTAATGTCAAAGCAATGGTACTGACCCTCTGTTTTTGGGCTTTTAAGTTTATTCGTGATTTCAAACTTAATTGCATGTAACCAAGCTTGTGGGTGCTTTTTGCACTCCGCATTATGCTTATTGCTTCTTTCTTTTTGTCCGTTTAGGCAGGATTTCGTCAATAATGTACATTCGTCTAAGCGGAATCTTATTACTTATTCATTTTTATGACCATCTTTTGGCTTCGTTAGTAATTTACATCCATCTAAGTGGAATCTTATTACTTAGGCCTTCTCTCCTTTCCTATTTGCACAAAGACATTAGCTGAATAATTCTTTTATTAATTTCAGGAATGAATACACTTATTTGTTACAACTGTTGGTGGTACTTCTTCAGGTGCTCAATGTTCCAAGGTCTTGGAAGCCTCTGTCCGTCTAAGGTTTCCAGGTGATAGCTACCTTGTTTGGAGTAATGGACGACTCGGTAAGGTCCTTCCCATGTGGGCCTGAGCTTTCCTTGGGCCGAGTCTCTAGTCACTGTCATGACCTTACGCAGGACGAGGTCGCCTGTGTTAAGTCATCTGAGCTTTACCCTCTTGTTGTAGTATTCGACCATCTTCTGCTGATACTTCGTCATCCTATCAAAAGCTTTATCTCTGACTTCGTCTAAGCAATCCAGGTTAACTCGAAGCTAGTCGTCATTATCTCCTTCGTGGAATACCTCTCGCCTGATGCTGGCCATTCCTACCTCGACTGGGATCATTGCTTCAGTGCCGTAAGTAAGCCTGAAAGGGGTTTCTCCTGTTGGAGTTCTTGCTGTTATTCTATACGCCCATAGGATGTTGGGCAATTCTTCTGGCCAGGTACCCTTTGCGTCGTCCAGCTTGGCTTTAATAATCTTCAGTAATGTTCAATTCGTCACCTCCGTTTGATTGTTCGCCTGCAGATGCCCTAGGGAGGAGAACTGGTTCTTGATGCCTAGGCCTGAGCAAAAGTCCTTGAAACCTCGGCTGTTAAACTGCCGCCCATTATCTGATATGATCGTCCTTGGGATCCCGAACCTGCAAATTATATTCTTCCATATGAAGTTCCGGATTCGTGCTTCGGTGATGGTTGCTATTGCCTCTGCTTCGACCCTTTTCGTGAAGTAATCAATTGCAACTAGTAAGAATCTTACCTGACCTTTACCAAGGAGTAGTGGGCCAACGATGTCAATTCCCTATTGTGTGAAAGGCCACGAGGATGATATAGTCGTCAGTCTCTCTGTTGGAAGCTGTTGAACGTTCTTGAACCTCTGACACTTGTCACATTTCTTCATGAGTTCTACCACGTCCACCTGCATGGTTGGCCAGAAATATCCTATTCATATGACCTTGCTTACCAAGGACCTGGGACCAGTATGGTCCCCACAAATTCTTTCGTGAATTTCTTCCAGGATGTACTTAGCTTCTTCTTCGTCGGCACACTTCAAGTAAGGCATGGAGAAGCCTCTCTTGTATAAGGTGTCATTTAGGATCGTAAATCTAGCTGCACTCTTCCTGATCTTTTTGGCCTCCTTGGTGTCTTGAGGGAGGTGCTCATCTTAGAGAAACGATACAATCGGTGTCATCCAGTTGCTTTTGCTTTGGATTGCCAACACTAGAACTTCTTTGATGCTGGGGTGATTCTAAATCTCCATGTTTACCTCCATATTTGTTGTTTCTTCCTTTGACGAGGCCATTTTGTGATCTCATCTACTGCCATGTTTTGACCTCTGGGGATTTATGCGAATTCCAATTTGTCAAACTCCCAGGCTAGATGTTTCGTCAGCTTGAGGTATCTTTGCAATCTTTCCTCCTTTACTTCATATTCTTCTTTGATCTGCCCTATCACTAACTTCGAGTCGCTTTGCATAAGCAGGTTCTTAACCTTGAGTGTTTTCCCGAGTCTCAGCCCTGTTAGTATTCTTTCGTACTCGGCCTCGTAATTGGTGGCTGGAAACTTCAGTCGAACTCTATATTTGAGTGTTTCTCCGTCAAGGGCCTTTATGATGACTCCTACTCCTCCCATCTTTTGAGCTGACGAACCATCGGTCTAGATTGTCCAGCGTTATGTGTCGTCGTCAGGGTTGTCATCGTCGAGGAGGGTAAATTCAGCAATGAAGTCTGCTAGGGCTTGCGCTTTGATGGCTGTTTTGGGGTGGTATTCAATGTCAAACTGGTTGAGCTCAATTACCCACTGAACTATTCTTCTGACTGCTTTAGGTTTGTTCATTTACTTCTTGATGGGTTGGTCCATCATCACCAGGATTGGATTTGCTTCGAAATATGGTCGCAGCTTGCGCGAAGCTACCACGAGGGCGAATACGATTTTTTCAATCCTAGAATATTTGGCTTCTGCTAATTGGATAGCTTGGCTGATGTAATAAACTAGGAGTTGTTTCTTGTCTTCTTCTCGAATCAAAGCTGCACTCACGGCCGCAACCGACACTGACAGATATAGATACAAATTCTCCCCCTCCTTAGAAGGACTTAGGAGGGGGGGACTGCTCAAGTAACATTTGAGTTCTTGAAATGCTGTTTCGCATTCGTTAGTCCAGGCAAATGCTTGCTTCAATGTCTTGAAGAAGGGTAGGCACCTATTTGTTGCTTTAGAGACGAACCTATTGAGAGCCACAATCCTTCTTATGAGCTTTTGGACTTCTTTGATGGACTTGGGTGATGACATGTTAAGTATGGCCTACTTTCTCCTGGTTGGCCTCTATCCCTCTTTGAGACACCATGAACCCTAAGAATTTCCCCGAGGCTACGCCAAAAACACACTTACTAGGATTCAACTTCATCTGGTACTCTCTAAGGGTGGCAAAAGTTTCCTTAAGGTCGTTAAGATGGCCATGCTCTTCTCTGCTCTTGACGAGCATATCGTCTACGTACACCTCCATATTCTTGCCAATCTGCTTACTGAATACCTTGTTTACTAGCCTCTGGTAAGTTGCCCCTACGTCCTTCAGTCCGAAGGGCATCACCCTATAGCAATGGAGCCCTTGACTAGTGATGAAAGCAATTTTTTCTTGGTTTTCCTTTGCCATTTTTACCTAGTTGTATCCTGAGAAAGCATCCATGAACGTCAGCAACTTATGCCAGATCATAGAATCCACCAGTTGATCTATTCTTGGTAGTGGAAAGCTGTCTTTCGGGCAAGCTTTGTTTAGGTCTGTGAAGTCCACACACATTCTCCATTTCCCATTCACTTTCTTCACTAGCACGACGTTGGTGAGCCAGTTTGGATAGTAAACCTCGCAGATAAAGCCAGCTGCCAGCAGTTTGTTGACCTCGTTTGTAATTGCTTGGTTTCGTTTTAATGCGATTTCTCGTCGTCTTTGCTGGACAGGCTTTTTTCCTGGATCTACGTTCAACTTGTGTTGGATAACTTTTGGGGATATGCCTAGCATGTCCTCGTGACTCCATGCGAAGACGTCCAAGTTTTCTTTGAGAAACCTTACAAGCCTTGTTCTCATCTCAGGACTCAGCATCGTCCCTATTCTTGTTGTCCAGGATACTTCTCCTTCGACCAATTCTACTGTCTCCAATGCTTCCACTTTATCTTCTTCTTTCTCCTTGATTACCCATGTATGGTTCTCCTTTGCAGCCAGGACGACTTGGTAGCATTCCCGGGCCAAGACCTGATCTCCTTTCACTTCTCCAACGCCATTCTCAGTTGGAAACTTTACCTTTAGGCAGCAGGTGGACATGGCTGACTTCCACCAGTTAAGTGTAGGTCTTCCAATAATTACATTGTAGGACGATGGGCAATCTACCACTAAAAAGTCCAGTTGACGGGTCAGCTGTCTCGGGTAGGTCCCTACTGTAACTGTCAGCGTCACTATGCCCTTTGGGTACACCTTGTCTCCACTGAAGTCGACAAGGGGGGAATCAAATGGACGTAGCCTTCCTGGATCCAACTTTAGTTGTTGGAAGGCAAGCAGGTAGATAATATCCGCAGAGCTACCATTATCTACAAGGATCCTCTTGGTATTGAACCCTTCAATCGTGAGCATGATGACCAAGGGGTCATTGTGAGGTTGTTTCAGCCCTTTAGCGTCTTCCTCGTTGAAGGACATGTCCTAGTTCGTCCATCTTTACTTGAACGGGGATGTCATGTGGACGCTATTTACTTGCCACTAACATGCCTTTTTTAAGGATCTGAATAACCCTCCCGCTAATGGCCCTCCTGCGATCGTCTTTATCTCCCGATCACATCTTGTGGTGGCTGGAACAGACGATCTCCACTTTTTGACGAGGATTCGTGATGGTGCTTATTACCGTCCCTAAACTTGCTAGACTCTCCCTTCTTCACATACTTCTATAATTTCCCTTTTTGTATAAATTCTTCTATTTTTCCTTTCAGGTCCAGGCAATCCTCCCATGTAGTGGCCGTGATCTTTGTGGAACCGGCAATACTTGCTCTTGCCACGCACATTGGGAGAATAATGCAATGGCCTCGGCGACTTGAGGATGTGCTCATCCTTAATCTGCATTAAAATTTTATCAACAAGCATAACCAGAGGAGTAAATTTTACCATTCATGGAACTCTTTCGTCATTTCTTTTATCCCTGTCCCAATTTCGACGACCTGAACGTTCCCTCTTTTGCCCCCTGCGTTCGTCCTCCTTCCTTCCCTCTTTTGTTGGCTTTCCTTCATCCCCTATGGCTGCTAATGCATTTTTTGCGTTCATGTATTTCTGAGCTTTTAGGAGCATTTCTACCATCGTCTTAGGTGGATTTTTTGCCAGCGAAACCACAAACTCCCTAGACTTCAGCCTTGGCTTAAAAGTAGTCGGCTGTACTTTGTCATCAGCGTCGTCCACCTCTAGGGTTTCTCGGGTGAAACGTTTCACGCATGACCGCAAAGTTTCTTTCTCCCCTTGCTTAATAGTGAGTAGGTGATTCGTGGGTCTTTTAGGACGTTGCCCTCCAACAAAGTGGCGAACAAAGGAGCTACTTAGCTGTTCAAAGTTATCAATGGATAAGGTTGGCAGTTTTGTGAACCACTTTCTTGCGGCTCCCTTAAGCGTGGTAGGGAAAGCGCGACACATTATTTCATCAGGGCGTTGTTGGAGGCCCAATGTCGTCTTGAAGGTATTAAGGTGGTCCTGGGGGTTCTTAAGCTTGTCGAAAGGCTCAAGCTGAGGCAACTGAAACTTCGCCGGTACCGATCGTTCTAAGACTGCCACGGTGAAAGGAGAATTTGTCACCTTGACCATCCTATCCAAGCTCCGATCAGTCTTCTCCTTAATGGCATTTCTCAGTTCGTCCATCTCTTTCCTCATCTCTTAAAGGAGATCAGAATTTTGCTCGTCTGGAGTAGAGGTCCTTTGTCGGTTGCTTCTACCATGGTTGTCTCCTTCATCCTCTTGAACAGCTTTGGACTGATTCTCCTCCTGCTGAAGCCGTTGCCTCATCTCCTGATTCTGTCTAGTGAGCTCCTCAATAGTAGCCGCAAGAGCTTGGACTTGTTGGGCCAATGCCACTGAACCCTGATTTGACTCCATCCGAATATTGAAGCTGGTAGAAACTACTCTTTTCAAACCTTAGTACAAAAATGTCGTTCCCACAGACGGCGCCAAACTGATGAAGCACAGGTTTGCTAGTTGTATTGAGTTCGTCCAGATGGAACCGAATAGGCATCCAACGGTCTGCACAGCTGTTTATGTAACCATCCAAGAGGTTATCCTCTTATTAAATGGCTAGGTATCTTTGTCATTAATGCGGGTGTCCGGTTGGCTCATCGCAAGAGATGACTTTGTCACTAACTTAATGTCATCTATATGAGTTGGAGGCGTCAGTCCCATCAAATTGCACACACATATCCATTACAATTATTCTATTGAAGTAATGAGAAGAAAAAAAAAACTTTGGAGGAATATTATAGAATAAAATTTGATATAAAATGTGTATTTCACATTACAAACATCTACATGATGTTGGTAGCGGCCTCTTAGATATTTCCCTTTCCTTTTCTTACAAATGTTTTGTCAATCTCAAGTCTTTTATTTTAGTAATAGTGAAACAATGCATTTCATTTAACAATCCACAACATTTTTGTGTCTCTCTATCTCTCCCCAAGGCCTTATCTAGTTAGTTATAATAATCCTTAATATTTTTTATTTAGTTTTTAATATAACCTACCTACTATCCTCAAAACACACCTATAGAACAAACAATAATAAGCTGTAGGAGGCTTGCGTGTAAAACACATGTAATAGTTCCTTAATTTTGCACCATATCATAAATTAAGTATCTAGGAACACAAAGTTATATTTAGAGTAAAGTCCTAGTAATGCGTTCAACAATGACAACAATATATATTGAAATATAGTAATGTAATACTTACAATTGATTAATTTATCCAAAGGGAAAAAAAAAGTAACTACACTTCACCAAAAATAACAATAATAATAAAAATAGTAGATAAGATGTTGCAATTGGGCCTTGGCTCAAGTGGTAGAGGAATGACCGATGAGATATCAAGTGGTACTTAGCTAAAAATCTTGCTTAACAAACATATGCTGAGATGATGACCACTATTTTCCTTCCAGCATCAAATTTTTAGTTCCAAACTACCACCTAGGATTCAAAGCAAATTCAAATTAGTAAATTACAACATGCTTGACATGGGTTGAATAAGTTAGCTACAAAAGCTGGGTAACCTACAAGCATGTATGCCACACACACATATTGATACAAACATATCTATTTATGAAATGTTCACATGTGAAGTCATTTAATCTTACCTATAGAAGATTGAAAGAAGCAATAAAAGATATTTCAAGATATATATGACATTATTAGCTTACTGCGTCAACAAAACACATGCTCTTCGAATTGTAAACGACACAAATTCTCAGGTCCAGCAACACATGAAATACCCCAACAAATTGGAAACTTTATATAGATGCAGTATCAAGGTAAAGAGTAGCATCTTCAATGTGCTCTGATATCCAAAGACAAAGGTGAATAAATAATATTAGAATAGATCAACTAAATGTTGGACAAAAGTAATCACATGTCAAGTTAATACCATCACTAAATTCTAAGCAACTGCAATATTGAACTCTACTTAGTGCCTCTCAGAGGCAAATACAAAGCAGGAACTTAAAACTAAAAAACGCATTCAAATACATGCATATTAAGAAAAAAGAAAACTACTTTTCAAGTAGACAAAAGCTATGAGTGATCAGGAAACTATCATTAGACTTGTGCTTATACCTCTAGTAATAATGTGCCCAATAAGGATATCAAATTATCTCGTCACCAACGCTCTTTCCAAATAGCGAACTTTCTCTCTTATTTCTTTGTCTTTGCCCTCTCCAAACCTAAATCATAATCATATATAACCCCAAATTTTAGAAAATCAAATCAAAACCTAATGTAACCCATATACCTAAATAAAAATCAATCCAACCATATTTCTCAAAACTAATTCATATTTTACACCCAAATCTAAAGAAAGAATGAAAAAAAAAAAAAAAAAAAAAAAAAAAAAACCCCTTGCGGGTGGTAGTTCTCTCTATGTTCGTATCTTAATTCTTTTGTGCATTACTGATGCTGGTTCTGGTGGTATAAGTCTGGCAAGGGAACAGACGGTGGTGGGAAAATGATAGTGATGGCCGACCGTATGAACTGTGTCCCCTTCTCATCTCTATATCGTAAGTTTTTTTCCTCCCTCTCTATCTCTGTATCGCAAACGTAATAGCATTTTAACTGTTATATATATATATATATATATATATAATATATATATATATATATATATATATATATATACTGAGAAAAATTTTGTTAAGATTAAACGGTGTTAAGGTTGCAAAACAACATAATTTATCGCTTTTTAAGTTATACGCAGCAGAATTTTAGATGAACATTTTTCCTACATGGCAGCACCTCCTTAATTGTAAGAAAAGGTTTTTGCTATTATATATAGCATATGATATATATATATATATAATATATATATATATATGTGTGTGTGTGTGTGTGTGTGTGTGTGTGTGTGTATGTTAATTTAAAAGGAAATACATTAGTTTGCATTAAATTTAAAGGGGAACTAAAGAGTTAAGAAAGAGGAAGAGGAGAATTGGATTTTGATAAGTAATGTGTGTTTTTTCAATTTTTAAAAGGGCATTGGAATTTGTTTTTCAAGAGAAGGTGATTGGAAGGTCAAATGCAATGATTGCTCTAATAGAGCTCAAATAGAGCGCCACATGGCAAAACCTCATGCTTTCCTACATGAGGTTTCTGCTTTCATATATATAAATATAATACACTAGTTTGCTTTAAATTTAAAGGGGAACTGAAGAGTTAAGAAAGAGAAAGAGGAAGAGGTGAACTAGATTTTGCAGAAGCAAGTAATGTGTGTCTTTTCAATTTCTAAAAGGACATTGGAATTTATTTTTCAAGTGAAGGTGATTGGAATGTCAAATGCAATAATTGCTCTAATAGATCTCAAATAGAGCGTCACATGGCAGGATCTCATACTTTCCCACATGAGATCTCTGCTTATATATATATATATATATATATATATATATATATATATATATATATATGAGAAATGCTAATGAATGTCCTTAGGGCATTGTTTAATAATCTATTTAAATAAAATTTTTATGGGGAAAGAAAGAAAAGCAATTAATGTTTTGACATCTATTTTTATTTCTCATAAAAGTGATATCAAAACTTTCCTAAAATGAATTGTTAACTAATGTCCTAAGGGCACTCGTTTGCATGACCATATATATATGCCAATAACTAATGTGATCACCTCATCATTATTTTTGTTAAATATTTTTGTGGAGAAACACAAGTTACAACCTAGTTTGCGTTGATTTTTCATATTGAGTGCCTAAAATAATTGTATTGCAATTTTAGATGGAATGCCTTTGTTAACAAATTGGACATTTCACACTACCTACAGTTAGGGATTCGCATTTGGGAAAAGCAAGAAGTCCATTTTATAGTTCAGGACTTCAAGATATTCATCCGTAGTAATTACTAGTTTTAGTTATAAATCATATGGATCAATCCCATTAGGGTCTCGTAAGTTTTGGGTTTGATTTCTCATGAGCATCATTTATGGTAGCTAGGGGTCCGTTTGGGTAAGCGTTGTCATTGGGCAAACACACGTTTTAAGAAAGACAATTAGACAAGCAAAAAACTCAGCTTGTTCCCTGAAAGAAAGAGAAAGACAATTAGATTTTAGAGTCGATTTTGTTTTACCTTTATGGTAAAATTACATTGCTCTCACAACTTTAGTTGAACCTTGGACTTGAGATTGTGCTTGATTTTTGCTATAAGACTAACCTAACAATTTTTTTTAACGTCGCACTCAAAATGAGAATTTTAGTGTCTACAAAAGTATATTCTTCCAACCTTTTGGTTTTTTTTTTTTTTTTTTTGAGATAATTTGGAATAAAATAAGCCTTTTTTCCCCTTAAGGAGGAAATATTTACGAACAATTGACAAAGGACCATATTCTTGTTCATATTCTAATTCACTGCAAAAAAGTTGTCCATTTGATTTTATTATTGCATATATTAAAATGATTGATTGATCATTTGCTCCTAAAATTGGGTTTTATTTTGCTCAAATTCTTATTGGCCTTAAAATTTCTCTAATAACTTGTTTTAGATGATAATCCCACCATTCTATTAACATTCCCGTTGAGCCTGCTACTATCATCTATATATATATATATAAAACCGAAACCTCTAAAACTCTCACACTTTTTCACTTCAGCACAATATTTAAATAAAATTATTATTTTATTTAAATAAAATTATTTTTGTTTAGTCCAAATTTAATAATGAGTGAAATTCTATCTCTCTAACAAGTCCAACTTAAATTCAAACTCATTATTATCATTTTTTTTTAAATTATTTTTGTTTAATCCAAACTTAACAAGCTGTGAAACTCTATCTCTCTAACAAGTCCAACTTAAACTCAAGCTCAAACATTGATAATCTATCTCCAAATTTGCGAGATTAATCATGAACACTATAAAAGCAAAGCAAACCCCAATATTTTTTTTTTAAAGCCGAGTAGAGGTATAAGCTCTTCTAATGTTATTTTCTTCTCCTCTACTTTGTTAAAAAAAAAAAAAAATTTATTTTATGGTTTTTCATGTATTTTTTTAAAAGTAATTTTCGTACATGAACCACCAAACTCTCTTTAACCGTTTTTAACAACATAAAAAAAGATTGCAATAAATGAAATTATTCTTCCGAATGTAACCCATCTTTCTCTTATATTTCTTTATTGTTTAGTCATATATATTTTGTTTTGTTTCAATAATTTCTAAGTAGTGAATCATTTGATTGTTCAATATTTTTTGGCCTTTCATAAGTTTTAATATCTGAAACTGTCTGACAAATTTTTTGTAAGTCATTGCATGTTTAAGCAATGGCTTCTTCATCAAATTGTAACACTTTTTCACTTCAGCACAATATTTAAATAAAATTATTTTTGTTTAGTCCAAATTTAATAATGAGTGAAATTCTATCTCTCCAACAAGTCCAACTTAAATTCAAACTCATTATTATCATTTTTTTTAAATTATTTTTGTTTAATCCAAACTTAACAAGGTGTGAAACTCTATCTCTCTAACAAGTCCAACTTAAACTCAAGTTCAAACATTGATAATCTATCTCCAAATTTGCGAGATTAATCATGAACACTATAAAAGCAAAACAAAACCCAATATATTTTTTTTAAAGCCGAGTAGAGGTATAAGCTCTTCTAATGTTATTTTCTTCTCCTCTACTTTGTTTAAAAAAAAAATTATTTTATGGTTTTTCATGTATTTTTTTAAAAGTAATTTTCGTACATGAACCACCAAACTCTCTTTAACCGTTTTTAACAAGATAAAAAAAGATTGCAATAAATGAAATTATTCTTCCGAATGTAACCCATCTTTCTCTTATATTTCTTTATTGTTTAGTCATATATATTTTGTTTTGTTTCAATAATTTCTAAGCAGTGAATCATTTGATTGTTCAATATTTTTTGGTCTTTCATAAGTTTTAATATCTGAAACTGTCTGACAAATTTTTTGTAAGTCATTGCATGTTTAAACAATGGCTTCTTCATCAAATTGTAACACAAATTGAAGTCATACAAGAGTAAATTATGCAATGGTGTAGTTTCTTAATTTTTTTATAAAATTATTTTAGTCTACCTCACAAATAGGTAGATTCTCGTGCATAGCAGGGGTTAGTAACGATTATCAACAATTTGGGTAACGTTTCGTATAGGTGTTTTAGAAGTTTTGTTTGTTGTTTAAGTGCCCAAACATGTGGGCCCCACATTAAGTCTTGTATTTGGTAAGGTGCGTTGTTCAAATGGTGTTTGAGTTATGTTACCATTTGATTGAAATACATTGGTCCCACCTGAAGTGACTAGACCTCAACTCTCTTCTCTCCCATGCCATCTGTCTGTTCTGAGTCTCTACCTTCTCATCCTTCCCAAAGCTCATTTCTCCTCTCCCTCTTGCACAACGGCAGTCCTATCACCACTAAGTAGCTCCCTTCATTAACCCTTCGTTAATCCACACACTCACCTGAATCCCTTATTACTCATCCCAACGGCCATCTGAGAGCGTTCATAAATCCATTGTGAACCAAAGTTACGAGACCCTAAATTCACCAAAATTAATCCAAAATCTGTATGGCCTAATTCATCTCCCCAACCATTGTATTTACTCAAACAATCTAGCCATGCCTTTAATCACTATTTTGGGCAAGATTTTTTCAAACAGCTATCATACTTTATCTCAAATCAATTTAAGTGCCCTTGCATAGCACATCTACCATTAGCTGAGTATATTATGGAGTTTGCAGACATAGCATCTTCTTCCTTAGTCATTTCGCCATATTCATCCTCCTCTAACGCAGTTCCTGCACCTGCGATAAGTGTTTAATTTTGTTGTTCAATTCAATGTTCAATTTTGTTGTTGCATTTGTTCTTAGTTTCTATTAAACAATCCTTCACTCATGGTGTTCATATGTCTTCACAATTGTTGTTGATTTTTGCTCTTGATTTTGGACACAATTTTCCTCCCTGCCCATCTAACTAAAGATAAGTATGGTTTGGAAAATGGGCTTTTTGAAGCACAATAGGGTTTAGGAAAATGGGATTTTCAGAAATCATTTATAAAGGCCTAAAGTGTATATTTGATTTCATATAAATCATTTATAATTGTGATGTTAATTTTGTTTTGTTTCCCCATGCTATATGTAAATTGTCTTCACTACAATCTCTTTTATATATACCTGTAATAACTTGTTTAAGCTAATTGGTAAATGTGTTTCTCTAGCTGTGTCTGAACTTGATACATAATGCTACAACATGTTTGGTAGAGTTTTCTATGCAAAGGACCATTTTCCTATTCTTCAGTTATTGGTATTAGTGAGGATAAGGTTCAAGTCTAAGAAATCATAAAAGTAATTTAGGAAATCAAAAACCTTGAATTTATTAGGAAACCATGTACACTCTGTGTAGCCTACTATCCATGTTAGTGGATATTTTTGGCTTAAGTGGGTATCTTTTATTCGATTATTGCATCATCCGACACTGAGAATTGGAAGTTATGGCCTCCACCTCTTGAAAAGCACTTCATAGATGTTTTGATTGAAAAAGAAGCCAGAGGGAACATGCCTAGTGGCCAAGTCAAAAAAGGGTTTTGGACAATTATCCGAAATGAGTTCAATCAACAAGCTGGAAAAGCCTATCTCAAAGATCAATTATGCTAGAAATATCAAAGGTTAAAGCAAATACACCGTGTTTTTTCCCAACTAATTGGTTGAACCGGAATGGGATGGGATTTTGTCACTAACACGATCACAAGTAGTGATGCGGCTTGGGCACAAGCAGAGGCGGTGAGTGTTATAGGTTTACTTTATAATTTCTATGTCGTTGATTCATAGTAATCATATAAATAATCCCATATATACCACATCTTGATAAGCTAACCCTAAGTGCAAAGAGTTTCGTAAAAAGGGGTTAGATCACTATGACCTGCTAGGACAGCTTTTCAACACGGGCACTACAACTGGATTTCTACAAATTTCCTCCGCCCAAGCAGCCCCTAACAAGGATGAAGAGCAAGAATTGGATGCCGCTTTCCTAACGCATGGAGTACACGTCAATGTTAAACCTAATAGTGGAGACGATGTGGAGGAGTTGCCCACCCCAGTTTCAAGGCAAGGCAGCAAGTGTGTTAGAAAGCAGTCATCTCACTCAGAGACCTCAATAGGGAGGAAGAGGAAAGGAGGACCCATTGAATATATGACCAATGCTATCATGGAGTCCACAAACATATCAAGGAAAAGGAGTGGTAATAAGGATAGTGATAGTCGAAAGAAAATTGTTGAATCTGCACCAGTGGGTGATAGGTTCTTAGTGGACAAGGCCGTCGCAATTCTTAATAGTATTGAAAATGTTGATGATTACACCATATTCAAGGTCCTTAACGAATTCCATAAGCCCAATAGTAGGGCCGCTTTCATCATGCTGAGGCCAGATAGAAGAAGGGGCTAGATGGATTTAGTCAGTAGTTTAATGTAGAGGACTTGGTTAAGGAAAGGGGGCAAGTTTGGGCTACTTTTTGTGAGGATGCAACTACTGTTTCTATTCTTATGTGTATTATGCTAATTACCACTAGAACCATTTTTTGTTGTATTGGTTGTATGGTTTATAGGGTCACATTCTAGTGTGCTAAGGAACAATGATCTTACTATATGTGAACTTATTATTAATGATGGTAGTATTTGCTAGTTTGTTAAGGAACCATTTACTTTTTATTGTTAAAAACTAGTTTTGGTGCTAAGTTTATTGTATAAACTTTCGTTTATGATTATTCCAACATTCTGGTTTGTTAAGAAACCATTATTTTGTTGTTAATAACTATTGTTGTGTAATGTTGTTTACTGCAAGCCTTGTTGTTAATAACTACTGATGTTGTTAATAACCATTCTAATGTTGTTAATAACTATTTTTGTGTTGATTATTCCAATTGTCTTTGCTACAAATTATGTTATATTTGCTGCAAAGACATGATATGTTGTTTTAACTGGTCGATGTTGTTTTTATAAAATTATGCTGTCTTTGTTGCAAAGTTCTATAAATATAATTTGTTGATGGATGAAACAAAACATAACCTATTGACGGATGAAAAATCATTGATCCTTAAAAACTTCCAACTGATGGTCTGAAACATCTTGAAGCATGGTCTGAAAACATGCTAATGAACAATACTAAACATGTGTTGGCTGCAAATTTTTTTGAGTTTGGCTCATTTGCTGTGCAATGCATTTTAAGAGTATTGGCTGCAATTTTACTAGGGATGCTCAATGAGATTCTGCCTAAACCGAACCGTCTTTTCTTTGATTTTATTTATTACTTTTAATTACATGTGATGTGATTATTGCTTTACTTTTGTGATAAAGTTGGCATCCATCCTTGCTGAAACATGCACGCATGTATTGCCTAGTATAGTAGCTAATTATTTTTGTTAGAGAAGTTTGTTTCAAATAATTTAATCGCTTTGTGAATTTTTTTTAAGCCAAAATTCCATTTACAATTCGCAGGAAAGAATTTTTAGTAATTTAACAAAATTCAACTACAACTTATGTGAATTCCGATATTGTTGACTCTTATGTTCTTTTTACAAGTTTGCAAATCCTTTAAAAGGCATTGAAAAATAAGAAATATTTTCTCCTTTTTCGATTGAGTTAGTTGGGATATACATAATTTTTTAAAAAAAATCATAAAAAAAGAAGAAAATGAAAATCAATTTTAAGCATAGACTTTTAGTAATAATATTTATATAATTACATGGAGCATGCATTTGTACTTATTCTTTCATTTTTTATGTAGTTGAGAATTAAGAAACTATTAACATTTCTTGCATTAAATTCAATATATCAGGTTCAGAGATCCCATCAATTATTCAATATTACATTCATATATATAATGCCTTCTTTCAGATGAAAGGTTAGGTCACATAAAATCAAGCTGTGTCAGCATCCACCAAGGCAAAACTGGCTAGGCCATGCTTAAAGATCAGGAGACACGCTTCTAATGCAAAAAAAGAATATCATTCAAAAATCAGATTGTCATTCATCTTTGTCCAAATGATGTTGAAACCGATGACTCGCTAACTAAATATCTAGCAGCTGGTTAGTCAGGTGTGACATTTGAACTCAGTAAAATGGTAAAGAAATTTCATCAAGAAAAAGAATAACCCCAAAAATAAAGGTCGTGTTAAAATGATGTCAAAAATATAGCATCTCTCTTACTGCAAAGGAGAATTTGACATTCTATCAAAATTTTGGAGCTATTAAGTAGGGGTACTTCTCATCGCCTTTAATATTGCCTCTGACAATTCCTCTGCATCGTACTCAACCCCAAAGCATCTCGCAACGTCCATTCTTGGGTTCATCAGATACCTGCTAGTTTTAAGATGGGTTACATACATTTTGAGCTCAACCAGGAAAGATAAAGAAGAAAAGCAAAGACCAGTGAAGGATTTACATGTTATGGGAAGAGTCAACAAGATAGTCATCTCCCTCCTCTTCTACTTTTTTGAAATATATGCGGTACTCCTGTGCCATCTGCCTGATAGCCGATACTGGCCCCGTTAATCCTATTATTCTTGAGTCAAATTCTGCAATCCGTAAAAGGTTTGGGAACAAAATGCAAGAAAAAGAGAGGATCAGATAAGTTATTTGTATCTCAAAGTTGGCATATTGCTACATACTTTGGTTTTGGGGGAACTCTCACCGTTAAGGTAAGCACGAAGTTGTGAAGGGTTGTCACGTTGAGGATCAATAGTAACAAATACTGGTAGAATCTCGGAATTATATTTTGACTCTAATTTCCAAGCAATATACACAATGTCAGTGATCATAACAGAAAATCAGTATCATTCATTATAGTTGATAAAGTATAAACCTAGTAACTTTACAGCCTTGGCCATAATTTGTACTTGCTCTGGCCCAACATCTGGAGATGAAGTATAGCCAAAATAGAGGAGAACCCACTTTCCATGAAAATTCTGTTCAGTAACAATTCGATTCTCAGTATCGACTAAAGTGAATGGACCACCAATTGTAGGCCCCTTGACAGTATTTCCACTGGATTTGTTACCTTGGCCTGAGTCAATAAAGAGAGAAATGAGAACAAACATGTTATTCAGTCATATACCAAATGAAAATCTTTCTTCTGCAACTCAAATACAGATGCATATAATTGTATTAATATAGTTTTACAATAGATTATCAACGGTCCTTTCACATTTCACATGCTTACCTTTTCATAGTTCAAACTAAGTAGAGAACAGGAGTCAAATTAGGCAAACAGTTTATTAATTGTAACCAATACATAAATTATCCCATATAACATTCAAGTTTCTGTTGTGGATGGAGAATTGACATTAGATTGTTGATTTGAATATAATCCTAGCATCACTTTACTACACCTCCTCAACTTTTAGCTGCTTTTGCTTGCTTACATGCTGTTGATGGAAGGGGACAATACAAACCTGATCAATACTATAAACCCTGCTGGAACTTTTTGGACATCATATACAACCATGCTCTATAGCCAACATTAGTAGTGGCCAACAGTGTAGCAAGCAATTCTGAGCCTTACTCCAGTTGATTCCTACCCAGTGACAGCATATAATGCTTTTCAGTAGACCTATTAGAATAAATGAAAATTGGGTGCTAATTGCCATATCCACAAATTACCTCTTCAGTAACTTGAACTAATTTCAAGTTAGACTAAGAACCACCACAAATTATATCTTTTTAAGTGTCACAATTATAATGCAAAAAAAGTAGAAACAGATACTGAATAACTCAACCAGGTTAATTTAAGGTGTTGTTGAGCCATCTAGTTTAATATAATATCTTCCTAGATAGCTGCCTGGAGCTACCAGATTAAAATTTCAAAGCTAACTAAAAGGTGGCATAGGTGTTTAGAAAAAACCAAAGAACTTTTATCTTAGATATAATTTTGTTTGATACATAGATAGTTGGGGGTGGGGAGAATTTGAACCCTGGTTATCTCAAATATAAACATCAAGAGGTGCCAAGCAGTTGAGCTACAAGGCTCTTGGCTTTTACTTACATATATAATAAATTTAAACAATAGCAAGAGCCAGGTTTAATGTGAATCAAACAAAGCTCCTTACTCCTATCCCACTTTGAATGTGCAAAGACTTAAAAATGCCTCCAAATTTATTAAAAAAGGAAAAAGGTTCAGGAATTTACTTATGCCAAGAAGGATAAGGGAAAAGCATATGTTCATGATTCAATTATGGGTGGAGTTAATTTCACCCCCTATGTTTAAGCCACTCCTATCAATTGCAATATTTTAGCCTTGAAATATAAATTGTTGCAATGTTGCTCCAATTTGCAAGTCAGTTAATCAAATTAAATGGTAGAGTAATGTGCTGATAATGTGACTTGAGTGGAAGGGCACAAAGGTGGGGACAGACTAACATAAAGGATCCTCCATGGCCATCATCCATAACCACCACTCTCAGTGACTAATTTCTACATAAAAAATGGCTGGGAAGAGAATCCCATGATTTGTGAAGGGATTGGATCAACAATGTTTTACAAGCACCGATTCCACACTTTAGAGGGCATATATTTATGCAGCCATTACTGCACCCACCAGCAAATCATTCAAAGGCTTAGAACAAATAAGGTAAGTTCAAGGTTTACCATTCTTCTCCTTCATAAGTTCAAGATAGTCCCCTGTACAATGCCAAAGGTCAGGCAATTATTATCCAATCCACTATTACCTTCCTCCTTTACATGGCCTTGCTTACCACTCGCCAATAATCAAATATACTCTCCATTCTTTCCTTTCCAGCAATGCATTTTTCTAAATTGAAAAGAAAAAATCATCATTAAATTTATAGCTTATAAATGCAAAGGGATACCGTTTACATGTTAAGTGTGTCATCCTTTGGAGCTTCTACTGGCTATTAATTATTCAGCCATTCAAGGTTCCTAAAGAAAGGACTTTCTGTACACAATACACATGCTTATACAAAATATCTTATTCCTTCATTCTTTTCCTTTTATGGAGTTCCTTTGAAAGCCTAGTATATAGACGCTGTCATCTCATTTATTTGGCCCCCTTTATTCTACCTTAAAGCTACTTCTTACACTTGAAGCCTAAGAGGTAGTAAGCAAATGAAAAACTTTCTTTATCACAACAACAAAAGAAAAGTGGTGCAGGGGTGTATCCATTACCTTCCACTAGTGACAGCTATTGATATCAACAAGGCTACATCGTGATAAAGGCATTTCCTAACCAGTTCTTTTAAAGGCTGAAAAGCTGTTGAAATACGTATAATCATGAAATCACTTGAGCTTTGAGATCATCATGGCCCTCAAAATTTTCAGGGAAAGTGGTTTTTGGTGCTGTAACAGAAGCCAAACCTACACAGGAGTTGCAGAAGGAAAAACAATCTACTCTGATTCACAAATAGTGCATGCTCATCTACCCATCAGTACAAAGACCATCATGAAGACTGCAGTTTGATCATTGGGTTGTAAGCATACAACTAAGTCAACATACTAAAATGGATGCTATATTTCTTCCACTTGAACATATTAACTCATGAGAAATAAGTGAAAGCAATGATCACATTCATGATAAGTACAAATCGTTACTGATAAGTTCAAATTTGGAATAAAAGATGCAATCCAGCTCTTTAAGATGACTTTCCATTAGTGATGTAAATGATGTGACTGTACCTTCTTCTGTCTGCGGATCCTTTAGCATATTTCTATGATACTATAATTAATATACCATCAATTAAATTTTTTGACATTCTTCAAGAAAAGTGCGCCATAACATTAATAGAAAGCCTTAGCATAAAAAATTCAATAAAAATTAATAGTCTGTCATCATTGTTTTCTTGATTCAATCACCAGTTAAACTGTATTATGAGGGGCTTAAAATCATAATTGGAATGTAAAAAAATTTCTGATAGTTCCTCATGTCTGTGTATGACTATTCAGAAACTCAAAATCTTCGGTTGTTGGAAGGACCTGCCTATAGAAAAATTAACAGAAACCAACTAATTCCCACTTCATGAGTATCTCAAAAATGCAGAAATTGTCTCATTAATTTTTTTTTTCCTTATAGGACATAGACAACAACAACAAAAATGATGAAATCTCAAAGAATGGAAATCAAAGAAGAAGAAGAACAAGATGAAACTGAATTAACAATGTTACACCCAAGAGGTGCAAGTTCTCGATTATTTCCATTCCCACTTCATGATTATCTCAACAAGGAATAAATTCTTCTTCTTTTCTATTGGACAACATAGAGAGCCTTGCTAAATAAGAGCCCTTTGGACTTGCTTTTAGCCGGTAAAACCTATGGACAACTGACCCCACCCTCCAGAACTGATTGCTGGGTATTCCAGGAACATTCACTCCTGACGGACTAAGCAGTTTATGCTCATGCCCAAGAGCAAGGAATAAATTGTCTCATTAATCTTTTCTTATTTGACATAGACAGCAAGGAAACAGATGATCCAATCTTAAAGAGCGGAAATCAAAGAAGAACAACAAGACGAAACTGAAATAACAATGCTGCACCCAAAGAGGTAAAATTTCGCACCCATGAACTTTCAGATTCCAACCTCCAACTCCAACCCATTAAAAGAAATAGTAAAGTATTAAAAGATGTACCTTTCAGAATTGCTCTTCTCTCATCATTATAATGAACAAAAGTTGCTAGTCCCGCAAATCCAAGTAAAGCAGCTGGCTGCAGGAAAATAAATAAATACATATGAATGAATCATTAACTTCCAATGCAGGGTCATAATCTTGTTCATTATTCATATATTTCAAGGACACATTGAAAGCAAGAAGTGGCACATATTAACATGAGAGAAAACAAGGGTAAGGCAGCATACAACAGCATAAGCAGCCCAAGAGCGAGAAGCCTGTGTTTCTACAGATGTCACAGAATGAGCACGTGTCTTTCCATTATTGAACCCCCCTGATGATTTGGTATAGTTACAAGATTGAATTCTCTTAGATGGACCACACCTACAACATCCATATATGATTCAGCACAAAACAAGGGTGCAAGCATGTACAATATTTTTCAATAGGGTATTTTGGTTTTGAGATGTTGCTTATGCTTGCCAAATGCCATTGGGGCAGAACAACATGATATTGCACATAAACAAAACAAAACAAAACAACCCCCAAAATGCCTATTCTAAACCAAAGTTTCAGTCTTTCAGAAATCTTGACAAACTTCAACATACAAATACATTGATTCAAGTACCAAAACCAAGCCAAATGTCACAATCTTTAAAGTTGACTAAACGAAATATAGTACCTGAACTCTCCCACTCAATAATCATTGAATGCAACACAAATTTGTACATATCATCTAAAAACAACACACCCCCCAAAAAAAAAGGTATTGCTTATGCTTGCCAAATGCCATTAGGGAAGAACAACAAGATATTGCACAGAAACAAAACAACCCCCAAAATGCCTATTCTAAACCAAAGTTTCAGTCTTTCAGAAATCTTGACAAACTTCAACATACAAATACATTGATTCAAGTACCAAAACCAAGCCAAATGTCACAATCTTTAAAGTTGACTAAACCAATTATAGTACCTGAACTCTCCCACTCAATAATCATTGAATGAAAGACAAATTTGTACATATCCTCTAAAAACAACACACCCCCCCAAATCAAATGACTCTATGTTATTGAATATGAATACAGAATTCCCATTAAATCATGCATAATAGTTATAAAAAACAGAGCTACGCATCAATTTAGAAAGAAAGGATTAAAGGGGTTTTGTGAAGTAACTGACCTCTTGAGTAGATTGAGAGCCTGCTGTGTAGAACTGCGTTTGGAGGAGGAGAAAAGAAACCGAGAAATGGGCATGGCTACCTACTAAGCTTTGTGGTGATACGAACTAGACCTTTCTTTCAGGCAAAGACCCATTTTCGGGTTTTTGTCGAAAACAAATACTAAAAGCACACGCGCTTCGTTCGTTTCTTTCCTTCTGCTGCTACTGATTTTCTTGCTGCCCAAGCTCAAATTTATGGGTTTTTTTTAAAAAAAAATTTTAATTGTCTTTTTGGTTGATGTTGTATTGTAGAATTCGCTTTCTTGCTAACACCAAAGCGGGTTCAGATTTGTTCAGGCCCTTGTGCAGTTGACTTGTGGCCCATGATAGCCCATGTTGTCTACTAATTTTGTAAATTTTAAAATAAAAATGGTTAGGCATTTTTTTTTTTTTTTTTTGAAGAGAAATGGTTAGGTAATTTAATAAAGAATCAATCATAATATATTTTTAATGAACCAAGCCGATGAACAACTCGGACTCGCCTCGATAAAAAACTTGTTCATATTTGTTTGTTTATAAATAAATCAAGTTTGAGCCTTAATTTTAAGCTTATTTAATAAACAAGACAAGCCCAAGCAAAAAAATTTGTTCACGAACAAGTTCGTAAGCTATTAGGCTTGATACACAATAATTTAAGTATAGACTCATTTATAAGTTTATATATGTTAGCTAAATATACTCATTACACATATCTTAATAATGACGTGGCCAACATGATATTACTCTCTATAATACATTAATTTTTTCCTTCCCTTTAAACTGATCAAAAATCAATTTAGACTAAAGTTACATTTAAAAATAATTAATTAATTAAGTAGACCACATATGATCCTTCCCTATCAATCATCTAAAGTAAAGTTATGAAATATATTAGTATTTTCTCATTCATAATAGTTACAAACATGTATTTTTCTAGTCCTTCACCATTTAACGTGAATATAAAAATTGTATTTTGAGCAATTGTTGAAACTGTAGACAAAAATGATGAATGAATGAATTTAATTATGTAAATTATTAATTTGAATAATAACTAATCATAAGTAAGACTAGATGCATGATAAAATGAATATACTATTTTCTTTTTCTTTTTTCTTAATTTTAGAGATTTAAGCATTTAATAATGTAATTTTTTTTAATCTCAAGCTCAAAAACTTGACCTAAGCTTGAGTTTGAGCTTGATATTAAGTTTGAGTTTGACTTGACTAATTAATCAAGTCAAGCCAACCAAACTCAAGCTTTTTGGCTTACTTACAAGCTCAAGCTCAAACACTATTTGTAGGCTTGTCACAAGCTCACACTATTTTTAGACTTGTCACAAGCTCACACTATTTTTCTTGACGAGTCAAGCTTGAACAACACTACTCAACAAAGTTCAGCTCATTTACAGTCCTATATATTTTGTTGTTAACGTGAGTATTAAATCAATATATTAAAAAAAATTATTTTGTGACTTTTTTTTACTTATATAAATTCAATTGATTTTTTCATTATATATTTTTTTTATAGACAAAATTGGACTCCTAAATCCTAATGCTCATTGTAAGGACAAAAGGTCTAGGGCTTGTTCTTGGTCTTGGGTCTTGGGCTTGATCCAAGAATATTAACTTGTCCAAGAAAGGTTTAGTAGTAGTAACGATACCGAACTTAAAAGCCCACAAGTAAACTGTTGCGAAAGAGGGTATTAACTTGTCCGAGGAAGGTTTAGTGGTAGTAACGATACCAAACTTAAAAGCCCACAAGCAAACTGTTGCAAAAAAAGCTGATGGAAATAGTCCAAGAAGGGGCAACTCCTCAGCAAAGTGAAGTAAAGATCAAAGGGTACACCATGGTGATAAGAATGATATTCTAGAAGGTCTTGTGGGTGACAATGTGTTCCACGAGGGCACAGAGGGGAAGAACAAATGAGAAATATCTTAGAGAAAGCTGCTACCACCGCATTAAAGACTCTGTATCAACCTCTCTGGCCGCATTAATGAGGAAATGACATCTGAATAGTGAGGATCAGTCTTGCAACGATTGTTTGAAGACTTCAAGAAGGTGGTGGATGGGACAAGGATCTGGTTCGGTGATCTAATCATACGTAGAAGAAGGAGGATGATATAAAAGGAAATGAAAGACATTCAAAGGGAGGGATCGGACAAAAAAGAGAGAAACACTGTACACAGTACACACCACCCTTAATTGTAATCTATCTTTAAAATAAGGAAAAGCAATACAAACCGTCATTGGCATACGTCTAAGGAGAATTTCTGTTACACAAACGGTTCATTGCATGTAAATTGGGGATTTAGCCCATCATTTTTGTTATCCAACATCTATAGAACCTAAGTTTTAAGTTCACTCTCTACAAATTTCATTGTATTAGGCTTTTTGGGCTTGTTCCTTTATACTATTGGGTTCAAGTGTGAATTGTGACCTTACACTCATAATTTTTTTTTTGTGTGAATTTGTTTGTGTGAATCAAATACTCATAAAATTGGATTAGAAGAGGTTATTGCAAAGTGAATGTCTGTTCGGTTTAAGGTGAGTAGAATATTAATTGAAATAGAATTTTAAATTTCTTGAAAATTATGTCATATAGTGTTTCGTAAAGTAAATTATTAGTAATGAAATTAAATTTAGAGTTAATTATCTTAATAGTTAATGAGCGTAAACACTTTTTGCAAAAAGAATATAGTTACTTAGTGCAACCATAACCACAATTTCTAGAATCCCACTTTTATTTAATGGTATATGATTTTGTTAATTTTAAATATATTTTAGTTTATAATTTTATTTTTAATGTTAGTATATATTTCTAATTACTAATTAAAGTCTATTTATAAGTTAAAGTTATTGTTGAAATAAGGTATGGGTATTTGTTGTTAAGCCAAAAAAAAAAAAAAGGTATGGGTATTGTTCAAATTTACAGAGATCCCTTCTGAATTCTATCCTCACTTCAATTTTGAAGATAATGATAATTTGTTTATGTACTTTAACTCTTTCAGCCATAATTTGAATCCTGCTAAGTGCTATCATCTTAACCATTGGCCGATAATAGAGTGCTACATGTGGCTACACTTTGCAACTTTATTTTCATCGTCAGCCCTCCAAGTGTCATTGATACAAACCATGCTGACATGTTACTTTTTTTTTAAAGAAAAAACTATGATACCTTAACAGAAATATAACTTAGCATTTTGAATAGAATAAAATGATATAACAGATCAAAGAGCAGCATATTCATTTACTGCTTCCCTGCACTGCACAAACTCTTGATGCAAATGCGTTAGTTTCAATTAGTTTAATTGATAAAATTTCTGGTAGTTGAAAAAAAAATTTCACCACCTACACCAAAAACCAATTAGTGTCTTGTTTTAATGATTTAGAGTGCAAGAGGTCATCATAGATTGAATTCTATAAATAAATAAAAACTAGTGATGCAAAACATAACAAGCAGGGGCATATCACCTGGTTACTAATTGTAGGAGTTCAACATCCATATGTAACATAGGGCACGTATTAAAGCTTGACAACATTGTTGAACTCAATGGTATTACGCTTAATATAACTTTACAAAGTCTCAATTCTTGCGACTGGCGGAGAAAGGAGATGCTTAGACTTCATCTTGTGAATGGCATATGCAAGATTGAGGCTTCTGGGGCAAGTGGCTGTGCAATTCTTAATAGTCCTGCATCTATATAATCTCCTATGATCCTCTGTTAAGGCTTGCAATCGTTCATCTGTGAAGTCATCTCGACTGCCAAAAGACCACAAAACAAAACCTAAAATTCATCACTAGCACAAAGGCTGTATCAACCAGTAACTAATAGAGTCCTTACATTTTGATACAAATTAATGGGAATTACTTAATATTAGTAATACCATTTGATACAAACTTAGCAAATTTGAATGAATTAATCTTAAGCACTATTTGTACATAATTAATTTGAAGTACTGAACATTTTTTACCTGTCAGAAATCCATCTATAGGCTTGAAGCAAAGCTGCAGGACCCAGGACCTGCTCAGGATTCCACCAGTAGGAAGGGCATGAAGTAGTACAGCAAGCACATAATATGCACTCATAAAACCCATCTAGCTTCTTTCTATTCTTGGGTGATTGCCTGTATTCCCGTACATCCTCCGGAGCTTTTCTTGTTTTTAGCCATGGCTCAATCAACCCATGCCAATGCCCATTAATGAACATTGCAATTTATATAGAGCCAAATTGGGTCCAAGAACCAAATTTTAGTAATTTTTTTTAATAATGAATTTTATTAAGATTGGGCATTTATGTATGTGACCTTTTTGTGAATTTCTTTTTTACATTAAAAAAAAAAAAAACTCCTCCCCTGCTTCCTTCTTGTATGTGATATGTTCTACATCTACATACACATATCTCTCTCTCTTAAAATTTTTTCATGTATATGACACTCATTATGTTCTACAATTTGATCCAAAAACATAATTTTAGATTTCAAACCTATAACACTTACTCTATAATAATTGTTTTTCATCATCAAACCCAGATATCAATTGGTTTTTTGTGAAGCAGGGTTCAAAGACCCTTATTCTACTATAAGAGATTTTTATTAGTTGTGTTAATTGAAATCCACTTTATTTTATTAACTTACGGATTGGAAAAAGTGTTTCAAAAATGTTAAATTAAGATCCCCTTTTTTGGGGTCTTATACTCTGAAATAACCTAGACATATAGTATAAGGCTACTCTTCTTTCACTTCCTTTTTGCTAAATATACAGAGCTACTTATACTTAACATGGACATATAATATAATATAGGCAAAAAGCAAAACTCACCCCCTTAGTTTTACCATTTTTCATTTCAGTCCTATAAATTTGAGTTTTGTCATTTCAATCCTCTAAATTTTATTCCTTCCCAATTAATTCCTTTGTTAACGTTTCTGTTAACTTTTATCTATTTCTTTAATTTAGAAAAAACGTTGATTAAAAAAAAAAAAAAGCCAATAACCTTAGAAAGCGAGAAGAAAGAAAAGATATGAAAGGGGTTTGCAATGCTGTCTTCGTGGGAAGTTGGACATGCAAGACCCAAATAAATCACTTCGAGACCCAAATATTGCTAGAGAGACATGATGCTTTCGCTGCCAATGAGAAGACCTGACCCTTTCCGTTAGTACTTAATTACGCTAATGTCATGAGAGAGGAGGCGTTGAAGAGAGAGAAGGAGGAGACCTTGAAACTCATTGCTAAGAAGAAGCAATAACAATTTGAAGAGGAAGTCGTCCTCGAAAGGCAGCCCACGGATTCTTCAGCAGCGGCTCCCAAGAGAAGGAACTGGTGGGACCAATCGCAAGATGATGGAAGTGCTGCTAGCTTGCTAAGAAGGCGAAGACAACATCTACATTTACATCGGATTAGGACTTACCTAATACCACTCCTGGCGTTGGGTCTAACAGTACATTAACGAAAGACTTAATTGGAAAGAAATGAAACTTAAAAGATTATAATGACAAAATTCAAATTTATAGGACTAAAATAAAAAATGATGAAATTTAAAAAGTGAGTTTTGCATTTTGACCTATAATATAAGGCTACTTTTCTTTTACTTTCTTTTTGCTAAATATACAAAAGCTACTTGTACTTGACAATTAACAACTTAGCATATTTGACAATTGACAATTTAGCATATTTGTAATTATTAATTTCTTCTAAGGTTACAACTTTTCTCACAATTTTAACGTCATAGATCACACTATCACAGTTATCTATTACTTTTACATTGACCTACCACTTTTTCTTTATCTCTCGTAGTTAGCCATGTCAAGATTATGGCAAGAATTGTAACACAAAAGTTGTGACTTAGATTTTCTAGTAAAGATTAGGTTCTAAAATTTTATTACACGGTTCTAGAATCGAGTTTACTGGGCCCCGACCCTGAAACGTTTGTAACTCCCAAATTGATTCATTGAACATCAACATTTTTATATACAGAGGATGAAAATGAATAGAAAAGCTAGCAAATAAAAATTGCTCATCTTACTTGTATTGCTGGTAGAAATTAGTGAGATCAACGACAGGATCTTTGATGACAAACATGTGAGGTAGAGTAGAGGAGTAATAAAAGTGGGCCTGGAAGTGTCTGGATCAATGGGCTTGAGGCATGCCACAGTGTTGGTCCCATCAATATTCATAGCACAAGACCCACAAATTCCTTCTCTGCACCTACAGGTCAAGCTTGGATCGTCCTCTGCTTTGATCTTTTGTAATACATCCAAAACCTACACAAAGTCTCACATCCATCTATTACTTTACCCAGCCATATGCAATCTAAACTTACTTAGGCCTCTATACTATTACTATATGTCTGTTTCAATTTTGGTGTCCCACCTTATGTTTTACCAATAATTGTAATATCACCCTCTCAATTTTAGTGCTCCACCTTATGAACTATCATAGTCTCATTTGTTTTTTTTGTTTTTTTTTTTCCAGAAACTAGTATCACACGTGTGTTTGATTTTTTTTTTTTTTCAATCCATATTGGTTATAAAGGTTGGTTACTTTATATATATAAATATTAAATAAAAGACAATGTGACACAATGTAATTGTTAAGAGTACAACATGAACATTCGTAGTGCCAGCGAAGAATTTTTCATATATATATATAAACTAAATTCACTTTTCAAATCTTAATAAACCTCACATTGGAGCTCAGCATGATCACTATGTGAAGCATGGACAAAGTATCAAGAGGATAAAAAATAAAATAAAATAAAGCAATACTAATACAACATTTTTCACATCAAGTAAATTCAAAAGTTTTTACTAATTCTCACATACACTTAAACTGATATCACTTTTTTTTAAATATCATTAAAAATTTGTCACATCAGTGTCGTCTCAAATAGAAAAAGTATAAGTTATCAAATCTTTTGATAAAGTATAAGTTCACAAATTTGAAAATATCATTGAGGTGTCAATTTATAATTGATGTCATAAAGTAATGATAATGAGAGTCAGTAATGATAGTGGTTAGCTCAGAAGAAAATAATTATATTTTGCCAACTCATCAATAAATTGTGAAATTTGTTGTCATGTCCCTACGAGCATTGCTCAATTTTTTGTGTCTATAAACTTTCAATAATACTAGTACAGCACATATTTTGCCACAATTGTCCTATATGACATACTTTCACAAACCAAAAATAGTGGAAAAAAATGTCACAACTGTCCTATATGACAAACCTCAACAAACCAAAAGTAGTGGATGGAGAGTGCATCATAGTCTACCATGTGAAAGTGTGTGGTACTATATTGCATTATTGATATAGACTTTCTCTACGAAACAAAGTATTTGATCAATGAAGAAAATATACCATGGGTCCACAGTTGGAGAGGTAGACAAAGTGGGACTCTAGGTAGGGCTTCTTGTGTTGGGATGGTCAGGGTTCCACCTATAGATCTTGAACTCCTTCATGAGTCTTTTGATGTTGCTTTGGATGGCGCCATGGGCCTCAACAGCATGTTCTGCATGTGTTTGGCCCACAGGGTGGCCTTCCAGCACCGGAAAGTACTTTCTTCTTTGTGTCTGCTCTGCCGACTATACGTGACACCTTGTTTTAGCCATGTAGAAGCCAGCTTTTTGACGTCCTTCTCCTCCTCCTCCTCTTTCAGAATAATTTGAGGTATTATTGGTGACTCAGTGTAGCTCAATTTTCTTGAGCCCAAAAGAGATATAGAAGTATTGCTTAAAGGCTCTTGCCTCATGAATGGCTAGAGACACGTGGTTGCAAAACTGTTACGTGTTAACAGTACATAAAATGTGTGATCGGTGAGACACTTAAAATGGACTATCTTTCTTATTCTAATTCCATGACTAAGCTCTCAATTGGGCTTGGTCTTGCTGAGGAACTTGGATCTATTTTGGATTTGATGCTTAAAATTTTAAAAATAAGCAAGATGTATTGCAGTATTGGGCCTCAATTCAAAGAGACAATAAGACTAAGCCGTACGAGAGAGGAGGGGGGAAGCCAAAATCATATATTTTATTTCAACTAATTTGAATTTACGAAACAATGATATATAGAGCTTAAAGTCATAAAACTTTTAAAATACGTGGTTATACTGTTATAGTCATACTTTATTATATTCTTCAAACCTCCCATAAAAATGTTTGGAATTTGGAGTAGGTTTTGACTAGCCCTTTCTTATCATTAATAAGGCAGGTTTGGAATCTATGCAAATGCTCCTTACCCCTATCTCTCAAGGGGCTCATGCACTCTACTCGCTGCCTAATATAATATACAAAAATTATAGATGGATGATATCAGAACAAATATATGTCTTGTGATTGGTATTACTTCAATAATACACAATATATATATATATATATATATATATATATGAATTATCCAAAAAATAATACATATCGGTTTATAAGTTTTATGTTAGTGAAATTTGAGTATTCTTATCATCGCATATTCATTTTAGATTGATCATAACGCCACTTAATTTTCATAAGAAGACAATGGAGGGCTGGCAGCTAGCTGTGATGCTTCTTACAAATTGAAAATACGTACTGAATGGTCAGAGCATTAGAACAGGTGGTGAATATACATGCAAAACAAATCAACCGTCAAAAACTTGTTTAGGTTAAGAAGAACTTGTGGACCAGAAAATCACTGGACCACCCCGTTGTAGACTTTTAACAAGGTTTTGACCCAAGCCTGCCAAAGACTCCCCCAATTGAAGCTTGAAAATTTGAAATTTGGGAGGGTTCTCGTGTCATAAGGGAGTTACTGTTTCTACTTTTTGTTTTGTTACTTCAACTCGTGAATCCAACACATGGGAGATAAGAGAAAGAGCTAAACAACAAAAAGCATGAAAATAACATCTCCTATATGTTTTGTTGAATGAAACAAACACGAATAGACGTTTATTTGTAGACAACACTTTACACTTTTACAACATGGAACCATTTAAAGATAAATTTTGCTTAAAATTTGGGTTGGTTAAGTTGATTTGAGACATTTATAGCCGGTAAAACTTTGTGCTGTTAGGTGGGGTGGGGCAACTTCTACTTCAAATTTTCATTCTTAATTGTGATTACATTCTTATCGGGAAAATTATGATTGCTCTTTATATCTCTTTCACATCAAATCCATTTATCAAGGTTAGGCTTAACTGCTAAAGAGAAAAATAAGTTAATCTAAAGGTCCAAACACATGGATTTATATTTATATATATATATTATATATATATATATATATATATATATATATATATATATAATAATTAAAAAATTCGATATTCCACATATTCTATAAATTTTTTCCTTGTAAATCATATATATATATATATATATATATATATATATATGAAAAATCAGAGGAAAAGGAAAAGAAGAAGAATAATTAATATACTGATTTGAATCGAATCGGTATTCATCTTTTTGATTGTTTGGATTCTATGTGGCACCGGAGATAAAACCACCAAAAGAAGAAGAAGGAGAAGGGAAAAAAAAGACACAGGAATATTCGTTTCAGTGGTGTAACACCATTTGTGTTCAAGAAATTCTGATTTGGAGAATATATCGTGGGAATGAGAATTTTATTTATCTCACTATAATTGCATAAAACTTCAATTTTCCAACACACGTGCAACGTGAACCAGAATATGGCTCATTGGCACCCCTACAACTCACCATCACATGAAAAATGGTTCAATGCCGTTTCTGGTTTTTTTTTCTTTTTTTTTTTTTGTTCCTAAAAGGAAAAAAACTATTTAAAACCTTGATAAGAAAATTATATTAGGTTTTGACAGTAAAAAAAAATTAAATAAGTTAAATTCTTTGATTATTTTCTTAATAAAATAAAATAAAAAGAAAAAAAGAGAAGAGGAAAGTCTATTAATAAAACCCAAGGGTAGCCCATTCGGCCTAATCCATAGCCTATTTGGTACTGATGTTTAAACGACAATTTTCAGTGTTTAAACAACATAACACGTATTTTCACAATACTTTTTTCATCCACATATATTTCCACAACACTTAAACAACGATATTAGAAATCTCTTAACAAATGGGTCCCATTGTTGAGTTGCGAAAGACAAAATAGACATTAATTGTTCAGGGGGTACTGTTTATCATACCAACCTGACTTGTTCATTGGTCAAAAACCCATTTGGCCCATGGGTCAAGTAAAAAGAAATAGTGGTGTTGCTCCCATCACCCATCATCAATTGACAACTTAGTAGGGTTTGAAATTACATGTGTTTAGAGGATTGATGAGAAATTCTTGTTCCATAGTTGTGGTAGTGACATTGAAAAAGTATGTCAATTAGTAGGGTTTGAAATTACATGTGTTTAGAGGATTGATGAGAAATTCTTGTCCCATAGTTGTGGTAGTGATATTGAAGAAGTAAGTATAAGTATAACTGTAGGGGGCAAGCCTTACGGCCCGGCTCAATTGGAATAAGACTAGGTTAAGAAAGAGACCCAATACAACTAATTTGTAGAAGTGGATGGTCAAAGTTAACCCTTTAGGCATTGGTAGCCTCAGTTTTGTAATTTAAAGAAAGAAGATTGGCAAGTACAACAGTTTTAGTAAAAAATTGTAGCAAGAAAAGAGAGATTCTTATTTAAGTTCTTCATTGAGCTAGCCGATGATGGATGGTTCTCTTGATACACAGTCCATGGCTATACAATGATACTTTCTCTCTCTATTTCCTTATTTCTCTCTCTTTGAACTTTTTTTGATCCCCCATCTAGGAGGATCTTCCTTCCTATATATAGCTGCTTGAATTGCATCTTAGCATTTCATTTGGATGGTCCTTGATCCCTACTTAGATACTTGTCTCATCACTGCCTTACTGATAGTAGTAAAATAGGCTACAAGCTATGGGGGCACTCTTTAGGAATCATTCTGCCATTAATCCAGTAGGCTAAGTTGGTATGGGCATTGTTCAAGGGTCATTCCTCCTCCTTGCTTGCATGTCACTACTACCTTCCTCGGCCTTCAACCTTATGGCCTTTGTGGTTTGTCTCCAATCTCTTGAAAAGTATCTGCTCCTTGAGTTGGCTATCCTCCTCGGTTTCCCTGACTGTGTTATCCTAGCTAGACTAGGCCTGATCTAATGAATAGTTGGGTCCAGCTGCACCCCTTGGGTGTATTCCATTCTATGATCTTCTCTCTTTGGGCTTCCCCCTCCCACAATAACTACTCTACAAATAAAAAGGTAAATAATATAAGATTAATGCCTTGATTTTCATGTGGCTTACCCATTGTCATTGACGATGAATAAAAGAAATCGATTGGCACCAACGAATGGTGATACAACAAACTCATATGACCAACCCATGGCCATAGTCGCGCGAATGAAAGAAATCAGTTGAAACTAATGGATGGAAAATTGATGAACTCAAAGAATGGTTGCCAATGGCACCCATGCCACCAATGTCAGCTCTTCATTAGGGCATTGCATGGCCACTCAAAAGATCGATGCACAAGAGCTAGTGTGGGGTGAGAAAGGCATGAAAGGTGGGGAAGATTTGAAAAATGAGAAAGAGGTAAAGGCTCAACTAGAAAAACTACACCAAAAAAAAAAGAAGTAAATATACAATATTTAAATAGGAGGGAGAAAGAGTAGAGTGTCTAATATGTAGGCAGGTGTGAAAATTGTGAGTTAATATATAACAGGTACACCATTAACTAAAATTTAGCTAAAACGATGAAGGGTATATGGTGTGATTAATGTGCTAAATTAGAGCATATAAATTGCAAACAATAGTTTTTTTTTAAAAAAAATACAAGATAGAAATTCAATTTTAACGTAATCTAAATATATATGTGTGTGAAACTTCTCCTTGGAGACTTGAACCACGACATTTTCACTCCCATCCCATAAAAAATTTGTACTTATAAAGTGATTATCATGCCAAGTGTTCGCAGTGGTCAAACAATAAATTTAAAAACACAAAATTTTTTGTACAACTATTAATGTGGCATGTTATCATTAATAAATAAAGTAGTATATTAATGACGAATTCATATATGGGCATTTGGTTCGTTATGATGTGTCCTTAATGTACATTACAATAATGTGATATTGAGATTTTTCGTTTATTTTATTTTTTCTAACATGACCATAAATTTAAAATTATAAGTTTTTGTAGTGGTCAAACAATAAATTTAAAAACACGAAATTTTCAAAATTTTTTGTACAACTATTAATGTGGCATGTTATTATTAATAAATAAAGTTGTATATTAATGATGAATTCATATAGGAACATTGGGTTCGATGTGATGTGCCCTTAATGTGATGCACGTTACGATGAAGTGACACACATTACAATGATGTGACATTAAAATTTTTAGTTTATTTTTTTTCTAACATTATCATAATTTAAAATTACAAAATATATCACATCATCTTAATCTCATCACATTCCTAAACAATGTAATGTTATATTATTATATTGAGAGTACATTAATATAAGATTACAATAACGTAATATTATAAGGTAATGCAATACCACGACAAACTAAACACCTCCAATAATGTGACGTTGCTCTAACGACAATATCATCTTAACAAGTTGTGAAAAAATTACGTTTGTACCTAGCTAACAATTGTCACTTGCAAATGAACTTTTTTTTTTCTAAATTATATGTTAAAAATTATTCAATCATAATCTCAGAATTTTTGCCAACCAGACTCACACAAACCCTTATGCCGTGTCTTAAAGTCTTCATAATGTTTGGCTCTGCAATCAGGATCTATATTCCTTTATTGCTGGACAGCCATGATCTATCATCTATATTCATCCCTTATTATGAAGAGAGTCAATATGTATACCTGTAACAAAACGGGCATCGAATTATCTTTATTCTAAAATTCTTCAACCATATTATCCCAGCATAAAAGCAACAATTCGCAGAGATTTATGTAATTATGGAAGCTCACCGTAAGATTATGAGGGTCCCCTCTTCGAATCCCAACACATAATAACCTTTTCAGAGAACCGAGCATTTTGTGAGCTGAATTTATTTCACAAAGGGAGTCATATATATATTAAAAAAGGAGACCCCATCAAACCAACGGTCCAGATCAATGATAGTATCTGTCTGTTGCATCCAAGTGGGCACAACAGGTTCAATGAGAATGATAGGTCCCATTGATCCCCCAAAATTTTGATATAAAAAATGTCTATGTAGTAGGCAGAGATAGTGCCCACTTAAGTAAAAGCCAAAGCAGCTTATAGGTTGAAGAAACCTTGATTAGACAATATTAGGTAGTTGATTTGAGTCAATTGAGACATGTAAATTATAAATCTCTGCTTGTGTCATGGTAAAAACTATTAGAACTGTAAATTTTTTACAGTTAAAAACATAAAAATATTACATTACGTGTAGACTTTGAAGACGTGGGGATTGGGATGTGTTAGTGTTAGGGTTTGGTTTTGTAGGGGCAAATACAGACCATTGGTAAAGAAAAGAATAAATATAAACACGTAGACTGATAAAGACATCAATAACCCAAGTTGTGTGATAAAATATAGTTTTATTATTATATAATAAAAATTAAATATTCTAAAAGGATAAAATAAACAGTAGTAAATAACATCAGTTTTCTTTTCAGCTTTGATGGTTGCAGCGAACTCAGGTGTTGTTGAACTGATCCATCCATCCATCCATAGATTGGATCTTTCTTCTTCTTTCTTCCATATATATATATATATATATATATATATTTCATTATATAGGAAAATTAAAAATAAACAAATAAATAAAAATGAAGAAGAAGGAGAATATTGTGTAGAAAAGTAGTGGTATAAATGTCATGTAAAGTAGAACATAACAGGAGAAATATGATGATTTTCCATCTACATTTTTCAGCAGGGAGAGACTGTGAAAGATTCTCTGATGCTCCTCAATAATAACATAAAGATATTGAGAATTTCTTACACAATAATAATATTATTATGCCATGGTTTTCTGACTTGGTCAATTGTGAAGCAAAAAATTTTGAACTAATTTTTTTATTACATTATTTTAATTTATAATCCAAGCAGTCTGAAAAAGAAAATAACGAAACGAGGTAGTTACTTTGGCCGTCCTTTAACCTAACCCTAAAAGGATGGGACGGAATTATTAAATAAGTACTATAAATTGATTTGCCATTATTTTAAATACCCATTTCTTAGATTTATTAATAGCTTATTTTATTTTAGAAAAAAAAGTTTTTTTATTTTATTTTAATTTGGTGCAGGACTTTGAAAAGTAATGGTGGTGACGGTAGTTCTCTTTCCTTTATATCATTCAACAACCATCTTCCCTAATTTGGTTGCTTGCCCACCTCATTATTCCAAAAAAATAAATAAACAAATAGTAATATTAAAATAGAAACAGACTGAGAAATAAATAAATAATAAGATTCATTTTTAAAAAAAATTAATTAATTATATATTCTAACAGCTCCCTTAATCTCATATCTTATTCTTCATTTCACACTACGAATCAAAACCACAACTCTCACTTACTTTGACCAGTAAGCCTCCCCCTATCAAAACCTCTCTCTCTTTCTCTCTCTTTCTATGGCTACCCCACCCTGATCTTTTTGAGTGGAACCGTAGATACAAGCAGCCTATAGCTAGAGCAGAAAAGGTTATAGAGAACCATTCTTCTCTTTCTTTTCTCTCTTTCTTTCTTTCTATTTTTTTTTTTTTTTTTTTTTGGGTGCACTATAAGCCCTTTGAAACCCTAATCCACCTTAACCCCATAATAGTAAAAAACCAAAACCAAAGGGCTTTCATTTGTGTAGCTCTTCTTCAACCATCAATTTCATGATCCGTGGTTGTTTATTATTCTCCCTTCTTTACACATACCCCTGTTGCTCAAAGACAAAGCAAAAGCACGCAAAGCCACTGTCTGAGTTTCCAGATCAGAGCCTTTAAGACATGGGTACTTTCTGAAAGCTCTTCTTCCAGAAAGATCTCTCTTATCTGATCTCTCTCTCTCTCTCTCTGGGTCTTTATTATATTATTACCTCGTGCTTTGTTTTGTAGCTTCCTCTCAAATGGGTCTGTGTATGTTAGTAAGTAAGTAAGTGAGCAAATCTCTCTGCAGCTCTAGCTCTCTCCATATCTCTGTCTCTCAAACTCACGTCTTTCCCTTTGTTTGTGGTCTTGTTGGCTCTATCTCTTTGTTGTTGTCTTTTTCTCTTTGTCATGGATTCTGGTAATAGTGGCAGTATGCAATCTTCAAGTGGCGGTGATGAAGAGTATGATTCACGCGCCGAATCGATCTCGGCCTTCTTGAACCCACCTAGCCACGTTGGTTCATTGTCTAACCAAGCACATCCACATCAACAGCCACACCACCAAACCCACACGATGTTTGATCCTCTATCAAACTACTTCGACCCTTCATCATCAACAGCACGGTCGGTTCAAAACCCACTCTCAAACCCAAATTCCCTGCTGAATTTCGATATGGTTTGGTCCAAAACACCAAGATCTGACCCAAATCCCACCGATCTTGGCGGCTTAATAACTCCCTCATCCTCAGCGCCGAGCCAACCATTCTTGACCAACCAATTAGGTGGACAACAAGCCAGAGCCCCTACTTTTCACAACATTCAGATCCCTCCTCAGTCTGATCAGCAACAAAATGCTTCGCGTGCTTCACTTTCCTCCACTTCAGCAAACGATCAAGCACAGCCCAGCAACAACAACATGGTTCGGAACCCAAAGAAGAGGTCCAGAGCCTCAAGGCGTGCACCCACTACTGTTCTGACCACAGACACCACAAATTTCCGAGCCATGGTTCAGGAATTTACTGGGATTCCCGCACCACCCTTTACATCCTCACCGTTCCCAAGAAGCCGCCTTGATCTCTTTGGCACATCTTCTTCTTTGAGATCATCAGGGCCAGCAGGTTTAGACCCTTCACCCCCTCCTTATCTTTTAAGACCTTTTGCTCAAAAAGTTCAGCCTCTCCCATTCGTTTCCTCCACTTCTTCTACTACTTCAATGATTGATGTTTTAGGTTCTAATCCCACTACTAATGCTTCTAATTCAACTTACCAACATCATAATCTTCTCAACATGAACATGCAAAGCCCAATTCTCAACTTCCAATCCCTCCTTCAAGCCCAACCTAAATTCTCACTTTCCAATTCACCCAACATACACAATCTTGGCTCTAAACCTCAAGGTGGCTCTTTGGAAATTCCATCCAATGATCACTCGCACCTTAAGATGGGCACTAGTGTTTTAGAAGAATTTGGGTTGACACCACAACAACAACAACAACAACATCCGCATCATCATCAGCAACAGCAGCAGCAGCACCACCACCATGTTAGTACACAACTCATGAGTGGGCTTCCAAACATAGTTTCTTCGGATGGAACAACATTGTCTCGGACCAACAACAACAGCAACAGCAACAGCAACAACAATAATCCTCCTCCAACCAACTGGACCAACGACATGGGACTCAATGGAAGTTATAGTAATTCAGAGAGGGTTACTAATAATGGAAAGTTGAATTACTCGGCTGCTGCTTCTTCTTCGTCAGATTTTCATCATGGCGATAAAGGGCCAGAGAATGTAGCTACAAGAAGTGAAGGTATGGTGGAATCATGGATTTGTTCATCAGATTAGGCATAACCAAAAAATATATATATCACCCAAAAAAAAAGAAAAAAGAATGAGGTAGCGGTATAAAGAAATATGGCATGGAAGAAAATGTTGGTGTTGTCCATCTTATAAACCATGACCACCAACAAAATCAAAACACCTTTTTTGGCTTTTTTCTTTGTTCATTTTCCTCTTAATTATATGTAAATAATAGCCTCTTCTTTTGATTCTCTTTTTTTTTTTTTGGTCATTTTCATACATTCATATACGAAGAAAGACCATGGTCTCTTTTCTGTGTTTATTATTCTCTTTACTTCAATAGTAAAATGCTGTTTATTTTTGCCTTATAGACTGCGTGGCCTTTCATGGCTAGCTGTACATGGGTTTCTGAGTTTGACTATTATTATTTAAGGTGGATATTTGGATCAAAGTGGAACAAAACAAACCCATCAGACAGTCTCTCTCTATGTGTATGTATGATGTATCTTCCTCGTACCTTCTCTTCTGAAATTTCTACCTTATCTGAAAACGAAGAATGAAACTTCTACTCAAAAACTCTTCAGTGCAAATCAGCGAGTGGCTTAGATTTTTGTCTGCTTTTTACGTTTAGTCCCTCTCTCCACAAATTTATTAATAATGCTTTATTTAATTTAAGTTTTATTTATTTATTTATTTATTTCCTTAATAATCCGTATTATGTATGGGAGTGATTGGTGGCGAGATTTAGGGAATCGTTAGCCGCCGCAATCTTGTTTTATAGGTTTCAAATCAAATACATCTTCATGTGTTTGTGTTTCTTTTTTTTCTTTTTCTTTTTTTATATATAAAAAATTAATTTTGTGATACCCTTTAAAAGTTTCACACGGATCCATGCATTTGTACAACACCATTAAACTATTAAGTTTTACAGTAACCACCCCAATCTTTGGACGACATTTTAGCACTTGGCTTTGCCTACTTTCACACAATATATACATACTATCTATCTTTCAAGGTTGTACATTTCGGACAAAACAAAACCTGTATTTCAAAGGTTGTACATTTCAGACAAAACTAACTTTTTTCGTTGGTCTTTAAAGTACAACCACGAGATTAGAATTTCTTTCTTTTGTTTTTTTATTTCTCTTCGTTGGAGAGAGGATGTGCGGTATTCGATCTTTCTTTGTATTCTCACTTGGGAAAAGTCTGAAGTGAACTAGATGCATATTTATATGCTTTGCACCACATTTAAAATATGTTTGGTTTGCCACATTGTTTTACAACTTATTTATAATCTGGTTTCCTTATTACAGGGGGGAGGAAAAAAATTATCCATAATTAGTGGAAAATGTTTTTGGAGAAGTTCTTATTTTGATAATTTTGTGGTTAATTATTAAGGAATCTTAATTTTTTTTTCTTCATATTAGTATTAATGAATATGCAAAAAAACAGGCGCAACTTGGTGTACAAGAGCTGTGTAAAATGGACATTCATGCCACTTTTTAAGCTGGAATTTATCCTAATTCTACTCAATCGTGGGGAGTAGGGTTCTGTAGTTAGAGTCATTTACCAGAAAAATAAAATAAATAAATAAAAAGGTAAAAACTTTACCTTTTTTTTATATGCCAAAGTATTGGCTCTGTTTATTTCAACAATGATATTTTCTAGAAAATGAGTTATTTTTTAAAAAGTATTTTCTATAAAACTATCTCATTTTTCAATGTTTGGTAGCAACTTTAAATAAGTTGAAAAATAACCTCATAACTTCTCTTATTTAGCTTGTTGTGAGATAAAGTTGTTTTCTAAAAAAAATTAATGGAAAATTATCTCGAAAAATAAGTCATCCTTTTTATGTTGACCAAAAATAGTTTTTCTCTGACTCATTTTTTTTTTTTATGCTATCAAATACTAGAAAACAAAGAAAACTATCTCTACACAAGGTTTTCCATTAAAACAAACAGAGCGTGAATATGTAGTCCACATTTGAGATTTTTCTATATTTTTTCACGGCCATTTATGTTTTTAATGTTTTATTAATGCAAATTTTCAATAAATTTTTCAAGATTTTAGCTGTCATAAAAAAAATCCCTTCATATTAGTATATAATTCCAATATCAAGTCTTATAATTCAAGAGATTTTTTTGTGATTTAACGAAAAAATTCAAGATTCAAATTCTCTCTCTTCCAACTCTCAAATTATAATAAACAAAAATCCAATATCTAGCTTGTGATATTTCAGGAAATATTTCTAGATATCTTTTTTATCTCCAAAACAAAGATCCTAACTCAACTCACACCCCAAGGGAAAAATATGTTTGTGATAATCTTGTTATTTCAATGATTTGAGAAAGCAGTAGAAGGGATTTCATGGAAGCAAATTCAATCGCTTTGAATGTATATTTGGATGAGTCTATTTTTTAAATAAATAAATTTTGTAAATTTACAATTATATTTGAAAAAAATAAAAATAAAAAGAATATTAATTTCAACTATCTAGGCACAGCATTCTCATATTAATTTGACATACAATTTTTTTGGCAATAAAAATATTTTATTCGAGCCAAAAAAAAAAAAAAAAAAGACCTACATTTTTGTAGGTGGAGGTGCCTTGCTATGGGTATGGGACACTAATTAGCTTGCTTAAAATCTTACTGTTGTATTAAAATTCAATCTCAATTCCTGGCATAAGTACGATTTTAGCCGCAAAAATTTATGAGGTAGAGTGGAGATAAATACAAGGAAATTTTCAGCATCTTTTAGTGGTTACTTTGCATTATAAATTTATAATAACTAGCCAAGAATCTTATAACTCAATTGATCGGTGTTTTCTGGTATTTCCAATAGAGGTATTGAAAACTTAAATTCTCCTCTCTTAACTATTGAATTAATAAATAAATAAATAACATAGTCAACAACAAAATGATAATTGATAAAGAAAGTATCAAAAATCAAAATGCATAGATCTTAATGTACATGTGTTCATTTATGAGAGAAATATAACATATGATATATATCAACAACAACAACAAAAAAAAAAAAAAAATTAGGATCACGTCCAACCCCCCCCCCCCCCCTCCTCTTTTTAAGTCCACATCCCCATTTTTTTCCTGTAATCACCTATAATCACATAAAAGACAAGGACTCTCTATTGTTAACATTTGGAATTATCCTAGAACCACAAATTTTTTGTGCCACAACTCTGATGTAATAGATCGTGAGTAGCTGTTTCTCATTTTTACATGAACTCACCACTTTCTGTTTACAACTCAGAATCTATCACAACAGAGTTGTAACACAAAAAGTTGTGATCTTAAATTTCCTTAAGGATTGAACTTTAAACTAAAATTTGGACCATCCTTAAAAAATTTAATAAAATGGGACCAACAATATATGCTAATTGCCATAAATTATTGCAAATACTGCACTAAGCAATAAAGGCACCTAGGCAAGTTTTAGCATCTTAAATAGTCATCACGCTTGTTTATATAAGTAGTTAAGTACTGTCTTTTTTCTCAATATATCATTACCCAATCACCTTTTAGATAAACCCACAAAATAAGCACATTGTAAAAAGAAGAAAAACAAGAGAGAGGGGTAGAGGGGAAAAGCTTATTTCAACCTTTTTGTCAAACATTATTGTGACAAAAAAGATGATTTCCATTCCCGCCAAAGCACAAAGGCAAATCGCACATGACAACCACATAATGTTCCAATATTTTCAAATATCAAGAACTAGGGAAAAGTTGCAAATCCATTCCAAGCACTTGCATATGATATGCCAATATATATCTGAAAGCTGGTAATCTTTTTTCATTTCAATTGATTGATAGATCATGATCTTTTTCACTTCAATTATGCATCTTTCACCTTTGGTTTAAATTTAGAATGATGAGAGGGAGATGAGTGTGCTTTCAAAATGTTTTGAATCTTTTGGCAAAAGGAGGTATGCAACCCATAGGATTTTGGGAGACTTTTTACAAAAGGGTACTAGATTTCACATTTCTTTTGGAAATGAAATCTTTTTTTATTTACTATAAACATTTTAAATAATAATAATATAAAATAAAAAACATTGAAATGATTAGGCATGGGATTTTGAGAGATTTAAGGGCCAGGGGGTCTAGGCCTTTTAAGAGAGAGGGTGTTGTGACCGGGGACACTTCTTTTAGCATCATGGTGGCCCATGTCAGTGAATAAGCCTTTGCTCAATAGCAATGATGGCTCTTCTCTCTCACTCACTCACTCACACTCATTCCCATCTCAGCCCACAAGGTAAATATCACAGGCTGAAACAGTAAGGTAAACTGTGGCAAAGGCACCTCTCTCTCACTTTCTACATAAAAATGCCCTACAAATTTGAGCCTAAACTCAAAAAGACACTGAACTTTTTGGCATCCCCATCAAAAAAGGCTGGCACCATCCCTTCCTTACTTGAAACCATTCACACTTTGTAAGGAAAAAAAAAAGCATATATTCAATTGCTCTATGTTGCTAGAAGAAGACAAAGTTTCGTAGTATGGAATAAACAATATTCTATAGCACACATCTCTCTCTTTTTTCGCAAACATATCTTGATGTCAACATGATACTTGATTTTTACCTTCTATATATAAATAAATGTTTTCAAAAGAAGTTTTAATAAACTAATTCAACTATGTATGCAACCTTTGACCTGAGCTAGTAAATGTGTCATCTAAAACATTTATTTAATGGGGGTCCCTAATTAATTAACCTATCTAGCTAGACAAATTCACATGCCTTTGGCTTATACACTATTTTAAATTGTACCCTTTTTAGGGGTAAGACTTTTTCAATTTCTTTTTTTGTGTTACTTTTACTTAAACGAAAAGAATTTCGCATCACCTTTTTGTCAATGGTCCACTCTTTATAAAAATGAACTATATGTCTATATATAAAAGATGGCCCATGGCCAACAGCAACCAAAATATGAAAGCTTGAATTGTCTTTTATATTCTCTGATGGACGTGGTTTACGGGTTCCATGATGATGATGAAAACAGACTGACTGAGAGCTCAGGGAAGTGAGTGAGTCTTTACTCTTCAAAGTCTTTGTGCTATACTTCTAGCTAGAGCATTATTAGCTATATATACAAACCCTTTTTTTTTTTTTTTTTGCTAATTAGGGTTATACTACACAAACTCAATTATTGTTCTTTTGAACAATTTAATTGCATAATGATGGTAAAATTATTATTTGGAAAAACAGTGAAATATTATTCTGATATATATAATGAAGGATGTCCAAGGCAGCACGGCATTGGAGTGAAAGTGAAAGCAAAGACAACGTCAAATGTAATCAAAATTCTAAAGCATATTTGTTAACTTGTAGTAGAATCTTAAATGGGTTGGAATGCAAGGTATATCTAACTTTTCTAACCTTTAAAAAGTGAGATCAATTGGAAAGGAGCCGACGTTTCCCGCTTCCCTGTGTATATATGATAACCCCATTGGAGGACCTCAACCTATCATACATATACGACATTTAAAATGCATAGCATGAGGTCATAAAATGAACTGTGTGATCAAAGTCCAACTTGAGAAGGAGCATACGGACAACATTTTGTTCAGCATGAGGAATAACGAGTAAAATCCCATGTGGAATGCAATTGATCTCAAGGATTGAAAAAAACTTATTTTATGGAGCGCGCCTCTCATAAGTATTTGTGAGCCCCACAAGTATTTATGAAAGTTGCACTTCACAGAACAAGCGCATAATTAAGATATTGTCTCCAATGGCTTAGAATAAAAGTGAACTTTTTAACTTATAATCTAAACATTCAAAACAATTGCACTTGGTGCAATATTCGAAGTTAACTTATTTCTAAAATTGACATTTTATTAGTTTCAATTTGTTGAACAACTGGATCTAACTCAAGGCCACTCCACCAAAATTTCACAGAATCACATCAAATAATATTTTTCTAAGACCCCAAATTAAAAAAGTTAATTGCAAATATCGAGCGATTTCCCCTTTCAATTAGTGGTATTAATTAAGCACTTTTCCCTTGCTATTGGAATTTTCGTCAAATTTAATGGAAAAGCAAAAAAATATATATTAAAAAAAACTAATTCAATAGAAATTTGAATTTTCCATTAAATTTGACAAAAATCCTAACAAAAGGCGACAAAGTACTTATTACCAATATCTAATGAGGAACATTGTTTAGTTTTGTAATTGGATACAAGATTGGTATAATTACTTAGGTGCAATGCTTTGAATTCTCAATTAAATTTAATGGCATGGTTACATTAGCCAAATAGCAAATATAAATTATTTGTTCAATTTCTTGTGTTTCACTTTATACTCCATCAATCATGATAAATTATATTTTTTTTAAAAAAAAATAGTGGCAAATTATAATTGGTGGGAATAAAGGGAAATTACACTTTACCATTCTAAACTATACTCTCGATTACACTTTGCATCATAAATTTTTCGAGTGCATGCTTTGCACACTAAACTATGATTATTATTACACTTTGCACCTCAACATCAAATTTGCTGTTAACTTGAATGAAAAAATATGGCATAATGTGAAAAAACTTAATTGCCCATCTTCTTAATCCCTTACAAGCAAATGAGAAAATCACACTTTACCACCTAATCTATGTTCCTAATTACACTTTCCATACTAAAATTTAAATTTTCATCCAAGTTAACGGCAAACTTAATGTTGGGGTGCAAAGTGTAACAATGTTCATAATTTAGGGTACAAAACGTATATTCAAAAAGTTTATGGTACAAAGTGTAATATGGAGAATAGTTTAGGATGGTAAAGTGTAGTTTTCCCCGAAAATAAAGTGGAACAAAAAAAAACTATAATAGATGATTTGAATTTGCCGAATAGGAATACAAATTGTGGGGAGTAAAAAGGTCCTGATAGGTATATGGGCCTTTGGGCCATTCCAAGGAAGGCCAACCTACCCTTGAGTTTGAAACCTCTTAGTACCTCGGGCCCGCTCGTGCGCCGAGGACATCGAGGACCAAGCCGAGGTTGATTTTACTCTCGGATGGGCACAGAAGAATTAGCAACACTATCTTAAAAGCTCATAAACGACACGACGGAGACCAACGGTTAAGAGGGGTGAACTCCTGGACGTCCTAGAAGCACCGGTGTTTGAAAAGTACTAAAGGCTGCCACCTGCACATTAAAGAGCCTGCACCTACCACCTTAACCGCATTAATGGGGAAGTGACACCTGAACAGTGAAAGGGAAACTTCTGGTTACTATTCCAGGGCACTGAGAGAAGAAATATCTAGGCTAAGGGGTAGATGGGGTAATAGGTGTATGAAGATCAAAAAGATGAGTATTTAAGGGGAGACCCAGAACAGAAAAGGGGGACCTCTCTTTGAAAAAAACAAAAGAAAAAGAAAGAAAAGGAAATTATTATAAGAACAGTCCTCGGCTTACGTCCGAGGAGGTTAAGTTATACCATTTCTTGTTATTTTTAAGTGTTGTCAATCTTTGACTTGCCATACAACCCTTAAACTCTTCTAACCTGGTTTCAAGCCCACACTCTACAAATTCATATTGTTTAAGGCTCATTAGGCCTGAGCCCATAACCGTTCTAGGGGTCAGGTGCAATTGTGCACTTACACAAATCTTATGTACTACTATTTGTGTTTCACGTACTCTATATTCTACCAATCATGACTTATCATGTATTCTTTTTTACTTTCCTTATAAAATAACTAAAGTTTAAAATAAAAAACCATAAACATAGTATACCTCAATTGATGGAGTATAAAGTAGAACACAAATAGTCCTACAGATATTTGTATTCACCAAATAGCCACATAGTGCTGTTGTTTGTTCACCAAATAGCCACATAGTTAAGTGTAATTGTTTTTACCAAAAAATAAATCTAATTGCCTTTGAGGGAAGATAACGCCTGTTGTGCTGCATGTTATTTAATGCTACCACGTTGCTGGTTTAATTAGGGAACTTTCTTTTTTGAGAGGAGTTTCACTAGGCAACTTATTACTGCAAATGAATCTTTCCCTTTATAATTTTGGGGCATTGTAATTGCGGTATACTTACAACAATTCTACGCACCTAATTCCCATGGGTAATTATTGAGTATTTTGGAGTATCATAAATATGTATTCATTTTTTTTTACATAATTGTAAGTTTCATTAATTTAATTTAGGTAGGATTCACAATTCATATAAAATGAAGGAGTACGAATTTATGATACTTTCAAAATATTCACTAATTTTCCAATTCAAATTGTTAAATTTAAAATAAAAGCAACATTATTTTCACATGGGTCTAATAATAACACTATTTTTATTAGAATAATACTAGGACCACAAACAATCACACAATTTTTGTCACAACTCGTCACGTGACTAGTTGTGAATGTTAAAAAAAAAAAATTATGCATCCACACTTCAACTATTCACAACTCATCACATAGTAAGTTATGACAAAAGTTCTGTAATTATTATATTAGTATTGCTATTTTTATTATGTACAAATCACAATTAAAAAATGCTAGGTTCAGAACTTGACACATTAGCTGGCCTGAATGTGAGGAAATTTAAGGGAGAAAATTTAATTTGAAAAGAATAACCTATCGAACTTATTAATTTATTTTTCTTAAGTCCATTACTCCATTTTGGCGGTCCTGCTTGGGCCATAGCTACACTTGAGCAGCTACACTTGTACATTACTTTTGAGCTCAACAGTCAACTGATCAATAGCTAATTAATCTTGCCTATTAGCCTGATAAGTCGATTTCTTGAGTCGATTTTAATGGCCCACCTTCTTCTTCCCCTGTGAGTTTATGATACATACAGAATAAATCAACCTTAAATAACTAAAACCAAATATTCATACTAAAGTAATGCAATTCTAATAAGACTGTACGGTTTATCATAATTTTTGTCATAACTTGATAATATGTACAATTATAATTGGTGTACCATCAATTTTTGACAGACTCACCATTTATTTTCTCCACCATTCATAATCGCACATGTCAGGTTGTAACCAAAAAAAAAAGAAAAATATAAAGAAAAATGTGAGATAGACTTTTGCAAAATATAATAAAACCAAGAGTACGGCACTCAGGGAAAAATAAATAAAATGGAATATACGACGACGTTTTGGTTTTTTCACTAAGAATATACAATGTCGCTGTAACAACAGAAAATAACATTTCAGTCTGCTAATGCGGAGACGTAACACTAGAACCTTCTGTAGTCGGTGGAGTTAGTTGTTAACCGTGCAACTTTATTGAACTTTCTTTCTTTTCTTTCCTTTTTTCCTGGTGAGCAGTCTTTTTCTTTTCTTTTCTTTTCTTTTCTTTATATAAAATCATCTAATTTCTTTTATTCACCTACTTTCGAATGAAACACATGGATAAAGTTATTTTTTTAATAGGATTTTGATAATATTATATAATTTCCTCTAAATTTTGAAGTAGTTTTAATTGAATTTTTAAAATGATAATTAAAGAATATAATTTTTAAATAATTTCAATTAGTCACATCAGTTAATTGTTATTTACAAAAAGTTAAAGAAAATTTATATTAGTTGTATTTGTAAACTATCTAGACACAAAAAAGTTTTTATGCATGTTAAAGGATATATTAGCCCATTCGCACAAGTTCAAGCTAATTCTACTTTACGTGCAAGTTAAGTCTCTTACTTTTGTATTAAAAGTCTATTAGTTTAGGGTTTAGTCTACTATATATACTCATATTATGGTTCATTATAATACACGTTTTGTACTACACTCTGAAATAATAAACATGTAGCCCTTAAAGGTTTTCTCCATGGACGTAGGCTATAAGGTTGAACCATGTAAGTCTAGTGTTTCTGTTTTCCTATTTTATGCTTCTCTCTTTCACATACATTCAAGCATATTTAACACGGAATATATCATAGCTAATATTTAACATGATATCAAAACTATCTTCCTATGGCCATGGTTATCTGTCCTTACAGTGTGTTTAAGAACAATCTTTGTCTTTCTTAGTGTTTTTTCGCTGCGTTCATCTTCTTTGGCTTCTCACTACTACCGTTAAAACTCTTTGATATAGTCGTGCCACCGGTAGAAGTCGCATCAACACTACAAGACCGTTGTCTTCCTTAAACCACTGTCACAGAGCCAAAATTCATTTAAGGGATCTTCTTACTTTTATCAAATCTCAAGATTTCATCAAGTTTCCATCTTGAGTTTGAAAGGGGATATTAGAGATATATTAACCCATTCACATAGGCTCAAGCCTAATTTTACTTGGTGTGCAAATTAAGTCTGCTACTTGTATTAGAAGTCTATTAGTTTAGGGTTTAGTCTACTATATATACTCATATTATAGTTCATTGTAACATAGGTTTTGTACTCCACTCTTATATAATAAAGATGTAGCCTTCAAGGGTTTCCTCCATGGATATAGGCCGTAAGGCTGAACTACGTAAGCCTTATGTTCATATGTCTATTTTATACTTCTCTCTTTCGCATATATTCAAGCATATTTAACATGGAATATATTATAGCTAATATTTAACAATGCAAATAGCATTTAAAATTTTTGCACATAAAAAATTGCGAATAACTTAAGAAAATTTGTATCTGGTGAATACAATTTCATGAAATTTTGATCATTTTATAAGTTCTTTTTGTTCTTAATAAATTAAAGACCACATGATGTCCATGTGATGACTCTTTTAGTGCTCAAATGAGTCTGATCTATAATGTACTTGATTTTTGTTTCTTTTAGTTTTCAACAACTCTTTATGGGTGAATTAAAACAATTTAATTATTCCATTGTTTTAATTGAAGCATTTTTTAATAAATAAGGTAGAATTTAAACTCATTCCTTTTTTTTTCTTTTTTTCTTTTTTGATACAAGATAGAAATTTCACTCTACTCTCTAGTCTAATCTAAGTATATATGTATGTAAAATTCCTCCTGGAGACTTGAAACTCCTACCCCATAAAAACTTTATACTTATAGAGTAACTATCACTTCAAAGGTGCACGTTGATAACTTAAATTCATTCCTAAATCCTAAGTTATATAGGAAAATGTAAGGACCCAAATTGACCTACCGGCCCAAGTTGTTAGGATGATGGCCCAACAAGCCCAAAACAATAAATTTGTTAGAGAGTGGGTTAGAAATTAAACGTTCAATAAGTCAAATATGAATCATAGTGGGCTAGTGGCGTGGGAACGAGTAAGATAAACAGTTTAAGAAGAAAAAATACTCCTTGGTCAAGTCCGAAGATGATATGTTCTTATATATTTCTTTTGGACTTGTACAAATATTCAAGTTCTTAGTTACACAATGCTTTTTATTTTCTAATCTCAGATGCCCCCCTCCAGTTATGGAATTCTCCCTTCTTATACTCCCTTTCTCCCTTTCATCTCAGCCCTCCATGCGTAGATCAGATTACTAATAACCTTGATACTTGTCCCATCAACACTTTCTTGAAATATTTATGGGTAGCTGTTAAGCTGAAAGTTACTGTTCAGGTATTACTTCCACATTAATGCGGTCAGAGAGTTAGATGCAGAGTATTCAATGCGATGGTAGCAGATTTATTCCTAAATATTTTTCATCTCTCTGGTGACTCATCTCTCACTGAAATTTATCCTCCCAAGCATGGTTGCCCACCGCTAGTATTCGATGGGTGGTCTAGCTTTTAAGCTTCCATTTTGTTTGACCATGGAGGGATTACTCCTTGGACAACGTCACATGTTCATTTTGATCAATCATCTTCCTCAGTCCAGTAATCTACTTGTCTGCCCTACTACGTGTTTGTCTTCGGGCTTTATTACATCCTCGGGGATGGGCCACAACACAATACCCTTATTTGGGCCCTTTACCCCTACATAAACTATTCTTAAAAAAATAATTATAGAGGGAATTATTATGTAACGTGTCCTTAATTTTCTTTACCATATAAGTTAGTTTTGATAACTTCTATTTGACAAAAGTGTACTTCAAAGTTTGAACTTCAATGTCCTTATTGAAACACCAGAAAATGTCATTTGACTCAAAGGTTATTGACTCTAATATTATGAATTTGAGTATCTGTAAAATATTAAAATGTATCATATTATTTTAAGGCATTTTAAAACTTGTATTTTTATAAGCCACAGTAAGCTATCTTGATGTACAAATATGGATACGAGTGTTCTGCATCTATGTGAACATGCAACAATTATATCATGAATTTAAAATCTCATGAAAAAAAGGGGAAAAATCAACTCTAAATTGGTTAAGAGGAAAATTTTTCAAACTTACTGCACGACGATTGATAAAACTATTTATGTATGCTTTTAGTCACATGGCTATTTAAAGAGTCATGTGACTTATTTATATTAATAAACATAAATAGTTTTATCAATCGTCATATAATGACTTGAAGGAAATTCCTCTAAATAGGTTTAAAGAAAAATTATGTTAAAAACTTATTTTCTCATACGTATCATATTTACCTAATATATAAAAAGAAGCGTTCAACATAAATTGACCAGATAAGAAGACATGGTAATTAAACTTAAAAGCATATATTTTTTCCTATTAAAAAAAAGCCTACTAACCTCAATTTTATAAATTTTGATTGCAATTTTCACTATGTATAATTTATTGATATATCATTTTATGTTGTCCCCAAGAAAATATCGGTTAACTCTATGACATGGTGACTTTCCTAGCCTATTTTACAAGGAACCAAGCTCACATTTCAGGTGCCTAGGTATTTAATGTCAGGGACCATAAAATGGTTGTCAAGTTTTAATTAGTCAATTGTAAAGGATGTGGAGGCAGATGGGACAGTTTTTTAACCCTTTTTTGTTTGAATTTTTTTTTTCCAATAAATTTTCTGTACTCGGGCTCAAAAAGGAAGAAGGAGAAGAAGAAAATATCTTTCTCCATAAATAAGAATTTTTTTTTTTAAAAAAAAACGTTGACATTTCTTTGAGATTGCCAAGGTCAAGTCCAATCATTGAGAAACCAAAATAAAAAAGAGAGAGAAAAAAAAAAGGAAAAGGAAAAGGAAAAACCCTTTTAAACACTTGCTTTAAGCGTCCTTTCAGGGAAAGTAGTGAATACATTCCTGAATGAGAAAAGGTAGGATTAATTAACAGTAATTCCTATCGATTTGGTGCCTAATTAGATTTAACATTATCCTCGGTCTGTCCAAGTGGGTCACAGGTGATTTTCGTGAATCCTACATTGTCTGCCACAAAATTCTCATACGCTCTAATTCCCGCCATCCAAATTATGATGTCCCTTGCCACATCTAACAAATTCCAACGAATCAAATGGTGCACAGTTGTGAGGATATGGTACAACGTTTCGGCCCTTCGGCATGGATTTTCTAGCCCTGCAAAAAAGTTTATCCTAGATGGGGTCAAAATTGTCAAATATCATCGCATATTTGAAATTTTCAGTAAAATAGTACCGTTTATAAATTATGCAAAGAATACAATCTTTTTGAATATAGATTCAATGAATATCGAATTCGAAAAATAAAAATTATACAAAACTTAATTTTATAAATATTAAGTTTTACGTAGTATTTTTTATTGAGAAAAAACAATTCTATTGAGATCTTAATATTTACAACAAAAAAAAAAAAAAATCAAAATGGTAGTATCCTACTTTCTGCTATATAGTTTGTGAATAGTGTTATTTTGCTGAAAATTTAAAAAATGTCGTATTTGACAATTTTGGCCCTAGATCGGTGTGGAAGAAAATTTTACAAACTCGTTATACGGTGATTAATAAAATATTTTTGTGTGTTTGTAATCATATAATTCATTTAATAATTTATGTGGATGAATACATGAATGGTTTTAGCAATCTCCGACAAATTGGTTTGGAAGATGCGTGGAAAAGTATGAAACCATGAGTTTGATGACAAATGTACTGAAATTAATTTGAAGTTGTTATGCCACTTTTGGCTTTTAATGAACCTGATTTATTTGAACCTCTATATATAGGTTTTAAATATTTAACGTTTATTCCAAGAATAAAAGTCAAGAAATAATAAATGTTTAAACGTAATATATATATATATATATATATATATATATATATTTTAAAGTTTGTCACTTGTTAATTGGTTTGTACATTGCACGCAAAAAGCCATAATGATTGTGTATTTGTATGTGCTTTTTTGATATTTTGTATGCAAATTTGTTTTAAAAATAAAATAAAAACATCATTTAGTGGAGTACTAAAAATTTAAACGGGATAATGTAAAAAATTAGTTGATTCCGACTGAGCTTTGGAAAGCAGCATAAAAAAGTAAATCACACGCATGTTTCGAAGAAATACCAGTATGGTTCCAACCAAAGTTCATCTATACTTAAGTCAACAATTTGAATCCTAAAAATAATGTCTTGAGGTATTGAGTTTTTCTCATACCTCAGAATGTCTCATACTTGGTGTTTACGATTTATATAGAACTTTAGTCATTTTCAAACTTCTTTTTTTTTTCCTCTCTTTAGAGTTGTGAAGGATGACATGACTAAAATTATAGACGAATGTCTTAGGTTATGAGCCAATGTTTTGAAATGGTGTATCAAGGGGTTGATCACATATTATGGCGCACCTTTGATTATATTACTCGTCTAATTCACCTTTAAACCGAGTGATAGTGAGTTCTTAGGCAATATCTTTTGAAGAACCTATATCCTATCAAAATGCATCTTAATTTGTATCCATAATGTTATACCTCAGTAGCATTGTCTAGTTGATGTCCTATATAAAGAAAATCATGATTCAAATTTTCCTCCCACTTATAACAATTCAATTGTTAAAATGTATATATAGTAATTTATAGAGATGAGGCCCCTCCATCCATAGCTCCATTCATAATTTCCACATACACGCACAACACGCACAATCACATAGCTAGAGACATACAAAAAACATGCTATAGGGAAAAACGCGTACAAGGATAGACTGGTTGCATGTGAAGGCCAAGCAGAGAGCACTCTGGTAAGTTTGGTGTGTGCCATTGATTGGATTTGTCTCCCCCCCGAAGCAAAAGCTTAAACAGTTTAGGGAAAGCCCTTTTGACATTCTGAGTATTAATTTGCACAAACAAGGGACAAAGAGTGATTCAGCAAAAAAAATAAAAGAGAGAGACAAAGAGTGGAGGGGGGTTGTGTGGGTCCATTGCCAAGCACAACCGTTCTTTGTCTCATCATGCTTGCTCCCCTTCATGATGCCAATTCTCTGATCCCCTTATTCATGAAATCATGGCAAATTGGCAACTGACTCAGCTATGACCCCACCCAACCCAACCCAACCCTCTGGCTCTGGTCCCACTTTATCCCTTTATTTATATAAAACCTCATATTTACCGATAATTACTATAATTATCAAATTTTATATTTAAAAAATAATAAGATAATTATAGATATATTTTTTAAACTCTTTCTTGTATTGCATAGGGTACTGATTAGTAATGATATATATAAAACTCAAATGTTGAATTTTGATTGATCTCATAGTATTGCGTTACATAAACTTTAAAAGTCTCACAATTTTACAAGTTATTATTTTAATATATATTTTTCAAATTCTATTTTACATTTAAACCTTCTCTATTAGAATCTTGACACATTGTATTTTATTTAAATCATAAAATATATGATTTCATATAAAACAATCATTATTGTAGGGATAAAGGGCCTAGATATGGGTATTGGGCCGTGGGCATATCTGAGGACCTCAAGTAGCCTAAAAATAGGTAATAATGACGTGGACCTACAGAATAATAACCCGTGAAAGAAGTTTGGTCACGAGGAGTTGAAAATGTTGTCCGAGGAGATGTACCTCCTCGGCTGAGCAAGGTAGAGGTCATACGTCTAGCCTCTCGTCAAGAACAAGGCAACAGACAATCATTCTGGTAAGGATGAACATTAGGAAGGGATAAGACAAAAGAGATTTGGGAAATATCTGATAAGAAAGCTACTACCACCACATTGAATACTCTGCAGCTAACTCCTTGGTCGCATTAATGTGGAGGTGATACCTAAACAATAACCTTTAGCCTTATAGCTACCTATAAAAACTTCAAGAAGATGCTAATGGGACAAGTATCAAAACCAGCAATCTGATCCACACGTGAAAGACTGAGATGAAGTGAAGAAGGGGAATATATAGAAGAAAATCCCCATTACAAAAGGATCATCAGATAATCTAGAGAAAAATCACTATACATTCAAGAACTGTAATTGTGGTTAAGTGTAAGAGAAATTCATAAGAACAACCTTCCTCAGACTTTTCCAAGGAGGATTTTTCTTGTTCAAACTGTTTATTTTATGTTTTACATTATTAGCTAACTTACTGTGATCATTGAGCACCTAACTCATTAAAAGTTTAGTTTCAACCTCACCCTCTACAAATTCATTGATTCGGGCTCTTTGGGCCATTGACCTTTCTTTTGGGCTTTGGGAATAAAACGTGTCCTTACAATCATAATTACCTATTAATAACTACTACAACGATCAAGTTTCATATTTAGAGAAAAAATTTATATAAGGTTAACTTTCTAGTGCTACTACCAACTGGTTTATAGTATAATATAAACTTAATTAAGCATAGTAACTCAATCATTTTAATAATTTTGCATTACACTCATTCCAATATATTGAAAATACAATATAAAAATTTATATCATTGTTGAAGGGTTCAAACATTTGAAGTTAGAGTAAATTAAAAATGTATCTCAAATTCATATCATTATGATTGGATGGGGTAAGAAAAATCCTAAAATTCAACCTATTGATATCCCTAATTAAAAGGAAAAATTGTACATTATTTTGAGAGTATAATGATATTGAATTTCCTTATTTTATATGAATAGTAGATCTTACCATGAATTTAATTAATAATATTTACTGTTATGTAAAATGATAGAATGCAACATTATTGTACTCTTGAAAGAAGATTATATAATTATTCATTTATGGGGGGTTTTTAGGATCAATATATAATATCTTGATAAATTGCAAAAAGAAAAAGACCAAAACAAATGAAAAATTAGCTTAAACCTTACTTAGTAGGGGTAGGGGTAGGGAGACTTTAGTAACTTTTCTTTCGCAAAAATAAATTAAGTTATCATTACTTTTGGGTATAAGCGTGTTTGATGTTTGCCTTTGTCTTAAAACATTATTCCCTCTTTCTTATTTATGTGTGTATTTGTTTTCAAAAGAAAATTTGATAATTGTCTTATATTTTTGTGTGTGGTATAATTTGTTTCACCCTCTTTTAAAAATTACCATTATTTTTTAATAAAATTTGTAATATATTTGTATTAGAATCACATTTGCTCTCTCCTTTGTTTATATATATATATATAAAGTAAATAAAGAGTTATGATAACTTGCAAAACCTTAAAAAATGATTGTTTTACTTTGGAAAAATGAAGAATAAAAACTTTACCCAAACCCAATGAACATTCTCCATTACTTTCTAATTACAAAGAACAAAGAGGGTTATGATAACGAAATCTGAGATGATTATTTATTAGGGGGCATTGAGTAGGATGTGATTAGATGGGAATGGCACTACCTTTCGGTGAGTCACTTGTCAATAGATTCAATACACCCACAGAGAGAGATGAGATACAAAGTTCACGTCTCCAACCATTGCGCATCGTATAATTAATGATGTCGTACATAGTGCTCTATGCCCCTATCCTCAAATAAACCAACCGACCTATGAAGTGACTGCGGGACAACCCGCCTAGTTTTTTGCGGCGACAAAACCTCCCCTTTAAACCCCATCGCCCCAATTTTAGGTGGGATTTAATTTTTTTGGCCTCGTATTTTCGTATCTCTAAACTCTACTTTTTGGAACAAGGAAAGTGAATCTAAATCATTTTTATTTTTTATAAACCATAAAACATATTTCTAAAAACAAATAAACAAACATAATACACAACAAATAAAGTTTTGGCACTACAACAAACCAGTAGATATAATAATATGATCATGCAGGTTTATCAAAACATAAAAATTATGTTATTAAAAATTAAGTGTATTATTCAATTTATATTTTCATTGATAAAATCAGATCTCCATTCTCCACAAACCAACCTTTTTTTTTGTGCCATGTCTTATCTTAGCCAAGGAAAGAAAAATCGGTCCCATTTGAGAGATTTATAATTTTGTGTAATAATTGCATATAACATCCTTTTAATTGTCTCACATAAAATTATATCCCCATAAATATGACTCATTCTCATATAAGAGAGATGCTACATAAAATAGTTGAGCATAAGTAATACACTTCTGTTTGAGAAGAGATTGAAATATAATGCAATTAATAATTTCTCCAACTTCAATATATTTTTTACAAATTTTCTGTAATTTTTCTCACTTTCTTGCCTTTTGGATGCCAAAAATTTTAAACTTATTTTTTTGATAATGCCAAAAATCTTTAACTTTTACATGTAGCCTAGCTAGAAGGCTAGTAACTCAAACAAAGTTGCTTCTCTTGCAAAAAGCTCATAACATGGTCTTTCAGTTCATGGCATTAACATTGGAGTATTGGAACCAATCCGTTGCAATGTTCAAGGAGACAAGGACAATTATAACAGTTAATGTACCCTTCGGGACCTCTTAGTTAGTGGGCTGGTGAAATGGGGCAAGCAATTGGGACCAAGCTAATTGCTAAGGCCGAGGCCTAATAGTTAACGAAAAGGTCAAAAAAGAATTGTATAATTATTTGGCAATTTGCTGTAAGTCAATACTGAATTGTAACTTAAAAAAAGCTAGCCATGCCTCGATACTTGGGTGGAGGTAAACAAGAAAAAACAAAGGGTTGACTTTGAGACAAAGTAGGGATCGTTTTGTCGTTAAATATTTCTCGATTGAAAATATTTTAAGGAAAACGCCTAGTTTTTTGGAGTTTGATTGCTTTTTAAAATTATTATGAAAAATAATTTTTGAGTGTTTGATTTGTATTGAAAATCATATATATATATAATATATATATATATATATATATATATAATATCTTACAAAGAATTCTATACCTACCTATGACAAATAAAAACTCATAATAAATTTCTCATAACAACATATATATATATATATATATTATATATATATATATTTACAAAATATCTTACAAAGAATTCTATACCTACCTATGACAAATAAAAACTCATAATAAATTTCTCATAACAACGCAAAAAACTCCAAAACAAATAAAAATCTTACCGTAGGATTTCTCATATGCAAGAAAAAAAAAATCTTACTGTGTTTGCAGAGATTACAATAAATGTTTGGCTGTGTAGAGATCATCTAAGTAGAATGTTATAACTGTTTATTTTAGTGAATTTTCTATGAGATTTGATTGCTGGATTAGTTTTTTGTTTGAAGAGATTTTTATGTGTGTGTCCTATTGCTTTTATTACTATTGCTTTGTTTAATGATATTTATGGCTATTGAAATAATTGTGTTAAAATTATCTATTTGAAATATATACAACTTAATCCATAAATTCAATTAATCCGCTGCATTGGAGTGTAAATAAAATTTGGGAATTGGTATCAAAGTTTTAAGAACACATAGCGATCAAATGGAATTTAATTTAAGAGTGAGGAAAGATTCAAACTAGCATATTAGTTGGTCTCCCATTGGTTGGGCCAAGCCCCATTGATATAAAGCCACTAAACCTGTTGGCTATTGGATGATTTATGCTATGTGGAAGTTAAAGCCACTTACTTGCTATATTTTTTTTTTAAACAGAAAATACTGAGAAATACCAGTTGAATTATATGGTTGTTTGGTAATGCCTCTTACTTAATGTCACCTCAAGTCACAGAGGATATATTATACTTGTAAAGAATAATATGGAAATATTTTATTTAAATATATTTAAAATAGGAACTAATAAATTTTAAGAATATATGAAATAATTGGCGAATTTATTTTTGGTTGAAAGATGTGCAGTAAACTAAGTCGCCATTTTCTTCTTAAAAAAAAAACACTAAGTCTTCATTTGGTGGGAGGATTGAAAATGTAAAATCATGCAAAAGTAGATAGAAAATGTATTAAAATTATTTTCATATATGTATATGGAAGCAGAATCATGGTTTTAAAAACTAAAATGGGCAAAAATGAGTTTTTACCGATTTTTGACCGGTTTTGGAGTTTTTTACCGGACCAAATTGATGCCAGTTCTCGGTTCAACTAGCCAATTTGGTCTAATTTTTAAAATAGTGGGTAGAATGGAGAAGTGATAAGATTTGAAGTTAAGTTAATTTATTTAGTTGAAAAGAAAGATAAATGGAAATAATAAGTTATAATGGTAACATATTTTGGTGAAAAAACAAAAACATCCTCTAGGATTTAACTCAATTGTAAAAACACCTTATGAGGTTTCAATTTTTCCTTATAACTCCGTGGAGTTTCTATATTTGCTAAATTGACTCTTGGGACTAATTTTTGTTAACTCTTATGCACGAAAAAAATCATATGACCATCATGTGGCTACATTAAAAAGACTTACTAACAAATTCGCTTCAACGGTCAAGTGATAGTCTTGTCAATAAGGGCTAATGGAAGTTAGTCCTAGAGATAAATTTGGTGGATATGGAAACCTCAGAGAATTATAGGAAAGAATTGAAACACCAGTGGGTATTTTTGCGACTGACCCAAATTCCAAGAGTGCTTTTACATTTAAACCAAAATACTTTTTATAATACTTTCATATCACATGAAGTCTTTATTATTATATTATGAATCATGTAGTTCCATATCCTATATACTAGGATTTTTTTAATTTGCCATCTTAGAGCATTAGCATTTAGTATGCTAAAACACCCAAAATTCAATAAAGCAGATCACTGTAGCAATTCTACTTAAAAAAAAAAAAAAATCCTTTCAACCCTCTCTTGTCCTTCTCTCTTTTCAAACCAAACTACTCTCCTCTCTTTGACTCTTTCAATGTCTCTTTTCCCTTTCAAGCTGTCACATGTGGATTTGAATTGCCGTTGGTTGTGGTAGTGGTTCTGGTGGCGATGATGATGGTGGATCGGCATTGTTGTGGATAGCTTTTAGGACAATTTTCATATTGCAATTGTTGCATTTTTTTTTTTTTGGGTCATTGATTTTAGCTGTGAATTGTTGATTTTGGGTTGGGTTGATTTTAGCTATGGGTTGTTGTGGTGGTGGGTCATTGATTATGGGATGGGTTGATGTGGTGGTGGGTTGGTTGATTTTGAATTTTAGGTTTTTATTGGATAATGGGCAATTAAAACCAACATAATGAACACAAAAAATATATATAATTAGTCATTTAATCTAATCTCCCATTGTTTCTCAGTAGCTCGGGGTTGTGGCACTATAGCAGCGGCGACTCAGTGGTGGTTGGATTGATTTTGGTTTACAATGGTGTTAGGTTTTGTTTTGTTTCTTTATTTTATTTTATATATGATAAGAGTTCTTTTTGGTTATTTTAATGTGGTGTATGCCAGAATAAAAGGTGAAATGTATAGTATTGTTAAATGATGTGTTACAATAGCAAAAATAGGTTTCTGGTATGCTCAAACAACATTTTTTTAGCACACCAAATGTAAATCTTTTTTTTGGAGAAGGGGATCAGCATGTGTTTTATTTAAGATGGTGGTAAATCAGCAGCTAATATACAAAACATATCTAATAACATCTCTCATACATTATTGATTATACCTCAACCATCACCATTAAAAGTTATTTTCAATAATAATAATAAATTCCAAAAACTTAAACCGAGTTTTATTTTTACTCCTTCAAACTCAAAAACAAAATTACCAAAAAATTAATCACAACTCACAACTGCCATTAGGCACAATTCACATAATTTTATAATATCAAAAGGTTCTAGCATCTAGCTCGAATATTTATCATTTATATATTAATTATTTTACTGTCCGAGAATTTATCTCAATTAATTTGAAACATTGTTTATGAAAGACTATTTCTTTTGTCAATATTGAGAAAAAAAAATAGGAGGCCCTCTACGTCAGCTTCACCTCAGGCTTAGTACAATTGAGACTATTCATTTTGGGCCCTCACAGAGCCTATTAGGAAAGTAACACGTGTGATAATGAGTGGACGTGGGCCCGAGCCCAAAGAGGGAAGGGAGTTAAGTTAACGTGTGATGATGATGATGATATGGGTGGCGTCCATGTCCATGTCCATGTCATAGTGAAGGGCCCCACACGGCCTACCCAAGTGGATTATTTTTGTACCTGCTCGGCTGCGCCTCTCTCAGTTGTACGGATTTCTGATGACCCATCCATCCCCCTGACACTTGACACTGACACAGATTATGATTTTTGATGGCGACCACTTCTCTAACACCTCCTTCTCTTTGTTGTATTGCACTCCACTCGAATAATTCCTATTATATACACCATTCACACCAAAAGTTTCACCCAAAAATATAATAATAAGAAAGAAAAACCCACTGCATGTTAATTTTTTTAACACCTACATCTTTGACAATTTACTATAACTAAATGGTTAAACACAAAAAATGAAAAAAAAAAAGTTTTATTTGAATGAAAGTTAGAGAGAAAAAAAGACATACGTGGTGAAAGAAAGAATAAAAGCAAAATACTCACATAGACTGGTAAAATAATAAAGTATTTAATATGGGATGTATTATAAAGTGAAATGTTAATATATAAAGTAGTTTTTGAAGTTGCACTTATAATATGAATGATCTAACATTTTAATATAAATTTAAGTTGTAAATTATGAATGAAAGATTTTATTATAGACATTCATCTTATTATATATATATACACACACACACATAGTAGTATATTTGTTATTTATTATCAAGTTAAGGTATCAGTGATTTGTTTTTGTGTAAGTGGGTATTAAACTCTAAATATTTTATTCGATGACAAAAGATTCTACTAGTAAAACTAATTGAAATGCACATATTTTAATGATTGTTGAAAAAAAAGTTATGAATATTTTTGCATTCCTGAATTCATTCTATGTGGCTGATCTAAAAAGCTCTTTCAAAACTATAATTAAAAATTGAATTGCTCTAAGGAGGTGGAAAAGGAATAGAAAAGATGTTAAATCTAGAAGGAAAGGATAATGATGAATTCTCTCTTTTAGGTTTGGATGAAAGAAAGAGAGGAAAAAGTAATGAGTTTCTTATGTTTGATTATTCAAGAGCAGAGAAAGAAAAAATATGCATTGTTAGTGATTTGACTCTTATATACTCTTTTTAATTGTATTTTATGGCAATTGATAGTGAGGGTTCAAAAATAATTTTACTAGAATTGAAGCTTTATTTTCCTTCCTTTTTGCCCAACTTTGGAAGGAAAAAAATGGTAAATGGTGAACAATAGTCAATAGTCGTCCTAGGAAAGTTCCCTCTGTCCAAATATCCCTTTTTATCTTTCATGCTGACCAAACAATAAAATTCTACCAATCAAATTTCATTCATTTCCAATTTCCTTCCAACTAAACGTAGTATTGGATCATAGAAATCGAATCGATGTCCAAGCTGTTTCCATTTTTCTTTGTTAGGAATGATTTCATTGAATTTAGTCCATCATAATATCTCAATTAAGTTATAAAACACATTAGAGAAAAGAAAGATGGTGACCATCTCTTTTTTCTCGAGCTAATTTTTTTTAATAAAAATTTGTGTACTCAATAACTTAATACGCTATTAACGGTTATTAAAAAGGAAACCCAACCCATATCTATGAGATAAAAATAATAGAGGAAAAAAAATAGAAAATATTAACACACATACAAATGCACAAATTTATGCAATTTACCCAAAATTAGGGCAAAGTGACTACATCTATAGAATTACTACAATTTTATTAAGGCGGTTTCAATTGTAGGATTATTAGCGCTTTTTATATATATGTGTGTGTATACATGTAATAACTCTATTACTTTGATTACTTTCATGTGGAAATTCACAATAAAGGGTCTAGGACATCTATGATGTACTCAAATAGTAGAAATTAATATTATATCATTTTAAATTTTAAATGATATGAAACTATGTATATTACTATTTTGTTAGATATATAATAATTAATAAGAAGTAAAATCTGAACCGCGAAATTAAGTATTAAAAATGGGTTTGTTCACCTTTGAGAATTTTATAACTCTTTTCAAAGTCAATTTACAATGATATTTTGTTTAAATACCATTGTTCTCTAACCCGATATTGGCATTGGAAAGATATCTAATATACGTAGAGGGAGGTTTTTCCATCCATCCGTGGGTAAATATCAAGATGCATGGCCTGCTCTACTGGCTTGTCTAGCCTGAGCCTCGTCTAGCCCAAAGCTGAATAAATCATTGGGATTGTACAGAACTGGATTTTTTTTTTTTACTAAAGCCCATTAGTCTTCTATTTTTTTTTTTTTTTTTTTTTTTTTTTTGTGTTTGGTATATCAGAAAATATAGGCCAAAGGAAAACTAATTACGGCCAACCAAAAATCCTATTAAAAACATGGCTTATTTTTTACAAATTGTTTTCTATTAAAATTTTCAAAAAAAGAAAAGTTCTATCTCAAGACAAGTTAAATAAGGAAAATTAAAAGACAGTTTTCGAACTCATTGTTAAGGTCACTACCAAAGATAAAAAAAATAATAATAAAAAAGAAAAGAAAAGAGAGAGATTAACAAAAAAAAGATATGCTTTCAGAAAATATGTTTTGAAAAATGATTTTTTTTTTTTTCCAGAAAATGTTAACCTTGAAACAAAGGATGGCTTATGGCTATTACGGCGTACAAACATGCCCTAACATCCCAATTTGAAACATATTACAATACTAAGACGTTTTGGGCCATACAATCTAAATCTCAGAAAAATTAAATCGAAAGCTCCTTAAAGGCCTAGCGAGCCGTTTTTGCTTGTCATGGGCCATATATTTAGTAAGTGTTGGGCCAAATATTAATTTTAATTTTTGGGCTTGTACGATTCAAAACATTCATATTCGACCCCCCCAAAAAGTCAGTCTCCAAAATTTATGGTTTACCCAAAAAACCCAAAATGTTCGGTAACCACCCTAGCCATTATCTATGCCAGTCCTTCTTAAAAAAAAAAAAAAAAAAAAATTACTAACAAAGAAAATCCTTTATTAAAAAAAAATCAAATCATATAAAAACAGACTTAAATATGTTTGTGTGTTCTATGAAAATGATTATATTATTATTTTTTCTGTCATCAACAAAATGACTTTACAATTTATCGTAAATGTTGACTGGATATTTTTTTTTATGCTCAAATAAATTATCAATATAAGTGTGTCGTGGAATTGGTTATCCTAAGGTTAGCTCTAGATCCTTGAGAGGCATTTGGATTTCTTTAGAATTGATTATATTTATTTGCAAGAAGTTTATTATTATTATTTTTTATCAAAATGACTTCACAATATTTCACCATTATGAGTATAAAGTATTTCAACATCTCCCTCTCTGTCTCTGTATCTGTCTCTCTCTCTTTTTGAGAAAGTTTCAACCTATGATGTCCGCTCTTGATAATAGTTCTTTATCATCAAACCAAGATACCAATCAGTTTTTAGTGTAGGCAGGGATTGAACTCCATATTTCTTATTCAACCATAAATTTTTTACCAATTGAGCTAACTAGAACCTACAAGTATTTCAACATCTAAACTTTAAAAAATTGTTAAATATTTTGAATTGTGTCAATGGCTATTAAGCACTAGAAGATAAATAGCCAATTAATTTATTTATAGCATGCATACTTGCACTCTTCTAGTTTTTATATTGCAATTATGGAACCATAATTTCAACTATGAATATTATTCAAATTTTTTTTAAAAATATATAATAAAAAAATGGTAGATGACAATCTAAAAAACTCTTTAATTTTGTATATTACAAGGGAAATTGTTGCAAAATTTAGTATGCAATCAATAATAAATGATTTCAAAGATTTAAGAGAATTTTGAGTTCTTATTTGATAATACGTATGAGAGTTTAAATGTATTACTAATTATTTTGTGCTTTTTATTTATTAATATTGAATAAATACTACTTTTATTTTTGGGTCATGCTAACAAGTGCGCTTAGGATATTGGTTAACAATCATTTTTAGGAAAGTTTTAACACCACTTTTATGGGAAATGAAAAAAACTATTAAAACATTAATTGCTTTTTTTTTCTTTTCCTATAAAAAATTTCTTTAAATGGATTATTAATTAATGCCCTAAGGGTATTCGTTAGCATTTTTCTTTATTTTTTATGTAATAATTTAATTTTAACTTTAATTTATTTTTTTATTCATAAAGGGTCAAAAATTTTTGCTTGATGTTTTGGCCTCTTAGATAAAATCCCGATTCCCTAAGGTCCCTTACTCATTGTACATACCAAGATTAAATGACTCAAGTGAAGTAAGTATAAAATATTTTGGTAAATCTTTCTTTGTTGTCTGCGCATTTTTTCATATATATAACAAAAGTTACAAAACAAAAAATTGTTGAATTTATTTGGACACGGCCATATGGAGAATAATAGATGAAGAGACAGCATTCTACTACAAGACCCACATTTCAAGCCTTTGATTGTACAACAAACATGTTAATCCAAAATAGAGAAATTATTAGATTACAACATTTTCACAATATTATTACAAAAAATTATAAATAATAAGTTGTTATTGATTTTAATTTAAATTTGAATTTATCACTGAAATTACTTTTTTATCTACAAAAAATAACTCATAACAACTTGACATTTAAGATTTGTTGTAAAAATATTATAAAAATATTATGAAAATATAATTTCTTTAATTAAAAACTAGCAAGTCTGGTCTTCAAGAAGAAAGTCAAGACACAAAATTGACACTTCAGAAATTTTTTAGTAGGATTTTACTAACGTATACTTTCACAGCATCCATTAAAAAAAATTTATTGAAAAATGAAGAATTAACTAACTATATGAATATTTTTTCAATTTCTCAAATAAAATTTCATAAGTAACGGATAAAAAAAAAATTTGACGTCCTTAGTTGGCCCAAATAACACCAATAAAACCTTGACAATTAAACAAAGTGCCAAAAAATTTGTCAATTTGTCCATTCCACATTCCCAACTTGCTATTTAAATATCTTTTGAGTCTCCAGTCTCCACCACGAGGTAGTAGATCGTGTACACCACATATATGCCGAGACTTCGCAAACAGGTGGGTCCTACAGCATGTGGAGCCTGCCTCTGTGTGGGAGACCCAGCGTATACGCCGGGTGCAATTCCACCACAAACTCAAACTATCACAAACCCCTTCCAAAAATATAGCGAAGCCAGAGGACAGTACTCGCTTTGATCAAACAAGAAGATGAAGTCAGAGACTCTGACATTACTCTTGGTAAATCTAGCGAGCATAATGGAGAAAGCTGACGAGAAGTTGCTGCCTGGGGTGTACAAGGAAGTAGAGCAGCTCTCCACACTGACCCTACTGGTTTGGGATCACTCACTCTTTTTCGATCCATAGTGCAGTCTTTGTGTTACCCACTTGCTGCTTACTTAGCTAGCAATCACAACCGTGCCCATGTCATTGCTCTTGGTGCATTCCTCTGGGCTGCAGCTACTTTCCTTGTTGCCATCTCTTCCACCTTCTTCCAGGTATCTATCTACATGTTACAGTTTCCTCTTGCTTGTGTTTATCACTGTAGATTTGATCGCATGGGCAGATTTCTGATTGTTTGTTGATATTTTTAGACTTGTATTGTATATAATATGGTGCATTTTGTGTGTTGTGTGCGTGTTTTTTCTTTTTTGTGTGGGGGGGGGGGGGGGGGGAGTGAGTGTTGATCTATACCTATCTAGTATGTTGAGTTCGATGGTCTAGGAAATTAATTGGCAATATGGGTTCTTGATGTCTAACTTGGTGTTAGTTCATATTGTTGCTCGTCAACGTATAGGCAATTGTGTGTGCTTCAAGATGATAGCATACTGGTAACTTTTGTAGCGTTACATGTTTGTATTTTGAACCTCACATCTGACCTCTTTTACCTACTATTTACCTACTTTCCACACAAAAAAGAAAAAAAAAAAAGTAAGAGTCTGTTTGGATAGAATTTATTACTGAAAATTAAAAACAGTGTAGCAAAATAATTTTTAAATGTGTGAATAGTATTGTGGGACCCATTTTTAATATATATATTTTAAATAAAGTGCTTGTGGGTTCCGTGAACAGTGCTGAACAGTGCACTTGTCTTCAGCACAGTAAATCCATGTGCATAAACGGTGCGGTTACTGTTCACGAGTACTATACACGAGCACACTGTTCACGGGAAAATAGTCAAAAGTTGCGGCTTGAAAAAAGAAAAAAGAAAAAACGCGCAGAAGCAAAATGCAGACTTGTATCCAAACAGATACTAAAAGGCAATTGTAAACAACACAAATAACTAGTTAGCCAAAAAAAAAAAAAAAAAAAGAACTAGGCCACCAAATAATATTACCTATTTTAAGAAAAAAGAAGAAGAAGAGATTGGTGATATTTGAAATCTGATGAGGAAATTGAAAACTATGGCAGTTTAATAAAATTTAGTGCATTTGGGTGTTATCCAAGTCAAGTTTAATTGAGTTAAGGAAAAACATAAGAAACTTGGAATGTTGAAGTTTTAATGGAGGAGTTGCATGCTTTGATGGTTGAAGCTTTGACAAGTTGAATCTTAAACAACTTAAGTTTATGCGTGTCGGATAGACTTGTGGGCAGGAATTTTTTTTTTAATGGCATTTATTGCTTTGGTAGGAAAATTAGGCCTTTCAAATTCAGCTGCATAATATAACTTATGGTAGAATCATTTGGCTAATTAGGTTGCAGTCGCACGAGGTTTAAATGGAATTGGACTTGCCATTGTCATACCTGCCATTCAGTCTCTTGTTGCTGATTCAACTGATGCTAGCAATCGTGGTTTGGCTTTTGGATTGTTACAACTAACAGGAAACCTTGGCTCCATCTTTGGTGGGTTCTGTTCAGTACTTATAGCCTCAAAATCAGTCATGGGCGTGGCTGGCTGGAGAATTGCTTTCCATATGGTAGCATTTATAAGTGTCATAGTTGGGATATTGGTCCGCCTCTTTGCGAATGATCCACGCTTTTCTAAGAGTGATAGTGGTGCTAGAAATCAAGTTATTGATAAACCTTTTTGGTCAAATGTTAAAGAGCTGATTCAAGAAGCAAAATCGGTAATAAGAATCCCATCTTTCCAGATAATTGTCGCACAAGGTGTCTCTGGTTCAATCCCTGGATCAGCCTTTTCATTTGCCCCTATGTGGTTGGAGCTTATAGGTTTCTCTCATGAACAAACGGCAGTCCTTTGGACCATAGTAATAATTGGTGCTTCATTTGGATGTGTGTTTGGTGGATGGATGGGGGATAACCTTGCAAAATGCTTACCCAATTCAGGAAGAATTATTCTGTCACAAATAAGCTCTGCTTCGCTTGTTCCTACAGCTGCAGTTTTGCTGCTAGTATTGCCCGATGATCCATCCACCGCATTTATGCATGGACTGGCCTTGTTCATTCTGGGATTTTTTGCATCCTGGGATGCTGCAGCAACTAACAAGTATGTATACTGGATCAAATATCTTTTTCTTTCCTAATTTTGAGAACCAAAGGGCATTTTCTTTTCATTGCATTGATCTTCAATTAAGTTTGAGTCTTCACCAACTTAATACTAAATCCAATACAATAAAATCTCACAAAATACAAGGAACAAATTAAAGCAAATACAACACTTTCAGTCATAGAATAAAGTTAACATAAAACATAGTTATGAATCACAACTTAACACAAACAATATTTTGGGAGCTTAATCATGTGTCAGCTTTGAGCATATTCTTCACTATCTTCTTTGGCTAGCCAAGTATTTTTTTAGAGTTGTGATTAGAATCATCTTGAATTCAATTATAACTTCGGAGAAGGCATTTAAAATAGACGTACATGTTGTATATATAGGAATATACATAAATAGATTGTAATAATGATGTTTGAGTTTGGAGAATATTGTTTCATAAAATTGATAAAGTAAAAAAATTCAAATTTTAAAATTTTGTATGTTCGATCAGTCAAAACTTTTGCTTGATTGATAAAAGTAATAGGGAAAATGATCCAGGAGCTTCTGCCCCCAAGTTATTTAATTTCTATTTGTTTTTTGTGTTAAATTTTTTTCTCTTTTTATTACTTTGTGTAATATTTTCAACGGTAAATCCTATTGGTCTCCAGCGTAAATGAGTGCTGCTTTTACATCCAAATGCATATGGTCATATTAAATATGAAGTAATGCGGGCCAAACTCAGGCAATTTTAACTTGAACAAATTGAATTATATCTCATATTCTTTACTTTTCTAGTTTTCTTTGAACGTAAAATGTGTGGACAGTCCAATATTTGAAGTAATAGTCCCTGAGAAGTCTCGTACGAGCATCTATGCTTTGGATCGATCATTTGAGACCATACTATCATCATTTGCTCCCGCTGTAGTTGGGATTTTGGCTCAGAACGTTTATGGTTATAAACCAATTTCGAAAGGGTCATCAACCTTTGCGAAAATTGAAACAGATAGACAGAATGCTGCATCACTCGCCAAGGCACTCTACACAGCAATTGGCATTCCAGCGGCAATTTCTTGCTTCATCTACTCCTTCCTCTACTGCACATACCCAAGAGACCGTGAACATGCAAGAATGTATGCATTAATAGAATCTGAAATGCAAAAGATAGAGGCAGATAATTCTCTTTCAGACAAAATTGACATTGATTATGAAGGGTTGGATGATAATAATGAGAAGTCATCTCTTCTTTAACATAAGCCAGTGTTCTCCAATCTGTGAAAAATGAACTTACACAATGAAAAAGCTTCATAGGCACACTTTATCCACAATTGTTAAATGCTTTTTATGTTCCTTTTAAGTTCATATCCAAAACAATGTTTATTCTTACCATCTTTTGGTCAATAACATGTAATATGGTTTTGGACACGAGTAGGTTATAAATTACTTTGGTGCACTTGTTAACTCTTCTTATAGCCTTGCTGTAAAATTAATGTTGTACATCTTATTGAAATCTAGATGCACTTGAGATACTTGTGCACATGCTGACACACATCTCTAAGTTTTATCTTGTTCTAGCATGTTTTATTGATTATGTAATCAACATAGGAAGATATCAGCAGTTTCTTTACAATTTTGAAATTTTCATTGTCAGTACACTATTGAGAAACTCACAATAGTTACAGTGTTTCAAAGTCATTAACTCCTTTTTATCAGCAATTTGGATATATTGTAGGATCTTCTTTAGGATTGTCCTGTTCCCATGGAGCTTGTTGAGAAACTTAGTTAACACCAAAATATTTCGCTGAAAAGTTTTCACCATGGAATGAATCTTTCTAAATTTTTTTCATGATCACTGACTATGCCGCATGAACTTCAGTGGCAAATCAAGCCTTCCTCATCACACTTCTATATTCTTCTTTGCATCTTATTAGAAATTGAAGATAGATTGAAGCACAGATTGACAAGCCAATGCAAGTGTCCTGTTTCTTATTTTACTGCTTAAACTACTTACCGTGTAATAAGTGCTTTAGTTTTAGATGTACATAACGGCATGTCGTTTGTACATAACAATAGGTTCATTAGTTATATTGTGGTGCCACTTGTCTTGATTAGATTGGACAGGAGGTTAGTTATTCTGGTATGTAATTTCCACTCCTCTGCTTCCAATATATAAGGACACAGCAGATATTTTGTTATATACACGAAATCATTTTTTTTCTCGAGCTCACAATGTTCACTCTCCCTGTTTCTTTTCTTCCATAGCTGAACCTTTGAGCTTGCATTTTGATTTCAACACATCTTTAAGTTGTCAATAAGAAGATTTAGAAATCAAATTGCTCTCCTCAGCAAGGAAAGCCTGTTGGTGAGTAACATGGTTCTTTCACTTCCATTTTCTCCTCTTTTTTTCTTGACTAATCTCTTCGTATGAGGCACTTGGATAATAGACCCAAAATAAGGTCTAGTAGGGATGTTTGACTTTTGATAGAGCCGGGAAGACCATGTTGGAGCAAAACTGCACTGCTACATGCCCAATGTCTACACAAAAACTAAAGCTGCGTGTACTAACATATACAAGCCAGAGTATTCAAGAAACCACAATAAAGAAATTATTGGATTAGAACATTTTCATAATATTATTACAAAAAATTATAAATGATAAGTTGTTATTGGTTTTTATTTGAATTTATCACTAAAATTACTTTTTTATCCACCAAAAATAACCCATAACAATCTAAACCTTAAGATTTGTTACGAGTATATTATAAAAATATTATGGTGATAGGATTTCTCTAATTGATAACTAGCAAGTCGTCCACATATGATGGTCTTTAAGGAGAAAATTTAGACACAAAAAATTGACACTTGTGAAGATTTTTAGTAGGGTTTTACTAACGTATGCTTTCAATACATATATTAATAAATTATTTTTAAAATTTTTATAAAAAAATGAAAAATTGACTAACTTTCGAACTATTTTTTCAATTTCTCATATAAAATTTCATAAGTAATAGGTAAAAGAAAAAAAAATTGACAACCTAGTTTGCCCAAATAAGACCAATAAAAATTTGACAATTAAACAAAGTGCCAAAAAATTTGTCATTTGTTTTTTTTGCTGAATAAAATATATGTCAATTTGTCCATTCCACGTTCCCAACTTGCTCCACCAAAACTCAAACTATCACAAACCCCTTCCAAAAATATAGCAAAGCCAGAGGACAGTACTTTGATCGAACAAGAAGATGAAGTCAGAGACTGTGACATTGCTCTTGGTAAATCTAGCGAGCATAATGGAGAGAGCTGACGAGAAGTTGCTGCCTGGGGTGTACAAGGAAGTAGGAGCAGCACTCCACACTGACCCAACTGGTTTGGGCTCGCTCACTTTTTTCCGATCCATAGTGCAGTCTTTGTGTTACCCACTTGCTGCTTACTTAGCTAGCAATCACAACCGTGCCCATGTCATTGCTCTTGGTGCTTTCCTCTGGGCCGCAGCTACTTTCCTTGTTGCCATCTCTTCCACCTTTTTCCAGGTATCTACTACATGTCACAGTTTCCTCTTGCTTGTGTTTTATCATTGTAGATTTGATCGCATGGGCAGATTTCTGATTGTTTGTTGATATTTTTAGACTTGTATAGTATATAATATGGTGCATTTTGTGTGTTGTGTGTGTGTGTGTTTTGGGGGCAGTGTTGATCTATACCTATCTAGCATGTTGAGTTCGATGGTCTTGGAAATTGGCAATATGGGTTCTTGATGTTTAACTTGGTGTTAGTACATATTGTTGCTTATCAACATATAGGCAATTGTGTGTGCTTCAACGTGATAGCATACCGGTATCTTTTGTAGCGTTACATGTTACATGTTTGTGTTTTGAATCCCACCTCCGATCTGACCTCTCTTACCCCCACCATCTACCTACTTTCAACAAAAAAAGAAAAAAAAAGGAATTTGGGCACCAAATAATATTACCTATTTTAGGAAAAAATGAGATTGATGATATTTGAAACCTAATGAGGAAATTGAAAACTATGGCATTTTAACAAAATTTAGTGCATTAGGGTGTATCCAAGTCAAGTTTAATTGAGTTAAGGAAAAACATAAGAAACTTGGAATGTTGAAGTTTTAATGGAGGAGTTGCATGCTTTGATGGTTGAAGCTTCGACAAGTTGAGTCTTAAACAACTTAAGTTTATGTATGACGGATAGACTTGTGGGCAGGAATTTTTTTTTTATGGCATTTATTGCTTTGGGAGTAAAATTAGGCCTTTCTAATTCAGCTGCATAATGTAACATATGGTAGGATTATTTGGCTAATTAGGTTGCAGTCTCAAGAGGTTTAAATGGAATTGGACTTGCCATTGTCATACCTGCCATTCAGTCACTTGTTGCTGACTCAACTGATGCTAGCAATCGTGGTTTGGCTTTTGGATTGTTACAACTAACAGGAAACCTTGGCTCCATCTTTGGTGGGTTCTGTTCAGTACTTATAGCCTCAAAATCAGTCATGGGCGTGGCTGGCTGGAGAATTGCTTTCCATATGGTAGCATTTATAAGTGTCATAGTTGGGATATTGGTCCGCCTCTTTGCGAATGATCCACGCTTTTCTAAGAGTGATAGTGGTGCTAGAAATCAAGTTATTGATAAACCTTTTTGGTCAAATGTTAAAGAGCTGATTCAAGAAGCAAAATCGGTAATAAGAATCCCATCTTTCCAGATAATTGTCGCACAAGGTGTCTCTGGTTCAATCCCTGGATCAGCCTTTTCATTTGCCCCTATGTGGTTGGAGCTTATAGGTTTCTCCCATGAACAAACGGCAGTCCTTTGGACCATACTAATAATTGGTGCTTCATTTGGATGTGTGTTTGGTGGATGGATGGGGGATAACCTTGCGAAATGCTTACCCAATTCAGGAAGAATTATTTTGTCACAAATAAGCTCAGCTTCGCTTGTTCCTACAGCTGCAGTTTTGCTGCTAGTATTGCCCGATGATCCATCCACCGCATTTATGCATGGACTGGCCTTGTTCATTCTGGGATTTTTTGCATCCTGGGATGCTGCAGCAACTAACAAGTATGTATACTGGATCAAATATATTTTTCTTTCCTAATTTTGAGAACCAAAGGGCATTTTCTTTTCATTGTGCATGTGGGGAGATAATGAAGTGCAAAAATCTTTGTGCTCAATTTTCACAGCATACAAGTGCACATGAGATTGGGATGGGTTATGTTATGCATGATGCATCCACAGTATAGTAACACCACCCTAGGGAATCTTAATCACTTGATACCCGATATTATTGGTGTAAGTGTTTATTAAGATAAATGGCCAGAAACATAACTGTGGACCAAGTTGCTCTGTGTGGGAACTGTTGATGCGTTTGGTTGTTGTATGACCAATTAAGTCAGGTTTTCCCTCCATAATTGGACAACTGAAGCCAGATTTTAGAGCAAAAGTGTTTTAGTCTTGAAACACTTTTGAGGAATATAATTTTGGATAAGTAGTTTGGTTCCCCACCCCCCACCTTTTTTTGGGGATCTGCTAGTCCCTTGTGTTAAAACCAAATTTGCAAACAATATTTTGGGAGCTTAATCATGCGTCAGCTCTAAGCATATTCTTCACTATCTTCTTTGGCTAGCCAAGTATATTTGACTAGTTGTGATCAGCATCATCTTGAGTTATATAATAACTTCAAAGAAGGCATTTAAAATAGACGTAAATGTTGTATATATAGGTATATGCATGGATAGGTTGTAATAATAATGTTTGAGTTTGAATAATATTGTTTCATAAAGTTGATAAAGTAAAAAAATTCAAGGTGAAAATTCAAAATTCAACATGTTTGATCAGTTGAAGCTTTTGCTAGATTGACTGAAATAATGGGGAAAATGATCCTGGAACTTTTACCTTACTTGATTGCTATTTGATTCCTATTTGATGGATCGAAAAAAGCCTTCGATTGTGTTAGGACATATGTGAATCATGTGAAGAATATATGTCATTTAGAATTGGCTAATCCTTTAACAAAATGCACTTTACTTATAATTGGGTAGATCTAGGATGTGTTTGATACTTCAAGGAATAAGAGATCAAGTCCAAGTATTAAAGCCATGCAAATCTGTCTAAGAAACAAGTGAATAAGGGTTGTTTATTAAAACTGGATAGATTCTCGACAGCTGTTCGACAGATACTATCTATCGAGAATTACAAAATCAAAATTTTCAGATTTATTTTCAGCCCATCCTGCCATGTATGTGTAGGGTTTTTTTTTTCACAGACATATATAAAACTTATTTTTAAGGCTGTCACAAAAGAGAATACAAGGAGAACACATGCAAAAGGTGACTGATTCCTTATTCTCTTTGAAAAAAGCTACTGCGTCTTTATGCCTTAGGTTTTGTAACTAAGTGCCTCTTGATCTTCATTATTAATGAAGTGAAGAACTTTGCAGCCAACATCTTCTTCAAGTTGGTGAGTTAGTCATGTATTAGAAGCCGTGCATAATTGGTTAGTCACATAGTGAAATTCGTGTAAAATGGTGACATTCATATATTGAAGAGTGCAGAGGTTCTGAAGCGGTAGAAAGTTTTTGCTGTAAGTTCATTTATGAGGATTGTAGAGTCTAGGGACAAAGGTTTTGTACTAGATTTGAAACTTTTCTTTAGTATAGTGAATTGCTTTTTGGGAAGGTTTTCTCCTAGGTTTTTTACTGTGAAACTAGTTTATTTCATTGATTTTCCTGAGTCATTATATCTTGTCTAATTTACTTTTCCGCTGTGCATGATATTGATATTTGTTTGTTTTAGCAAGGTTTATTCATAATAAATTTAATTAACAATTTTGATTTAAAACTTGTTAATTTTATCAACTGGGGTCTAAATTTCCCAATAGATCGATTCTTGATTCCTCTCGATCGGTTGAGACTTGTAAAAACTGAATTTTCTACAGAATTTTTTGGTAACTGTTTTGAACATTTGAAAAAGTTTCAAGCCTTGTGAACGGTTTTATAAAATGTTTTAACTTTCCATACATGCCTTTTGATGAAATATTATATATTCAGAGAAGGCATTTAAAATAGACGTAAATGTTGTATATGTAAGTATATACATGGATAGGTTGTTATAATGATGTTTGAGGTTGAAGAATATTGTTTCATAAAGTTAATACAGTAAAAAAATTCAAGTTCTGGAATTTTCTAACTGAAAATTTGAAATTCAGTAAGAAATATAACATTATGGGTATAAATAGTGGCTTATATTCAATTGATAACTACTACTTCTTTTCTCTCCCAAAAAGTTAGTTTCTAAGATATATAAGAAATCCTGCAGGTGTTCTCTAGAATTGCTATCTATAGAACCCAACAACTTGGTTGTATATTGGGAACAAGTTTGTGATAACCCTATAGTAACTCTAGTATAAGGGCAAATATTGTTTGAGGATAACAATTTTGTGCCTCAAAGTTATCTATTTTCTATTGTGCTAAAATTTGTCTTTTGTGCTAAAATTTTTCTTCTTCTATTATTTTGTGTAATATTTTCAACAGTAAATCTTAATGGTCTCCAGCATAAATGGGTACTACTTTTACATCCAAAAGCATTTGGTCATATTAAATATGAAGTAATGCAGGTCAAACTCAGGCAATTTTAACTTGAACAAATTGAATTATATCTCATATTCTCTAGTTTTCTAGTTTTCTTTGAATGAAAATGTGTGGACAGTCCAATATTTGCAGAAATAGTCCCTGAGAAGTCTCGTACGAGCATCTATGCTTTGGATCGATCATTTGAGACCATACTATCGTCATTTGCTCCCACTGTAGTTGGGATTTTGGCTCAGAATGTTTATGGTTATAAACCGATTCTGAAAGGGTCATCAACCTCTGCAGAGATTGAAACAGATAGACAGAATGCTGCATCACTTGCCAAGGCACTCTACACAGCAATTGGCATTCCAGCGGCAATTTGTTGCTTCATCTACTCCTTCCTCTACTGCACATACCCAAGAGACCGTGAACATGCAAGAATGTATGCATTAATAGAATCTGAAATGCAAAAGATAGAGGCAGATAATTCTCTTTCAGACAAAATTGACATTGATTATGAAGGGTTGGATGATAATAATGAGAAGTCATCTCTTCTTTAACATAAGCCAGTGTTCTCCAATCTGTGAAAAATGAACTTACACAATGAAAAAGCTTCATAGGCACACTTTATCCACAATTGTTAAATGCTTTTTATGTTCCTTTTAAGTTCATATCCAAAACAATGTTTATTCTTACCATCTTTTGGTCAGTAACATGTAATATGGTTTTGGACACGGGTAGGTTATAAATTACTTTGGTGCACTTGTTAACTCTTCTTATAGCCTTGTTGTAGAATTAATGTTGTTCATCTTATTGAAATCTAGATGCACTTGAGATACTTGTGCACATGCTGACACACATCTCTAAATTTTATCTTGTTCTAGCATGTTTTATTGATTATGAAATCAACATAGGAAGATATCAGCAGTTTTCTTTACAATTTTGAAATTTTCATTGTTAGTACACTATTGAGAAACTCACAATAGTTATAGTGTTTCAAAGTCATTAACTCTGATTTTTTATCAGCTATCCGGATATATTGTAGGATCTTCTTCAGAATTGTCCTGTTCCCATGGAGCTTGTTGAGAAACTTAGTTAACACCAAAATATTTCGTTGAAAAGTTTTCACCAAGGAATAAAATCTTTGTAAAATTTTTTCATGATCACTGGCTATGCTGCATGAACTTCAGTGGCAAACCAAGCGATCCTCATCAGACTTCTATATTCTTCTTTGCATCTTTAAGTCGTCAATAAGAAGATTTAGAAATCAAATTGCTCTCCTCAGCCAGGAAAGCCTGTTGGTGAGTAACAAGGTTCTTTCACTTCCATTTTCTCCTCTTTTTTTCTTCACTAATCTCTTACCTATGGGGCGCTTGGATAATATTTTGACCCAAAATAAGGTCCAGTAGGGATGTTTGACTTTTGATAGAGTCGGCAAGACCATGTTGGAGCAAAACTGCACTGCTACATGCCCAATGTCTACACAAAAACTGAAGCTGCATGTACTAACATAAACTAGCCAGAGTATTCAAGAAACCACAATTGGCAGGGAATTTTTATCAATATGAGTAGCTGCAAGAATTTTCTTCTTGCCTCAAAATGATCAACCACATTGACATAAATTGTAGCTAGAAAAACTAGCCCATGGTTATTACACATGGATCCCTCACACTCAAGCAAGAATGTCATTTCTGTGAAGTAAGCAAAGTGAAAGTATGAAAAGTTAAAGAAGGGCACTTCCCTATGAAGTCATCACTTCAACTATCAACTCCATTATGTCACAGTTTTCTTTTTATATATTTAATTATTATTATTTTTGATTCATTGGACTCACTTGCCTAGTGATTTTGTGAAAACGGGTGCAGATAGCTCCACCAAACTTCAGGCAGCTTTCAGATCATTGTCATTTCTTTTTCCACTAAAGAGCTTAGCTAGATTGGGCATTACCTTATTTTTCTTCTATATAGTGAAAGAATGTCGTGAGCCTGGTGAGGCAGAATTCTGAAACTTGGCTTGCCTGGATGGAGTAAAATTGCCATTACCTTTCATAGATTTTTCTATGCAATTTTAGTTGCAAGTTTTCAGCTTCTGCATTCTTCTTGCGTTTCTGTCTCCAGTTTTGTAATTCTCCCTCAACTGTATGCTTTGCTGAAAGTGATCTCATTGTTTTGTAGGCCTCACATTCTTCCTCCACCCTTACCTCTCTGATCTCTCTCTGAGCTAATTCTGTCTTCATCAATATTTCTTTCTCACTGGCCTTTATAGCTTCAATCCATACATGTGCAGTAGCAACCTTTTTATCAGCAGTTCCTTCAGCCTGAACTGCACGCCCAGTTAGATACTCATTCAAACTTTGAAATGCTAATCTTGGAACTATGCTGAGATGCCAATGCCCTGGCTGTCATGGTCTTCTCAATAAGAGTTCTCAGATACTAAAAAGCTAAAGCTTCTGATGATTTAATTGCCTCAAGTTCTTGCATGGCTGCCTCTAATCTCTCCTCGGTTAAGTTTATCTCAAACTCAGTCTTTTCAAGGTTTGCCTTAGTGGTTGCAGTTTTTGCTGTATTAAGCTCCTTTTCTTTCTTTAGCAACACACACACACACACACACACGAAAACTACTTTTCTTTCTTTGCAGCCTATCTTCTGTCTTAAGCTGATCAAGAGTTAGGAATAGATTGACTAAATTGATTTTGCCTTTTCCTTAGCTGCAGATACAGCTTCCAACTTGGACTTGGCTCTGAGCAGCTTTGAATTGAGATTTTGAATTGTTAAATCAGGATTCACTTTTATTTTCTTCAACCAAACTGTCTCTTTCGTGACACGCTTTAGTTTATTTCTTATATTGTCCATGGAGGACATGAACTGAAAACCTCTTTCTCTGACCAAAGACAATTCTTTTTTTGCTGCTTCCAGTGCTGCAGTAATTGACTGCAATGAAGGTGAAGTAATGAAGTTCCCAATTCTTTACCTTTTCAAAAATACTACGGCTCAAGCTATCATTTCTTTGAACCTTTGCTTCCATTTCTTTCACTAAGCTTTAGCTCATTTTGCAAATTGCAACACATGAACATCAGACATAATGGCAGTCAATTTCGCTTAAAGCTCTTTGATCGGTGAGTCTCTTCAAATATCCTTCATCTTCTGCTTGGTTTTCTCCCTTGAAGCTTAGAATTTACTGGTTTCCTTCACTCTTTGAGCTTTATCTTTCCAAACTCTTTTGAAGCCTCAATCCGTGCCAACTCAACAAGCACTTCTTCATTGGCACCGTCAATCTATTTCCTAAGTTTTAACTGACCAAGTTCTCCTTCTATTATCCAACTTGCTCTATCCATTTGAGCCTGTTCTAAAACCAAGAAAGTGTATATTATATGTACTTGCTTAATCAATAATTCTTTAGCTCAAAACTGAAGCCAATTTTGTAAGAATTAAAATCTGTGTATGCTTCTGGCTAAAGAAACTATAGTAAAGATTTATATTTTACAATGAAATGCAACCAGTTTCATGGTCTTCAAATGGTTTAAGTATAGTCATTCAAGAATTCTAAGAGACACAGTATGAGTCTTGACAACATGTGCACAAATAATTACCTGAGAATGTTTTTGAATATATTGTGGTAGTCTTGTTTGTAAGATGGACGTTGTGTTCTGTTAGAGAGGAAATGTTTTAAGTTTCATTAGGCAATCCTAAGAAGGAACAGAAAGAAAAAATAGCAGAAGGGATTGAGTCCTGATGATTGGCTGACATAGCACCGATATCGACTGGAGTTCTTCTATGGAGTTCTTCTAAAAATGCAACAAAACCTCGTAACATTTTACAAAAAGTAAGTGTAAAATCACATCATAATAAAATAAAAATAAAAATTAATGTTTATTGCCCACATATCAAAAAACAACTAAAACTGTGTGTCGAAATCATAATTTCAAAGTAAATATTGTGACTCTAGCTCACACTTTTCGTCATTTGTAAATGTGTGTAACAGTTTTTATCTAAAAATTAATTATACTAGGACCCACGAAAATTCTAAAGATAATGCACGAACATTTTCATAATACTCTTGTTTTGAATTGTGACTCATAATTTATAGGGCAAAATTAGGAAGGAAATGACTAGATGCATTTTATTTTTAAAGTACGTAGCAAAACACCCCTCTTTTCAAAGTATTTAGCAAAATGGCCATATTTTGAAACTTGATTTTAATAAAGTCAAGCTCGGTGTAAAACTTGATATCTTCAAAATTGAGTTTTATGTATATTTTTAAGTAGAGTTTAACATTAGTAATACTGAGTTTTACTTCAAAAAAATTAAAAAAAAATAGACTCAAAATATATGAATAAAACTCAAGACATTTGTTAAAATTGAGTTTCAAAAAACATGAGCATTTTTCTAGATTCTTTGGAAGGATGGATGTTGTACTCTATACTTTATATTTAGCCGTTTTGCCAAAATGTAGACATTAGATGCAAACTGGGAGACCATCAGGGTATTGGAATGTCCCACTAAAAGTCAACGCCATTCCCAACTTCAATATTTTACTGGTACACGCTATATGAAGCAGAGGAAAACAGAGTACAGTGACTGAAACAGAGTCATATGAAAATGAAATCAGAGGCTTTGACGTTGGTGCTGATCAATCTGGCTGGTATTATGGAGAGAGCTGATGAGGCGTTGTTGCCAGGCGTGTACAAGGAGGTTGGTGAAGCTCTACACATCGATCCAACTGGGTTGGGCTCACTCACTCTCTTCCGATCCTTAGTGCAGTCTTTATGTTACCCAATAGCTGCTTACTTAGCTCTTCGCCACAACCGTGCCCATGTCATTGCTCTTGGTGCTTTTCTCTGGGCTGCTGCCACTTTCTGTGTTGCCATCTCCTCCACCTTCTTTCAGGTACCTCTATTCCTATACAACTTTCTTATTCTTTCTTCTGTGCTTATGTTTAAAATTTGTATATATAAATTTTCATTTTTCAATTCTCTTCTTTTATATATTAATATCATATGTGCAAGTCCAGATCCATTCAGCATGTTAAGTTGGGTTTTGGTTAAATCAGAAAGATGTGAAAATGAGAGGAAATAGATGTAGGAAACATTTTGGCTTAAACTTTTTTCTTTAGCATTTGTAATGGGACAATAATAAGAATGATACCACTCCCCCTTCTAAACATTTTTTTTTTGTTAAGAATCCATATAAAAGTTCTTGAGTTAGCCTAGCACCACTCTTATTGTATTTCACTAACTCTCTAGAATCTTATACTCACCTAAAAAATTCATTGTAAGTTAGTCTTTGATGTTTGCTGCCTCCAAATAGCTACTGCTAGGCAATACTGACAAAGCCATAGTTTTTCTAATTAGCATGGTCTCACATTTTGGTATCATTTGGTTAATTTAGGTGGCGGTCTCTCGAGGTTTAAATGGAATTGGACTTGCAATGGTTATACCTGCTATTCAATCCCTTGTTGCTGATTCAACTGATGATAGCAACCGCGGTTTGGCTTTTGGATGGCTGCAGCTGACAGGAAACCTTGGATCCATAATTGGTGGACTGTGTGCTGTACTTTTTGCCACAACTTCTATCATGGGTATACCTGGTTGGAGAATTGCTTTTCATCTGGTTGCAATCATAAGTGTCATAGTTGGTATATTAGTCTGCCTTTTCGCAAAAGATCCACGTTTCTATGAGAGCAATAGTATAACTAGAAATCAAATTCAAAAGTCTTTTTGGTCAGATGTGAAGGACCTAATTAATGAAGCAAGGTCAGTTATTAGAATCCCATCTTTCCAGGTAATTGTGGCTCAGGGTGTTTTTGGATCATTCTCTGGGTCAGCTTGGGCGTTTGCTCCTATGTGGTTGGAACTTGTAGGTTTCTCCCATGAAGAAACAGCATTCCTTTGGACTATACTAGTAATTGGGGTTTCACTTGGGGGTCTGTTTGGTGGAAGGATGGGGGATATTGTTGCAAAGCGTTTACCTAATACTGGAAGAATAATTTTGTCACAGATAAGCTCAGGTTCAGCGATTCCTTTAATAGCACTTTTCCTGCTTGTATTGCCTTATGATCCATCTACGGCATTCATGCATGGACTGGTATTGTTCATTATTGGATTTTGTGCATCCTGGGAAGCTCCAGCAACTAACAAGTAAGTATTAATTGTTGATTGTGAACTCTGCACATTCTCTCTTACTAGTGTTTTAGTGTTTTGGAATTGTCAGTGATAGTGTTATTAGACAAACCATTGTCCATCTGCACTAGTAAAAGCCCCAGGATTTAAGTGCACAAGTATAAATCCTTAGCTGGGTTACTTTGAGCTAAAATATTGAAGGTTAGGACCATATCTAGGTCCCCGCCCCCTGGCTATGCTTCAACGCAACCATACTGCATAATGACCTTTTATAGTAAAAATCAGTTCTTGCTTAGAGAATCAAGATTAGTACAGATGTAAGTGATGGAGGTATAAATAGCTTTAAGAGAGTATCTGGTTCCAATTTTCAACATGATTGTTCTTATTTACCTTAGCTTTCACAATTTTCCTTGACATTGCATCTTTCTTCGTGGGACAGATCACTTGCATAAACAGAAACTATATACGCATGATCCATCACAGCATATTCTTCATTGAACTTGTATTAAAGATGATGAGTTATGTGAGAATCATGGTGATTAATTTAAAAGGTTATATTAAAGTTGCAACAGGCCATTTTTTAAAGTGAGGCCTGCCCAACTATTCTATGTTGACTTCAACTAATGAAATTACTATTGACTCTCAACAAAAAAAAAAAAAAAAAAAAAAAAAAAAAAAAGGTAGAAAAAATAATATTAACTTATCTAATTACTATTTCATTAATATGTAAATGTTGCACAGTCCAATCTTTGCAGAAATAGTCCCTGAAAAGTCTCGTACAAGCATCTATGCTTTGGATCGATCTTTTGAGACTATGCTAGCATCATTGGCTCCTGCTATAGTTGGGATTTTGGCTCAGAATGTATATGGTTATAAAGCAGATCGAGAAGGATCTTCTAACTTTTTAGGGATTGATGAAACAAATAGAGAAAATGCTGCATCACTCGCCAAGGCACTCTATGTAGCAATTGGTTTTCCATCGGCAATTAGCTGCTTCATCTACTCATTCCTCTATTGCACATACCCACGAGACCGCGAACGGGCAAGAGTGAATTCGTTGATAGTGTCAGAAATGCAACAGCTTGAGGCTAATGATTCTCCTTCAAGTGAAATTGACATTAATGACAAGTCAACTCTGCTTTCCCTATCAGCTAACATTCACAGACATGGAAGCATGATGAACTCAAACAATAAAAAGACTTAATGGGCACACATTGTGTATTGTGTGTTTGCTTCTGAAGTTTCTTCAAGTAAACATACCGTTAGGTTTTTAGTGTTGTCCGATTCCATGGCATTTGCTTTTAATCCAATTCTAGATTGTTGCTGTAATATAGCATGATGTATAAATCTATAAATCTGACTAGAAGAGTCTTGAAGTGTTGAAATTTATAGCTCGCTTGAATGAGATCAAGACTTGCTCAAGCTAGATGGAAGAGGCGAGCTCAAGCAAGAATTATACCTGCTCAAGCAAATCACTTACATAGCAAAAAGCTTGTCTAACCCTCACTTGAAGCTTGCTCAAGTGAGGTCGCGAAAACCAAACCTTGTTTCCATGTTAACCTCAGTTTCAACTGTCACCGAAACCCGACATTGAGCATGACCATATAAAGCACCTTATGCACAATTTTCAGGAGATTGAGGGGCTAAGAACTTAGAGCTATGTAGATACTCCATTTTGCACCCTTTGCTTAACCTTACCTCAAGGGCAGCGTCGTCATTTCACGACGTAAGGGAAAATTCATAATTTTTAATGTTAGATTGTTTAATATCCATTGAAAATAAATCTTGAAGTTCTAACGATCAAAACAACATATTGTGTGCTTAAATTGAACCACCAAATCAAAAGTTATAGTCAAAATTAAGATTTCAATATGCATTTGCAACTGAGGTTGATTCCCCATGATTATGATCAATTAATTATGATTGATTTTTTAACAATCAATTTTATTTAATGAAGTGTCATAATTTAATTGGTTCAATTTTAATGCATGCATATTGATGCACTGTATAATTAAAAAATGAGAAATGATATGTTCACAACATTTTTACAACAAATTCTAAGTGGCAAGTTGTTATTGGTGAGGCAAAAAAGTAATCTTAGTGTTAGGTTTAAATTTGAACCAATAACAACTAACCACATGTGATTTGTTGTAAAAATGTTGTGGACGTAGCATTTCTCTTAACTAATTTACTTGTTTTAAATCATCAATTAATTATCTTGAAATTTGAGATAATTAATTAATATTTAAGATTAATAAATGAACCCTAATGATTCCTAACTCTAAAATGGCTAAAATTAGAAAAATGTCAAAAACCACAAAAGAAGCAAAGAATGATCAAATTAGGACTCTGGGTCCAAACGGGTAATTTCAAGCTGTCAAGACATGTTGTGTTAACATGTTTAATAAATAGGTCATATTAAAATTGAGAAATCCTTACACAATTAAAAAATGTGTCATGTTCGTGTTGACCCATAAAGTTGAATACTATTTAGTCGCCACGAAAGAAATTACAAGCTTCTTTTTGCATCTAGGATGGACAAAAAGTATAACATCAAAATTATGGGCTATTAGATATGGTTTGAACCTAGCTCGAGATCGAAGTCACAAAAATTACTAATTGAAACATATTCTTGATTAACGGCCCATTTCTTAACAAACTCAAAAGAAACCCTACAGTAATGGTAAGTTTTGTTTTATTGCTGGAACGGTGGAAGCTATAGAGAAAAAGTGACAAGTAACAATAGAGCATGTCTATCTTGATGCAAATAGGTGTTCTGATCTTTTAGCAACCATGAGATAACCAACAGAAAATTAAAGAAAGTGTTGCATGATAATTGTCCTAATGTTTTGGCTACCTGGTACATTTGGGACAATACTGGAATCTGTATGTTAAAGACTAGTTACTTTTATTTTACTTTGTTTGTAATGTAACTAAACAGTATCTTAGTATATATCCGGATGTGTTCATGTATTAACTTAGTAATAATGACATCTTTACGCTCTTTCATTTAGTTCAAGTAAATTTAACAAACTTATTAGTTGTTAATCGTAATCACTTTAGATGTCAATCCTATTTTCTTTAATTTTTATTATTGTTGTTGTGTTCTTAATCTCCCCCATCACTAAAAAATAGTCATCTTGCCAATAGAAAATTAATATTTCTACACACTAGACAATACCCCAGCTCAGCTGCCTGCTCTCTCTCTCTCTCTCTAATATGAAGCACCTGAGAGAGAGAGAGAGAGAGAGAAAAAAAGAAAGCAGTTTGACTAAAAAAGAAGAGTTTAAATGAAAATGAAAGTGAAAGCAGAGACTTTGACATTGGTGCTGGTGAATCTGGCTGGTATCATGGAAAGTGCTGATGAGGCTTTGTTGCCAGGCGTGTACAAGGAGGTAGGGGAAGCTCTACACACTGACCCAACTGGGTTAGGCTCACTCACTCTCTTCCGATCGATAGTGCAATCTTCTTGTTACCCACTTGCTGCTTACTTAGCTCTCCGTCACAACCGTGCCCATGTCATTGCTCTCGGAGCTTTCCTCTGGGCCGCCGCCACCTTCTGTGTTGCCATCTCCTCCACCTTCTTCCAGGTATAACACACTTCTTTTCTTGCTTTTGTTTAGATTTGTAACCTTTGCTTTTTGAATTCAATTCTTTGTTATTGCATATTCTTTTAGACGTGCAGATCCATATACCAATCTAGTATATGTTGGTTTTCCTTTTTACTTGCCCACTTCTAAGACTTCTTTGCCACTTATAGAAGTTTTTTGTTTGACCAAGGTTTCTTTTTATGGAAAGTACTATGTTTTACACTTTTACTTTTGCTTTCACCTGAGTCTTTTTTTCTAAAATGAATGAAAAAAAAAAAATACCTAAGAAATTTCATTCCTTATGTATTGCATTATTACAAACTGAGCTCTGGTTTTAAATTTCTAATTAACTTAATTGATAAAGCCTTTAAATTACAGAATAAGTTATTACGCTCTAGTCTCACTCAAAAAAGAAATATTTGCTTAATAGTAAAAATAGTCATTTAAAAAAAGAAAAAGAAAAAGAAAAGAGAATGACCCGTGAGTAGGAAAGACCTAGAGCATTATCTCTGGTGCAAGAGTTTTTAACATTCAATTTGGGTCATTTGGTTAATCAGGTGGCAGTTTCACGAGGTTTAAATGGAATTGGACTTGCCATAGTTATACCTGCAATTCAGTCCCTAGTTGCTGATTCAACTGATGATAGCAACCGTGGTTTGGCTTTTGGATGGTTACAACTAACAGGAAACCTTGGGTCCATCATTGGTGGGCTGTGTGCTGTACTTTTTGCCCCAACTTCTATTCTGGGTGTACCTGGTTGGAGAATAGCTTTCCATCTTATTGCAGTCATAAGTGTCATAGTTGGTATATTAGTTGGCCTATTTGCGAATGATCCACATTTTTCTAAGAGCAATAGTACAGCTAGAAATGGAGTTCAAAATCAAAAGCCTTTTTGGTTGGATGTGAAGGACCTAATTAAGGAAGCAAAGTCAGTTATTAGAATCCCATCTTTTCAGGTAATTGTGGCTCAGGGTGTTTCTGGATCATTTGCTGGGGCAGCTTGGTCATTTGCTCCTATGTGGTTGGAACTTGTTGGTTTCTCACATGAAAAAACAGCATTCCTTTCTACCATACGAGTAATTGGGGTTTCACTTGGGGGTCTTTTTGGTGGATGGATGGGGGATATCCTTGCAAAACGTTTACCCAATACTGGAAGAACAATTCTGTCACAGATATGCACGGCTTCAGCCATTCCTTTAACCGGAATTTTGCTGGTACTATTGCCTGATGATCCATCTTCTGCTTTCATGTATGGATTGGTCTTGTTCATCATTGGATTTTTCACATCCTGGGCAGCTCCAGCAACTAACAAGTACGTATACTTAATCAATTATGTGCTCGGCACATTCTCTGATTTTCCCCTTCTAATTGTTTAGTATTTTGGAATTGATTGTAATAGTGTTGATTACACTGGGGTGATTGTCCATCAGTAATAGTAAAATTTTTCGGGTTATAGTGATGCAAAAGTGCTCAGATTTTGTTCTTGAGCTAGGTTACTCCACGCTAAAATATTTGATGTTATGACCATATCTAGTATCTAGATCCCCACCTCCTGACTGCTTCAGAAGGACCATGTGTAGATAATAACCTTAGAAATAATAATCAGATCTTGTTGAGGTTTAAGATCAATACAGTGTGCAGAAAGTGATTAGGCATATGTTAGTGTACATGGTATTAATGTTAGTCTTGGAGAAATAAATAGCTTTAAAAGAGCAGCCAAATTCAATTGTCAACAATTCAACATGGCTGTTCTGCTTTTTTACCTTTGTTTTCACAATTTCCCTTGACCTGGCGTTCCTCTTCAACATAAAGATTGCATAAGCAGCAACTATATACACATGATCAGTCCTTTTTTCCCCACTGAATACATGATCAGTCAAGTGAAAACACACTCTTCAATGCACTTCTTTCCATGGCTGAGAAACGTTGGTAAGTTATTATCAGAACGTCATATTATAGTTGTAACTGCTCATGTTTTGAAGCGAGGCATGCTCAACTATGCTATGTTAACTTTAACTAATGATGTTGCAATTAACATGCCTCAACTCTTTCTTTGATATTCAAATGGTGTACAGTCCAATATTTGCAGAGATAGTTCCTGAGAAGTCTCGTACAAGCATCTATGCTTTGGATGAATCATTTGAGTCCATGCTAGCATCATTTTCTCCCGCCGTAGTTGGGATCTTGGCTCAGCAAGTTTATGGTTATAAACCAAATCTGAAAGGATCCTCAAATTCTGTAGGGATTGAAACAGATAGAGAAAATGCTGCATCACTTGCCAAAGCACTCTATGTAGTAATTGGCATTCCTTCCGCAATTTGTTGCTTCATCTACTCATTCCTCTATTGCACATATCCAAGAGACCGTGAACGAGCAAGAATGAATGCACTGATAATATCAGAACTGCACGAGCTGGATGCTGATAATTCTTCTTCAAGTGAAATTGGCATTGATTATGAAGGTGACGAGAGCCTTGGTTTGAATGATACAGACGACAAGTTATATCTGCTTTCCCATCAGCTAACACCTAACATTCAAACACACTCCACAGAAAAATAATGAAACTGCCAAGTAGAATTTTTACCTACTTTTACTCTGAACCAACTCAAACGATAGAAAAGATTCATTTACATGCTTAGCGCAAGGTTGATATCTGCTTTTAAGAGATCACCAAATCGATTTTTGGATATCTTGCCATTTTTAGTTGCGCAAGCTCATCATTTGTTCGGAAGTTTCAATATGAGAAGGTTTCTACCAGCCTGGTCACTTGTTAAATTGCCTTATTTTTTGGATTCTTTTTGTATACTCAAATCTCATTGTAACCTAGTTCCTACTGATTTAATATTTTCTCTCTTCTTCTTTTTTACAATAAGTAGGGGATAAGCACCCTGCATATTCAAACTTGGACCCTCCTCTAAGACAATAATTATCTTATGAATTATATATATGTACGGCTTACACATTATGAGAGGGATGATACATATATTGGATGTATGAGATATCTTCTCCTGCTAAAGGGAGGGTGCTTGGGAGTGATTTAATAATCTACGACTTTATTACAATCTTGATGCAGTGGAAATAAATTGCATGGAAAGTCAATTAGATTTGTGAAGACATTGAACCCCAAATTTGGGGTAAGTTTTGGTGTCTAAGGTCATAATGAAAGTTTGAAACTGCTTCAACAAATAAATCACACCAAAGTTGAATGCCAGTTTCCTACATTAATATAGATTTAAGAAGTAACCGCCCCCAAAAAATTTATGAACAATAGGTTAGGCTAAATTTCATACACAAACATCATTATGTGATGAAGATGGCAAACTAGGGTATCCATGTAAGTAGGTAAATGCATTAATTTGAGACCACCTCTAGAGTCCTCTCTATAATTATCGGGTGTGTAAAATGGAGGGATTTTGCACATCCAAGAGAATAGCCAAGTACTCATAAGGCTCTGAACACTCGTGCTAGTTTTAAAAAATAATAAATAAATAATAGAAGAAAAAGAAGAAGAATTGAGTTTAAGTCTAATTCCAAGGTCTGAAATCTAACTTTAACTTAGAAGATAAAATCATCCAATACTAGCCTAATATCCTTAAGGAGACTTTTTTGAGAAATAAAATTGATTTTCTAAAGAATATAGTTTATTGCAACTGTCTAAAGTAAGAGGTAGGGAGTATCACAAGTTTGTATTGAAGTGATGCTTAAATTCATCCCTTACAAAAAGAAGGCGATGCTTAAATTTATTTATTTTTAAAAAGCTAGTAACTTATGATTTGAGATTAAACTGTTGTTTTCATTTAAAGATATGAATATCGTGAAAAGTAACTACTATGGGTAAGTGGCAGTAACAATTTAAAAGCCACATTAGAACTGATCCTAGAGACTTTTCACATAGCACCAAGGCACAAAGTATCATTATTATTATTTTTTAATACAAGATAGAATTCTACTCTAGCTTAATTTAAGTGTATATGTGTGTGAAATTCTCTCTTAGAGACTTGAACCCTGGCCCTTACCCCAACACCCCACAAGCACTTATACTTGTGGAGTGACTATTGCACCAAAAGTATACAATCCAAGGCACAAATTATTGATATGTAATGATTATTAAAATATGTCCAAACTCTATAAATTTGACTAGTTAAATAGTGAAAGAGTAATGCTACAACAATTTAAAAAAAAGAGTAATGCTACAGACATAAACTATTTTACAACATTTTTACAAACTGCTGATATGGAATGCTCCAAAAACTTTGAAATTAGAACAGATCTTTAAGTTGGGTCCACTAGGAGTCAAACTTTTTTATATATATAATTTTTTTACAAAAACTAAAACTTAAATAGATGATTTATAAATCCGATATCGATCAAATTCAATAAATCTATAGAAGATGGGATTTTTAGAGAGAGAATTGAAGCTTGAATCATATGGCTAATTTGTCATCCTACCCTTAATTTAAAAAAACCTTAAAACATAAATAATTTGAAAAAAGTGAACGTAATTATGGATAATACAATTAGAGATAAACCTAATTGGTTAATTATGTACCACTTAACTCAACCCATTAAATAAGAGAATCAAATTCAAGTTTTGCTTACATCAAAAGTAAAATTATTTAGTGTCTTGACTTTATAATAAAGATTATCAATAAGTTCAAATCCTATCATATCTATTAAAAATATACTCATTAATTTGAATATTCTAATTAACCCGAGATAAATCATTGATAATCTTGTAGATTAAGAAATAATAATGTAATGCTTTTTCTCCTTTTCAAGGAAAATATGGGATCCAAAGAATTCATTTTCCTAACCTTTAAAAGGATATATTCCATCCACTTAAAAGAAGAAAAGGGGAAAAATCATAAAATAAATCCCTTTAACACATCTGGAGAACCGCTGGATCATTTCGCACACTTGTTGCCGTCACCTCTAGCCTCACTTACACAGGACAAAAACGGCATCGCATCTCCTTTTCACTTTCCATCCGTAAAAAGCAATAATTTCAACAATTAATAAAGACAAAAGAATTTTGCCACTTAACTGTAAATCTTGTTGTCCCTAATTTATATGCTTCTCTTACATACCTCCGCTTGAATCGAAGAAGTTTAGTACCACACATTTCACGTGTGTACTATTCTACGTGTGTACTATTCACGTGAGTCTATATAATAGTAATAAATAACTAATTACAATTTGTTACATAAGATAATTGTGACAAAATATGTGTGTAAAAATTTACAGTACTAGACTTATTCACTTAAATCCCATACATCCCAAATCCCAACCCTACATGGCTACACACGACAACCCTCCACTTAATAACAAAAGTAACCGCAAGTAAAGGGCACACTAATATCCCATATGGGGTTGTAATTTAAATTTTATTTCAAATACAAGCCAAGTTGGAGAACTCATCGCCAATTACATAAGACTATACATTTAAGCTTTGTTCATTTTTTGTTAAACAAGCTCGAACTTGTTTACAACATTCTTGAAATTATATTATTTGAGTTAATTATATAGAATGATTTTCATTTTATGAGTTTGTGAAAATTGGATTCACCAACTTTGTATTATTAAAACTACTTATATATAATTTTTATTATGAATTGAATGATTATATTATCAATAAATTATAAACAATAATTTGATATTGTAAGAACTAATTTACAAATTTACACAATCTAATATCAAGTCTATATTAGAATATTTTTAAAGTTTAAACTAGTATACAAATACATATACAATCTATATCTATCTATATATTACTAAAAGCTGAAGCGTAGCATTTAATGTTACTGCACTCACATTGAGCAACATCAGCATCCACGTCATTATCATTTTTCTTTTCAATTCTCTTATAATTGTTTCTTAATATTTACTTTTTTTTAATAATAGCACTTTCTCCAACCTTTCTTACGTCTTTACATTTCATCTCCCCACTGCCCTCAACCTTAATATCATTTTTCATCTTTCTTTATTTTGTCTCTTCATCTTTTCCTCCCTTACCTTTTCATCTCCCCACTACCCTCAACCTTAATGTCACTATTCATCTTTCCATTCATCTTCCTTTATTTTGTCTCTTCATATTCACACAATTTTCTATAAATTTGTTATTCTCTCTTCCATTCTTTTGTATAGTTTTTCATCACAAAAAAAGTTGTTTCTCCCTCCCTCTCTCTCTCGCTTTCTCTCTCACACACACACACACAATAATTTTTGGAGTTTTTTTTTTCCTGCATCTCTGCTTAAGTTGATAAATTTTTGTGTTTGTTATAACTCTACGTTGGATTGGTACAATTTAGTTTTGTGTTTTAAGTTTTTTTTTTTTTTTTTGTTCTCTTTGATCGTTAAATATTATACTATTGCGTTATAAAAAAAATAAAAAACGATAATATATAAGAATATTATATATATTATTCTATTACATAACATGATTTGGGTAATTTGGTGTTTATTGTTATATATTTTATATTTTTACTTTTTTAATCTTTTCATCTTATTTTATTCAATATTTAAACTTAGTCACATCCTCCGTATAATTAAATTATTTATATTTTATTTTCTTTTTTAATCAAACATATAATATTTTATTTAAATTTAAATAAATTAAACTTTTTAACATTTACACTTTCTCCAACTTTTCTCTTTTCCTTTACATTTTCATTTTCCCACTACTCTCTCTCTTAACATCACTCTTCATCTTTCTCTTTATTTTGTTTCTTCTTATTGTTATCCTTTTAGTATAAATTTGGCATTCTCTTTTTTATTATATGCATAATTTTTCTTCACAAAAAAATTTATTTCTCTCTCTTTCTTATATATATATATATTTGCATCTTTGCTTTAGGTTGAGAAATTTTTGTGTTTTTCAGAACTCTACTTTAGGTTGATGCAATTTAATTGTGTTTTAAGTTTGTTTTGTTTTCTTTTTTCACTTTGGTTGTTAAATTTTATCATATTGCATTGTAAAGAATTAAAGATAGTATATAAGAATGTAATATTATAATATTACATAATATGACTTAAATAATTTGGTATTTATTTAGAGATAATTACTTTGGTGTTTATTGTTATATCTTTTATTTTTACTTTTTTTTCTTCTCATATTATTTTATTTAACATTATTATTATTGTTGTTGTTGTTGTTGTTGTTGTTGTTGATTAATATATTAGATTATATATATATTTTTTTAAGTCAATATATTAGCTTGAAAGAAAAAGAAAAACCAACTATTAACCAATAATAACTAAAACAATAATATTATCATGCACAACGCGCGAGTCTATGACTAGTATTATATAACACTTAAATCCAGCCTCATGTTTACAAGTTTTTTTACAAACACATTATTATGTTTAAGCCCAGTTTGTTTAATAGTCGAGTCTAAACTTAAAATGGTTAGGATGGTTGCAAAAAAACACCATTAATCTGAAGTTCTTGATTGTTTCTTTTTCAAAGAAACGCCATTAATTGGATCTTGTTGCTTCATAACCGGTGAAGTTCTTGATTGTTTCTTTTTCAAAGAAACGCCATTAATGGGATCTTGTTGCTTCATGACCGGTGAAGATGCCACTCGTTTTGCAACTAGAATTTTATACCATTAATCTATTGTTGCTTCACGACAGGTAAAGATGCCAATAACCTGATAAACCAAAGCAATAGTGTTGTCTCATGAGGGGTGAAGATGCATATATTGGTGCAAATACAATAACAATGGATTTTTTTTTTTTGTATATTACAGTAATTTAGATTGGGTCTGAATAAGTCTATTTATAGGCTCAATGGGCTTCACGAAATTACTACCAAAATTAATTTGATTAATTAGGTCCATTATCTAAGCTTTGCAAATTTAACACACTCCTCAAATTGTTCTATTAATTTAAATATGATAAATTTTTTAAACCCTATCTACTAAAGAGTAAAGAGGCATCTTGATCTGAGCAGTAACAATTTACCACTATCTACTAAATAATTTACTACTATTATTGTAAGTGGTAAGCTATTCTATTCATATGGTATCACTAAACAAATCGGTAGTAATTGTTATTTCTTTACATATTCCTCTATTCCTATTAATAATTATTTCTATTTCCATATAAATGTACCAAGTAATTGTTTTTCTGGATTTGGAAGATCTTTTTTTCATGAATTTCTTTTATTTATCTTATAAATTAAATACATCCTGAAAAAAAAAATTAATACCTTAAAGAAACTGTATATTCCTTTAATAAAACTATAAAGAAATAAAGAAAAAAAAAGTCCTAGTGAATGTAAACATAAACTCGGATAGTCTAAATAGGGAGGTACATTTTTACGGGATCTATGGAATTAAAAATTCTTTCCTCCTATTCTTTAAAAGGAAATATTCGTTTCAAGATACTAAAATCCTGATCACATGCTTGACTTCTTAGTTTTTACGAGCTTACGGCCATTTTGCTTCTTTAACGTATGTTAGTATTGGTTTAAAAAATATTTTTAAAATTAAAAAAAAAATACAGTTGATTTATTTTGACAATGCTTTATAATCTTATTTTACATGAAAATGTCACTATCAAAACTTTCTTAGAAGTATTCGTTAATTAAGACAAACAATTAAGCCACTTGAAACAGTAACTCAGATCCTGTCCCTGATTTATCTCCTACAACCCCTCTACTAAGTTCCATGCATCCCAGCCCTACACGTGGCAATTTCTCCAAATTTTTAGCTAGACGTAGACATCACAACATTTTGTACCTATCTCAAGGCCTTTTCTCAGTTCTCACTCAAACTACTCACAATTTTGTGTATGTCCAAAGTCAGTCAACCAACCATAAACCCCTCCCCCCCCCACTTCTTTCTGAGTTCTCTGTCCAAAAACAGAGACAATCCACATCTTATGGATTTCTGATTGGTCTCCTCTGTTTCTCATTCTCAGACAGAAACAGAGACTCTCTGTTTTGAAACAGAGGAAGAGAAGAAAAGAAAAAAAAAATGAAATCAGAGACGTTGACGTTGGTGCTGGTGAATCTGGCTAGCATAATGGAGAGGGCAGACGAGTCATTGTTGCCAGGGGTGTACAAGGAGGTAGGAGAAGCTCTACACACAGACCCAACTGGGTTGGGCTCACTCACTCTGTTCCGATCCATAGTTCAGTCTTCTTGTTACCCACTTGCAGCATACTTGGCTGTGCGTCACAACCGTGCCCATGTCATTGCCCTCGGCGCTTTTCTCTGGGCCGCTGCCACCTTTCTCGTTGCCATCTCTTCCACCTTCTTCCAGGTCTCTCTCTCTCTCTGTCTCTCTGTGTGTGTTAAAATTGAATGATATGGTTAAGATTGGGTGACATTTGTGTATGTTTTAAGGTCATAAATTTTGTGTTGTGTTCGTGTTAATATGTACAGATCTATATAGTCAGTAGTGACACGTTAAAAGAGTGAGTTGATTCAAGTTGGGGCAAAGAAAAAAGATTAACATTTTTAGTAGTAAAATAATACATATTAATTAAGAAGGTGACAGATATTATTACTTTGAATAGAATAGAATGGAAGAATATATTGGATGAGTCTGTTGAAGATCCATAGCCGACCTCAAGCTTTTGGGGGCTAAGGCTTGGTTTTGGTTGTTGTTGTATGGGGAATTTAGTGTTTTCATTTTGCTTTGTGAAATAGGGTCTTTATTTTTTATTTTTCTTTTATTTCTAGTGTAGAATTTTCTGGAATGGGCAATATGAAAATGGGTTGTTACTCAAAACATGTAATTCCTAAGATTTCAGCTCAGCCAAAAGGAAAGAATGATAGAACTATTTTGGTGCTATGAATTCTAGTATGGGTATATTGATATTTTTCATTGTACTTCTATACATGCTCTAGGTATTTACCAGTCAATGTGATTTCTGGTCACTTTTCTGTGTTTTCCTTTGACCCGTTCTTCAAACTTTTGAAGGATTTAGATTAAAGTACGTAAGAGGTTTAATTCATGACTGCTAAAACGTTATTTCGCAATGACTTTAAAGATTAAAATTTGACGGATGAAAGATTGATAGTATAGCTTGTATAGTAGCTAATAATGACTACCAAAAAAACCTGACAAAGAATGAGATTATTTGATGTTGTTTTTATAGTATTTGGGTGCAAATCCTTTTCTTTTCTTTTTTTGACTCTTGGGTGCAACAGCCTTAGTGTAAAGTTATTTCTGTCCACCAAAATCTCCCAAATGGTAACAATAATGCAAAGACGTTTATGATAAGTCCTTAAATATAGCATTACGTGTTCAGAAAAGGCTATTGTTCTTTCCAGGGCTAAAAGTTAGTATTGCAACAGCAATGAAATTCTCCTCATATGAATTTGGTCTGGCCATAACAATATCCGATCTGTATTAGACATTGCTCTCACCAAACAAATACACATTTAACTATGAATGAAATAATAGTCATTCCAAGTGCTTTTCAATATTTTCAGATAAAGCCTTGTAGTTGGTTATAGTTTTGAATTAAATGGTGTGTGAAAGAAAAAATGTGTACATGGCATAAAAGCTAAACCATATTGCAGAATGAACAGTTAGAATTTAGGACAAGACAAAAGAAAAACTATGACATATAGTTAGTATATACACACACACACCACACACACACACAGTCAAGGAATTTGATTCTTTAATGAATGAGCTCCAAACTAAACCTCGGTGGAGGAAATGAAAGTCTTCCTGTTTATTCTGTTTGACGCATTTTCTGTTAATTCTGTTCCCAAAAAGAATATGTTGACACTGGAACCCCGGTTTCCTTTTACTTGCATGATAAATATGAACATTTAGTTTCCTGGTTTGATAAAACAGGTGGCAGTTTCAAGAGGTTTAAACGGGATTGGACTTGCAATAGTGACACCCGCCATTCTGTCCCTCGTAGCTGACTCAACTGATGATAGCAACCGTGGTATGGCTTTTGGATGGCTACAACTAGCAGGAAACCTTGGTTCTATAATTGGTGGGCTTTCTTCTGTATTAATAGCCTCAACATCATTCATGGGCATCCCCGGTTGGAGAATTGCCTTTGTTTTGGTTGGACTAGTAAGTGTCATCGTAGGAACTTTGGTTTACCTATTTGCAAATGATCCAAACTTTTCTGAGACCGATAGAGCTAAAGATAGAATTCACCATAAGCATTTTTGGTTGGAAGTTAAAGACCTAATTATAGAAGCAAAGTCTGTTATGAGAATCCCATCTTTCCAGATAATTGTGGCACAGGGTGTCTCTGGATCATTCCCCTGGTCGGCATTGTCATTCACCCCTATGTGGTTAGAACTTATTGGGTTCTCCCATAAAACAACAGCATTACTTTGGACGCTCTTTATAATAGCTGCTTCACTTGGGGGTCTGTTTGGAGGGAAAATGGGGGATTTGCTTGCAAAACGCTTACCCAATTCTGGGAGAATAATCCTTTCACAGATAAGCTCAGGTTCTGCCATTCCTTTAGCCGCGATTTTACTGCTGGTACTGCCTGATGATCCATCCACAGGATTCATGCATGGGCTGATTTTGTTTATAATGGGATTGAGCATATCCTGGAATTCTCCAGCAACTAACAAGTATGTATTCTTTATCCATTAGATCCTCTTTCCACGTGTTTGAGAACTAACAGGGTATTGGCTTTTTCTGTTTTAGGGTTTGGGTGGGGAAGAAATGGAAGAGCAAGAAAACCGTTGCTTCGTCAGTTATCACAGCACTATAGTGCACAACACATGCATTGTGTGCATCCACAATTTAATAAAACCACCCTAGAAATTTTTTTAAACTAACATAAATACTATGGGTCTAAATATCCATTAAGATGGATAGTTGGTGCAATTGAGTTGAGAATGGATGAGGTTGCTTGATTGGACTTGTTAGTGCAGGTGGTTGCTGTACTGCAGCCTCAGAGTGACCCTTTAAGAGTGTGATGTTATCAGTATGGAATAGCACATATCAGTCTTGTTCATATGGATATGTGGGAAATAGGAATGTTTCCGACATGTAGGTTAGGAAGGCCCTGATGTTGAAACAAAAATTGCAGCCTCCACTCGTTGATATTGATTTTTAAAAATCTCATTATACATTTTAAAATTTTCTCAACTCTTTGGGTATGTTGGCAGACTGTCAACTGCCAAGCCTGTATTTTAATTGAGAATATTTGATGGTGAAGAGTTAGTTTTGTCTAATAATGAAAATTGTTGTAGGAAAGTGTAATATACACGAGGGGTCAAAGAATGATATGCAGAAGCATGCTAACTTAAGGAGGCGACTTTAGGAAAACCTGATTGGTGTTTCCACTTCTGGATTCCTAGCCATACTAGGTAGCATGTTAGATCTCAAAATATTTAGGGCGGTGCAATGCATCAGTCTTAGTCTTTTGGTGGTAGTAGTATAATTAAACCATTGAGTTTAGCAGTACATACAGTAGAAAAGGCAGTTGCAGTGGGAGTTATTATCACAGATTTTTATTTCTTAAAAACAAGTCATGCAGAGGTTCAAGATCTGTGCAATGTGCAAAAAAGTGGACTTATTTGCTAAATTATTCATATATGCATCTATATTTTTATTGTTTTGTACTCATTTTGTGAAGAGTGGGGGGTGGGGATGGAGTTCATGTTAGTCATGAATTATAGCAACCATTCCAATCCTCAACTCTATTGCTCTACTTCTTTTTTCTAGACAGACATTGTTTTATTAAAGCAGTCACTCTTGTATAGATGAAAAAATTGTAGGCATGATGTGTCAAGCTAAAACTTACTCTTCACTGCACTTCTTTGCATGGCAAAGAAGTCCCCAAGTTATGGTTGGCGTCATCCTGGATGAACTTTGACCTCTCTAGGAAAGACCTGAATAGAGATAGAGATTCATTTCTCCATATATGTGCTGCTACTATGTTAAAATCCACAATGTCCATATTAGAGTGACAGGCCAAAACTATTGAAGTTTTAAAATGAGCTGATGAAATTAAATATGCTTAAACCTAGATTTCTAGTATTCTTTGATATGTAAACAGTGTGCACAGTCCCATATTTGCAGAGATAGTCCCTGAGAAGTCTCGCACGAGCATCTATGCATTGGATCGATCTTTTGAGTCTATACTATCGTCATTTGCTCCCCCTGTAGTTGGAATTTTGGCTCAGCACGTTTATGGTTATAAACCTGTTCCAAAGGGGTCATCAGATGCTGTAGAGATAGAAACTGATAGAGAGAATGCTGCATCATTGGCGAAGGCACTCTATACAGCAATTGGCCTTCCGATGGCAATTTGTTGCTTCATCTACTCCTTCCTCTATTGCACATATCCTAGAGACAGGGAGCGAGCAAGAATGCAGGAATTAATAGAATCAGAAATGCAACAGCTAGAGGAAGATAATTCTCCTTCAAGAGAAGAGTACGCTGAAGTTCATGTTTCAGAAACAAAAGAGCTGAATGGCAAGGAAAGAAATAAAGTCAGCATTAATTTTGGAGGGGAGGAGAATCTTGATATGGACGACAACGATGAGAAGTCATTGCTTTCCCATCAGCAAATGTTCTTAAATCCAGGACAATAATGAACCTGCCAAGCAGAAGCTAAATTATGAGGCCCTGTCTAGTTTCATAATCAACTCAAAATGATGAAAATGCTTCATCAATACACTTTGTCCAGAACGGTTAGCACCTTATGAGATCCCTTCAAGTTCATAACCAACAGGTGTTTGCATTCCAAGTCACTCAGAATTACAGTCTTGTTTTAGAAATCAACTGGTTGGTTTGTTCCACGATATGAGAAAAAAATTAAAAACGTCAATTCTTGTTAGAAAACACTAGTTAAATCTTTTATGATCTTAATCTTTTGATTAACAGGTATTATAATAATTATCCATGTTATTAGGAGTAATAACATGGAAATTATTTTTATTCATATTCATCAATACATTGAATTGCAAGGTTTGACAGAGATTTTAGCCAACTGTGATATAAGATGTGAAGGTTTTAGCTCCAGTATGGCTTTATGTAAAATGATATCGTCATCTTTATGCGGTCAAATGGCCAAAACACGAAATTAACTAGTGATTACTGACTACTTACTCTATCAATGACTGTTACACCAAACTCAAAAGGTGTTTATTTCCTAGATGTTTTCTGTTGTAAATTTAACTTGGTCATTTCTTCTTGGCATGCACGTAAAATTTACAGCTTATTCACCTTTGGCCTTAGCCTTCATGGGTTTGGAATCCAAACTAATCTATGCAAATTAAATTGAAATAGAATGCCTCTATATATTTTTTCCTTGTTTTTTTACATAGAATTAGAATGCATTTGAATTCCCCAACAAAGAACACCACCACATCAAATAAGCTCTTATGTCCCTTCTATTGTCATTCACGGGTATATAGAGATATTTCTCTATGCTATTCACAAACGTCAAACACATTCCATTTCAAATCAGCATATTCGAAATAAATGAACTGAATTGTAAATCCAATTAAATGCATCGAATTGAATTTCGAACTTGACTTTACTCTATTTCATCACGGTGAACTAAACTGAATTCCAAATCAAATTCATCACTAATTTGTTCCAAATATATTGTTAATCTCCTCTACATTATATCCTGACACACAGCCAACACGCTCTTTTTGGACATGATTTATATATCATAGTCGTTGTCTTAAATTTTAATGCTTCACAAAATAAAGCTTACACTTATTTAGCAAATAATAATAATAATAATAAAGCTTACAAGTTGTAAATCTGCAAGTCTATTTCATCAATTGGCCCCAAGTTTTCGATCTGTAACGACATCGTGTTAGAATCGCCCCTGCAAATACTAAAATTGCTCCCGGGAAGGCTTGTCATCTTTTCTCTCCCTTCAAATAAGAAGAAGAATATAAAGAGAGTATGATTTATGTAAATCTCACAATATCGTCATCTTTTTTAATATATAATATCATAGTACTTTTTTTTTTTATAGGATTTTGAATTCTTGAAAGTAAAATACTATGCAAAAAGAAAAAAAGAAGAAGAAGATAAAGATAAATCACTCCATAATCGATCCACACTCTAAATAATAATTGTTACATAAATATTTATAATCCACTTAATAATATAAAATTTACAAAAAAAAAAGTGAATTTTTTACTCAATACTTGATTTCTTGAAAGTAAAGTAGCATACAAAAAAAAGATAAAGATAAATCACTACACAATCCATATTCTAAATACTAATTACTATCTTAAATATTTATAATCCATTTAATAATATACAATTTATAAAAAAAAAAAGTGAAAAAAAAATTACCCAATACTTGATTTCTTAAAAATAAAGTACCATACAAAAATGAAAAAAAAAAAAAGAAAAGATAAATCACTCCACAATCTAAACTCTAAATACTAATAACTATCTTCAATATTTATTATCAACTCAATAATATAAAATTTATAAAAGAAATTTTTTTTACCTAGTACTTTATTTATTGAAAGTAAAGTACCATACAAAAAGAAAAAAATAAAGATAAATAACTCTACAATCCACACTCTAAATACTAATTACTATCTTAAATATTTATATTCACTTAATAATATAAAATTTACAAAATAAAAATAAAGTGAAAAATAATAATTTACCATATACTTAATTTCTTGAAAGTAAAATATCATACAAAAAGATAAAGATAAATTACTCCACGGTCCACACTCCAAATACTAATTACTATCTTAAATATTTATAATCCATTTAATCATATAAAATTTACAAAAGAAAAAAAATTGATAAAAAAAGTTTACCTAATACTTGATTTCTTGAAAGTAAAGTACTATATAAAAAAAAATGATAAATCACTCTATGGTCCACACTCTAAATAATAATTGTTACATAAATATTTATAATCCACTTAATAATATAAAATTTACAAAAAAAAAAGTGAATTTTTTACTCAATACTTGATTTCTTGAAAGTAAAGTAGCATACAAAAAAAAGATAAAGATAAATCACTACACAATCCATATTCTAAATACTAATTACTATCTTAATATTTATAATCCATTTAATAATATACAATTTACAAAAAAAAAAAAAAGTGAAAAAAAAATTACCCAATACTTGATTTCTTAAAAATAAAGTACCATACAAAAATGAAAAAAAAAAAAAAGAAAGATAAATCACTCTACAATCTAAACTCTAAATACTAATAACTATCTTCAATATTATTATCAACTCAATAATATAAAATTTATAAAAGAAATTTTTTTACCTAGTACTTTATTATTGAAAGTAAAGTACCATACAAAAAGAAAAAAATGAAGATAAATCACTCTACAATCCACACTCTAAATACTAATTACTATCTTAAATATTTATATTCACTTAATAATATAAAATTTACAAAATAAAAATAAAGTGAAAAATAATAATTTACCATATACTTAATTTCTTGAAAGTAAAATATCATACAAAAAGATAAAGATAAATCACTACACAATCCATATTCTAAATACTAATTACTATTTAAATATTTATAATCCATTTAATAATATACAATTTAAAAAAAAAAAAAAAGTGAAAAAAAAATTACCCAATACTTGATTTCTTAAAAATAAAGTACCATACAAAAATGAAAAAAAAAAAAAGAAAGATAAATCACTCTACAATCTAAACTCTAAATACTAATAACTATCTTCAATATTTATTATCAACTCAATAATATAAAATTTATAAAAGAAATTTTTTTTACCTAGTACTTTATTTATTGAAAGTAAAGTACCATAAAAAAAGAAAAAAATGAAGATAAATCACTCTACAATCCACACTCTAAATACTAATTACTATCTTAAATATTTATATTCACTTAATAATATAAAATTTACAAAATAAAAATAAAGTGAAAAATAATAATTTACCATATACTTAATTTCTTGAAAGTAAAATATCATACAAAAAGATAAAGATAAATTACTCCACGGTCCACACTCCAAATACTAATTACTATCTTAAATATTTATAATCCATTTAATCATATAAAATTTACAAAAGAAAAAAAATTGATAAAAAAAGTTTACCTAATACTTGATTTCTTGAAAGTAAAGTACTATATAAAAAAAAATGATAAATCACTCTATGGTCCACACTCTAAAAAATAATTACTATCTTAAATATTTATAATCCACTTAATAATAAAAAATTTACAAAAGAATAAAAAGTGAAAAAATATGTACCCAGCACTTCATTTCGTGAAAGTAAAGTACGATACAAAAAGAAAAAGATAAATCACTCCACGGTCCACACTTTAAAAACTAATTACTATCTTAAATATTTATAATTTACTTAATAATATAAAATTTACAAAAGAAAAAAAAATACTTAGTACTTGATTTCTTGAAATTAAAGTACCATACAAAAAGAAAAAAATGATAAAGATAAATCACTTCATGGTCCACACTCTAAATATTATTACTATCTTAAATATTTATAATCCACTTAATAATATAAAATTTACATTAGAAAAAAAAAGTGAAAAAAAATTTACCCAATACTTGATTTCTTAAAAGTAAAGTACCATACAAAACGAAAAAAAAAAAAAAAAAAAAAAGATAAAGATAAATCATTTCATAATTCATGCTCTAAATATTAATAACTGTCTTAAATTTTTATAATTCACTTAATAATATTTATATAAAAAAAACAAGTGGAAAAAACAAGTTTACCTAGTACTTGATTTCTTGAAAGTAAAGTACCATACAAAAAGAAAAGCAAAAAGATAAATTATTCAACAATCCACACTCTAAATACTAATAATTATCTTAAATATTTATAATCCACTTAATAATATAAAATTTACAAAAGAAATAAAATTTCCAGTAATTTATTTTTTGAAAGTAAAGTACCATACAAAAAAAGAAAAAAAAAAGAATAAAGAAAAATCACTCCACAGTCCAAATTCTAAATACTAATTACTACCTTAAATATTTATAATCCACTCAATAATATAAAATTTATAAAAGAAAAAAAAGTGAAAAAAAAGTATCCAATACTTATTTCTTCAAAATAAAGCATCATACAAAAAAATAAAAAATAAATAAAGATAAATCACTCCACAGTCCATACTCTAAAAACTAGGGTTTGTTTGGTAACATTGTTTAAGTGTTTTAGAAATACATGTGAGTGAAAAAGTGTTATGAAAATACGTGTTGTGTTGTTTAAATAACGAAAACTATGGTTTAAATAACACTAACAAATAGGACCATAATTACTATCTTAAATATTTATAATCCACTTAATAATATAAAATTTACAAAAAAAAAATGGAAAAAAAATTTACTCAGTACTTGATTTCTTGAAGTTAAAGTACCATACAAAAAGAAAAAAAAAAGAATAAAGAAAAATCACTCCACAGTCCAAATTCTAAATACTAATTACTACCTTAAATATTTATAATCCACTTAATAATATAAAATTTATAAAAAAAAAAAAAAGTGAAAAAAAAAAGTATCCAATACTTGATTTCTTCAAAATAAAGCATCATACAAAAAAAAAAAAATAAATAAAGATAAATCACTCCACAGTCCATACTCTAAAAACTAGGGTTTGTTTGGTAACATTGTTTAAGTGTTTTAGAAATACATGTGAGTGAAAAAGTGTTATGAAAATACGTGTTGTGTTGTTTAAATAACGAAAACTATGGTTTAAATAACACTAACAATAGGACCATAATTATTATCTTAAATATTTATAATCCACTTAATAATATAAAATTACAAAAAAAAAATGGAAAAAAATTTACTCAGTACTTGATTTCTTGAAGTTAAAGTACCATACAAAAAGAAAAAAAAAAGAATAAAGAAAAATCACTCCACAGTCCAAATTCTAAATACTAATTACTACCTTAAATATTTATAATCCACTTAATAATATAAAATTTATAAAAGAAAAAAAAAAGTGAAAAAAAAAAGTATCCAATACTTGATTTCTTCAAAATAAAGCATCATACAAAAAGAAAAAAAATATATAAAGATAAATCACTCCACAGTCCATACTCTAAAAACTAGGGTTTGTTTGGTAACGTTGTTTAAGTGTTTTAGAAATACATGTGAGTGAAAGAGTGTTATGAAAATACGTGTTGTGTTGTTTAAATAACGAAAACTATGGTTTAAATAACACTAACAAATAGGACCATAATTATTATCTTAAATATTTATAATCCACTTAATAATATAAAATTTAAAAAAAAAAATGGAAATTTTTTTTACTCAGTACTTGATTTCTTGAAGTTAAAGTACCATACAAAAAGAAAAAAGAAAAAAGATAAATCACTTCACTGTCTACACTCTAAATACTAATTACTATCTTAAATGTTTATAATCTACTTAATAATATAAAATTTACAAAAGAAAAAAATGTGAAGAAGAAAAATATACCTAGTATTTTATTTCTTGAAAGTAAAGTACCATATAAAAAGAAAAATAAATAAAGATAAATTATTCCACAGTCAACACTCAAAATACTAATTACTATCTTAAATATTTATAATCCATTTAATAATACAAAATTTAGCTACATAGAGCTTTAACCTTTTTGAGGATAAATGGTAGATATAGAGGTTTAAGTAACTTTTGATGTACACAACTGTGGTGGTGAGTCAGACCTTGTAAGTTTTGAGCTACACATGGGTGGACAGTTCAGACTTAGGTCATAAGTCATAATCGCTAGGCTTCAGCTTTTTGTCTATTTTGAGAAGGTAGTCATTTGTTTTTAGACATTACATTTGTTTGGTCTAATTGTCATCCTTAACCTATATCAATAACTAATAGTAAAAATAAGTTACTATAAATTATTGGTTAATTGTTTAAAAACTTAATGAATAAGGTTTAAAAAGTTAAATGTAAGTTTAGAGCACCATATGACGGGACTTCATGCATTCTCACATGAGGTCTCTACTTTTATATGTGTATATATATATATTGATAACATGGAAATTATTTTTATTCATATTCATGAATACATTGAAATTGCAAGGTTTGACAGAGATTTTAACCGATTGTAATTTAAGATGTGAGGGTTTAGCTCTGGTATGGTTTTACAAAAAGAGTTGTGTTAACAGGTCCGTCAGAATTTACCATTTTATGTTAGAATTTTTGTCAACTACTTAGCTCTATGTCAGTATTTTGTCAACTTTATAGGCTTTAGGATCAACTTTATACATTTTCTCCCATCTAATCATTTTTTTTTATTTGGTGGAACTTACATTATTTTAACCTTAACAAGCACCATCCTAGTTAACATTGGCCTATGTAAAATGATATCGCCATCCTTATGCGGTGAAATGGCCAAACACAAAATTACTAGCGATTACTGACTACCTACTCTATCATCTACTGAAAAAACTCTCTCAATTACTAGTACACCAAACTCAAAATGTGTTTATTTTCAAAGATGTTTTCAGTTGTAAATTCAACTTGTTCATTTCTACTTTGGCATACACGTATAATTTACAGCTTTAAATTCACCTTAGGCCTTTGCCTTCATGTGTTCGGAATCCAAACTAATCTTAATTTGTAAATTAAATTGAAATAGAATGCTTCTTCTTCTTCTTTTCATTTTTTTAATTTTTTTAATTTAAATAAAATTAGAATGCATATATTTTCCCAACAAAGAACACCAGCACATCAAATAAGCTCTTAATAATCTATTCTTTTTTCAATTTTCTAAAGACCCTTTTAATCAAATCCTAAAAACATTCCCTTTTTTTTTATGAACAAAAACATACCTATGTTATTCACAAACGTCAAACACTGAGACATTCCATTTCAAATAGTATATTCGAAATAAATGAACTGAATTGTAAATCCAATTAAATTCATTGCATTAGAGAATTGAATTTCGATCTTGAATTTTAATCCATTTTATCACAGTGAACTTAACTAAATTCCAAATCAATTTCTCCTCAAAAAAACCAAATCAATTCCATCACAAATTGATTCCAATCGCATTGTTAATCTCCTCAACCTTATATCCTGACATAACTTTGCAAACCAATACTCTCTTTTGACAAATATATATTCTTTATGGAACATAAGTTGTTGTTTTAATGCTTCACACAGAAGCCTACACTTAGGCAAAAATAAATATTATGTTTGTCAAGTCGTTGGTCAATCTGCAAGTCTAGTCATCAATTGGCCCCAAGTTTGCTGTAAGGAAATGCCATTGATGCAATTATCCTATTATTATGGAGCTGTATGTAGCCATTAAATAAATACTTGAGCAACAACGTGAACATTGGGGTGGTGGCGCAGTTGGCTAGCGCGTAGGTCTCATAGCTTCTGAGTTATCCTGAGGTCGAGAGTTCGAGCCTCTCTCACCCCAACCCTTTTATTTTCTGTCTTTATTCTTTTTTTTTGTTCCCTGAAATCATTTTATTTTGGCATAGACTGAAAAGTCCTAGGGTCAAACTTCCATGGAAAACGGTATTTAAAAAAGCCCAGAAGATTTGAATAGTAGGAGCAAATCAGCATCCATCAATTTAGTATTATTTTTCTTTCCATTTGAGATGAGATAGCAATTTAATATTAGTCTCACAAGTGGCAGGAACTTTCTTCATTTATCATTGATGTACCCTGCTTTGAAGTCTGGAGTCTGGTCGGTGCTGCTCTGGATGCTCATTTTATTCATGACCTTGCTTCCTACCTTTGGGAGAATCAAAAGCATAGTTTCTGCTTAAAATATGTGCTAATTCTGCCTCTATTATTCTGAGGGACATTTTAAAAAATAATAATAATAAATGCCTCTAAGAAATTAAGACTATGGTGTGTTTCAAAATAATTTAATTAACCACCGCACATCCTTAGTGCGATGGTCACTCCACAGCTATAAATACTTGTGGAGTATAGAGGGCGAGGGCCAGAGTTCAAGTCTCTAGGAGAGAGTTTCACATACATTTACACTTAGATTAAGCTATAGTAGAAATTCTATCTTGTATAAAAAATTAATTAATTAATTAGACCACTGTTATATTTCTTATTGTAGGGGCTTATTTGGTTTATCGGTATATGGAAACTGCACCTTGTTAAAATTTACAAACCCGTGGCCAAAATTAGTTGATCTAGTAGTAAATATAAGAAATATGTGAGGGGGTGAAGAGTGACCCCATAATCTTTCTAAAAGGAGAAAGAAATTCATCAATCTAGGTACAATTGTCAAGAGCTTGTAGTTCAATTAGCACTACTTGAAATTTTTAACTAAGATATCCAATGTTCAAATCTCATCTTCCTCAAAAAAAAAAAAAAAAAAAAAAAGAAGTTATTTGGCCAAATTAATTACTTACAATAATGAAGCAACCATCTTCAAAAAGCTATATATATATATATATATATATATATATATATATATAGAGAGAGAGAGAGAGAGAGAGAGAGAGAGAGAGAGAGAGAGAGAGAGAGAGAGAGAGAGAGAGAGGTTTAAGTTACACCTAGTGTCTTCAGAAGAATTACACATTTTTTGAACTATTGATTACTATTAAATCTAAAGGTAAAAAAACACTCATAGTAATGTCATTATTACTTGCTAGAAATTAGTGATTTAGGCATTAACGCTCTGTTTGTTTTACTGAAAAATTTTCTGTAAAGATAGTTTTTCACATTTTCCAGTATTTGGTAGCACAAAAAAAACTAGTCAATGGAAAATTATCCTTAATCAATAGAAAATTCTAATAAAAACAAGGCTTGTTTTTTATAGGTTGTTTTCCAAAAAAATATTTTGGAAAATAATCTCTCTCTCATAGTACACTCTCTCACTCTTTCTCTCTTCCCTTTTTTTTTTCTTTCCCCACACCCTCACTATCACTAACTCTAGTCTCTCCTCTTTCATAGATCTCCCTCACTCACTCTCCATATTTCTCTTCCCTTTTATAACACAGTTCTCTAAGTAGATTTTTCCCCCTCATTGCTCAGTAATTTTTTCATTCTTCTCTACCAACTTGGAAAAGAGAACATATTTACAGTGGTAATTATTTCATTCCTCTCTACCAAAATCCCAATTATTTACTTTGAATTTCAAACTTGATTTTATTTTTTCTCAAATTTTTTTTTAGTTTGATGGATTCTAAGTAGAAGTTTTTTTTGCACATTAAAGTGCTAAAAAAATAAAAATAAAAATAATAAAAAAGAAGAATGAATAAATAAATGAAGTAAAAGACGAAAATTTTAAACATAGTGCCTATATGGCACTAAATTTCTTTTACATAGGATAATCTTTTTTGTTGACAGATACATTATGCAGATACTATGTAGTGATGATATATTATGTAGATATATTATATGAATACATAATTTTGAGTTATATTAAAGACTTGTGGTTGACCATAGTAAACAATTATTGTACCAGCAAAAAAGTAGACAATTAAAAGTTATTGTTATTTGTACTTATTAAAGATGTATTCTACTGTCAATTTTATGTATATAGACAAATGGTTGATATGTGTGTGTGTGTGTATGTGTGTAGACATTTCTGTCCATAAATATGAGCAAGATGTGTGTGTGTAGAGATCATGAAAATTTGACAACTAATTTTGATTGTATCTATTGTCAAAATTTTAGTATGAAAACCAAATTCATTCTTGGTTTTTTTATTATTATTTGTATTGATTATATTAGTTGGTTTACATAATACACATGTCTTAAATTACACAAGAAATATAAAAATAAAACTAAAAACAAAAATTTGCATACCAAACACTAGAAAACATTCTTAAGCTCATTTTCAAGGTCGTTACCAAACACTGAAAAATGATATAGTTTTCTAAAAAATGCTCTTTGGAAAATAAATTATTTTCCAGAAAACGTTGATGTTGAAACAAAAAGACTGTAACTCTTCTTATTAAAGGGAAAAAAAAACTACAGCATTAACTTTCCACTCTCCTCCATGTCATCATCTTCTTCCTCTCGTAAATAACATATGACGGATTTCATTTGAAAATCATAACGGTGCTTGCAGTTGCAGTGGATATACCTTCTTTCTTTCTTTTTCTGTTTTTTTTGTAAATTGTTGTAGTATTATCGATATTGAAAGTATTTTATTATTTATGCTTATATGTCATTTTTTTGTCCAATTTATCCAAATGAACGTGTTAGGTAAGATGATTTGATAATAAAATCAATAGTAAATCGTGCTAGGGGTCTAAAGGCTGAATAGTGCTTTTTCAGGATATCTTATATAATACATTTTCCCAAAACATATTGGGAGCATGGTCCGAATCATATGGAAAAGCATGCATTGTAAAAGGAAATGGTTAAATTGTAGTTTTGGAAATGAGAGGAAGAAGATGATGTCATGGAGGAAAGTGGAGAGTTAATGCTGTAGTTTTTTTTCCTTTTTTAATTAGAAGAGAAATTATTAATTTCTAAGAAGTAATAATGACATTATTATGAGTGTTTTTTTACCTTTAGATTTAATAGTAATCAATGGTCCAGAAAATGTGTAGTACTTGTAAAGTTACACCAGGTGTAACTTTTTTTTTAGAAGACATTGGGTGTAACTTGAAACCATCTCACACACACACACACACACACATATATATATATATATAATTTGATCAAGTTTATGGGGTTTACATGTGGTGAGAGATAAGATTCAGACGTTAAATTCATAAGATAATTAGTAGTAAAAAAGATTCCATCTCTTTTTTTGGTAAACATATTCCATCTCTTTTTCCATATTTATTCACCTCTTGCTCCATAAATACACAAAATAAATATGACCCATTTCAGCACATGCAAAGGGGGCCATGTCCTTATCAAAGATACAGGATATTTGCTTTAAACAAAGAGATGAAGAAATGTGATCTTTTCCTTTGTGGCCTTTGCTCCTTTTTACATTGCTTTATGTGCTTTCTAGACAGGTCAATTGCAAAGCAAAAATATTCATACTTTCACTTGCAAAGATCGACTTATGAGTGGAAGCGCAATAGAAAAGAATTAAACTCGTTGTTACCACAGAAATGTGACCAAATACCAATACATTGTGGCCAGTGATATTGATCCATAATGTGAGGTGAGTCCATATCTGCATGTTAAGAAGTCGTATGCAAAATGCAAAATTAAAAAAGAAAGAGAAAAAGATTGGTGATTGAGATTGAGATTGTTCCTTTTAAAAATCAGTAGCAATCGTAGAATTGGGAATGCACACGGATTTTGGAACCATGCTGGTCCTCAACCAGTATTTGAATTTTGATCACAAAATAAAATAAAATCCAACACTATAATGGAACACAGACTACCTTGTTCTTTCTTTATTTTCTTTAATAAAGGTTTGTATTTGTAGTTTTTTCCTATCATTTTTCAGTCAATCAGATAAGCCTGACTGTTGATGATATTAACCACTCAACAAATCAGAATAATTGGAAATGCATTGCTTAGCCATTTGGCCCATTTGCCATTTTCTAGATCCTCTAAATTGATTCTTCCTTTTCCTTTACTTTTTATAATTGCTTTTAAATTTGCTGTCAAAGACTCAAAAGTGTGAATTAGACTCACATGATATATCCTAGGAAAGAGTAATAATATGCATAAAGTTAGAATGCTCAAAATATGCTTGCTTTGCTTCAAGTAAGTCACCACATATCAGGGTTAGACAGACAAGCATGGAAGTTGGTTTCACGGCGTACATGTGAGATCTCAGCTCACCAATCTTTGTGAAAGTCCTGCAATATTAAACATAAGAGAAACATATATGCCGAGGAAAAAAATAATGTGTCAGTAATAAGAAATTGAAAAACATATGAACATACAATGATCGTTTAAGTAAAAAAAAAAAAGAAAAGAAAAGTAAAATGAGACTCTCAATTGTACCCAACCATATTTTTCAAGTTCACTTTTCGTGCATATATCATATGATATATGCCTATGTATGAATACATGCGCGTGTGAATGAAAGAAAGAGAGAAAGATGAATTACTTCATAATAAATGTAATTTTTTCTATGCAACATTAGAATATTATTAGATTCATTTTTTAGAGCAATGTAGCATATTTCAACTTTAGTTAGACACTTACAGAATATTATAAAATTTAGGGTATTTTTTTATTATAATTTCAATCTTAACTAATAATTTACTATTGCACGGTGTAATAGCCTTGGATTTAGGTCTACAACCCAAAATGGTAGGCGGTACAATTTCAGCCACAGTTTTTTTAATCCTTGCACAGTTGAACTCCAAATTGGTGCCTTAAAGAATTCTAATAAAACAATAATAAATTTAGAAACAATTTTTTTTTACGTATATCTTCTGAAAAAAAAAAAAAGGTAAATGTTAACCAATGCTCTTAAAGTAATGATTAATAATCCATTTAAAAAAAATTATGGGAAAAAAAATCATTTAATATTTTGATAGTTTTTTGTGAGGTTCCGAGGACCCAAGAACCCGAAGACCCGAGGAAAGGAAGGCCGACATGCATTAAGCAATATGAAGTAAAGGAGTAAGGGAAGTTACCTGAGGATACCCGAAGATGATGTGGCATGGGCATTGTAGACAAACGGGTTACAAATATCCGAAGGTGGCAGGCTTTATAGGGTTGCATTAAATGCCCAGCAACAACCATCCTGAACGCATTAATTGGAGGATACCAACTCAATCCGTTGCATTAATGGGGATATGACCTGAACAGTGTTGAATGCAAAGTTAGAACTCTGCTCCATTGCCGACGGACAGGTGTCAAGGGAAAAGCATAGTAGATTGTGAGGTGTAAGGCCACGATGAAAGGAACAAATGATATAAATACGAGTCATGACACTACGGAAGAGGGACTTTTGTTGTTGATCCCTCTCTACCAAATGTATTGTATCAGGACTTTTAGTGAATAAAGAAACAGTAAGTTTATGCGTTTGTGGTCCTTACATTTTTTTTTTCTTCATAAAAATAGTATTAAAACTTTTCTAAAATAGATTATTAACTATTACTCTAAAGACACCCGTTAACATGATCAATAATTTATATTAAACCACGCGTCTATGAGATAAAAAATAGTGAGAACATTCTACAATGAAAGTAAACAAATATTAGGAAAAAAATGTTTTATACCATTAAATAGAAAATACACAATTTAGTTTCAGTGTACTCAAACCGACATATGAGATCCAAAATTACAAGATGAGGTATTAAAGTCGTAGGACAAAAAAAGACAAAAGTTGTAGGTGAAAGTTTGCATAAAAGCCATGGGGCCTCCATTCAGATACTCATTACCGACAGTTTAGTGGCACTGGCGATCGAGTTGCTTTCATTTGGGTTATGGGAACCTTCAACCACGCAATCTTTGGCCCACAACTAATTAGAACATCACATTCTCAGAGCTTAGAATTAAACAGCACTCACGGTTGTGGATGTTATTGTAAAAAATCCATCAGAATCAGAACTAATCTATGATGTGATTATGTGAATTTCAATTTGTTTTTCGGGTCGGTCAGAACTAACCTATGAATGATGAGAATTTCCTTATGGTTTTTCGGGTCGGTCATGAATCATCATGATGTGAATGAATTGTTGAACTCCATGTTGATCCTCACAACTCACAAGTCTTCCAAAGGGTGCAACGTGGAACCTGAATGAATTAACGTGTCTTGGGCCCAACGAAAAATTGAGAGCTTTTACTATTATTTTTTCGTCTGATGATGAGAGAAATCGAACGGATCGGTGCCCCCAAGTCAACTAATTCAACTATAAAAAAATTTTAAAAAAATAATTGCCAAGTTTCCGAAAAAGTCCACTTTTTTTTTTTTTTTTTTATATATTAATTTATGACGTAAATTAGTAGGTCTATATTTTTACTATTCACAATTTAAAGTCTGTTTGAATACAACTTATTTTTATTAAAAATTATAAACAATAAAAAAATTATTGTTGACAAACATTTTACTATTTATAAACCTAAATGCACTTCATAGACAATAAACAGTGCAAGAGGCGTTGGATTAAAAAATATAAAAAACAAAAAACGCAAACGCAGGAGATTTCATCCGTATCCAAACCAACACTTATTATATTACAAGTTATAGTAAAAATTGTAAACTTTTTGTGATTTTAGCATTGTTATTCATCTATTCTTCCCTATTACATTTTTGCCAATAGGTTATGAAACCGATGGCAATTGCTTAGGTGGAAATCCAATACATGCTAATACTTCAGTGAGTCATACTCTTTGAGTCAAATTGGTCTATACTAATCAAACCAATTTGGCACTTAGTATTACATTATGTCTATAGGTTTGGAAAACTAGCGAATAAACCAAGTTATTAAAGTCAAACGGTATCATTTTAAATTGTAAAACGACCCGTGAGTTGCAAATATGAATGCTGGTTTCCGTCATTCTTTTTTCAAAATACATTCCTTATTTGTTTGACTCTCTCTAATTTGGTTTGAATTTCATTTGCTTATGGGCCTAATTGATTTGACAATTGAGACACGGTTAAATTAATCACCCACCCTTTTTTATTATATATAAAAAAGGTATATCCATCTTCCTTTATCAATTGCTAAATAACCCTTCACCCTAAGCTCCAATCGATTGGATGAAGGCAGATTTTGATCCCAAAATCCATCAAAAGTGTTTATAAGCGATAAGCATGCCGACTCCCACTTAAATCCTTAAGTCTTAACAAATAAGTCTATTTAATTAATTCCTTTTTAATTGATGTTCCCCAAAGTATGAAAATTTTTGAAGCTTTTAATAATTCGAGGAAGAGGACAAGCAAAACTTAAATTGGAATCAAGGCCTATATCACATTCTACAAAGCAAAAAATAATGAATGGCCCTTTTTGTTTTTGGGGAACCAATATGACTATAATTATTGACCTCTTAAGCCATCGTCTTAAATGAATTTTAGTAGTCCCTCCTACTATACAGTAAACCCAAATTAATGAATTAATTTTAGACTAAAATATCCATTTCCACTAAGCAAAATCTAGATAGCTTAATTAATAAGTATTAAGCAGTATTATTACATTATTGCTTAGAGAGAGCCAATGAGTGAGCAGCAACAGCTGGGCCAGCAAACCCGCGTAGATTGGAGACTCTACAGTCTACACTCTACACTGCCTAGTTGCACCATGTGACCCATCTCATCTCCAAAACACAGTTCTACTTCTGCATTTAAGTCCTTTCCTGCCCACTCACTCCTCTGCTTTTTCCTCCTTTAAAAATGTGCTACTTATAAATCCTTCTTTTGCTCCTTCTCTCTGTCCCTCTCTCTCTCTCTCTCTCTCATATTAACACTCTGGATCCAATCCAAAGCCTGTTTCATCTGTGAAGAGCCTCTCAATAGAAGCAACGCCTACTTAGGTTTCAAAAATGGCTCCACTAGTGTACTTCAATCTCAGAAAGGTACAATTACTTTATCTTGTTCTATTACTCTTTACTTCTGTTCTCCTTTGTGCCTGCTCAGATTCTCAGCTTCCCAACAAACAGTTTTTTGGTAGAAGAAAATTGTTAGAACTAGAAACAGATGAGCCACCCAAAAAGAAAACCAATAGCCTATCCACCAAGGACCAGATCAAGCTTAGCAAGCCTAGTTTATCCTCAAAAAACCAAACCAAACTCATCAAGTCTAGTCTGTCCAGCAAAAACCAAACCAAGCTCACCAAAGCCACTAATTCTACCAAACCAGCATCCAATATTTTATCCAAGTTAGGATTCAAGAAGCTCAATTCCACCTCAAAGATCAAGAAGCTCAATTCCACATCCAAAGCCACAAACTTTACCAAACCCAATTCATTTTCCATGAAGAAAACCTCAGATCTAGGCAAATTAAGCACACCCAAGAACAAAACAACCAAAATCACCACCAAGAAAGACACACAAAGTTCACAACTTCATGTTGAACCTGAAAAACCAATCAAAAACCAGCAACCAAATAAAAAGCCCAACCAGCAAAAGACCAAAAAACCAACACAACCCAGCTGGTTAGACGAAGAGGATGATTTAGTTTCAGAGTTCAGAGACTTAACAGGTTTGCCCACAAAGTTCCAACGAACTCTGATTCCAGACCTTGAGAAATTCTCAATCACCTCAAAAGCATATATTTTCAAAGCCAACAAAGAAATCACAAAAGGGTTCAAACCCATAGTTGGAAACAAATATGCAGCCACCATTGCCACCGTAATTTCTTGTGCTTTCATGTTAATCCCATTGCTTCTAGTCTCTCTCATTTTCACTAAAATCAAAGCCTATTTCTCACTCCAAAAGCTCTTGATTTTCATCCAAATATACCTCTCCATCTACTTCTCAATTCTTTGCCTCTCCTCGCTAGTCACGGGGCTCGAGCCACTCAGGTTTTTCTACGCTACTTCGATGTCCACCTACGTTTGTTTACAGGTCCTACAGACACTTGGATACGTGTTATACTTGTTGCTGCTTTTGATGTACCTGATTCTTGTCTTCTCAACTGAATGTGGGCTGAGCTCAAAGTTTCTGGGCCTGGCCCAAACCTTCGTGGGCTTCGCCGTTGGGCTGCATTATTACATGGCGGTGTTTCACAGAATGGTGATGCACCAACCGCCCAAGACCAATTGGATAGTTCACGGGATGTATGCCACGTGTTTCCTTGTCATTTGTCTGTTTGCTAACGCTGAGAGAAGAAAGAAAGCCTACTTGGAAGAAGGCGGTGAAGAGGGCAAGAAAAGCTAGTTATAAATTTTTGGGTAAAACTTGTGTTCAGTGCTATTTTGCGTGATTTAGATATGTGTCCAATTTTAGACACATCTTCAGATTCAGATGCAAAAAAGAACTCGACACAAGCTAATTCCAATCTTTTTTTCTCATTTAGTATTTTATTTATTTTTTATTCTGTTTAGTTTTTACTAGACAGGTTTTTCCACAACCTTAAATTTCAAGTGGTACAAAATAATACCATTGGTCAAGCTCAAGCAAGAAGCAACCATGGTGTTATTAATTATTACTTTATGTACAAGAAAGTGGACAATTTTTAGCTACTTGATTTAATTTTTTTTTTTAGTATATGATTGTATGTTATTATTATTATTATTATGATTATCACAATAAAAATGAAGCCCACAATTTATTTATTTTCTTTGTGAATGTGCAAGTGCATGTTAATATGGCACAATTCTCTAGGGGTTCCTTAAAAAGGTGAAGCATTAAAGAAAGAATATTGGGATTTTACATTCAGTGAATGGCACTTCTAGGTCTAGACAGTTCTTTCTTCGCGGAAAATGAGGAATGCTCCTTTTACAAAGATAGGTCACTGGCTAGGACTAGATTACTTCAAAAGACAGCTCGCCAGTCCCACTTGCCGCTAAGATATTCTGGCTCCTCTGTAATTGGGCCGTGTTTTATGCCCCAAGTCTATATTACTTAGGAATTCTCTGCTAGCACAACGTGGTTCACCGATTAATTTAATTAGTTAAATTTATCGGTACATAATAGAATATAGAATTATAGATTTTAATTAACTTAATCAATAAAACATTTTATTATCGAATAATAAATATAAGATTTCAATTATCTCAATTAATAATATCTCTTATATTTAGACAAGAAATTTGAATTTTTTTCTTATATAAAAAATTAATTGGTGTCGTAATCTGATGATAAAGAGTAATAATTTGAAACAAATCTCATATATTAAAAGTTAAAACTGTTCTTTAAAAATAAATATGAGGTTCAAATTTTGATTACATAAAAATCAATTAGTGTCTTAATCTAGTAATAAAAAACAATCATCATAAAATGACATGAACTTCAATTTTATCTATCAAAAATAGGAAAAATGGTATAATTTGTGTACATTTTTTAATTTATTTTAATAATTTGATTAAGGCTACAATTTATTATATGTTGCATTAAACTATTAATTAAATTTAATCATATAATTATTATATTGATCAATGTAATATAAAATTTTAAATTAATTTAATTATATGAATGTATTGACTAATGTAATACAAATCATGTTATTTTCCTTCTTAAGATTTAATTTTATCCTTCATTGATCAATGCAGTCCTATAGTTGATTTTAATTAAAGATAAGGTAGAGCAAGTGTAACTTTTTCTCGAGTTTTGTCTTTGATTCATATGCCGACGGGTTTTGATGTTTTGTGTCGGTGGGTCATGGAATTACAACCTTGTATGTACAAATCGACAATACTAATTACAAATGCTTACATGAATTCAACGACTTTTTTATCTTGAAAACGAAGGTGTCTGCTACTCAGATTTTGGATTTTACTAGAACCACTGGTAGTTTTCTATTCGACTGAAACGTTTATTATATGATTGGGCCACCTAAATTATTTTCTAAATTATTGTTGTTGAGACCACGATCTAAAGTGTCAATTAGATAAATGTGATATAAATTTTTTTAATCTGAATATAAGATATGCTATTAAAACAGTAAGAACTTTCTTATCAACCAGCCAAAAACACAATGCTCCGTTTTTTAATATCATATTATATCATATACTATATAATAAAAGTTGGACTTAAAAGCCGAGGTTGTGTCAAGTGACTAGTCTTAATAATTAGTAAATTAATTTTAAATTGTTTGTTCGAATATATTTCTACAAATTAAGGGATAAAATTTAACAATTGTTTAATTTAGGTAAAATTTATCATTTAAATTATATTCAAAATAAAATTCTATAATAAAAAACTCTAAATTTAAATCCCAAACAACAACCAATGTTTTCTTTCTCAAAAAAAAAAACTATGTTTTGACTTCTACACTAACTAAAATTCTATTATCAATATTTAAAGAACTAATTAGTACATTAATTTATTGATAAAAAAAATAGTAAATTAATTTATACATTTAAATTTCAACAAATTTAAAATTTGTTCAAACTAAAAGTCTATTATTAAAAAAAAAAAAAGAATTTAAATGCCAAACAACAACCCACGTTTTCTTTCTAAAAAAACACAACTTTTTGACTTTTACTCCAACTAAAAGTCTATTATTAACATCTTAAAAACAACTAATTAGTAAATTAATTTTTGAGAAATGATATGTCCACAACTTTTTTACAATAAATCTTAAGTGGCAGATTGTTACGGGTTGTTATTATTAGGGCAAAAAAGTAATTTTAGTGTTAGGGTTAAATTTGAACCAATAACAACTAACCACATATGATTTGTTGTGAAAATATTGTGACGTTGCATCTCTCTTATTTTATTTTTTATTTTTTATGCTATATTTCCTCAAATTAAGGGATAACATATAACAATTGTTTAATCTATATAGAGAGAGAGATGCTACTTCCACAATATTTTTATAATATTTTCATAACAAATCACAGGTGGTTAGTTGTTATTGGTTCAAATTTGAATCTAACACTAAGATAACTTTTTTGCCCCAACAATAACAACCAGTAACAACCTACCACTTAAGATTTGTTGTAAAAATATTGTGGACATATCATTTCTCATATATATAACCGAAGCCTCTGAAGTTCTTATAATTTTCCACGTTAGCACAACATTTAAATAAAATTATTATTTTTAGTTCAAACTTAACTAATAGTAAAACTCTATTATCTCTTTAATAAGTTTAACTTAAACTCAAACTCATCATTAGCATTTTTTTAAATAAAATTATTTTTGTTTAATCAAACTTAACAAAGAGCAAAACTTTATCTCTCCAACAAGTCCAACTTAAATTCAAACTCAAACGTTGATAAATTATATAAATACAAAAAATATGATAGGACTAAAAAAAACAAAGACTAACGTTGAAAAAAAAAGACTCATGTTGATAATCATGGGTTTGGTTCTTGTGTTGAAACTTCTACTAATTACTTTATTATATTGTACATGACAGATAAAGTATCTCTATTTTTTTTTTTTTTTTGGAAAAAAATCAAAGATGCAACTTATGTCTTTCAGCCTAAGGAACGATTAATTTTTATTTGGTATGTTAGACTCACATTGATAATCGTGAGTTTGGTTTTTGGGTTGAAATTTCAACTAATTATTTTTTTATATTGTACTTAGCAGATAAAACATCTCTATTTTTTTGGAGAAAAATCAAAGATGCAACCTATGTCTTCAGCCTAGGGAACGATTCATTTTATTTGTTATGTTATATATAAATTTGTTGAATTTGGTTTGGTTCTAAAGTAGAATTTGAGGATTCTATAAATTTTGAAGTTTTAAGTCTTGAAGTTTTTGGTATTTGTATTTCAGTAGGTGGATTTTAATTCTTCACCTTAAATGCTTTTTATTTAGGTTCATTTGATTTTTTGTTTTCTTATTAAAAGCTATATTTTTGGTTAATTAATCATTTTTTTGGATTAATTTTAATTAATTATTATTTTTCCAAAATGTCTATTTACTCATTATTGGATTTTTTTTAGAGTCAATAGTTTTTCCGTTAGCAACTAGTTTAAATAAAACTAAAAGCCTATCATCATAATTTTCTAAGCTTAAATCCTACACAACTCACATTTTTGTTTTTGTTTTTATTAAATTAATATTTTATTTGGATATTAAGGTACATGACTCTTGACTAAGGGATAAGATTTAACAATAATTTAATTTAGATAAAATTAATCGTCTAAGTCTTAGAAATTTAAATTCTACTCCTACTGATAGTCTATTATCAAAATTTTCATATATATATATAAAGCCATGGCTTTTCGATATGATGTCTCTTAACCAATAGAATTATCCCTATAATTAAATCCCATGCAATACACCTCACGTTATTGTATTTTTTTTTGTTTCACTTTTTTTTTTCCCAATATGCAACTAACGCTTATGTTTCAATCTAATAAATTCATCTTACTTATTGTTATTTGCTTCTGAATTTGCATGCACAATATTATGCCAAAGGAAGTTTACTATATAAATTAAAAAAAAAAAAAACAAACAAAACAATGGACACTCATTTAAATTCTTGGTTCTCTTATGTAATTTTTAAAATTTTTTATATTCTCAAATTTTGAACTCTTTTGTGTATGTTTTGATTTTGGGTTTGATTATTATATTTAATTTGTGAGTGTGTTGATTTTTTTTTTTAATTAGACTATCACTAGGAAATTAAAATTTTGTATTGAGAAACTATTTTGTTTATTATTGTTTGTGCTAGCAGAGCATGTATTAAACATAATCCAAATAGGAATGATCAAACTCATTACATATCTCATATTAAGAAATTAACATAAAGCACAAAGAGATTTTTCAAATAAAGTCTAAACTCTAAACAATTAGAACTTAAAGCAATTTTTTCAATTAAAATTATTTACTTATTTATAATTTATTATTACTATTTATTTAATTATTTTGTTTTAATTATTTAAAAAAAATTAGCCTACATATAAATCTTCATCAAGCCATGCATCTCATAAGAATAATACTAGTGTGAGAAAAAGTAAGAAAATTTGAGATTTAAAAAGCTACACATAAAAGCTAAAATCCAAAAACTAAACTTATAAACTCTAACCAAATATATACATACACACAGTGAAAATGTAAAATGGAGGCAATGTAAACAATTACCTCCACCTTTTACAACCCAAAAAAGAAAGCTTAATTAGCAGACTAAATTAAGGACATGGGGGAAAAATGCCAAGACACAAGACAAAAATAACATGAAAGTAATTGTTTTTTAGCCTTCTTCAGTGTCAGCAATGCTGGCCTTCAGTCCAGAGAGATGTCAGAAGCTTCAATTATAGACCAAGCTCGAGTGAGTTGCCCTTTGTGGTTCTTAGCTATGGATGCCAAATATATATATGATTGGAGACAAGATTCATGCACAACATTCATATAAACATCATTTCCCTAGCCAGTGTCTAAAAATAGGCATTCTTCTTATCAAACTGAATTTGTGAAAATCGGTTTTTTTTTTTATTGCTGAAAGACAGAAAGAGAAAATCCTTCATATGAATATGTGTGTATGTACATATATTGCATCTTTTAGGCATGACTTAGAATGAATTCATTGTTTTTTTGTGATTTATACTAACTTGTGTACATATAAACTTTGGCCTAATTTAGTTGTGTGATAGCTCTGTTTAGTTTGATTGATTAGAAAACAATTTTCGTCATTGCTTGTAGCGACTAGTGAGCATCAATATGTGCTTTTGAAACATACTAAATGCTCTTAACTCCTAATTTGGGAAATGAAATGAAAAAATCTTGTATTGGTTTGGTCTCATGAGACTGACTTAGGAGTAAGGCTGTAAATGAACTAAGCCGTTCATAAACAATTCAGACGCAGCTCTATAAAAAACTTATTTATATTTATTTATTTATAAATAAGCCAAGTTTGAGCTTTAATTTTAGGCTTGTTTAATAAACAAGCCAAGCTCAAGCAAAAATATTTGTTCATGAGCAAGCTAGTGAGCTATAAGGCTTGATACAAAACAGTTCAAGCAGAGACTCATTTAAGTTTATATATGTTTGCTAAATAAATTCATTACATATATCTTAATAATGATTTGGCCAATAAATTCATGACCCATTACCTGGATTTTTTCCTTCCCTCTAAACTAACTAGGCACCAAGACTTGAGACTTTAGTTACATTAAAAAAAATTTAAGTGAGCCATGTATGTTTTTTTTTCCATCAACCATCTAACGTAAAGTTATAAAACATGTTAGTCTTTTCCCATTCATAATAGTACAAGCAAGTATTTTTCTAATTCTTCACCATCTAATGTATATGTAAAAATTTATTTTAAACAATTGTTGAAACTGTAAATAAGAAAAGATGAAAGAATGGATTTAATTATGTAAAATTTAAATTTGAATAGTGGTTAATCATTTTTTTTTTTTTTTTTTGAGAAACACACACACACACACATAGGGGAAGGGAGATGAGATAAGAGAATACACTCACACACCAACACCAAAACTACATGTAGCAGTTAGTGTCACGGAGTAAGTGATAAACTCCTTCTCAATATCACACCTTATCGATGTGGGACGACTCAACAACACTGAGTATCTTTTTTTTGAAAAACACACACACACACATATAGGGAAGGGGGATGAGTATACTATTTTTTAAAATTGATTTTGGAGATTTAAGCATTTAATAATGCAATTTTCTTAAATCTTAAGCCCAAAAGCTTGACCTGAGAAGCTTGAGCTTTAACTTTTACTGGCAAACTAAGCTTGAACGTTCACTACTAAACAAAACTCGGCTTGTTTACCATCCTAGATATTGTATCAAAAAAATTGATGTAGAAAGTTTAATACGATGTTCCCTACAAAATGCTAATTTCAAAAATAAATTTTAAAAACTAGATTTTTGAGCACTACCCTACAAGCTTGTGGTTTTTTTTTTTTTTTTAAAACAAAAATAAAAGACAAGAAAGAGCAAAGTCAGTACCCTTTTAGAAAAACATTCTCCAACATCATGACGAGTAAAGTAGATTCCCAATTTTGTCACAGTTCGTCTCTTTTCCAAGTCGAAGAATGGTAGTTTTAGTTAAATCATTTATTGTTAACATTTTCAAAAGTAGGTTACAGCTTTTATTTCTTACTGCATTTATGAGTTTTATTCTACTGGAATTAAATGCATAGCATATGCCACCGTCAAATTAATATGCACAAAAGCTAGACAGTCCAGAGACTCCAGATCAAATTAGATATTTGAAAAGAGTCAAGTCTTCTGTACTATTTTTTCTGTTCTATTTTATATTCTATTAATAAAAATTTGTTATATGTTTACTTAATTAATTAAATATTGTCATTATTTTAACTATTATTTAACTAGATAAATATGTGACAAATTTTTATTGGTGAAATATAGAGTAGAGTAGAAAAAGTAAGAAGATTTGGACTCATTTGAAAAATTGAACAAAGAGCACCTTTTACCCGTTGAAACTTAAACTAATTTTCGGGTTTTTGAGTGAGTAATTAGCTTTTCAATTTTGTCATTGCCACATATAATTTGCTTCCACAAAAATAAATTGTACTAAATAACAACTCTTGGTAGGACTTTAAGCGAGTCAAGCATAGCTCAGTATTAAAAGTTCATATTTGTTCATTTAATTTTATGAACACAAATCAAGCTTGAACTTATCACCAACAATATTATATATTCACGCATGGTTCATTTTCTTGTCAAACAAGTTTGAGCTTGTTCACAAGCTTTAAAATATATATATATATTTTAGTGTTAAGAGGAGTGCCTTAAAATCCAATTTGTATGAAAGTTTTCTAATTAATAAAAGGGTTTTATTTTTTGATATTATTTATGTATGAGCTTTTTGGAAATTAGATGTAATTCATGAGATACATTGTATTGTATGTGATTTAAGTTTGAAAATGAGATTCACATACAAAAATTTAATTATGGGTTCCTTATATACTGACTTATTGTTTCTCAAAAAAAAAAAAAAAAAATTCGCTTATTGGGCTTGTAGGCAGAAAATTGGTTGCTCTCAGGTGCTCTGGGGAGAGTATCAATAGGCCCAAGTTATATTGACTTATAGTCATCTAGAGATACCCATAGACCTAAAAATAAGGCCCAAAGACGTACGCTATGCTAATCTAGCCTGCATTTTCTAGCTTATTCTAGTTCTGGGCCTGCTATTTGGAATTGGTTTAACTTTGATAATTAAAAATTTGCTATGCACGAATAGATAATATATTGCAATGGTTATTCACGTTAAATAGCTATTCTTTGATTGCATTTCATTATAAAGAATGACTATTTTCCTCTGAACGGTAATATCACTAAGAATCAAGATGATTTACTATGAATCCTTAATTTGGTTTAAGTATATTCAAATTAAAAACTATTGATCCATTTTTGATAAATATAAGATTTCTTCCTTTTGTCCAACCACTGGACATTTTTCACGTAGTGGCGGAGCCTGGAAATTTTTTCAGGAGAGACCAAGCTAGATATAAAAAAAAATATTTAGAAGCTATCCAAAACCCAAACAATTGCACAATGTATAAAACTTGTGTTCTAGACTAATTCAAAAGGATTGAGGGGTTGAAGGCCTAAATTCTAAAATTTGAGGGGCCAATAACTACATTTTTCTATAATTTGTACTATTTTTATAGTTTGAAAACTATATATAATGGAAAATTGAAAAAGCTAGGGGGCTTGGCCCCCCCTTGCTTCACCTATGGACTCATCTAACATGTTCCTTAGTCGACCTTCTGCCAACAATGTGCAAAAGTCATCCAACCCTGTGGACAACCACATAATGACAAAGGTGTCAAATATGGAAACTCCCGCATGAAATATTAGCCCACTAACTCATGTTATCCAATCAACTGCATGAATCTCAAGAATTTCTCTACCATTATTCCCACACCTTCCATCATGCATTAGTTATGAAAAGCAAGTTTATGTAGAAGTTTGAAGCTTTAATAATTCGAGGAAGAGGGCAAGCAAAACTTAAATTGGAATCAGGGCCTGTATCACATTCTTCAAAACAAAAAATGATAAATGACGCTTTTTTGTTTTTTGGAACCAAATTTGACTATAACTATTGACATAAATGAGTGATTAATATAATATAATAATAGAAAACTCATATACTTAAAATTATTTTTAAAATCCACAAGCTTTATTTATTTATTTTTTCTTAAAACTCAACTATAATTGATTAGAAGTACATAATATGAAGCTGTAGATAAACATCATTCATCCATACAATTAAACCACTTGCATATATATATATATATATATATATATATTATATATATATATACAAATAAAAGGTACATAGTGTGGACAGTTAAAACACCGTAAATGAATTGTCAAATATACATTCATACAATATTCATATTTATTAGTGGTGATGGTGGCTATGCACTGGAACAACATGGTGACCGGCATGGTGATGGTGGTGACCGGTACCAGCATGGTGATGGTGATGGTGGTGACCAGCGTGGTGGTGGTGACCAGTACCGGCATGGTGGTGACTGGCATGGTGGTGCTGATGATGGTGTCCTCCATCCTGGACTCCACCTCCATCATCACCACCTTCTCCTCCTCCTTCTCCTCCTCTTCCGCCACCTCCTCCACCGCCATATCTGTCTCTCCTCTTCGTAGGTCCTTCAGAGCAAGCAAGTATGACCATCGATAAAATAGAGAGGGAGATGATAATCATGCCCAACAAATATAAGCCACTCGAGAAAGCAGCCTCATCTACATGCATGGCACCCACCAGAACACCAAAATCTCTCGCCATTCTTGGGGTTTCCTTCTCTCTTGCTAGCCCTCTAAGTCTGACAATGTATCTTGTGAGAATTGCCATAAACAAAGCCCCCACTTCTTAATTAAATTGATTAGTGCAGCGCTAGGGCTATTTTAGTCAATGAGTCTAAACCCAACCTTTTCTTTTGCTGTCCAATTCCCACCTACTCATTTTCCTAATTACCTGGTAGCCGCCTAATTATTCAGCACGCATCCTATCTCGATTCTCCTTCAATTACCTTAATAAGTGGACAAACATCAACGTGCATTAAGTTCACCATTTTGGAATCAAGTCAACTATCAACTATTCGCACCAGGGATTCTAATCTTCACGGGCAAGTTGAGTTCAAGACTATTGTTGATTAGATTTTGCAAGCATATTTGAGAGGTTTTGAGGAATTTAGCGTCGAAACTAGCTAGTTCGGAGGAAATTTGGTTAGCTGGTTTGCAAATAAGCTAGTGGAACTTCACATGCACTTCACACATATTACTTTACAGTTCACATATATTACTTCAAATATTTGCAGATCTGCAAATTTTTGGAGCACATACAGAATTTCAAGTGCAGTCCAAACTCTAAACAATTAGAATTTAGAGCAATTTTTTCAATTAAAATTTTTTACTTATTTTGTAATTTATTATTACTATTTATTTAATAATTTTGTTTTAATTTTTTTTAAAAAAAATTTTAGTTTACATATGAATCTTCATCTAATTGTGCATGGCACAGGAATAATATTAGTATGAGAAAAAGTAAGAAATTTTGAGGTTTAAAAGATACACATAAAAGCTAAAAACTAAAAACTAAACTTATAAACTCTAGCCTAACAGACACATATAAACAGTGAAATGGAGGCGATGTAAACAATTACCTCCACCTTTTACAACCCAAAAAAGAGAGCTTAATTAGCAGACTAAATTAAGGACATGGGAAAAAAATGCCAATATACAAGACAAGAATAACATGAAAGTAATTGTTTTTTAGCCTTCTTCAGTGTCAGCAATGCTGGCCTTCAGTCCAGAGAGATGTCAGAAGCTTCAATTGTAGACCAAGCTCGAGTGAGTTGTCCTTTGTGGTTCTTAGCTATGGATGCCAAACATATATGATTGGAGACAAGATTCATGCCTCTCTCTGTCTCTCATTCTCTCTGATTCATTTTTCTCCACTGTTCTCACTTGAGTGACTGAGTCACTTCTCATCTGCAGCACTGCTCAACAGCTCAAGCAAGGCAGACCGCTGTAAGCTTCCTCCGCCTGGACCGCTGCCCTCTGGCATGCTCTCTGCTCTTCAGCCGTTCAGAACTTCAGGTATAAAGTCTTTGAGACTTTGACTTGGCCTTCTTTTTTTTGGGTGAATCCGTGAAAATGACTTGGTGAATCTCTTCAGTGGTTCTTGTTAAGAAAAGGTGATTGGGCCCTGGTTTTGTTTTTCAGTTTTGGGCCTTCAAGTTTTTTTTTTTTTAAATTTTTAATAAAGCCTGCCGGTTTTTTTTTTTTTTTTTGGTTATAGAAAGAAATTGTTTTGTGTTTTTTTTGGGTGGGTCAAGCCTTGTGTTATGGATTTTTTTTTCTTTTGGGTTATAAATAGGATTTCTTATGTGCTTAATTTTTTTTTAAAATTTTAATCCTGTGTTTATATATATATATATTAGTTAGTGATAATATTTTGAATAAGTCTTTATTTATGCAGGTTGAGATTGCTAAAAATTTGTTATTGTTCGGTGAAACTACAACAATACTTTTTATATAAATCATGTTCTATTTCTCATTTGCTCTACATTTGAAAGTTATTTTTCATTTTACTTTTTATAAATATATTGTTTGATTAGAAATGTCTACTAGAAAATATGCATCTGGGTATAAAAAACTTAAAAAAAGAAAAAAAGAAGAAAAATTAATTGAGTCTCAAAAAGGATCAATGGATAAATTTGTTATTAGTAATAAACAAAATATAACACAAAATTTAAATGAAAATATCACAAATGAGCAAGAAATTCACCAAAAAGAGTTAGAAGATAATGAAATGATACAATTGCAAGATAATGATGATGTTCAATTTTGCATATTATTGATTGAAAATGAGATGTTAGAAGAACTTGAATACAAGAATTTAATTAATCAATTTGCATCTCAAAAGGTAAGAAAAATAGTTTTTAAATGAAATATATTATTGTGGAAGGTAAAAGCGCTTGAATAAACGTTTGGGCTTTAGGCCTGATTGGTTGGTACCAATCTATTTTGATCAGGATTTCTAGGCCCACAAGTCAGTCCGCATTATAGAGGTCTGAGGAGTTGTCCGAGGAGGAGTATCTCCTCGAACAGGACCAGCAATGACCCTAGGACTTGCTAAATGGGTTAGAGGCAGAATTCTAGAAGAACTGATGGGTAAAAGTGTGATCCAAGCACCCTTTAGAAGCAGGAACATGTGAGAAATATCTGAGGAAAAAGCTGCTACCACCACATTAAAGGCCCTGCATCTACCTCCCTAACCGCATTAATGGAGAAATGACCTTTGAACAGTAGAATTCAGCCTTCCTGCCATTATTTGAAGACTTCAAGAAGGTGGTGAAGGAGATAGGAATCTAAAAGGAAGATTTGTGTGACAAGTAGACGAAACAGGGAAGAAGAAGAAGTATATAAGAAGACGAGAGAGGAAAGAAAGAGGGACCGTCTTCTGAGCTAAAAAAAGAAACGAACTAAGAATTGTAATCTTTGGCATAGAAAGATAAGTATTATACAAATTGTCATCGGCTTACGTCCGAGGATGTTTCTTTGTCATATTTGTTTATCACTTGCATAGATTGCAGCACTCTAGCTTGTTAATCAACTTCCAACATCCCAAACCTAGGTTTCAAACTCATACTCTACAAATTTCATTGTATAAGGCTCATTGGGCCTGAGCCCATCACTTGTTTTTGGGTTCGGGTACAATTGTGCACTTACAATTGGCACCGTCTGTGGGAAATCTAGCGTTGAAGAATTGGAACATCATGGCAGGCCTAGGTTCGCATCATGCAGAATCTCAGGGATCCCAGCCCGAAGATCTTTTTGAGCGTCTTGAGCGTCGGAGGGATCGAGAGGGAAGTGTGCATACCGTATGTCCTAGCGCGAGTCATACGCGTGGTGGAAGCAGTGCCACCCCTGAGGATGTTGCCAAGGCCATGCAGAAGGAGATTGACCACCTCAAGAAAAATCTGCGCCGTGTCAGACGAAGGCGGACTTCCCCCCCATCCAGTCCTTCCTCAGGGGGGTCCCGGGGAAGCAGTTACAGTTCAAGGTCCGGGACTCCCCCTAGCGAAACCTTCTCTTACAAAGGGGATGACCTATCAGGTCGTAAGCATAGGAAGCTTCCCTCCAGGGGCTTGGGGAACGATGCTATGAGCCGAGCGTTATACCAACTCTCTAAATCGCCCTTCTCACGCAGGATTGAGAAGGGAAGGCTCCCTAGACGGTTTACCTAGCCCACCTTCACCATTTATAATGGCAAGACAGACCCGGTGGAACATGTAAGCCACTTTAATCAGAGGATGGCGGTACATTCTCAGAACGAAACCTTGATGTGCAAAGTCTTTCCTTCTAGCTTGGGGCCTGTTGCTATGGGATGGTTTAATGGACTAAAGTTGGGATCTGTCGATTCGTTCATGGAACTTACTAAGGCATTCATGTTTCGATTCATTACATGCAACAGAGTTCCTCGACCGTTGGACTCGCTATTATCTATGGTCATAAGGGAGGGTGAGACATTGAAAGCATACTCCAACAGGTATTGAGAGATGTTCAATGAGATCGATGAAGATTTTGACGAAGTGGCAATTAATACTTTTAAAGTGGGCCTTCCCACTGATCATGATTTAAGGAAATCCCTAACCAAAGAGCCCGTATGGAGTGTACGTCGCCTCATGGACCACATCAACGAGTACAAAAGAGTTGAGGAAGATCAACAACAGGGTAAGGGTAAGGCAAAGGTTATCCCGCAGGAGAGAAGAGATTTTAGGTCAGACAGGTACCATAACAATAATCTGAGGAGAGATTACTCTGGGCAATCTGGCTCAGCCACTCCTCAAGCAGTTAACACTGTATTCCGAGAACCAGTGCACTAACTGCTGGAGAAAGTCCGTAAGAAACCCTACTTCAAGTGGCCCAGTAAGATGGCCAGGGACCCCGCGAAGTGGAATCAAAACCTCTTCTGTCAATATCATTAGGATGTGGGTCATACCACCGAGGATTATCGGACCCTCTGGAACCATTTGGAGCAGCTTGTTAGCGAGAGAAAATTGAAGCAGCACCTGTATCGACCAAACGGGCAAGACAGTCAGTCAGGTTCAAATAATCAGAAGAACAACTCATCTCGGCCGCCCTTGGGAACGATTAATGTCATTTTCGTTGCACTTGACAGGACCGGTTTCTGTCCTACCAGGGTGATGGCAGTGTCACACTCCCAGGTTGAGGAGTCAAGCTTGAAGCCGAAGAGGATCAAAGGGAGTGTGCCTATTTTAGGATTCTCTGATGAAGATAAGGTTGGGACTGTTCAACCCCATGATGACACCCTGGTGGTCACGTTGAGGATAGGGAATTATGATGTCAAAAGGGTGATGATCTATCAAGGCAGTGGTGCGGATATTATGTACCCTGACTTATTCAAGGGGCTTAAGTTAAAACTAGAGGATCTCACTCCCTATGACTCGCCATTAATAAGTTTTGAAGGGAAGGCTGTTATACCAAAGGGACAGATTCGATTGCTTGTACAGTCTGGCTCGAAAACGGTCGATGTGGATTTCATTGTGGTTGACACATATTCTCCATACACGGCCATCCTTGCTAGGCCTTGGTTGCATGCTTTGGGCGCCGTCTTCCCGACTTTGCATGTTAAAGTAAAATTCCCTTCAGGGGGATTCATCGAAGAAATTCTTGGCAGCCAATCAGTGGCAAGGTAATGCATATCGGCTGCAGTACTGCATCAAGCCAAATTAGAGTCCTCGGCCTCGGCTGTGGAAGACTTATAGCAATTAACAACTCTGGATGCGCCCAATGCGGTGACAGCAGAGGATGCCATGTGTGAAGATATGGAGAGATTCCTTATAACCGATGATCCCGAAAGGTTCTTCCAAGTTGGGACACGGTTACCACACCAAGAGAAGATGGAATTGGTGAAGTTTTTGAAAGACAATATCGATGTCTTTGCTAGGGATCCCTATGAGACTCCGGGAGTTGACCCAAGCTTCATTTGCCATCATTTGAATGTCAACCCTGTCGTTGTTCCTAGGAGGCAACCACCTCAGCGTTCTTCGAAAGAGCACTCCGAGGCTGTCAAAGAAGAGGTGCTTAACCTCAAAAGGCCTGGTGCTATTAAAGAAGTTTTCTACCCGGAATGGTTGGCGCACACAGTTTTTGTGAAAAAGAAGAGTGGAAAGTTTAGAGTATGTGTAAACTTCACAGACCTGAACAAAGCCTACCCAAAGGACTCGTTCCCGATGTCATGCATCGATCAGCTTATGGATGCTACGGTCGGGCATCCTCGGATGAGTTTTTTAGATACTTTCCAGGGTTATCATCAAATACCATTGGCGTTGGGTGATCAGGAGAAGACTGCTTTCATTACTCCAACAGGGAATTATCACTATAAAGTAATGTCGTTTGGGTTGAAAAATGCCGGGGCTACTTACCAAAAGATGATGACCAGAATGTTTGAATTGCAACTTGGAAAGACCATTAAAGTATATATGGATGATATGGTAGTGAAGATCCAGCACCTCTGTATCTTTCTTCAACCAATTGTTATGCAATTTGACTTAGAAAATGACTTTTTTCCTGAGTCTCGTTAATATGCTGTGGTTTTGAAATTAGTATTTGAATTGTAGGCAAGGGTAGGTGAGAATCCTATTTAAAAATTTGAGACAGAGACAAAATTGTTCGGTAGTCATGTTAGAGATACCTCTATGAATTTAGTCAGTTTTAGCTTAATTCTTTAAAATAACGATGTATATTATTTCAAAAACAATAATAATGATGCTTATATTTGGATTTTGAAGCTGCTTTCATTAATGATAGGCTTTATAGAATTGGTATTGGAGAAAAATGGTAAAGCTGTGTTTCTATCTATTCAAATGACTGAGTCTACTCTCACTTGCTCACAATGTGCATTTTCCTGTAACTTTTGTAGCCACTCTTGGCCTAGCAACTACGTTCACAATTTTGAGGCCCCTCTTAAATTTTGTACTATGACCTCTCTGCTACTTGTAATTTATGAAGGGAAGAGCTGCAATTGGATGAGTAATCTACTCACTCTTAAAGGATTTATTAGCCTTCCAAAAAAAACCAAAAATAAAAGTCACACATTAGCATTCCTGGAAAAATACAACTTATCAGGACATCCTGGTGTTGTAGTAGTAGAGGGGAACAGTGTATAGGGTATAAAAAATAAAACAAAGTTACAAAACCATTATTCATTGATCCGCCCCATTTAGCTGATTGGTCCGTGCTAGTGTTATTTTCCTTCAATGAATAGCTTTATTTACCGCACCTGCTAAAGACGAGGGCATCAAAGACCTGCAATCAGAAATTAGAATAGTAAAGGAAGCCATTATAAAAGCCTTTATTAGCTACAACATCATTAACCACCTTGAAATCAATTGTGATTTCTAAAGTATAGATATGAAGGGTAATAGCAAGTGGAATCGTGTTCTTCTACTAGTGGCGGTGTCAAGAAATTTTTTTTCCAGGGCAGTCATTATAAAACTTAAATTATACAAAATTTAATAAAAATAGAATATATATTAACAAAGCGCGCACACACACACACACAAATACATAAAGTCTTATAATTTCCTTCTATGAGTTTTCTTATTTTGAAATTATTAATAATCTCATTACCAATGCTGCAATCTACATATCTTTCAAAATTTTAGTTCAATAAAATTTTCTTGGGATTTTCCTTTTTGTTTGTATGGGCCTAATATATTGTTAAGGAGACCAAAATTTAAGAATAAAGTTTGGCTACAAATCTACAACTCTCACTAAACAAATTAACATGACTGCATATTTTGAAAATCTAATCGTTGAATTGCATATTCTTTATGTTTTTAAAACATATGTCAAATTTCATACTAATTAGATGTGATTTACTATTTGATCCATAAATTATTTTTTACATATAATTTTAAACTACAAAAACTTGAAATTTAAACATTTGATTAATGACATAGCTATTGATCTTTGATCTCATTGAAATTTTGCAAGCATGGAGGATATAAAAATAAAAAAAGTAATCCAACGGTGGATTTGTCAAAATTCACATTCAATAAAATATATATATATATATATATATATTAAGTAAAGTTTAAGCCTTGGTCTATAGCCAACTTTGTTGCCAAATGTTTTCTACAATTTAATTATGTTGGGCCTAAAAAAATTTAAGGTAGTCACAAATTTTTTAAAAGATAAAAAAAATCATAAAATTTAAAAAATTTATATATAATGATTTTTTTTTCTAGGTCAGGGTGGTCCTATGACCATCCTAGCATCAATGTGGAGCTGCCCCTATCTGCTACGCCTAAAGGTTCAATTGGACACATGACACAACACCAATATTTTTATAGAAACCACAAATCCATTACCCCCTTTTTTATAGATGTCATGGTATTTCAAATCTATGGCACCTCCGCTCATGATGATTGTTTTTTATTATCAAACCAAGATACCAATTAGTTTGTTGTGTACGCTAAAGATCCAATTCCAAACCTTTGATTCAACTATAAAAGACTTTATTAGTTCAACTAATTGAAACTCAAAAATCTATTGCCTTTTCATTAAGAATTAAACCATTATATTTTTTTATAGCCTTTATTATGCTTTTATATTCGGTATTTATAATTTTTATATGTATATATAGGAAGTCATGATACAAATTCATTCATGTCCACTAAAATCCAATTATTTAGCTGCTATTGATGGCATAATCCATTTTGCAATAATATAATTAGATAGCCACTGCAAGATTCAAAAGAAAATAGATTACCCACCTTCTTGGCATCACATATCTAAACCATTCCTAATTCTTGTCTACCAAATATATTTCTTGATTCATCAACTGCTGCATTGAAATTGCATAAAAGGGCTTCGACAATGGTAACCTTCGAACAAGAAATTCTTGTGAAACATGTTCATTGTGGGGCAAGATTTAGGATTGGAATGTAGGCATGCCAATGCTAGTGTTACAACTACAACCACGCTCTTAGCAATATTTTGGTTTATCTGAGGTGAAAGGCGTGGGTCTAAGACATCTTTCAGCATCATATCTCGAGCATATGATGATGCTAATGATGAAATAAGCTCTCCCAAATGTCTTCCCATAATTGTTTCTAGCACCACTACACCAAAGCTATAGACATCGCATTTTTTGTTCACAACCATGGTGTAGACCAATTCTAAAACATAACACAAAAAAGTGTGAGCACAACTAAACTCCTTGAAAATTGTAAGTAACCTCCTAGGATTATCCTACTATAGTATGACAATTAGACATCCACTAAGGAGCGTCTCACCAATTTGATATTTCTAATAAAAATTTGAGCATATGATCATTGATTAATCTATTGTTTTTTAAATAGAATTTGAGTTTATGCATATAGAAACAAAATATTCACCTGGTTCTATATATCCATAGGTGCCAACGAGTGTGGTTAAATTGGAGGAATTAGGACTTTGGATTCTAGCTATGCCAAAATCTACAACAAAAGCCTGCAATTCCAAGTTCAATAAAATGTTGTTGGTAGTCATATCACGATGGACAATTGTTGGGATGCAATCATGATACAAGTAAGAAAAAGCATGTGCTACTTCTTTAATGATGTTCACCCGCTTCTTCCAATCTAATTCCTTAGCTTCAACATCACTGCTTAGGACAATAAATGAGCTTCCTCTTTCCATGTATTAATAAACTAGAAACATGCATCATTTGTGTAGACAAAACCTGTAAAGGTTCACAATGTTACGATGACGAATTTGAGACAAGACTTTGGCTTCATTCTTGGATCCTTAGCTTCTAAACAATGAAGTTTTTTTAGGGCAACTACTTTTTCACTAGGTAAATTTGCTTTGTAAACACTGCCATAACCCCCAATTCCAATGCAATATTTGATGTCAAAATCCTCAATTGCATTAATGATGTCTTCATACGCATTATTTCCATCATAATTTCATATTGAGAATAAATCTCCATTCCTTGGTGGTTTAGACTCATGTTGAGTATTCCTAGTTACCTTACGGCGTCGGCAATAGAGGAACACAACTACAAGTAACAAGAGTAATAAGAGGCTAAGTGTAATGGAGACAAGAAGAATGGTTGTGACTTTCTTATACTAATAAATATAATGCATCCACAAGTTTAGAGATGTATTTTTTAAATTTAAGGGTCCGTTTGGTAATAGTGGGTTCTAGCTAGCTCAACTGGTAAATCTCTAATGGTTGAATAAGAGATCTAGGGTTTAATCTCTGCCTACACCAAAAACTGATTGGTGTCTTGATTTGATGATAAAGAGCTATCATTAAGAACAAATTCCATAGATTGAAACTCTCTCTAAAAAAAAAAGGGTCAGTTTGGTAATGTTTTTTTTCTAGTAACGTTATTTAAATGTTATGAAAATATATATGGGTAAAAAAAAGTTGTGAAAATATGTGTTATATTTTTTAAACAACGAAAACTATTGTTCAAACAACGTTATCAAACAAATCTAAGTTTTTGGGCCATAAAGACACTGAAATTCAAACGGTTGTTTAAGCCTCTTAAGACAAAAGAAAAAGACAGGCGTGTGGGAAACTGGGACCAAGAGCAGAAAAATAAAGGTTAATAATAGTATACTGTTGCCGCAATGATAATTGGAGAATTTTTAGCCACTTGATTTAATTTTATATATATATATATATATATATATATATATATATAATATATATATATATATATAATTGTATGTTATTATTATTATTATGATTATCACAATAAAAATGAAGCCCACAATTTATTTATTTTCTTTGTGAATGTGCAAGTGCATGTTAATATAAAACAATTCTCTAGGGTTCCTTAAAAAGGTCAAGCATTAAAGAAAGAATATTGGGATTTTACATACAGTGAATGGCACTTCTTGTTCTAGACAGTTCTTTCTTTGCAGAAAATGAGGAATGGTCCTTAGAAGGAGAAAATTGGCAATTTCCCCTTTGACCAAAACATTTCACCAAAATGCCCTATATCTGAAACTATTTAGGAAAACGTCCCTATTTTGAAACTTGATTTTCTAACAATCGAGTTTCAATTTAAAACTCGATTTTTGGACAATCGAGTTATAGCGAATTAAAATTTTTTTTTAAAAAAATTTTTTTTTGGAACTCGAGTTCATTGAAAAAATTCAAGTGGAACTCGAGTTCCATGAACTCGAGTACTTTACATGAAACTCAAGCTCCAAAAAAATTTCTAAGTTCACGTTCGCTATAACTCAATGTTCCAAAAATTGAGTTTTACATTTGAAACTCGATTTGTAGAAAATCAAGTTTCAAAACAAGGGCACTTCTCTAATTACTTTTAGATATTGGGCATTTTGCTGGAAAGTTTGTAAGAAATGGATAAAAGCCCATTTTAGCCCTCCTTAGAAAGATAGGACACTTCTTTCTAAGGAGCTCGACTGTCCCACTAGCCACTAAGATATTCTGGCTCCTCTGTAATTGGACCGTGTTTTATGCCCCAAGTGTAAATTATTTAGGAATTCTCTTTCCTAGCACAACGTGGATCACCAATTAATTTAATTAGTAAAATTTATTATTACATAAGAGAATATGGAATTATGGATTTTAATTAACTCAATCAATAAAGTGTTTTTTGCTCTAAAAAAAAATCAATAAAGTGTTTTATCATCAAATAAATTTAATTTTTACAAAACCTAACTTTTAGATTTTCTTTTCTCTTGATTTTTTAGTTTTTTAAGTTTTGAGATGAGAGAGACATGAAGGGCAGCAAAAATACAAATTTACCCATATTTTTAACAAAGGTGGGTAATGGGAGACAAACGAAACTTACCTCAGGTAGGTAAAGTACCATTTTTTAAACCATAAGCAAACAAAGTGTAATTTCCCATATATATATATATATATATATATATATATAAATCCCACACAATACACCTCACGTTGTTGTACTTTTTTCACTTTTTTTTTTCTCAATATGCAACTTACGCTTGTGTTTTAATCTAATAAATTCATCTTACTTATTGCTCTTTGCTTTTGAATTTGGGTGTAAAATATTATGCCAGAAGAAGTTTACTATAAAGAAGCAAACCAATGGACACTCGTTAAAGTTCTTGGTTTTCTTATCTAATTTTTTAATTTTTTTTATTATCACTAATTAGTAAATTAATTTTATATTATTTGTTAGGATATATTTCATCAAATTAAGGGATAATATTTTGATATGGGATGTGGAAGCATCAAGAAGCAAAACACGTCTACTTCTAGAAAACAAGAAACAAAACACGTTTGCTTCTAAAAATAACCTCGAATCCACAAGGATTCCATGAGTCCACAAGAGTTTTTGAATCCACAAGGAGAAAGGGTCTAGAATCCACCCGAAAATAGAAAGACAAAAGTCTGAATTTTATTGATTGAATAATTATTAAAAAAAGTGTACAGACTTAGGGGCCTATTTAGGGGTTCCTGAAATAGTTTACCCCTGGTCTATAGCCACGTTTTCTTCAAAACGCAGCTCTAGGTCCCGTATCTATGCACGTGAAAAAACGCAGCTATAGGGTAAGCTGAAGCCGCGTTTTTAAAAACACGGCTTCAAGTCCCGCAGGGGGCTATTGTCGCACATGATAGGCCTTGTTTCAAAACGCGGCTATGAAAAACGTACTATAGGCTAGGTTTGCTTGTGGGCTTTTAAGTTCGGTATCCTTATTACCACTAAACTCTCTACGGACCAAGCCCAAGGCCCAAAATCATATTGTGACATTTCTGCCCCCACAATAGCCCCTCAAAAATTCATTTTTCCGAGGAGAAAAATGAAATTTTGATTCAACACCACAGCCTTCACATGTTTCCCAAACTGTTACACGTGAGAAAATCATCTCACTCCCTTTGAAACTGCTCTTGACACTTTGAAATCCATAACGCCCCCATTAATTGCTCCAAGTAACGCCCTGTCGCACACGTCTAACGATGAGATGCATATCCAACGGTCCGGGTTTTTCCTCAAAATTTGAGCGGGACAACTCCCATAAACTGCCGCCCCCCACATATCAAAACGCCTAGGGAATCGCGACTCAACTCATTACTCGTAAAATCAATCAAATCCTAAGCCTCTCTTTTTCTCCTCTCTCAAGAAGCTCGCGAAGGATCGTCTACTCATTTCTTGTAAGTGTTCATTCTCTTAAATTCTTTTTCTTCTCGACTACAGTCCTCGGCCATTAATTGTACCCTTTCCTCTTCTAAATTTCCATTTTTACTCCAACCAAATGGGTAGGTTCAAATGTCTAGTAGATACTGACGCTGGTATGGAGGGTTTCAGAGCCAAATACCACATCCCCCCGGAAGTGGGTTTGAGATATTGCCCTCCAAAAGCCATAGCTGATAATAGGAAAGAAGGGGAAGTTGTCATTCCAATAATCGCATTTTTAGAGGGCGGAATGACACTTCCCATGAAAAATGTAACTAGTGAATACCTACGTAACTATAGGTTATGCCCAGACTAGTGTACACCTAACATATTTAGAATCTTAGGTTGTGTTGACGCTCTTACTGAGCAAATGGGTTTGAACCTCACATGGTACGACGTTGCCCATTTGTATGAATGCCACAATCTTAAAGGCGTAGGGTATTATCTCAAGTCTAGGTCTAACATTGTTAGGCTTATATCTTGTTTACCCAAATCTAACAAAGGCACGAAGGACGACTATCTAATTGCCTCTGGAAGGTGGTACAACGGTCCTCACTGTCCAGTAAAAGAGGGAAAACTAGGTGTGATTCCATAGGATTTAGGTTCCTTAGCCTGGGATTTAGGTTCCTTGTTGTTGATCTAACCATATTTAGTTCCTCGGACATTTTTCAGATAAACAGCACGTATCTCCCTGCTTAATTCTAATCAGCGTCGTGGACCTCAATAAAGTTCTAAGATCCGAGGTGTTCGTGAGTGAAAACCTGCAGGTGAGGGCAACCCATCTTATTTTGGGATACAAACCGCTATCGTCTGCCTTCTAAGACATCGGCAACGCAATCACAGCGGGGGACTGGAGTCGTAGAAGGATAGACGTCTCGAAGCCGGACTTCCTTGCTCCATTCGATTTACCAGACGACCCTTCTGTCATCCTCTACGTACGCCCAATAAGAGTAGTCCTTTCTTCGGCACAACTTGAGACAACAACTGTCCGAGAAGAATCCACATCCTCGCACCTATCTCTTGAAGAAGAAATAGACCACTTCCACCTTGAGGAAGCAGAGAAACCTTCGGAGGACCACGTTGTCAACATCTCAGACGAAGAAAACAAATCTGCCGAGGGCTCTAGTATCAAAGGTCTCATAATCACACGTGTAGATAACAGCTCCGAGGGAGAAGAAGAAGAAATGTCTCAAGAACCGGGGACCAGCTTGAAGGAACTCCTTACCAAGAGGGGCAAGCAGGTAACTAAGAAGGGCGCTACAGGATCTCAACCACACACCAAGCTACCACCCCCTCCTCCTCCTCCTCCCGGTCCTATTATTCCCGCTCCTGACCTCAAAAAGAAAAGGAAAAATGAGGGCGAGGACGTAGAAAAGGCACAGTAGAAGAAGCAAAAACAACAACAACAACAACAACAACAAAAAGTAGCAAAGGGTGCAACGCTCGCCTCCTCCGTGGAGAGTGAGGAAAGCCACGGTTTGGCTGAGGTGCACCACACGCAGTCCCATTGGTCTCCTGCACTGGAATTGGATGGGGTTCCCATCCCCCGCCACTCCAGCATAAGGGAGTTCTAAAGAGGACATGCCCACTATCTCACTGATGGTCTGGAACAACCCATCCTTTTGCCGAAGGACATGGATGCCCTAGAGAAGATTAGCCAACCACAACTCTTCCTCTCCCTAAAAATGGATTTAGCCTTGGTATGTGCAACTACCAACAACGTCAGTTGCCACTTCTATTATTTTATTATCATAATTAACTCCCTTTATATCCTTTTTAATCATATTCATCTTTTGTATTGTTATTGCCATAATACACTTGTTCACCACTGTTGTACAGGCCATCCAAGAAGTTTTTGTAATTGAGAAATGGGTAGAAGACGCCCGGAATAAAGCTAAGGCTGAATTCGATGTCAGAGTTGAGACTAAGAAAGCCTTGGGCCATGCTGAGAAAGAGAAAAACGATTTGGCCACCCAATTGGCAGATGAGAAGAATGAGAGAAAGAGTGCTGAGGCCGGACTTAAAATTGTTGAGGCTCAAGTGGAGGGGCAATGCAAACTGCTGCGTAAAAAAGAACAAGATATGTCCACTGCTCAGCAGGAAATTTTGGAGCTGAAAAAGGAACTTGCTCGGACCATCAAAGAGACCATGGAGGCCGCAACAAAGGCTTCTTATAACGAAGGGGTTGAGGCAACAGAGGTCTGATTAGCTGAAGAGCTAGCAGAAGTATGTAGAGATTACTGCCAACAAGTTTGGGCAAAAACCCTAAATGTGGCAGGAGTCCCTGCTACTTCTGAATGGAGAAAAGTTGAGAACACATGGTTTCCCCCAGATATCCGCGTGATTGAAGACCTTCCACCCTCTTCAACTGCCTCCGAGACAGTGCCTCTGATACAGCCATCTCAAATCCAAGAATCTATTCCAACGCCTAAAGCATCAACTGGTCCTGATAAAGAGGAGGAACAAGGTGATAAGGCTAAGAAACGTCTGAGCGAGCAAGTTGATCAAGATGCCCCTCCACCAGGGGCGAAGGACAAAGGAAAACAAGTTTAAACCTCGTCCGAGACTGGGCCCAAGCAAAAGGGAAAGGAGGACAAAACAATGGAGACTGAAGCAAAGTCCAAAAAAACCCTCTCTTGAAAATCAAGGCATAGGCCACCTATGATTCTTTCTCTAAGTAGCTTCTTCTCATTATAATTTTATTTCCATCATTTTATTTTGTGGTTTTATTTCCAATGCGATCACTCATAGTGTTAATGACAAATTCAAGATTTTGATCTTTAAGTCCTTTCAGATTTCATTTACTATAGTACTTATTCTTTTATCTTAATATAAATTACATACATAGCATGAATGACTTAATATTCAAATGTACAGGGTAAATCTCTATAATATCTTAACTAATATCAGTAATCTGACATAAGAATAATTTGATTTCATTGGCCTAAGCCATCAATGGATAACCTATATGTTGAAACTGTAATATACGAAGTGCAATGGCAAACAGTTAAATATATGAGAGTATACCTTAACCTAAAACGAGAGAAGCACAGTTTAAGGCTAGGTTTTATGTTAAACTCAAGCTCAAATGTAAATCATTAATCTCACCATGGTATGTGGTCCAAAAGCTAAGACAACCAAAACTCTGTTTGGTTCTTAGAAAACGGAAATGTTAATTTCCCCGAAGTAGATGATCCGAGGACCAAACATAACTAAGGTTCTGTTTAACACTTAACAAAAATATCAATTTCTACAAGGTATGTGGTTCGAGGAGCCATACATGACCAAGTTTCTATTTGATACTTAGAAATGTACCAAAGTGTTAATTTTCCCAAAGTAGCTGATCCGAGGATCAGACGTAACTAAGGTTCTGTTTAACACTTAATAAAAATATCAATTTCTACAAGGTATGTGATCCAAGGAGCCATCCATGACCAAATTTTTGTTTGATACTTAGAAAAATGTACCAAAGTGTTAATTTTTTTAAAGTAGATGATCCGAGGACCAGACTTAACTAAGATTCTTTTTAACACTTAATAAAAATATCAATTTCTACGAGGTATGTGGTCCGAGGAGCCATCCTTGACCAAGTTTCTATTTGATACTTAGAAAAATGTACCGAAGTGTTAATTTTTTCAAAGTAGATGATCCGAGAACCAGACGTAACTAAGGTTCTATTTAACACTTAATAAAAATATCAATTTCTACAAGATATGTGGTCCGAGGAGCCATCTATGACCAAGTTTCTATTTGATACTTAGAAAAATGTACCGAAGTGTTAATTTTCCTAAAGTAGATGATCCGAGGACCAGACGTAACTAAGGTTCTGTTTAACACTTAATAAAAATATCAATTTCTATAAGGTATATGGTCCGAGAAGTCATCCATAACCAAGTTTTTGTTTGATACTTAGAAAAATGAATAAATAATCAACGCAGTACAGTATTGACATAAGTAAAATGGCAGTAGCGCCTTTCATTAATAATAATACTTTCGTAGGTTATTTACATTCCAGGGACATGGTACAACTTTTTCATCTAAATCTGCAAGATAGTATGCTCCTATGCCAGTTACCGAAGTAATACGATAAGGTCCTTCCCAAGTAGGTCCCAGTTTTCCCCATGCTGGATTTTTGGCAGCACCCAAGACCTTCCTTAACACCAAGTCTCTAGGGGCAAGTGGCCTTAACTTCACATGGGAATCATACCCCCGCTTGAGTTTATGCTGATAGTAAGCCAGCTGAACCATGGCACTTTCTCGTCATTCCTCAACTAGGTCCAGGCTTTTTTCCAGTAAACTGTTGTTACTACTTGGGATGAAAAAGCTCGTTCTCAATGTCGGAAGCCCAGTTAAAACGGCAACTGTGTGGGATTGGAAATTTTGAGGAAGTTTACGCGTAGCATGTACCACGGCCAGAATCGCTTTTTCCAATGGTAAATAACACACCTCGGCTTCATGTAGAGATTTACTCATATAGTAAACTGGTCTTTGTATGCCACTATCATCCCGTATTAGAACCAAACTAACAACATGAATGGCCACAGATATATATATGCAAACAGGATTTCATCTACCTCTGGCCGAGACATGATGGGTGGTCGAGAAAGATATTCTTTAAGCTGCTGAAAAGCTAGTGCATACTCCTCGGTCCATTCAAACCCCTTCCACTTATTAAGTAACTGGAAAAAAGGCCTGCATCTATCTGCGAACCGAGAGATAAACCTGTTGAGGGCAGCAGTCATCTCTGTCAGCTTCTGAACCTCCTTTGAATTCTGAGGTGGTTGTAAGCTGTTGATTTCCCTGACTTGCACAGGATTGACTTCAATTCCTCTATAAGTCACCATGTAGCCTAGGAGGCATTAAAGCGCAATTTGTACCTCCTTAGCGTCTGAAAGGTGTCATCCAGATCTTTCACATGCATGGGCACCATCTTGCTTTTCACCACCATGTCATCCACATACACTTCAATTTTCTTCCCCAGTTGCGATTCGAACATCCTGGTCACCATCTTTTGATAGGTAGCCCCTGCGTTTTTCAAACCAAAAGGCATTACCTTATAATGATAATTTTTTATAGGAGTAATGAAGGTTGTCTTCTCCTGATCATCCAAAGCCAAAGGTATCTGGTAATAACCTTGGAAAGCATCTAAAAAACTCATCCAAGAATGCCCAACCATAGCATCCACCAATTGATCTATACGAGGCATTGGAAATGAATCTTTAGGACAAGCCTTGTTCAAATCTATGAAGTCCACACACACTCTCCACTTCCCATTCTTCTTCTTCACAACCACTGTATAAGCCAACTATTGTGGGTAAAACGCCTCTCCAATCGCACCGGCCTTTTTGAGCTTGAGCACCTCTTCTTTGACAGCCTCGGAATGCTCTTTAGAGGAACGCTGAGGTGGTTGCCTTCGAGGAACGGCTGCTGGATTGACGTTCAAGTGATGACAGATGAAACTGGGATCAACCCCGGGGGCTTCGTAAGCGTCCCATGCAAATACATCTATGTTGTTCCTCAAAAACGTAATCAATTCCATCTTCTCCTAAAGTGGCAGCTGAACTCCCACCTGAAAGAACTTCTCAGGGTCATCATCTATAAGAACTTTCTCTAACTCCTCACACGTAGCTTCCTCTACTGTCGCCGCATTGGGTGTTGCCAGAGACATTAATTGCTATGAGCCCCCAGTAGCCGAGGCCGAGGACTCTAGCCCAAGCTAATGCATAATTGCTGCTGATATACACTGTCTAGCCACAGATTGGCTCCCAACAATTTCCTCGATCGACTCCCCTGACGGGAATTTCACCTTGACATGTAGAGTTGAGGAGACGGCACCTAGAGCATGTAGCCAAAGCCTTGCCAATATGGCCGTACAGGGAGAATAAGTGTCTACTACGATGAAATCTACATCTACAGCCTCTGGACCTGATTGCACAGGTCATCGAATCTGCCCTTTTGGTATGACAGCTTTTCCCTCAAAGCTTATCTATGGCGAGTCGTAAGTCGTAAGATCCTCAAGCCTTAAGTTGAGCCCCTTGAACAAGTCAGGGTACATAATATCTGCACCACTGCCCTGGTCAACCATTACCCTTCTCACGTCATAGCCCCCTATCCTCAACGTAACAACCAAAACATCGTCATATGGTTGGATAGTCCCAATCTTGTCCTCTTCCGAGAAACCCAAAATAGGTGGAGTATTCCCCTTGACCCTCTTCGGCTCGAAGTTAGACTCCTCGGTAAGAGTTTGCGACATAGATATCACCCTGGTGGGATGAGAACTGGGTCTGCCGAGAGCAGAAAAAAAACATTGATTGTCCCTATAGGGGGTCTTGATGTATTGGTCCCTTGGTTCACCGAACCCGTACGGCCTCCCTGCCCATTGGGATGATATAAAAATTGCTTTAACTTTTCTTCCTTGACCAACTGCTCCAAATAACTCCATAGAGTCCTACAATCTTCAGTGGTATGACCTCAGTCTTGATGATAATGGCAATGGAGATTCTGATTACGCTTCATAGGATCCCCAGCCATCTTGTTGGACCATTTGAAATACGGTTCATCTTTGATTTTCTGCAATAGCTGACGCATTGGTTCTTGGAATACAGTGTTAACCACCTGTGGAACAAAAGGACCAGATGGCCTAGCAAAATCTCTTTGGGGCCTGTTATCCCTTTTCTTCGGAGGGATAACCTTCACCTTTCCCTTACCTTGCTGTTGATCTTCCTTAACTCGCTTGTACTCATCAATTGTGATCCATGAACCGACATACACTCCTTACAGGTTTTTTGGTCAGAGATTTACGTAAGTCATGCTCAGTGGGGAGGCCAACTTTGAAAGTCCGTATTGCTACATCATCAAAGTCATCATTAATCTCGTTGAACATCTCCCAGTACCTGTCAGAGTACGTTCTTAGGGTTTCCCTCTCTCTCATGGACATGGACAACAATGAATCCAGAGACTAAGGAACTCTACTGCAGGTGACAAATCGGGACCCAAATGCCCTAGTGAGTTCCAGGAAGGAATCAATAGAACTTGTCTTCAATTCATCAAACCATCTCATCGCAACAGGTCCCAAACTAGAAGGGAAGACTTTGCACATTAAAGTTTCATTTTTAGAGTGAACCGTTATCCTCTGATTGAAATGACTCACATGTTCCACAGGGTCCGTTCGACCATTATAAATGGTGAACGTTGGTTGGGTAAACTGTCGTGGAAGCTTCCCCTTCTCCACCCTACATGTGAAAGGTGATTTGGAGATTTGGTGCAGCTCCCTACTCATGGCATCACTTCCCCAGCCCCTGGAAGAAGTCTTCTTGTCCTCACGACCATGAAGATAATCCTCCTCATAAGAGAAAGACTCACTAGGAGGGGTTCTTAACCTGGGTCTATAGCTGCTACCTTGGGAGTCTCCAGAAGAAGGGTCAAAAAAATAGGGAGTTCACCTTTGTCTCTCGTAACGCAGCTTCTTCTTCAGATGGTCAATCTCCTTTTGCATGGCCTTAGCATTTTCCTCATGAGGAACTCTGCTTCCACCTCGTGAACAGCTCCTACTGGTGTGCTCCGTATGCACGCTACCTTCCCGATCCCTTTCCTGCTCAAGATGCAAGAAGTGATCCTCACGCTGGGACACCATGGATTCTGCATGGTGTGGACCTGAGCCTACCATAATGTTAAACGTCCTGAAACACAAGATTTTCCACAGACGACGCCAATTGTAAGGTCACAATTCACGCCTGGACCCAAATGTGTGAAGGGGAAAGGCCCAAAAGGCCTAAGACAATAAAATTTGTAGAGTATGTGGGCCTCAAACCTAGGTTTTTGGACGTTTGAAGAACAAAGATAATGGGCTAGATTCATAAATCACGTGCAAAGAATTATTTATGTATAGAATCTCCCCTCGGATGTAAGTCGAGGATGATATATATTATATTTCCCTTGGTTCTCACGAATGAATTACAGTTGATAATGGTGTATACAGTGTTTGTAGTCCATTGTGAATCATGTGCGCAGGATGTATAAAAGTTGTTTTTTTTATTAGGGTTTTGGTGTAGTTGGTTTTGAGTGTGAAAGAAAACTGTAGCCGCACCTTTGTATTTTTTCCCTGATAATAGTGAAATCTCTACAACTCCGTGGACGTAGGCAAATTGTCGAATCACGTAAATACTGTTTTGTGCGTGTGATTATTTTTCTTTAGCGTGTGTTTTTCTCTCTATTTTGTTTCTCATAGGTTTAAGAATTCGTGGAAATTCCCTTCATGTCTTTCCTCTTCATTGGTCCTTTAGAGCAAGCAAGTATGACCATTGATAAAATAAAGAGGGACATGATAATCATGCCCAACAAAAATAAGCCACCCGAGAGAACAGCCTCATCTACATGCATGGCACCGACCAGAACACCAAAATCTCTCGCCATTCTTGGGGTTTCCTTCTCTTGCTAGCCCTCCAAGGAGTAATTCTTAAGTACTCCCGGAGCACGGAGAATGGTGCTCCCTCCTCTCACATTCATGGTGGGGTCCACCATGAATGTAAAGAGCACCATTTCATTATACTTTAGGACTACCTAAGAATTTTCCCCTTCCAAGTCTGACAATGTACATTGTGAGAATTGCCATAAACAAAGCCCCATTTCTTAATTAAATTGATTAGGCAGCGCTAGGGCTATTTTAGTCAATGAGTCTAAACCCAACCTTTTCTTTTGCTTTGTCCAATTCCCACCGACTCATTTTCCTAATTACCTGGTAGCCGCCTTATTATTCAGTACGCATCCTATCTCGATTCTCCTTCAATTACCTTAAGAAGTGGAGAAACATCAACGTGCATTAAGTTCACCATTTTGGAATCAAGTCAACTATCAACTATTCGCACTAGGGATTCTAATCCTCACCGGCAAGTTGAGTTCAAGACTATTGTTGATTAGATTTTGCAGGCATGTTTGAGAGGTTTTGAGGAATTTAGCGTCGAAACTTGCTAGTTCGGAGAAAATTTGGTTAGCTGGTTTCCAAATAATTAAGGTAGTGGAACTTATTACTACACAGTTCACACATATTATTTCACAGTTCACATATATTACTCCATTTGCAGATATTAACACAAACCACAATAAGAATTTTCAAATAAAGTCCAAACTCTAAACAATTAGAATTTAAAACAAATTTTTCAATTAAAATTTTTTACTTATTTTATAATTTATTATTACTATTTATTTAATAATTTTGTTTTAATTTTTTTTTTTAAAAAAAAAACTTACATATGAATCTTTATCAAGTCGGCACAGAAATAATATTAGTGTGAGAAAAAGTAAGAATATTTGAGGTTTAAAAAGCTACACATACCTTCTCAAAAAAAAAAAAAAAAAAAAAAAAAAGCTACACATAAATGCTAAAAACCAAAAACTAAACTTATAAACTCTAGCCTAACAAACACGTATAGACAGTTAAATGGAGGCAATGTAAACAATTACCTCCATCCTTTACAACCCAAAAAAGAAAGCTTAATTAGCAGACTAAATTAAGGACATGGGGAAAAAATGCCAATATACAAGACAAAAATAATATGAAAGTAATTGTTTTTTACTTTTTAGCCTTCTTCAGTGTCAGCAATGCTATGGCCTTCAGTCCAGATAGATGTCAGAAGCTTCAATTGTAGACCAAGCTCGAGTGAGTTGTCCTTTGTGCTTGTGGTTCTTAGCTATGGATGCCAAACATATATGATTGGAGACAAGATTCATGCACAAGATTCATATAAACATCATTTCCCTAGCTAGTGTCATTGAAGAAATGTGACTTATGGGTTCTAAAAATAGGCATTTTTCTTATCAAACTGACTTTGTGAAAATCGGTATTTTTTTTTTCTTTTTTAGCTGAAAGACAGAAAGAGAAAATCCTTCATAAGAATGTGTGTGTATGTGCATATATATATATATATATTTTTTTTTTTTAGGCATGACTTAGAATGAATTCATTGTTTTTTTGTGATTTATACACTTGTGTACATATAAACTTTGGCCTGATTTAGTTGTGTGATAGCTCTGTTTAGTTTGATTGATTAGAAAACAATTTTCGTCATTATTTGTAGTGAGCATCAATATTTTCTTTTAAACATACTGAATGCTCTTAATTCCTAATTTGGGAAAAGAAATGAAAAAATCTTGTATGCGTTAATTTTAAGAGACTGACTCCGGAGATACTTTTTTAAAAGAAATTGATGTAGAGAGTTTAATATGATGTTCTTTGACAAATTGCTAATTTCAAAAATAAAGGGAAATGTTAACCAATAAATATTTTTTAGAAATTATTTTTAGAAATATTTTTTTGAGAAAATGATAAAATAATAAATGTTGTTGATAACTTTTTATATATCCATGAAAGTGCTGTAAAAACTTTCCTATTATTTTTATTAACAATTACTCTACAAGTATCCGTTAACATGACCCAATTTTAAAAACAAGATTTTGGAACACTACCCTACAAGCTTGTGGTTTTTATTTTTTTTTAAACAAAAACAAAAAACAAAACCAAAAGATGAGAAAGACTTGAAAGGAGTCAGACCCAAACTCTATACTTGCGTTTTTAAAGTACACAAGGCAAGTAGTTTCACTGGAAGGGCAAAGTCAATACCCTTTTAGAAAAGCATAGACCTCCAACAGCATGGAGAGTAAAGTAAATTCTCAATTTTGTCCGAATTCGTCTCATTTCCAAGTCGACGAATGGTAATTTTATTCGTTTGTTTAAATTTTCAAAAATAGGTTCGCTTTTAATTCTTGCTGCATTTTTGAGTTTTATTTTACTGGAATTAAATTCATAGCATATGCCACCGTCAAACTAATGGGCACAAAAGCTGACCAGTCCGGATTATCAAAAAAAAAAAAGCAGACCAGTCCGGATCAAATCAGATCTTTGAAAGATGGAACAAGGAGCACCTTTTACCAGTTGAAACTTGAAACTGATTTTCAGGTTTTTGAGCGGGTAATTAGCTTTTCAACTAGGATGCACAATCAAGGACACTGGTACAGGAACAGTTACGACAAAATGATACGAGTCATTTTTTAAAAATTGTAGCATGGAATGGATGGTACAACACGAGTACTACACACAAATGACACGAGTACAATGTTCTAAATGAAATGTCTATACTTCCTAACTTTTCAACTTTGTCGTTGCCACATATAATGTGCATCAACAAAAATAAATTTTACTAATTAACAACTCCGGGTAAGACTTTAAATGAGTCAAACAAAGTTAAGTATTAAAAGTTCATGTTTGTTAATCTAATTTTAAGAACACAAATCAAGCTCAAACTTATTATCAAACAATATTACATATTCAAGCATAGTTCATTTTTCTTACCGAACAAGTTTGAGCTTGTTTAAAAACTTTTTTTTTTTTTTTTGGTGTTAGAAACAGTGCCTTAAAATCCAATTGGTATGACATTTTTTTTAATTAATAAAAGTATTTTATTTTCTAACATTATTTATGTATGAGCTTTTTAAAAATTAGATGTAGTCCATGAAATACATTGCATGTGATTTAGGTATAAAAATGAGATTTGCATACAAATTAAATCACACGTTCGCTCTAAACTCACTTATTGGACTTGCAGGCCGAAAATTGGCTGCACTCAGGTGCTTCGGGGAGCGTATCAACAGGTCCAAGTTATCGACTTACAGTCATCTAGAGATACCCATAGGCCTATAAATATGGCCCAAAAACGTACGCTATGCTAATCTAGCCTGCATTTTCTAGCTGATTCTGGTTCTGGGCCAGCCATTTAGAATTGGTTTAACTTTGATATTTCAAAATTTGCTATGCACGAATAGATAATATATTGCAATGGTTATTCACTTATTCACGTTAAATAGTTTTTTTTTTTTTTTAATTTTTAGAATCAAAATAGGAATTCTTTGATTGCATTTCATTATAAAGAATAACTATTTTCCTCTTAAAGGTTCGTAATATTACCAAGGATCGAGATGACTTACTATGAATCCTTAATTTAGTTTAAGTATATTCAAATTAAAAACTATTGATGCATTTGATAGGATAAGATTTTCTTCCCTTTGTCCAACCGCATGACATTTTTCACAATAAACTCATCCAATATGTTTCCTAGTCAACCTTTTGCCATCGGTACTCATGGTACTCTATGACCTTTTGCCATATCTATTCTCCATATTGGTACTTTCTGATAGTCTATTTCATTCTTGCAGATCTTTCAACACTCCAATTTAAACAATTGGTTCACGGATTTTTCATGCATCGTCCATATTCTTTAAAACAAAATATATTGAAAATTTAGAAATAAAAAATACCTATTAATTCTACTATGAAAACTTCAATTCCCAAAAAATGTCATAAGAATTACCAAGTTTTTTTTGGTAAATAATTTAATTGTTTATATAGAAATGGAAATTAACTTTTGTCCCAAAAAATGTCATAAGAATCTCCAATTTTTTTTTCTTTTTTTTTTTTTGTAAATAATTTGATTGTTTATATGGAAATGGAAATATACTTTTGTACAAGTTTGATACTTGATTTTTTTTTTTTTTTGGAAATATATTATCTATTCCATTAATTTCCATATTATCTATTATCATTCTGTGGGAGGCTTGCTCCATGCACCACCGCCCAACCTATTACTCAAATTGGAAATACACACTTTTGGTCCCTACATTTTGGGCCAATTCTCGTTTTGGTTCTTAAATTAATTTTGCTATTAATATAGTCCCTAAAAAAGGAAAATTTAAAAAATGTCAAATAATTTTTTTAATAATATTTTAATGGTCACGTCAGCGCCACATCAGCAAGCAGACACTTCATTTGCCACGTAGGAGGTTTCCGTTAATGGGTTGACAGTAGGGATCAAAATAGAATCGATTTTAAATTTCTAGGGACTACATTAGTAGCAAAATCAATTTAGAGACCATAATGAAAATTGGTCCAAAATATAGGAACCAAAAGTGAATTTTCGCCTACTCAAATTAGCAAAACAAACTCTATTAAATGCTCACTGCTTTATGAGCCTCATTCTGCTCCATTTAATCCATAAAGCCCTCTGGCCATTGGCCCAGTAACAAATATCAGCCAACTCCAAATTTGTTTATTAAATTTTTTTAATCACTTATCCAAGAAAATATACATTAGGTATATCTTACCTATTTTATTCAATTCCCAGTCTACTCCAGCCCCAAATTCTGCAATATAAATTGATCAAAGTCCAAGGTTCTTTGAGAAAATATAAAAATTTTCCTATTTCATTTTTTGGCACTAAAGTTATATGTCTTCAGCTCCACTATCTGCCAATCAAACTACATATGCATTCCACAAAGAGATGTAAATGAAACCTTTATGTACAATTGGATATGCCAAATGTTTGCTTCTTCTGGATGCTATAGTTCTATTCTTCTCAATGAGATTTACTCGTTAGTTGGTAGGGTTAACACGTGGTCATTGGCTCTATTATGGAACTACATGCTATACTTTAATTCTAATCTATATAGACCCGTTGGAGCGAATGTCATAAGTTAAAACTATCTCTAAAAAAAAAATCTATACTGGCCAGTCCTCTCTCTCAATTGGGAACAATACTGAAGAATACCATTTCAATTAAGTACATAATATTATTAAACGAATCAGTTATGCTAACTACATTATTTATATATATATATATATATATATATATATAGAGAGAGAGAGAGAGAGGCAAGGACGGAGCCAGAACTTTGAGTTAGGGGGGACGGTTTTACTATTGGTTGTGTGCGACAATTTCAACCTTTAATTCTACTACTACTTAGCTGCTGAGATTTTTTTTTTTTTTTTTGTATGGGGAAGAATAAAATTATTTTTGTGTAGAATTTTTTAAAGGGCAAGATTGTTTATTTTGGATAAAATTGGTTAATTGAGTTTAATTTTTTTTAGTTTTACCGTTGGTAATTTTTGTTGTTGAGCTTTTTTTTTTTAGCTTGTATATTTTGTTTTAGATTTTAGATCTATAAATTTTTTTATGTTCACTAAAATGAGGAAAATGCTAGAGCTACAAACTTTTTTATAAATTACTGATGTGATAAAGAGATGTGAGATTGTGACCGGAATGGAGGAAAAAAAGAGAGGTGAGAGTGGAGAATGACTGGAACGGAGGAAAAAAAGAAAGAGAAAAAATAAATAAATATTATTTTAATGAGAGGGAGAATAAAAAATATTATTTGATTTTAGTAAAAGTTTTACCTATACCACCATCAATGTAACACACTTTTTGTATATTGTGGTGCTAAAAATAGCAATTTAGTTTTTTAGCACCACCAATACTAATGCTCTTAGAAGGTAGAGTTTCCACTTTCCATTCCGAGTCTCCCCTCTAAAAGGAGAACATGGTTTTACTGATGAAACTCTTTAAACGAAAAGGAAAAGAGACAAGTTGACTCAACAAGTCACTATTTTTAATGTGACTTGTTAAACCACTCGTTCTTTTCATTATTATTCAACGTGGGACTTCACTCACACGTGTCCAACATAAAAAATATCCGAACTAAGTAAATTCAATCTCAAAATAAAGCACATATTTATTCATCTAATCTTAAAAATATCCAAATGATCTAAACTTCACAAGATTTAAACATATACGGAAATCTTAGATAACTCTTCACAAAACAGTCTTTTAAATTAAAAGTTAAAATCCTAACATATAAGAAACTTCTTCAAAAACAACCAGGTGCTTAAAATCTCAATAGTTACGATCATGTTCTAGCACGCACTTGTCCCTATGAACGTGAGCAGCTTATCTAGAAAAATATAGGGACAACGAGAATGACCTAAAATCTCTATGAGATTTAGCTAAAATCACTTGGATCAATTTCGATTTTCTAGCAATCACTTCCTCACTCAAGTTTTTTCTTTGCTTTTACTCTTTACCCTCTTTGTTCAATGGCTCCCAAATTGATTTATGAACAAGCCCCAAGTGAAACATAAATTTTAATAAATTGCTTCTCACTTTTGTCTACTCTATTATGGCCGTGAATATTGACAATGAATAACGGAGAGGAAAAAAAAAAGTCTTAAATTGAAACGAATTCGTAAAGTTGGTGCTTTAATCTATAGAATTGGGAAAGAAGGAGCAAAACAGTAAAGCTTTGTTTCCTTCTATAGGTGTTACTGTGACCGGGTCAAAAAATATTCTAGTGATAACTACTCTCACTTGCTCAGTGTACATTTTTCTTAGCCTTTTGTTGCCACGCTTGGTGTGGCCTCTACGTTCACAATTTTGAGGACCTTGTTAAATTTCTAAATTGTAGTGTGAATTTTACTTCTAAACTGTAATTTGCTGTTTCTTTTTAAGAAAATATTTGTCCTGAAATGTAATTTACGTATTACTGGAATATATATTAACTATGTGGAATATATATTAACTATGTGCTTGTAGCTTGTAAACAATGCTTTGAAATTTGCATTAGAGAGTTTGGCATTGAAACATGGAACTATTAGGCCTCAGGCTTAGGGACATTAATGTTTGTGGAAACTTTCTTGTTGAAGGCACTGAAATGAATAGTACCTGGTGGCAATCAAATGAATACTGTTGTTGCAGTAGATGAAGCTGTTAGGTACCTCAAGTAAAGAAGCTAGCAGTGATATCAATTTAATTTATTTAGTTAGGCGTAGAGGACATTATTAAAGAATTATTGTGGGAATAAAAAGTCACACATTTGCAATCCTGGGAAAATACAACATATCAGCATCCTGGTGGTGTAGTAAGGACAACAATAGTATGAAGTATAAATATAGAAATATACAACAAAATCATTATTCAATAGTCCACCCCTTTTAGGTAATTAATCAGTGCTAGTGTTGTCTTCCCGGTATGGATGGCTTTGTCTACTGCACCTACTGAAGATGGGTCACCAAGGAAGCTATTATAAGAGCCTTGATTATTTATAAAATCAATAACAGCTTTGCAATCAATTATGATTTCTAAAGTTCGTTTTTTTTTTTCCTGATAAGATGATTTCCAAACTTTAGATGTGAAGGGTAATAGCAATGCCTAAAGTTTGGGTTGGACACATGAAGCGGCACCAACAATTTTTTTTATAGGCTTTATTATGCTTTCATGTTGCGTCTTGACGTTTTTTTAAAACCTACTAGTAGTCCTAATGGTTGGTACAGCTTCCTTTGTGTCTACAACAATGTAATCATGTAATTAGTATTGATGGCATGATCCATTTTGCTATAATATATTTAGATAGCATCCAAAAGAAAATAGATTACTAACCTTATCTAAACTCTTTCTAATTTTCGTCTACCAAATATATTTCTTGATTCATCAACTCCCACATTGAAATTTCATAAAACGGCTTGAGTAGTGACGGCTTCCGAACAAGGATTTCTTGTGACACATGTTTCATTGTAGGGCGAGATTTAGGATTGGAACGTAGGCAGGCCAATGCTAGCGTCACAACTAAAACCACATTTTGAGCAATTGTTTGGTTAATATGAGGTGAAAGGCGAGGATCTAAGACATCTTTCAGCATGATATGTCGAGCAGATGACGATGCTAATGAGGATATAAGCTCTCCTGGATGCCTTCCAATTATTGTTTCAAGCACCACTACTCCAAAGCTATAGACATCACATTTTTCATTCACAACCATGGTGTAGGCAAGTTCTAAAACATAACACAAAAAAGTGTGAGCACAACTAAAAGACTCAGAGAGAGAGACCTGTTAGAAATATCATCCTATAATAGGACAATTATGTAGCCACCTTGGCACATATCATCAATTTAATCTTTCTAATATATATGTGAACATATGATCAATCATTAATCTCATGTTTCCTAAAAAGTGTGTTTGTGTATGTAGTAGCTATATATTTACCTGGGGCGATATATCCATAGGTGCCAGCAAGTGTGGTTAAATTGGAGGAATCAGGATTTAGGGGTCTAGCGATGCCAAAATCTGCAACAATAGCCTCAAAGTCCGAGTTCAATAAAATGTTGCTTGTGGTCAAGTCTCGATGGACAATGGTTGGAATGCAATCATGATGCAAGTATGATAAAGCATTTGCTATTCCTTTAATGATATTCACCCGCTTCTTCCAATCCAATTCCTTTGCTTCAACATCATTGCTTATGGCATAAAATAAGCTTCCTCTTTCAATGTATTCATAAACCAAAAACATGCATCGATTGTGTAGACAAAACCCATAAAGCTTCACGATGTTTCGATGACGAACTTCAGACAAGACTTTGGCTTCATTCCTAAAACTCTTGTCAAAAGCTGGCTCTTGAGATTCTAAACGGTGAAGTTTTTTAAGGGCAATCACTTTTCCGCTTGGTAGCGTTGCTTTGTAAACACTACCATAACCACCAGTTCCAATGCAATATCTGATATCAAAGTCCTCTGTTGCTGTAATGATGTCTTCGAATGCAATATTTCCATCATAATTCCATATTGAGAATAAATTTCCATCCCTCTTTGCTTTACACTCATTTTGATTATTCCTAATTACCTTTCGGCGAGAGAGGAACACAATTCCAACTCCAAGTAATAAGAAGCCGAGGATAACAGGGGCAAGAATCTTAATCAAATTTAAGAATTTCTTAATCCATGTGGAGCAATGAGGTATTCCTGAGATGTGGTCATCGCATAAATTCTTGTTGCCCATTACTGACCTGAGTGTATTATATCTCCAAAAACCATCCGGGATTTGACCTTCCAAGTAGTTGTAAGACAAATTGATTTGGCATTGGAAAACAAGTGTGCTAGGAATGTGCCCAGTAAGATTATTAAAGCTGAGATCCAGGTGTCGTAAGTTTTTGGAGTACCCAAGTTCAAGAGGTATATTTCCACTAAACAAGTTATGACTAAGGTCAACAATAGTCAGCTTATACGAGTATACAACTTCAGGAGGAATGGTTCCACTAAAGTGGTTGTAGCTCAAAAACAATTGACCCAAAAAATTGCAATAACCAAGTTGAATTGGAATGGATCCGCTCAGATTGTTGTGGGAGAGGTCTAGAACAGAAAGTCCATAGAGACTATCTATATTAGGCAGTATCTCACCAGAAAGTTTGTTCAAGGAAAGATTAAGATATTCCAATACGGTTAATTGAGTTAACTCATGTGGAATGATTCCAGATATGTAGTTATTTGATAGATCCAACTTTTGCATAAATTGCAAATCTCCCATTGTTGAATTTATGGAACCATTTATTTGATTTGAATGAATGTCCAGATAGCATAATGTGGCTAAATGACCAAAAACGGGAGGAATTGTACCAGAGAGATTGTTAACACCAAGATCCAAAAAAACCAATTTTGTCAAATTCCTTATTTCCAGGGGAATTGAACCATTTATTTGATTTGAATGAATATCCAAATAGCTTAAATTGGTTAAATGACCCACGTATGGAGGAATTTTACCAACAAGATTGTTGACACCAAGATTTAAAAAATCCAATTTGGTCAAGTTCACCAGAGTTGAAGGTATATTACCCATAAGAAAGTTGACACCAAGATTTAAAAAATCCAATTTGGTCAAGTTCCCCAGAGTTGAAGGAATTTTTCCCGTAAGGCGATTATTATGGAGATCCAAGTGCCTCAACTTTCTCATGTTTCCTATTTCTAGGGGAATGGAGCCATTGATTTGGTTGGAATCAAGAGAGAGAAGGGTCAATTTTGTCAAACAACCCAAAGTATGAGGAAGTGGACCAATGAGAAAGTTATGAGAAAGGTTTAGAGAAACCACATTCTTCAGATTATATATTTCAGAAGGGATAGTACCGCAGATTTGATTTGAATGTAAATCAAGATGAGTGAGACAAGTCAAAAGACCAAGAGTTGAAGGTATTTTACCAGTAAGGCGATTATTATGGATATCCAAGTGCCTCAACTTTCTCATGTTTCCTATTTCTAGAGGAATGGATCCATTGATTTGGTTGGAATCAAGAGAGAGAAGGGTCAAGTTTCTCAGGTTTCCAATTTTTGAAGAAATAGGACCAAAAAGACTGTTATTATCAAAATGCAGAGCCATCAAATTCTTCAGATTATATATTTCAGAAGGGATAGTACCGTTGATTCGATTTGAATGTAAATCAAGATGAGTGAGACAAGTCAAAAGACCAAGAGTTGAAGGGATCGTACCACTGAAGAAATTTCCACCCAGGTGTAATTCAACAAGACTTCTCAGGTTTCCCAATTCTAAGGGAATTGGACCGCTCATTTGATTGGAAGAAATATCAAGCTTCTCTAATTGAGTGAGTTTCGCAAGTGAGAGAGGTAGTTCACCATAAAGATCATTCCGAGATAAGTTAAGGTGAGTGAGTTTAGAAACACTACCAATCTCTGGTGGGATGTTCCCATATAGCCACACTCTTGTTAGCTTGAATCGGACCAAATTTGGGAATGAAGAGAAGTTAAAATTGCTTAAGTAGGCTGTCTCAGAGCATCCTGTATTGTCAAAGTTGATCTCTATCACGCTTCCACCATCATTGCAAACGATACCGTCCCACTCGCAAGGACTTAAGCTTGTTTCTTCATAAAACCAACACCACTGAATCTCATTCAGAGCCTCTGATTCCTGGGCTAGTGACGATGATTGAGGTTTTGCAACAGTAGTATTTGCATGGCTTATGATTATGATAGTAGTAATCCAAACTAATATAACAAGGGATATGGAAACAGAGGATGGCATGTTTAGTGGATGATTGATGATTGTTTTGGTTCAATACAATTTTACCAAGCAAAACAAGTATAGATCAAGGAAGTTAACTCCGTACCGTACCGGGGCCGGATTTTTTTGTGCCGGTGCTTGGACCGGTACAGAAACTGGGTTGATTCGTTCCGTCCTAAATACCGGTGTGTTTCAGCTTGTTTCGGCCATTTCGACGGATTTCGGTGCTTTTCGGCGGTAACTTCATTCCGGACCGGTACAAACTAAAATGAGTTTTCATAAAAAAAAATATTGCCACTTGCTGCTCCTCTTCACCATTGTTGAACCTTCATCCACCAGTGAGATATTGTCAGATCTTGAGGCTTGAGCTTGCTACCATCCCATAGTAGCTTCTTCAGTTTTCTTCTCTTCCTCGTTGACACTCTCTTACTTTTGGCATTTCTGGTTTGAGTTTCTAAACGAAATGTTAGCGGAGAAACCCAATGGATAAGAGGTCAAGATTCAAGATGACCTTCCACTATTTCACACCTATGGCTATCCACTTTCTACTTCTTATTAAAAGCTTCTTCTTTTTATTTATTTATTTATTTTTTTACAAAAGTTACTAATGGGAGGACAAACCAACGTGGTTTATCTGCCCCTCTTTTACTTTGTGTTTTTTGTTTTTTTTTAATTTCTTAGAATATCGTTTATAGTTTACTATTCTTTTTCTTTTTGACCACTCCTATGTAGAAGGCTTATTATGCTTTTTTATTATTATTTTTATTGAATAGTGAAATGGCTTAAAATAATTTGAACGAAAGAGGTAAAAATTTGAAATGTAATTAGGTATATTAATTTATATAGAATTTTTTATAAAGTCTATATATATATAATTGCGGTAACTTTGAAACGGTAAACCAGTATTGACTAGTACTGAAATATTTTATTTTTTTTACCAAATTGAAACTGCTTCTGGTACGATATTGACTCTTTTGATAGATTCTGATGGCAAAGCTTATTGTTAATAGACTATATACAAATACTAGGCTCATCACATGTGTTTTGTACGTGCAATAAAACTTTTTTTTTTTAGTTTAATATAATTTTTCAATTTGAATTTATTTAGTGTTAGTGAGGTTACACATGAAAGGATTTTTATAAAACTAAAATTTAAGATTTGAAATGGAGTAAACTTAGTGTGCGGTAGTTTTTAGGAAAAAATATATATCAATTGTACCTGTGATATGCTTTTGATAGAAAGTGTGCTATTTTTAAGGAAAAAAAAGTTTCTCCAGTAGTTTTTTTTTTTTTTTTGAGTTTTGTTGAATTAAAATTTACCCCTATTTTTTATTTTTAAGAAAAAGAGTTTTCTAATTAAATTAGAGGTATTTTTGATATTTTTAAAAGTCATAACTAATTTTCTAAACCATCTTAGGGACAAGTATAGTGACATTATAAAGCCGTGTGGAACTTACGAGAGCTTGGAAAAAGTCTTTAGTTTCGGAAGTGTAAAAGTGAGAGGAATCTATCTTCTTGCTGTGTGGAATCTTTGAATTTATGACCTCTAATTAAGCTTGGAAAAAACTTGTACTTTAGTAAAGAGCAACGCAATTCTTCTCGCCGTGTGGAGTCTTTGTAATTGCAAAGAAAATGTTAGACATGTGGAATCTTTGAATTTATGACCTGCTTGGAAAAAACTTGTACTTCAGTAAAGAGCAACGCAATTCTTCTCGCCGTGTTGATTCTTTGTAATTGCAAAGAAAATGTCAGACATGCATTTAAAAAGCTTTTGCTTTCAGCAAAGACTAAGGAGCAATTCTTCTTGCCGTGTGGATTTGTTGTCAATCCAAAGATAATGAGAGTCAAATAAAAAAGCTTGGAAAAAGCTTTTGCTTTTGGCAGAGAGCAATTTTTCTCTCCGTGTGGGGTCTTTGTATTTGCATAGAAAATGGCTTGGGAAAAGCTTTTAGTTTCCGAAGTGAGAGCAATTCTTCTTGCGGTCTGGCAGCTTTGTATTTGCAAGGAAAATGCGATACAATTTATTTTATGTCTAAAAATTAATTTTAGTAAAGAATTACGTTTCAAATCTCCCTCTTTACTTGTAATAATTGAAAATGAAAAATATAAACAAAAGAAAATCAGAATTCTTTCTTTTACGATTGTTATATAATAATCTAGATTCAATTTGTCAAAAAATCCTCATTAAATTGTTATAATTACAAGGAAAAATTTAGGTTAAAATACACCATGTGTTCCTAAAGCTTCAAGTGAATAGCTCTATTGATCCATAAAGTTTCATATTATTGGAGATTGCTCTTACGATTACCTCTCCAATTGGCTCTTTGGTGTTTCATGTTCTTAGCCTTAGAGAATGGTTCTGATTGTGTATTTTTTTTTTTAATACAATAAAGTTGCACATGGACAAAAAAAATCACATCATTGTTTTGTCAGAGACATAAGCTAGAGAATATTAAAAAGTGAGAATACACAATTTGATCGATTCGCCAATATTTCATACTTTTCTTTTTTTCTTTTTTGATGAAGTTTCATACTTTTCTCACAACCCATAATTTTGAGTAAAGTTTGTGTTCTAGAAATTTTCTTAGCACGATCCTTCATTAGGTCCCATTGTTTTCTCAAAGAAGACCTTTCTTTCAAAGAAATTGTATTAATGCAATCCTTCTATGTACAACACTCTCTTGTTCCCTTTCCCTTCCCTTACTTTTTCCTCCCTTCCTTCCTTTTCTGTCATCTCCCTTACAACCAAACAGGATATTAGTTTCCAAATTCAACTAATAAAAAAAAAGTGTTTAGAGGATATTAATAAAAAGCGTTCTAATTTGGTAAAAATGGGGTGTAAAATTCATATTTTACACCATCCAATAAGAGACTGTCACATTGAACTTTTTACTTAAAACTCAGTACATCATACCACAGTTAATAAAATCTTAATAAACTCCCATATTGGTTGAATTTTCAGATGAGTATTATAATTAATTGAGTGTGGTTGTGTTTATTCTTTAATATATGATAAAATTATAATTAAATTCAAGTTTAAAATTATAATTAAAATTTTAAAACAAATCTAGGCATAATTGCACAAAAATTCCATGTAACTAAGTCACACTCAAGAATATTGGACCATTTTTCCTTTATATAAATAGAAGAGTCACAGTGGGATGAGGGGGCTAACAATTTTCTCTCCAAAACTGATAGGCCAAAAACGTATTAACCCCTTGTGATGAATTAAGTTGATTAATTAGCCAAGTTTATTAATTAATCAAATTTACATGCAAATGCGTGGTAGCACAAAAAAATCACCAATAAACTAAAGTGCAGCGAAAAATAAATTGACACGGTAATTTGTTTACAAATGGAGAAAACTTCCAAAACAAAAACCCCACCGGATGATTTTAAGGTCACCATTCCCAAGAATCCACTATTATCGCAACAAGCGGTTACAAATAAAGGAATCTCAGTACCTTATACCAACCTACAGTTGAACGCTTACCCCAATACTCAATTGGACTTGTTCTGTAGTGACAATCTCTCATTTTCAATGCACGACTCCTAGTACGTGACTAACCAATTGTGCGGATGACTTCAATCACCAACTTGAGAAAGATGTTGGCTACAAAGTTCTTTAATTCATTCTCACAATGAAGAACAAAAAGATGTTTGATTACAAAACCCTACGATGCAAAGACATAGCAGCTTCTTCACAAAGAGATGAACTAGGGCAAACTTTGTCTCCAGTCACAAATTGCTTGAATAGACTTTTTCAATGCTTATGCAACTTATGCTTTCTTTAACGGCCCTTAAGATAATCATTTTATATGTCTAGGGTTATAAGAAAATAAGGCCCAAAAACATGTCCTCGGATTAAAATCAAAATAGTACTGAAAAATTGTTTTTCTTAAATCTCAACAGCTAGAAGTATCGAGGCGCTGCCGAGTAGCTGTCGAGCCACAGGCTGGAACAACTTCATAAAGCTCGATAGATGCAACTGTCGAGCTTTAATGAAGAGCACTTCTCAGCTTATTTCCTGAACAAACTTGCATGGTTTTAACACTTGATCTTGAAACCTTATTTCTTGAAGTATTAAAAACATCTTAGATCTACCCAATTACAAGTAAAGTGCGTTTTGTTAAAGGATTAGCCAATTACATAAAATAATGACATATGTTTTTAACAATTGAACCACATACATCCTAACAAAAACATTTATTGTAGGAACATAAAAGTTTTCCATTGTAGAATTGTCACGCGTAAAGAACATGACTTGCCAGCTAATAAAACTAGAGTTTTTAATACCTACAGTAATTTCACAACATCAAGAACAAACCCTAGTGTACAGTATCAAATTTCATAGTCTCCTATTACATCAAATGAGTGTTTATTTTTCTTGCAAAGTATTGAATAGTAAAGCTTCTGGGCCATAGTCTTGACTACAACTCTCAATCATGTTGAACTTGGATGACACTTTTCCACAACATATCATTATGAGATGCAAAAAAATTTGGTGTATACAACATTTAGTGTGGATGAGAAGAAATTTCATCCTATTTCAATTGGTTAGGTTAGTAAGGGGCCTATTCAAATTTAATGATCCTTGAATTTTTTATACAAGTATTAATCAATGAAATTCCCACTTAAAATAAGTTGGACTTTTGGTAGAAGAGAAAATTAATGTCTAGACAAATCAAACTAAGGCCAACCAAAATGGACCAATTCTTAATTTCTTATCTCAATTTGTTCCACGTACAAGACTTATAGTTAATGTTCGGCATATAAAAGTTGAACATCTTTTCTAAAGTCCATCCTCTGAAAGCTTGAGAAAAACTTCATTTAAACCAACACAATATAGAAATTATAAAGGAATCAAAGAAAAATTGTCAGAAATAATGAAAATTTAATCTATACTTAAATTCTTTTGTACGTATGGTAAAGTCCTGTCACAAAGTTTTTTGAGACTCATGCTGATTAGTGATTAGGAGTTATAAAGGAATAATCAATATTCAATATATAATAATAATAATAATAATAAGTTGGGCTTAGAAGCTGTGATTGTGCCAAGTGGCTTCATCAAAATGCAGATTTTTTTTTTAAAGAAAATAGATATAATTTATTTTGTTCTTATCTTCTTCTCTTATAATTTCTAAGTTGATAAAAATTTTAATTTGATTACAATCCTAATTTTTCATCTTATCCTTTTATCATTATTTTTTTTTTTACTATTTTTTTACTTAAATTATATTACTACACGGTCAAGAAAAACAGCAACCTTATTTCACTTATTTGTTCATATTGTTTAGAATAAAAAAATAGATATAATAGTTTTTTTTTCTATCTTCTTCTCTTATAATTTATTAAGTTTAACATATTATTTTTTTCCCTTAATTGTTAATATCAACTTCTCTTTCTTTTTTATCTTTCCTCTTTACTTTATGAATTATCTAGAAATCAAATTTTGCAATAATTTAGGTTCTTATCTTCAGTAATCAGTTTCACTTTTTTTTTTTTGTCTTTCATGTTTATCTTCGAGTATATCTACAACTTGTGATTAGATCATAGGGAATAAAATCAATCGAAAAAAAAATATATAAATAGTTTTGCTTCGCGCCTCTGTCAAACTCCTCATTCGGACTATGCTCTCTTCGTCATAGGTTATACTTTTTGTATTCTTCGTTTTTTTGTGAATATGTTTAGTTGGATGGTTTTGTTCTATAATGGGTTTTATTGATTTGTAAGTTTCAAGGTGTATTTGCAGCATGAGCATCCTAATCCAGTGGAAGCTATAGTGGAAGCCATGGGACCAGTGGCTTCTTTCACTTTTTTTTTTTATTGAGAATATTTATCACTTTAAATTTCTATCGGTTATATATACGTTCTACCTCTTCTTTTGATAACTAAATTATATGTTCTACCTTTAATCATGTTATGATATTCACTTTAATTAAAATTATTTTTGTGTTACAGATTATTCTAAAGCTTTGAAGTCCACGTTATGAAATTTCAAGATCTTAATGCTTTTACCCTTCAACATGTTATCCTGAGTGCAAAGTCCACACAAATGCTATTATATGATTATATCTATTTCATTGAAGATTATATCTATTCTATTGAAACTTCAAGTGACTCCAGGTTTTTTATGCTAATTTATAAATATATGTGTGTGTGTGTGGATCTCATATTTATGCAACAAATTTTGATTATTCTTTTTTTTCATTTATTTAGTTGATCATTTGTTTTATTGATATTCATAAATATTTATTTTGTAAATTATTTATAAAAAGGTTATATGAAACCAAACATGCATAAAGGCTTTTCCCATTTTTATGGAGTCAAAAATATTGCCGACTAATAAAACTAGAGTTTTTAGTACCTACAGCAATTTCACAACATCAAGAATAAGCCCTAGTGTACAGTGTCAAATTTCATAGTCTCCTATTACATCAAATGAGTGTTTATTTTTCTTGCAAAGTATTGAATAGTAAAGCTTCTGAGCCATAGTCTCACCTACAACTCTCAATCATGTTGGACTTGGATGACACTTTTCCGCAACATATCATTATGAGATGCAGAAAAAATTTGGTGTACACAACATTTAGTGTGGATGGGAAGAAATTTCATCCTATTTCAATTGGTTAGGTTAGTAAGGGGCCTATTCCAATTTAATGATCCTTGAATTTTTTATACAAGTATTAATCAATGAAATTTCCACCTAAAATAAGTTAGACTTTTGGTAAGAGAGAAAATTGATGTCTAGACAAATCAAACTAAAGCCGACCAAAATAGACCAATTCTTAATTTCTTATCTCAATTTGTTCCATGTACAAGACTTATAGTCAATGCTTGGCATATAAAAGTTGAACATCTTTTCTAAAGTCCATCCTCTGAAAGCTTGAGAAAAACTTCATTTAAACCAACACAATATAGAAATTATAAAGGAATCAAAGAAAAATTGTCAGAATTAATGAAAATTTAATCTGTGCTTAAATTCTTTTGTGCCTATGGTAAAGTCCTGTCACAAAATTTTTGAGACTCATGCTGATTAGTGATTAGGAGTTATAAAGGAATAATCAATATTCAATATATAATAATAATAATAATAATAATAATATAATAATAATAATGATAATAATAAGTTGGGCTTAGAAGCTGTGATTGTGCCAAGTGGCTTCATCAAAATGCAGATTTTTTTTTTGAATTTTAAGAAAATAGATATAATTTTTTTTGTTCTTATCTTCTTCTCCTATAATTTCTAAGTTGATAAAAATTTTAATTTGATTACAATCCTAATTTTTCATCTTATCCTTTTATTATTAATTTATTTTACTATTTTTTTACTTAAATTATATTACTACACGGTCAAGAAAAACAGCAACCTTATTTCACTTATTTGTTCATATTGTTTAGAATAAAAAAAATAGATATGATAGTTTTTTTTCTATCTTCTTCTCCTATAATTTATTAAGTTTAACATACTATTTTTTTTTTCCCTTAATTATTAATATCAACTTCTCTTTCTTTTTTATCTTTCCTCTTTACTTTATGAATTATCTAGAAATCAAATTTTGCAATAATTTAGGTTCTTATCTTCAGTAATCAGTTTCACTTTTTTTTTTTGTCTATAAATTATCAAAAAAAAAAAATTTCATATTTATCTTCCGAGTATATCTACAACTTGTGATTAGATCATAGGGAATAAAATCAATCGAAAAAAAAAATTATAAATAGTTTTGCTTCGCGCCTCTGTCAAACTCCTCATTCGGCATAGGTTATATTTTTTGTATTCTTCGTTTTTTTTTGTGAATATGTTTAGTTGGATGGTTTTTTTCTATAATGGGTTTTATTGATTTGTAAGTTTCAAGGTGTATTTGCAGCATGAGCATCCTAATCCAATGGAAGCTATAGTGGAAGCCATGGGACCAGTGGCTTCTTTCACTTTTTTTGTTTTGAGAATATTTATCACTTTAAATTTCTATCGGTTATATATACGTTCTACCTCTTCTTTTGATAACTAAATTATATGTTCTACCTTTAATCATGTTATGATATTCACTTTAATTAAAATTATTTTTGTGTTACAGATTATTCTAAAGCTTTGAAGTCCACGTTATGAAATTTCAAGATCTTAATGCTTTTACCCTTCAACATGTTATCCTGAGTGCAAAGTCCACACAAATGCTATTATATGATTATATCTATTTCATTGAAGATTATATCTATTCTATTGAAACTTCAAGTGACTCCAGGTTTTTTATGCTAATTTATATATATATATGTGTGTGTGTGGATCTCATATTTATGCAACAAATTTTGATTATTCTTTTTTTTCATTTATTTAGTTGATCATTTGTTTTATTGATATTCATAAATATTTATTTTGTAAATTATTTATAAAAAGGTTATATGAAACCAAACATGCATAAAGGCTTTTCCCATTTTTATGGAGTCAAAAATGTTGCCGATACGGCGACACCCATTTGGCATGGCAATGATTTCTTAGAATATATATGTTAGTAGGATTGTAAAGAATGGATGATAGAATTTAAGGTGAAAAAAAAATTTATATGAACATTATAATTTATGTAGATAACTTCTATATGAACATTAAAAAAATTTTAAATTGGCAAAAAACACTTTAATTATTAGGAATCTAAATGATATATTGGTATTAATAATGTTTGATATTATATAGTAATTGTTGTGGAATGGAGATAATTTTTTTTTTTTTTTTACTAAAGCATGTGAAGATCTCATATTTGGTCATCTCAAGCAACTTCACTTCACACATAAGGCTATCACTTAATTCCTTCTTTGCTTACATGATGGGTCAAGAAAATAATGCTCATAAGCCTCTAATGACGTATTCTATCTCCTTGAAATACATTTTTTCAAAATTTTCACTTCAAAATAAAGTATTTTGGTCGTAGGTGTCATTGATATAGTTCAATTTAAGTAATTATTCAATACTCTTGACATACAATTATAATACTAGGTCATACACTATTTGCATAAAAATAGTTTACATTCTCATTAATTATTAAAATAATTATTGTAAATCAAAATTTTTTACCAAGAATTTACTATAAATAAATATATATTTCCTAAATTATAAAAAATTTAAAATTTTACTTCACTTAAGATTAGATTAGCAAGAGTTTCAAATAATATTTATTTTGGTTATATATCATTATTTTATGCTTTAATATGTAGAATTTATACATTATAGATCATGTTTATACAAAGTGACTTAATATGTGTTTTTATGTTTTATATGTCGTAATATTAATAGCAGGGACGGAACCAAGATTCGAACCTAAGGGGGGGCCAAAGCTTAAAACCAAAAAAAAAAAATTATGAAAATAAAAGCTAACATTTGTTTCATATTCAATAAAATACTACATACAAAATAAGTATTTCTTAAACATTTCATGTTATAAAAACATCAACAAAGTATAACATATAAAATAAGTGTTTCTTAAACATTTCAACATATTATCAAAATGGAACTCAATGCTCTTTTAAATCTCTAAAGTTATCTATGATTGATTATGTACCAAATTTTGCAGCAATCTCATTTTCAATGTACAAAATCAAAGACTTAAATCACAATTACACAAAGAATTAAATTAAATCTCAAGAGATAAAACACAATTTCATATATATAATATTTTAGCCACACAGCCCACACCACACAAAGTAACAAAGACAAAATTTAATGACTCAATACCAAAGACTTTTACAATCATTGTCTAACATCTATTTCGATCAAATAATGCCTCCCATGTATATTTCATCTATCTGCTTCTACGAAAAGAATGATGCATACTGAAAATTCAGCATTAATAGTGCTGTCAAATCTAGTTCACACAAACAATCATTCCGCCGGGGGGGGGGGGGGGGGGGCATGGCCCCCCTCCACCCCACTGTGGGTCCGTCCCTGATTAATAGGTTTTATCATGTGGCTTACTAATTATTAACATAATTTCAATTTTTTACATATATCTTTTTAATTAAGGCGTGCATCGCACGCCCATACTACTAGTATATATATAAAAGCAGCGACCTCATGCGGGAGTGTATGAGGTATTGTCAAGTGGCACTCTAATTTTGCATTTAACCTTTTTTTTTACTTCCTTCATTAATTTTTTTTACTATTACCCAAAAGTTTACATTAACTTATTTTCTGTTATCTCATTAGTCTCTCATTAATTGTCTAAACTTACATCACACATTTCTCTCTTCTTCATGTCTTTTAGCATACTCACCATTTTAATTTTTTTTTAAAAGCAAAAAATACTAATTAAGGACTAAAAGTAATAACTAATTAGATAAGGCCCTAGAGAGAGATAGAGAGACACAAAAATGTTGTGGATTGTTAAATAAAACACATTTTTTCACTTCATATTACCAAAATAAAAGACCTGAAATTGACAAAACATTTGAAAGAGAGAGAAAGAGAAATCTGAGAGGTTGCCGCCTCCATCATATTGGCCTCCCACCACTATTATGACGCTGAAACCCCTACGGGTATTTTTTTTTTCATTTTAAATTAGAGGCTTAAATATAATTTAGGTTTGGGTAATTTGGTAGGATAGTTTTTTTTTTAGGTATATAAGTAGAGAGAATATTTGGTACATCATGTAAAGCCATATTATACCATATTTTTAAATTATTTGTAAGATACATTCATACACACTTGCCTACACCTTGTTTTTATGTCACATTATTGATGAGTAGAAGACAATGAGAGAGTTGGACATACTTTTATTTCATGGTATGAAATATGTTAACACAACACAAATTAGTTGATTTTCATGGTCCCGTTATTCTTTTATATTTATTTTTGGTTTCATGATTTTTTTTTTTAAAAAAAATTAATCATACCTTGAGACGGCTATAAATATGTAGTGAAACTACTAAACTAATTTTTGATATCTCAAAATGTATATGTTTCCTTACTCTAGTTTAGTTTACTTTTTCTTTATAATTTATGTACAACACTATCTAAAATCGTCTTATATAAAATATTACAAAATTATCTGTGCATCGCATGGCCAACTTACTAGTATGTAGTTAACAGCCTAGTGTGACTTTACAAGAATTAAACATTTTTTAGACCGTAGATTTCTAAGAGATCTAATGGCTAAAAAATGTGAACTACCTATGTCATCATTAAAAATTTATTGCGGCCTCTTAAGACATTGAGAGAGAGAGAGAGAATATTATCCCAAATCCCACTATGAATTTAATTAGTTAAATTCACCATAAATGAGAGAAGAGGAAGTATCACATCATTGTAATCCAGAGTATACACACATACACACATATAACGGTAATCTCAAAACAATAAATTAATTTGGGAATGGGCAGACATTTCACTAATTTAATTAGTATAAATTTTTGACCGAAAAACATTATTTCAACTAAAAATGGAAAACTAACACAACTAGAGAGACAAATTTGCGGCTTAGACATGTCATGGTGGATGAAGTTTGCTCTCTCTGTGGGGAAGAGAAAGAAACGCTCATGCATAGCCTATGGTATTGTGAGCAAGCCCAAGCGGTCTGGAAGGCAGAAAGAAGTTTTAAACTTCTCATATTGAAATGAACCACTACTGATTTTGCTAAAGTAAATAACATATAACTACATGATATCACTTTCTAATGTGTTTAGGCCTCTTAGGTTGTGCAATGGGGAGAGGAAATGGTCTCTTAAAGAAAGCCTAGTAGTTTCTTCATAAGATTAAATGTGGGCTCTGATGGCAAGCTGGGACTAAATGTGGGCCTTTTTATCGTGGATAGTTGGTTGGAGTTTTATTTTTCATAAAATTTTATCAATATGCGTATCATGAATTTGAGGCACTGACATTACACAGTTCTGAAATTTACTTAAGGTTAATACTTTGATTGGTTGCCTAGCCAAAATAAATTCTAAGGTCTCTCTCTTGCCCTCTAAGGTTAATACTACTGTGATTCAAGTTACTTATAAGTTTGGCTGGCACTATGTTGTGATTGCAGAGAAGACGTGAAATTGAAGCAATTTATGGAGCATGGGCAAGGATTGGTCTCACCGCAGGCCTGGTCGTTGAAGGTCAGACTAGAATTTTTTACTGACTCAGGTATACTTGCTTTTCACCGTGTTTGTGCGCATGTATGTGCTCTCTAGCATATTTGTTATATATGTCATTTTGCGTAAAGATGATTTAAGGATATAGAAAATTGAAGAGGAGACACAATGTCTTTAATTCTAGAGACTTCTAAAATTTATTTTTATTTTTATTTTTCTTAAATTCCTTTTCCCCCAAATTATTTAATCGTTTTCATTACATTTGATGAATCTGCAGAAAAAATTTTATCTTTTCAATATGAAAATGAAACTTTAAATTGTGATGGATTAGTTTTATTAGTTTGTACCTTTCAAACTAATAACCTGTGAAAGGGTTGACTTGGGAGATTCCCAAAGGATGGTGCCCCACTTTTTTCACTTGGGAGATTCCCACTTTTTGACTTTGGATTTTGATAAGTGTTGCTCAACTTGTTGATCACAGTTGAAGCAGAGGGAATATTATTATATTTGGATGGGTATTATATTGCCCACAGATTGAATGTTTTGGAAGGAAGATCTAACGGGCCTAACGAGTGGAATTACTGTGATGGATAATAGTGTTCATGTAGGATGATTTGGTGGGCCTTATAAATGAAATCCATACGGAAGCCTGGAGATTGATTTGGCTACTAGCTTTTTTTACACTATTTTTCAAACTAGAAGAACACTATGGCAGGAAATGATTTTATTTTATTTTTTTTAGAGCCCAATTTACTGCTGCTTGGGTATTTTTGCTTCTTAGGATGCAAAATGATGAAGGATATCATCATTCATTTTCATATTCTGACAGTAAAACTTAGCCAAATGCATTGAATTTCTATGAAATGATATATATATATATTGGTGTGGATATGTAATCAATAAAGAAAAAGAACCAAAGTGGGCATAGCACAAGTATATGGTTCAACGAAAAAAGAGACCCCCTTAGGTCTTTTCAGTCCTTTTAATTCAATTATTAACACCAAACATTGGAGTTGTTTACAGGTACCATATGACCTTCATGTTTAATTTATTCAATTTGTGTATATAAAGTTATATTACGTCCTCTGTGCCATACTGCCTCAAGAATGATGGGATCATGGATTTTTATTGGGGACTACTTATGACTATAGGTGCTGCATTTGTGTTGAATACATTTTTTTTTCTTTTGGCATTTATGTGAAAACAAGCCTTAAAAAGGTTCCTGTCTTAGACTTAATGCTCCTACCTCCATCTTAAAGTCATCACAAAAGAATGCATGCTTCTTACCTTTTAGTTTTAACCCACGGCATTTTATTGATGTAATTTTTTTTTCATCATAGGTATATAATTGCTACAACTACTACGTCTTTACTACAGTGGGAATTCCCTACTATTTTGATATATATATATATTTCCCTTTGTCGTTTTCTGTGTAAAATTGATTAATCGAATCATATTTTGATTTTCCCTTTGTATTTAATGTGTAAAACTGATGAGATAGATATTGTTTTGAATGAATACCATATGCATCTTTAAAGAGGTAACTTGATTGGTTATATGACGGTTTTAGAAAAAAAATGAGTTTTTCTAAAGTTTATGAAGGTGATTTAAGGATATGTATGACAGAGCTGTGATTTAAGGTGAGTTAGCTAATATGGTTGCACAAGCTGACAATATTTGTATTGTTGGTTGTGTTGAAGGTACTTAAGCAGCTTAATTTGCCTCCTAATACTCCAATTTTGCTTGCAAAAGGAGATATTGATAGGGTAAGCCGACCTTGGGAGATCCTACCTATTGGTCACAAAATTGGGACACCAGAGCCATTGTTTAAGGAATTGGTATAACTCTCCTACTTCTATGATTTGTTTTGTGAATTGTGATGGAGATTTTTTTGTTTCATTAGTAAAATATGCTCAAGGCTTAAAACAAGATGTTGGAAGATAATTTCCTTTAAAGGAAGGTTAGTATCATTTCATTTGTACATATTCATTGTTTCCCTTGGATCATTTTGGGGCTATAGACAAATTCAAAAAAGTATTTAGGGGTTATAGCTGCGTTTAAAACGCGGCTATAGTTGTGGGCTAAAGCCGCGTTTTAAAAACGCGGCCATAGTGATAGGCAGAAGCCGCGTTTTTGAAACGTGGCTTTAGCTCACAACTATGGCCGCGGTTTTGAAACGCGGCTAGAGTATGTCCTATAGCCACATTTGTAAAAATGTGGCCATAGACCCCTCGAGCCTATAATTACGTGTTTTAGGCCACGGCTATAAACATGGCCTAAAAAAACGCGGCTATAGACCAAATCGTCCTATAACCACGTTTTAAAAACGCGGCTATAGAACCTTTTTTTTTGTAGTGTTTGTTTGCATAAGAAGCACCATCAAACGTTTATGGACCTGTTTGAGGAGGTGATTAAGGAGGGATCATCCTTTAGAATAGCGTGGTTTGCCACCATAGCCTGGAGCAGATGGCAACGACGCAACCGGTCCCAAGAGCGCTGTAGTACTTGGGCGTTAATTGAGATCGGAAAGAGAGCAAAAGCAATGGTGGAGGAATATTTTGAAGTGCACAAACCGAAGCCAGCGCAGAATCCCAGACATTCCCCTGCTCGCTGGTCTCCGCCGAGGAACAGTTTGTATAAAGCAAACTTCGATGCTGCCCTGTTTGATCATTTGGGCTTCGCTGGGTTAGGAGTGGTTGTTAGGGACTGTCTGGGGAATGTGATGGCTGCTCTCAGTCAGAGGATAGCGTTGCCCCAATCTGTGGAGATGGCAGAGGCATTGGCAGCAAAGCGGGCAGTCCTGTTAGCGACCGAGCTGAGCTTCTTAAGGGTGATGGTGGAGGGAGACTTTAACAGAGTTGTTCAAGCGTTAAGGGCCCCTGGGAGATGTCTCACGTTGTATGGGCATGTGATTGAGGATGCACGAAGACTTGGCGCAACTTTACAGTCATGTAGTTTTCACCATGTAAACAAGGAGGCTAATTTGTTAGCGCACTCTCTTGCACGTAAAGTAGTTTTAACTGAAGACACAGAACTTTGGGTAGAATAACTACCTAGTGATTTGGGCAATGTATTCCGAAAAGATCTTGAGCTTTTTGAATAAAATTTCCCTTATTTTTTCCTCCAAAAAAAAAAAAAAAAAAAAAGAAGAGAGAGAGACAAACTGATAGTCTCTGACTCACAAATTTTTTTTTTTTTTTAATCGAAAAAATGAGGATCAAAAGTGCGGTCATTGTCTCCACACCACTTAAGAGTCCAAATTTTCTGTCTCATTAATTGTGCTCCACTAATAAAACTTGGACAGCTAACCTCTCTCATTAAATGAGATAACTCTAACTTTAACTCTCACCGTTAATGTTTAAATCCCTTTCTTTTTATTCTTTTTTTTCTTCCGCAACTTTTATTTCTTGTTGACTATTTCCGGCTTTTGGTTTCTTTTTTTTCTCTTCTCCATGTGGTTTGAGTCAAGCCGCAGCTAGAAGAAAAACCAAATAATCCCTTCTTTTGTTTTCCTTAAGAATTTGCTTCGAACTGATGGGAACACTATTGCTGCTATTAGACGTTTTCTAGGTATTCTCATTGTTAAACTCGACACTCATGTGGTTCTTAATATCAATCTTCTGCGAGAAAATGGAGTTCCTGAATCAAATATATGTGCCTCAATTGAAAAATATCCTAGATTTATTACGACAGATGCTATTTGATTTAAAGGGATTGTAGAGGAAGTCAAGGAAATGGGATTCGATCCTTTGGGGTTGAGTTTTATTTTGGCTATTTTTGCAATGCGGGGAATGAATAAATCCACATGGGAGAGGAAGGTCAATGCTTATAAGAGGTGGGGTTTGTCTAAGGGAGAGATTTAAGAAACTAAAATTTAGAATTTGAAATAAAATAAACTGTTGGTTTAGTGTTTGTTAGTTTTTAGGGAAAAAAAAATGTATCAAACATGTATGAAATATTTTTAAATAGAGAGTGTGCTAATATTTAAGAACTTTGTTAGTTATTTTTGTTTTTGAATTTTGTTGAATTAAAATTTTAACTCCATTTTTTATTTTTAAGAATAAAGATTATTTAATTAGATTAAGGGTATTTTTGACATTTTTGAAATCATAACTAACTTTCTGAATCCTCTTAATATATAATGATAACTCTTATATAGCGGTGTGATAATAGCACCAAATCCAAATCCAAGAGATCCATCCCACAGATCTCTCAACATGTTTAAAGCATCACCTTCGAAAATTATTCTTTGAACGCCTCTTTACATTGCACAGCAAGTGCTCAAAAGAGCTGCAAGAACACAAAAGGAGAATCACCGCATTCCTCATCCTCACATATTCAAGCATAATTAATATTGCCTGAGGCCCTGAATGGTTTTTACTCAGCATAGCCAATGTCTGCTGGCCCAACATTATTCCAATTTCACAATCTAGTTTACGTTTTCTTTTAAAGATTCTAAGATATGCCAGTCCAAATACTATCTCATGATTGGGACAGCCCAACTACAGAGCCAGCTCTAGGGCCATAAATTCATTTTTGTCTGTATTAAGAAATGGGTAGGTTCAATTGCTGGTCCAATTCGCAATTAGAAAATTTTCTTGTCAGAAAACAATTAAAATGTTGTTCTTCTAATTCTTTTGTGCACAATTAATTCATATATCTCCTCTTACCATCCTTGGATGTGAACGATTCTGATCATTTTGGGCATGTGGAATGATAGGATCATATAATTCTACAAACTAGATTGTGATTTTGATAATCTTGAATACCCTCAATATTTCACACACACGAGATATTTATAGGAAGGAATCTCTTTGAACTTAATGATATTTTCCATACGGATTCGTAAGTGAACATGGTGGGTTATAATCTATTATTTTGTACAAGAGAAAAAGAGAAGGCTAAATTGCCCCAATTGCAAGGCACGTAAAAGATCAATTGGACATCATTGCATCCATATTTTTTATAGTTTAGGCTGACATTGAAACCGTAAAAGTCCTTAATAGTTAATACCCCTCCCAAACAGGAAAAAACAAGACAGATCACTAGTGCAAGAAATTGTGACAAAGAAAAACCATTCAAATAATGCGGTGGATTGAATTTTGTTGTGAAAAATTAATTCATGCAAGATTAGAGCAGACAGAAGAGATAAATCAATGCAAAAAATTTATGTAATTCAACAAAGTGCTTACGTCCATGGGAATGAACAATTAATAATCTATTGTATGAGAAAATAGGGTTACAACAATAATTATGTATAAAATAATTCTAGCTGATGAATATTTCCAAAATATCTCTATATCGTACTGTGGGAGCGTTGCCCGCTGCACCACCACCCAACCTATTGCTCAAGCTAGCAAGACAAACTCTAATTAAATGCTCGCTGCTAGCTTCACTCCGCTCCGTTTAGCCCATAAAACCCTCTGTCCAATGACCCAATGACCCAATAACAAATATGAGCCAACTCCAAAGATGTTTATTAAAAAAATTTCTATCACACACACACACACACACGCTCAAAAAAGACAAAAGACATTAGGTATATTTTATCTATTTGGTTAAATTCCAAGTCTACTCCAGCCCCAAATTCTGCAATATAAATTGATCAAAAGTCCAAGGTTCTCTGAGAAAATATAAATTTTTTCCTATTTCATTTTTTTGGCACTAAAGTTATATGCCTTCAGCTCCTCAGTCTGCCAATCTGACTAAATATGCACTCCACCAAGAGATGCAAACGAAACCTTTATGTACAATTGGATAAGCCAAATGTTTGCTTCTTCTGGATGCTATAGTTCTATTCTTGTCAATGAGATTTACTCGTTAGTTGGTAGGGTTAACACATGGTCATTGGCTCTATTATCAGTATTATGGAACTACACGCTTTAGAAGATTAATCTGATTCTAATCTATATAGACCGGTCCTCTCTCTCAGCTGGGAACATAACTAAAGAATTCCATTTCAACTAAGTACATAATATTATTAAAAATAACAAAAAAATTGCCCTATTTAGTCTTATTCGGTCCACTTTGTCCATCTTGGTTCTATTTGGTCCGTATTAGTCCTACTCAGCCGCTTTGGTTATATTCGGTTCACTTCAGTCATATTCGGTCAACTTCGGCTCTATTCGGTCTACTTTGGTCTTATTCGGTCCTACGTAATTAACTTCGGTCCTATTCGGTCTAATTAGGTCCTACTCGGTCCATTTTGTCCTCTTTCATCTTAATTGGTCCTAATCAGTTTACTTTGGTCTTATTAGGTTCTGTTCAAAATTCAGTCCTATTCGGTTCACTTTGGTCTTATTCGGTCCTATTCAATCAACTTCAGTCCTATTCAGTCTACTTCGGTCCCATTTGGTCCATTCTATCGACTTTGGTCATATTAGGTTCTATTCGGTCCACTTTACTTCTATTCGATCCTAATCAGTTTAATTTGGTCCTATACGGTTTACTTTGCTCTAATTCAGTCCACTTTGGTTTTATTCGGTCCACCTTCTTATTATTATTATTATTATTATTTTTTGGATGGAAAAAGATAAATCCACTTTGGTCCTATTCGGTACATGCTTCAAGGTATCATTTGTATTAATTTCGATTTAACCTCTTACAAGTTACAACTGAATTATTTCTCAACATTCTATATGATGGCTTGAGGCTTATTATTTTAAAGAGAGAGAGATTATAATTTATGTGAACCTCAATATTGAATTACGTGAGACCATTAATAAATCTAGGATACAAAATGGATTTCAACTAAAGTATAGTAATGCTCTAATAAAAAGTCCCTTTCACAATTGAGATGGTTTGATTTTTTTTTTATTTTATAAAAAACTATAATGTTTGTTCCATAATGAATATTTCTTATTATTAGAATAAGTTACCAATAGATTTGAATTTCTTTTGTTGTGGGCAGAGCTAGATTGGGTTCAAAGTTCCTTCTCCGATGACAAGAAACGTTATTAATTAAATTTAATTTGCTGAATTTCACAGCCATGATATTCTGGTCGATTACTACATAAATTGATGGAAGTACCATTTGGGTGGTGGGTGCATGGTTTTAAATGGCAGAAGTACTTTCGGTTTCAGGGCCTCCAATAGTAATATGAATATCCGGCGAGATTGAGAAAACGAATGCTTTGAAATTTGAATATTGAATTAATGCAAATCTACTTATCTGAAAGACAAAACATAGCAGAACCGGTTTTTAAAACTGAAATTTCTACCACCTTTTTAATGGACACCAGCAAATTGTCTTGCAATAAAGAATTACAGTACAAACAAATTAAGTTTACGAATCAAGCATTTAATTCAGCATACAAACAAAGATTTCTGTGTTCGTTTTTTTTTATTTTAAATTTGGTTTTTTTTTCGTGGAGGAAAAATTAAATTTGATTCACATCTTCACGACCAATGTTGCTTTTATGTTTTAGAATCCGAAACTATTTTCTTGAAGTATCGCTTTCCATAGCAAACCATTGGATTGGACATTGGTCCCCATTTGTCTCTCAAGTGCTTGACAGTAAAACAAGAAAATTGTCCCTAGTTTCACGTTTGTTCGCACCTTTGGAAGCACATGTATATCACCATGTGTTGTACAGGACTATATACACATGATGGTTTTCAAGTGCGCATGCATGAATTCTCAAATGAAAGGGATTGATGCCTCTGCTTAAAACTTCTAGAACATGGTTTTCACACACCACAACAAGAAACCAAAGAGATATATACATATTGGTTTTAGAAATTAGAACCGCACTTGTGTACAATCTGCTGCAATCCCAGGGAAACAGACATTTATAGCTTAATAATACACCATTGTGAACCGGTTGTGCGTGTCCCCTTTTTACTCAAAATTACCTCATCATGATAATACATATTTTATTGCATAAACCTTATAAACAGATATATTATCGATCACAAAAACAATAATACACTTACGAATTAATATCTTATCAATCTCTAAAATAAATTAAGTTGAACATTTATTTATTATATTAAAGTGACATTAATAATGTTGATTATCACCTTTGTAAGTCGTTTATAATAAAAGTTTGTTTATCGTTTTAAAGTGAATTACACGTAAATCTATGTATCTATGTTTGGAAAATATAAAAAGATTCAATTTGAATTCATATTACTTATTGTAGTTACATGTAATTACTACTATGAATATATATTGTCCTAATAAAAAAATTGAATATATATTGTCTACTATTTATTAAGAAAAAATGTTTCATACATATATAATTGTCATTATTCTGCTAGGGCCTGGCTATCAATCCCACGTATATACATTATATTGATCCCACAAAAGAATGTAAGCATAAACTATTTGAAGGCCTATTGGATGACATGATTAAAAGGCAAAACAAAAAACAGCATTAACGGGAGAGTTGAAAAGAAGCACCTGCAGCTGCAGGAGCTAGTATATACCATATATGCAGACAACGTATGAACAGAAACAGCTACTGTAACTTGGCTCCTTAGCTAAAAGAAAACTAAGTGCTTTCCATGTCATATCCCCTTTTATTTCCTTTGTCAGAGTTATGTGTTTAGTGTTTACGAATATATAATACACATTGCAAGCATCGGTCTTCTATCATTTTTCTTTATCTATTGATTTATTCTTCTTCCTCTTTCTTTCCCTATTTTTATTGGGAAAAGGAAATTTCACAACATTACTTAAACATCCGTACAAGGAAAGTCTGGGCCGGGGGTGAGTCACACCGCATACACATCAACCTCAAGTTGGCTCTGCACAAAGGTAGGGACAGAGAAAACAACAAAGGTTTTAGCTAGACGACAGCATTCTTTTGCGAGGAGATAATAAGCATAATGATTTTCCTCTCTATGTAAGTGATGCAAATGATAACAGTCCAATTCTTGGCAATATGTTTACCCAAAAAAAAAAAAAAAAAAAAACTCTCGGCAATATAGAACTATAGATGAGCCCCTGGCTTTTGGGGGAAAAAAAGAAATTCTAAGGTCTTAGAATTTGGGCAAAAAAACACACACACACAACCTTACAACCTTTTCTCACTCAATGAAATCAGTTGCAATTTGGCAAAAACGTACATTATTGGAGATTGTATGAATTTCAAATCTTGATCTCTAATAAAATCGAATAAAGTAGCACATGGCATGTCATTGTGCATATATCACCCCTCCGAGAAGGTATCTTATACATCAGATATATATGTCCAATCTCTCATGTACATGGATTTCACATGACTGTGATTTCCATGCGAGAGGATTTTGCATTGTAAACATAAACCATCAAACAAAATCATGTTAAAATCTTGTTTCCAATTTTTTCTTTTCTCTCTTCATTCACTCGACAACCTTAATTACCATACCTATATTGGTTTTATGATTAAACACAAAGTGGTAAGCTTCTACGAATGATAAGCACTTCAAAGACAATGTATCAAAGAAAAGAAAGCCTTACGGAGACACGTTTTTCATTCTTGTTTTTTGGTTATGGTAAAGCTGAAATTACACCAAACGCACCATCATTGTTTTATCATTGAGCATATATACTACTTTTTATTTAATAATATAAGAAAGGAGTATGTGGGTGTGGTCACTGTTACATACCGCATGACTTAAACCCTCATATTGAGTAATGGCGTAAGACCACTTAGACACTAATAGAACTTGCCACTATTCGAACCAACAACTCTTAGACTTGAGCATGTGATGGGTAACAAGGACTTCCTACTGTTAGCTAAGCCATCTCCACCACCGACACTAGGAGCGGAGCTACATGTTAGGGTGAGGGGGCCATTTCCCCCCAAAATTTTTGAAATTTTCTTTTTACTATATAGAAATATTTAATATTTTAATAATTAGTCCTCAAAAATGGGACTTGGCCCCCCCAATTATTTGAGTTGGTCCAATAATGTTCTTAAAAAATTGTCCAATTTGTCTAGTAGTTATAGAGAACGCATTGTTTCTCAAATTCGTTTTATATGGTAAAATGTATCCTCGTATTTCTTAAAGTTTTGGATCATTCATGTATTTGAACACTTTATTAATTCAATTGAAATTTTTTTACTCACAATTGTAGAAAATTTGGTAACTTATATTAAAAATGAAAATTGTAAGGATTTTACTATGGAAGATGGTAAAAGATTAATTTAATTCTATGAAACATTTAATTTTAAGGATTTATTATGAAAGATACTAATTTTTGTGTATATGTATAGATGCATGTGTTTGTCTATGTGTATGAAAGTTTGTAAAGACTAATAAATTAACAACACAAATCAGCCCCAAACAAAAATTTCTGACTCCGCCTTTGACCGACACTAAGACTATGAATTAAATTATTTCTTGAATTAATAGCTAATTAACCTTCTGTAATTCCTAAGTTGGAGAGGACATATATTGCCACGATTCACTCTTTAAAGAAATAGAAGCAACATAATGACGATCATCCATAATGGCTGTCCCGCTAAATATTAAACACAGAGCCTATTGCATGCCTAGCTACCTACCTACCTCAGCCAGACAGCCACCTTCGGTAATACTCCATTAATCCGTTTGGTTTTATCTAATTAATGATGTTTTAACAGTGCTTGCATTACAAGTTACAACCAACGTACAATAACAAAGTTTTCATGTCCCAGCCAAAAAATAATTAGTGTTCATGAAGGTTATCGATTACTATTATTAACAAGGTCACGTGACCTCTCGTCCATCTTGCTTAAAAATCTTCCATTTCAAGATGAAGAAACAGAAAAAAATCAAATTGATTTCAAAATTTTAATCATAATGCATTATTATCTTTTTCTCCTATTTATTCATGTCAATGAAAATAAAGAGGAACACATACGTAGGTGCTAATTAAGGATAATCTCACATATGAGTAACACTGTCATGAAACCTTTTGTAGACCTTGACATTAGTTTTGTGAGTCTAGTGTAGCTTATTTAGTTATCTACAACTTTTTAAAATTTAACACTTTTGTTTTTACTCAACTCATTGTTCAAGCTGTTTCTCAAAATATATATATTGTTTAAGCTGTCGAGTACTTTTCTTAATAGTTGGACCTGGAGTTCAGAAAAAAAAATTATTGTTTAAGCAAAATAAGCTTCTTCTTTTATATAAAAAGAATAAAATAAAATAAAACCCTTATAACACACCAGGATAGTTTTTTGACATTCAAAGACATACATGCATCTAGCCATCATATAGAATGTTGAGAAATAATTTCAGATGTAAAAGGTTAAATCAAAATTAATACAAATGATGACTTGATGCATGAACCGAATAGGATTAAAGTGGATTAAATAAGACCAAAGTGGATTCATCTTTTTCCACTCCATAAAATAAGACAAAATAAAAAACCTTCAAGGTGGACCAAATAGGACAAAAGTAGATCGAATAGGATTTAATGGACCTAATAGGACCAAAGTTGATTGAATACGACCGAACAAGACCAAAGTGGACCGAATAGAACCATTATAGACCTAATAGGACCAAAGTGGACAGAATTGGACCGAAGTGGATTGAATAGAACCAAATAAGACCAAAGTGGACAAAATGGACTGAATAGAACCTAAGTTGACAGAAAATGACCGAATATAGCTGAAGTGAACTGAATAAGACCAAGGTGACCAAGTAGGACCAAATAGGACCAATTTGGACCAAGTAAAACCAAGTCAACCGAATAGGACCCAAATTTTTTTTTAATTATAAATATTAGTTTTTAGACACCTAAAGTATTTTTATTATATGTATGTCCTAAGAAATATAAAACGTATTATTAAATGGTTTGAATTTTATTGCTTTTTTTTTTTTTACCAATGCTCTTTAATTTGCGAAGATTCAAAGTGAAAATGATATCAACAAAAACACTTTCAAATATATTAATAAAAAATTAACATCAACAATGACAAAACTTAACATACAAATCAAAAAGGTGGTGGGAGAAGCTGCATAAACAAAAATAAATTTTAAAATGCAGAAAATATAAACGAAAAACAAAGCCACAAATAAACAATTTAACAAGAAAATCAATAAAGAAAAGATGAATACCTATTGGATTGGGCAAGTAAAAAATAGCGCCCAATTAAGAGGTTGACATCATATATATATATATATATATAATATATATATATATGTGTGTGTGTGTGGGGGGGGGGGTAAAAGCTATTGAATAAACAATTGGGCTTTGGGCCTGATTGGTTGGTACCTGTTTGTTTTTGTCAGGGGGCCTCTAAGCCCACGAGTCAGTTTACACTGTAGAGGTCTGAGGAGTTGTCCGAGAATGAATGTCTCCTCGGACGAGCTCGGAAAGGGTCCTGGGATTTGCTAAAGGGGTTAGAGGCAAGCTCCTGGTAAAACTGATGAGTAAAAAGGTGATCCAAGCACCCTTTTGAAGCAAAGACGTGTGAGAAATATCTAAGGAAAAAACTGCTACCATCACATTAAAGACCCTGCATCTACTTGTCTGGCTGCATTAATGGGGAAATGATCTCTGGACAGTAGAATTCAACTTTCTTGCTATTGTTCGAAGACTTGAAGAAGGTGGTGAATGAGACAAGTATCTGGGGGAAAGATTTGTATGACACCTGGAAAAACCAACAAAGAAGAAATATATAAGGAAAGGGGCTAGGAAAGAGAGGGGGATCGACACTTTCTACTAAGAGAAAGCATAAACCAAGAGTTGTAAACTTTGTCACAGAAAGGGAAGATATATAAAAATCGTCCTCAGCTTACGTCTGAGGAGGTCCTTACGTCTGAGGAGGTCCTTTCGTCATATTTGTTTATCAATTACATAGATTGAAGCATTCTAACCTGCTAATTGAACTTCCAACATCCCGAACCTAGATTTCGAACTCATTCTCTACAAATTTTATTGTATAAGGCTCATTGGACCTGAGTCCAATACTGGTTTTTGGGTCCAAGTACAATTGTGCGCTTACAATATATATAAAATTCAATTAAATTCTAAATTGGATAATTATTTTTGAGTTATGTGTCTCATCTAAATTTTTGTGCTAAAATGATTGATGCATTAACACCTGACACAAAAGGTAAGAAAACCACAATAATAACACTTAAAACTCTTTGTAGGAGCACAAAATCTGGTGACTCAGACTCACTTAGAATAGTGAAATTGGTATTACCTAACTAGGCCCAAACCAATAAATATTTGTAAAGAGAGTGAAATGAAACAAGTTGCGCTTCACCCGATGATACAGATAAATTAGGAATAAGCAAAAGTCAAAGACTAAGCATATTGATAGTTCTTTACAAGTTTGCTCGAGGACAATTCTCTTGTGCATATGTATACACTGTTCTCTTTCTTTTTTCTCAGTCACTGTTCTAGCTCTAATATTTTCCCTTGATTTTTCCAAATCCCTTTTCTCTAGAAGTTATTTTCATTTATATACTCTTAAGCTCCTTGCATCCTAGCCCTCCACCTACAATCCTCTAAACTCTTGTTAGGACACTTGTCCTATTAGACTTCTGGTGAAGGTGGTAGAAGGAGCTATTTAGTTGTGGATCTGCTATTCAGGTCACTTTCTTACCAATGCAGCTGATAAAGTTGTTGTCAGTCATTTAATGCAGAGGTGGTAGGTGAAACTTTATTGGGGACTTTCCAAAAATATCTTGTTTCTCCCCTGAGATGCCCCTCTCACCTCTTGTACTTCCAGAAGACGTTCTGTCTCTTCCCATCTTCTCCTCGGGCAACCTCATTCCTCAAGTTATAAATGCATCTATATGAGGAACGATTGAAGGTTACAGTTGTGTTATCCTTCCTCAGTCCTTGGGCACCCACACTCTTAAAACCAAAACTAAAAGAAAATCAAATTAGATTTCATATGGAGTATAATTTGATGTCAAGTGTCAATTTCAATTTATTAACTTTGGTGCAGCTATTAACAACACTACAAAAATGGAGGAACACAATTAAAATTATATTAAACAATGTAAAATAGTGTGCAATTGTAATTGTTTTTAATTTTTCTCATACACATAGTTGTTCTTAATTTCCCCCATGCATATGTATGGGATAACAAGCTAATTGAAATATATACTACACTAAAAATTAATCTATTGAAGAATAGAAAAGATTAAATCGTTTCTCAACAAAAAAAAAAAAAAAAAGATTAAACCAAAGTGGAACCAAACCAAGGACAATTATGCCACCCTAGATCTTCCTTGATAAGGAACCATGATAGTTTTGGATTTTTTACGATGTTCGGAAGATATAATTAATATAAAATAATGTTAGAGATACAAACTATTTTATAAAAAAATTTACAAACTATTAATATAGTGAGTGATTATTGGTAAATGAAAAAAAATGATATTAATGGTGGACTTAGATGATAACTAATAAGAGGTTGACCACGTCAACATTTGGTAAAAATATTGTAAAATAGTTTGTATTTATAACATTTCTCATTAATATATACATATTAATTATAGTAAAGGCCGGTGTTCAAGTCTCTAAGAGAGAACTTCACACACATATATTAGAGTAGAAATTCTATCTTGTATAATTTTTTTTTTAATTATTAGTCATAATGCATTTATTAATAATTATAATGTGGCATTATTGAAGGAAATAATGCCTATGATGCCACTAAATAGGATTTTTTTAATTGTTGGTTTAATGAGCCATTTCTCCTATTGGAAGGTTTTTTGGTTGGTAGTTATTAGGTTCTTTATTGTTAAAGAAATATTTTTGTTAGTTTTTTTTTGTAATTATTAGTAATTGTGCATGTAAAGATAATTAATAATCTGACATTATTGAGGAAGTGAATGCATGTGTATTGTAATGCCAATAATGTTTTTGATAGATTTTTTAATTATTAGTTTAATCTCCTTTTGGAAAAAAATTTCCCTGTAGGGTACTCTACTGCTGGAGTATATTAGATTTTTTTATACCAATTAATTAATTTAAAAAAAATAACTGCTAAAAGGAAAGATTAAAAAAGTTGATTAGACAAATGAATATTAATTTAATCATTAATTTTAGTAGTACTTCTACCATTCTACATATTTATAGTCATTGCACCAAGATTGTCAAAATCAAGATCCTACGCAGTATCATGGGAGGTAGGTGAAATCGTGGATTGTAAAATTGGATCGTGGATCGTAAGATCTTACATTATTTGAGGAAAAAAATACACATTGGTATGTTGAATAATCACATAAATTATACATTCATTGATATAATTATCATACATCACTATATTCATTTGTAAGTATCATTTAAAGAGGCTAAAAACCTTAAAATGTAACACTCTATTGGAACATTTTTTATTTGGGTCCAATTAACACTCTCTCTGCATTAGAGTGGAAAACTTGGTCTATTAGGATTTTATTTTTTATTTAGATCCAACTGAGTCTTCTATCAAGTTTAAGAAGATTACAAGAAACAAAAGTTGTTTGGGATCATCAGAATCATATAATCCTACTGATCCTGAACGATCCCAAAGATCCTTGAAAAATCTAGATCGTTTCAATGAGGTGAGATCGTAAGATCATAAGATCATAAGATTCAGATCGAGATTCTGACAACTATGCATTGCACATAAACCGGCCAACTAATGTATTTTCAACAAAATATTTGAATAGTTGTTGTTTTGGAAGGAGAATGATTATGAAAATTGATAGGAAATTGACAAATTAAGAATGAATGGTCATTGATAAGAATAAGAAGGTGAGGTGAGCACAAATAACGTAATAAAGAAATGTACTTGCTTATTCAAAATTTAAATTATATACCAAATCTATATCTATATATATAATAATAGGTGAAGTAGAGAGAAACTCAAATTAGAATTTCAAATTAGAGTTCTAACTTTGCGCCATGTATCCTAAATTATTTATTCTTAAAAGAGTTTTATTTTTTAATTTTAGAGTCAAATGTGGAACCGCATCATAAATATTTATTTAAGTGAGTTATTAAATATAAAAACCAAATAGTATAGAATAAATGAATCGTAAAAAAAAAAAAAGTGTTTTACAATAATTGTTTTTTTTAAACGGACAATTTACATTTTATACATAATAATATCCTTACAAAAAAAATTTAAGTGTTAAAAAAATATAAAAATGATTATCAATAGTATTTAAATTATATATAAATTATATTATGCATCTTATTGTATATTTTTAAATGTATCCATGCATATACATGGGGTTACAAACTTGTATTTAATAGGACAAAGTTTATCTACAAAATTAGTTGTAGTCTGATGCTATAATCTTATTCAATATCTTTTTACTGAAAATAAATTTTGATAAATCCACTATTGGATTATATCTTCTTTTTATATTCTACATACTTTGCAAAATTTCTAGAAAATTAAATATCAATAGTTATATCATCAATAAATTGTTTAAATTGCAAGTTTTTGTAGTTTAAAATTATGCACAAAATATAAACTTATAGATTATATAATAAATTATATCTAATTGACACAAAATTTGGCATATATATTAAGAGCGTAAAGAACATGCAATTCAACGGTTGGATTTTCATAATAATAATAATATTTATTTTATTAAGCAAGGTAATATCCTTAAATTACAACAAACATATAAATAATTTTTTAAAACGTGATATTGTTTATTCATATAATACCAATAAATATAATGCATTCACAAGTTTTAGAGATGTAATTTTAAAATTTAAGTTTTTGGGCCATAATAAAGACTCTGAAATTCAAAGTGATGTTTAAGACAAAAGAAAAAGACAGGCGTGTAGGAAACTGGGACCAAGAGCAGAAAAATAAAGGTTAATGATAATACACTGTTGGCGCAATTATAATTGGAGAAACTGAACCTGGCCGCTACCCACCCAGCCCCATGACCCATCCTCAATTGCCCCCTTTACTTTCATAACGGCACTCCCTCGCGTTCTCACTCTCTCTCTCACGCTCCTTTCCTCCCCCATTCTCTCTGGAAGCTGTCCTTTTTAAAAGAAAAAAGTTATTTTTTATTATTTTTTTTAAAAATAGAATAAAATACAAATTTCACTTTTAAAATTTGACTAAAATTTGTTTAAGTTTTTTAAGTTTACTTTTATTTAATTGAGTTCTTTAAGTTTTAAATTTATTTATTTCAAGTATTCTATTCAATATACTAAAATGAATAAAGAATAAATTGAAATTATACTCTTAAAGTTTAGGAGTGTCTAAATTTTACACCTCTAAATTCTAAAATATAAAAGTATAAAATTCACATATTTCTAAATTTTAGGGAGTAAAATCTAAATGCTCCAAAAATTTAGAGGGTAAATTCTAAATTTTAAAACTTCAAGGTATAAAAATCAAACACTCCTAAATTTCATGAGTAAAATTCACATTTTAAAATTTTAGGGTGCAAAATCTAAATACTCACAAACTTTAAGGTTTAATTTATAATTTAACATTAAATAAATTTGAAAATTAAAGAATTCAATTGAAAGAAAGCTTGATAAAAAAAATTGAAAAAATCAAAATTAGAGAACTAAAATAAATTCCAGTCAAACTTCTTCTTTTTTGTTCGAAACACACACACAAGCTTAGAGTACACAATTTACATTTTAGCTTTAATTATAATATCACGAATTTATAATAATTTCAAATTTTTTTAAGAATATGTTGAACAAAAACCTAGGGAGCTCCCATCAAAAAAACAAAAAGCTAGGGAGCTACGTGAACAGGCAGCGCGCGTGGGAATAGATCTGTTGATTCTGTTCTTTTGGGAAAATCAAATTTTTTTGGGTTGTAGGCTTTTTTAAAACAGTGACCATTTTTTCATTGCTAATAGACGAGATCTTCTCTCGCTTGTCAGAATCAAAACCCCAAACACAGACGCAAAACACAAACACAAACACACTTCGTATGTAGTACAACGCTTCTCTCTCTCTTTCTCTCTTCTTCTTGTCTTTTTACTTCAGTTCCGTTACTCAACAGCACCAGAAGACTAAGCAGAAACACAACAACAACAACAAAAAAGATCAAAATCACTGGAAAGCAATATATTCTACTTTCAATCACTTGGGAAAAGAAAGAGAGAGAGAGAGAGAAAGGTTTTTTTTTTTTTTTCAGTGTTCGGTTTGGTTAAGGATTTTCTTTTGTTGTTTGTTCCCTTGTTGTACTTGTTACAAAACGAGTTCGTCGTCCGAGGTATCTCTCTCTTTTCACTTCTTCACTGCCTCTGTTTTTTTTTTTTTTTTTTTTTTCTTCTCAAATGTATTTTCCACTCTTCATGTTTGAGATTGTTGTTTTGCTTGTTATTATTTTGTGGGTTTGTAAGGTTGAATTTTAGTGTGTGATTACTGATTAGGTCGTTTTGGGGTTTGGATCTTACTTAAGAACTTGTATTTATAAGAGAACCCTTTGGTTAAAGCTTTGTCCTTTAGATCTAATTGATTTGAAAATTTAAGTTTAGTTGTTCTGTTTGTTTGTAGTTTGTACTAGAGTGGTCAACCTCTATTTTGTCTTATTTTTTTTTCTGTAAATTAATTGAAAATTTTAAAGATGCCGATTCTTCAGAATTTTGACAATTTGGGCTTTTGGATATGTAGAAATTCTGAACTTGTTGACACTGCATGAGTTGGATTGACTCGGTGTTTTTTTATGTCATATGTATGTGGGTTTGGTTTGAATTAATATTTATGACTTCTGTTGTTTCTATGGATTCACTTTTTGCATTGATGAAATGAAATGAAATGAAAATTGAGTAATATGCTGATTTTGCTAGTGATTTGTATAGTTAAGTAGTTATTTGGTTTTATATGTCAATCCCTAAAACCATGAATTCAACCATTACTTGGAGACCCTTTTAGGAACTTTCCTTAGAAAAAATGGGAATGGATATTCCGTAATTCAAAATTCTCTACACCTATAGCCTGGATTTTCTAGAATTATTAGTGTTAGGAAATTTGTAATGCAATTTATATGTTAATACATCTAGGAAATCAGGTAGTTATTTAGAATGAAGATATAGTTTGGATAAGAGCATGATAGGGAAACCAACTTGTGTTTCTTTCTAGTGCAGTTAGAGTAGTTTAGTAAAGTTAATATTTTTATTCAATGGATCATGGTTTAGTGGTTATGCATGATAACATGGGCTGATGTGTTTTTAACAAGTACTATTACATTCAAGTTCTTATGTACAGTCCACAATCTACAGTGTCTGCACTACGCTTTCTTGCCACAGAATGTTTCTGGGGGATTTATTGGCTTTGGTTGGCAGCTAATGACATTCTTCCAGCCAGTTTGCTAATCCAATGTGTCATTTTTATGCAGTGTTGAAGTATTTATTCAGTTCAGCTAGTTGATGAGGAATTAACTTGTCAGCTCTATGAATACTGATTAGTTCGTTGCTGAGCATGGATAAAGTATCATCTGACTGTCCGTATCCAGGTTGCTTCTTCTGTGTCATGAAGGAAGGAAATCCAAGCAAGCGCAGAGCAAGTATACTGAAATTTTTTAGAGAACTTCCTTCACAGGATGATGATGGTCAGGTTCTCCCAATCAGTGGTCTTTGGAATACTGCCATGGCACACCCAAATGACCAGGAGTTTATTGATTTGGGAATATTTGAATGCATGGCTGCACTCATATGGAAGGGCCTAAAAAATCGCCGTTGGCTTGCTCATGACCAAAACATATACATTCCATACTATGCAGCCCATATTATTGGATCCTACACCATGAACATGGAAGAATTTGCAGATAGTGCTGTTCATGCTGGAGTGATCCCTCCATTGGTTGAACTGCTAAGTGGGAGGTTAACTTGGGTTGAACAAAGAGTAGCAGTTCGAGCTTTAGGACACTTGGCTACATATTCCAGCACTTTTCCTGCTTTAGGAAGTCATGGTGATATTCTGGAGCTTTCCATTCAGCTAGCAATGAGTTCCCTAGAAATAGTTTACTCACATTTTTACCAGTATGTTGATAGAAGGCTAAGTTATCACTGTGATCTGCTTACCCGTGGCATGGGTGGTGTTGAAATGGAGTCCAGAAAGGCAGAGGAATGGGCTAGCCAGTTACAGTGCTGGTCCCTTCAGCTCATCAATTGCTTTGCTTTTAAACCTGAATTTCTTCAGACTATATGCAAGCCTGAATTCTTAATAAAGCTACCAGGAATGTGGGGTGGACTTGTTAATGAAAATTCACCTGCTGGTATTGGTTTGTTAAGGACAATCTGCCATCATAAGCTGGGCAGGGGACCTGTTGCGAGTTGTACTGGCATTATTGAAGCATTATGCAATATTGCTCGATCGTCAGATGATTGGCAATATATGGCTATTGATTGCCTTCTATGGTTGCTACAAGACCCAAGTACTTGTCATAAGGTATGCATCTTTCACATTATGCCGCATATAATTCACCCTGCATCCAATTTTAATTTTCCAAAGATTCCCGGCAAATCCATACGGCACAACAGATTTAATTAAAACCTTTTAGTAACTGCTAATGTGGATTATATAGTTTTTATATTTTTTTTGTTTTTGTTTTTTTCCTCCAAATATTAATAATCATTGTCATAAATTTTAGATGTAGAAGTTATTGTCTATTAAATCCTTATATTAAATTTTATTGTCCTCATTTCTTATGTTGAAAACATCACTTATGCTATTTGGATTTGATTTTTATCGTGGACAGTTTATACCTGTAACAGTAGCCTAAAGTATTGCATCTTATATTATAAAATGACTATTTCTTACTCTTGAAAAACCCTTTGCATTTAGGAGCCTATCACTTCATCAAGGGAAATGTGGAATAAATATCTTCTGAATTCTGATGTTTTCGTAGGTATTCCTTGCATGAGTCATGCAAGATGGTTAACCTTTCCCAAATTTTTTGAACAGGCCCATCTTTAATCCTTATCTATATTAAGTTGTCTATTTTTCTGAAGAATCATTATTCATCTGATACAGTTTACGTTTGATCAAGATATCAATTAATAGCTGGATCAACGTCTAACTAAATATTAATGCTAGGCACAACTCTTTTAGGTTTTGGAAAGTGCTGCCTTACCTCAAAGCATTACCTTCTTTTTTTTGGTTAAGTAAGATGTTTTATTAAAAGAAAGGAAAGCTTAAAATGGTAAGCTTCCCTAAAGAATTACAAACGGACATTCAAATGGTCCAAAAAATCAATTATAGAACTGTATTTCACCCCCACCTAATTATAATGCAATATCCAAACAAAGATCTTAGAAAACTATTTTTAATATCCAGTGTTAATTCCTCTTCATCATTGAAAGTCCAATGGTTTCTCTCTCTCCAAACGGTCCACTTTATACAATAAGGGGTTGCTTCCTGCGCAACCCGGTTTTGATGACATCTGAACACATCACTCCATGAAAACAGCAAAAATATCACCTGCTTTTGCACCGCCCGTATCACTCCAAAAGCTGTAAGTGCAAAAGACCACAGCTGTTGGGCCATTGGAAAATGAAGTAGCAGATTTCACAGCTACACTTGCACATTATAAGTCTATCAACAACCACCATCTTCCTTTTAATAAGATTATCTAAGTTTAGGATAGAATTTCTGGCTGTTGTTCATGCAAAGAAAGCCACCTTGCATGGTATCTCAGGGAATTGTGATGAAGGGACATGTCTCAAACACTCATAAAAAGATCTTACACTAAACCTCCCTTTCCCATTCAAAATCCAAAGTAAGCAATCCTATTTCCTTTTGCAATTTGCTTGGAGTAAAGCAAATGTATCAATTCATTCACCCCTTCTAGTTCCCAATCATGAAAAGTCCCAAAGAATCATGGGTTCCAACACAAACTTCTATTATCCCCTCTAAATGAAATCAATTAGTTCACTGTAACATCCTTATCCGCAGTAATCAAATATAACTCTAAGGTACAATTCCTTCAATGAGTGATCCCCACACAAAATGTCATGCCAAAACCTGATTCTTTTACTGTTCCTTGCCTTAAAAGACAAGAAATCAGAGAATCTATCCCAGCCAACCCAAATGCCTTTCCACAAGCTATATCCATGAGGTATTCTTGCCATAGCTGTAGTCTAGTCTCCCCAAGCTTGTCACCATTCTTGCATAATGCATGAACACCTCTACATTGAAAGATGGTAAGCAGGGCCCCACTCCCTTCTTGTTTTCTGTAGTTAAATGTATAGATTAATATGCCCTATTAATAAATAAATAAATGTTTGTTTACATGTTACTCACTTGTGCATATTGGATTTTGAAAGTTAAAACTAATGGGTCTACTCAAATTGCAATCAAAATTCCAGAGATAGAAGCAGGTTTGACTAACTGTTTTGCTATCATAGGATAAATTGTTAATTATGCTAGCACTTGGGAGTCCATAGACAAAATTCGCTCCTTTATTTTTTCAGAGACCAGCGTTCTTATGCTTTTGAGAGCAGCTCATATTGTCATCTTTTTGTTTACAGTAAATCACTGAAATGTGTTTCATAAGGTGCTAATGGTAACTGGCTAACTGCTAACTTATGGAGAACATACTTTTCAGTGGCTTTTGAGGCACCCCTTGATGTGAGAGTCAAGAGAAATGTCTCAAAGCATAACATTTAGGCTTAATTGTAGGCTTACACAAAGATTTTAAGGCTTTCATTTGCCATTTTCTTTTCACCTTAAGCCTCACTATACGCATAACCTCATATGAGTTCTTTTCAACTTCATAGCTTTTTTTTGTTTTTTTTTTTTTTTTTCCGATAGGAACTCTATAGCTTTTTGGTTCCTTTAATGTTCAAATCACTACTTTATTCTTTAAATTATACTGTATGACTGAAGATGAATAAAATCTCTGCAGCACAAATAAGTGTATTTATGAATAGGACACGATACTGAAAGGCAACATATTGGAGATGCTATCATCTGATCTTGTATCATGAAAATTGAACTGTGTTTTGATATGGACTTCATGGTTCATGTCACTGGCTTTAAACTTTGTGTTTGAGTTCTTGCCTTAATTAGGGAGCTCAAATGGCAAGCCTGCTGGAAACCTTACAATATCATAAACTCCTTTTTCAGTATCATTCTATTAAATCAATGAATTTTCTTATAGAAATGTAATATCATAGTACTCTCACCTTGTGATTTTTATTTAATTTTTACGACCTAATATTGGTATTGTGATACGGAGTTCTCTGTCATAAATGCTGTTTACAAAGATGCACTCTACATTGTTAGAACCTAGTTCATTCAAAATGTAATATAGTTTTGCTTCACATTGTCTTGCCACGTTTTCTAGGTTACAAATGGTAATTCAAGAATTAATTTCAAATTTTGACAGTTTGAAGTATCATTTTGTGGGGCTATGATTGAGTGAACACCATGATAAACTTCTTAGAAAGAATCAACTTATACTTAACTATAGTATCTCCTGATTTGTTTTTCAGGTTATCGATAAGGCGGTACCAGCACTTGTAGATCTTGCAGAGATATCAGCTCTAGGTGATCACAAGAAGCTTGGTGATACCATTGTATCTGTTCTTCAGGAATGCATCCAATCACAAGGGAATGGACGTAACTCTCTCAGCAACCGCACAAAAGAACAGATCGAGGAACTACTAAATTCTAGGCAGAGATTGAAATGGGAAAAGAGCATGCCAAAGGAGGATCTCCACATTAAACAGGCAGCAGCCCTAGTGGTCAAGCTTGAAGGAAATTCCCTTTTTTCATCAGGTAATATATCTGGAGCTGCATCGAAGTACTCGGAAGCATTGGCATTGTGTCCAATGAGATCCAAGAAAGAGAGAGTGGTTTTATACAGTAATCGAGCTCAGTGTTATCTTCTGTTGCAACAACCTTTGTTTGCCATAAGTGATGCTACACGTGCTCTTTGTCTTCACAATCCTCTTAACCGTCATGCCAAAAGTTTATGGAGAAGAGCTCAGGCATATGACATGCTGGGTTTAGCGAAGGAGAGTTTGTTAGATGCCATTCTGTTCATAAATGAATGCTCTCAATCCAATGACCCTGATCTGTCATTGAGGCAAAATAAGGTTCCTGACTATGCTGAACGATTAGTGAAGAAGCAGATGCGTGCAGCTTGGTTATTCAGGGAGGCAGCTATCAAACATGGGGGTGTCCATTGTGAGGGTGATGCTGGTGACATGTATGGCCGAGAGACTGATGATTCCGAGTGGGAGACAGCTAGTGAAAGTGATATTGGAAATGATGGAAGAGATGAGATGGGTGATGATGATGATGATGACAGTGAATGGAAGAATGAGGACGAGAGGAAAGATAAATATGATAAACCCTCAATAAAAGGTATTGTTCAAGACTTCTATAACTGCTAACTTTATGCATTCGGTGTTTTGGATCTTTAAGAATGCTGAGGGCAAGTGGTCCATATGTGGAGAGTAATCCCACAATCCAATTTGCCCAACCTATAAAATGATGTTAACTGGCCTCGATGAAAAATTTAACCATATGATGAATCAAATTTTTATATGGTCAAAGGTGATATTTATGTGAAACTTTAGAAGAGTTAAATTAAACAGTTTTTATCGATAGTTAACTGTGTGCTTTACTTAAAAAATAATGATAATAATAAAAACAAAAAATAAAAAATAAAGAAAGAAAAGATAACTGTCTGGAAATAAACAGAAAATGGTTCTTGCATATAGTTGTCAGTTCTCTCAATGAAAATACTACTTCACTGTGATATGATGATAATGCTTAATTCGTGTGGCAAAATTATAAATAGGATAGAATTTCTTTAAAGATTACCCCTTTTTCTTTTTGGCTATTTTAAAGTACCTCCTGCTTTTGGTTTTCATAACTTTACATGGTGACTTTTCTTGAAGACATTTAGAGTTGGACATAGTTTATACAACCCATTTTGGAGGAATTCCTCCAAACTAGGTTTGGTGGCACAATTAAAAATTGACTAGTATCTTTGTCACATGAACAATTAAATGAGCTATCAGACCCAAAGTAGTCTTTAACTGCTTAGCTATGCCCCTTGCCACCCCCACCACCATTGGTGGCTCCTAAGATCAAACCCTCTCTCTTCCTAAAGCTGAACCACCACGAATGAGTGTCAAGATCCTCTCACTGTTCCTCACAGACCCACGCTCTCTTTTTGATCTAAAGCGGAGGCTGCCACTCCATGAAAGCAATTCTTAGCTCGGTTTGACCGAGTCTAAACCCCCACCCTCTCTCTCTCTAAAGCCTAACCCTCACATCTCTCATATATCTCTCTACCTTAATTTTCTCTCTGGCAATGGTTCTTTGATTTCAGGGCTGTTGTTTTGGAGATCTAACTGAGCCATGGTGAGGACTAGAAATAGTGAATGGTTACGAAATGGGTATTTGCAAAAGTTGGGTTTTAGGGGCTGAGTAGGTGAACATGAGTTGGGTTTGTAAGGAACCGGTGGAGAGAGAAGTGGGTTAGGAGTTGTAAGGGCAGAGAGAGAAAAGGTGATGCAGAACGTGTAGGTGAATAGTAGTAAATAAAAGAACAAAACAAAACCCAAGGCTTCACCACCTTGGGGTGTTTGGCATCATCACCAAATGTACAACACAAATCAGAAAATATCCTCTTTTTTCAAAATACACTACCACAGAATGTTTGGGGTGCCTCTTCTTATAGGTACCAGATTACAACCATAATAAATGCCCACCGATTTGAAGGTACAGAAGTCAAAAACAAGGGTTACAAAGATCAATTTGAAGATCCTGAGGACAAAAGTAAGGGTTAGTAGTACACCCCCTGATGGGAGACGTAAGTGGCAGCCCACTTTGAAGACCTATAAGAGGTGAGAAGCTGGTTCTAACGCTCAAGCCTTAATTTAGGATGTTTCAGATGATGGGACGCTATTGTGGGACCTTGCTTAGTCTTTTTTGCTGTTTAGTTGCTGCTGGATCAGTTTTAATTAAGTTCTATTAGAATAAGGGAAATTTGGTAATTTCCAGAAATTTGGAAAGGGTTGACCTTGTCCGTACCAAAGGCCCGTGAGCCTTATTTTATGTTTTCCTACTAGGAAAATGATAACTATAGCCTCTATATAAAGGCTCTTTTGTAGTCAAGTTATTTCAGAATATTTTGATCAATAAAATTCAGCAGCTTATTTTAAGCTTTTGTTTGTGTGATGCAAACTTCTCCGAGGTGTAATGCCAAGGAACCCTAGGTGTGATGCTTAGGAAGACCTAGGTGTGGTTGCCTAGTGTTTTATTTACGTTATTTTCTGTTTATCCCCTGTTTCAGCCCCAAACAGCCGTCGACATTCATTCTTTTCTAACCTATACTCTTAAACATCAATCCTTATTCAAGTATTCATCAAGAAACCTACTATAGTGCTGAAATTCTTAACGGTCTTGCATCCCTCCCCCCCTTCCCCCCCCCCCCCCCCCTCCAAAATAGAAAATAACTATCGAAGCTATCTGGTGTTCAACCAACTCCCCAGGGTGAGAGAGACTCAACTTTGTTGAGTAAAATCCTGTGTTCAAAGGATGTCAAGCATTAGGAAATGAATCATCATCGTCTAGCCAGAAAACTAAGGTCACTGGTTTAGTGCTACGTTGCCTACACCTCCCCTAAACTCTTGTAATAGGTGGGTGATGTCTCTGATCTAGCTCCACCCCTAAACATCCAAAATAGCATCAATGGATTCTTTATGTGCTTGTGGAACGTGTAGTGGGGCAGGGTTAGGTGTATAGCTAGTTGGGATTGGGGGGGGGGGGGGGGGGGTGGTTGTATGCAACTAAATCCTCAATGTTAAAATTCAAGCTAATGCCATAGTCATAGGGAAGATCAATAACATACGCATTCTGGACTACCCGCTTTAGAACTATGAACAGGCCAACACTACGAGCTTGCAATTTCCTAACGGTCCTAGAAGGAAATCGATCAGGCCTAATATGGATATGACATAGTCCCCTACATTAAACTCTAGGTATCGACAATGAGAATCAACCCTAATTTTGTAACAAGCATTACTCTCATGAATATGCTTATTAATCTCTTGCTGCAAGTCATGCATGTGCGGAGCAAAAGAATCAGTGGATTCAAACATACGAACATGAGGTGACATAGGGAGGAGGCTTAAATGGGCTCATGCCAATGGTTCTATTAGCTGAGTTATTGTACACAAACTGTTTTGTAGGGAGGATAGTGTCCCAATTTTGAGTGTGTTCATCCACTAGCCACCGCAACAAATTCCCTGGGCTTTGATGACAACCTTAATCTGGCTGTTCGAGGATGATATGTTGTATAGAACTTCAATTTCATGTCAACAAGGTGCCACAGGGTTTTTCAGAAATAACCCATAAAGCGAACATCCCTATTTGACACAATGGACTGGGGGAGGCCATACAATTTGACAACTTCTTCAAACTACAACCTGGCAATTTTGGACGCATCTGACTTCTTGCTTGGAGCAGGGAAGGAAATTTGCCACTTTAGAGAACCTATTGACAACAACGAGAATGGACTCATGCTTCTTAATGGTTAGAGGGGGGCCTAACTCAAAGTCCATGCTTATATCTTGCCATGGTCTATTGGGTATGGGCAGGGGAATGTAAAGGCCAACATTTTGCTTACCATGTTTGGCCAGTTGACATTGGCAACACTGATCAGTTACCTTGGCAAATGATGGTTTGGTATTTTGATGGCACTATAGGTATATTTTTGTTTTGTTTGGTTTTTTTGTTTTTGTTTTTGTTTTGGTTTTGGTTTTTTTTTTTTTTTTTTTTTTTTTTGGTTTGGTTTGGAAGGTTGGGTTTTTGGATCGGTTGCGATTGCAGGTGTTATGTTTTGAAGGGGTGGGAGCTCTTGGGTTCAGAGTCGTGCAAGGGGAAGGGTGGTGGGACTCACAGGTTTTGGGGGATTTGTGGTGGGATTTGGGGTCTGTTTGTGGGCAGCAGCAGCTTGATTGGGCTCATACAAGATGTCTTGGGGTAGGTACTTGAAAGTAATGCGAGTCATGATTTTACTGGGTCTGTGAATGAAGCTTCTTCTGTGTTTTGTTATGGTTAAGTTGTGAAGGGGTGCTGTTCTGACCGTGGATGGGGCTTGCTGTTTTAGGCTTAGACTAGTGGGGGTTGGGTTGGTGGGATAAAAAACGCTCTGATACAAAGTTGATGCAGAATGTGTAGGTGAATAGTAGTAACTTAAAGAACAAAACATATAACCCAAGGCTTCACCACGTTGGGGTGTTTGGCATCACCACCAAACGTAACACAAATCAGACAATATCTTCTTATTTCAAAACACACTACCACAAAATGTCTGGGGAGCCTTTCTTATAGTTTATTGACAGTATGATTGATGGTCTATTTTGCTTAATACAAAGTTCTGGAAAATTGAAATCTTTACAAAATCAAATATTAACTGTACCCTAAAAATATCATTTTTTTCCAATATAATCTACAAATATTATTTCCATGATTGGGTGTCAATGTTTAAACTACTGTTTTTGAAGTGTAAAATTTAAAACGGATTTGACTTTTTGGTGGTAGATGTTTAAAGCCAAGCTTGTCTGCAGGTTTAAAAAAAAAAAAAAAAAACCATATCCTCTGCTCTGCTCTGCAAAAAGTTGGTTTAGCATGAATTGATTATGTGGTAGGTTTAAGGCCTTTTGTCCCTTGGACCATTTAATAAATTGGAAAGGATTGATAACCAATCATCTTAATATGTTTCGAAGATTGAATATTATAATATTTTTTATTCATTGCAAATTTGTTGCTTTTTTTGGTTTTATTTCTCACTTGCCAAGTTCTGATGTAGTGTTTATTTTGTTCTTTTTGTGCCTTTCATGTGGGACTTGTTAATATTGTGTTAGAACCTTGATATGGAACAGACATAAAGCATGGATACAATGTGCAGCTTGCGGAGGATGAACCTTGAATTGTAGATGAGTGAACCATCATCAAACAGAAACACTTATTGTGACATACATAACAAGGCCACGAATGAAGCAGATTTGTTGGGTTTCACGTTTGGCACCTATAGCCACCTTAATAACAGTGGCAGTTGTAACTTCCATCTCATATCAAGCAGCTTGGAAAGGAAACATGTTTTGGGTCATTGTGTTTGAGAGAAAAAACTTGTTTTATATCATTGTTATTATTATCATTTTCTTTTCCTTTTCATTTTTTAACAAAATTTTCTTATTGAAAATCAACTGTAGAAAAATGAACAAAGATTTTGAGTCTAGAGTATGTGAAACTTTTCAAGTGATGTAAGAGGTTTGTATATATAAAACCTTTGGGGTTTATTGAATTTGAAATGCATATTTCTGTATCTGAATGATAGTGTGAATGTATGCTTTTCATTTGATATGTTCTTTCTCTGAGTTTTTAAGAGTGCATTTGGATGCACTTTATTGATTGTTTGGTTGCTGCAAGTATAGTAGAAAGATGAGGAAAATTATTTTTTCATTGTGGAACCTGCCAAGACAAGCTGGTATTTTTAGGCTTGACAAACGTACACAAGCTCACATTATTGAGCATATTGTCCCAAAAAATATTCTCATAATCATGTTAGTAATTTACTTGGATTATTGCTGTGGCAGAAGTAGGGTGCTTCTTCTTGGTGGGTCTTTTTCAGAAAGTGTCTGCAGACTTTGAGGCAGTGTTATTTTCATTTCTGAAAGTGCCTGCATCTATATATTATAATCGTACTTGTTTTTTTTTTTTTTGGTTAACAACACGATTCATTAAAGCAAAAACTAACGGAAAACAGTAGATCCAGGACAGCGCCTGTCAAAATACAAACCATTTAAATCAGCCTCAAAGGCTTCCAAAACGTCCACAGGCGGACTTTGGAAAAGAATATAATCTAAAAGTTGTTCAGAACTCATCCTAGCCATAACATCAGCACAACAATTAGCTTGCCGATAACAATGTCTGATCTACACCTGTTGGAAGCGACTCAACAAAAGCTTACAATCATCCAATAAAGGGGAAACTACAATGTTAGCATAATCGGGATTAAGCAAAGCATCCACAAGAACTTTGGCATCAACTTCAACTATAAGATATTGAAAATTAAGGTTGTTGCAAAGGGCTAAACCATCTCTAAGACCCCACATTTCTGCTGCAAAAATACTTGCTGAACCGAGGTGTTTAGAGAACCTAGCTATCCACATCCCATGCTCATCCCTCACAACTCCACCACAGCCAGCCCGACCATTACTGCCCATGTAAGACCCATCAGAGTTAAGCTTCTTCCAACCAGCTGGAGGTCTCTCCCATCGAATCCGCTTTATCACATTACAAACAGAGTGCCTAGGCGAAGCTGCACAAAACAGAAACTCAAAGGCTTGAGAACGAATGTATGTATGTAACCTCGGGTTTGGGCTTTTTTTCTTGAACACACTCTAATTTCTACTCTTCCAAATACGCCACACAGCAATAGGGAAAAGAATCCTCCATTGAAGACCCCCTTGAAAGCTACTATCTTGCCCATTGGACTTCAACCACCTCTGAATGTCATTCCCCCAAAAATCTTGGCTTTGCACCTCAATCCCCAATTGCAGCCACACGGCCTTAACCCTTAAACAGTCCCGAAGCGCATGCATAATGGTCTTTGACTCCACTTGGCAAAAGGGGCACCGGTCATCCTCCCCAATACCCCTTTTCACCAGACAACCCTTCACCCCTATATTGTTATGAGCACATTGCCATATAAAGAGTTTAATCCTAGGGAGAGTTTCAATCTTCCAAACCCACCCCAACTTAATCCGCGAACTGAACTCATCATCTAGAGCAATAGAGTAAGCACTCTTTAAGTCAAAAGAACCCCTTTGGGTTGCCTGCCCAAGCCAACTTATCTCTTCCCCTGCTCACTGTTGAAACCGGAGTTGCTTGAATCAAGGATTTCAAGTCTAAAGGGAGATTAAAAGGAATCGGACCCCACTACCAGCCCTCATCTGTTAATACGTCTTTCACCCTTAAATTTGTGGCTTCTTGGGTTAAAGGGCCTTGAATTAGCTGACGCAAAGAACCTTGAGCCATCCATCTATCCAACCAAAAATCTAAGGTGCTATCTCTTCCAATCGTCCACATTGCACCTTTATTAAAAGTGTCAATACCTTACTTCATAGCTCTCCAAATGGGGGAGTAAGGGAAGCTATTCACATTGCTTGCATTTACTCTTCTATTGTTGCAATATTTCTGCCTTAATACTTGTGACCACAAGGCGTCTTTTTTTGTTTGGAAACGCCAATTTAGCTTAGCAAGAATAGCATAGTTTCTACCCTTTGTAGCCTGCAAACCAAGACCCCCTTCCTCTTTAGGTTTAGCCACTTTATGCCAGCCAACCCAATGGACTTTCTTAGTAGCTTCTGATGAACCCCGCAAGAAATTCCAGTTTACCCGGTCAATACCATCAAGAATTCTAACCGGCAATTGTGCACACTGCATGACATTAGCTGGAATAGCAGATGAGGAGGCTTGGATGAGAACCGTACGGCCAGCAAGTGAGAGCAAATTTGCTTTCCACCCCGCTAGCTTGGTTTTCACCCTATCAAGAATGTAGTTGAAGTCTTGTGAAGAAGATCCAGTGTGCCTAATTGGGAAACCTAGATATTTTCCAAGTGAAGGAGTAGATTGAAACCCAAGGATGTCACAAAAAGACTCTTAGCTGTCCCTATCCACATTAAGCGAGAAAAACACTCTTGACTTGGCTTCACTCACTGTTTGCCTCGAGATTGCGCAAAACTCATCTAATACATCTCTTATTGCAGAGCAATTGGTGGCATTTGCTCTAGCAAAAAGAACTAGATCATCCGCAAAAAACATATGGGAAAAACTCAGGCCACTTTGGGACACCTTCACCGGCTGCCAAAGTTTGGCATTGCACTTCCCTTGAATAAGTTGAGCAAGGAACTCCATACATAATATGAAGAGATAAGGAGACAACGGGTCGCCTTGCCTTATTCCTCTCGATAGGTATATCGGGTCCAAAGCTTCCCCATTGAACAAGATTTCCATCGAGACAATAGAGACACAACTCATGATGATGTCCACTAAATCCTCAGGGAAGTTAGCTCTAATCATCATGTCCCTAATGAAATTCCACTCAAGTTTGTCATATGTCTTCTCCAAGTCAATCTTCAAAGCCATATACCCCACTTTCCCTCTCTTTTTGCTGAGAGTATGAATGATTTCTTGGACTATGATTGCATTATCAACACTTTTCCTCCCCGGAACAAAGGCTGATTAGAGAGGAGAAATGAGCTTGTCCAAAAAAGGCCTCAACCTCGCAAAAATGATCTTTGTAACAATTTTATAAACAGTGTTGCACAAGCTAATAGGCAGATAATTACCCAACGTTTCAAGTCCTTGAACCTTTGGGATAAGGGCAATGTGGGTCCTGTTCAAGTACTCTAGCATTTTCCTCACCGCAAAAATATTATTAACTTCCTCCAAGACCGACTTGCCCACAACTAGCCAAAACCTTTGGAAGAAACCGGCATGTAGCCCATCTGGACCAGGTGCTTTGAAAGGTTCTAGCGACCAAAGGGCAGATTTTATCTCTTCCTCCGAAGTAGCCCCACTAATACTCCTCTTCTCTTCCTTTGACAATTTGGCTTGCCATTGAGAAGGTAAGGGGGTATGCCGAGAGCTACTTGATAAAGAAGAAGTGTACACTCCCTCAAAATATCTTCTAATGAAATCCTTGATTCCATTCTCCTCGTGGATCCAATCCCCAGTTGAATCTTTAATAGCCAAAATCTGATTCCTTTTCCTTCTGACCAAAGTCGAGACATGGTAAAAGGCTGTATTTCGGTCCCCTTGTATCATCCAATTTACTCGAGATTTTAAAGCCCATAATTCCTCCTCTTGACTAAGCACCAATTCAGAATTTTGATGAAGTTCATTCTCCAAGTTAAGTAGAAAATTAGAAGGCCTAACCGATAAAGCCCTCTGAATACCATTTAACCTAGCCATAATGCTTTTTTTCTTTTAAAAAATATTCCCAAATTACAACCTATTCTAGTTGGCTGCATCTTCAGAGAATTTCTTGACTGCCTCAACCAGAGTAGGATTAAGATGCCAAGCCTGAGAGACAATCTTTAGGAAAGAAGGGTCAGACAACCAACAAGATTGAAACCTAAAAGGCCTCTTCAGCCCTGTGGAAGTTCTTGGCTGCATGTCTAACAGAACAAGGCAATGATCTGAATGACACTTGGTGAGGTGAACAACTTTAGCATTAGGGAACAATAAACACCAGCTAGGATTCACAAAAAACCTATCAATCTGTTCTTGGATGAGGGCTTGGAGAGGTCTTTTATTTGTCCAGGTAAATCGGGCCCCAGAGAAGCCAATATCAATCATACTACATTTATCCAAACAATCTTTGAATAAAAAAGATCTAATCACACTCACTGGCCTACCCCCAAACTTGTCTTCCCCAGTAAGTGGCTCGTTAAAATCCCCTGTAAGAACCCACGGCATATCATGCAGCTCAACAACCTTAATTAAATTGTTCCATAAAATGTGTCTTTCAGCAGTCCTAGGACTAGCATATATGGCAGAAAGCAACCAGTTAGAGTTAGAGTTTGGTACCTTAACCATAGCATGAATCTCTTGTTCAGTGCTAGCCAGAGGCATGACTTTCACCCTTTCTGAATTCCACAACATCCACAAACCCCCCGCCAAGCCAATGGTATCTGTATGAACATCATTCTCAAAAGGGAGTCTATCAGTGATCTCTCGAGCTCTCTCCCCGCCAATTCGAGTCTCCATCACAATTAAGATAGCTGGATTATGGAGACGGACCAGCTCTCTAACATAATTTTGAAAATGGGGCTTCAGAGCACCCCTACAATTCCATATTATCACATTCATGATGACAGAATAATCGAGTGAAGGGCATACATTAGCAAGTGGCATTAGCGTCGCCTCCTCCGTCAAACTCCATACAATCCGCTTGACCCATTCCCTCTTCCTCCCTATTCCTAAACCCATTATCAGCACCAGTTCCATATGAAGACACTGTATGAGCTACACGGCATGCCTACTGCCTATCACTGAGGTTGCAGTTTGCTGTCAAACCATCTTCCTGCGCTTGGCTAGAGACTCCGAGAGGTTCGCTTTGCCCAAATCTTTCTCCTTGCACTCCGAGGGCTTCAACAAAGGAATCCCCCCTTCCTAAACCTTCACTTCCATCAACAGAGGTATCCATACCCAAACCATCAGTCACCTCAGCTTGAACTAGCCCCAGTCCCGCGTTGGAATCATCTTCGTTGGAAAACCCTTTTGACCTTCTACTACCACGCTCTTCAAGCCGATTACCCACCCCTGGCCACGGTTTAGCATTGAAAAGAAAAGTAGGAACGCCTCTTTGCTGTTGATCTCCATCGGCACTAAACAAAGAAGACGTAAACTCACCCAAGCTGCCTGACAGAGGAAAGTGTTGCGTAGAACTCCTATCAACAGCGCCTGGAGACGCAACCTTATGCAACCTAGCCCCGGCAAAGTCTTTTTTACCCTTTAAAGAAGCCTTACTAAAACTTTTCAAGCTCACTACATCTTTTCCTTTTCGGTTTCCTGCCTTCTTAAGCCCAGGAGGTGTTGGGCCATTATCTGCCACAAGATGGGCTTGGTGGTTAGCAACATATCTCAGGCCTTGTATAACACTACCCAGTTGGGCCCCATTGATCACCCCAGGTGATAGGTTCTTCCTTTTGGCTTCCTTCAACACTTCAATGCTATGATTGGATTTAGATGGCCCATCAACAATCCTAGATTCATGCCCATGCATCCCATGCACTTGCCGTGGTTGTGCTAGTCCTTGTCTTCTTGCGAGTGACCACAACCCACGGTCTGTAAGGTCCTTCAGACACCTCCTCATGCTCAACATGCAGCACGCTCCCTATGGGTCCCTCCTTGTCTTTTACCACGTCAGAGACATGTAAACTACATGAGCTTGATGCCACCTTTCGATCTATCTCTGTCACCATCGATAGTGGACGCCGGATGGTAAACGAGCAGTTTTCTTTGCGGTGTCCCATTCTCCCGCAATCAAAACAAAGCCTATGGATCCCTTCATAAGAAACTGATTGTTCAAACTTCCCAATCATGATACCTGTAACAAGTGGCTTGGTAACATCTATTTGAACACACAGTCGCGCAAACCTTCCATGAGTTTCAGACGCAATATGTGTGTCAATTCTCAGAACAATACCTACGGTCTTTCCAATCTGCACGAGGGCCTCCTCATTGTAATATTCAATTGGTAGTTCATTAATCCTAATTCATACAGCTACGGATGAAACATTTGCCGTCGCCAATCGAAAGTCTGGCGCCCAAGGTTTGATGGAAAGGAAGTGTTCACCAATGAACCATGGCCCTTTCTTGAGTATGGGATCATAGTCTTCCCTTAGTGAGAATCGAGTTAGGAAAAAACCATGCCCCAAGTCTACACATTCTAGCCTTCCAGCTGGTTTCCAAAGCGACAACAACCTATTGTGAAGGAAGGTAAACTGCACAGAACGGCCAAAAACCTTTACTATGAGAGCACATTCCCATGGCCTTTGAATTTTCCGTTTGAAGTCCTTGGAGAAACTCACCGCAGCAAGCCCTTCTCACAATACATTCATCTCTCCTTCATCTGAATCAGACTCATCTTCCATTTGGTCCACAAGGTTAAAAGCTTGGGAAAAAGCACCAGGAATCTCCCCTATGAGCTTATCCTTAAAGGATGTTGCTCGGGTCCAAGGGCCATGGAAGTGGCTAGGAGATGGAGGCATGGAGTCCTGCCCTTCACGGAAGCCTGAGTGGTTAACGTCATTTACCTTTTTGTTACTGCACGTGAGTTCTTCTTGTTCTTCCCGAGAGAGAGCGAGAGAGCTTGCCATCAGCTCGTCACTAACTCCAAAACACCAATCATACTTGTTACTTTGCTAGGAATATGTTAGTTTTCTTTTTTCTTTTTTGATAGGAAAATATGTCAGTTTTCATTGTCTAAACTTCATCATTAGAAATGCATTGGCTAGGAATATGGCAATTTTCGCCCATGGTCTTTAGGTGAAATGTATAAGAAAAGTTTTTTTTTTTTTTTGGAAGGGGGGGGGGGGGGGGAAATTAAGGGATAGGTTAAAATGCATTAATTTTTTTTATCAAGTAATATTTTTATATATTGTTTTAAAAATAAAGTCAAATTGTACACATATATTAAAAAAATACACAAAATCATAATAAATTTGTGTGTAAGTTAATGAATCATTAAAAATTATATTTTCTTAAAAAAAAAACATGTGCATTACAACTTATAATTAAATATTTATTAATTTTTAACATGTGTTCTTGAGACACTTGTTGACGAGTTCTAAAGATGACAACTTTTATTGTTGAAATATGATATTCAATAGTGACATGATTTTATTGGACCAAAATGGCCACAAACAGGTGTGTTTTCTAATTTAGTCCAACTTATTTTTATTATATTATATTAGTATTTAGTTTGAAAATCTAATAAAATAAATATAATAATATTTAAATAAAAATAAAATTTTGAAAATTATATGCAGATGAATAAAGTTAATGGTTTGATTAACATGTGTCCTTAAAGTATTTGTTAATAAATAATTTTAGAAAAGTTTTATACTCAATAGCACTTTCATTATAAAAAGTTATCATCAAAATTAATTATTTTTTTCTTTTTCCATAACAAATTTTTAAAAATAATTGCTAATTCAATACTCTTAGGGAATTTGTTAACTTTTTTTCAAAGTTAATAGGAGATATTAAAGGATATCCTAAAAGCATTGGTTTAGAAAATATTTTTAAAAACATTTTATAGAAAAATGATAAGGAAACTTTTTTTTACAATTTTTTTATATATTTCATAAAAATTATTTCAAAACTTTACTAATATAATTTATTAACAATTGACCTAAGCGACTCGTTAATGTTACCCAAGTTAATCAATCACATCAAAAAATCTTATAAGTAGTTGGAAGCTGTTAGTTATTTTCCAAATAATAGCAAATGATTGAATGAGAACCATGTGTCAAATTCCTAATGGTGCAAATAATAAGTAGCTGGAAGTTGTTTGTTATATCGGATTGCAGGCAACTAATGGGGCAATTTCCTAACCTAAAGGTCAAGCATTGCTATAGGGAGGCAAACTAGTACATAAACAGACTAGCGAAAATGGGAGCAACTCATCAGCAAGACTTTTTATTATTTTTCAGTCCCCCACTGAATATTATTTTGTTAATGCTTTATGATTCAGCTGGTAAATATTATGAGAGACCATGCTTTAACTCCTTTAATTTAAGTAAATGAAGTGATTTCCGTTCTCTACCAAAAAAAAAAAAAAACAAAAACAAAAGAATGAGAACCATGTGTCAACTTGGAGAGGTAACAATGTTTGATGTACTAATACTCTAGGGCCTTGACAAGAAAGAAATGTCCCCTCAATGATTTTTTTTTAAAATCATTTTGGTACTAGTGTATTTTGCCTCAATTATTATAAGTGGTCAATTACAATCGATAAATTGTCATTTTTACCTAACATTTTTTTTCCTCCGCGGACAGTTGTGATAAAAATTAGTGTATTACGTGGTTTAGAATTCTTTTTTTGTTGTGTCAATTTTTTTTTAATGAAATATTTTCATAATAAATTATAGGTAGTTTGTTATTATTGGTTTTAATTTAAATTTACTACTGAAATTACTTTTTTTTTTTTAGTTTCCAACAATGTTTTTCAAAATTTTTAACCAGAAACTAATCACTGTTCGCAACAGTGAGCCCATAATAGGGTAAATCACTAACTTAAGGAGTTTTTTCAAAGTGTTGGTGTCTGAACTTGAACTAGAGAGCTCTAGTTAAGCCCAAGACAGTCACTTTGAGACCAAGTGCCCAACCACTTGGCCAACCCCATTGGGTTTGAAATTACATTTTTACTTTACTAATAACAACTCATACTACGTATAATTTGTTGTGAAAATATTGTAAATATAACATTTCTCTAAAAAAAAAAATCATATTACTTTAAAAAAAAATGCTAAGTTCACAATATTTTTATAACATTTTCACAACAAATCATAAATGGTTAGTTATTATTGGTTCAAATTTGAACTTAACATTAAAATTACGTTTTTTCTCTAACAACAACAACTAATAACAATCTATCACTTAAAATTTGTTATAAAAATATAAATATTGTACATATATTATTTCTTAAAAAAAAAAAAAAAATGCAATGCACTCTCATACTGCACATCCCAAGGGATTCACATCAAACGTCAGGCCCTCGATAAGGACGCAGTCGTTGAGATATTTGTTTTCTTATGCGCACGCATACGTTTTTAATTTGCAATTAACACAAGGGTCGTATTAGGAATTACCCTTACGGACCACGTGTGTGTATATACTGTATATATGCAAACTAGTCTAATTGTAATTTAAATATACAATGCCTTCGTTTACAAAAAAGCAGGCAGTGGAGCAATTAGAAAAAAGAGAGACGAAAAAAAAAAAAAAGATAAGGAGAAAAAGAAAACAATATAATGAAACTTATTAAAAACAAATGGTATATTCATACCCTTTTAATTGAGTTTTGAATGATTGTTTTCCATTGATATTAGTGGAAAAGTGGGAATAGATGTACCTTACGTGATTTGCTTTTTAGAATTTGAATAAGAAATAAAAAAAAAAAAATGATAAAGACGAAGAAACATGTAGAATGAAGTAATTGTTTGTTATTGAGAATATAAACTTTATATTATAAAGTTAGTGGGAATGTGAGAATTAAATATGTTTAAGAGAACAAAGGAAATAAAAAACATAACTAAAAAAAAAACCGAATTTTAAATTCAATAATTTTTAAAAATAAAAACCGTTTGTCAGTAAATTGCTTTTTTTTATAAAATTTATCTAAGATTTAGGAATTTTAAAATTAGTAGTTTTACTTGTCTAATCCTATTATTTAAACTTTTTAGACACATGAGTTTTATGATATTTTAAGTATAAAATATGTAAGAATCAAAAGAGGAGAAACCGCTTTTTTAAATTTATTTAAAATTTAAGAATTTTAAAATTAGTAATTTTACGTGTATAACCCTATTATTTAAATTTTTTAAGTTGGCGAATTTTATTATATTTTTGGTATCAAATAGTAGGAATCCAAACATGATAAACTCCTTAATATAAAAGTATATTCATATAGTTTTGGAGTGTCCAGTTTTTTCGATCATGGAATATGATAAAAGCCAAGAGGCATGGTTCAACACCCATTCAAGCTATTGGTTTCAAATCCTCGGATTTAATTACTGAATTAAAATAAAAGAATATCTAAACAATATTAAGAACTTTACATCAATTAATAAATTGATGTGTAATAACTAACATCACTTTTTGGTTATTTAAAATAAAAAAATCATTTAAAAATAATATATAATTGTCAATCACTATGTTTTTCAGAATTTTTGTAGACATTTTTTTTTCTAGTTGGGTTAAAAGCTGGAATGCCACTTCACTTTATATAAAAATAAATAAATAACTTGATTTGTGATTGGTTTAGATATAATCTTTTTTTTTAGTAATACTATAAATACAAACTATTTTACAATTACTGATGTGGTTTTAGCATTTACCAAATAATTATTGGTAAATAAAAAATGTGATGTTAATGGTGTCCCATATTAGAACTAATAAAAATTGTCACATCAATTATTTATATAAATGTTGTAAAATATTTTGTGCCAATAACAATACACTATTTTTTTACTTTATTTTAATTTGCTATTAGTTGAAACCTTCATATATTGTTAACATTTTATGAGATCTTATTGTGAAAATAAAATAAATCTTACATTTAAAATAAATTATAACCAAAATGTAAATACAGTTTTTTAGCTACAGTAAAGTAGATTCTCAAAGAGAAAAGGAAAGGGGGAAAAAAAGGCTACAATAAGTTACGAGATTAAGAGGATTGTGTCTAGTTTGGAAGAGACACTTGATTCTTGAAAATTATCTTCAAAAAATGGCTTTTGTTAATGAATACCCTAGGTGTAGTGATTAAGGTGCATTTAATTCTTTATTAAATAGTGTTTTGTGTTTTTTTTAAAAAAAATAAAATCAAAAGTACACATCAAAAAAAAAAAAAAAAAACACGCACACACACACACATAATTACAATGGGTATATGTGTGTAAGCGAATGAATAATAATAAGTTTATTTTACCAACGCGTATTTTTGGCACGATGATCACTCTATAAATACACGTTATTATGGGGTAACGGGGAGGGTCATAATTTAAGCCTCCATAATGAAGTTTCATATACACTAAATGATGATGAGGTGGTCTTACCTAAGCGAATGAGATTGTCATCTTGGCTTTCATGTTGATTATTATGAACGGGTTATTTGACACTAAAATAAAAAAAAAAAAAAATGGACATGTGAAGCAATGGACAACAATTAACAACTACTTTTTGATTCAATTTTGGATTATGATTGTGATTCTAATTTGTAGGAAATTGTATAAAAGTGATGACTAATACAACTTGCAATACCCTAGGCCTTCAAGCCCAAAAGGTCGAGTCCAAGGGTAACATGATTGACATTGTGTTTATAAACATAATAACATTTTAGAAAGAATAAATAGTAACTCATTAAGAATTTTATGAATAAATCAAACATAATTCACATTCTCATAAATATAACAACCATATTTATAAATCAAATTAAATGTGGGCATAGTTACATTTCTAAGCATCTAGATTCTCAAAAGAATTTAGATGTCGAGGATCATGTTAGATTTTCCAAACCAAACACTGCCTATAAGTAACAGGAAGAGGAAAAAAGAAAATAAAAAAGAATCCTTTCTTATAATTGAAAATCCCATAGACCAACTACAAGCAAATAAACTATAATAAAAAAATATATTACAACACCAAAGGTTATGCAAAAATTTGAGTAGACGACAACTAGAAGAATAATATCACCTACAAAAGAAGAAATACCATCTCGACATAACAAGGCATAAGCGTAACTCAATGAAACTAATACCACATTGAGATCACTATTGTTATTATTTTATTTATTGAGAGAAAGCCAAAAAGGTAACGACATCTCTATTATAATACAAGAACTTTTCGTGCTCGTAAGTCATTGCACTTATTTATTTATTTTATTTTTGAGAAAAAGGAAACAACTTTTGTTATAGAACCTTGTTTTTTATTTTATTTTTAGAAATGATATGTCTATAACATTTTTACAATAAATCCTAAGCAGTAGGTTGTTATTGGTTATTATTGTTAAGGCAAAAAAAATAATCTTAGTGTTAGGTTCAAATTTGAACTAATAATAACTAATCACTTGTGATTTGTTGTGAAAATGTTGTAAAAATGTTGTGGACGTAGCATCTTTTTTTTAAAATTTATTTTTGTAGTGAAACTTAACTAAAGCTGGCTAAACTAAAGTTACAGAAAATAGGCATAGGGAAATAACCTTCATCCACACTGTTACTGATAAATCGCTAACATGTTTAGTTAGATTAGACAGGTTGACACTTTAAGTGCTCTGTGATTATATTTTGGTTTTTGTTTTTAAAGTTTTAATTTATGACTTTCACTTATGGTAATAACTCTTTATCATCAAATTAAAACACCAATTGATTTTTAGTGTATAGACGGAAATTGAATCTTAGATTTCTTATTCAACTATAAGAGATTTTGCTAATTAAATTAACTGGAACTTATTTTTAAAGTGTATATTACTAGCTATGGTACCCACTCCTGTATTTATGGAAGGGTTATATATTATACTTTTTTTTTTTTTTTTGTAATTTTATTTTGAGAAGATTACACTTCACTTTTTTTTTTTGTAATTTTTTTTTGAGAAGATTACACTTCACTTTTTGATCATTTTTGTATCAACTTTACTTAAGGAATAATAAGGACCTTTATTGTTTTACCTTAAGATGCTATATATCATTAAATAATTTCACCAACAATTGCTTTACACTTATTAGGTAATTCCACCTAGAGTTCTAAAAATGAATGGATTAAATCTTATCTTATTAACATTTAGAAAAAATAATGTTAATTATCATAATTTCTCAAGTATATATAATTTTTTTTGGGAATTTTTTTACATGGATTAAATTTTAAGAACTCTAATTAAGAGGGTGGGGATTACTCTAAAAAAACAAACAAAGGATCCTAAAATCTAATTTCAGGTGTAACCTGGTTGTCAGTTATTATTACAGACAATAATTTGTTGCCGTATAAAGTTATTGCCCTTAAAGATTAAAAAAAAAAAAAAAAAATTACCCCATTGCCCAAAATTACTAAATACAAATATTCAGGACAAAAAAAAGAAAAGAAAAAAAGAGTAGACAACTTCCGGAAAAGGCTGCTTATACGATTCAAGATCACAAATCACAATCACAATCACAATCACAATAACACTCATTTTCTCTCCCCTCTCCTTTGCTATAAAAATATATAAAAAGCAAGCCATTGAGATGATGAAAACTCTTGCGGTCTCTCTCCTTATAGTTTGGAGTTTTCCTCTCTCCGGTTCTTTTCCTGCCATCCAAACGGTTCTTCTGGATTAGACAGAAAAAAAGAAGAAGAAAATCCTAGGGTTTCGATCCCCAACATCTCCGTTTGAATTTTCTTAGGCGTCCGGCTTGGGCTCCTGGATAAGAGTTCTCATCAGGTAATGGAACCGATTTTACCGGAATTGGAAATTCAAATTCTGTTTTTGTTCTTCTAAATTCCAGGGGACTGTGAAATTGAATTTCTTCATTGAGTGATAATTTAGATGGATTTATATTAGGTGTTTGGGCATTAGGTTATATTTTTTGTCGAGGAAATTTAGTTTTAGGCCGGTATGGAAGTAGAAAGTAGCTAGAGTAGCTGATTGAAAATCGTATATGGGAATTAAATCAAGTTATAGCGTACTTTTTCCCCCTCCCTAGTGTTAGGTGTTTGGGACCCTGTGTGTGTGGAAGTAGAAGAAAGTAGCTAAATTGAAAATTGTATACAGCAATTCTAGCGTGTTTGGGACTCTTTGAGAGAGAGAGAGAGAGAGAGAGGCATTCCGTGTGCAGGTGACCCTCAAGTTGCATTTCCTAATGTCATCTATCCTGTCCATTACGGTCAATTGATTCAAAATGCGTAAAATCATCACTTTTAGGTAGGTGTCCCGTTAGGGTGCAACCTAGTGGTTGGAAGCTTGAGATGAGCTGTTAACTCAGACATCCTAGGTTTGATAGCCAATAGGAGCTCTCTTGGATTACCTGATACTTGGTTTTGGTAGGTGGGGTTGTGTATCTGTGGTTTACTCCATAGGGGTGGGTCCGAAGAGGTGTCCCCTTTGGAAATTTTAGATTACCCACGTTGCAATGCAATCAATATATGGTGTGTCTTGTAATCTTTGATACTTATTTTTTGGTATCAGTTTGCTCTTGACTAACCATGTTATTCTTTGTTCTCTCCATCATTCATTAGGTAAGCTTACCATGATTTTTTTGCTCGGGTTTGAAATTATTACTTGAAGTGCTTCTTTTTCTCCAAAGAACTGTCAACTAAACTTTCACAAAATCCTTGGAAATATCATCTGTGAAGACTGATATGCTTGTTTCATTTCTATTATTTTGCTTATGCAGTTTTGGGTAGTTGGTTGTCAACTCAGTCAAATGATATTGCAGACATGTTTTTTTGATAAGTGATATTGCAGATATGTTACCTGTTATTTGTACCAAGAACTATTGTTAAGAACAAGAAAATTATGTAATGCATGTTTGCTGGTCCTAAATTAGAATCTTCAGTCTCCCAAAACTATGCCCTCACTGAATTTTACATATGGCGGAGCATGGTTAACATTATCGTCTGTTCAAAGGTTTTGGTTCCTTCAGAGCTCACTCTGAAATAGCATGGCAATGTAGTGTCCTCTTATGTGTAGTTGGCAGTGTTTGTGGTATATATACAGGGTCTACTTAATACATTGTTATTGTTGTACAGTATCTTCTGTTAACTTTGATCATCTTCTTCTCTGTTGGCAGATATCAACAGCTGCCTTTACATTAGGCTGCTTACTCAATTCCTTTTTTTTTTTTTTTTTGATTAATTGTCAAATGAGAAAAATGTATGGGAATGTAGAGAATTTATTCTTCCTCCAAATTCCTGAAACTGTTCTACATCATATTTGTGTCTACGGTCCAAGAGCCTTGTAGCTCAAATGGCACTAGGATTTTCCACAGAGATGTCCAAGGTTCAAATGGCCCCTCTCCCTTCAAAAATGTATATAGAGTCCTTAATCAAGTACAGCCTTAAATGAATTCTTAATATTTTATTAAAAAATATTTTTCTAAATTTTCTCACAATTCTCACATATTCAAATCAACTAAGCCTTAAATTCAATTTATTTGAGGCAGCATTATGAACCCTATTTAACTAAGGCCAACCACGCTTATTCATTTCTACCATGTAAGTAAGGCCAACCACGCTTTGTCTACTTCTTTTGCTCCATCATGTCTGTTCTCATCTATTTTGATCCAAAATGGCAAAGAAGAAATGGACTGTCACTTCAGTTTCCTAAGATGGTTGCTTTTCAGTCTTACCATGCACCTTTTAAACCTTTGAATTATGGTTGGAATTTGATGTACAATGAAAGGGCCTGGTGTATACCCACTAGTCCAAAAATTAATAATAAATAGAAAAGGAAAGGCGAATCTGGAATTTGACATTTAGAATGAACATTTGGGATGCATATATGTGTCCTATGTAGTGTGATTTGCCTTGTATTTGTCCATAGCTAAAGTTAAGGGGTGACACTGACTTCATGGTTGATATAGAATAATGTGTAATTTCACAGAAAACGTCTCAATTACACTTTTAGTGTGTGCAGCTTTCATCCTTAATGCATTAAATGCTTCTACTCTGTCTCATGTTCTCTCTGAAATTTTTTATTACTCCTATTTTGGCTGCAGATTATGTTTTCTCAATTACATTTTATTTCTAGCTCTGGGGGCTAGGAGGAAGCCATCACAGTTGCTGATATTTTTTGATAGGGGGAGATTGATCTTAAGCCATGCCTTCTCTTCAACTCTTGCAATTAACAGAGCATGGTCGAAGTTTTCTTGCCTCGAGGAGGTATTTACTGCCTTCTATTTGTGCTTCTGCTGATAATATGGATGGCTGGTTTCAACACTTCAATTTCATTATTGTTTCTTTTTTTTTGGGGGGTTTTATAGATATGGTTCTTGCATTTGTGCTGTCCTTTTATGGTCATGATTTTACCAAAATTTAATAATCTATTATTATTTTTGACAAAGTACTGGCATTGTATAATTTAATTCAATATATGATTATATGAATTTAGATTTAATAGAAATCGATTGTTTAATGTGCGATGTGAAAGCCTAATTAATTGACTAGTTAAAATTCATTAAAATCAAGATCCAGGTGACTCTATATTTACATGATATTGAATAATATGCTATAGATATATCTTTTTTTTGATAGATAAGAAAGAAAATATTATTGAAAAAGGAATAGCAGGAAAAATACATAGAATTCACGATAGTGAACAAAGAGTAAAAAGAAACAAAGAATAACAAACAGTCATTAAACGATTCTAATAGACAAAAGAAATCCATAAGAGCGGAACAATGTGAGACACCCCAACACCGAAACCAATAAAGAGGGACCATTGGCATAAATTTAACAACTGAGCCAGAGATTTTCCTAGTATTCTCAAAAGAACGCCGATTATGTTCAGTCCAAATAGTCCATATTAGACAGCCTGAAACTAAATTTCAAATATCAAAATTATGTTTCCCAAGCTAATGATACCAACAAAATAATAAATTTGCAATTGAACTTGGCATGCCCAATCAATCCCCAACAATTGAAGCATTTACATCCACAAAGAATGAGCTACTAGACAAAAAATCAGCAAGTGATCCACAGATCCTCATTACAATAGCACATACAACAACGATTCGCCAAAGTGCGACTTTGAAGTATAAGGTTATCCAAAATTTGAATCTGGCCATGAGTTGTTGTCCACATAAAGAAAGCCACCCTTTTAGGAACCTTAACTTTCTAAATGCCCTTCCAAGGGAAAGTAGAATGAGTTACATTTCAAATCTTTTGGTAAAAAGATCAAATGTCAAACTTCCACTTCCACTTCCGTTTAGACGTCAACAAAGACTATCACAACCTCCACCATTAGGAATCCGAGTTTGGATGAAGTGAAGAATGGAGAAAGAAGCTATGAAGCACTAGTGCGTTTTTGAATTCGGGTGCGGGTATGAGTGCAGGACTCGGCAATTTTTGAAAAAGTTGCGGTGGGGTGCGGCGATTAAAAAATTATTAAAAATATTTTTATTTTTATTTTCTATATATTGCTAAGCATACTTTTTCACATTATATAAACATATACTAAATTTAAGAGTAATAGTAGATAATTAAAACATGATGTTCATAAATTAAATGCAATCCACAAGTTTGAAACTAGAACATTGAAATTAGAATACAGGGAGGGAGGCAGAGAGCAGAGAGGCAGGGAAGCAGTGATGGTTTTAGGGTTTTTTTTTTTTTTTTTTTGTTTAAAGATGTTTTTGTGCTCTTTTTTATTTTTATTTAACAATTTTTACTTGAATTTCGGCCTGAATCGGCTGGTATTGGATTGAATCCGCTGGTTTGGCCTGAATCGGTTGGTTTCGGCTAGCCGATAGGATCCAATTTGACCCGAATTGGCACGAATTGGCCCGAGTTGGTGCGTATCCTGAAACGAAAAAAAAAAAAAATCTGATGCAGCATCAACGCATGGGCAGTGACGTCACCCACTGCACCCCGCGTTGGGCTGCGTTGGACGCCGGTGTGGCACCCCTGTAGCCGCATCAGTGCTTTCCTGGAAAGAAGCCGCTAACTCCCAATCATTGAATTCCCTATAAAATCTTAAATTCCACACTCTATCATTTTCACCCACTGGAGGACTTAATACTGCAGAAATACAAGCTTCCTTATTGGCTGCATACACAAATAACTGAGGATAAAGAGCAATATGTGATAGCTATCTACGAGAGATTTTACTTTTTTGGATTGTTAGTGGTAAGCGTAAACTTGGGGGGGGGGGATAGGATAGATTGTCATTGTTTATGAATTTTAAAAATGTGTTAATAGAAATTGAGAATTAAAAGTTGAGTAGCATTTTTCTCTACATATTGGCATTACTTGCGAATCAAGACAATGTAAATAATGGCATTACTTGTTAATCAAGTCAATGTAAATAATGACAATGTAAATAACGACATTACTTGTGAATGAAGACAATGTAAATAATAACATAGTAAAGATTGCCCATTGATGCCTTTTGGTGTTCAAAGTTGAACTATAGAACAAAAATTCAACCTTTCTCATTGCAATTCTTTGACCTTCATACCTTGAGGAGTGGAAACTAACCAAGAAACAAAACCAATGAAGCCTGACCTGGCGTTTGACAACATTCTTAGAGCATTAGCATTGGGAGTTTTATTTTTTGATGAAATAGGAGAGCTTCACTTAGATTAGTTGCATGTTGCAGACTATACTGTACAACAATCCTTTCTGTTAATTAAACTCCTACGGGCAACTGACTCCACTCACTAGAACCAGTTACCAAGTAATTAGGAGGGGTTTTTACCCTTGATGGGCTAAGTTGCTTATCCTCATGCCCAGGACGCAATTAGCATTGGGAGTTTTAGAACTCCCAAGATGTCATTTTAGACTTCAAAAAAAACAAAAAAATAGCCCACATCTGGGTTCTCAAACTCTAAAAATTTTACCCACCAGCTACAGTAAACTTTTACATAGTATATCCATTACCAAAAAATGGACGTCACTTTGGGACACATGCGGATAGCCAGCCGCCATTATCAGTAAACTAACTCTTACGTATAGAGTTTACAAAATTTACTGTAGCATCTCTTTTATTTTTCTCTCTCTTCTGCTCTCTAACTGTCTCTCACTCAGACCTCACCACTCTCTCCTCTCTCATCCCCCCCTCTCTATCTCTTTCTTGCCTCTCGCTTCTCTCTTGTAGACCGGGTTTGGAGGTTGTTGGATTGTGTTTTTGTGTGTGGTGGTGGTGGCTGTGGTTTTGGTGGCTGGTGATGGTGGCTGGTGATGGTGGTGGTTGGTTGTGGCTGTGGCGGTGGGGTTTTTGTGGATCGTTTGGTGGGTTGTGGGTTTTGGGTGTGGTGGTGGAGGGTCGTTTTGGTGGGGTGTTGGCTGGTTGTGGAGGTGGATGGTTGAGTTTTTGTGGGTTGTGGGTTTTGTATGTGCTGGTGGTGGCAGTGGTTTTTGTGGCTGGTGGTGATGGTGGCAGTGGTGGTGGCTGGCTGTGGAGGTGGATGGTTGGGTTTTTGTGGCTTGTGTGGGTTTGCTTGCTGGGAGGGAGAGAGAGAGAGAGAGAGAGAAGTGAATAAGTGTGATGTGAGAAATAACAAATGGGATGTTGGGCGAGTTGTAAAATGGTGTGTTAAAATAGATAAAATAGGTTTTTAGAGTGTAAATTGAGTATTTTTTTTAGAACTCCAGATGCTATTGCTCTTAGACACAGAATCACTAATCTGACCTTTTTCATTATCTTCTTTCCTGCCATTTTTTTTTTCTCTCTATTGGCTGAAACAATCAAAGATCCTTTGTGGCTGGCGAGATAGACCATTTGGAGCTGGAATTTTAGTGCATGTTCTCAGTGCTTGCTTTCTTCATTCTTTCTTTGTTGTTTTTTTTCAAATGGTACCTTCTCCCCTTGTAAGAGGGAAGGCTGTAAGAGGGAAGGCGGACGGTGAGGTTGTGGGGTTCAAATCCTACCAGGTGCAACTTACTAAATGAAAATAAAAAACAATGTTCAGGCTTCTTTGCCTTGGCTAGACATAAAGTGGTTTCTGTTGCTTCGTATGTTAGTATATTGGAGGGAGGAGTGTGTTGTTGGAATCTTAATTTTATTCAAGATTTCCATGATTGGAAGTTAGAGATGGTAAATAATTTTTTTTTTTTTTACCTTCTTTATTCTAACTTTCAAGCTACCTAATGAACGCTTTTGTTCCTTGAAGTTTCAAATGAGTGCTATTGGACAGCGGCATTGGGGAAAGTGATAGTGTAACATCCTTGTAAGAGGGGTTTGTGCTAGATAGGTATTTGAATGTGCAAGGAAAGTGGATAATCATTGGATCATCTTTGCTTCATTGTTTGGTAGCAAGAGAACTTTGTGTGCTCGTCTTTTCTTTATTTGGGGTTAAATGGGTGATGCTTAGGACTGTGGTGGATTGTCTTGCTTGTTGGAGAAGGAAATGTGGTATGGCTATGAGGATTGAAATTTGGAATGCTACTCCGTCATGTCTAATATGGACTATTTGGTTAAAAAGGAATAATTGAACTTTTGAAGGAGTAGAGCTCTCAATGATTTTGCTCAAATCACTATACCTAAGAACTCTATCTGCTTATATGAAGAAATTAGCCAGCATCAAGTCTTCTTCTTCTGTAGAATTTGTTGATCTTTTAAATTTTAGATTGTAATTCTTATAGAGTTCTTATATACTTCCTATGCACTAGAGTAATTTTGTCATTTCAAAAAATTGATTTTTTTTTTTTTTCATGTGAACAGTCCATTCTTGAGTTTAAGTCTTTCTTTTTCCTTACTCTTCTTGAATGGTGTTTAGTTTTACCGACTTTTTTCTTGTCTTTCCCTTCCTGTTTTGCTTGATCATTATAATTTGGTTTCTTGTTGATGATGCCCAGATAGTACATATCCTGTGTACTTGGGCTGTTTTATTTTCTTAATTAAAGTTATGTGTTACTTATCCAAAAAAAAAAAAAAAAAAAAAAATTTTTATAAAAAAACTCTCTTCAAAGCAATGTTGGTAAACTATATTTTCTTCAATTTTAAAGAACCATCAATAATGGTTTAAAGTCAAAAGTCAAATCACTAACTCTCTATCTATTGAAGATACAAAATGTCTAAGCATAGATTCTTTTTGGTCAATTGAAGTTATGTTCATTAAAATAGGTCATTCTTCAAATGCCAATTCTATCTTAGCAACAATAATCTGTTCTAAGAAATTCTAACTTGTAAGTTTAATCTTAACCCGTCAATTATCAATTCTCAAGGTCCAAATTTGTTAGCACAAATAAGCCTTAAAGCTTCCATTTTTTTTGAGTGAAATTCCCTACATAAATTATATATTGATATAGAGACTTGTGCATTGATATTTTGTCCAGGTTCGTGGTATTTTGTATTATTATGTGGTTGCAAGCTGCCATTGTGATTACTACTAACGAAGAATTTATGGTCATTCAAAGTTTAAAGAGTTTAGCATATTGTGGATACTCTGCCTTTTTATGTAGGATTAATATGCTTTGCTTTTGGATATAATCTTTGAAATACAACAATAAAAACATCGAAGCCTTATTGTTTGTTTGTCATAAGCACTCTACGTAAGTCTCCCTTGCAGCATTGAAACACCGACCACCTGAGGAATTTTGAAATGGAATTTTACTCAAAGTTCTAATTTGGGAATTTCTAATGTTCATTTGCTTTCCTTGATGGGGGGTTCCACGTTTTTCTTCATTGAATCCAAAACTTTTGAGCTTTCCGTTGAGGAGGGGGGTTCTTTTTTCTCTTTACGGATTTATGAGAGAGGTCATTCTTCAATGCGCTCTGTTTTTCTGGGGAAGGAAAGTGCAAACCGTTTCTTGCTCCACTTGGAGGATTTACTTTCAAAGAAATCACCTGGTCAATATGCAAGAACGTTTAGAGATGGTAACATGGTGTTCATCCTTCAACTGGGGTCAAACGCACATGGTAAGTTTTTAATGGTTTCTGAAATTCTACATGGTCGACGGAAAGGTACTATTGTGATACCTGAAGGAAGGTTGGGATGTGGCTGGCACTATTTTAGCATTAACCTGAGGAAGGTTTTGAAACCAGCCACTCTATTCAGCCAGGGATCGTCGCAGAGAAATCAGGGTGTTATATCGGTGGAGGAGGCGGTGGTGGGTGACTGCCCTCATCTCCGAGGCGGTGCGAAAAACTTAGGGAAACCAATCTCAGGAGGTCCCCTTACAGATGGCTCAGCTTCATTTGCGTCGGTGGTGGTGGGGCACCGGAAAAATACCACTGGCAGAGGGATTGAAGGTAAGAAGAAATCTGCCTTGGGAGGGGTGAAGATTTTGTCAGAGAGCAGTCGCAATTTCAGCAAGAAAAGGGTCCTAGGACAGAGGGAGCAGGTTAGAGAGAAGCTTGTGTCAGATCCAAGTCGTGCTTACCGTGTTTCCTGCAAGGCAAGTACCCTTGGTCAGAAGGAGCTTCTCGGGGCGAAGGAAACTTCAACGGGAAAGGAAACTGAAACTGATGGGATGAAGTCAGAACTTTCCTTGGACCTTTTTATGAGATTGGAACGTGGGCTAAATGGGAAATGGGCTGTAGTGTGGTCTGAGGTAAATGAAGTGGGCCCAACTTTAAAACCCACAAAGCCCATTAATAATAACCTCATTCCCTCCAGCCCCAAAGGTCCAGCCAAGCCCAGAAGAGAATGGAGGCCTCGCCAAACCCCAGTATCATTAGAATCAGCCCACTGCCAGAGCTCTTATGTAGCCCAAGCTCTGGGAGACAGAGGTCAGGTGCCGATGGAAGTACAAGTTCCGAGAGTGGGACAAGTGGGCTTGAGCTCACGGGATGAAGAGATGAGGTCGGAGCCTGCTCGAGATGATGACCCAGTGACCGGAAAGGATGGAGTTGCCTCTTGCAGCGCCGATAAAGGTATTATTAACGCCGGCAAGGCTCCGGCTGGGTTTTTGAGCCCCGACACCGAGATGATTCATCAACTTGGGTTTTGGGACTTGGGTGACACCGGGGACTTGAGGGGTGGCTCGGTTTTGGCAAGGAATGGGCCGGGTATGTATAACAGATTGGTTCCTAGTTTAGACTTGGGTAAAGTGTTGGAGGTTGAGTTTGGGGAAGGGGAAGCACATGCAGAAGAGGTGGATTCAGTTGGGGCTACTCAGTCAGAATCTGGGCTCATTATTCATCCTCGGGAGTCTAGTGGGGGGGTGGACAGTGGTTGTGGCAGTGGAGAAAATGAGAATTGTGTGTTGGAATGTGAACCTCTGTCTCATTGGGTTCCTAACGATCTCAATGTGGGTTCGTTGTCTCTGGATTCTGTCGAGGGAACTCAGTTGACTGAGGCTGGTCCACCCTCGGATTGGGTATCCAAGTTGATGAGAAAATTCTGCAAAATGGTGGGCTTTCCTATTGTGAGACATGAAGCTCAATGTTTGGCCCTTTTTCGCATCCTGGAACAGGAGTGTCTCAAGGTGAAGGACGAAGAGGTGTCTAAGAGACCCGCTATGTCAGGGACACGAGGTCTCAGGGAGCTTAAGGGGCTGATTTCTTATGTCAATTATGAGGGTGCCTCTGCTAGGAGTAAGTGCAGAGATGCATTGACTAACTCGGGGGATGCTAGTAGTTTTAAATGACACTACGACTACTTTCTTGGAACGTAAGGGGGCTTAATAATCCCCGTAAGAGAGAGGTGTGTAAGAACCTTCTAAAAGAGTGGAAGTGCGATTTTGTGTGTATTCAAGAAACGAAAGTATCGTCTATTGATGGGGCTTTTATTCGGAGTTTATGGGGCAGTCCGTACTCTGACTGGGCTGGTTTGGATGCTGTGCAGTCTTCAGGTGGGGTCTTGCTGATCTGGGATAAGAGGGTTGTTGAGAAGTTGGATGTTATTGTGGGTCAGTTTTCTGTCAGTGTATTATTGAGAGGTGTGGTGGATGATTTTGTTTGGGCTTGTACAGGTGTGTATGGCCCTAATGACAATGGTCAACGGCCTAATTTGTGGGGGGAGTTGTCTCAGGTGCGAGCCAGGTGGCCCGTGGCTTGGTGTCTTGTAGGTGATTTTAATATTATCAGATACCCAAGTGAGAGACTTGGTTGTGAGACTTTCAGCCCTGCTATGCTCGCATTCTCTGATTTCATAGAGAATAATTCTTTAGTTGATTTACCCTTAGAGGGGGCTTCCTTCACTTGGTTTAGAGATTCCGGTCTTCCCTCTATGTCAAGAATTGACAGGACCTTGGTTTCTCTTGATTGGGAGGAGCACTTTGAGAATGTATCCCAACGGGTGCTTCCCCGTGTTCTTTCTGACCACTGCCCCCTTTTGTTAGAAGCTGGTGTTGTTCGGCGTGGTAGAAGTGCCTTTAAATTTGAGAACATGTGGTTAAAGGATGAGGGTTTTGTGGATAGAGTTAAGCAGTGGTGGGATGGCTACAGTTTTGAGGGCTCTCCAAGTTTCATTTTGGCCCAAAAATTGAAGGCTCTAAAAGCAGACCTAAAAAAGTGGAACAGGGAGGAATTTGGTGACTTGGCTTTTAGAAAGAAGAATAAGCTAACTGAGCTGATGGGGTTAGATGTGAGAGAGGAGCTAGTGGGTCTCTCAATGAGGATCAAAGTCGGCGCATTCAACTTAAAGGAGACATAGAGCATTTGGCTTCTCTTGAGGAGACATCTTGGAGGCAAAAGTCTAGAGCCTTATTTGTGAAAGAGGGAGATAATAATACTCGGTTTTTTCATAGATTAGCAAACTCCCATAGAAATGCTAATCAGATTAAAAGGATGGAGGTGAATGGTATTCTTTATGAGGATGAAGACGATGTTCGCTCTCAAATAGTCCTTTTTTACCAAGAGTTGTATAAGGAAACTGAGGTGGGGCGTCCTTCTATGGATGGGTTAGAGTTTGCTAGTATTGAAGAGGAGGATCGGGTGTTATTAGAGAAGGAGTTTTCAAAGGAGGAAGTCTTCCAAGTTTTGAAGGAGATGGAGGGGGATAAAGCCCCTGGTCCTGATGGCTTCACCATGGCCTTTTTTCAGAAATGTTGGAGTGTCGTGGAAAGGGATGTAATGGACTTTTTTGAAGATTTCTATAGACATTCTTCGTTTGAACGGTCTTTGAATGCTTCGTTTCTCACTTTAATTCCTAAGAAGTGTAGTGCCGTTAACATTAAAGACTTCCGCCCCATTAGTTTGGTGGGTAGTGTTTATAAGCTATTATCCAAGGTGTTGGCTAATAGGATGCGGAAGGTTTTGGATAATCTCATCTCTGAGACTCAAAATTCGTTTGTTGGCGGAAGGCAGATTCTGGATTCAGTGCTTGTTGCAAATGAATGCTTGGATAGTAGGTTGAAGAGCAGAGTTCCGGGTGTGGTTTGCAAGCTGGATATTGAGAAAGCTTACGATCATGTGAACTGGGAGGCCCTGTTTTATTTGTTGGGCCGGATGGGTTTTGGGGTGAAATGGAGGGGGTGGATCAAGGCTTGTGTTTCGTCTGTCCGTTTCTCTGTCCTAGTGAATGGGTCGCCTGAAGGTTTTTTTGGTAGCTCCCGTGGGTTGAGACAAGGGGATCCCTTATCTCCGTTATTGTTTCTATTGATAATGGAGGTTTTAAGTAGACTTTTGAAGAAGACAGAGGAGTGTAATCTTATTCGGGGATTTCAGGTGGGAGCTGTGAACTCTGCTGGGGTGAGTATTTCCCATCTTTTATTTGCGGATGACACCATCATTTTTTGTGAGGCCTCTAGGGAGCAGCTACTGTCGATAAGGATGGTTTTGTCTTGTTTCCAGGCTTTTACGGGTTTGAAGGTTAATGTTGGGAAAAGCGAGATTGTCCCCGTTGGGGAGGTGAATAATCTAGATGCTTTGGCTAATGTGCTTCAGTGTAGAGTAGGCAAATTGCCTATGAAATATCTGGGGATGCCGTTGGGTTCTTCTTTTAAGTCTCCCTTGATCTGGAATCCTATTTTGGAAAAGATGGAGAAGAGGCTCTCTGGGTGGAAGCGGCTCTATTTATCTAAGGGTGGTAGGCTCATGTTACTTAAGAGTACTCTCTCAAGTCTCCCGACATACTTTCTATCTCTTTTTACCATTCCTAAAGCAGTGGCGACTAGATTGGAAAGTATTCAGAGGAATTTCCTTTGGGGGTCTTCTGAGGGGGGTTTCAAATATCCTTTGGTGGCTTGGGATAAGGTGTGTTTACCCGTTGAGATGGGTGGATTGGGGTTAAGAAAGGTGGTGCCGTTCAATCAAGCTTTATTAGGGAAGTGGCTGTGGAGATATGGCCATGAAGATACCCACCTGTGGCGTCGGGTTATCTCTTCAAAATATGGCGAGGATCAAAGGGGGTGGAGGACCAGAGATTGCAGGAGGTCCCATGGGTGCGGACTATGGAGAAGCATTAACGAAGGTTGGGAGGACTTCTCTAAACATCTTTCTTTTGTAGTGGGGCAAGGAACTCGTATCCGTTTTTGGCATGATAGGTGGATTGGTGATGATACCCTAAAAGTTCTCTATCCTGAGCTTTATGCGTGTTCAGCAGTCAAGGATGCCTGTATCTCTGAGGTTCTGTGGATTCCAGAAGGGGGTACTGTTAGAGTCTGGAATTTAACGTTTTATAGAGCGTTTGAAGATTGGGAGATGGCTGCCTCGTATTCTCTTCTCCGGCTTATCCAATCCCGCATTCCACAGGGTAATAGGAGAGATACCCTCTACTGGAGGCCTAAAGGGGATGGTATGTTTGACACTCGGTCTTACTACCTCGCGATCCGTGGTACTCTGACCTCTTGGCTTCCTTGGAAGGGGGTTTGGAAACCGAAGATCCCCAAGCGTGTGGCTTTCTTTCTGTGGTCTGCTGCTCATGGTCGGATCCTCACCTTGGACAACCTTATGCTTAAGGGTCGGCCTTTGGTTAATAGGTGTTGCTTGTGTTGCAAGGATGGGGAGTCGGTTAACCACCTTCTTCTGCATTGTCCTGTTACCCATTCTCTTTGGTCTTGCATGCTTCAGACCTTTGGGATCCTTTGGGTTATGCCAGGCTCGGTGGCAGAGTTGATTCCTTGTTGGCATCAGTGGCATGGAAAGGATAAGTCGGACATATGGAACTTGGTTCCAGGGTGCTTAATGTGGACTGTGTGGTTGGAACGAAATCGTCGTTCCTTCGAAGACAAAGAGAAGACCTTGGTTGAGTTGAATCTATTATGCCAGCGTAGTCTCTTAGAGTGGTCTCGTTGTTGGGGGTTTACTAATTGCTCTTCTCTCGCTGAGTTTTTGCCCTCCCTTATCTTTGATTCCTAGTAGTTTTTTCTTATTGTTCATCATCATGAACTCATTGTATGACTTTCTTTCTTTTATTTATAAAAGCGTTCGGATTACTTATCAAAAAAAAAGTATAGCTTGTTTTGGTGAGCTGAAAATAACGTGGGGTTTGACTAAGCTGTTCCTAGGAAAAAGAGAGGCTTTAAAAAGTTGTACCTAAGAGAATAGGTTGGTTTAATTTATAAGATCAAAAGAACAATTGGAAATTACATATATAACTAGTAGGAGTTAGCAAATCATCTATTGAAAAACTGCTTATAGAAAAGAAGAAGAAGCTGGATACTTTATCAAAAAAAAGAAGATGAAGCTGGATATAATTTGATTTTAATCAACCGTAGATATGTCATCCTTCGGTTTAATTGAGGGCACAATGTTGCACTTTTATTTTCTATGGCTTGAATACTTAAATTTTACATGGATAATGGAATTTTTTTTTTTTATATATTAATTTTTACAAGTAATAATAATTTTATTGAAAGGAAGGAGATATTATATGCACAGAGTGTGTACACAAAATATTTCCAAAGAATACAAACTCCTATTTTCACAAAGGAAGAGCGAGTTCATCAACAAAATCTAAAATAGTTTGCAAACATCTAGAACCTCTTTGGGACTACTCAAACTATATTATCAGAAAACTAGATTTCAATTCCAAAATAGTAGACTCATTATATGCTCAATTGTAACTCTCCTCCCATATAGCCCGCATTAAGCAATGAGGGGCAGAATTCCATGCAAAGGAGCTTCTCTGTTTATAAAACCAACTTAACTCCCACCTTTTTTCCTTAAGACTCTTTTGGATTGGGTTACAGTGTCAGACTTTTGTTCTTTTTCTTTAGTCCATTGTTTCATGGACGTTTGTATTTTATGCACTTCGTTTGTTTTTGTCCCTGATATATACTTCCTGTATACTTAGGTGACACCCTTCTTCTTTTTAATATATTTTTATTACTCATCAAATTTTTTTTTTTTAAGTTTATAAAACCAACCAGCTACACCATAAAAAAATGACCTTGGTCACTTTGGTATTCTTGAGTTATTTTCTTCTCTCTTTTTCTCTCTCTATCTCTTTTATTTTTATTTTTTATTGATAAGTAATGAAGAAGAGTTATTTTCTTTTCTCTGTCTAGAATAATGTTTCTAATCTGTTTTTGGACTGCTGTCTATTGTACAATCCATCATCAAAAGGCACATCTCATTATGGATATGCACTTTATTGCATTGTTATTTTTATTGTTATTTTTTGTTTTGTTTTGTTTTTTGTTTTAAATTACAATTATTTATTGTGAAGTTATATGCTCTGGTTTCCCTGTTCTTGGTCTAGTGAATTTTGTGTTTGCTCTAATTGAATATCATTGTGACAGAAAAGTCCCTTCTTCCTTTCCATATGTTTTTGTGTTCTACATACCATCATGTGTACAACCCCCTGCTTGACCCTTTATATGGACAATTATGGTATTGTTCTTGTTCCACAGGAAAACTCTGCTACTTGCCACTGGTATCTTAGTTGCTGGAGGGACTGCTGCGTATGTGCAATCACGCTTTAGCTCTAAAAAGCCTGATTCTTTTCATCATTACAATGGGCTCGATGATGATAAAGAAAAACTGGAGAATGTGGTTAGTGATACTAGTAATGTGAAGAAAACTACACAGAAGAAAGGAGGATTGAAGTCACTAAAAGTCCTTGCTGCAATTTTACTGTCTGAGATGGGCAAGATGGGTACGAGGGACCTCTTAGCTTTAGTGGCCATTGTGGTAAGCCTCTTTTTTGTGCACATCTGAGGTGGAGAGTTTCATATGCCTTTTGTTGTTGTTTGCCAATTACTCTTTTTATAACTTTATCTTCCATTTAAATATTAGTGTGTATTACTTTGAGACATGAAAATCATGAAAATTTAAATAATTATGAGTCATGAAGAAAGAACCTTTCAATGGTATCATGCTTGAACCATTATATAGATGAGTGTAAATATGAATTTTTAATATCTACTGTATAAGCTTTTGGCTGAAAGATACTAACATGAATGCTTCCACAAGTTCTGTAACCTTTAACATTTTGTAATGGCTCTATATTTGTTCCCTTGCAAGTATTTTGTCAGCTATCAGTATGTTTTCTATGATCTGTTTTGGACAGTGTCTCAAATGTACTCCATTATAGTTGAGGGGCTTGCTTTTGCACTTAACATTTTTTTTGTCATTATGCCTTAACAAAAAAGAAATTTATAGCTGGTAGCTTTGGATCTACAAATCTTTTCCTTTCTTTGGCAAATGAATGTAGCTCTTGAATTGCGTATTGTTATTGCAATGAATAAAACCTGTGCCTTTTTGCAACATGTATTTATCAAAAGATATAATTAAAAATAGGAAAAATATGCAAAAGAAAACACTTATACCATGATCATGTATAAAATATAAATTGTAATGATCATATTCTTTGGAAATTATTGGCCTGTTTGGGGCTGTTGTTTAACAAAAGTTTTCAGTGTTTAAACAATAATAACACTTTTGACACGTATTTTTATAATACTCAAACACTTATTTTCACAACATTGGAAATTGAACAGCAATACTTAAACACTACTGCCAGACGGGCCTTCTGTTCCAATATTTATTCCTAATTAAAACTCAGAAGGTTGTGGGGACGAGAATTTTTTTTTGACAAGTAAGAATAATTTTATTAAAAGAATACTGCTTCATGCACAAAGTACACCAAGTAGCCAAATTTTTTACAAAGAAATTAAGTAACAAAGGACAATGACAAACTGGAATCTCGAGTCATAAAGCCCCTAGCGCAAGACCAATCAAACAAAGTGCCTACAAAAGTGTCCAGAAGCTGATCCCCAGTAGTCTCCAGGGTTGGGACTAGATATTATATCATGAAATGTCTCTTCATTTCATTTTTTTTCCTCTTTGCTCTGCCTTTATTCCGCATCTGAAGTTCTGAGTTTGCTACTTTGGGTCTAACGTTTTAGGACTCATATTTCATTTCTCACTTTATTAAAGTTTCATTTTTCTCCTATTAACCCTTGAGAGATCACTTGCCTCTTTTTTTTTTTTTTTTGGTGTTCTGTTTTGGGTAGAGGCATAAAAACCTTTAGACAATAAGGGTGTTGGGGGGGGGGGGGGGGAAGAGGAAAAGAAAACAGGACTACTTGTAAGAGACAATTGTATATGTTAATATACTACCTCTAAGAGAAGTTCTAACTTTTTATATTTATTTATTTATTTTGGCTAAGTAAGTTGTAAAAATTTAATAAAATAAAGTTAACATCTTTTAGTGGTACTGAAGATAATTAGAGTATGTGGGTATTGTATTTATTCTCTTGCATTTTTTTTTGTAGGTAAAGAATTTAAATTTGCTTAAAGAGCACCTGGGGTAACAAATTATGGTTTTATAACGTAATTTCTCAGATTTTTTCGGGCATACTTTCATGTGTACTATTATCTGTTATATGAGGTTAGCAGTTTATTGGTTTGTATCCCCCCTTCTCTGTTCTATTTTCTCTCCTTCACCCCCAACAAGGATCCTACTTTAGCTTGAAACAGATGCGATTGCTGGCCGGTTTCATTAGAGGCTCGTCTGATTGGACAGTCCCATTTTTCTTAACAGTAGTTAATCATGTGGATTTCCAAGTATAAAGGGTCAATACTCTGTACTGGTCCCCTAGGAGGGTTGGCTTTGATACGGTCATACCCTTCAGCTTTTTTGCATGAAGAGGTGGTTCTTGAGACTTGAACCCATACACACATGTGCTTGGCAGCCCGATAGTATTAGAGTTAAATCTAGAAGGAATTGCGGTTTGAATTCTAATTATAATTTTTTTCCTTTACTTGTGATAATTCAGATTCAAGCAAAGGAGTTACTCTCCTACATAGAAAGTAATATCATAGAAATCTTAGCCGATGGATAATGGATAAAGATAAAATACAGGCTTGAAGGAATCACTCTCCAACATAAAAGTATAAAATCATGTATATCTTAGCAGATGTATATGTAATATCTTGTTAAAATAAATTTTGATGATGGTTGTTACTATACTTATTTAAAGTGAAAAGACATAATCCCTTCTATGAGTGGTATGATGGGCTTTGAACTTGCAGCTGCTGTGTCACCACTAGGCCCTAAAGAACCAAGAAAAGGTTTTATGTATCTTGTCTGTGTTAGTACCTAAGAAGGGGATAGAGAACTGCCAAATCTTAAGCTGTATGCATAAAATTAATTTATTTGAGAATATCAACCTTCCACTTGTAAGGAATGGATTAAAATAACCATGATTTAGATATAAGAGTCATCTCTAAGTATATCATTGGAATGCATTCTTTATTTTTGTGCTTTTTTAATGTGTTTATTTATTGTGTATTAGAATGTATATTTGTATAGTTAAAGGTCAGAAGTGAAGGTTTATGTATCTTGTCTGTCTTAATACCTAAGAAAAAGGGGAAAGAGAACTGCCAAATCTTAAGCTATATGCAAAAAAATTACTTATTTGAGAATATGAATTTTCCACTTATAAGGAATGGACAACTCTTTGTGACAAGGAAATGAGTGGTCTTCTAGTCTTTCTGATGATTGCCACCTCTGCCATTGTTTCAGGTTTTGCGAACTTCTTTGAGCAACAGGCTAGCGAAAGTGCAAGGATTTCTATTCCGTGCTGCTTTTCTTCGACGTGTACCATTATTTTTCCGGTTGATTTCAGAAAATATTTTATTATGTTTCCTTCTTTCAACCATGCATGCAACTTCAAAATACATTACAGGAATCTTAAGTCTGCGGTTCAGAAAAATTTTGACGAGACTTATCCATGCTCATTATTTTGAGGTACATATGGTTGCCATTTTTGGGTGCCAGATTGCTGCACTAGTTTTTTGCTTGCTTGCTTGTTTGTTTGTTTGTTTGTTTTTTTTTTTTTCCAGTTTCCTTTCTCTTATGTTTTTTTTTCTTTAATATTTAATTTTTTATTTTTATTTTTAACATCTTGTATACTTTCTTTATTAGGGTTGTCTATATGCTTTGCCAGAAATTTCAAAGAAAAAAAATTATAAAAATCCTCAGTGAGGCTTTGTTAGATATTGGTGACCAAGCTCAGAAGTTATTTTATATGCATTTGACATTTGCCATTACTTGGCAATGTTTACAAGGAGCTTGTTATCTTTTAGCTTCCAAGGAAGCAAACTCTAGGGAGGGCTTATTTCACTCTAAAGATGGATTTGGTAATACTATTTGCAGAAGAGGTAACAAGTTAGATGGGTCTAGGTGACCTCTTCTGTTACTTGGATATCTTATATTTGTAGGCCAATCCGAAACTGCATTTTCTTGTGAGATCCTATGTTGGCTTACCTAAAAATTTGATTTTTTTGACCAAGATTAGGACCTTCTGTTGAGAGTAATTTTGTGGAACATTTAAAGGGTCCTTTGACATCTTCTCAGTGGTTGAAATGATGGGAGCCAATATGATATAGTTACTGTTTCCATGCTTCTAACATATTCTGCACGCTTGGGCCTTGGCTCAGGTTATGAGGGGCTGGGTGGGTTCAATTTTAACTGATCAGAGAATAAAAAAGTATTTTTAAGATACCCCAAGGAGGCAAAATTCAAGGGTTTCCGTCTAAAGAGTGTCAATGATTATAGGTAAAACTTCTTGTATGCTCAAGTTTGTAGGCAAATCTTAAGTGCTTGTTCTTGTAAGCTCCTTTACTACTTTACAATAGTTTGTTAGGCATAGAGTGCATTTTGGTATGTGTGATCCAGACATTCACCTTCTTCTTTTAACTTCAGATTTTGCAATTTGGGCTGATACATTCTGGTATGGCTATGTAAGTTTTGTACATTTGGATCTTATTTTGCATTTCTAAACCTTTTTTCTGTCTGATAATTTTGTTTGAAATAAAAAGGCCTGTTGTGAACCTTTTCTCTGAATGCAATCTTAGATATAATATATATTCTTTGGTACCTTCTGTTCCTTTATGAGGGAGAGAGTTATTTGGTGTGCATATGGCTGATTTTCTCATAATCATCTTGTATTGTCCTGTTCATTTGGTTTGTATTGCTTCTACATCTTAATATCCTGCTTTCATTCAAACATTTATAGTGCTTTCTCTTTAGTTAAGATCATGAAAATCTCATTTTTTTAACCATTATTCTACTGTTGACACAAGAAAGAGCAGAATCTAGTAATTGAGAAGTTGTCTAGTGAATGCGTGATGGTGTTTTACCTGGTACTAACAATGCATTCTTTTTGTTGTTTATTAATTCTTTATTTTGGTTTCAGAATATGGCTTATTACAAGATATCACATGTCGATGGCCGAATAAGTAATCCTGAACAACGAATTGCCAGTGATGTACCGAGGTTCTGTGCAGAATTGAGTGAACTTGTACAGGAAGATCTAACAGCTGTAACTGATGGACTGCTCTATACTTGGCGCCTGTGTTCTTATGCCAGCCCCAAATATGTGTTCTGGATATTGGTAATTTTTTTGTTGATCTATGCCCTAATTTGTCAAGTCTTTGATATGGTTCTTGATACTTTAGATGTTACAATACAGCTGCTTTCCTCACTATTTTCTGATAGCTTGTAGATTAATGTAATAATTGTTATAGTTAGTAGCTTGCAACTTCAGCCTCTTTTGTTGCTTTCCAGGCCTATGTAACAGGAGCAGGTGCCATGCTCAGAAATTTTTCTCCTGCTTTTGGGAAACTAATGTCCAAAGAACAACAATTGGAAGGAGAATATCGGCAGCTGCATTCTCGGTTGAGGACCCATGCAGAAAGTATAGCATTTTATGGTGGAGAAAGCAGGGAGGAGTCTCATATTCAGCAGAAGTTTAAAAACTTGCTTAAGCATTTGAGTCTTGTGCTTCATGATCATTGGTGGTTTGGGATGATTCAGGACTTTTTAGTGAAGTATCTTGGTGCTACAGTTGCTGTTATCCTGATCATTGAGCCCTTCTTTTCTGGAAATCTGAAACCTGATACTTCAACCATAGGGCGTGCGGAGATGTTAAGCAATTTAAGATATCATACAAGTGTCATAATTTCGCTATTTCAGTCTCTTGGGACTCTTTCTATAAGTTCAAGACGTCTAAATCGTCTCAGGTATAATATGAGAATAAAATAGGTGTTTTGTAAGAATCAATATAAGCATCGTTTTAGAGAGAGAGAGAGAGAAGAGAGAGAGAGAGAGAGTGAGATGGTGGCAATTAGGCATGTCCTATGCTGACTTTTGAATAATATTCTGACATATTATCTTTGTTTACAGTGGTTATGCTGACCGCATTCATGAATTAATGGCCATATCAAGAGAGCTAAGTGTGGGTAATGATAAATCTTCTCTGCAGAGAGATGGGAGCCCTAAATACATTAGCGAAGCTAATTACATTGAGTTTGCTGGTGTCAAGGTATGTGAAGTTCATTGTATTATCTACCCTGTTTTTGTATTTATTTGATAAGCCTACCCTGTGTTTGTACCATTTTTGTGTTTTTATGTTCTTATAGTAATAGTGTATTTCAGATTGTTACCCCCTCTGGTAACGTTTTGGTGGATAAGTTGACTCTAAGGGTTGAATCAGGATCTAATCTTTTGATCACAGGTAGCCTTTTTAACTTAAGAGCATATTTATTTGGTGTTATTGCATTAATATTGTCTCTGCTATGTGCCTCCTTGCACTTTGAGCATTATTCTACATTGGGTCTTCTTCCTCGGCATGCTTTTCACTGTTTTCAAGAAAAAGAAAAATTATGTGAGATCATAGTACTCTTTTTTGTTTTTTTTTTAAACTTTGATTCTAAATGATGGTTAATGTTCTCAGTGCAACAGAGCACAGTATTCATTGATTACAAAGTGCTTAGTATGGTATGGTATTTTGTGTTGGTAGCTTATTGCAAGTAATGTTCAGTGTTTTAAATCTATAGACCACACAGCTTGCTTGATGTGGTTCTAATGAATACAGTGTTGGTGTGGTGGAAGTAGAGGGTTTTGTGGATGTGGTGAACTTATGATGCTCCCGGGAGTGATGGTGGACCCAAGGTAGCATCAATGTGCTATCCTCAGACGTTATAGCACACATGGGTTTAAGCTTTTGTGGTGGTGGTTTGGTTGAGTTGGTGCTGGAGGTGGCTATGGCTTTATGCTTTAAGATGCTAGAGTGGTGGTGGTGGATGTAAAGGCTAAGGTGGAGGTTTTATCTCATAAATCGAGAAATTGTCCAAATTTACTTATCAAAAAAGAAGAAGAGGTTTTAACTTAAGTCTAGATAAACTGGATATAAAATAAAATCATTTCAATTCTTAATTGGTTTTATTTTTGGTTCAGTTTATATCAGAACTGAACAATTATATGGTTTGTCGAAAATCCTTTACAAACTACTACTTTATGGCAGAATCAGAAATTACAAAACAGACATCAAGGGAAAAAACCAAGCAGCACATATGCAAATCAAATACAATTTAAGGGCATGGGTAGTTTAAGATTGTAATCCAAGAAAATTTAATTTTTAGAAGAATTGTACTTAGTACCTCATTTGTCAACATATATAGGCATTGTTTGCAATGTGATGATAATTTTTATACTCTACATCTTGACATAAAAACAGCTCGCACTTACAATTTTATTTGTCAACTATTTAACTGACAATTTGACGTTTTTTAGATGCAATATGTTGTTTTGTGATTTTAAGTATATATAAAAATGCTTGTTTCAGTATGAATGGTGTATTTTTTTCTGAGATACCAGCTCAGTACGTCATCATGAAATATGAAATTTATTGATTATTTTCTGCTGAAGGTCCAAATGGTAGTGGGAAGAGCTCACTTTTCCGAGTTCTAGGAGGCCTTTGGCCTCTAGTATCTGGACACATTGTGAAACCCGGGGTTGGTTCTGATCTTAATAAGGAGATTTTCTATGTGCCTCAACGACCGTACACAGCTGTAGGAACACTTAGGGATCAGTTAATTTATCCTCTTACTGCAGATCAAGAGGCTGAACCTCTCACTGATAGTGGGATGGTGGAGCTATTGAAAAATGTAAAGTTACTAATGTCTCTTTTCTCTCTTATTCTTTTCTGACTTTCACATTGATGCTTAAATGTTTTATTTCTATTGGTGTTTGATAAACATCCTTTGATATTCCTACTTCAATTGTGTGTGTGTGTGTGTGTGTGTTTTTTTTTCAAGGTTGACCTTGAGTACCTATTAGACCGTTACCCACCTGAGAAAGAGATAAACTGGGGAGATGAACTGTCTCTGGGTGAGCAACAAAGATTGGGGATGGCTAGACTGTTTTACCATAAACCTAAATTTGCAATTCTTGATGAGTGCACAAGTGCTGTTACAACTGATATGGAGGAACGTTTTTGTGCTAAAGTTCGAGCAATGGGAACATCGTGCATAACTATATCACATCGACCAGCACTAGTTGCATTTCATGATCTGGTGTTATCCTTGGATGGAGAAGGAGGCTGGAGGGTTCATGATAGAAGGTAGGATTTCTAAGTTTGCTAATTTGCAATATTTATGTTCATTTGGGTTAGGAATTAAGACTTTTGTTTATTAAACTTCCGTTATAACTGCAGGGTGGATTCTCCAGTCCTTACTGAAGCAGATAGCACTATGGCGAACTCTTTTGAGACAAACCGCCAAAGTGATGCAATGGCAGTTCAACGAGCATTTGCCTCGACTGTAAAGGTTAAAAAGATTTTCTCAAATTTTAGTTCCTGTTATGGCAAGCTTTCTTATATTGTACCATTTTACTTTATACAACTCTGTGTTCAATGGTTTTTGTTCAGAATTCTGCATTTTCAAATTCGAAGGCACAGTCATACATTACGGAGGTGATAGCAAGATCTCCCTCTGTTGATCAAACAGTTCAATTGCCTGTGTTTCCACAGTTCCAAACAGCTCAGAGGGCATTGCCATTGAGAGTAGCTGCCATGTTTAAAATACTGGTGAGTCTTTTTGGCTCGGTGATGATTTTTAAATCAGTTTTATTATGCTATATTTTTGGCACAGTATAAATTCACCAGCATAGGGGGTAATGGTTGTGTTTTGTAATTGCATTATTTTCTGATGTTCTAATTCTTGATTTGGATCCTCTGATGACAAGATGGCCCTTAGCATTGCAATTTCTTCATCTTTTGAAACTTCTCAATATTTAATCCCAGTGGAAGTTTCATCCTTATGATTTTGCAAATTACAATGGTTAAGATATTCACATAATTGCCTGAAAATGTACTTGTTTGACAATTTCAATGGCTGTAGTTTTTGACTTTATTGCCTTTTTTTTAACTTGTAGATGTTTTTTCACATTCCACCATTTTATATTGGGAGTCCTGGTGGTTTTTTTTAATTTTTTTTTAAAATAGAAAATTGTGATAATTCTGTGACATTGTTGCCCCCCCCCCCCCCCCACCCGGGGAAAAAAAAAAAGAAAAAGAAAAAAAAGACTAGAAAGAGTTGTGCTGACAATGGAACCCAACACTTGGTCTAATAAATTGATTTCTTAGTCATAAATAGGGTATTTTAAGTCCTTCACAGCTGTGGGTGGTTTTTGGTTGTAGTGGTTCAATGGACTCGGGGTGAAATTTGTGATTGGGTTTGTTCCAGCCATGGGTGGTTGGTTGCTGGTGAAAAAAATTGTTTTTGTTTTTTTTTTGTTTGTTTAAAATCTTTAAGTCTTTTTTTCAGTTCTTTTTTTAGAACATTTTTAAAAAACAACTACCAAACCTGCCCTTAAGTTTACAAATAACAGTTTTTGTTGTCAGTATATCATGATACGAGCAGCAGAGTGCATGATTCTACCCTAAAACTTATCTGTGAAATCATCATTTTTCCCAGATACTTCCGATGTATTTCTTTCCTCGAGCTTTGTAATCTTGATCTTTGTTGGGTTGTTGAATGCTTCTAACAGAGATTATTTTAAAGTGGTTCTTGCTACAGCATCATTTTTTCATGGAATCTTTTTTGATCCACGACTACAAGTTTCTTAGAAATGTTTTTATTGACCTCTAAACTAGTTGTTTTCCAGGTACCAACATTACTTGATAGACAAGGAGCACAATTGCTTGCAGTTGCTTTTCTTGTTGTATCAAGAACATGGATCTCAGATCGTATTGCCTCACTGAATGGTATTTTTGTTTCCCTTTTGTAAGCATTTTATGGTCATAGGGATAATGTTTCTCATTGAAGTGCATTATTTCACAGGAACCACTGTGAAGTTTGTTTTGGAGCAGGATAAGGCATCCTTTCTTCGGTTAATTGGTGTTAGCGTTCTTCAAAGTGCTGCATCTTCTTTCGTTGCACCTTCTTTAAGGTAATTTCTTGCTGCATCATTTATTGCACCTTCTTCAAAGTGTTGTGCCTTTAATGAGATTGGAATACTAGAAGTTTTGAGGGTTGTGAATGGTCTATCCTTGATGTTAAAGCCTTCTTCCTTTGTGCCTTGTTAGATTGGAGTATTGCTTTTCATCCTTCTCCTTGTTTTTCTCTCTTAGATTTGGTTGAGCTTTGTAGTTTGAGAGCTTTTTGTAATTCTCCCTGAGTACACCCCCAGTGTACTTTATTTTATTTTATTTTGAGAAGGTCCCCCAGTGTACTTAGTTTTGTTTTTATTAATAAAAGTATTTGTTACTTAACAAAAAAAAGAAAGAAAGAAAGAAGATTTTTTTTCAAAACTCAAGACATTAACCAGTTTGATTTTTGGCTACTGAAAATCAAATTTTATGAATAATTTTGCTAAAAATGGAGTGTTAGCAGTTAAATCCATATACTGTTTACTTTGTTCCTTGGGGAAGAAAGTTGAGTAATATTCCATCTATGGTAATTTTCTTGAGTAGGTTGCTGGTAGTTGTTCTTTCTGTACCTAATGCTCTTGTACAGCTGATGTTTTATGGTTACCTGTATTAGATTGTTTATGGCGTGGTGAAGAGAAAATTAAGACAATTTGTTACCACTCATTTAATAATGGTCTAATTATGTTTTGTTTCATAGGCACTTGACAGCCAGGCTGGCCCTTGGTTGGAGGATCCGTTTGACCCAACACTTACTGAAGAACTATTTGAGAAATAATGCATTTTATAAGGTACTTATGTCTGAAGTGCACAGTTGATTATTTTGGCATGTCTATCATCTGTGAACCCCCTAAGCATGCTTGGTAGACAATCCTCAGATGCAGCACATTAAATTAAAGCTTTTTGTTTGCATTAACTGACACTGCTATGATTCAAAACTAAGCGTTATTTCGTTTCAAATGATTCAGAAAAAGATTTTTGTTTTGGGAATTGTGAGCTGCATATCACAATCTAAAGTAGTTTCAATTTTTGGGTTGGCGACCAACTTATTAAAAGTTTATATTCTTTTGGTATTTGAATTAACTGTCAGTTTTATGATTTTTTATTTTTATTTTAATCTTATTTATGAAAAAAATTGTTTCAAAATTTATTCTTCATGGTCAAAATACATGATTTTTGTTCTTTTGGATTGGTGTCTGTTTCATTAAAAGCTATATGCTTGATTTTTAAGCACTTTAGTGAGACATCCAAGAGTAATGCCAAATTCATGTGAAATGCCTGTCTTTGTAGGTCTTTAACATGTCAAGCAGAAGTATTGATGCAGATCAGAGAATAACTCATGATCTGGAAAAGTTGACAACTGATTTGTCAGGACTGGTTACTGGAATGGTAAAGCCATCTGTGGACATTGTCTGGTGAGTATTTTATTCAATTTAGTTATCATAGTGGCAGGGGTTGGTGCCAGTAGTACTGATATGATGTCCAGCTAGTACTTCCTCTTTTGTGATTTTGATTGATACATTATTACGTGTTGCTGTTATTGTTAAGGTTTACCTGGAGAATGAAGCTGTTAACAGGTCAGAGGGGAGTTGCCATACTATATGCTTATATGTTACTGGGTCTGGGTTTTCTAAGAACTGTTACTCCTGAATTTGGTGATTTGGCAAGTCAAGAACAACAACTTGAAGGAACTTTTAGGTAACTTCTTTTTGGTTTCAGCTTCTTTCTTTGTTAATGCTTAGCTATTTGCTTTAAACCCTAATATGACCTTTTTTCATGCATAAATAGGTTCATGCATGAAAGACTGCGTACCCATGCTGAGTCTGTTGCTTTCTTTGGGGGTGGTGCTCGTGAAAAAGCTGTAAGTTACCTGAACTTTACAGTATGTTTTGTGTATGGATGTTAAGTTTTTTGTCTGTGATTATGGATGTTGATATTACTTGATGGTCTGGACCTTGATATTTGAACATAGATGTAGGGTTTGGATTTTCACCTGATTGTTGGTGTCATTCATTGTCCTAATTGTCAAAGACGAGTAAACCAGTGAAAAAAGTGACTACTTTATATGATAATTTCTGAAAGGGGATTGATACATAAGAATTGGGTGTAGAATGCAGTGGTATAGGACACTTGAATATGCCATGTTGTTTATCATGCCAATCTTAAAATTTTAATTTCCCTGGATAAAAAAAGGCTTTTGTTAGATGAATACATACTATTGAAGTTGAACTTGTCCTTTTAGGTGATGTTTTCAATTCAAATGATGTTTCTTGTTAGTGATATTAAAATAACATCTCCATTTTGGTAAATGCTATGGTGACCTATCACTGAAAAAATAGAGATCTGAATAATGTAGTGATTCTACTGTCTCTGTCTTAAAGCATCTATTTAGTTACTTCAGCTTGTCTGGTAATCACCTTTGGTTAAAATGAGAAGCTTAAAGTTTTCATTGGTGTGTTAGCAATCATAAATATCTGAACTTTCATTTACAGATTGGTGACATTTTGGGTCAGAGTTATCTTCTGAATAAGTGAAAAACAGTTAAATGGATTGTAATGAAATGTTTCCCCCCCTGTTTTTGGCGATACCTGGATGTCTAGCATGTATTCAATTAAGAGGTTGGAAGACTTGTTGAAATCTGGACTCAACAAGAAAAGACAATTGTTGTTGTAGATTAGGTGTCTTTGAGGATCATCAGTTGAACATTGTAGAACTCCTTGAATATGTACTTTTGGCCACACTAATGTCTACATAGCTTTTATTCTTCTACTCTTGAGTTTTATTTTGTCTTTTCTTTTTCTTTGATAAATGCTTCTGCCTTTGAGTATCAATTTGAAGCTTATCAAAATCGATTCTATTTGAGGTAATGGATATTTGTGTTGCTTAATATCCTTACATTTACACTTACATAGTTCTTCCTATCTATTCCTTACTCATATGCTCATTGCACTCCTTGTAGTAGATGGCAACTTTTAAAACTTGTCTGCTACTTCTCAAGGATGTGAAAACAATAGATACAACTGAACCACCATGCTTTAAGACATTGTGTTTTGTATTTTTTTTTTTTTTTTGGGAAGGAACTTGTCTTTGACTTGTTTTGTATGCAGCATGGTTAACTCTAGCCAAAAAAGTTTGTATGGGAGGCAGTCTTTAACATTATGTTTCACATCGTTGGTATACCTATTAATTTCTTAATTTATATGCTCCTAATACTAAGCAGATGATTGAGTCAAGATTCCGGGAGCTTCTCAATCACTCCACGTCTCTTTTGAAGAAGAAATGGCTGTTTGGTATAATTGATGATTTTACCACAAAGCAACTCCCACATAATGTGACTTGGGGGTTGAGCTTGTTATATGCTATGGAACACAAAGGTGACCGAGCATTAGTTTCCACTCAAGGTATGATTAGCGTAACAATACTCTCATGACACTTTTAGCCTGTTATAAACTTATAATTACTCTCTCTCATATATGGTGATATTTTCTCCAGGTGAGCTGGCACATGCATTGCGGTTCTTAGCTTCTGTTGTATCTCAGAGCTTTTTAGCCTTTGGCGACATTCTTGAATTGCATAAGAAAATCATTGAGCTCTCTGGTGGCATTAACCGAATTTTTGAGCTTGAAGAGCTTCTAGATGCTGCACAGTCTGGTATGTCTTTCTTTGTTACTGTAAGACTTCAACTAATATTTGTATGGTCAATCTGTACTTATTAGTCTCTTACATATGCAGTAGTTTCTACTATTTGTTTCTGAAATTTTTAATCATGAGCTGCTAGCAGGCTCTCTTGGCAGTTTAGCCTATTTTTATTGACCTTTTTAAAAAGTCCAGTCCAACTTTCTCAGTTTCTTGTGACGACTGGGAGTGGGAAATGATGTAAAACTGAAAAAACAAAAATGATGATAAGATTTTGGATGCAACTGAGTTTTAATTGCTTAGTACAGAGTTCTTTATGGGATCCTTAGTTTCTTGGAGACTGTAGCTAGGGAATAAAATTTTTATTTTACTTTGGGTTGGATAAATGTCAGGTTTTTTATACCTCCTTGACTTGTACCAGCTATGTTTATTTGAATTAGAAAAGAAGGGGAGTTTTGGGTTTATTATGTTTTGACATCTGTATGTTGCTTGTTGAATTATTTTCCACTTCAGTCAAGCATAAGGTTAGTACAGGTTGATCTTTCCCACATTTTGGGGTGTCAATTCAATCCACTGCCCTTGGTTGAGGATTTTTCAGTTATCCTTTCGATCTAGATTATAGATCTAGTGAATATCAGTTCTTTCTCCAACCAGCCACCGGATCTAGTTTCCACTGTTTTTCCTTTGATTTTGGCTAAATGATGCAGGACTTCAAGGGTAGCAAATAGAAATAATAGGAAAGAAAGAAGAACATGACAAATCCTAAACTTCACAACCTAGAATAACTGAAACCCTTAGAATTTATCAACAAAAGGTGCTTGGAATCACCAACAAGCTAGAGAGAGAAACTCTCTATTCTGTATTATTCATCAAATTTAACATAACAATATTGTTACTCTAAAGCATATTAAAGGGGTAGCAGATTATATCAAATAAGGGGAATCAAATCATAATTAGATGGCAATCAAATATTAAAACCCCCAAATAAAATTTTATCAACTCAAATCCCATATCTGGACCAATGGAATCAATTGGCATTAATGTAGTGTCCACACTAATTCTTTTGGGGTGAGAGAAACTTGACCTTGTCAAGTACAACTCATGGTGGCACAAGATGGGTAACAGACGTTGGACTTAATGGGGCTTAAGGATGGATCGGGTTTGGGTTTTTAATGGGTTGAGGTTGGGTTTAAGGGCCTTTTTTGTCACTGTTTTAATGGGTTGGGTTGGGTAAAAGTTCTTTTTTTTTTTTGGGGGGGGGGGGCGGCTTTGGAATTTGTTTTTGAATAGGTTGAGTTGGGTGAAGTCTTGGGTCAGTTGCAAACTTGGGGCTTTTAAAGATTCGGGTCAAATGCAAGTTTGAGTCAGGTTTTACCTAGTTGACAGGGGTTATGGCTTTGGTAACAACAGTGTGGCGGCAGTGAAGGATTTTGGTGGTCTGACTTGACAATACATGAACCAAAGTTTGCTTTGATACCAAATTTGGTGCAGGACAGGGAGGGTAGCAAATAAAAATAACAGGAAAGAAAGAACATGACAAATGCTTGGCATTAACACCTAGAATCTGCCTGTAACCTTAAGCTCCATCACCTAAAGGTGCTTGGAATATCCACCAAGCGAGAGAGAGAATCTCTATTCCTATTATTCATAAAGTCATTCTAACAATAATATTTACTCTGTGGCCTATAAATAGGGCATTGGCTTTTATACAATAAAGGAGATAAAATCTTAATTAAGATAACATACAATTTCCTTAAAACCCTCAAAACAAGATTTATATCAATGCATTCCATAATCTGGACCAATGGAATCAATTGACATTATTCTGGTGTCCGCATCATTCAGCTGGTGTAGAGCCTCTTATTTTGTTTGTGGAACCATACTAGCGCTTGTTATTGGGGAGATATTGAGTAAAAGACTACTTGATGGGCTGATATATGGTTTATTGGAATATGATCATTCTTCTCTTTTCTATCAGTTGCAACATGAAGAACATGCCTTGGCTTATTGGTAAAAAAAAGAACAAAGAAAAAAGAAGAAGTGAGCTATACTATTTATTACTGAAGGAGAGCTCTCAAGTAACTAAATCCAAGTGGCAGAGGATGAGATTTAGGGGTATAAACTGCAGAGTTATTATGCTTTCCTTTTCCTCTATAATTATCTTTAGATTACTGGGACAGTTGGGCGATGATGACACACAGTTTTGAGTTTATTTATTCTTGTATCATTTGGGAAGCATGTCTGTTTTATCGGTATAGATGTGGATTACAACATGTTGAATCTTTTTGAAAAGGCTAAAAATTTTTGTTAAAAGGTATCGGGGAGAAAATAAATCTCTATTATAGTGACGTTAGTTTCTGAGCTTGCCATATCAAACTTTGGAACCTAGGTGTAGTTTATTTTGTCTTCGTTTGTTTGATTGTAATGTGTACCATGTCACAATGCTTTTCTTCAAATATATTGATGAGTTGAGCTGGCTTTTTTGCCTGTATATATTACTATGTAAATTGTGGTTAATCACAATTATTCTTGCTTGATGATTGTTTTAATTGGATCATCAGAAGTTATATGTTCATGCTAATATAGTTGCTGGCCTTGCAGGGGATTCTATGTTTGATAGCAAGTCCCCATCTAAGAGGAGAGATCTTTACTCTGAAGAAACCATTTCCTTCTCTGAGGTGGATATCATTACCCCAGCACACAAAATGTTGGCTAGGCAGTTGACATGTGACATAAGACCAGGGGAAAGCCTGCTTGTAACTGGTTAGTGAAGTAAGTTTCTATATTTTTCCAGTTATGCAAATTTGATTCTGACAACAATGCAATATTTTAAGGTCCAAATGGGAGTGGGAAAAGTTCAGTCTTCAGAGTCCTTGGAGGTCTGTGGCCTGTCATTAGCGGAAGACTTGCTAAACCAAATCAGAATATTGCTGAGGAGGCTGGATCTGGTTGTGGTGTCTTCTATGTTCCTCAGCGACCTTATACGTGCTTAGGAACGCTGAGGGATCAAATTATATATCCTCTCTCCTGTGAGGAAGCAGAGTTGAAGGCGCTGAAGTTGTATGGAAAAGGTGAATTTCTTGATTAGATCAGAATACCTATGTTATACTCTCTACTTTCCATCCTACTGTATCATATCTATCTATGGTTAGCAAGGCCCTGTTTGGTGAGTGAGTTCTAACTCACATTTTCACATTTTAAACAATATTACACACATTCCACACACTTTTTCACCTACACGTATATCAAAAACACTCAAACAACATAACTCAAACTCCTCTTCCAAACAACCCCCAAGTCATCTTTTTTGACTGAAATCTTCTTTTTCTCATGTTGAAATGTTTGAGACATTTTGCTTATGTTTCTATTTTCAGACTGAAATACTGTTTGACGTCAGAAGTAGAACTTATATCTTCAATTGGTGAAATATTTATGGTAGTTGTAGTAGTAAAAAGTCTTTCCTTCACCCTTTTTCCTTGGTTGTTTCCCAGCCTACTTGAAATTGTCCCATCGCATTGTGTTTAACCAAGGATAGCCAGAGTTTATGTTTTCCTGGGGATGCACATTTGGGCATCCCAAAGCTAGAGTATGCATCTCTAGTTTGTTTTTTCTTTTTTGGGGATAAGTAACACCTCTAGTTCTTGACATTAACATATTAGCATGTGTGCTGAATTTGGAGACATCTAAACAATATTTAGGTGTGGTTTGGATAGCTGAATGCGTTTCGCGTTCAGCGTTTCCAGCTTGTTTTTTTTTTTTTTTTTTTTCCCTGCGCGCAGATTTCAAAGAGGGACAAGAGATACTGTTTATTATTGTGCGGTACTGTTCATGCACTGTTCATGACCAGTACACGTACTTTTCAGCTTTAAAAAAAAAAATTACAAATGGGACCCATGACACTATTCACACATTTAAAATTATTTTGTTACAGTGGTTTCAGTTTTTCGTTTTCAGCTGTATCCAAACGGACCCTTAGTGTCTATTGGGGAACAGCTTATATAACTTTTTGCTGAAAACTATTTGCTTGAAGTGTGCTAAAGTATACTTGTACCTTGAGAAAATGCGGAAAAAAGTGAGATTTTAAAAAGTTGTACATAAAAGCTAAAAGCTAAAAGCTGGAGCTAATAAGCTAATGCCAAACAGACATTTAAAGTTGAAACGTTTGAATTGGATACTATTGCTGGACTTGCCATGGTTTCCCACCAAACTCCATAAGGTTCCATTATCGTGAGCTTTTTAGTAAGAAGCTACAGCTTCATGGGTGATTTTGATAGTATGTAAAGTCTCTCCTCTCTATGTCAAGAAATTCAGAGAAAATGCTATGAAGTCAACTTGTAATCAAATATATGATTGCACCAGCCACTTTGCTTTTAATATATTCTTCTAGCCATTGTTTAAGGAGAAGTATCATTAATATATTTCTTTGTGATTGTGCAAATGTAGGTAAAAAAACTGCTGACACCAAAAACATCCTGGATTCACAATTGAAAACTATTTTGGAGAATGTTCGATTAAATTATCTTTTGGAAAGAGAGGACGCTGGCTGGGATGCTAATCTGAATTGGCAAGATATTCTTTCTCTTGGGGAACAGCAGAGATTGGGCATGGTGAGCCAAATTAATACAAGTCACTTGTTTAAACAAATACTATAAAGAATGTAGTGACAGATTTCTTTATAACTTTGATATGATATTTTTGTTTTACCAGGCACGCTTATTCTTTCACAAGCCTAAATTTGGCATCCTTGACGAGTGTACCAAGTATGTTATGGAAGTACTCATCTTTTTCCTTCTCAAAAGAGATGGTTTGCCGGTTATCTGATTTCTTGGTTTTATGTTTATCTTTTCTATAATTGCAGTGCAACAAGTGTTGATGTTGAAGAACACCTTTATAGGATTGCAAAGGATTTAGGAATCACAGTTGTTACCTCCTCACAAGTAAGTATTTGGAGAATGTTGTACTTTAGAGGCATTCTGTATTGATTACCCCTACCTTTTTCCTGCATGTACATATTTTATATAGAATAACATAAATTTAAAGTTTGGTTATGTGCATAAAATAATAAAAGTATTAAAACCCTTATGCGTATATATTATATACAGAAATATCATAATGCAGTGTGATTTGCGTACCTTCCTAAACCATGTTTCCCTTTTGTAAATTATAAAATTTATCCATCCCCCCCCCCCCCCCCCCCTCCTCTTTTCCCTTCCCTTTGCATTATGTTTATCTGTTGCTTTCGTCTTTTGGCAGCGACCAGCACTTATACCATTCCATGCCATCGAATTGCGGCTAATTGATGGGGAGGGAAACTGGGAACTTCGTTTAATCAAGCAATGAAGTCAACCCTGCTAGCATCTGCAATGACTTCCCTTTTCCACTGTGTAAGATAATAATAACTCTTACACTTTGCGGTGGGAAAAAGCCATAGTTGGCTTTGCTAATAGAAGAAATTGATTTTTTTATTTATTTACATATACCATGAATTATCGTGCTATATACTTCAGGTGGGGCTAGGTCAGATGCTAATCAAATCAGTCCAAGAACAGAAACACGATTATACAAATGGATAATAAGATTGGAGCATACAAGCATGTCATAATAGCTTCAGTAGCATAAAGTAAAATCATTTCTGTAAAGTTTTCATCCATTTTTTCCCCCCTTTTTATTAGCCATTTGATCAGTCATATCATATGTTGTAACAATTTTAAATCTATTACATTTATTAGCGCCCCATCAATAAAAATGCCAGGGGTAAAGGTTTTTTTGATCTCATTCTGCATTTAATTTTCTTTAATCCCAAAGAAGTGCCTTCAACTTTCATCAGTCTCATATTATAGTCACTCTTTCATCGCTCTATTTCATCATCCTTCAACTCTATTTATGGATCTCGTTGAGTTAGCTTTAGGAAAAGCCCAATGTTTTAATCATTTAGCGTTGAATTGTTTACCCATCTTTTAAACTTGTGTTAAGCGTGGCCGAATGATATGAGTTGTATTGGGAAAGTTTATGGATGGAATTTTTTGTCAGGACTTGCTAAAGTGATCGACTATAAATGATGGAAAAAAGTGATCGTCCACCAAATCAGTCCATCGTTTTAGAAAGTTGCGATAGAAGCTAAAAAGTTATGGCAAAAGTTGAATTTACGGAATAGAGAACAGAACAGGGGAGTATTTAATTTACATACTACAAGGAAAAAAAAACATAGATTAACAACTAGTCTATTATTGTTTCTTTAAAAATAATCGTTGAGGATGATTTATTGTGGAGTTTACTAATAAAAAATGGGTAAAAATTGATGAGGTGATTAAAAATATTACGGAGTGACAAATAAAACTCAAAAAGTTAGCTTTATTAGTTTTACACTTTATAAAGTTGGTAAAATTTCTGACATAAAGCAAAATGATTTGACATAGAGTTATTTCTTTACGGGTATTGTTTTTTTTGTTTAACAGGTATTTTACGGTGTTTATTAACACTATCAAAAAAAAAGAGTCTATTATTAGGCTAAAGTTGTTAATTTAACTGGTCGGTAACCAACACAACCCAAAAATATTTTATTTTTGTTATTGAGCTAAAGTTGTTAAATTTTTTTTTTGTTATTGAGCTAAAGTTGTTAATTTAACTGGTTGGTAACCAGTGGGGTGCACAAGAATGCTAAGGTAGTTTGCATTTCTCTCTCTCTCTCTCTCTCTCATAATTTTTTTTTTTGCGTCTATTTATGAAATTTGATAAGTATTGTGGTTATTAATATGTATTATTATCATTGTGTTTGTATATGAAACAATATATTGTATCATTAGAAATTTATTATAAAATATGCTATGTTCTAAAACTTGATTGTTCATATCTTATTTGAAAAATGCACAACTGAAATAAATTTATTATATCACAATAATAATAAAAATAAGTTAAGTAATAATTTTTTTTCTAAAATAAAATTAACAAGAATGAACAATATTTAATTGCTACCAAACAATATTCTGATAAGACTTTTAAGTTGACAAAATATAAGAATGACCATAATGTGGGAATTTTAATATGCGCTAGTGCTTGCCCGTATGCTACCTTAGCTGCTGTCGGCTCATCTGGTGCAAATGGCTTTCATTTTATTTATTTATTTTTTTTGAAACCAATCACCCTTTCGTTGAAGGTCATGTGAGCTTTTCTTGGAGTCTAAACGTATCCATGCATTTATATGAAGTTACAAGTTAGTTTATATTATATATATATAATATGAAGTATTTTGAATTTTTTTTTTTCCTTCAACTTTTTCATGTTGTGTCATGTTAGTTTTTGAGGCCTCACAATTTTACATATCATTATTCTAATTTTTTTAAAGCGAGTTTAATTTCTTTTTTATATTTAAACCATCCCTTAAAATCTTACTACATCATACTTTGTATGTATTCTACATTTAAACTATCCATCAAAATTTTGCTACTCGTAGCGGCTATGCTTGAAGCTAGGCCGTGGACTAAGTCGTAACAAGGAGGAGCTCAGAATACTAACATGTGATTAACGATTACTAACTTTATTAGTATTTAAAAAAAAAGAAAAGTGTGGATCAGTCATTCTATCAGATTACAACAACATTTTAGCAATTAAAAATCCAAAAGATAAACTCCGGTCTCCTTTCTAGTAAAGTGAGTATTATAATTTATATATAGTAAAATAAAGTGGCATCTTCTGATCTGAGGATCTTGTTAAGCAAGTTGGATTGTAAAGTAAAATCTTCTTGCTTAGGAGGTTTTGCTTCCACTTAGTAGAATAGTGGTTTCTTCTCAACTTGTAGAGACGAGGATAGATGATAGTACTTTGAAGCAAGAAAAAAAGAGAGAGATAGAAGATGGGAGAGAGAAGCAATTTGTTATAATAAAGTTTTCATGATAGATGGAAGATGGGAGAGAGATGCAATTTGTTATAATAAAGTTTTCATGATACACAGGCTAATGTCGTGTGTGAGATGTAGATATATATCGGTTTTTGATGTAAATGAGGATTGAACTCTAAATTTCTTATTTAGAGACTTTACCAGTTGAGATAACTGGAATCTACATATGTTATAACTCTTTTAAAAATATTAAAATTTTTTTTTACTTATATATAATATTTATTATAAAATATAATGATTGGAGAATAAGTTTTAATTATATTATATATGTCATTAAAAAGAAAGTAAAATAAAAATTTTCTATGATTAATATATGTAAGAATATAATACAAATTTTACTTGAGTTAATTTATAATTATTTAATTATTTCGAATAAATTAAACATATGATTATTTATTATATTATTCTTGATTATATGTGTTATTAAATTTGTTTTTATCTTTTGCTATTTTTATTTTGATAGTTATCAAAACAACTAAACTTAAGCAAGAATATCACGTTCCGAAATAATTTTTTTAAATGTAAATTTTAGAAAAATAATCATAATAAATTCATTTTACATAAATTTACACCTTCTATAAATAATGAATTAATAAAATAAATGCATTTATCTCATTAAAATTAAAGATTATTTCATTATTATTTTTAAAATAGATATCATACAACAAAATTTTAACTTATGATGTCTGTTCTATGATGATTGTGCTTTATTATCTGATCAAGACATCAATAGGTTTTGGTGCAGGTAGAGTTCGAACCACATATTTCTTATTTGATGACTAGAAACTTTACTAGTTAAGACATGACACTAATTTATGATACTGCAATATAAGTTAATAAAGACCATAGATATTAGTAAAATCAAACTATAATTAATTAAAAAAATTAACTTAAGTTATATGACAAAAGCAGGTAAGATTAAAAAAAAAAAAAAAAAAATCAAAACTAAAACTTATGAGAAAGAATAAATCATTTAAAATAAATAATGGAACTTCATTTCTTTTAAAAAATTTAAACTTTTTAATAATAAATTGTAATGTAATTTTAATGTAGTGAAACTATTTCATCCAGAATAAAAATTAGCTTAATAATTTTGATGTATTTATAGTACGTGATGGGTACTCTTTTATTATACACATGGTAGATAAAAGGAGAGTATTTTTTTGGTAGAATAAAAAGAAAATATTCACTTATTTCATTGACAGTTTCTAAGACAGAACTTATATTATATAATATACGGAACTTATATTATATAATATATGATATAATAATGTATATATATAAATAAAAATGAAAGATGAGTATATGTGTGTGTTATTGGAGGGTTTAGGTCCCTATCTTTTCTTTTAAAAGAAAATATTGCACACAATAAATTAGCATAACCGTATGAAATTACATGGCATATTAAAATTTTATCATTTGGGTCATGAAGTTAAGGTATATTCATTATCAAAAAAAGAAGTTAAGGTATATTCCTTTATTAATTCCATCTCTAAGAATCTTTTGTCTCTTGGAAGTTGGAACTAAGTTTTAACGTAAAAAAGAAAAGACAAACAAATTACTTATTTAAGGTTTCGTTTAACTTATATTAGGATATGTTTCTACACAGATATTTTAAAAGATCTCTTACAAAGATCGTGACTTCAAACTTCAAAGCAATAGCCTCTATAGTTGATGTATAAAAGACAAAAACAAAGTATAAGATAAAAAAGCAATAATACACGCATATACGAATTGTGTAGATGACCAATAACGAGTTAGTGGTATTTCGTATTTTTTTAATTTCACAAGATAGGATTGAATCTAAGGGCAATCACTCTATAATGATTATATATTATTATACACACATAAAAAAATACTCATTATATATATACACTCACAGATAGTGAATTATTGGATTGTCCGTAATTTTTTAACATTTTGGATCAGACTTCGTAAAACGATTCCTAGGTGACTCCACTCCAGCAAGTGTATAGTCATTAATAAATAAGAAATTAAAGCTTATAATATGTAACTTAGGGGATGAGTCTACTTTTAGCTACAACATGAAATAAATATAATCAAAAGCTTAGCAGAATATAAGACAATTTATTATAAGTATAATAGTTGAACAGCTAGCCTACTGTTAAATAATTCTTGGTGCCTGTGGCAAGTGGCAAGTGGCAAGTGTTGAAAATTCACATAAGGACTTTTACTACATCTACATGTTAAAAATTTTAAATAATATTGCTAATAAAACTTATCTAAATTAACCTTTCTTTAGAATATAGTAGTAGTGGATAGAAATTATATCTCATCAAAAGGAGATCACTGATTAAAGATGAATCTACATAGAATAATGGATTTATTTGTGAGTTGCTGGATGATGATAACTACTAGTGGTGCTAGAACTTTTTCTTAAGAGGAGCTAATGAATAAAATTTAAAATATATTTTTTATTTCTAATAAAAATTGCAAGGTGGAGTAAAGGTTTTTTTTTTTTTTTTTTTTTTCCTTAAAAAAAAAAAAACTAGGGGAACCCTCCCTCTGCCAATTGCGATAACTTATAGTAGAAGAGGCCAAACTGCCAAACTGTTGGCCGATCTTGACCTTCAGCAACAAGATCAGCTGACACTTGTTCTATGAAGTATTTATCATCAACTTGTTTATATTTTTAGGGAGTATTACCATGTAGTGGTTGTAAGAATTCCTTAATTATTTATTTATAAATGAAATAATATGATGTGAGAATTTTATTCAAATTTAACTATTTGTAGGTTTGGTTTTCTCAAAGAAAATCACTACTTACTCTTTAATAATTCGATAGTTACAACGGGTATGGGGAATTGAATCTTAGACGTCTTTATAGAAAATACTAAAGGTACATTTGATACATTGTATTAGTGATTACATAAGAATATAAATAAGTATTACAAGAAATAGAAGACGTTGTGATGGAATAACTATTAACATTAATTTGTTTGGTGACAACACAATAAAGATGTTGAAATGAAAGCCTAGTTAAATTAAATTTCCTAAAATACCCTTCTTTTTAAAAATTATATTTACATTTTTGTGGTTCTACCTTAACATTTTATTAAGTATAAATTAAATAATTTTGCAATTGATACTTGTGTTGTTTTTACGAAATTAATATCTGCATATATAAATGCTAAAAGCAAAATTGATCGAGAGGATAAATCCCATGAATCGTGGAAAATATCAATTAATATAATTTTTTTGTAATTATTTATTAATATTATATTGATTACTCAAAAATATTAATGTAAATTAAACTAATGGCACGAAGCAATCTCAACTCTCATGGATTGCAAACTTGTTTTCTGATTTGGACCTTCATTTGTACTTTGTTGTTTTTATTTTGTAATGAAATACACTGTTTTGTCGAATCAAAAGCAAAAAACAATATTGTCAATTGCGAAACTGCAATTCATCAATTCCTTAATCATCTATTGACCAATATCCCAAGGACTAGCAACAGGTATCAATAGATTCAATACTCGTTGAGGGTCTTTTGGAGAGAGAGAGAGAGAGAGAGAGAGAATAGCGGGAAATTTTTTTGATGGGAGAGCTAAGGAGATTTAAGGAATTTTGTCTTTATAGGATTAAGGAATAGAGATTACATAGCTTTTTAAAAGTAATAACTATTCCTCATTTTAAAGAATAAACATTTTTTATGAATAGTTATTTCCTATAACAAAACTCAACCAAACAACTGAATATTTATTCATCATGAATAACTTTTCCATTATAATGTCTAGTACAATGTACCAAACGTGCCCTATGGGTACGTTTGGTATGCTGTAATAGCTCATATAATGGAATAGTTATTCATGTGTAATAGCAATTCAGTTATTTTGTTGTATTTTTATTACATGGATTAGTTATCACATTGGAATAACTATTCTTTAAATTGAAGAATAGTTATTCTTCTTTAAAATTGATGTAAGAGCTATTCTTTGGTGCATATAAAAATTTTATCATTAACAGAATTAATTATAGATAGTAATTCACATTCAGTGTACCAAACGTATTCTAAGAGATGCCAACCAACAAGGCTCTTGACCAACCAAATTCAACATAAAAGAATATTACAAATGATTTTATAGTTTAGAGTGGATATTTGTGATTAATTGTAATATTAAATTTTAACATAAATGCATAACCATTAGATCAATATTTTATAAGAAATTTATCACTCGTTTTTTACTAAAAAACTCATGAATTTAATAAGAACTAGTTGCATAGCATGTGCTTTTGGAGAATTAGGTGAAAGGATTAGCAAAAATGAATTAACAAAATCAAAAGTTCGCAAGTATTATCAAACTTATAAAAACCAACCAGTCCAAATTACTTTAGTCCAATCTGTTCAAGCATGAATGTGATTTAAATTCGTTTGGTCAATACCGTATAATTGAAACTTTCTAAAAAACTAGTGAATGTAGAAAAACGATAGTTCAACCACTCAAACCGAAAATTAGAATTAGTTTTGACTCACCATTTCTTACTTACCCAAAAACATCTTTTGACCTACACAAAGCAGAGCAAAAAAAGAAGAAGGAAATAGCAGTAAAGATTAAAGAAGCCCAACATTAAATAAAAATTGGGGTTTCTTTTTAGTGGGAGTGAAAATCAAGTTTTAGCCCAACATTGTTGCAACTGCAAATTAATTGATAATTTATTTTTATTAATTTTGACACTAGTTTTAGATAATGAAGTGAAAATTAACAATTAATTTCAAATCAGTGTATTTTGTTTAATAATTTGGATAATTATAGTGAAAAATGAAAAACTTAAACTCTAGACGTTTATATTGGAAACATTACTAAGTGCTAATTGAGTAATAATACTCTTGAGATTTCAAATCAGGGTGTTGACTGTTGATGAACATGATAAGTGTGAATGTTGCATGCATGAAATAATTTTAGAGGTAGAAATTAGGTATAGGAAATAGGAATACTACTTTTGAGTTCTGACAGTCAAAATGCGTTCATAACTGAAAGGGCCTTCTTTTTTCTGGTAGAAAGTGTAGAAGTAGATCAGCTAGGTGATGGGAACACTACTTAGTTGGTGCTTATACCAGTCTGGTTTTGACAAGAGTAATAGCAGATGCATTTGGCAATATATTTAGAGCAACACCAATTGGAGACTTACATGTAAAATTATGTTGAATAAATTATGAAAAATTATTCACTTTTTAGGTGTTATGGTTGAATCGAGGCTTGCTTGATTTTTGGACCATACAGGGCGCCATGAATAATTAATATCTTACTGCTTAAAGATATATTACTCAACTTCTCAACTTATGATCTCAAAAATTCTTAAATATAATTTTAATTTTTACCTTATGAAAGAAGCTTGCAAAGACTCTTGCCAATTGCCAATTGTCTTATCCAATGAAAGATAAAAAGGAAAATTGTCTTACTAATAAGTAAAAATATTGAATAATTATTGAGACATGCTCAATTTTACAAATTAGTGTTGATCTGTTTAATTGTGGGTGGTGAACACTTTTTGTCCACTATTAATTATGGGTCTGTTTGGATAGAACTTATTGCTGAAAACTGAAAACTGAAAACACTGTAGCAAAATAATTTTAAAATGTGTGAATAGTACCGCATGACCCATTTTTAATGAAAAAGTTGTTGAAAAGTGAAATTTGTGGGTCCGTGAACAGTGCACGAATGCACTGTTCACTGAAGATTGGGTCAACAACTGCGGCTGGAGAAAAAAAAAAAAAAAAAAAAAAAAACTGAAAACGCAGACGCAGCTTCAGTGGAATCCAAACGCCACCTATATAGACCCAAAACTTTTCATCGATTATTCAAAATTGCACAAGTCAATAAATTGTGAAATTTGATGTACAATTAAGTGTGTTTATAGACGGACTGAAAAAAAAAAAAATAGTAATAACATTCATTTTTGGATTAAAAAAAAAAAGAGATTAGTTTTGTAATGATGATCGGAAGTCTTGCATTGAAAAAAATATAAAAAGAATGATATATACTTCTTTTCTCTACAAATATCATTCTTTTTCAATAATTCAAGTATCGGGTAAATGGGTAAACTTTGGTACGAGACTTAGCATTCTTTTATAAGTAATACTAGGGACATAAAATAACAATTTTTTTGCCACAACTCGTGGCAAAAGTTTACTGCTATTTTTTTTTCTTTCTCTGTTGTGAAATATAATATGTACTCAGGATCAAGCTTAGCTGTTTCTCTAAAAAAAAAAAAAATAAGGATCAAGCTTAGCTACTTTAAGCATCCACGCGTGCCAATAAACATTGAGGTTTCTTTTTAGTGGGCAGGGCGTGGCAATGAAGTTGCAACTTGCAATGGTCGATTCAGAAAATCTTGCACACAATCTCATAGGATCATCCACTTCATGTAGATCTAAAAGCACTTAATTAGTAAACTAAATCCGCCCACGTGTACAAATAAGATCTAACTGGCTAGCTGGGTCATACATATAATTTTTTAAGGCTAAGTACAGTCTCCTCTAAAAGCAATACCATCTTTCCCTTCCAAATTTCCAATATATATATCACCAGTTTCCCACGGACCAAGGTATCTAAATTAACCCAACAACACAGTTTTCTTAACAAACACCAACTTCCAAAGCCTTTACTTCTCTTTCTCTATCTCTTTGACTCTATCTAAATGGGTGCTCCTCAACTTTTTTCTTCTCTTAGCTGTGAATTGAGAATCATCCAAGCAAAAAACGTGGAATTCAAGTCCAAAGGTTCCTTCTTTGTCAGATACTATCTTTCTGCAGGAAACAACAAAAGTATTCGCCTCAACACCCGAGAAATCTCCTCCAAGTCCGACCTCTCTTGGAACGAGTCCTTCTCTTTGGATTGTTTTGGTAACCAAGACTCCATGGACAACCTAAAGCAAGAAAGCGTGGTTTTCGAGCTCCGGTGGAGGAACAAAGTGCCAGTTCTTGGAAAGATTGGAGGGTCACAGCTCTTGGGGAGGGTAGAGATTCCATGGAAACAAGTGTTTGAGTCACCAAACATGGAAATAGAGAATTGGGTCACGATGGTTTCAACAAGACAACATGTGCTTGAAGGTGCCAAGCCACCTAAGCTGCAAGTGGGAATGAGAATTCAAGTTCCTGCAACGGTGGAGACGGAGGGGAGGACACAAAGGAAGGTTAACAAGCGGGAATATGAGTGTGGTTGCAAAGATGGACATGATTACAGTACTTGTGGAGATTATGAAATTTTTGCACTAACTGCAGCTTTGGAGGCCTTTTAGGCACAACTGAAAATCAAGTTTTGGTTGGTGTAGATAAATTTGCCTTGAGTATTGTTACTTGTTTTATTAAATTGAGGATCTGGGAATTTTGATTTTGTATATTTTTAGATAGTGATGATGGGAAATGTGTACAGCTCCATCAAAACGAGTTGGTTAGAGCTAATTTGAAGACTGTTGTTTCCTTATGAGCAATTTTCTAATGGGAATTTTCAGCAATTATGACTAATTACTTGGCTGCTTGGTTGGTTATATAATTTGGCATAAATATATGGCTTTCGAACATCAAACAATTCCACTTTGTTTTAATTGTCATAACATTCCAAACCAATAGCAAATAATGGGTTAGTATCCGAGTGACCAAGAATATATACTTCTTCATGCTACGTGAAAAAAAAAAAGAGAAGATCCAAAAATTGGATCAAAAAATTCCAGTACCAGGCATATCAGTGCAGCCAAATTTATCTTTTAAACCTTACATAGTTGAATCCCTATAGTTGTAGACTTGTAGCCTGGATATTTATGTTCTGTCTTGTAAAATGATAAAGATAATAAAAATAGATAAATGAAGTATTTCCTTTAGTTTCTCTGGCCCTATATTTCTTTACTAGGAAGAATTCGTTAAAGGAAGCTATTAAATTAATTTCTTTTTTAGTTAGCTCTAACGGTGTTGTCTTCGAACCCAGAGTGTGTTGTTCAGAAGGATGGAGTAGGATAGTCACGTGGATGTGATTTTGAGCTAGACCTAATTAAGATCGAGTTTATGAGGCCAAGATCATGCATTCCTTACTCCTTAGAGATGAGCCAACTTTATAATATTGGGAGATAGCTGACCGAGGCTGGTCGACCAACCTCGAGGAGGTCGAGGGTAGCCAAGAAGAATTTATAGGCAGTTGAGATGGTTTTGATGAAGACCTAGAAACTGGGGTTTTAAAATCCAAAACCAATGAAAAACCGGAAAGGGGTGTGATGTCCTTAATTTTTAGTCGGACCGAAGTTCAACCAATAATCAAACAAATAAAGTTATAAATATTTTAATCAATCAATTCAAAAGAGAGAGAGAGAGAGAGAGAACAAATTGCATATTATTAGAGAGGCTTAAGCTCCCAAATGAAAAAGTAAATCTAGAATAATTATCAACAAAAATAACAAAGCAGCAAGATCCCCCTTAGTGAGAACTAGTACAGGACCTCATATATCAAAATGGACAATGTCAAACGGTGCAGAAGAAACAGAGTCATTGTTATTAAATGGAAAATTTGTTTGCTTCCCAAATTGCAAGATAAACAATCAAACTTATCAAATCTAATTGATCCTAAGTGAGTTTTAAGATGCAAATAATTGAAGACACGACAAGGATCCATGATGAAAGAGGGGGGGGGGGGGGGGGGGAAGTGCCACAAATTGAGAGTGATGGTGGCAATTGCAGAGGAGAAGATCATACGAGAGGGAACCTTTAGGTAATTGACCTCTAACAAATGTCCAACTTTATGGCCTATCCCCACTCCCAGAAGCTAGTCTGTCTATGGATCTTGCACATCAAGACCACTGTTAGAGAAATGAAGATGAAGATTAAAGGATAGCTTAGGAACAAGGTAAAGTATTTCCCTACGGAAAACTTAGATGAGGAAATAGATCTGATGTTACCAACAAGCATAGAAGATCCATCAAAGGTGTAAATGGTAGTAGGATGAGCCAAAGATGTTTTATGAGAGAAATAATTTATTATGTATCATGTGATTACAACATAGAATATCAAAGAAGTGGGAATTTTTCCACAAAAAATCAGTTTAAAAGCGAAATGTTCGCCATTTTTAAGATTTCCAATGAAATAGTTCATAGTAATGGAGACTAATGGGTGGCCTTGATTGAATAAAATTTGAAAGTTATAGGGTTCAATTAAATAAAAGTAAAGTTAGAGGCCTAAAAAATTTTTTGGTCAAACTTAAATGATGCAATTTATAATTTAGTTTTTTTTTTTTTGTTTTTTAAATGCAAGACTTCCAAAAAGTCTTTCTTGTAACAAAATTAATCTCATTTATGTTTTTTTTACTCCAAAAAAAATGTTATGACTTATGACTAATATTTTTCAATTTGCTTACAAACACACTCAATCGATTGTACACACAATTTCACGATTTGCATGTTAATTTGTGCAATTATGAGTAGTTGATGAAAAGTGATGAGATCATATAATCAGTAATGGACAAAAAGTGTCTACTACTCAGTCATACAAGTAAACAAATTATAAAATTAAGCGTGTGAGTGTGCCTCTATAATTATTCAATATCTATAATTATTTACTTATACCTTTCCCTTCTAATTTTCATTACAAAATATAATTGTGTCTTCACAAGCCTCTTCAATAAGGTAAAATATTAAAAACATATTTAAGAATTTTTGAGCTCATGTCCTATACAATCCAACCATTAGGCAACCCTTGATTCAACCAATAATACCTAAAAAGTGAATAATTTTTAGATTCCTAAATGAGCCTGCCTTTTAAAACTATTAGTTCAGCATAATTTTACATGTAATTCTCTAATTGAAGAGGCATGTACTCGTGCTGGGGTTGCTTAAAATATCTTATCAAATGCATATTACACTTGGCAAAACCAGATTGGTAAGCACCAAACCAATTTGACCGTCAAAAGTGAATTCCTAACTCCCAATTTGATCTACTTCTACACTTTCTACCAGGAAAAAGAAGGTACTTTTAGTTATGAACACATTTTGACCATCAAAACTCAAAAGTAGTATTCCTAATTTCTACCTCTAAAATTACTTCATGCGGTCATATATGTATTCATGAGAATCAAGCTTTGCTACTTTAAGCATCCAAGCTTGCCAATAACCATTTAGGTTTCCTTTTAGTGGGGCACTATGATGGGCAGGGCGGGGGCAATCTAGTTGTAGTCCAACTTGCTTGGAGTGGTGCCATAAAACCCTATTGGTTTATGCTATATTTGACATTATGTACACTATCATGTATTAAAGTAACTAAAAGTTGTTTTATTACCTAAAATAATGATAACTTAATAATTTGGAAATTGTCTTATAATTCTTGAGATGTATTGTATATGATTTAGTTACAGAAGATATAAATTTACAAAAAATTACAAGTTCTTTGTAAATTTAATATTTTGATTTTATAGTCTATGATGAATTGGGCATTTAATCTGCGAAGATTATAACATGACCACTAAGATGGTTTTCTTCTTAAAAAAAAACTAAAATTAAAATGGTTTGTTTTGATCATGGATAAGAAGATTTCTAGTTGATATGTTGATGTGTTTTAAGTGTGTAAATTAAATTAAATTGTGTGTGAGATTAATTATTTTATTAACTACTGTCAATTGGATAATAAATTTCATGACTTTCATTTACATAAACTCTCGATCTCAAGGGAATTGTCACTTTAGTCTCATCCTAAGCTATACGCTAAAGTCCAATTGAATTTGCCCAAAAGGCTAACCCAATTAGATAATCAGTTGTTTATTTAATAAGAATTATTAAATAAAATAATTTTCTATGATGTATGATCAAACAAAAGATTTTTCTTCTTCTTCTAGAAAACTACTTTTCATCAAGAAAGAAAAAATAACGTATAGGGAACTTGTAAGGACACAAATTAATTCACAGCCTAAAAGATTTGGACATGGCCTAATAAGCCCACAACAATAAATTTGTAAGAGAATGAGTATCACTGAACGTTCAATGAGTCAAATATGAATCACAATGGGCTAGTTTAGTGTTGGAATGATCAAAATGAATAAGTTGAAAAGAAAAATACTCCTCGATCAAGTCCGAAGATGATATGTTCTTATATTTAGCTCCCAGACTTAACAAATATTCAAGTTCTTGATTACCAAGCGGTCTCTCTCTCTCTCTCTCTCTCTCTCTCTTTTCTCATGACCCCTTCTGTAATGGAATCCTTTCCCTTTTATACTCTTCTGCCTCCTTTCATCTTAGCCTTCTACTTGTTGATCAAATAACTCATCTTCTTGATACTTGTCCCATTAGAACCTTCTTGAAGTTTTTGTGGGTAGCTGTAAGGTTAGAAATCATTGTTTACGTATCACCTCCACATTAATGCTGCCAGTTGGTTAAGTGCACAACATTCAGTGTAGTGGTAGCAGTTTTCTTTCCAAATATTTCTCCATTCTTTGTTGACTCACTTCTCTCTGAAGCTTATCCTCCCAAGCACGATTGCCCATTGCCCCGTACTTGATGCGTGGTCGGATTTTAGGTTTCCATTCTGTTGATCGAGGAAGGTGGCTCTTGAGACAACATCACCTGCTTGTTGTGACCAGGCCTCTTCCTCAGCCCGATAATCTACTTGCTTTTACTAAGACTCGTTTGTCCTCGGGATCTTTGATGTCCTTGGGTGTGGCCCACGGCCCAATATCCTTATCCAAGCTTTTTATCCCCCACAGAACTAATTAAGAGACTCCATATCTTGCGCACCAAGTGGAATTGGGATGAAGATTGAAGATTTCTAAAGATTGATCTTCTACTTTAATTTAAGAATCATAACATCAAGGTATGTTTTCTGTTCTTTATTTCTAAAATTCTAAAATTCTATGTTATCTCACATGAATAGAATAGATCAATTTATTTGCCCTTGCTTACTTTGTATGAGATGCAAAACATAGTTTTCAACACAACATTGTTGCAACTTGCAAGGGTCGGTTTTGAAAATGTTGTACACAATCTTGATCATCCACTTCATGTAGATATAAAGCTTTTAAGTAAACTTAATCCTACAAGTAAAATATATCTAGCTAGCCAGCTTGGTGATGCATATAATTTTGAGCAATGTTACATATAAAACAAATTTTACAATATTTTTCACAATAGATAAATTTACAAGCTTTTACTTGTTCTTATCTAAACTCACTACCGATAACATTTGAACACTTTGACCCTAAATTTTTTTAAAACCCACTTGAAATAAGTTTAATTGTGATTCTCTTAACAATATTTTGATCTTTCTAAACACAAAAAATGCCTAACAATAAATCAGTTTTATCCTAAATCTGGGAGAAATAGTAAGCTTAACAACAAAAGTAATTTTATTTTTTTTTTATTTTATTTTATCTTAAATCTTAAAAAAAAAAAAAACCATTTAGATCTTAACAAATTTGAAATAAACTAATAGAAAATACATAGTTTACATTGTACTATTAATGTAATATTTACATTATTTCTAAACGTGTACAATATTGTATATTTTTTGCAAATGTGTATAGTATCATTATCTATATTGTAAATCTTACATTGATTCTAAACAAATGTGTACAGTATAATTGTTTGCAATGTAAATCTTGCATTGATAGTACAATGTGAACATATAGTTGTCCTAAACTAATAAATAAAAGTATTTTAAGTAGTAATAATTAAAATTCACTTAACATAATTAACATGTTCATTATATTAAGAAAAAATATGTCAAATGAACCTGTAATTTATTTTTTATTCTATTTCTACTATGTACTATAGCCAAATTTGTAATAAGGAAATCATATAAACTGTAAGATTCATATTTTACCCAAGATGTATCTTCTTATTGACCCCTTAGCAAAAAATCTTGGAGTCGCCACTGTCTACTAGTAATAGTGATTTCCTCTCAACTTGTGGAGATGAGGATATATGATAGTTGTGGGGGTAAAAGGCCCAAGATATGTTTTTTTGGGCCATGGGCTTGGTCCGAGGACACTTACTTGTCCGAGGATGGATTGAAGGTAATAATGATATCAATATACGGACCCAAGAGCAAATATGGTGGACGGAGTGAATGTAGATAATCTAAGGAGGAGTACATCCTCAGCTAAGTGCAGTAAGGATCAAGTGGTATGTCATGTTGACTAGAATGATATTTTGGAAGGTCTTGGGGATGAAGACATGTTTCATAATGGCACAGAGAGCAAGGGCGGTTGGGAAATATCTCAGAGAAAGTTATTGCTACCGCATTGAATGATTTGTACCTAAGTCTTTGGCCGCATTAATGAGAAAGTGATATTTGAACAGTGATTTTCAGCCTTACAGCTATTACCTTAAGACATCAAGAACGTGTTGATGGGACAAATATCCATGTTAGTAGTCTAGATCTACACGTGGAGAGCAATGATGAAGGGGGGATGCAGTATAAGAAGGAAGAAGGCCCTTGAGAAGAGATCGAGAGATAGAAAGAAGAAGACGAGAGACTGGACGTTGGGAATTAATCTTTAAGTGAGGAGAAATATAAGCACCTGGTCCTCGGCTTGAGTCTGAGAATAAGTTTCATCATTTGAACTCATTCATCCTTATTGTTTTGTAATCTTGGGCCATTGTTGTTACTGTATAAGCTCATTAGAAACAAGGTTTCTGACCTATACTTATAAATTTATTGTTTTAGGCTCTTTGGGCCTATACCCTTCTTCTTGTTGGGCCTAGGCACAAATTGCGAGACCAGGTGCTTATATTTCCCTTCACTTAAAGATTAATTCCTAACGTCCAGTCTCTTGTCTTCTTCTTTCTATCTCTCCTTAGCATTATCCAACCTCTTCTTAAGCCCATTAACAAATTAATAGCCTCGGCCTGTCCATTCCCTTGAGGATAAGCCAAAGTGAAATATCTATTTGTAATACTTAGATCGCAACAATATCTTCTAAAGGCCTTACTATCAAAATGAACACCATTATTCGAGATAAGGGTATGAGGGATTTTAAACTGGGTGACAATATTTTTTCAGATAAATCTTCTTGCATCTAGATCTCTGATATTTGATAGTGGCTTGGCTTCAATCCATTTAGTAAAGTAATCCGTGCCGACTAGCAAAAATCTCTTATTCCCTGTTGCCTTGGGAAAGGGTCCTACAATATCTGAACCCCATTGAGCGAAAGGCCAAGGACTGGATAGAGAATTGAGAACTCCTCTAGGTTGATGAATATTAGGAGCAAACTTCTGACACTGGTCACGCTTTTTTACATACTCTAATGCTTCATTCTGCATATTAGGCCACCAATATCCTTGAGTAAGAGCTCTACGAGACAAAGATCTTCCTCCTGTATGACTTCCACACATCCCCGAGTGCAATTCTTTTAGAAGCTGCTTCGTTGCTTCAGGGTGCATACATAGTAGATATGGTCCAGAAAAAGAGCGCTTGTACAACTTTTGATTCTCGAACAGCCAAAGCCGAGGAGCCTTCCTACGTACTTTGTCAGCTTCAGACCTTTCCTCAGGTAAGATACTCTCTTTAAGATACAACACAATAGGGTCCATCCAACTAGGTCCCATTTTGATCTTATGAACACGGACTACGTCTACATTTATCTTAGTAGGCGTATACAAATCCTCCACTAAAATAACCGAAGGTAAACTCTGTACCGAGGACGTTGCCAAAGTGGCTAGAGAGTTGGCATGAGTGTTCCTATTTCTGGAAATTTGCACTAAAGTGAAAGGTTCAAAATTTGATTGCAACCGTTTAACCTAACTTAAATATTCCTGCATTCTTAAGTCTCTGGCTTTGAACTCCCCTTCCACCTAGCCTACAACCAACCTTGAGTCCGAGAACATCTACACGTTCTTCCCTCCCATTTTCTGAACCATAGTCATCCTTATTAGCAGAGCTTCGTACTTGGCTTCATTATTTGTGGCCGAAAAACCCATTCTTAAGGACTTTTCAATGACAATCTTGTTTGGAGAGATTATAACTAGCCCCACTCCAGACCCTCTTTGATTTGCTGCACCATCCACTATAAAGATTCCTTCAGGGAGATCATGCCAACTGATTTTTCATCCATTTCCAACCTCTTCGTATGTTCTTCTAATGAGGGCTCAACAAACTCGGCTACCAAGTCAGCAAGGACCTGACCTTTTATAGAGGTGCGTGACATATATTTTATATCAAAAACCCCCAGAATTGTTCCCCACTTAGCAATCCTTCCCGTATAAACAACGTTCCGAAGTAGAGACCTGAGCGGGAGTTGGGTTAGGATCACAATTGTGTGAGATTGGAAGTAATGGGGAAGCTTTCGCATGGCATGCACCACTGCCAAAATGGCTTTTTCCAGCGGTAAGTAGCGGATCTTAGCTTCATGCAATGACTTACTTACATAATAGACCGGCCTCTGAACACCGTTGTCAACCCTTATTAGTACCAAGCTAACAGTATGGGAAACTACAACAATATAAGCAAACAATACCTCATCTATCTCAAGCCTAGACATAATAGGTGGCCGAGAAAAATATTCTTTGAGTTGTTGAAAAGCCAAAGCACACTCCTCAGTCCATTCAAATCCCTTCCATTTATTTAGCAACTGGAAGAAAGGTCTACATCTGTCCGCGGACCGCGAAATAAACCGATTTAAAGCAGCTATCATTCTTGTCAATCTCTGAACTTCCTTAGGATTACAAGGTGGCTGCAAACTGTTAATTGCCTTAACTTGATCAGGATTAAGTTCGATTCCACGATGTGTAACCATGAAGCCTAAAAATTTACCAGATCCCACGCCAAAAAAGCATTTGGAAGCATTTAGGCGCAACTTATACTTCCTTAGTGTCTTGAAGACATTTTCAAGATTCCCAACATACTTAGACACCATCTTACTCTTTACCACCATGTCATCCACAAAAATTTCAATGTTCTTCCCTAACTGTGACTCGAACATCCTAGTCATCATCCTTTGGTAAGTAGCCCCTGTATTCTTCAAACCGAAAGCCATTACCTTATAATGATAGTTTCCAGTAGGAGTGACAAAGGTTGTTTTCTCTTGATCGTCCAAAACCAAAGGTATTTAGTGATAACCTTGAAAAGCATCTAGGAAACTCATCTGAGGATGCCTAACCGTGGCATCCACCAACTGATCAATACGAGGCATGGAGAAAGGATCCTTGGGACACGCTTTATTCAAATCAGTAAAGTTTACGCACACCTGCCATTTGCCATTCTTCTTCTTAACCACCACTGTATTGGCCTACCAGTCAGGGTAAAACACCTTTCTGATAGCTCCTGCCTTTTTGATCTTAATTATTTCTTCATTGATAGTTTCAGAATGCTCTTTAGATGATCGCCGAGGTGGTTGCTTTTTTGGTACCACAGCGGGGTTGACATTCAAATGATGTCAAATGAAGCTCAGATTGACCCCCGGGGCCTCATAAGTATTCCAAGCAAAAATATCAACGTTTCCTTTAAGGAACTTCACCAATTCTGCTTTCTCTTGAGGAGGCAACTGAGCGCCTACCTGAAAATACTTTTCTTTATCATCACCTATAACAACTCGCTCTAAAGGTTCACATTCTACTTCTACCACCGATAGACCCCCTAATAACCCTGGCTCCTTTAATTGCTACAAATCATGATCATCTGATGCCGAGGACCCTACTCCAGACTGATGTCTAATTGCAGCCACCATACACTGCCTCGCCGTAGACTAGCTTCCGATCAGCTCTTCAACCTGATCCCCGGATGGATATTTCACCTTCAAATGCAAAGTGGAAGAGACAACCCCCATGGCATGAGGCCAGGGTCTTGCCAAAATGGTTGTGTATGGAGAATATGCATATACCATTATGAAGTTGACTTCTACAACTTCTGACCCTGTTTGTAATGGCAACTTGACCTGTCCCATTGGTATAACCATCTTCCCATCGAAACCTACTAGAGGTGAATCATAACTAGTCAAATTTTCTAGTTTTAATCCTAAACTTCTATACAAGTCAGGATACATAATTCGCCCCACTATCCTGATCCACCATAACACGTCTTACGTCATACCCCCTATCCTGAGTGTGACCACCAAAGCATCATTATGTGGCTGTATAGTTCCAAACTTATCCTTCTCTTGGAAACTCAATGCTAGTTGCAGTACAACCTTAGCTCTTTTCTGCCCATGATTAGAGTTCTTGGATAGTGGCCGAGCCACAGTCATTACCTAGTAGGGACACGAATCCACCCTTCCAAAAGTCGCAAAAATGACATTAATGGTGCCCAATGGAGGCCTCGAAGAGGTGTTACTCTGAGTACCTAAGTCTGTATGACCGACTTGCCCATTAGGCCTATATAGGAACTGTTGCAACCTTCCCTCCTTCACCAATTGCTCCAAATGATACCACAAATTTTCGCAGTTCTAGGTGGTATGTCTGCGCTCCTGGTGGTACTGACAATGAAGGTTCTGATTACGTCTTGTGGGGTCTCCATTCATCTTGTTAGGCCATTTGAAGTATGATTCATTCTTGATTTTCTCTAGAATTTGATGAACTGGCTCTCGGAACACCGTGTTGACTTCTTGTGTCACAATACCAGCCCCAGTCTGCCTGGTGAAGTCTTGCCAAGGGCGATTATCATTGTATTTGTCCGACCTAAAGTCCCTCCTATCTTGAGAGACCATCTTTGCCTTTCCTTTACCTAACTGCTGGTCCTTCTCAACCCGCTTATACTTATCAATCCAGTCCATAAGCTAGCGCACACTACTAACTGGTTTCCCAATTAAGGACTTCCTCAAACCATGCTCGGTTGGTAAGCTGACCTTGAAAGTTCTAATGGCCACATCATCAAAATCCCCACCAATCTCATTGAGCATCTCCCAATATCTATTTGTATACGTTTTTAAAGTTTCACCCTCTCGCATGACCATAGACAACAAAGAATCCAAAGGCCAAGGGACTCTACAACATGTAATGAAACAAGATTCAAATGCCCAAGTAAGTTCCTTAAAGGAATTAATAGACCCTGATCCCAGGCCATCAAACCATCTTATTAAGACAGGCCCCAAGCTGGATGGGAAAACCTTGCACATCAATGCCTCGTTCTAGGAGTGCACAGTCATCCTCTAGTTGAAACGGCTTAAGTGTTCCACAGGGTCATTTCGACCATTATACATGGTGAACACTGGCTGAGTGAAACGCCGAGGAATTTTCCCCCTTTCAATCTTACATGTGAAGGGTGACTTGGAAATTTGATTCAATGCCCTACTCATAACATTAGTTCCTAGGCCCCTGCTAGATGAATTCCTATTCTTGCAGTTATGAGGGCTATTCTCTTCATGCGAGTAAGACTCACCAAGGGGAGTTCTTGACCTTGGCCTATAGCTATCCTCCTCATTCTCATTCTCACCAGAAGAAGAGTCAGAGATGGACTAAATCCGCCTCTGTCGTTCATGACATAATTTTCTTTTCAAACGGTCAATTTCCAACTGCATGACCTTGGCATTCTCTCCATGGGAGACTCTGCTTCCACCTTGTGGCTGACTCCTGCTCATATGGGTGGTATGTACACTTCCCTCATGATCTCAACCTTGTTCAGGATTATGGAAGTCATGTTGACACTGGGCCCCCTAGACTCTTCTTGGTGTGGAGTTGAATTTGCCATAAACAGACTTCAGACTCACTAAAAACCCAAGATTTTTCACGGATGGCGCAAATTGTAAGGACGTAATTTGTGCCTAGGCCCAACAAGAAGGAGGGTATAGACCCAAAGAGTCAAGAACAATAAATTTATAAAGAATGAGTCAAAAACCTGGTTTCTAATGAGCTTATATGGTAACAACAATGACCCAATATTACAAAACAATAAGAACGAATGAGTTTATATGATGAAACTTATCCTCGGACTCAAGCCGAGGACCAGGTGCTTATATTTCTCCTCAGTTAAAGATTAATTCCCAACGTCCAGTCTCTTGTCTTCTTTTTTCTATCTCTCGATCTCCTCTTCTCCGGGGCCTTCTTCCTTCTTATACACTATCCCCCCCTTCATCCTTGCTCTTCACGTGTAGATCTAGACTACTAACATGAATACTTGTCCCATCAGCACCTTCCTAAAGTCTTTAGGTAATAGCTGTAAGGCTGAGAATCACTATTCAAATATCACTTCCTCATTAATGCAGCCAGAGACTTAGGTACAGAGTATTCAATGCGGTGATAGCAGCTTTCTCTGAGATATTTTCCAACCACCCTTGCTCTCTATGCCCTTATGAAACATGTCTTCATCCCCAAGACTTTCCAAAATATCATTCTAGTCAACATGACGTACCACCTGATCTTTACTGTACTTAGTCGAGGATGTACTCCTTCTCGGATTATCTACATTCACTTCGTTCGCCATATTTGCTCTTGAGTCCGTAAATTTGATATCACTATTACCTTCAATCCATCCTTGAACAAGTAAGCATCCTTGGACCAAGCCCATGGCCCAAAAAACATATCTTGGGCCTTTTATCCCCACAATAGTACTTTGGAAAAAAAAAAGAAAGAGAGAAGATGGGAGAGAGATGCAATTTGTTATAATAAATTTTTGTGGCTAAACTGGGAAAAATTATATCTTGATTTGGGTGTAACATGTATACAATCTCCTGAACTGGACTTTACTTGCTTAAGCTCGAAGAAGTTTGTCCCATGACTTGCTCTGTTAAAGTCCAACCACAAATTCAATAAATAGTTTTTTTTTTATGACAAATTCAATAGATAGTAATTAGAAAAAAGTCCAACCACAAAGTTAGAAAATTAATATTTCATGATATACATTGGCTGATTTCCTGTGTGATGTATAGATACGTTATGGCTCTTTTTAAAAAAAAAAAAAATTATCAAATTTTTTTTGACATATATATAATATTCATTATGAAATATAATGATTGTAGAATAAGTTTTAATTATATTATATATGTCATTAAAAAGAAAGTAAAATAATTTTTATTATGATTAATATATGTAAGAATATAATAAATATTTTACTTGAGTGAATCTATAATTATTTAATTACTTCGACTAAATTAAATGTATGGTTATTTATTATATTATTCTTGATTGTATGTGTTATTAAATATGTTTTTGTCTTTTGCTACTTTTGTTTCAATAGTTATCAAAGCAACTAAACTTGAGCAAGAATATCACATTCCGAACTAATTTTTTTTTAATGTAAATTTTAGAAAAATAATCATATAAATTAATTTTACATAAATTAAAACCTTCTATAAATAATGAATTCATAAAAATAAATGCATTTATCTCGTTAAAATTAAAGATGATTTTATTATTACTATTTTTTATAGATATCATACAATATAATTTCAACTTATGATATCCATTCTATGATTATTGTGCTTTATTATCAGACCAAGACATCAATTAGTTTTTTGTACAGGTAGGGTTCGAACCACATATTTCTTATTTGATGATAAAAAAAACTAAACTGGTTGAGACATGACACTAATTTATGATATTATCAAGCCAAGACATCAATTAGTTTTTATACAGGTAGAGTTCGAACCACATATTTTTTATTTGATGACAAAAGTTACCGATTGAGACATGACACTAACTTATGATGCTGCAATATATGTAATTGCTTATACATATATTAGTAGTATGATAGGTGTTGGAAAAATAGCATAGAGTGAATAAGAAATTGATATTTCTATGTTCACTTGAAGATACTATTAAAAGTGGTAAAAATCCTAAATCCCATATAGGATAAAAAAGAGATAATATATGAGTTTATATGCTCATGAGTTGGACATTGGGTTGAGCTTTTGGCATATGTGGACTGGGCCTACTGGTCCAAATAATATTATTTTATTATTTTAATTTTTGAGTCAGTTAGTCTGTGCATAGTAGTTATTATTGAAACAAGTACCTGTTCAGTAACGTATAATTTTATATAGTCCCTCATTCATATAAAACTATTTTTCAGAGAAAACTCTCGAAGAGAGAATATTTTTTGCATTCATTCTATGTCAAAGAGAGAGCAAGAGATATTGAGTAGTTCGCAGAGCACGACCTTCTGTGCTTTGTTTTCGTGTTGTAGATCATTTTGTCTTAGGAGACAAACGTCTGTGAGTCTCAAAGCACCACAGTGATTGTGTGAGAGGTGAAATCTACTTTAAGGAGATCATGTCAAACACAAGACTCGATCTGAATTGTTCATCCTTCACGCATTTGGTCTGTGAGTTTTAATTATTTGTAGATTTCTCTTTATATATATATATATATATATATATATATATTATATATATATTCAGTATTTATTTATTAATGTTGTCTTGTATATCTATTTGTGTTATTGCTTTTCCTTAGATTTTTGTATTTTTCGTTTTGCTTTATCACAAAAATAAATTGTTGAAATATAACCAACAGTCTTAAAGCAGATTTCCAAAATATATTATATTAGGATATTTGTCTTCTTAAATTTTGTTTGACTGGTTCTGCTTCATTTTTCGCTAGTTTGTGTGGTCTGTTCCTATGTTGTTTGGGTTTGATATTTTGTTGGCTTATAATATATTAAATATCTTTGGCTTATAATATTTTATATGTCAGTAAGCTTTATTGTGTTATTTGCTTGGCTGGGAAATTTTTTTTTATTCTTTTGTTCGATTTATGTGTACTGTGTTGTTATTTTCTGCAATTCGGTGTTGAAAGGGAATATATATATATATAATATATATATATATATATATAGTTGGCTTGACTTTGTTTTTGCACAGTAATATTTGGACGTAAATACTTACATTTATTTCTTAAACTTGGCTGGTTTTGAGGATTCAATTTGTTTGAATTTTGTTGAACACAGATGTCAAACAAAATTATTGTGAATCCAGTTGTGGCTCAAACCAACATGAACCTTTCTGTTGTGATTTCTGAAGTGAACTTGGCGGGAGGAAATACCAAGGAATGATGGGTGGACACTAGAGCTACACGCCATGTATATTCAGAAAAAAAAAAAAATTTCTACATATAATCCTATAGGTAATGGAAGAAAAATTTTCATGGGAAATTCCCCAACCTCTAAGATTGAAGGAATTGGAAAGGTCGTGCTCAAAATGACTACGGGCAAGTTTCTTACCTTGAAAGATGTACTGTATGTGCCAGAAATTCAAAAGAACCTTGTATGTGTCTCATTGTTGAGCAAAAATGGTTTTAAGTTGGTTTTTGAGTTTGATAAATTTTCACTTTTTAAGAGTGGAATGTATGTGGGCAAAGGATATTTGAGCAATGACCCGTTTAAGATGAATGTAATGACTGTTATTGATAATAATAAAGGTGAATCTTCTGTTTACATGCTTGAGTCTTCTAATGTATGGCATGGTAGATTGAGTCATGTTAATTATCATACTTTACATAGAATAATCAATTTAAATTAATTGCCTAAATTTGAAATTGATTTTGATAAAATATGCGAAATTTGTGTGGAAGCTAAGATGACTAGAGCATCTTTTAAATCAGTTGAAAGAAGCACCGAACCTTTATATTTAATGCATAGTGATGTATGTGACATGAAATCTGTACAAACTAGATGTGGTAAGATATATTTCATCATTTTCATAGATGATTGCACTAGATACTGTTATGTGTACTTGCTAAGGAGCAAGGATGAGGCAATTGAGACATTCATGCAATATAAGAATGAGGTTGCGAATCAGCTCAACAAAAAGATTAAGGTTCTAAGGAGTGATAGAGGTGGGGAATGTGAATCACCGTTTGGTGAGTTTTGTTTACATCATGGTATTGTTTATCAAACCACTGCACCTTATTCACCTCAGCAAAATGGAGCTGCTGAAAGGAAAAATAGAACCTTAAAAGAAATGATGAATTCAATGTTGATAAGTTCTGGTTTACCACAAAACTTGTGGGGGGAAGCTATTATTTCCGCCAATTATATACTTAATAAATTGCCTACAAAGAAAACCAAAGAGACACTATATGAGTTATGGAAAGGTAAAAAGCCTTCCTATCAATTCTTAAAGGTGTAGGGGTGTTTGGCAAAGGTGGTTGTCCTTATTCCTAAAAGGATAAAGATAGGATCAAAATCAGTGGATTGTGTTTTCATTGGTTATGCTCAGAATAGCAGTGCATATCAGTTTCTAATTTATAAATCTAACATTCCTGACATGAATGTGAATACCATTATTGAATCAAGGAATGCAGTATTTTTTGAAGAAATATTTCCTTACAAATCCACACTACTGTCAAGTTCCCTTAAGAGAAACTTCAAGTCTACATTTAGTACCTCTCATGATCAAGAGTTGATGCAAGAGAGGAATGAGGTTGAGTCTAGATGTAGTAAAAGGGCTAAAACATCAAAATCGTTTGGTCCCGATTTTCTAACTTTTATGTTAGAAGATGAACCTCAAAGCTTCAAGGAAGTTATCTCTACACCTGAGGCTCTTTATGGAAAGAAGCTGTCAATAGTGAGATTGAATCCATCATTCAAAATCATACATGAGAACTAGTGGATCTTCCACCAGGTTGTAAACCTCTAGGATATAAATGGATATTCAAGAGGAAATTAAAGGCTGATGAATCTATTGACAAGTATAAGGCAAGACTTGTTGTAAAGGGTTACAAACAAAAGAAAGGTGTAGATTATTTTGACACATATTCACCTGTTACAAAAATAACATCCATTCGGATATTGATAGCTATTGCATCATTGCATAACCTAGAGATACATCAAATGGATGTAAAAACAGCAATCTTGAATAGTGAATTAAATGAGGAAATTTATATGGAAGAACCAGAGGGGTTCATTGTTCCTGGTTGAGAAAAGAAAGTGTGCAGACTTGTTAAATCTCTTTATGGATTAAAGCAAGCTCCAAAGCAATGCCATGAGAGATTTGACAATGCAATGATGTCAAATGGGCTTAGAATCAATGAGTGTGACAAATGTGTGTAAATTAAAGATATTGCAAATGGCTATGTCATTGTGTGTCTCTATGTTGATGATATGCTCATTATTGGTAGCAATAATGATATCATTAAAGCTATCAAGAGAATGTTGACTAGTGAGTTTGACATGAAAGAGTTAGGTGTTGCAGATGCGATACTGGGAATGAAATTTTTTAGAAAATTTGATAGACTTGTCTTATCTCAATCACATTAGGTTAAGAAAGTTCTTGAGAAATTTAAGAAATGTGATGACAATCCAATGAGAACACCTATAGATGTAAATTTACATCTAACTAAGAATAAAGGGCAAGGCATATCACAATTGGAGTATTCGAGAATAATAAGCAGTCTTATGTACATAATGAATTGCACTAGATTGGACATAGCATATGCTGTCAGTAAGTTGAGTAGATACACTAGTAATCCAGGGGAAGACCACTGGAATGCATTAGTTAGGGTTTTGAGGTATTTGAAATACACCCTAAACTATGGGATGCTCTACACTCAGTATCCAACTGTACTAGAAGTGTATATTGATGCTAATTGGATATCCGACACAAAAGACACCAAATCCACGAATGGATATGTTTTTACACTTGGTGGTGCAGCGATGTCTTGGAAGTCTTCTAAACAAACATGCATTGCTAGATCCACAATGGAATCAAAATTTATCACATTGGACAAAGTAGGAGAGAAGCAGAGTGGCTTTGACATTTCCTGGAGGATATGCCAATGTGGATGAAACTTGTGCCCTCTATTTGTATACATTGTGATAGTAAATCAGCTATTGGTAGGGTACAGAGTCATATGTACAACAGTAAGTCTCGACATATACGTCGAAGACATAAATAATACTGTGAGGTAGTTGCTCTCTAATGGAATTATTTCCATTGACTTCATAAAGTCGAAAAAGAATATAACAGATCCGTTAACCAAAGGTTTGAGTAGAGAGCAAGTAAACTGCTCATCGAAGGGAATGGGGTTAAAGCCTATTATTTAAAAGTTTCTGGAATGACAACCCAACCTAGTTGACTGGAGATCCCAAGATCTAGGTTCAAAGGGACAATCGAATCGTGGAGACTAATTTTATCACTATGGAGATTACATCTCCCGCCTGTTCCTATGATGAAATAATGATGTATGTAAGCGATGTTTAGGGTAAACTTTACTTTTAATGATTCTTATATCTTGGAATTCCGAGCGGGGTATAGCAGGATACTCTTAATAAGAATCACCTATATGAGTGTGAAGTGAGCTGCTTCCATGAGAGTTTCAAGGCTGAATTCTCTAAAGTACTTCATGAATTTACTAGGATACGTTCAGGGCCGAAATGAACACAACTATAAGATCGAAATATATCTGAAAAGGAACTGTGTGAATTTTATTGTCTTGGTATACATAAACGACTGAACAGTTGAAGACATCATGTTTACTAGTTAGCTAGTATATCCGATAGTCTTTCACAAAAGAAAGTTCAAAGCCACAAGCTACTTCTCCCGATACAGTAACTTTTCTTCTACTCTTTTTGTGTCTGCATCATCATTTTCATTGTGTTTATCAATTTCTATTCATATGGGGGATTGTTGGAAAAATAGCATGGAGTGAATAAGAAATTGATGTTTCTATGTTCACTTGAAGATGCTATTAAAAGTGGTAAAAATCCTAAATCCCACATAGGATAAGAAAGAGATAATATATGAGTTCATATACTCATGAGTTGGACATTGGGTTGGGCTTTTGGCATATGTGGACTGGGCCTACTTGTTCAAATAATATTATTTTACTATTTTAATTTTTGAGTTAGTTAGTTTGTGCACAGCAGTTATTACTGAAATAGAGTACCTGTTCAGTAACGTATAATTTTATATAATCCCTCATTCATATAAAGCTACTTTTCAGAGAAAACTCTCAAAGAGCGAATATTTTTTGCATTCATTCTGTGTCAGAGATAGAGCAAGAGAAATTAAGTAGTTTGTAGAGCACGACCTTGTGTGCTTTGTTTTTGTGCTGTAGATCATTTTGTCTGGGGAGGCAGACATCTGTGAGTCTCAAAGCACCATAGTGATTGTGTGAGGGGCAAAATCTGCTTTAAGGAGATTGTGTCAAACACAAGGCTTAATTTGAATTGTTAATCCTTCACATATTTGGTCTGTGAGTTTTTAATTATTTTCAAATTTCTCTTTATATATATATATATTTATTCAATATTTATTTATTACTGTTGTCCTGTATATTTATTTGTGTTATTGTTTTTTCTTAGATTTGTGTATTGTTCCTTTTGCTTTATCACAAAAATAAATTGTTGAAATATAGCCAACAATAGTGTGATTCATGGGTTATACGTAAAGTAAAAAAAAAAAGAAAAAAAAAAGATCATTGATATTAGTAAAATGAAACTATAAAATAATTAATTTTTAAAAAATTAACATAAGTTATATGACAAAAGCAAATAAGATCATTTTTTAATCAAAACTAAAACTTATGAGAGAAGAATAAATAATGAAACTTCATTTCTTTTAAATAATTTAAAATTTTTAAATAATAAATTGTAATGTAATTTTAGTGTCCGTTTGGCATGATTAATTTTGTCAACTTATTTTACAATTCAATTTATTTTTGCTACTATTCATAGGCCCCACTGCACTTTTTGGTACTATTCATAGGTCTCACTGTATTATTTTAGCTAACTTTTACATTTATTTATAGTACTTTTAACAAAAAGTTTTCAATTTCAGCAAAATAAGCGATTCCCAAACCGACCCTTAATATAGTGAAACTATTTCATCTAGAGTAAAAATTAGCTTACTTATTTTAATTTATTTATAGTATGTGACATGTACTCTTTTATAATACACATGGTATAAAGGGAGAGCATTTTTTTTTTTTTTGGTAGAATAAAAGGAGAATGTCCACTTATTTCATTGACGGTTCCTAAGATGTAACTTATATTATCTATATTACTATTTAAGGGGCTTCCCCTGTTTAGATTCCTCATTGTTTTTAAATTAAAAAATGCCCCTACAGTCCTATGTTTAAGTAGAGACAAAATTAAAAAACAATTCGGTGAAAATGCAACTCTAACTCCTACTAAAACATTGCCTAAAAAATAAAGCCACTCTCCTATTAATTTTTAAATTAATTTATTCGCTTATAAATTAGATTTTTAAAATAAAAATTATATATATAAAATAATTAAATACAATTTTTTTCTACAAAATAGAACCACTAAAAAAAAAGTCTCATCACACACACAAAGTGCATGTGAGGAGGCTAGCATAGTATATATAAAAATAAAAATGAAAGATGAATATATGTGTGTGTTATTGGGGGGTTCAGGTCCCTATCTTTTCTTTTGAAAGAAAATAGGCAAATTTCACACAATAAATTAGCATGACCGCATGAAATTAAGCCTATTACATGACACATTAAACTTTTATCATTTGGGTCATGAAGTTAAGGTATATTCCTTTATTTCAACTCTAAGAATCTTTTGTGTCTTGGAAGTTGGAACTAAGTTTTAATGTAAAAAAAAAAAAAAAAAAAAAAAAAAAAGAAGAAGAAGAAGAAGACAAAGTTTAGCTATAAAATTAGGTTACAATTTTACTCAATAAAATAAACATTACTACATATTTTGAACATTTAAATATTAAATTGTATGTTTTTTACGCTCTTAATATACATGTCAAATTTTGTATTAATTGGATATTATTTACTATGTGATCTATAAAATTATATTTTATACATAATTTTAAATTACAAAAACTTGTAATTTGAACAATTTAGTGATGGCATAGCTTTAAGGACACAATTCGAGCCCGGACCCACAATTAGAAAGAGATGGGCTTGAGAGGCACACATGTAGAGAGAGTGAGCTTTAAATCTAGGTTCTAATGATGTTTAGGTAACAAAGGAGGATGAGTTTTTTCTACAATGGCACACATAAAGAACTATTATATATGAATGCGAAAGAATCTTCTCCTCGAACATAAGCCGAGGATGACTTATATTACTTCTTCCCAATATAGATTACAATTATGGATAGTAAGGTCTCCATTGTCCTTTTTTCTCCCCTCTTCCTTAAGGTCCCCTCTTTCTTTTATACTCCCTCCTTCCTTTCCTCTTCATCCTCCAGGTCACGGTTAAATTGTTCGTTTTAGATATTTGTCCCATTCACCTCCCTTGAAGTCTGTGAAGATAGGAGCCAAGTTCCACCATGGTCCTCGGGTCTCACTTCCCCATTAATGTGGCCAGAATATCAGTTGCAGAGCATTCAATGCGAGAGTGGTGGTAACAATTTTATCTTAGATATTTCACCACCCCTTCTTCTTATCCTCCACGTGTACCATGTTTACCCTAACCTATAGGAATTTCTAGAACATAGCCTGTGGATATTAACCAACTCTTCTCCTACCTCGGCTTTGTATAGCCGAGGACACAATCTTCTTCGGACATACTTTATTCAAACATTATCTCTTCTTTATCTAGTATTTTCTTATGAGTTAACATTCATACACCCTCGAACCATTATGTGTCCTCGGACTGGGCTTCTAGCCCAAAGAATACTCTTGGGCTACCTCACACATATTCCTGGGCCCAATGACCCTACAATAGCTATTGATCTTTAATTTTTTAGAAATTTTGCAAGCATGGAGAATATAAGAAGAAGATGTAATTTAATGGGGGATTTGTTAAAACTCACCACAAATAAAAAGATATTGAGTAAGATTATAATCTTAAATTTTAACCAATTTTGTAGCTAAACTTTGTAAAAAAAAAAAGAAATCACTTATTTAAACTTTCGTTTAACATATATTAGGATATGTTTCTATAAAGATATTTAAAAAAATTTCTTACAAAGATTATGACTTCAAACTTCAAAGCAATAGCCTCTATAGTTGATGTATAAAAGACAAAAACAAAGAATAAGATAAAAAGCAATAATACATGCATATATGAATTGTGTAGATGACCAATAACGAGTTAGTGCTATTTCGTATTTGTTTAATTTCACAAGATAGGATTGAATCTAAGGGAAATCACTCTATATTGATTATAAAATATACTCATTATATATATATATATATATATACACTCACAGATAGTGAATTATTGGGGTGTCCGTAATCTTTTAACACTTTGGAACAGACTCCGTAAAACGATTCCAAGGTGACTCCACTCCAGCAAGTGTATAGTGAATAGTGACAACCAGACAGGCATTCTTAAATTCTTATTAAGAATTTTCAAACCTTATCCTAATGATGATTAATAAATAAGAGAAGCTTATAATAAGTAACTTAGGGGATGGATCTACTTTAGCTACAACATGAAATAAATATAATCAAAAGCTTAGCAGAATGTAAAACAATTTATGATAAATATAATAGTTGAACACCCAACAGCTGGCCCTACTGTTAAACAATTCTTGGTGCCTGTGGACTGTTTTGACGACAATTATAGTGCTATACAGACATTCACATAAGAACTCTTATTACATGGTTGAAAGTTTTAAATAATAATGCTAATACTTATACATGGTTGAAAGTTTTAAATAATAATGCTCATACTCATAACATGGTTGAAAGTAATAAATAATAATGCTAATAAAACATATCTAAATTAACCTTTAGAATAGTAGTGGATAGATCCCCCTCAAAAAAATAGTAGTGGATAGAAATTATATCTAATCAAAATGAGATCGCTGATTCAAGATGAATCCACATATAATAATGGATTTATTTGTGAGTTGCTGGAAGATGATAACCAGTGGCAAAAAGCTAGAACTTTTTCCCAAGAGGGGCCAAGGAGTAAAACTTTATATATATATATATATTAATAAAAAGTGCAAGGGGGAATAAGGGTTTTTTAAAAACCTAAGCCCCCCCCCCCCCTACACCAATGATGATAACTTATAGGGCAAAAATGGTAAGATACCCATTTCGTCCAAACATTCCAGCAAAATGTTCATGTTCTGAAACTATTTAGCGATATGCCCCTGTTTTGAAATTCGATTTTCTAAAAATCAAGTTTCAATGTAAAACTTGATTTTCTATAAATCAAGTAATAGACAATCAAACTTTAAAAAAAAAAAAAAAAAAAAAAAAAAAAAAAAAAAAAAAAAAAAATTATGGAACTCAAGTTCCATTTGAAATTTTTCAAGGGACTTGAGTTCTTTACTGAAATTCGATTTTTAGAAAATCGAGTTTCAAAACATGGGCATTTTGCTAGATAATTTCAGAATAAGGGCATTTTGCTAGAACTTTTAGACGAAATGAATATTTTACCATTTTGTTCTAACTTATAGTGAAGATGCCAAACTGCCAAAGTGTTGGCCAATCTTGACCTTTAGCAACAAGATGATCAGCTAACACTTGTTCCATAAAGTATGTATCATAAACTTGTTTATATTTTTAGGGAGTATTGCTATATAGTGGTTGTAAGAATTACTAAATTATTTATTTTAAAATGAAATAATGATGTGAGAATTTTATTCCAAGTTTAACCATTTGGAGGTTTGGTTTTCTCAAAGAAAATCACTGCTTACTATTTAGACTTTTATTTTCCACACATATCAACCAGTTTTTTTGTTTTTGTTTTTAATAGTTTGATAATTACAATGGGAGAAAAGGAATTGAATTTTAGATGTCTCTGTTGAAAACATTTAGAAGATATCAACCAGTTGAGCAACAAGGCTCTTGTCTAACCAAATTCAACATAAAAGAATATTACAAATGATTTTATAGTTTAGGGTGGATAGTAGCAATTAATTGTAATATAAAATTCTAGGAGAAAATGGGTTTTGCCTTTTTTTTTTTAAAAAAATATCCAGCAGGGAAATGCCCTTGTTTTGAAACTCGATTTTTTAAAAATCGAGTTTCAATTCAAAACTTGATTTTTGGACAATTAAGTTATAGCGAACTGAGAATTAAGAAAAAAAAAAATTTGTGGAACTCCATTCAAGGAACTCAAGTTCCTTGAAAATATTCAAGTGGAACTTGAGTACCATGAACTCGAGTTCTTTGAATGGAACTCAAGTTCCAGAAAAAAAAAAAAAAAAAATCTAAGTTCAATTTCGCTATAATTTAATTGTCCAAAATTGAGTTTTACTTTTAAAACTCTATTAGGTTCTAAAACCTTTATGTTTAAATGTATTAGAACACTATTTTGTAATGTTGGCAAACCATTATCAAAACGTTTTAGTCTTGATTAGACTGCTCAAAGTATGTGTCTTTTATGTAAAGTTGGAATCGAGTTGCTGCAAAATTTATTGTGCAATTTTGCATGACTCGATCGATCGAGAATTAGACTCAACCGATCGAAAGTCGTGCAAATTGTTTTTTCTGCAGAATTTTCCAACTCATCCCAAGCCCATTTTATGTGTAGGGTTTTATGTTTTGCCCTAGATTTAAAAGGGAAAACCCTAGCCACGTTTTTAGAGGTTGTTGATGCTGTGAAATCTAGAGGTGTTTGCCTTCACACATACTTAGGGTTATCAAGGATCAAGATTATGTCAAGAACTTGATGATCATTCAGTTGCTGCATTAAGAGCTTAAAAATATACAAGCGAGAGTGCTTGTGCTTGCTAGGAATCCAAGAAAGAAGTAGTTCATGGACTCGAAGTAGCAATAGAATGTTAGTGGTCTAAGTCGCTATTATGTAAACTTCAATTCTTTCATAGTGGATTCGGTTTTACCTTGAGAATAGCTAGATTAAATCCTTCCTAGGTTTTTTACCGGTTTAGTTTACTTGGGTCATCATATCATTGTATTCTTTATATTTTCGCTGCTTTGCATGATATGATATATTTGTGTTAACCTAGATTTGCATAATTTACCTAAGTTAATAATTTGGCTAAATAACTAGGTTAAACTGGTTGTTTTAAGGGGTCCAAAAACGTTCAAACTCGATTTTCTAAAATTTGAATTTCAAAACAGAGGTATTTTCCTAAATAGTTTCAGAAAGGGGGTATTTTGCTGGATATTTAAAATTAAAAAAAAAAAAAAAAAGAAGAAGAAGGCAAAAGCCCATTTTGACCTAAAATTTTAACATAAATCCATAGCCATTAGATCAATATTTAATAAGAAATTCATCTCTAATTTATTTTTATAAAAAAAATCAATTTAATAAGAACTAGTTGCTTAGCATGTGCTTTTGGAGAATTAAGTGAAAGGATTAGCAAAAAATAATTAATTAATAGAGGATAAAACTTGGGTCCAGTGCTATGTGTTCATTAATAAAATCAAAAGTATGACAAGTGTTATCATACTTTTAAAAACCAACCAGTCCTAACTACTTAGTCCAATCAGTTCAAGCATGGATGGGATTTAAACTGGTTTATTGGTCAATACTCTATAATTGAAAATTTCTAAAAACTAGTGAATATAGAAAAACGATAGTTCAACCACTCAAACCAAAAATCAGAATTGGTTTTTACTCATTATTTCTTACTTACCCAAAAAAATCTTTTGACCTACACACAGCAGAGCAAAAAGGAGAGAGAGAGAGGAGGAAATAGCAGAAAAGAAGCCCAACATTAAATAAGATATTGTTCTCTCTCATGCAAAAGCTAACCCATCTACCCAATGCTTGAATTACTGAAAAAGTACGATATTTATAGGGAATATAAGTATATCATTCTTCTTTATTTTTTCAACGAAAGAGTTCCAACAAGTCTTTCTCACTATAAAACTAATCTCTTTTTATCTTTTTCAATCCAAAAAAGAAGAAAAAGAATGTTTTGACTAATATTTTATTTTTCAATATGCCTATAGACACATTGAATTATACACCCAATTTCACTACTTGTTAATTTGTGCACGTAAACTGTCAATGTGAAATAATGGGTCCATATAATTAATAACGGACAAAAAATATTTATCATTCACAGTCACACAAATTAACAAATGATAAAATTGGATATTCAATTAGATGTATCTCTAAAATTATTCAATATTTTTACTTATACGTTGAGACAGTCATTCGTTTATCTATCAATGGAAAATACAATTGACAATTGATGTCTTTATAAGCCTCTAAGGAAAAAATTACAAATATTTTAAAGAGTATTTGAGCTCACGAGTTGATAAGTTGAGTAATATATATTTGACTAAGATATTTATTATTAATGATGGTCCAATATGATCCAACCATCAGGCAACCATTGATTCAACCATAATATACCTATAAAGCGAATAATTTTCGATTCTTTATTTGGTTCTGCTTTGTAAAACTTTCATTAGTTCAACATAATATTACATGCAACTCCAATTGGTTCTGCTATGACTCTTGTCAAAACCAGATTGGTAAGCACCAAATCAAATTGACCATCAAAAGTAGCATTCCTGTCTCCTATTTGATCTACTTCTACACCTTCTGCCAGAAAAGAAATTACTTTCAGTTATGAGCACATTTTGACCGTCAAAATTAAGTAGTGTTCCTAATTGGAAAGTTACATGTAAAATTAGTTGGTGCTTACACGTACCAATCTGGTTTTGACAAGAGTAATAGCAAATGTATTTGGTACGATATTTTGAGCAACACCAATTGGAGAGTTACATGTAAAATTATGTTGAATAAAGAATGAAAAATTGTTTACTTTTTCGGTATTATGGTTGAATCGAGGGTTGCTTGATGGTTGGACCATATAGGCCATGAATAATAAATATCTTAAAGATATATTACTCAACTTATTAACTTGTGGTCTCAAAAATTCTTAAATATATTTTTAATTTTTACCTTATGAAAGAGTCTTGCAATTGTGAATTGTCTTTTCCAATGAAAGATAAAAATATTAAATATTTATAGAGACACTCAATTTTACAAATTGTTGATTTGTGCGATTGTTGATTTTGAACACTTTTTATCCATTACTAATTATTTGAATTCAAGACTTTTCCTTGACTATTTACAATCACACAAATTAGTAAATTGTGAAATTAGGTATGCGATTAGGTTTGTTATATGTAGACCAAAAATATTAGTAATAACATTCTTTTTGGATTTATAAAAAGGAAGAGATTAGCTTTGTTGTGATGACTGGAAGTCTCACATTGACAAAAATAGAAAAGAATGATATACTTCTTTTCTCAATAAATATCATTCTCTTTCAATGATTCAAGCATTGGGCAGATGAGTTAGCTTTTGTATGAGACGTAGCATTCTTTTATTCAATGTTGGCCTTGTTTATATACAGCTATTTACTACCTTTTTTTTTTCTCTGTTGTGAAATTTTTAGGCTGAGTTTGGATACAATGGCCAGCATCTAGCGTCCATGATTCTGCATTTTTTTTTTTTTTCTGCTGATGCACGGTCAGGGGACAGCGGCTACTGTTCATGCTACTGTGCATAAACAGTAGCCGCATTTGCTGACTTTTCAGCACATCTGTGGGTCCCGTATACTGTTCACGGGGCTCACAAACTTCACTTTACAGAATTTTTTTTATTAAAAATAGGTCCCACGGTACTATTTACACATTTAAAAATTATTTTGGTACAGTGTTTTCAGTTTTCAGCAATAAGCTCTATCCAAACGGACCCTTATTCAGGTCAAGCCTAGCTACTCTAAGCATCCACGCGTGCCAATAAACACTAAGGTTTCTTTAGTGGGCAGGCCGCAGGGCGTGGCAATGAAGTTGCAAGTTGCAATGGTCGATTCAGAAAATCTTGTACACAATCTCGTAGGATCATCCACTTCATGTAGATCTAAAAGCATTTAATTAGTAAACTAAATCCTACCGCAAGTACAAATAAGATCTACCTGGCTAGCTGAGTCATACATATAATTTTTTAAGGCTAAGTACAGTGTCATCAAAAAGCAATACCATCTTTCCCTTCCAATATATATATCACCAGTTTCCCACGGACCAAGGTATCTAAGTTAACCCAACAACACAGTTTTCTTTACCAACACCAACGTTCAAAATTCAAAGCCATTACTACTCCTTCTCTATCTTTTTGACTCTATCTCAATGGGTGCCCCTCAACTTTTTTCTTCTCTTAGCTGTGAATTGAGAATCATCCAAGCAAAAAACGTGGAATTCAAGTCCAAAGGTTCCTTTTTTGTCAGATACTATCTTTCTGCAGGAAACAACATAAGTGTTCGCCTCAACACCCGAGAAATCTCCTCCAAGTCCGACCTCTCTTGGAACGAGTCCTTCTCTTTGGATTGTTTTGGTAACCAAGACTCCATGGACAACCTAAAGCAAGAAAACGTGGTGTTTGAGCTCCGGTGGAGGAACAAAGTGCCGGTTCTTGGAAAGATTGGAGGGTCACAGCTGTTGGGGAGGTCAGAGATTCCATGGAAACAAGTGCTTGAGTCACCAAACATGGAAATAGAGAATTGGGTCACGATGGCTTCAACAAGAAGACATGTACTTGAAGGTGCCAAGCCACCTAAGCTGCAGTGGGAATGAGAATTCAAGTTTCTGAAATGGTGGAGATGGAGAGGAGGACACATGGGAAGGTTAACAAGAGGGAATATGAGTGTGGATGCAAAGATGGTCATGATTACAGTACCTGTGGAGACTATGAAACTTTTGCACTAACAGCAGCTTTGGAGGCCTTTTAGGCGCAACTGAAAATCAAGTTTTGGTTGGTGTAGATAATTTTGCCTTGGCTATTGTTAATTGTTTACTAAATTGAGGATCTGGGAACTTTGATTTTTGTATATTTTTAGATAGAGGATGGGGAATGAGTACAGCTCCGTCAAAAGGGTGGAGGTTGAGCTGATTTGAAGACTGTTCTTTCCTTATGAGCAATTTCTAATGAGAATTTTCAGCAATTGTGACTAATGACTTGCTGCTTGGAATTGGTTATATATTTGGACATAAATATATGGCTTACGAACATCAAACTATTCCACTTTGTTCTAATTGTCATAACATCCAAACCAATAACAATAAGGGTAGTATCCATGTTACCATGAATATATACTTCTTCATGCTGCGTGAAAAGAAAAAAAGATATGCACATAAACATTTAGTATATGTTTGTACAAATGGATCCGAAAATTCCAATACCTGGTGATAGACTAAGAATGTATTGACCATTTGTGATAAATTAATTGATTAATTACCCAAGTTTATTAATTAATCAAATTAACATGCAATGTACGTAGCAACACAAACAAATCACCAACTAAAATATAGTGCAGCGGAAAATAAAGTTGACATGGTGATTTGTTTACGAATGAGGAAAACCTCCAAAGAAAAAACTCCATTGGGTAATTTTAAGGTTACCACTCCCGAAAATCCAATATTATCAAAATAAGCGGTTACAAATAGAGGCATCCAGTACCTTATACCAATCTACAGTTGAACCTTTACTCCAATACACAATTGGACTTATTCAGTAGTGACAATTTCTCCTTTTCAATGCACGGCTCCCAATACGTGACTAACCAAAAGACGCGCGGATCTCAGTATGCGACTTGATCACCTACTTGAGAAGGATGTTGGCTGTAAAGTTCTCTGTTCATCACACGATAAAATCATGAAGTTGCTTAGTCACAAACCCTATAGTGTACAAATATAGCAGCTTTTTCAAAGAAAGAAGAACTAGGGAAAATTCTGTCTCTAGTCACAATTTGTATGAACAAGATTTTGTTCAATACTCGCGTAACCTTTGACGGCCCTTAAAATAATCCTTATATATGTTTAGGATAGTGAAAAAAGAAAGTCCAAACACACATTCATGGATTTGATGAAAATCAGAACTGAAAATCTGTTTTTCATAAATCTCGATAGATACCATATTTGCCAAGCAACTGTCAAGCCTTAGGCTAAAACAACTCTTTTAAACCTCGATAGATACTAGTTATTGAGATTTAAAATCCTACACTTCAATACTTCAATCTTGAACAGACTTGCATGACTTTAACACTTGAACTTGAAACCTTGTTTCTTGAAGCATTAAACACATCCTAGATTTACTCAAATACAAGTAAAGTGCGTTTTGTCAAAGGATTAGTCAATTACATAAAATGTTGACATATGTTCCTAACATGAATCACATATGTCCTAACACCTAGCATATCAGTGCATCCAAATTTATCTTTTAAGCCTTGCATCCCTATAGTTGTAGCCTGGATATTTATGTTCTGTCTTGTAAAATGATAAAGATAATAGAAAGAAAATTGAAGTATTTCCTTTAGTTTTTGTAGTCCCTATATTTCTTTACTAGGAAGAATTCATTGAAGGAAGCAATTAAATTAATTTCTTTCAATCATCCCTAACGGTGTTGTTTTTGAACCCAGAGTGTGTTGCTTGGAAGGATGGAGTAGGATAGTCACGCGGATGTGATTTTGAGCTGGATCTAACTAAGATCGAGTCTATGAGGTCAAGATTTGGCATTCCTTAGAGATGAGCTAACTTTATAATAGTGGAAGAGAGTAGGCTTAGGGCATGCAAGGATGCCATGAGGAGGCTCACAAGTCCTTGAAAACAAATACTTTGAATACTTTATCTTCTTTGTCTTCTTGCCAAACTTGAAAGTCATCAATTGAGCAACTTGAACTTCTTATCCCTTGATCTTCATGGAATTGACAATATTCACCAAATAAGAGTCATAATCAAATCAAATCTATCCACCCCGATAAAATCAATAAACTTTGTTTCAATGTCTTCCACCAAAATAATAGGAGCTTGAACGTTGCAATCATCTAACTTGATTTCATCGAGAGCATTGACAACTTCCTCTATAATTTCTTTTTTAATGTCTCTACTATATCAACCTCAAGATCTTTCTCTATAATAGGGTATTCATTATTCTCCTCCACAATCTTGATTTCAGGTTCTTCTTCTATAACAAGGCCTTCATTAATTTCCACATAAATCTCTATATTTTCTTCTTTGACTTCTCCATATTCTTCAAGAACAATTTTTCTTCAACTTGCAATTCTTCCTTTAACGGTGGAATATTTGACTCTTCAAAATAAGTCAAGTATGAACTACTTGGCCAATAATAATCTTGTATTGTATACGACAAGATTTCTTCACAATCCAAAGGATAAAATTTGATAGCAAGCATCTTTTTCATTCTTGTCCATGAAAGAATTTTGTCTTTACCTTGTCAAATTCTTTCAGATTGTACTCATTCCCACCAACATAAGGCATACTTACTAAGTTTATACAAAGCAAGTCCAACTTTTCTCTCATAACAAATATTCTAATAGTCAAATAAATCATCTAGATCAAGTAACCAATCAAGAAAATATCCTTTTAAAAAATAACCATTAAATCTTGCAATTCTCTTATAAGGTCTATATGAAATTTGCTTACCAATAGGTTGCCCGTGAGTTATGTCTCCGCTGCAGTTATCCCTATTGTTTCCATTATTCAACGATGCCATCCTAGCATAGATATTTGTGAGAGCTTGTTATATGTCACGTAATACTCGCTAAGTCATTTGTTGTTGTTGTGGTGGTTACCATCTCGTTAGTTAGCAATCAAACTAGGGTAAGTCAAGGCTCTGATACCAACTGATGTTGCGGAATGCAGAAGTGTCAAAAAGTAGAACAAATCTACCTCTAGAAAACAATAAACAAAATATGTTTGCTTCTGAAAATATCCTCGAATCCACGAGGGTTCCTTGAATCCATGAGGATTTCTTGAATCCACAAGGAGAAAAGGTCTGGAATCCTTCAAAAAATAGAAAGACAAAAATCTAAATTTTATTGATTGAATAACTGTTAAAAAAACGTGTATAGACTTAAGAGCCTATTTAAGGCTTTGTAACACTTGACAAACAAGAAAATATATTCTAAAATAACTCCTAATTGATATCTAACCATAACAGGAATCAAATTTGACTTAAAAAGCATTTAAAGCACCTAAAAACAAGGAAATAAATGCCCTATACCTAAAATAATTTTTTTTTACATAAAAATACCAAAATAAATAAATTACAATAATTAAATAGTAAATTCTATCCTACATCAGAAATTGATGTCATGGAAACCTAAAGAAATCACACACGATACTCTCTTGATGAAACAAAAACTAAATTGTTAGTTCCTAGGTAGTAAACCTCGAATCCACGAGAGACTCCTTGAATCCAAAAGGTGATAAATCTGGAATCCATCAAAGAACACAATAGACACAAGTCTAAATTTTTATTGATTATAAATTATGAAAAACGTTCACAGACTTAAGGGCCTATTTAAAGGCTCCTTATAATGTGACAGAAAAAAAAAAATATTCTAAAATGTACATTTTTAGACCCCTTAAAATACAAGTTGTTTAACCTAGTTATTTAGCCAAGTGATTACTTAGATAAATTATAAATAAAGACATATGATAACCCAGGAAAACCAAACCGGTAAAAAACTTAGGGATGATTTAATCTAACTATTCTCAAGGTAAAAAGCAATCCACTATGAAAAAATTAAAGTTTGTACAATTGAAGTGTTGGGCTTTGTGGAGCCTAGTTTATGTTTGATCCAATTGACGACCCGAATAATGTTGCGTGGTTTTTAATGAGAGATTTTCTGAGACTTAATCCTGCGCGCAGGATGTAAAAGACTCAATTTTTTGTCATTAGGGTTTGTGTGGTTGTTGCAGTCAGTTTTGAGAGAAAAAAATTAATTGTAGCCGCACCTTTGTATTTTTTTCTCTAATAATAGTGAAATCCCTGCAACTCCATGGACGTAGGCAAATTGCTGAACCACGTAAATACTGTCTTGTGCGTGTGTTTACTTTTTCTTTGGCATGTGTTTTTTCTCTATTTTTTGTTCTCACAGGTTTAGGAATTTGTGGAAATTCCCTACATGAAGTTAGATAAATTATTCAAATATAGGTTAAAACAAAATAATCATATCATATAAAGCAGTGGAAATAAAGACATATGATGACCCAAGAAAACCAAACCGATAAAAAACCTGGGGAGGATTTAACTTAGCTATCCTCAAGATAAAAAGCAAAATCACTATGAAAGAATTAAAGTTTGTACAATAGAACTTAGACCACTAACATTCTATTGCTACCTTGAGTAGAAAACTTACTACCACGACCCCATGATAGCTTCGAGTCCACGAACTACTTCTTTCCTTGATCTACAGGAACCACAAGTTCTCCTACTTGTGAATCTTGATCTCCTTGAATGTTCTTTATATAGCAACTGAACCAACCATCAAGTTCTTGATGTGAATCTTGATCTTGATATGTGTGTGTATGAAGGTAAACACCTCTCAGATCTCACAAAAGATTCATCACACAACTTAACAAAGACTTTAGAGAGATTTTGGGTACAAAACCCTAGATCTACAAAAGAGGCACGCTCTTTAGTCTTTGAAAAGCCTTTTAAAAAAGTGCTTAGGGTTTCCTTTATATACAAGAAGAAGTAGATTTGAAACCCTAATCCTTTTTGGGCTTGAACTGTTGTGGGGCTGAACTTAAAATTCTGCAGACCTGTATTTCGATTGGGCAAGCTTGTCTTTCGATCGATTGAACCAAGCAGTTTCTGAACTCTTTTTTTTGCATCTTGTATATTTTTGAATCTTGACTTGTATCACCTTAAGCATTGTCTAACGATACCTATAGACTCTAGAATCTATATCTAGACAAGTTTGTGTCCACGATTTGCCAATTGTTTTAAACTTTTAGAACTTAACATAAATTAACTCCTAATTGATACCTAACCATAACATGAATCAAATTTGACCTAAAAAACATTAATGCACCTAAAAATAAGGAAATAAATCACCAAAACCTAAAATAACGTTTTTTTGCATAAAAATACCAAAAATAATAAATTACAATAATTAGATAATAAATTGTGTCCTACATCAGAACCCTTCACTTGAAACAAACTCGTAGTTCATCTTTAAAATATGAAATCTCTTATGCTAAGAGAACAAATACTTTGATTACTTCATCTTCTTTGTCTTCTTGCCAAACTTGAAAGTCATTAATTGGGTAACTTGAACTTCTTCTTCCTTGATCTTCATGTAATTGGCATATTTACTAAATAAGAGTCAATGGTCAAATCAAATCTTTCCACCCCTAATAAAATCAATAAACTCTATTTGGTGTCTCCACTAAAATAATATGAGTTTGAATGTTGCAATCATCTAACTTGACTTTATCGAGATCATTGACAACTTCCTCTATAATTTCTTCTTCAATGGTTTCTACTATCTCAACCTCAAGATCTTTCTCTATAACAGTCTTCATTAATCTCCTCCATAATGTCTTCATTAATCTTTTCAGAAATCTCCATATTTTCTTCAAGAAAAATATGTTGTTCAACATACAATTCTTCTCTTAATGGTAGAATATATGGTTCTCCAAAATAATTCAAGTACGAACTTATTGACCAAAAATAATCTTGTTTTGTATATGACAGAAGTTCATCACAATCCAAAGGATAAAATTTGATAGCAAGCATCTTTTTCATCTTTTGCATTCTCACCAACGTAAGGCATACTCTCTAAGTTTATACAAAGCAAGTTTAACCTTTTTCTCATCACAAATATTCTCATAGTCAAATAAAACCTCTAGATCAAGTAACCAATCAAGCAAATCTACTTTATAAAAATAACCATTAAAACTTTCAATTATCTTATAAGGTCTATATGAAATTTGCTTACCAATAGGTTGTTTGTGAGTTATGTCTCCGCAATAGTTATCCGTATTGTTTCCATGCTCCAACGACGACATCCTAACAAAGATATTTGTGAGTACTAGTTGTATGTCATGCAATACTTGCTAAGTTTTCTGTCACCGGAATTGCTATTGTCGCATACATTAGCCACCAGACCAGGATAAGTCAAGGCTATGATACCAACAGATGTCGCGGAAGTGGAAGAAAGCACATACGATGCTCTATTGATGGAATAGAAAATAAACTGTTAGTTCTTAGGTAGTAAACCTCAAATCCACAAGGGATTCCTTGAATCCATAAGGTTATAGATCTAGAATCCACCAGAGAACACAATAAACACAAGTTTGAATTTTATTGATAATAAACAATGGAAAAACGTTTACAAACTTAGAAACCTATTAAGGGCTCCTAAAAACTTGACAGACAAGAAAAATATATTCTAAAGTAACTCTAATGATACCTGACCATAGCATGAACCAAATTTGACCTAAAAAACATTAAATGCACCTAAAAACAAGGAAATAAATCACCTAAACTAAAATAACTTTTTTTTACATAAAAATACCAAAAATAATAAATGTGACCTACATTAGCAAGAAATAAAATCAAACTTATTAAATCTAATTGACCCTAAGTGACTTTAAGGCTGCGTTATTTCGGTGGTAAACAATCTGAAAACATTTTATTCCGGGGGTGTGTGTTTGGCACACTTGAAAATAAAGTCAAATTGAAAATAGAATTCGTTAACTATAAAATAAGCCTCTCAAGTCGTAAATCCATTTCCATTTCTATTTTACCTTCAAAGATTTTCAGGACTCACAGAGAGAGAGAGAGAGAGAGAAGAGAAAGCACAGGTGGCCGCCCAGCAAGCTTTGGCCAGCACAGATCGTGCCACCCCCCGCCCAAATCACGCATCGGCCAAGTTGCTTTTTTTTTTTTTTTTCTCTCTCTCTTCTTGCCAACTCTTCTTCTTCCTCTTGCTCAATGTTACCGATTTGGCCATCACCGACCACCAGCCCACTCCTCACAGGACATCACCACTTGAAGATCTCATCCCACCCTCCCTCATCACCAACCTAAAGACACCCAAGACCCACCTCTTTGATCGCCAGCAATGCACCGACGAGTATAGGTTGAGCTCCGATCTTGACAACCGACTGCAGGCCGGTGCTCCACTAAGCTCTCCAACGCACCTCTCCAACATTTTCCTCTCAACCCACGGTGAGTTCTCCCTCATCTTCTCACTCCACCTCACTGTTGACCAGTCAAACATCTCTCCCCCTCTGCATGAACCCGATCCACCACCGCCATAGCTTGATCTGAACGGTCTCACCATCCCTGTCTTCGATTGGTCTCACCCTCACTCTCTTCTCACGGTGGTCTTCATCTTCTCATCTCACTTTTCTCCCTAACCCGAACCAAACCCCACATATTTTTGTGTTTGATATTCTTTTTCTTTGATTTTAGATTTTGTGTTATTGTTGTGGTGTGAGTGGTAGTGTTTTGGTCATTGGTGGTAATGGAGCAATGGGGGCGGTTTTTTTCCTCTTCTTGATCTGGATTTTGGGGGTTGGTGGGGGTTTGTGCTTTTCCTTGGTGGTGGCGGCCGTGGCTGACTTGTGTTTCCCTTTTCTGAAAAATAGGTTTTTTACATATAAGACCAAACACAAAAAATAATTTTCCGGCATAATTTTCACAACACAGTCAAACAACAGAACATGTTTTCCTTTTACGTAAACTATTTTCTCCTGAATCTATTTTACACTCGAAAATGAATTTACATAGAGCCAAACGCAGCCTAAGATGCTAATAATTGAAGACACGACAAGGCTGCATGATGAAGAGGGGGGGGGGGGGGGGGGGGAAAGTATCACAAATTGGGAGGGATGGTGGCAATTGCAGAGGAGAAGATCATATGAGAGGGAACCTTTAGGTGGTTGACCTCAAACAAATGTCCGACTTTATGGCCTATCCCCATTAGCTGGTCTGTCTGTGGATCTTGCACATCAGATTTCAGTTAGAGAAATGAATATCAAGACTGAGTTCAAAAATTGACCAATAGAAAGAAGATTAACGGATAGCTTAGCTAGGACGAGGTAAAGTTCCCAATGAACAACTAGATGAGGAATAGATCTGATGTTACCAACAAGCATAGAAGATCCATCAAAGGTGTATGGTAGTAGGATGAGCTAAGGATGTTTACGAGAGAAAAATAATTTATTAGGTATTATGTGATTGCAACATAGAATATCAAAGAACCAGGAATTTTTACGCAAAAAAATCAGCTTAAAAATATATGTCGCTTTTTTTGGGTCTCTAATGAAATAGTACTGGTAATGAGACTGACGGGAGGGGCTTGATTGAATAAAATTTAAAGTTATAGGTTCGATTAAATAAAAAGTAAAGTTAGAGGCATAAAAAGCAATTTTGGTCAAACTTAAATAGGGCAATTTATAATTTAGCTTTTTTTTTTTTTTCAATGCAAAGACTTCAACAAGTCTTTTCTTATAACAAAATAAATCTCTTTATTTATTTTAATCCAAAAAAAATGTATGACTTATGACAATATTTCAATCGCTTAGAAACACACTCAATCGACCATACACACAATTTCACAATGTGCTAATTTGTGCAATGTGAGTGGGGATGAAAAGTGATGAAACCATATAATCAGTAAGTAATGGCTAAAAAGTGTCCACTACTCATTGTTGCACAAGTTAACAAGTTGTAAAATTAAGTGTGTGGAGTGTGTCTCTAGAATTATTCAATAATTTACTTATATAATTATACGGTTCCCTTCTAATTTTCATTACAAAATACAATTTAGTCTAAGCCTCTTCCATAATGTAATTTTTTGAGCTCATGTCCTATATGATCCAGCACAGGCAACCCTTGATTCAACCAATAATACCTAAAAAGTGAATAATTTTTCGATTCTTATTTTATTCTTCCTTTTAAAATATTAGTTCAACATAATTTTACATGTAACTCTCTAATTGAAGAGGCATGTACTAGTGCTGGTGTTGCTTAAAATTATTATATATCAAATGCATGTTACTCTTGTCAAAACCAGATTGGGAAGCACCCACCAATCTGACTGTCAAAAGTAGCATTTCTAACTTCATTTTGATCTACTTCTACACTTTCTACCAGAAAAAGAAGGTACTTTTAGTTATGAACACATTTTGACCCTCAAAACTCAAAAGTATTATTCCTATACCTAATTCCTAAGTCTACCTCCACAATTTCCTGCAGTCAAATATGTATTGAGAATCAAGCTTTTGCTACTTTAAGCGTCCACGATTGCCAATAAACATTTAGGTTTCTTTTTAGTGGGGCACTGATGATGGGTAGCCCAACATGCTAGGAGTGGTGACATAAGTTCCTCTTGTATTATGTTATATTTGACATTATGTACACCATCATGTATTAAGTAATTAAAGGTGGTTTACTACCTAAAATAATGGTAACTTAATAATTGGACACTATCATATAATCTTTGAGATGTATCGTATATGATTTAATTATAGAAGATATAAATCATAAGTTCCTTGTAAACTTATTTTTGATTTTATAGTAAGTGATAATTGGACATTTAATTTGCAAAGACTATAATGTGTCCAATAAGATGATTTTCTTCTTAAAAAAATGAAAATGATTTGTTTTGATTATGAAAGTAGAAAACTTCTAATTGATATGTTAATGTGTCTTAAGTATATAAGATGCATTGAGTCGTGTGTGAGATAATTATTTTATTACTGATTGTCAATAAATATTAAATGTCATGACATTCATTTACATAAACTCTCAATCTTGAAGAATTTTGAACTTAAACATAAATGTTGTTTTCTTTGATGTAACAAGAGCGATATTTGTTTTAACAATCAAACCTTAGTACGTAGGAAATCACACATACTGATAATGAAACACATATTCTCATGATTAAATCTATAATCTCTTTCAAAAGATATAAAATATTCACTCGAAATAAGTTTAATAGATTAGTTACTCAGAGTGTTAGGACTAACCATTTCGTCAAAGAGTTAATTACTAAAGATTATATTTTATGAATAAGATCTCATAAATATATAAATAACTTAAATGATTAAATTAGGAACTCAAGGATCAAGACTTGGTAATTTTCAACCTGACAATTATATGTTATGACTTTGTGTTACTTTGAATATTTTCATAGAATGTTTTAATTAATAGATAATAGTTTTGAGATTTAATTTATTAGTAAAGTCTAGAGTACAATTATATTTATATAATGGTATTAAATATAATTAATGACAATTTTAAATTTGTTAAGAGATAATGGATAACTCAAAACCCATTAGAGCTGGAGTTTTATTTGTTATTTAAGTCTCATTCCAAGCTACACGCTAAATTCCAATTGCAAGGGTCAGTTTCGAAAATCTTGTATAGATCATCCACTTCATGTAGATCAAAGCCTTAAGTAAACTTAATCCTACAAGTACAAATAAGATCTAGTTGGCCAGCTTGGTGATGCATATATTTTAAGCAATATTACATACACAATAAATTTTACTATATTTTTCATAATAACTAAGCTTACAAGCTTTTAATGATACTTATCTGAACTCATCACCATCGATAACATTTTTTATCTACCATATAATTTTTCATGTCAACCTGGTGTAAAAAATTTTTATATCTAGATTTTAGACACTTTCTCTATAATTTTTAAGGCCAAGTATATACGGTCTCCTCAGAAAGGATACCATCTTTTCCTTACATCCAACAATAGAATCGCTATATATATCCCCGCCCAAGGCATCTAATTATCCCAAACCACACGTTTTCTTACCACCACCAACGTTCAAAGCCTTACTTCTCTTTCTCTATCCCTTTGACTCTTTCTCAATGGGCGCTCCTCAAAATTTTTCTTCTCTTACCTGTGAATTGAATCATCCAAGCAAAAACGTGGAATTCAAGTCCACAGGTTCCTTCTTTGTTAGATACTATCTTTCTGCTGGAAGCAACAATAGAATTCGCCTGAACACCCGAGAAATCTCCTCCAAGTCCGACCTCTCTTGGAACGAGTCCTTCTCTTTGGATTGTTTTGGTGGCCAAGACTCCATGGACAACCTAAAGCAAGAAAATGTGGTATTCAAGCTCCGGTGAGGAACAAAGCGCCGGTTCTTGGAAGATTGGAGGGTCAAAGCTGTTGGGGAGGGCAGAGATTCCATGGAATCAAGTGTTTGAATCACCAAACATGGAAATAGAGAAGTGGGTCACGATGGTTTCAACAGGAGGACATGTGCTTGAAGGTGACAAGCCACCTAAGCTGCAAGTGGGAATGAGAATTCAAGTTTCTGCAATGGTGGAGATGGAGAGGAGGACACAAGGGAAGGTTAACAAGCGGGAATATGAGTGTGGGTGCAAAAATGGTCATGATTACAGTTGTACTTGTGGAGATTACGAAATTTTCGCACTAACAGCAGCTTTGGAGGCCTTTTAGGCACAACTGAAGTCGCTTGCACGAATTAAGTCTTGGTTCGTGTAGATAAATTTGCCGAGGCTAGGGATGGCAATTTAAATCCGACCCGCGGATACCCGGTCTAGCCCAACCCTAATGGGCCGGGTTTTACCCGGTCCGATAAAGAATAGGGTCGGGTATGGATTTTTTTTTTAAAAAACCCGAAGCGGGTCCGGGTCGGGTCCGGGTTTTATCAAAAAAATCCAGACCCGACCCGAAACCCGACCCAGATAAATACCCGGTATATGAAATTACTAAACTACCCCTTATATATATATATATATATATATATATATATATATAATTTTCTGATTTTGTATGGAAACCCTAAGTCTCTACTCTCTACTCTCTCACACTTGCACCAGCCGCCTCTCACACTCAGCCCTGCGCCCCTGCCTCTCGCCTCTCTCACACTCACAGCCAGCTGCCCTCTCACCTCAGCCCGTAGCTCTCGCCTCGCCTCAGCTCGCAGCTCTCGCCTCGCCTCGCTTCGCCGCCTCGCCTCGCCTCGCCTCGCCTCGCTTCGCCGCTCGCCTCGCCTCGCTTCGCCGCCTCGCCTCGCCTTGCCTCAGCACAGATTTGAGGTAATGATTGTTTTTGCCTTTTGAAAAGCTCAGCTGGGTTTGATTTGTTTTGTTCAATTTTGTCATGTTTTGGTTTGTGATTATTGTTTATGATCTAGGTTGTGGTTGTTGGGGAAATTTTTTCAGAACAGGGAAAAAAGATTGGATTTTGGAATTGGGTTTGAATATTTATTTTATAGTTTTGATCCGATTAGCTTTTTGGGTTCATTTGGACTTGTTTGATTTGGGAGTGATTGAATTTTAATTTTGACGTGTTTTTGTTGAGAAAATCATAGATATAAATGCGATTTATTAATTAAAAGATTTGATATAAGTTTCAATTCATCACATAATTTTTAATGTTTGGCTGCTGGACATGGCATCAATATATGTTGTTTGATGTGATTATTGGCATTGTATTTTGCTATGTTGACGAATTAACTTCAGGCATCAAAATATATGTTTGTTTGGCTGCTGGACATGGCATCAAAATATTTATATGTTTGTTTGCTGATAGATTTGATATATGTTTGTTTGATGTGATTATTGGCATTGTATTTTTAATGTTTGGCTGCTGGACATGGCATCAAAATATTTATTTCTTCTATCATGAAACCGAGAATATACCAATCAATTAGCAACTCCATGTCCCTTAAAATATCCTAAACATATTCGAAAAAACAGCCAATTTTTATATTTGCTTGTTACAAATTGATGAAGTTTATTCCATTTTTTAATTCCTTGTTGTTGTAGGTTCTTCAACTATGTCTGGTGATTGTGATTTTCAAACAATCTTGATGATAAGGAGCCTAATGAAGAGGAAGGGAGTTGTGTCACAGTTGTGGACGATTAAACATTTTGTAATAATTTAGTAGCTGTTTAATTTCTTATACTTGTTAGATTAATTTGTTGGTTTGTAATTATTCTAAACCATTTGCAATTTCTTAGTCTTTTTAATTTGTTGATTTGTGGAGAATAAGACATTTTGTAATTTCTTAGATTTGTGAGATTTATTTTGTAGCTTTTTAAGTAATTTATTGCCATATAAGATGATTTTGGGTGCCATATAATGATATAAATGGAGGTAAATGATTTGGCTACCATATAACAGGGCAAATTTTGGCATTTGGGCCATGTTAAATGACTTGAATGGGCTTGAATTTAGGAAAAAAAATTTAATGGGCTTCAACTTTTTTTTTTTTGGTTGGGCTAAATTTGGGCCCAATAAGTTAAACGGGGCCCGTGGAGCCCGCGGGGCGGGTCTGGGCCCCGAGAAAAAAACCCGATTATTATTCGGGCCGGGTCCGAATTTTGGGTCTTGGCCCGCGGGTCGGGTCTGGGTATGCAAAAACCCGGCCCGAACCCGACCCGTTGCCATTCCTAGCCGAGGCTGTCATATAAAAAATATTATATCCATAATATTTTCATATTAAATCCTATATGACGGGTTGTTAATAGGTTAAAAAGTAATTATAGTAGTGTATTCAAATTAGAACTAATAACAACTCACTACCTATAATTTGTTATGAAAGTGTTATAAAATAGTTGTGGATGTAACACTTTTTTATTATTATTTGTTTTATTAAATTCAAGACCTGGTCATTTTTATTTTGTATGTTTTTATACGATGTTGATGACAGGAAATGAGTATAGCTTGGTCAAAAGGAGTTGAGAGAACGAGAATTGAGCTAATTTGAAGACTGATCTTTTCATAGGAGCAATTTTCTAAATAGAATTTTCAGTAATTATGACTAACTAGTCACAAACCCACACGATAAATAGGAATAAATAATTATTTTGTATTGCAAAATAATGTATAATTTTTACTTAAAATTTTTTTGAAGATAATTTTTTCTCCCTAAAAATTAAACAATTACAATTCAGTCCAATTAGGTCTACTTCGGCCCAATTTGGTCAATTTCGGTCTCCCTCAGTCCATTTTAGACTAATTGGGTCTTAAATTGATTCTTTTTGTAGGTTTTCTTTTCAAGTTTAGCTCAAAAATTAATTAATTTTTTCTTAATTATTGGGTTGAAAAATATATATTTTTATTATATATGGGCTAAACTCTTTAGTTTTGAGTTAAAAAATTTAAAGAAAATACTAAAATAGATATTAGAAATTAGAAATATGAGCTTTAAAAATGAAATAAAATGATAAATATTCAAAAGTGTTTATTCCATCCACATTGGTTCTATTCGGTCCATTCAGTCTTATTTAGTCCACATTGGCCCTATTCTGTCCACTTCAGTCCTATTCGGTCTCATTGGTTCTATTCGAATCATTTTGTTGATCCACTACAAAAAACGGGGTCTATAGCCGCGTTTCAAAAATGCAGCTATAGACCCCAAAAACGCGGCTATAGGCTATAGCCACGTTTTCTAGAGCCGTGTTTACAACCCAGGCCTAAACGACGCAGCAACAGCCCCCTGCGGGTCTGTAGCCGCGTTTTTAACCACGGCTATAAGCATCGGATCTATAGCCGCGTTTTATAAAATGCAGCTAGAGACCCACTTTGAGCTGCGTTTATAACTGCGGCTATAGGTTTTATTAAAAAAAAAAAAAAAAAAAAGGTTTTTTTTTTCCCCAAAAAATTCAAAATCAAACACAACATACCCACAATACAAACACACCTAGAAAATTCAAAATCAGACACAATATCCTCATAATACAAACATAACATACTCCAAAATATAATAACACAAACCCATGAATCTCCTCTCATTCAACAAAACCAACTCAAATCTAACACTAAATTCATTCAAGGAACACAAAAGCATAAGCCCAAAAACAGAAAAGAACAAGCTCAAGAACACAAACAAATTTAAACATAAGCACAATATCAGCAACACAATAGCACAAATTCAAGCACATATCCAAAAAATTCAAAATCAAATAATTCCACCAATAATGTAAAACCCATACATATAAACACATAAATATTACTCCCAATGGTCATAAAGCTTAGATAAAAATAAGCTCTAGCAAAAGTATAATACCCATAAGAAGATTAGAAATTTTTTACCTCAAATAGTAGAGATGAGTGAACCATAGCTTTTCCAATGAAGATTTCTGGTCATCCTTGCCGGAAAAATGAAAAGAACCCGTTGTGTTGTGTTGAGAGAAAAAGAAAAGTATGGTTGTGTTGAGAGAAAAAGAAAAGAAAAGAAGAACACCGGGTAAGAGAGAAAAGATGAGATATTTTTGAATTGAGTGGTAGGGAGCAAATGGGGTAGGTGGGGGGTCAGGTCATCACTTTTTTATTTTTTAAAAGGTAGACCTATAACCGCATTTTTAAAAACGCGGCTACAGGTCCTACTTTGTTAGAAAATATAATATTTTATTCGACTACATATCTCAGCATATCCCTTTTTTGTTTTTTGTGTTACCTATAGCCGCATTTTAAAAAATGCGGCTTTAGGTCCTCTCTTAAAAAATATATTTTAGCCTGCTCAAATCTCATGCTAAATGTGCATTTCCCCCTATTACCTATAGCCGCGTTTTCTAAAAACGCGGCTATAGCCCTACGTTAAATAAATATATTCGTCATTTTGTTTTTTGTGTTATGTCTAAAGCCGCATTCTATGAAAAATGCGACTATAGGTTAGGTCTATAGTCGCGTTTCCTAGAAACACGGCTATAGCCCCACCTCTAGGAAACGCGGCTATAGCCCCACCTTTATAAAAAATTATTTATTGGGCTGTACATGCCTATTTGGCTGGACCTATGGCTGCGTTTTCAGAAACGCGACTATAGGCCCTTAAAAAACGCAGCTAAAGACACATACAAATGCAGCTATAAACCTTACCTAGAGCTACGTTTTTTAAAACGGGGCTATAGGTTATGTCTAAAGTTGCGTTTTATAAAAAACGCGGCTAGAGGTTAGGTCTATTGCCGTGTTTCTTTTAAACGCGGCTATAGGTCAGGTATAGCTGAGTTTTTTTATAAACGCAGCTATAGCCCGCATTTTTTGTAGTGTGACTTTGGTTTTATTCGGTCCTTTTGGTTCACTTTGGTTCTCTTCAGTCCTCATTTCTTCTATTCAGTCCACTTCGGTCTAACTTGGTTTACTTCGGTCCGATCTGTCCAGTCCGCTCCAATTTGGTCCCTTTTGGTCCATTAGGTCCACTTCGGTCCATTTGTTCTTATTCAGTCTATTCAGTTCTATTTGGTCTACCTTATTCTTATTCGGTCCTATTCTTTCCATTTGGTCCACTTTGTCCTATTTGGTCCAATTCAGTCCATTTAAATTACTTTAATCCATTTTGGTCCAGTTCGATCTATTTTTGTGTACTTACGTAATGGGAAAAGATATGTTTGAGTTGAAATCACCTTATTTAAATCCGGATTTATTAAAAAAATATATAAACCTCAAACTCGTAATATCTAAAATCTTAAGCATAGCATTTATTGTTATTACATTTTTAATTAATCACATTAATGTAGTATTTTAATTCACTTCCAGTATGGCTAAATTTAAGTGCAAATGTTTCTAAAACTATGATTTTTTATATTTGATAAACACATGCACACATATAATGAGATAAGGGAATATACTCATAGGTCAACACTAAAACTGTATGCGATAATTAGTATAAAACTATGATGGTTGATGGTTTCCACATTGGTCTGACAGTATGAGTACACTTCTTATGAGCTAGTCTATTTTAAAAGTAAAAAGTAAAATTTTGGGTAAGTTTTTCTCGTCCTATATTTTCTTTCCAGGAAGATTCGTTGAAGGAAACATATATTTAAATTTAATTTATTTTTAAGTTGGTCAACGGTGTTGTCTTTGAGCTTACATATAGTAAATCTCTTGGACCCAGAGTGTGTGTTGCTTGTAGGGTGATGTAGGATAGTCACGTGGATGTGATTTTGGGCTGGACCTAATTAAGATCGGGTCTATGAGGTCAAGATCAGGCATTACTTAGTGATAAGCCAACTTTAAAAATACTGGAAGAGAGCAGGTTCATCAGACCATGCAGGGATGCCATGAGGAGGCTCACACAGTCCATGAAAATGGCCGCGAGCCTAGTAGACCAACCTCAAGGAGGTTGAGGGGACTCGGCTGAAGGTTGAAGATGACCTAGAAACCATGTTTTTAAAATTCAGACCAGATGAAGAACTAGAAAAGGAAGTGATTCCTAGTTTTCTAGAGTCAAACTAATAATGTCATAAATAATTTAATTAATAGTCATTTAATAATACAAATAAATTAAATCAACTACTATTTAATAGCAATTATTAAAAAATTTCACATCAAATTTACACATTATTCATGCAAATTTTCTCACATTTTATATTAAAAAGTGAAAATAATTGTTGTTCCTAGCTATATGAAGATAAATTAATAAATAAAATGCATGTGCAAAAGTATACATTAGTGCTACATATTACCTATTAGAGCTACGCATTTTACAAAAGTTTCTCGTCTCGAAATAGAGAATAAGTAGGAGATATTACCTATTAGTGCTACATATTTTATAAAAGACAACAATCCAGCCACTCTTGCCATTATCTTACTAGTTTGCATTATTAATAAGTAAGATAGAAAGCTCTAAAATAGTAACCTTATTCATACCCAGATATCATCATGGATACTGAAAAAAGACGACTAAATTTGTTTTGTAGAATGAAAGTGAAGAATACAAAGAATGAAAAGAAACTTTTCTAACCGGTAGACATTAGACTAACAGTGTGTGTTTTCTAATAGGTGGAGGAATTAAGATGAGCTTTCTATAGACTGAGTGAACTAGATAATGTATATTATAGGTTTTTTTACTGCAACCTTGTGCGGTGAGAGCCATAGTAATAAAAATAAAAAATTGATTATGATCTCAAAGGGTAAAAACTCTTCTTCTTTATTCAAATACGGAAGTCCAACTAAAGGCAATTAAATTTTGATAAATAGATGTGTTTTTAACCAATTTATCTTTGTTTAATCACGTTCTCTTTATGTTGATACTTACAAATGATTTTCTTAATTTCATTGAGTTAATGAATCAAATGTTTGAGATTGGGGTCTCAATATTTAGTTGTGAAAGTAGAGTGGTTGAGGAAGTTTTTGGAAGGTTGCTTAAATTTGTGTAATTATAGGAGATAAAAGTATTTAGTTATATTATACGTTTGGTAATCCTTCTGACCATTCTGATCTCCTTTAGATTTAATTAATAGCACTAGCAGTCTAGAAAAAAATTCAATATGCTAGAATATAGACAGCAAATGACAGTAAGACAATAAGATTTAGCGAAGGGAACAAAATCTTGTCTGGTTGGTGAGCACTATTGAAATTTCTTTTCATGAACAATGTTCTTTTATACATATAATGCAACTTTCCATATTTTGTCTGGTTGCTGATGAGGGACAATAAGAAACCACTATTACAAGTAATCAGATGATGTTCCGCGCAATGGGTAAATAGTTTACAATTTCATTTGATATCATGAATCGGGTGTTTGAGATTGGGGTCTCCGTATTTAGTTGTGAGAATAGAGTGGTTGAGGAAGTTTTTGGTAGGTTGCTTAAATTTGTGTAGTTTATGAGATAAAAGTATTTATGATTTAAATTCTTGTTTATAGATTTCAAAATGGTTTAAGCAGTATAAAAAATAAAGTCTACTTTTAAATGTAAATATTATAATATGTTATACTCTTATAGTGTTATACAATTTTTTTTAATAAATATGAATTAAAAAAATCAAGTTTCAAAGTATTTAACAATATAATAGACAAAGATAAATATTATACAACAAAATAAATATTATATGTAGATCTTAAAATACATAAAATGATATCAAATGAAATTGTAAAGTATCTGCACATCGCGCATAACATCATTTGATTACTTATAATAGTGGTTTCTCATTGTCTCCCACCAGCAGCCAGACAAAATATGGAAAGTTGCATTATATGTATAAAAGAACATTGTTCATGCAAAGAAATTTCAATAGTGCTCACCAACCAGACAAGATTTTGTTCTCTTTGCTAGATCTTATTGTCTTATATTGTCATTTGCTGTCTATATTCTAGCATATTGAATTTTGTTTCTAGACTGCTAGTGTTATTAATTAAATCTAAAGGAAATCAGAATGGTCAGAAGGATTACCAAACCTATACTATAACGGCTCTTACAAATATTAAATGAAGTATGAACTTTCTTGATTCCCCCGGTGACTTCAAAATCTGCAGGAAGGTTCCTTCATCATCTAGATAGAGCAAAGCTTTGGTTTAGTACACTGGACCAAACATTACGTGGATACATTGACCAATTTTAAACAGGTGTCTAAATTATGTCAGATTCAGTGCACTAAAGGGGTCTTGCTGCCTGCCCCCAGGGGCATGCCAGCGTGCCCACGCAAGCATGCCATGGCCTCGGTTGCGTGCCTTGGCCTTGCCTGCTTGCCCATGGGGCAACTCTTGAGTATACCATTGCAGCAAAATTCCTAACGACACGGGTTCTAAACATGGAAGCAATTGTTAGGACTTTCATCCCTCTGTGGTGATCTAGGAATGGATTTAAGGTACGAGATGCAGGGGAACATATAAGGCTTTTTGTTTTCGATAATGCAGAAGAGGTTGACAAAATTATGGCTAGTGAACCTTGGAATTTTGATAGGCATCTTGTTGTCCTTCATAGGTTAGAAAATGTTGTACCAGTGCATGAAGTGGCTTTCAATACGGTGTCTCTTTGGGTCCAAGTACACGATATCCCGCTTAGCTATTTGAACAGAGAGGTAGCCGAAGAGTTGTGTGAGGCTGTTGGAGTAGTAGACCGAAACACTAAGGATGAAGAAGTGGATGGAGGAAGCTTCATTAGAGTTCGAGTAAGGGTGGATGTTACAGTGCCTCTATGCAAGGGTCGGGTGCTTTCAATGGAGAATGAGGAGGAGCGATGGGTGTCATTCAAATATGAACGACTCCCCAATATTTGCTACTGGTGTGGATGTTTAGACCACTTCGACAGGGACTGTGATAAGTGGATAGATAGTGAGGGAACCCTTGACAGCAGTAACAAGAAATATGGACCATGGATTCAGGCTTCTACTACTCAGATAAGGCGTAAACCGGTGGTTATGGTACATGGTTTCTATGAAGCTCGAAGAAAAGTTGGCTCAAGGATGTCTAGGCCGATGGAAAAGAAATCCGCGCGGCCGTCCAAGGAGGCTAGGGTTCAGGGCAGTCAGGCAAGCCAAAGGATGGAGAAAGTAATAGAAGTGGCTGAAGCGCATAGTGCGGAAACATTCAGTGCTCCTGAGGCCATAAATTTGAAACCGACAGAATCATTAAAGGGAGATATCAACGGAAATAAGGGAGATCTTATTGAGGAGCAAATCAGGGAGATTGATAGGGAATTAAATAATTTTGATATCTAAGGGACCAATTTAAGGGGAGCGGTTGCCAATCATAATGAGGTGCACGTGGACAGTCCTAAAGATACGAATACTAACTTATCGGTGTGGCTGAAATCGGTCAGGAGGTAGGTGCAAGTCACGTGGATTACTTAATCTCATAAACGTCAGAAACAAAGGAAAAAATCCAACTCGATACTCAGGCTCCATCAGCTAGCCGTGTATGCAAGGAGGGATCTTTAAAGAAAACATGGACAAGGGTGGCTCAGAGTGTTGAAGAAAGTAGTTCAAGTGATATGGTTCTCTCTTCTAAACGAACTCTGATGGAGGTTGTAAACTGTGAGGCTCCTAAAAAAAGAAAGTTAATTGTTCAAGATAACCAAAAAAAATCTTCAATGGTGGAGGCTACTGGGCAGCCCTTCCAAGGGCAATGAATCTCCTATGTTGGAGCTATCGGGAGCTTGAGAACCTACTGACAGAGCAAGAGCTTGGTGATTTGATCCGGGCACAAGATCCCTCAGTCGTGTTTTTAGCCGAAACATGGCTAGATAAAGTAATGCTAGAAGATATTCGGATTAGTTTGAAGTTTGGTGGTATGATTGAAGTTTGTCGAGAAACGAGAGGTAGGGGGATTGTCATTTTTTGGAAGAAGGAAATTGATTTCTCTTTGGGAATATTCTCCAAACCACATAGATGGTATCGTGAACAAAGGTAAGGAGGATGAGTGGAGGTTCACTGGTTTTTACGGGGAGTCAGAAACAGTAAATCATCATGTATCATGGTCTTGTTTACGATGCTTAAAAAGTAGAAATTTATTCCTTGGCTTTGTGCTGGGGATTTCAATGAGATAACAAGAAGTCATGACAAAATGGGGGGCGACAAAGACTAGCAAGGCAATGGAAGAATTTAGAGATGTGTTGGATGAATGCGGTTTTAGGGACCTTGGTTTTGTGGGGTGGGGGGGGGGGGGGGGGGGGGGGTTTAATTTACATGGTGTAATGGGCCTATAGATGACTTCACAATAGGGAAGGCTGGATAGAGCAATAGCTACAATGGAGTGGTTAGAAATATTTCTAGCAACCAAGGTAATTCATTTGGAGTGTGGCTCTTCTAACCATAAACCTATTCTCATTTGTCTAAATGGTATACCAAAGCTTGGGAATAAACCATGGAGATTTGAGCATATGTGGTTAGAGGATGAGGGGTGTAGAGATACGGTGGAGTTAGCTTGGCTTTTTGATGCTTCTGGTCATGGCATGGTTCGGGTAGAAGGAAAGATTAGTAAATGCCAAGCAAAACTTAAGTGGTGGAGTAGGGTGGCAATTGGGAACATTACCCGCTTACTGAAGGGGAAAAAAAAAAAAAAAACTACTACGGAAGGCGGAGGAGGCTGCAATAGCGGGTAGGTCTATGAACAGGGTGTTTAGGCTAAAAAAAGAAATAAATGATCTTTTATCTAAAGAAGAAAAAATGTGGAAACAGCGATCTTGAGCTTTGTGGTTGCATGAAGGTAATAGTAACACTCACTATTTCCATAGTAGAGCCACTCACAGGTTCAGGAGAAACAAGGTTGAGGCCTTGGAGAATTCTAGGGGAGAAAGGTGTGTGGATGAAAATGGTATAGCAAATATTTTGGTTGATTTCTATCAAAATCTATTTGCTTCTTCCTCACCAGATCAGATTGAGGAAGCCTTAGAAGCTATACCTATGGTGGTAACGGAGGAGATGAACCAAGCTCTAGTGGCACCTTTTGAGAGAGCAGGAGTGGACTTTGCCTTAAAACAGATGGACCCTTTAAAAGCACTTGGACCAGACGGGATACCTCCACTATTCTTTCAGCACTTCTGGCCGACCATTGGGGATGAAGTGGCGGAGGCTGTTCTCACTTGTCTTAAAACAGGCTTAATACCACCATCAATAAACTAGACATTTATCACCCTCATCCCAAAGGTCAAAAGCCCCGTAAGAGTTTTAGATTACCGCCCTATAACTTTATGTAACATTCTTTATAAGCTGATTTCTAAGATTCTAGTAAATAGACTCAAAAAAAATTTTACCTTGTGTTATTTACGAATCTCAAAGTGTATTTCAGTCTAGTAAATCAATTACTGATAATATTCTGGTCACTTTTGAGACTTTGCATCACATGAAGAACCAAAAATCGAAGAAGGGGGGTTTTATGGCTATGAAGTTAGACATGACTAAGGCGTATGATCGGGTAGAGTGGATTTATTTGGTGAGAATTATGGAGAAATTGGGTTTTTGTGAGAAGTGGGTGCCTCTTGTATTGGAGTGTATTAGCACTGTGTCATACTCAATTTTTGTGAATGGAGAACCAAGGGGAGATATTAGACCTTCGAGAGGTCTAAGGCAGGGAGACCCTTTGTCTCCATATCTTTTTCTGTTATGCTCAGAGGGGTTGAATAGGATGCTTTAAAAGGTAGCTGCTGATGATTGTATAAGGGGCTTTTCTTTATTGTAAGAGGGGGCCAAAAATCTCACATTTATTTTTTGTAGATGATAGCCTGTTGTTTTGTAGAGCCACCTTGTCAGACTTACAGGTTATTCAAAATATTCTATCATTGTATAAGAAAGCATTAGGTCAAAAGCTAAAGCGGGAGAAGATAACCATTTTCTTCAGTAAAGCTGTAAGAGAAGACTCCAAGACCCAAAATTCCAATTATTTGGAGGTACCTGAGGTAAAAGAATATGAAAAATACCTTGGCTTACCAGCAGTAGTGGGAAGGAAAAAGAAAGAAGGCCTCAACTATATAAAAGAAAGAGTATGGAGCAAACTCCAAGGGTGGAAAGAGAAGCTTTTCTCCCAAGTGAGTAGAGAGATTTTGCTCAAAGCGATGGTGCAAGCAATTCCCACTTTTGCAATGAGTTGTTTCAAATTACCTAGGGGCCTTTGTGATGAAATTGAAGCGTTAATCCGGAAATTCTTTTGGGGCCAAAAGGGGGAGCAAAGGAAAATTCACTGAAAAAAATGGGAGGTTCTATGCGAGCCTAAGTCCAAAGGTGGGATGGGTTTCAAAGACTTGGGAAAATTTAACAATGCAATGTTGGCAAAACATGTTTGGAGACTTCTAAGGGACCAAAATTCCCTATTTTCCTGGGTTTTCAAAGCCAAATATTTTCCAAGGGGGTCGATTTTTGAAGCTCAAGTAGCGGGAGGGTCATATGCCTGGCAAAGTATCCTCAAAGCCAAGAAGGTGATTTCGATGGGTATGAGATGGAAAATAGGGGATGGTAAAAGCATAAATATTTATAATGAATTGGCTGCCTGGGAGGGGTTCTGCCAAAGTGGTATCTCCACATGTGCATGCATTGGAAGGTGCCCAAGTTGCTGCTCTCATTAACCTGGACACAAGGACCTGGAATCAGAACATGTTACAACAACATTTCTTGAGTTTTGAGGCTAACCGTATAAACACCATCCCATTGTGCTAGACAGTCCAGAATGATTGTTTAATATGGCCGGCTTGTAATAGTGGTGAGTACTCAATCAAAACAGGTTACAAGCTTCTTTGTGAGGAAGAAAATGATAGTGATGCATCAAGTTCGGATAGTTTGAAGCAGGATATTTTTTGGAGACGTATTCGGAGACTACGCATTCCAAATAAAATCAAATTATTCCTATGGCGAGCTTGTTCAAATGCTTTACCAACTAAGGAAAATTTGAAGAGGAGGAAGATACTAGATGATGCCAAATGCAGTGCTTGCCTTTTGGCACAGGAAAATACATTTCATGCCATTTGGAGTTATGAGTTGCTTCACCATATTTGGAACCCCTGTTTCAGCTGGATCCGAACAGAACACCCTCTAATCCAAGATGTGCAGGAGCTAGTTGACTTGGTTGGGCAGTGGACAGGCAATCTCGAGTTGTTTGCAGTTGTGGCTTGGTTTATTTGGAATCATAGAAACCGGTTGAGACTAAATGAGAAGGGGTTGGCATCTGACAAAATATTTCAAGCGGCGAAATTGCATCTCTCGAAATTTCAGTCGAAGCTTCAGATGACCACGCCAAAACCTTCCAGGGGCAGTGTGAAATGGAGACCTCCTTTGGGTGAGTTGTACAAAACAAATTATGATGGGGCTGTGTTCAGTGAGTCGGGGGAGGCAGGTATCGGAGTCATAGTTCGAGATGTTAAGGGAGAGGTAATTGCGACCCTTGCTGAAAAAATCACTTACCTGGGATCATTGGAGATGTTAGAAGCCTTAGCTACAAGAAGGGCTGTGAAATTTACTGTTGAACTGGGTATTTCTTTGTTTGAATTTGAGGGGGACTTGGAGGTGGTGTGCAAGGCATTGCGGAAAGCGGATTGGGGCCACCCGTCTATTGGTCAGATTATCAAAGACACTTTGTCTATTGTGGGTTCGCTTAGAACCTATTCTTTCTCTCATACTAGGCAGTAGGGTAATTGTGTAGCCCATGCTTTGGTTAAGAGAGCTATTGTTTCTTTTCCTTTATTAGTATGGATGGATCATGTTCCATTTGACATAGAGTAGCTTATTAGTTTAGATTTTGCAAATTCTTAATAAAAGTGATTGACGTTGATTCTCAAAAAAAAAAAAAAAAAAAAAAAAAAAAAAAAAAAAAAAAAAACTTAAGCCAAACTCATATAAGTATATCATGAGATACATGAAGTATTCAAAGTTAAAACAACAATATTTAATAGAATTATTATAATAAGAATATACTATATCACTTTTAACTATAGAATACAAACATGGCCCATGATTTTGTATAATACCATAGACTTAAATGCATATTCAATTATTTCTCCAAAAAAAAAAAGCATATCAATTGATTACGTACAATTCCAAAATCATGGAGATATTTGCAAAAGCAAAAAAGTGAAAGTCTAGAATACTAGTATGGTGTTTGGCCACCAATACTTCATACTTCAACTCTCAAGTCAGATTCTCCTCTCTTTTTTCCTTTTATTTTTTCTTTTTTGCAGGATAAATAAAGAAACTTCTATTGAAATCACAAAACAAACCCATGTGCACTAGGGATGTACTATAGGATATACAATCAAGATCTCATATTACAATGGTCAAACCAAATCAGGAAGAGAAAGACATGAAAAATTCTGTAAGGCAAAACTCCAATCTAGCAAAGTATGAAAAAAAAAAAAAAAAAAAAAAAGTTAATTTGACCATTCACGTTTCTCAAAATATGATCAATTCACAATTTCGGTTATTTTTTGAGCTATATACAATTATGTAAAATAGTTTGTTTGTAAATTTTCTCTCTTTTCCTACAGGCTACCACTAACTTAGATCTTTATTTTCTCCCACTTTCCTTCTTTTTATTTTTTTCCTAGATTAAAGACCCCAATTTACACTATAAATATGGAAAGGTTAAAGGATAATTTAAGAACATTGGTTTAAAAAATATTTTTAGAAACTTTTTATGGGAAAAAAAAGTACCTGATTTTTTTTTTTACATATTTTTATATTGTCCATAAAAGTTGTATAAAAAAAAAAATCTAAAATGGCTTATTAAAAAATGCCCTAAAAGCAAACAATATAAGTAACAAAATAAGAGAAAAATATGGAAATAAAGTGGTAAACTAATGGATAACATTTTCAAATGGAAAAACCGCTATGAGATAATGTAAATGGAGTCAATACTATGCCGAAGGTTGTTTCGGTTTGATTAGTAAGACGAAATATATTGATACCAATTGATACCGAGGTATACTGTTTCATGTTTACCGCTAATTTTATTCATTTAAATATATATAAATTTATTTATTTGAATATTCATTAGTCAAAATTTATATCATTTATTATAAACATTTAAAAATTTGAGAAGAAGTTCATATCTCATTTAATATGTTAATTTCTAACTAAAATGTCATTTTATTGATAATAGTAGACAATTGATGTTCATGTACTTAAATGATACTCTAATAATAATAATTTTTATAAAAAAGAAAAAAGAAAAAAAGAAGCAAACATGAGGCTTGTTATGTGTATTTATAATGCCACAGTGGTATTCTAAATAATAATAATAACAATAAAGAGGAAGAAGAAGAGTAGTTTTGTTGAGCGGTGCTTTTATTTTCTCATTTTTAGCCTCCATCTCTACTGCCACACTCACCATCATCAATATGATGATGCTACCATAGTGGTATTCAACAACATGGCAGTAGCAATAGCTAGAAACTATAATTAAAGTGAAGAGAACAAAAATCAAAAAGTTGTATTCATAAATATCAACTGAACAACATTAACTTCAACTTGAGAGATTAGTTGAGTTCATAAATTATTTGTAGGTAAAATGAGAGCAGTTGTGTTACAGCCAAGGAATTATAATAAAAAAGACTTTGCAAGTTGTGCAGACTAAGAAGAGGAGAGCTAAGATTGAAAAGAAAGTATTTCAAAATTCCAGAGGCTTTGCAAAAACGTGAAAGAGATGAAGTAGATGCAGTAGGTTTCAATGAAATAATACCCGAAATATATAGATAGTCTTTGTACAAAACAAAGCTACCACACTGACAATAATGTGAAGAAGAAACCTCAATGAGCGGTAGATTTCAATTGTGAACGGCTTATTCGAAATTTTTTTGAAAGTGGATTAAAGTATATTTGTAATTTGAAAAAAAGTTAAAAAGAAATAAGTTGTCATACTCAGTGTATAAAAATATTGGTAAGTAAAAAAGTAACACAAGTTTAGTTAGATTTAACACCATAAATATGTGGAGGAAGATCTTCCATCCACACCATTTAATCATTAATATGTTTCGCATGTTTAATTAGATTATAAATTACAGAATTTTCCAATTGATGATATGTGAGAAAATAACATATCTAAAGGTGTCTGTAAAGGACTTTGCAAAAGTGAGCAGATTTTTAGAAGGCTAAAAATTCATCCTCACTTCTCAAGGCTTTGATGAATTCAATAGATTTGTTGAGGAAATTGGCATCAATGTTTAATTAAAAATGCTAGAGCTACAAACAAATTTTTTTTTTTTTTTTTACAAATAATTGATATTGTGAGTGATTATTAGTAAGTAAAAAAAATGAGCTCAAATGAGAATCAATTAAAATTTGTCACATCAACTTTGTGTAAAATTTTTGTGTTTATAGCATTACTCATGCTTAATATATGTTAATCATTTAGCTTATTTAGAAAAATGCTAGTGGTTGGCCATAAAAACCAATAAAAAATTTGGTCACAACAATAACTTATAAAAAAATTTGTGAGGTTTAGCCCAAAATTTTCATTTATTTTACTTGCTCTTTCTCTTTTATTAATGGATCACATTGTTACTTTAGAAATGCCTCAATATTCACCCTTCTTCCTTAACTTCCTTTTCTCTCTCTTTCATTTTTTTTTTCTTCTCTCCTTTCTTGTTCCCTTCCCCAACCCTCACCTTCTCCTCCAATGAGGTTCTCAACCAAAGCATTATTCTCTATGCTCCACAGCCTATGGCCTCTCTCTCCAGTCCCTGCTCAGAACACTCGAGGAGGATATAGAGAATGATGTTTGTAGGGACGATAAATCCAATATTACATATGTATGTGCTGATTGGGTCAGAGGCCCAATCCAAGGACATTAAATGGTCCGAGGATGGGGAAATATCGACCCAAAAGGCTGTGTTGGTGAGTAAATAGGTAAAATCTGATCAAGGTCATCCTGGAAGGTGGTCTGAAGAGGAATCCTTCCTCGGCCAAATAAAACCGAGGTAGGAAAGTGTTGCTCAATATGCAAAAGCAATGTTCTGGGAGATCCTGTAAGTAAGGATATGCATGGTGGACGTACAGGATAGGAAGAAGGACTATGAAATATCCAAGATAAAGCTGCTACCACCATATTAAATGCTTTGCAGCTAACCTACTAACGGCATTAATTAATGAGAAAGTGATGTTTGTGCATCAAAGTTTAGCCTTACAGCTATTTCCAAAGACTTCAGAGGAGGGATGATGAGGCAAGTATCCAAACCAGTAATCTAATCCATACGTGGAGAATGTAGAGAGGAAGAAGGATGATATAAAAGGGGGGGAGACATTCAGGAAAGGGGATCGGAAAGAAATAGAGAAAACACTGTAGACTAGATATTTTTGTAATCTTCCCTTAAGAAGAAATAAGTAGAAGAAATAGCTCCTCGGCTTGAGTCCGAGGACGGTTTTGCATCAATAAACTTGTCCATCAATATTGTTTTATGATCTTAAGCTATTACCATTGTTAATTAAGCCCATAAGCAACTAGATTTAGAACTCACTCTCTACAAATTTATTGTATTGGGCTCTTTGGGCCTGTACCCTTTCTACTATTAGGCTTAGGTACAAATTGCGACCTTACAATGTCCTTGCCTTTGTGGTATTGGTGTTGTTACTTTCGTTTAGAAACTAAAGAAGCTTTTTTTTTTTTCAACACCTTAATTATTACTTTTTTTCAAAGCTAGTTTTTGTTATTTATTACCCCCTTTTTTGTTATTTTTGAGATTGGCCAGTTTTTGGCCAATCACAATCACTTCGGTTTTAAATTCCCTCTCAACTTTCCTCGCCATATTGTTTAGCTTCTTGATAGCAACATATTTGTTATGACTTGATGCTAATACCCATTTATTGTGAAAAAAATATTTTACCCAGTACTTGAATTCTTGAAAATAAAGTACCATACAAAAGGGATTAAAAAAATATAAAGATAAATCACTCCACCATCGATCCACACTCTAAATAATAATTTTTATCTTAAATATTTATAATCCACTTAAAAATATAAAATTTACAAAAAAAAAAATTGAAAAAAAAAAATTTACCCAGTACTTAATTTCTTGAAAGTAGAGTACCATACAAAAAGAAAAAGAAAAAAAAAAAGATAAAGATAAACCACTCCACAATCCACACTCTAAATACTAATTACTATCTTAAATATTTATAATCCACTTAATAATTTACAATTTACAAAAGAAAAAAAAAAGTGAAAAAAAATTTACTCAGTACCTGATTTCTTGAAAATAAAATACCATACAAAAGAAAAAAGAAAGATAAAGATAAATCACTCTATAGTTCACACTCTAAATACTAATTACTATCTTAAATATTTATAATCCACTTCATAATAAAAAATTTACAAAAGAAAAAAAAAGTAAAAAAATAATAATTTACTCAATACTTGATTTCTTGAAAGTAAAGTACAATACAAAAAAAAAATGATAAATCACTCCACGGTCCATACTCTAAAAACTAACTACTATCTTAAATATTTATAATCTACTTAATAATAATAATAAAATTTACAAACAAAAAAATGTGGAAAAAAAAAATTTACCCAGTATTTGATTACTTGAAAGTAAATACCATACAAAAAAAAAACGAAAAGATAATAAATAAATCACTCCACGGTCCACACTCTAAAAACTAATTACTATCTTATATAATAATGATCTACTTAATATTATAAAATTTACAAAAGACGAAAAGTGAAAAAAAAAAAAATCCAATACTTGATTTCTTGAAAGTAAAGTACCATACAAAAAGATAAAGACAAAAAAAATAAAGATAAATCACTCCATAGTCCACACTCTAAATACTAATTATTATCTTAAAAATTTATAATCCACTTAATAATATAAGATTTATAAAGAAAAAAAAGTGAAAAAAAAAATACTCAATACTTGATTTCTTGAAAGTAAAGTACCATATAAAAAGAAAAATAAAAAAAATAAAGATAATCATTCTACAATCCACGCTCTAAATACTAATAACTATCTTTTTAATCCAATTAATAATATAAAATTTATAAAAAAAAATTACTCAATACTTGATTTTTTGAAAGTAATTAAAGTACTATACAAAAAGAAAAAGAAAAAAAAAAGATAATGATAAATCATTCCACAATCGACACTTTAAATACTAATAATTATCTTAAATATTTATAATCCACTTAATAATTTAAAATTTGCAAAAGAAAAAAAAATTCCAGTACTTAATTTCTTGAAAGTAAAGTACCATACAAAAAGAAAAACAAAAAAAAAAAATCACTCCATAATCCTCATTCTAAATACTAATTACTATCTTAAATATTCATAATTCACTTAATAATATAAAATTTACAAAAGAAAAAAAGTGAAAGAAAAATTTACCCGATACTTGATTTCTTGAAAGCAAAGTACCGTACAAAATTTAAAAAAATAATAATAAAGAAAAATAATTCCACAGTCTACACTTTAAATACTAATTATTATCTTAAATATTTATAATTAACTTAATAATATAAAATTTACAAAAAAAATGAAAAAAAAATTACCCAGTACTTGATTTCTTCAAAGTAAAGTACTATACAAAAAGGAAAATGAAAAAATAAAGATAAAGATAAATTACTTCATAGTCTTGAAAGTAAAGTACCATACAAAAAAAATAAATAAATAAATCACTCCATAGTCCACCCTCTAAATATTAATTACTATCTTAAATATTCATAATTCACTTAATAATATAAAATTTACAAAAGAAAAAAAAAAGTGAAAGAAAAAATTACCCAATATTTGATTTCTTGGGAGTAAAGCATTATACAAAAATTAAAAAAAATAAAGAAAAATAATTTCATAGTCCACACTTTAAATACTAATTACTATCTTAAAAATTTATAATTAACTTAATAATATAAAATTTACAAAAGAAAAAAATAAGTGGAAAAAAAATTTACTCAGTACTTGATTTATTCAAAGTAAAGTACCATACAAAAAGAAAAATAAAAAACAAAGATAAAGATAAATCACTCCATAGTCTTGAAAGTAAAGTACCATACAAAAAGAAAAAGAAAAGATAAAAATAAATTACTCCATAATCTACACTCTAAATACTAATTATTATCTTAAATATATACAATCCACTTAATAATATAAAATTTACAAAAAAAAAAAAAATTACCCAGTACTTAATTTCTTGAAATTTTGATTTCTTGAAATTAAAGTACCATAAAAAAAGGAAAAAAAAAAGATAAAGATAAATTAATTCACAATCCATACTCTAAATACTAATTACTATCTTAAATATTTATAATTCACTTAATAATATAAAATTTGCAAAAGAATATAATGTGAAAAAAAAATTATCCAGCACTTTATTTCTTGAAAGTAAAATACTATACAAAAAAATAAAGATAAATCACTCCACAATCTACACTCTAAATACTAATTACTATCTTAAATATTTATAATCCACTTAATAATACAAAATTTAACTACACAGAATTTTAACCTTTTTTGAGGATAAACGGTAGACACAGAGGTTTAACTTTTGATACACACAACTGTAGGAGTGGGTCAAACCTTGTAGGTTTTGAGCTACACACAGGTAGAGAGTTTAGACTTTGGTCATAAATCATAATGGATGGACTTGGGAGTTTAAATGTTTAATATGGTTACAATTTCAAATAAAAATCCATCCATGTGTAAAAATTGATGATCATAATTCAACTATGTAATTAGTGGAGAATAAATTGGAAATATTATTATTATTTTAATTAAAATATTTAAACATAATCAAGGGATAAGTGCAAGTTCAAATTTTTTTTAATTAATATGGCACATATCAATAAATTAAATAATCTTTCATTTTAATTTTTATTATAACTAATGTATTGCCAGTTTTCGTTGGGCCACTTTGGTCTGGATTCTAAAAAAAAATGTATTTATAGATTTCATTGTATGATATTTTTTGTTATTTGTCTTCTAATTAATCATTTTTGGAAAATTTTGAAATTTTTTTTATCATGCCTTGTACTTGATGGATTAATTATAATTAGGCCCTTCTAGATATATACCACTGTCAATTTTTTTAAGATCTCATTCTATCTTCTCATGTGTGTGTTATAATACTTAGGATTCTAAAAAAAAATTAGAATTAGAATTATTTTTATTTATACTTTTTTATGTTTTTTTATGTATAAATTGTTATTATACATTTGAATTTATTTATATTTCATTTGATATTTTTTATTATCAAGGTCAATAATTTTGTAGTTTATTTATTTATTTTAATTAATATTATATTAACTATGATATCATTGTTATTCACTTGAAATGAAAAAAGATAATTTTATTATTAAGATTTTATTTCCTAGATTTGACAATGCAGAGGGTGTTACATAGTTTAAAATTTTAAAATTAAGTGGCATTCAATACTCATTTAGATTTTTAATATTTAATCTGAATCATAAAATTATATCTATATCAAATGGAGAAGATCCTAATATGGTTAAACCTCGACTTGATCTCAAACCTTGAACCACCATTTTACAATTCTTTCAATGCTCTGATTTTAAAAACCTTGTTAGGTTGAAAATTTCTCAACCCATCACATGTGTAGAAACCAATTCAACACTACTCATGTGGGTTGAGTTGAATTAAGTGGGTAGTTAGGTTGTGCTTCTAGTTTTCATGTTTCGTTAAAGAATTGGGTTTCATTAACTATATAATCATGTTTGTTCAACAAATGATTAAAAATCATATAATATACTTAAATTATATTTCAAATTTTCAAAAATAATTTACAAAATACCTTAATAAATGAAACTAAAAAAAATTCAAATAAAGATAATAAAATAAATTTACGTATACGGTGAGTCATCATATGGGTTGAAAAAATTATCAACCCAAACTTGATCCAACCCAATACTCAAAGTAAACTTTCAAATTCAATAACTTAAGGCATTAGGTTAGGTTGGTTTTATCCGATTGGTAGGTTGAATGAACACTCCTCAACCCTCAAATAGTATTCCTATAATTACTACTTAATTTCTATCTAGGTAGCTAGAAATTAAATAGTAATTATAGGTAGAAGCTTCTACTATTTCCAGCAGTGAAAAACATTATTATTTTAAGCATCCATGCGTTCCAATAAACATTGTTTCCTTATAGTGGAGTCACTGGTGTGCAGGATGTGACGATCAAATTGTAGCCCAACACTGGTGCAACTTGCAAGAGAAATCTTTTACGCAATCTCATAGGATCCTCTTCATGTAGATCTAATCATCTAAAGCATTTAATTTTTTAAGGCAGATTACAGTTTAGTAGTTTACTGACAAAGCAATACCATCTTTTCCTTCCAATATGAAATAATAGTATAATACAAATATACAATCACTATATAGTATATATATCCCCACAGGCCAAGGCATCTAATTAACCCAAAACACAGTTTGCTTCAACAACACTAACACAGAGCCTTACCTGTCTCTCTTTCTCTCTCTCTATTACTCTTTTAATGGGTGCTCCTCATCTTTTCTCTTCTCTTAGCTGTGAGTTGAAAATCATACAAGCAAAAAGCGTGGAATTCAAGCCCACCGGTTCCTTCTTTGTTAGATACTATCTTTCTGCAGGAAACAACAAAAGAATTCGCCTCAACACCCGAGAAATCTCCTCCAAGTCAGACCTCTCTTGGAACGAATCCTTCTCTTTGGACTGTGTTGGTAGCCAAGACTCCATGGACAACCTAAAGCAAGAAAATGTTGTGTTTGAGCTCCGGTGGAGGAACAAAGTTCCAGTTCTTGGAAAGATTGGAAGGTCACAGCTGTTGGGGAGGGCAGAGATTCCATGGAAACAAGTGTTTGAGTCACCAAACATGGAAATAGAGAAGTGGGTCACGATGATTTCAACGAGGAGGCATGTGCTTGATGGGGCCAAGCCACCTAAGCTGCAGGTGGGGATGAGAATTCAAGTTCCTGCAATGGTGGAAATGGAGACGAGGACACATGTAAAGGTTAACAAGTGGAAATATGAGTGTGAATGCAAAGATGGTCATGGCTACAGTACTTGTGAAGATTACGAAATTTTTGCATTGGCGGCTGCTTTGGAGGCCTTTTAGGCATGCACTAACATGGGTTTTGGTTGGTGTACATATTTTTTGCCTTGGGCCTTATTGTTTTATTGATTTTAGGACGTTTGTATGTGTTTATATGATGATGATGATGATGATGGGAAATGAATTCAAATTTGTCAAAAGAAGCTGGAGTAGTTGAGCTAATTTGAAAACTGTTTCTTTTCATAGGACCAATTTTCCAATGAGAATTTTCATCAATTATGATTTACGACTAATTACTTGGCTGTTGGTTGTGTGAGGATAAGTAAATGGTTTATGAGCTGTCCATAGGGTTTGTAAATGAGCTGAGTCAAGCCAAGTCAAACCGAGAATTAAAAATTCATACTTATTTGTTTTATTCTAAACACAAATCAAGCTCAAGTTTATTACAAAATAAGATACATGTTCAAATTTGGTTCAATTTTTTTTTAGAACAAACATGACCTTACTAACACACTACTTGATTAACTTATAATTTTTTTCATATATATAGTAAAATCATGACTAAAATTTTTTACCTCTTTACAATCTATGAATTTTTACTACAATTGAACTGTTTATACTTTATATCATCAAAAAACTACAAATAATCATTTGATATCATATAAAGCTATTTACAAATTTATACAATTCAATCTTAAATTTATAAGAGTATTTTTTAAGAGAAGCATGAATATAAAAACATGATAGCATATATAGTTAAACCGAGTATCATGTTCACAAGATTATTCATAGAGTAATGCTATAGCCATAATTGTCAAAATCGCAATCTGGATCGTAGGATCACATGATTTTACAATCTCACATTATCAAAACGTTTAAAATCACACTAGGATCGTAAAAATGGTAAGATCGTATGTAAGATCGTGTAAAATCGTATAGGATCGTAGGATCATATGGGATCCTACTGACTCTACCAATACTACCAAAACATCAGTTTTTGTTTTTTTTTTATGGGATAAATTTTTGGTTTGGATGAAGTTTTAAGGGTTTTTTTTTTCTACATTGCGATGGTGTGAATTTTTATATATATAATTATGTTAACCTAAGTAAATGTTTTCTAATTTCTATTTCACTTGTAATCAAAATGAAGGAATGCTTCATCATTTCTAAATAAATAATTTATATTGGTTTTACTATCTTTTAATCTATAATGTTGTTAAATTTGTTTGATCAATATACTAATTTGTGTTCTAATATTACTAAAATGTTTTTCTTGTATATAATTTTATTAGTATACTTGTATTTGTACATTGATTGATTAATTTTTTTGAGTGTGCTCTATAATTGTTGCTGAGTGGTATAACTTAAATGGTTGAGTGTGAAGTTGTATCTTGATTTTTTTTTGTGACTCTAGTATACAAATATACAATGTCTACATAGATGATGAACTAGATAATGATGATTAGAACGGTGGTTATAAGAACTCTAGAATGAGAATAATTAAATATTCATTTTACCTTAATATTCATCTTGCTTTTATATTTCATATTTTAGTTAGCTAGTTTCTATTTGATAATTTATTTTGATTTTAAACTTGGAACTTGGAAAATATTTTCATATGTGATAAATATTTTGGTATTTGGTTGCTAATTAAACATTTATTGAACTTCTCAAATACATTGGGTTAAAACTTAAATATATTTGTTTTGTTAATATAGATGTAGTGATGTATGACATGCAAATTGCATCATATGATGCAAATATTTGTTTTTTTATGGATAAAATCACAATTTACGTGATTATTTAACATACAAAGTCATTATCAATATGTTTTTTTGTTTTAAATCTAATGTTTTTTTGTTTTAAATCTAAAATATGTAGGATCTTATGATTTACGATCCCACCTACCTCCCACAATCCTACATAGAATTAGAATCCCGATTTTGACAACCTTGACTACAGCCACAAACTATTTTACAATATTTTTACAACTTATTGATGTGGCCGACCTCTTATTGGTTTTCATCTAAACCCCATCATTAATTTCACTTTTTCATTTACTAATAATCACTCACCACATGGTTCACATTAGCAGTTTGTAAAAAAAAATTGTAAAATTGTTTATATCTCTAGCATTTTTTTTATTCATAAATGCATTATTATGTTTGAGCTTAGTTCATTTAATAGTCAAATCTAAACTTGTGTTTGAGCTTGGCTTATTTACTAAACAAATAAACATAAATAAGCTTCTTTTTTTTTTTTTTTTGAATAATCGATAGAACTTCCCATCTATGGTTTAGCCTATTTAGTCTATAAAAATTAAAAGTGAAATCTTCTCTTAGTTTTCTGGTCCAATATTTCCCTACTAGGAATATAATAATGCGTTGAAGAGGGGAAGCAATTAAATTAAATTTATTTTTACCATATAACGCTGTTGAACTTAAATAGTTAAATCTCTTGATCCCATACAAATATTACATATCAAAACACATGGAGCCTGGAGGTATATGTAAGTGTCAACAAACCCTCCTCCCGTTTGCTTTTCCTGAATTTATTTCCATCCTTGCCCTATATATGATTTTTACAACATATCCTTTCAAAACAAAGTTCACTGGCCAATGGTACTCTCAGAATAGAAAAACAATCATTTTTCTGATACATAATTGGGACAGTTCTCCTCTCATTGCACAACCTCAACGGAACCTTAGCTATTGTCCATAATTCCATATTTACCATTTCTTTCTTTAGAAAATATTGATTATTTTCAATCCAAATTACCAACTTGATTAATTAACTAGTTGTGGAATGGATTTCAATTTAGTTTATAGTGGACACACCCATATAACATATAACTAAATGCAACAGAAATTTAATTTTGACATAGCAATACAGTTACGAAGATAAACTCTGACAGAAAAAACTCTCTAAGGGTTTATCAATTACCACCCAATGGAAGAATTCACTAAAGTAAAATGGAAGTTTACTCATGTGACCACACATAACTCTAACTCTAGTTGGACTCTTCTACCTTGTAAATTTCTTCAATGCAAAAATACCCAATTTGTGTCTAACATTACAACAATAACTTGATTAATGTAGATATTCATAGCAACTTCAGTACTTGGAAGTTGGAACACCCTTTTATTTTCAAATTTTCAATACGTTGTCGAAGACAATGCTCATTACAAAACTCGTCTACCATGTGAATTTCATCTTCTCTATATGTTTTCTCTATATTTATGATGACCAAAGAATGCTTTAAATATATTTCCCCTACAGCAAGAATCCCAAGACCTGTATCATCATAGGCTTGATTATGAGAATTAAGGATACGTTTGAATACCGCTTATTTTGTTGAAAACTGAAAACAATAAAAATGTTTTTCTGGTTACTGTTCATTATTGAAATTACTGTTCATTTGCCTATTTACATTGTTCATGTCCCATCAACAGTAACTAGAAAAGCAAAACGCAAAACGCAGGATCCTTTCAGCTATCCAAACGCTCACTAAGTAATCCCATGGCTCAACTGATTGACAAGAGTCAAGGCATGAGTTGAGCTTTAATGAAACTTGATCTATTAAGCCACAGTTGAGCTTTCGGTAGAGGCAATAGACGTTATAGCTTCTTGAGCAATTCTTCCTCAATGTATATCTACAAAGTACAAATGCACAATTAGATGCTAAAAACTTACAACTGAAATTACAATTAGACATGTTTTGCAAAAAAATAAATCGCTAGCACTAATAGACTTTGACCCAAATATCTTTGAATAAAATTTGGCTCTAAACAAATTTGAAACTCTCTATTTCAACTATTTAGGTGGTATGCTTTCAAAAAAAAAAAAAAACTATTTAGGTGGTATATTATAAAACTATCTATGTATATCATTTAAATAAGTCACATGACGCATTAAAAAAATCATATAGTTAAATTTTATTTTTTTTGTTTTTTTGATAAGTCATGTAGTTGAAATTAAATTACATTTAAATGATCTCTTCAATTGCCATATAGTAAGTAATTAAAATACCTTTTTAATTGAAAACTAATTAAAAGGAAATATTTTAGTATGGAGACGCAACATTCAACGAATCCTGATCCTCTCGGGCTCAAATATGCGCATATACTGCTTAGTTCCAATTGTCCCAAACAATCAGCAGCCCAGGTTTTGTTACTACTATATTATATAGTATATACTATAAAACAGCTTCAAAAAAAAAATCCCAATACAAACGTTATAAATGTTAATTCTGTGTGCTAAAAATTAAGTCATATACACTAGGGGGCAACTTTATACTTATTTCACATTTAAAAATAATAATAATAATAATATTGTCTGTTTTCGTTTTATAAGACTTCACGTGCGTATCAGTATTCCACCAAAAAAAAAAATCAATATAAAAAGAAAAGTATTCCACCCAAAAATATTAGAATCTCGTGTGAATCTATAAATAATGGATGGCACAATTTAATAAGCAAATAAGTGGTACTCTCAGAGTGGTGTTGGTGAGTTGATGGAGAGGCCATAACAATTGTAACCCCAACACTGTTACAACTTGCAAGTGCTTAATTAAGTTTCGTTTTAATATTAATATGGCCCTTCAAGAAGCTAAAGGGCTTAATTTAATTGGATATAATCTTCCTTGCAATCTTGTATTGCATGATTGCTTTCATGCCAAAATCTAAAGCTTAAGTTTTTTTTTTTATGGTACAAAAAAGATTTATCTGGGGATCTACTCTCTCTAATTTTTGTTTGATTAAATTTAGAGCCATCTTCATCAAAAAGCAAATAGCACCTCCCTTCTAATTGCAATATATACATGCAACACCATATATTATTATATTATATATGTGCCGGTAACATTTTCCCCGTACAACACCTCCCTTCCGATTGGTCTAAATTTTACTTATTGGCCTCCCCTCTTTTTTTTCATAAAAAAAATTAAAAAAAAATTATAGTGACACACATTAAAACAGGACAAAGTTTGACCATAAACTTAACTATAGCTTAAGACTACAATTTTCTTTAAAAAAAATTAACATTACTATATATTTAGAAAATCTAATTGTTATATTGCATTTTCTTTATAGTTTTGATGTTCTTAATACACATGTCAAATTTCGTATTAATCAGATATTATTTACTATATGATCCATAAACTTATTTTTTTATACATAATTTTAGACTATTGAAACTTTGCAATTGATTGATGAAATAGCTTCTTCTTTTTTGAGAAATGATGAAATGGCTATTGATCTTTAATATATCTTCTGGGAATTTTGCAAGCATAGAGGATAGAAAAAGAAAATATAATTTAATTGTGAATTTGTCAAAATTCACATCCAATAAAATATAATGAGCGGAGTTGCCGATTTAGGCTACAATTAAATTTGTAGCCAACAATTAATTTGTAGTCAATAATTAAATTTGTAGTCAAACTTTGTTCCTTAAAATATGAATGTCCTTTTTTTTCATATTCATTTTTTTCCCATATAACTCATTAACTTTAGGAAAATTTAAAACATATATTTCCAAAAATATTTAAGGAATTCTTAATAGTTTTTTTTTTTTTTCCAAAAACAATTAAACTCTCTTTTTCGTTTTATAATTAAAGAGTTAGGAATACAAAGACATGAATTTCTTTTCTCTTTCTTTCAGAAGAAAATATTTAATGATGGTTAAAAATTAATTTGGGATATGTTCTACGTTGTCATCCATAAACAAAAGAAAATATATCCTTTTTTAAAAAAAATAACCCTTTCTCTTATATTACATTAAATATTTTGAGATAACCATTCTAACTAATCACAAAGGATCATTTTGGGATGGATTGTCAATTTGTAGGTTCCTATTCATCCCTAGAATATCACAGCAGATAATTGCAAAGATGGTGAATTTGTGGTCCTCCCGCTTAGACAGTTCCAAAATTAATTTAAACCAATCTCCTATTGAATTCAAAGACATCATCGTATTGGCCACGGGGGACATCAGGATTCAGGACATGGACCAAACAACTTGAGCTATAGGACAGTCTAAGATAATCTCGTTGGCACCACCATGAATCTTCGATCTCTACTATTTGGGTTAAGCACTCTTGCTTTGATTTGTCTTGGATTAGAGAAACCCCCAGGTATTTTGAGTGGAATGGTGTTAATTTGAGGTCTAATAATCGACAATTAACATTGTATTGAAATCCACTAAGGTACAATTTATGTATCAAATAAATTATTTTATACACTTAAAACTCTAACGCTTAGATCCAAATGAAACTGCGTGCATTTGATTACCAAACTTGAATCATGGATCTCACAAATAAACATGGTCTCTTACACCATGTTATTGAACCACCAAAAACTTTAACTAATTAATAAGAAATCCAAAAAGACACAACCAATTGACACAGCTTATTTTCAAAAGTCAATAATTAGTGCACAACTTTTAATCTCAGTTAACCCACTTATATATTTATTTATTTTTATATATATATTCTTGATTTTTTTTTGGATAAACGAGAAATGGTTAGGGGGGCAACGGTGTGGCTTTCTTACCTAAGCGTAACTATAGTAACACCCTAATTTAAAAGCAACATCAACAATATTCAACTTCTTCATAATTTTTTTCATACAAGATAGAAATCCGACTCTAGCATAATCTAAGTGTATATGTGTATGTGAAACTTCCTTCTAGAGACTTGAACCCCGGCCCTTACCCCCCACACCTTACAAGCGCTTATACTTATGGAGTAACCATCGCATCAAGGGTATGCAGTGATCATAATGGGTGTATGGATCATAATGGTTGTTAAGAATGCTATAAGCATGTGGATAATAATTGTTGTATTGAGATTTAGTTAGTTAGTTACAATTCCAAGCATGTTAATCACATTTAACACATGTTGGAATTATTAATGCATACGGGTAATAATAGAACCAATAGGATGAGGCCATGTGGGCCAATAAGATTAGAGCTAGTCTCCTATAAATACATGATTGTAATCCAATATGAGATATTAATTGAAGAATAAACTAAATTCTTATTGCATTAGTGCATCTCTCTCTCTCTCTCTCTCTCTCTCTCTCTTAATCTCTTTCTTTCTCTATGGTGAGTGATTACCTCGAATTAAGTCAATTTTCTTACAATTCCTATCAATCCCCATATAATTCCTTTCCAATTCCGTTAGAAACCACTAGGTTCCTAAGAATTGGTATCAAAGCCGTCAATCTTGATGTAGGTGAATATGACTGGCAAGAAATCTTAAAAATGGTGAATGAAGTTTCAAAGAATTTCAAAGCTTTGTACGGAGCTCACAATGCCATTTTAGAGAAGGTTAAGGCCTTGGATGAATCTAACATGGCCATAAAGGAAGAGCTCTCAATATTGCAAGAGGGTCTCAAGAACATTACGGAAGAGGAGTTACAATCTCTTAATTCAATGAAACTCGAAGAACAAATCAAGTTCCAAGAATCTACTACCGTTGTTCCAAGCTAGGATGTTGATTTTTGTGTCAAAGTGGATGATGATATACATGTACATGCTGCCCTTGAAGTTAAGTCGAAAGAACCAACAAAGAAGGTGATAATGATCTTCCAAGAACCAATTCTTGATGTACCAATGGAGGCTTCCATTCAAAAGTCTATGATTCAAGAATTGGCAATCCAAGTGTCGGTGATCCAAGAATCCAAGATACAAGTGCCAAGAATTTTAATGGTTTTAGAATCCAATGAGGTCTTGAGGATACAAGAACATTTCAAGGTTCAAAGAACCAATGAGACCTTGAAAATTGAAGAACCATTAAAGGCTCAAGAATTTGAGCGAAGTTTGAAGATCTACGAAGAAGAAACCTTCATATGCACAGGACCGCATGTTAAAGAGAAATGCATCAATATGGTGATTAAAATGTCACTATGGTATTGGTCCATTAGAAGATCTCTTTTGATGAAGATGCTATTTCACAACAACACCTTGTGGGCAAGGTGTTTTCAAGGGAGAGAAATGTTAGGAATACAATAAGCATATGAATAATAATTGATGTATTGAGATTTAGTTAATTAGTTAATTACAATTTCAAACATGTTAATCACATTTAGCACATGTTGGAATTATTAATGCTCATGGCGAATAATAGAACCAATATGATGAGGTCATGTGGGCCAATAAGATTAAAGCTAGTCTCCTATAAATACATGATTGTAATCCAATATAAGATATTAATTGAAGAATAAACCAACTTCTTAATGCATTAGTGCATATCTCTCTCTCTCTCTATGGAGGGTTACTACCTCGAATTAAATCAATTTCCCTACAATTCCTATCAATCTCCATATAATGCCTATCCAATTCCATTAGAAACCACCAGGTTCGTAACAATAGTTCAGCAATAAGCATGCATTTATCAAACAATAAAAGCAAGTCTATGTTAACATTAATTTGATAAGGATTTGTAAAACCTCTTGATTAGAGGTATACATATTACATAGTATAAATGCTCTTGATTCTAAACGTCTCATGTCTGAAAACTCTAGTCACGTTGCATGGAGTTGATAGATCGATCGTGTCGAGTGAATGTTGCCTAGGATGAATCTAGGAAGGGACAAACAAAATCTCTGTTTAAGTCTTTAAGATGTGTATGTATTTCATTTTTCAATCGGAATGTTACGGAACTTAACTATTATTAGTGTTAGGTTTGAGTTTCGGTTGCTGGAGCTTTGTATGTGAAATCTATAACCGCCCCAGGGTGATGCATTTGTGGTGATCTACTATCGTTACCTCAAAAGCTGCTAGATTATTTTTGTTTTAATGACTTCGATAGTTGTTGGAGAGGAAATTTGAATTCTTATGCCTATGTTAAAAATACTAAAAAGTATTAACCAATTAAATTACAATACTCTTGACATGTATAAAGTTTCTGTTATTTAATTTTAACCATTTTTTGAAGCTTGATTTAAATTGTGTGTAAGCTCTTCTGGAGACCATATAAAATTTAAATTATCAACATATTTACTATAATCATAGCAAATTCCAATTTTGGATGATTAGACTTTACAGATACACTTCAATTCCCCCCACTATTTGGAATTTGTATTTTGTAAAGGTAGGGAGTAATTTGCTAAATTCCAATACATCACGAACGACTTTGAGCTCCCCTTAAATTCACCAAACCTAAATAAAGAAAAATATCGTTCTAATTTTTATTTTTCAATAATTACAATATGGGGGAGGCAGTTTTCTTCATAAACGAGAGAAAACAAATTGTCATGAGTTATAAGACTCCTAAGTATTGACTAATCCCAAATTTCTAGTTGATTCAAAACCAAACTTTTTATTTGGAGTTTGTGAAAATAAATTTTTCTACATGTATATGGTCCTAAAAAGATGTTCATCAAAAAAAAAAATTTTTTTAAAGGATGTTCCTCATGCAGGTCAATCTCAAAATGCACAATCCGCCAGCCGCTTGCTTCTTCTTCTTCTTCTTTTTTAATTCTCCCTTTCCTTTTCTTCTCTTCTCTTCCTTTTTTTTTTATATCCTCTTTTTCAATGTATGTTTCCCAACAAGAATCCAGTGAAATGGGTCTTCACTTCACTCCACGGCATCTCTCAGCCAATGAATTACAAATATTGCCAATTCAAATTTCAAACTCCCTTTTCACCGTAACTGTTAGCTACATTGGAAACTTGCAAATTGAAAACAATTTTAGTTGGGAGATGCAAACACCACAACTTTGAAACACTGTCATATCCAACTCAGGTTCACACGTCCCATTGTATATGATTCTAACCTAATTATGGGGATTTTACCTGTTAGAGCATCATATGATTAGCAACATCCCAACCAAAAAAATCTTCAGGATAAGTTTCCTTAGATGGTATACAAAGTTAACAACTGATCAAATTTGTAATAAGGAGTAAGGACATCTAACCTTCCGATGAATATTGAATTGTCTCAATTTGTTTTATAAAAGATTTCATGTTTATACATCTTTTTGAATAACTCCATCCAATTTTCTTGAATGACTAGCTTAGCTCCTGTATCTTGACATGATTCTTTTGATCAATTTGTTTGATATATGTAAAAAGGAAGGAAAATTACTTAATCAATAAGTTAATAATGAACTAAAAGGCAAGCATGAAATAGGAGCAGCAATACATAAACTCCTCCAAGTAATCTTGTTGCTTTCAATTAAAATAGGTAACTGAAAACAAAGTTTCGCAACTTTTGATCAATTGCTTTTCAAATGTGGAACTAATCAAACTACATCTCTCGAGAAATCGAGCATCAATCGATGAACAGTCGAATTATGGCTTTTGATCAATCGAGCATCAATCAAGTAACTTGATCTTGAATACTTGAGCAAATTTTAGTAGGATCTTTTTATATTACATTGTCAACAAATATTGTCAACCTAAAACTCAAACAGAACTCTAGTTCTAATACAAATTGTTGTGTAGTTACAAGGGTACCAAATGGATCATTTCATTAAAAAACCAATCCATGATCACTTCAAATACTACACTATTTGTTGTGAACCGGAATAATTGAAAGACAAATTAGTAATCGCTGTGACTAGCCTCCTAACTCGAAAGGGAGAATAGACTTTTTAGATTACTTTTGTGCTTACTTCTCATTGATACATTTAAGATACATAAATAGACTGAGATAAGATAACTTCGTCAACAAATCTTAAAACATAGGTACTAATCTTATCATAATCTATTACTATCTTATTCAGATAAAAATCTATTACTAAGCCTAAATTTAAATACTTCTAATTTGAATAATAATTTATCAAGCACATCATCTCGATCATAACACCATGTTTGTACATTTTATAACCATACTTTTTGCTCTCTATGCATTTAGAGAGAGAGAGAGAAAGAGAGAGAGAACCTCTATATTCTCTTATATAAAAACAGTCTCACGTTACTAAAAATTGATAATAAAAAATAATATATTATCAAAATTGTAAAATATTTTAAAGTTTAAAATTTTAAATTGCTTTTTTAAAGATTTAATTGTATTATGTTAATGAATCCTATCCACCCTAATGTTTAGAATTTCTTCACAGGGAGAAAAAAATAATTTTGAGCATCAGGAATTAAAGCCTAAACTAAAAAAGATTTTCTTTTTAATATTAATTATTATTAACATTTTATTATATAATTTTTTAAAAAAAGGTAACACATGTCAACGTACACATATGTAAGAGACAGCGAGTCTGAAGTCTGAACTCTCCAAATGTTTCCAAATGTCTCAATCTCTTAAAAAATAGAAAATAATAATAACAAGTCTGGTGGACGACATTTTTGCACAATCCAAGATATTTTTTTTTTATCGATCTGAAAATTTCAAAATTTTTTAAAATATCTCAAACGCACAGAGAGGAAAAGAGAGAGAGACTGAGAGAAACTCTGTGAGTGAGAAATGGAGAGAAACACACCAGTGAGAAAGCCTCACACATCCACCGCCGATCTGCTTACCTGGTCGGAAGTCCCTCCGTCTGAATCTCCGGCCACCGCTTCCGGCGCTCGCTCTCACCAGGTACCAACTTTTTTCTCTCTCGGGTGAAAAATGTACTGTTGGGTTTGTTTAGTTTTACTCATTGTGTGTGTGTGTGTGTGTCTCTGTGTTTGCATTGATTCTCAGCCGTCTGATAAGATCAGCAAAGTCCTCCATGGAGGTCAGCTCACTGACGAAGAAGCTCAGAGCCTATTGAAAAAGTAAAAAAAGACTTCTCATTTGTATTATTTTTCACTCCAAAATTGTCTCTTTTTCTACTTTCAAGTCATCATTGCCTGTCATGCATTATCTTTAGCTCAATTTGCAATCAGATCTAACCCATCTAAATTTTTTGGTCAAAGTTTGGTTTTTTATTTTTTTTTTTTGTTGATTCCTGATCTGTGCTATAAATGGGTTCAATTTTTTATAATCTGTAATCTAAGTAATGACCTAATAAGGCAATTATTAGAGTTAACTGCTAGTTTGCCATATTTTAGAAATGGTCTTAAGCTGTTGAAGCAAGCCAATGATGGGGTTTCTACTTTTAGAGCTATTGCTTATTCAAGATCACTAGCAAATAAAAAATGGTTTTAAGAATTAATTGTTCATAAGAGAGTGACAAACTTTTTTTTTTTATTTGATGGTTGATGTAGATTGTAGAGGCTAAACTAAAAGCCCCCCAAAAATGGTTACTTTTAGAGTTTATTTGGGTAGTATCAGTCCTTTCAACTCATGTTTACTCTAAATGCAACACCTTGGTTGAGCTTTTGGCTCAAATGGGTGCATATGTAACTCATCATTCAAAAGAAAAAAAGGGGTAGAAATCGAGTGCTAGCTCCAAAATGAAGTTTTGGAAACTTGCTCTTTTTTGCCCTTGTTAGGGTTTATGAATGGGGTTCAAATTACGCATGGCGTAACTTTTATCAATGTTACACCATTCAATAACTTTTTAGTGGATAGGTTTTTTGACGAATCAACTATTGGATTATGTTGCCTCTTTAACTCTGTGCTTGCAAGATATCAAGATGATCAGATGTTAATAACTATTTAATCCCTAAAATGTTTTAGTTTCAAGTTTTTTTTTTTTTTAAATTAACTTATACACAACATGTGAGCTATTTGATCTAACAGTAACATCCAATTAACACGAAATTTGACATGCATGTTAAGAAAAATGAAAATGAGCAATCCAACAGTGAGATTTGAAATATTAATCCAATGAAAATTTACTACATGGTTTAACATTAATAAAAGGTTGCATCAAGTGTAACTTGATCTGGTATATATATATGTAGAAAATATGAAGAATAAATCTTGCTGCTATAAAATTTGAAGCTTATGATAACATCATTTAGGATTCTCATCACCAGTTCTTCTGGAATCATGATGACATATAATGCCTGTTTATCTAAGGCTAGTTACAACTGTTTCTTGTGCCACTTCTAGGAAGCCATGTTCGGGATATAAATTAAAAGAAATTACTGGTAGTGGTATATTTGCGGCCAACAGTGAGGATGGTACATTGGAATCTGATGCGGCCAGAACAGGACTCCGTGTTTATCAGGTATTTAGTTGATTTGTTTGAATTCAAGATGTATATGAACATATAAAACATCATAAGTCTATCATGTTGGCAATTCTCCTTCTAACTTATTATGGTTGAACTTTCAGCAAGCTGTGAATGGAATTAGTCAAATTTCATTCAGCGTGGAAGAGAGTGTTTCACCCAAGAAGCCTACCTCTCTCCCTGAGGTAGCAAAGCAACGTGAATTAAGTGGGACATTGCAAAGTGAGTCAGACTTAAAGAATAAGAAGCAATTATCAAATGCCAAGAACAAGGAGCTCAGTGGACATGACATCTTTGGACCTCCTCCTGAAATTGTACCTCGGTCAGTGGCTGCTTCACGCACCTCAGAATCAAAAGAAAGTAGAGACATGGGGGAACCTGCACCTCGAAATTTACGCACATCCGTCAAAGTTTCAAATGTGAGTACTTCATGAGCATGGAAGTGAATCTTTATATTTTCAATTTACATCCTGCCAAGTATTATAATTTTGATGAGAAGTTCAAATCTGTCACTGTGCTATCACCTTCTAATACACCATGCTGAGTGAATGCGTATGGAGTGTCAAATTTTATGCATATACTTAAATTACAAATGTTTTATGGGCTCAATAGTTCAATTCCCAAACTCCTGAACTATCAGAAGAGGATCCAATGACAATAATTTTTCAATTGCAATCTTATGGTAATTACAATTCATCCTTTTGATTATTAATTATTTCAAGGAGTGCAATAAATGTAATAAAGCAGTTCAAGCTTCAAAGTCATAATTTAACTCTTTTCACACTGCACGCATAGCTTACCAATGAAAAAGAAAAATGCATACATAGCTTGATATTCTAAATTGTATTATTTCTTCACTTGAATGTTCATTTTAGGTCTTTCAATCTAATTGTTGCCAAATTGCATGTAATCAGTATTTTTCTACGACTAGTTTTTGCTAGAGGCTTGACTATGTCCAACACCTCTTTCAATCAGTTTTGGTTTTCTTCTGACAATTAAAATGTTGTGTAACCTTAACACATCTAAGCACAATGTGTGAAGGAAGATGTAGTATTCAAAACTCTGTGGCTCTGCTACTACAATTCTCCCTTTTTATGGTCTAACAGCGTGAAATTCATAATTATCCAAAATGGATGTTTTGTGAATTTTCATATATTTTGTTTTCAGCCATATAACCTCACGTTTTATTTTTGTTCATTCTATGTAGCCTGCTGGAGGTCAAAGTAATATTATGTTTAGTGAAGAACCGACTGTCAAGACAGCAAAAAAAATACATAACCAGAAATTTGCCGAGCTGACAGGCAATGATATTTTTAAGGGAGATGTTCCTCCTGGATCTGCCGAAAAGTCACTGAGCACAGCTAAGCTGAGAGAAATTAGTGGCAGTAATATCTTTGCTGATGGGAAGGCAGAGTCAAGAGACTATCTCGGAGGTGTCCGCAAGCCCCCTGGTGGCGAGAGCAGCATTGCTTTGGTTTAAATAATGAGTACATGCTGGTTTCTTCATATCCCTTTATGATGAACTCTTGTATTGACTGATAAACCTTTCATGCTTGATGAGGATTAAGAATGTGGGTTTTGGAGTGAATGAGTACTGTTATATCTTTACATTGTTAGGGTTTAACATCCATATGAATATGGGATGGCTGTCTAGTTGGGTTATTTGTGTTTCAAGTTTCAACTATGTATTTACCTATGAACTAGGTAATATTTTAGGGAACCTTACATTTTCTATAATTTGATCCTAATATTAACATATGTATGTGAGTGTGAGGACAGACAGATGTGTATTAAATTTTAAATAAATAAAAATAAATTATGTTAAATTATAAGATTGTTAGAAAATAAGTTACTTATGTTATTTTGCTCAAAAAATATCTATAAGTCAAAAGTGTAATAAATATATGAAATTACATAAATAGTTTCACAAATAAGTATAACAAAAATAGTATCTTATGAAATTTTATAAGGTAACATATGCAGCTGTCTATTTAATCATGAATTATTCAGTGAAATTACTAACCTACCTGTATGTATTTATATAATTCTTTATTTTTTTCATATTTTCTTCACAATATGAAAGAAGCCTATTTAGCAAGAGAGTGAGCTAGAGTTGACTGGCTTCTCTGTATTCCTACAAGATTAGTATCAGTTTCCATCATATAATTACATCACTCCATTGATTGCTAACTGCAAAAGTGTACCATTTAAAATGATTTAGAAAACATAGCTACCAGACCATATTTCTAGGTTAAATTGTACATTTTGCATAACATAAGGGCCCCATTTTAAATTCAGCAAAAAAACAAAGGCCCCCCATTTTAAAGTAGTTGTTCAAAAGCTGTGCTAGTTACCACTTGGGCCTTGTGAGGGATCGTGTGAACCACTTGGTCTCGGTGTGATAAAAGATGTGCCATGCGATTTTCTGGACTTCACACCGAATACTGCAGAACTTGTTTTGGCCCATCTGACCGATGTGTCATTTGCCGATAGAGTAATGTATTTTTTTGAGATACGCTGACTGCATAAATTTTGACAATCTTTTTTTTTGCAACCATTAGAATAATGTTTGAGTACACAAAACCAACACCACTTTTATTAGTATCATTCACATGTAATCTAACCTGTTGTGATTGTGAAAAGTTGTACCCATATACTTATCGTTTGTTGCCATTGTTGGTAAATTACATGCAAAGTTGTTTGACAATTACTAGTAGTATTAGATCCAATTACTCAGTCAATGGCATATATGATAAATAAAAATAAAATGTATTAAAAAAAAAACCCAACAAAACACTACACCACTATATAAAACAGAACCAGTATGTTCATCTGAATTAGCATGACAAACAGAGCCCATAGGGAACCACAACAACACACATCCAAAGCAAAGACAACTTATCACGCTCAACATAAATTAAGTGCATATGGAACAGAACAAGAGACACATCCAAAGAAAAGAGAACTCATAGCAAATTACATAGATTATTAACTCAAACCAGCAGGCATTTCTCATGCATCCCCATGTCCAATCAGTGCAAGAAGCATTTTCTCATAGTCTCCAGAAGTTTCACTGTTAATTGCACGTTCCAGAGGAACGCTATTCCTCCGATGGTATTCTTCTTTAATTCGTTGCATGTCAACCTCAGCTCGAGTTGTGACTACTCTTGTTAGAGCCCATTCATCTGTCCCCAACTTGTTGATTGCCAGACGCAAAACCTTTTCGAAATATTTCTCAGGGCAGGTCAAGCACTTAATTGTTGCTCTTAGTAATTTGAGGTACTCATCTTCAGGATCAGTCTTCAAATCCTGCAAAAAGGATACCGATTATCAGTTTTAATAGCATCATATTATCATCAGAAAAGAGATATTCAACAGGTCACAATAATATTTACATTTAACTTTAATTGCTATAGGCATGCCAAATGAATGAGCCTGGCTCAAATGGAACTTCATCCTTCTATAACAATAGATACTGGGTTAAGTCGTGGGTTCAAAACCGCTAAACTATAATTGCCAAAGACATAGTAATCGAGTCACAATCGCATGTATGCTACTTAGGCCATCTCATAACAAGTATCACCACAACCACCAGAATGGTTCTTAAATCTTCTGCTAAAAATTATAACATTTAAACAGTCTACTTAATCTTTTAGACACCATGAAATATGAAATTCATAAAGTATTATTTAATACATTGCTTCAATTAAGAACTTTTTCTAAAGTTTCCTCTAAGTGCACCCTTAAAGGAAACCAAAATGAAAATAATAGACATTTAATTGATTAACTAATATCTCTGAAATTTTGAAAAAAAAAGATTTGATAAATGAGCATGACCTTGGGAACAATTCTAGTCACAGAACATATATCATAGCGTATGCTAATTACCTTATTGATGGCATTTCCAAATGCGTTGTTGTAGTGATTGAGTGTCGCATTGATCTGTGATTTACTCCTTGTAGTTAGAATTCTAATGATCTCTTCATCATTGTAAGCTTTGTCCGAGATCTTCTCATGAAGTATCTTAGCCTCTGATTTTGCCAATGTCATGTTCACCTCATCCCCCTCATATCGGAATGAGGTCACAAGAGGAACCAAAAGCTGTCAGGGAACCAGAACTAATCTATTAGCCAATGCATATTTTGCAAGCACAGCAAAGAAAGATGAGAACTTTTCTTTGCAGAAAAACTGAAACCAAGCAAGGTGTACAATTCATTTTAACCTCACTTTTTTAGTACTTTATAATAACTGATAACAATACCTTTTCCAAGGAATAATATCATCCATTGAATCTCCGAAAGATGCACTGCCTAATATTTGCAAATTTACTAATACTGAGAGACATTGTATTTATTTGTACTCATAAACATCACCAATGTACAAAACATTCATTTGTCCAGTCAATGTCTTCATTTTCTCTTAGTTTTTAACCGGCTAAGGAAGTTGCTACATCTTTTTATAAGAATAAACTTTGTTTCTCACAAACTTAAATCTAATTACTTATGACTTAGGAGTTTTAGGCTGTACCTTGCGAAAATCTCCAGATGTATGATATGCAACATCTTCTTCAAGGGATCTCTTAAAACGAGCATGATAAGCCTGCCTTACCACAAAGAGGTCATGTGAAGACCTAGTACAAGCTATTTCCATGACAATCCAGTTGTTTGAGGTCAACCTTTTTGTAGCCTCATTAGCCAAAAAAGCATCACGCTCAGCAGGATCCAATACCCACAGCAGCACAGCTCGCTATTTGATTTTAATGCAAACAAAATCGACAAAAAAAAAAAAAAAAAAACAAGCATTATCATTAGCCTCTTAAATTTTGCGCAAAATGCAATCATTTTATAACTTCCCCTCCTACCCTAGAAATCATTTCACAAGAATCATAACATTTTAGTGTGTTTGGGTGAGCTTATTTTCATGTATGGCTTATTTTGTTTAAGAATAAGCTTCGTTAAAGTTCAATTGTACCTAAAAAAATGCTAGATTTCAAAAGGCTACACATAAGCAAGCAGTGAAAATAAGTTGACATTTTATGATTTTAAGCATAATTAACAGAACTAGTATGTCAGCTGGCTTTTTCAAGCTAAAACAAACCGAAGGAGTCCATTTGTTGCAGCTTATTTTCTATTTTCCAGTAGTTTTTCTTTTATCTTATTTGCTTATAAACAATTTTTTTTTTTAGTAGGCAAGCATAATTTTATTAAAACGATAAAAAAAAAGACACGAAGTTGCAAAAAAATTACAAATAGAAAAATATCGACATATGAATTAATTCTACGAATAATAGATACAACTTTTTAAAGCCTTAGGAGTGTTTGGTAGAGTAGTTAGAGATGAGATTTTTGTAATTTTTTGAAATACGTTTGGGTGAAAAAGTGTATGAAAATGTGTGTAATGTTGTTTAAAATATAAAATTGTGAGTACGAGATTGTAGTTTTTCTAAGTCCTACTTTAACCAACTTTAAACAATTCTGATCTTCAAAACGCACACTTTTAATATATAAATAAATGAGTTAGTGAAAAAGCAAACCTCAAAGTCACTAGAGAGTTCTTTGTCAAGATCTTTAAGAAGATCTTCACCATAAGTTTGAGCATAGGTCTCCCTTATTATCTTTCTCTGAGCTGCATTCCTGTGTGCCAATATCGATATGATCAATGCCTCATTCGTTCCCCATCCTGAATAGACCAACATTATCAATCAATCAATCAAAATCCATGCTAAATTGGATTATATATAATCAGATCAGAATAAATAAATAAATAAAAATCAAGGATTTATGAAGCTATGATTGAATAACATAAATCTCTAATCTTAATTAACATGAAGACTATAAAATCATTAGCACATTACCAGATTGGAATTGGAAAACTTAAATGTGATCATCAAACAGACAAATTCAATTTAAAGCAGATCAAACATAGGTGTGATCAAAACGATCTGACAATTAGAACAAAATGCAAGAAATGACATTATAAGAGTAATATCAGAATTAGTAGATAACAATAAGATTGATTAGAGGTTGAAACAGACAGAGAACCAACCTTGGAAAGCCTTTCGGAGTTGCTCGGCATCCTCGGCCGGTGAAGGAACCAATTCTGGTACTTTAAGAGATGCCATTGATGTGTTTGTGTTGTGCAATTGAAAAGATTATGTGAGCTTGGCCTTTTATATAGCAATGAAATGAAGAGTCATAATATTATAGGATTTTCTTCTTCTTCTTTTTTACCCAAATTAGGACAAGAATATATTGAAATGTCCGCTATATTTTAGTATATAAATGTTACCTTGCTTTACTTTTTATGGCAAGGAATTAAAAGTGTGAGTGTGAATACCTACTACTTGTTCATTAGACTAAACGCCACGTAAAAGCAAGCAAGCGTATAAGGAAAACAGCTCAAAGCTCATGATTTCAAACTACATTATTACAAATTCATGCGTTACTTACGGTTGAATTCAAATTTGAATCTTATCCTCTCTGTCAGACTGGGAAAGTTCCGGGAAGGTTCTAGATCTCTGTGGGCTGGTACTATTATCCGCTTCTCCTAAGGGACAAAAGTCGCATTATCCGCTTCTCTTAATCCCTGTCTTTACTCTTAAGTTTTAGTATCCGTACCACCGCACTACCTTGATACGATGGTTATTCTACAAGCACAAGGGCTTATGAAGTGTGGGGCAAGGGTCGGGGTTCAAGTCTCTAAGAGAAAGACTGACACACATATACACTCAAATTAGGTTAAGTAGAACTCTATCTTGTATAAAAAAAAAAAAAAAAGCTTTAGTATCGGTTTGGATACACGAATGTGTACAGCGTTTGCGTTTTTCTTTTTTTTAAGAGGCGCGTTTTTGGTTTTTTTAGTGGATCCGTGTACTGTTTATAAGACCTATAAACTTTTTTTTTTACAAAACTTTTATTAAAAATGGGTCCTACGGCACTATTCGCATATTTAAAAATTATTTTACTATAGTATTTTTATTTTTCAGTTTTTAACAAAATAAGCGGTATTAGTGAACGTTTGGATAAAGCTGAAATGATTTTTCAACTACATCTAGCCTCTGTCAGTGGGTCTCAAGTAGTGTTCACAAGACTCACAAACCTCTTTTTTCATCAAAACTTTTATTAAAAATGGATCTCACATCATTATTCACACATTTAAAAATTATTTTGCTACAGTGTTTTCAGTTTTCAGTAATAAGCGGTATCCAAACAAACTCTTAATTTACAACTCTAGTTTTGGTGCCTAAGAGCAACCCCATCAAAGGTTGTAAAATTGTGCAAAATACAAAAAGTGGTTAATTTTGAATATTTTAATCAAAAAAATATTCACATCAGTACTTATAAAATTGTGCATATATATAAAAGTGCTACAATTACCGTGCATATATACACAGTTATTGTAACTTTGCATTTAATATTTTACTGTTTGTTTTTCTCTCCTTCACCTCATTCTCTCTTTTGCATCATTAAAGGAAATAATAATAAAACTTAAAAGAATGAATATTTTATTAAACAAATATTTAGAATAGATAAATTGATGTAGGTATTTTGTAAAAGTATGTGTATAAAATAAAAAAAGTATGTTTTTTTTTACAAAATAGACAAATTTTACACCATTTGATGTGGTTGCTCTAAGCACGTGGTTTAAGGCTTATTCTAGAATTTAACTACGTAATAGGAGCCCAATATTTGAGTAACACAAAGCTCACCCAAGTTTGGGTTTAAGAATTTGGCAAAATGTCTTCATCTTGCCCAAGAGATGATTTTTTTTTTTTTTTTTTTTTTGGTATCATGTCATGCCCCATCCAATATGTATAATTTTTTTTTTTTATGTACTATCATATTACCATCTCTTTCTTTTCTGCTCAAAAAAAAAAAAAAAAAAATCTCTATCTTTAGTACCTCATTGTTTGCCCCTTCCCATTCTATATTATCTCGCTCACATGCATCCTTCCGAACCTCACCCAAGTTTTATGGGTTCAAAGAATAGGTAAAATGCATTTGTCTCACCCCAAAGATGAATTTTGTCTATTTCATCCCATCCCATCCCATCCCATACATTTAATTTTAATTTTTGTAATGTGTATCATATTAATATTATTAGCTTAAAAGTACTTGTCTCTCCCTTTAGACCTTTCATTATTGCCTCTTCCCATTCTCCATTATCTCTCTCTCTCTCTCTCTTCTCTCTCTCTCATTGGTGTCGTAACAAAACATTAAATGCTTTCATCAATTCCAACTTACTTCGCTGCTGTCCTCAATTGGTTTCATAGACTTGGAAGCAATAAAAATAAATAAAAAAGCTACAAAGGCACGTCATATTGCATCACATTTCAATTTTAATTTGATCATATTTTTCTATATGCTATATATAGAGTGACAATTCATGTTCGCATATTGAATTCATGTTATGTCAATTCATGAATATCTGATTATATGGATTTACACTAACCCAATATATTTATTAAGAGAATAAATTGGGTCAAGAGCTGGCGTAAAAGGGCTGTTTTACGCCAGCCAATCCTGACCCACCACATCAGCATAACAATTTTTTTTTTTTTTTTGAGGCAAAAGTTTTCACTAAGAAAAATTAGGAGAATACGATACAAAATTTTCTCGAGTTTTTTTTGAAAGTGGACTTGAATTTCATTAAACCAGAAAAGAGAGTTACAGCCATACAAGGATCTGCAGAAGCAGAACCAAAAAGACTAAGCACTACAATACATTTGGTTGGATTAATAAAGAAATAAAAGGAGTAACACCCTTCCAAAGAAATAAGGTATCTTTACACATTCAGCAAAAAAGTAAAACTTTACATCACTATCTTTCTTCAAACAAACAAACAAAAAAAAAGTAAAATTTAATTTTGATTGGCGTTTTTCCTTGTCCCTGTTGTTGAGTAATTTCACTATCGGATACGATTTACATGGGAAAAGGGCTTGGGGTTTGCTTTTGGAGCAGGTTTTGCAACTTGGGGGGCTCCAAAGACATTCCAGAATTTCAGTGTTTCATCTGCTGCTGCTGATGCCACTGTGCAACCATCTGGGCTCTGTCTTCTGAGCCATAAACAGAACGACGCGTTCTTATGAATTAAAATATAAACAGAACAATGCTTTGAGCCATCTGGGCTCTAAGCATAAAATTAAAATATCCTTCTCCTCCTTACATTGGAGCTCCACCCCGCCACAGTCGTCGACGGAGTTGTTGCTGAAATCATGATTTGGAGTCGAATAAAAATTCATAAGAACCTAGGCTAGCTGGAAAAGCAAAATCCATACCAAATCAAGTGATTGATATCCAAAAAATTATCCAAATCCATCAATATTTCGAAATCTAAAATTTGGGGAATAACAAATCATAGAAAAAACACACCTTGAGTTGCGACACCACACTTGTGACGGCTCCAACAGATTTTGCCAGCTCTAGAAACAACGTGAGCGGCAGCATCTGTGACGGGGTGGAGCTCCAGTGTGAGGAGGCGGAGGAGGAGATGAGATTTGGGTTTGCCGTGCACCAGGTCTGAAGTCTGAAGGTGTTGTTCTGTTGTGTTTGAGAGGGCTGATGGGTTTTAATTGGGTAATAGTTTTGTGTTTTCAGTGTATTGAAAATAAAATGTTTTGCTGACGTGGCGGGTTAGGATTGGCTGGCGTAAAATAGCCCTTTTACGCCAGCTCCTGACCCAATTTATTCTCATTTATTAAACGGGTCAAGATCATTAATCCTAACACAATTCATTTATTAAACGGGTAGGTCGTGTCAACCTGTTTATCAGCTTTTATCAAAATGAAAAAAATTATGAAAAAACAAACAAATAAATAAATATTTTTAATATAAAATTCAGAACCAATGAATAACATCACAAATAATTATCTATACTACTATTTAAAAAGCTTCCCACTATTTGGGATCCTCTCTTTTTTTGTTCAAAAATGCCCCTATATCTCCATGTTTAAGTAGAGACAAAACTAAAAGACAATCTAGTAAAAATAACTCCAACTCTCACTAAAATATTGCTTAAATAATAAGACCACTCTCCTATTACTTTATCCACTTATAAATTAGATTTTCAAAATAAAAATTATATATAACAGATAGATACAAACTTTTTTTTCTACAAAATAAGACCACTAAACCCAAAAAAGTCTCATTTCACTCATGTATGATGAGGCTAGTTCAAAACTAAAGTATATCTCAATATCACAAATAATCAATCACATTATGTCAAAGAAAGTAAACCACAACAACTAATAAGTTTAAATACCTAGGGTTTAAAGAGTATATTAGTAAAATGTCATTTAATTAAACGGATAAAACGAATCAAACGGGTTCTATAAGTTGAACACTAACCCACCCGCTTATTAAACGGATTAGTCGTGTCAACTCGAATATAACACAAACTCATTAAATCTCAACTCATAACCTATTAATTTCATGTTGTATATATGTTGTGTTGGTTCATGGATTGTGTCTAATTTTGCAACCAATGCTGTATAGAATGAAGGATGTGATAACGGACGATGGGTCAATCAACAAAAGGAAAATTTAAAAGGAAAATCCAAAAAGAATGGGCCAACTCAGTACTTCTTTAATGGACCTACTTCACTTGTCCAAGAAATAAGCCCACGTCAGTACCATGAGGATAGATAAGTATGAAACAACGTCGTTAATGTCTACTTTGAGTAAAAATAAAATAAATATATGAAAGTACGACGACTCCACTGGGGATCGAACCCAGAATCTCTGGTTCCGTAGACCAGCGCCTTATCCATTGGGCCATGGAGTCCCTTTTGTCCAATCCCTAAGATAAGGGATATTTAACGTACTTTAAATAACTAGACACTAGATAACATTGAAGCCTACAAGGCCACCGAGAATATATTTTGACGTCCATGACACGACCCTGTCGGGTCACATTAGTCTATCACCTCGAAGTCCTGTTTGCTGCTAATGCCATGGGTTAATATCTTTTGTTGGGTGGCAACAAATTCAACTGCTTTGAAAGTTATGTTACTTTGGACATACTCTTTCTTCTCCTGCCAATTCCTCCTTACCCAGACACGGAGAAATTCTTTGATATAAAAAGAGAGAAAAAGATTGCAATTGTAACATAGTACTATTGGCCCAAAAAAAAAAAAAAAAAAAAAAAAAGTGGGAATACAGAATCAAGAATCATCATATCATATGTGTTGAAAATTGTACTGTAAAATTCCATCTTTTGTGTGTTTTTATTGTATTTTGAAAAAATGGGTAGACAGCAGTCACTGAGGAACAAAGCAGCTCACTTTGTGTCTGATCTCACCACTGTCATCCTCAACCCCATCTCTGACAAACCTTCCAAACCTCATCCATATCCTCCTACACCTCCTGTAAGTATCTCTCTCCCTCTGCTTTGCCTTAAAAATCTTGACTTTTCTATCTTTTTTTTCTCTTTTTTTGTGGTTGATTTTTCATATTTTAATGCAAGTTTCAGAATTTGGGGGTTTGGGTTATTGGGGTTCTGGTTCTCTATGTGGGGTTTTATTGTATATGTTCTAAAAGTCATCAAGCTAATTGTTTGGAATCTTAGAGCTCTGATTGGCTCTAATCATTGATGGGGTTTATGTGTATTCAACTATTCATCTATGTGTATCAGACAATGGAAGGTATTTCATTATGAAATAAAAAATATGAGATTGATAATTAGGATGCATATAGGAACAAAACCCTTCATCCAGATAAACACTAATATTGCTTGAATCTTAAATTATGACTGTGTTTAGTTTAGAATTTATCATACAATGGAATGTATTTCATTATGAACTAAAAAAATATGAGACTGATGGTTAGGATCATAGCATATAGGAACAAAACCCTTCATCAAGATAAACATTAATATTTCTTGAATTATGATTGTGTTGAGTTTAGAATTTAGACTCTTCGTTAATTTGTCCAGATTCTAACTCTGTAGTTTTTGTTTTGTTAGGAAGATGTGAGTGAGTCGAAAATAAGTCAACTAGAGTCAATTAATGAAGAGGGTTCTGGGGATTTAGTGGATGGGCCTGATACTTCGTCATTTAGCGCTTTTCTCTACTCTCTATTGTCGTCCTCTGAGACTGAAGATAAATCAAAATCAGATGAGCAAAAGAATGACGAAGTGGAATCGGCTGACCTGCAATCAGACAATGTAATGAAAGAAAGTGGTGGGAAGAAAAGTTTGTTTTCTAGGGGAAAACAATCACTTGGTAGAGCTATGTACAAGGCTGCAAGAATTGGTGGCTATCGATCCCAGGATCGTAAGGGTGACTCTGAGATGAAAGTTGATGGGAATGATGCTGCTGTAGCTGGAGTTGAGATGAAGAATGTGCAAAATGAGAAAGAGTGTCTGGCTTTGATTGAAGTCCCAGACATTTCTGAACCTTCTTTGCTTCTTTCAGAGAAAACCAGAAGTGCTCTTTATGCATCACTTCCCACACTTGTTCAGGGGAGGAAATGGTTATTGCTCTATAGGTGGAGTGAAATATTATTTGCATAATTGAATTTGGATCTTCCTAAAGTTGTAAAAAAATCTTGCTGTTACTATCAATTATGTACTTTTGTTTAACATATCTATTGACCTCTGCAGTACATGGAGGCATGGTATATCACTTTCAACCCTGTACAGAAGGAGCATGCTTTGGCCTGGATCTAGCTTGCTGGTAATTATAATTTTTTTTTTTCTGGAGATTAACTTGGAATTCATATTTTTAATTACTGTCTTCAATTAGAAAATCGTGAAAGATTTATTTATCAAAAGAAACAAAGAAAATCGTGAAAGATTTATTCAGGTGTTCAAATCATTGAAGAAATATGTTTATCTTGTAGATGAATTCATAGGCAAAATTGGATTTTAACATATTTTGAAAGTTTAAATTCTGTGAGCAGATGTACATATCAATTTTCCAAATTTTCTAGAAGGTTGAGGTTTCAGAACAATTATGTTGTTCATTTGAGAAAGATGACCTCTTTTATTTCTATCGTTAATCTAGGAACACAATTTGTGTTTATAAATTTTTGGGTGTCACTACACACTTAAATTCAGGATAAAATTTATGTATTTATCATATGATCTTACTATTCTTTCAGGTGGTTGGAGACCGTCGAGGTGCAGTATTTGGTGGCATGGTTGAGGCCCCTCTAAGACCTACCGACAAGAGAAAATATCAGGTGTTGCTGAAACACATAATTTTTTTGGGTTCATTCAGCTAAGTATTTTGTTTTATGAATCTTGTTGACACCGGACATTGAACAGGGAACAAATGATACATTTGTTTTTACAAATAAATCGGGTCATCCTGATATATTCCGCCCCACAGGTACTTACTACTGCATATTAGCTTTCACAAACGACTCGTCTGCAATTTCCCATTGACATTTGAGTCTTAGGCTTTGGTTTTTCATGTATTCAAAATGGAAAGCAACAAGCTACATTTTTTTCTCTTGCTTAATCGATGTAGTTAACTTTGTTATCATAAAAAAGTAGAATCTGTGATAAACATTATGCTTTCTACCAACTAGGATTACAAATAACAACAGAAATGATTGCTATGCTATTATTCTTTGAGTGCTTAGAAGATATGTATATGCAATGGCCGACCCCAATTAGTCTTTACTCTGTTGAATTGAGGATCCATAAGGACATGGTTTTCAAATCCAGACTGGACTTCCTGGTTGGACCGGATTAACCATGAACAGAAGTCAATCCGTTACTGGTTTTTTTTTTTTTTTTTAATTCTGAAAACCGTGCATTTTATATAATACCAGTGAACTATGCAAATCATCAGTTGATCCAGCAAACCACTGAACCATTCACCAGTTCAACCGGCTGAAGTTGTAAAAATTTGAAATGGTTGCCGAGGGGATTCAAAGAAAAGACCCCCCATGAAATTATGTCTCTTTTCTGTGTATCCTAGGTTAGTTCCTAAGAGCTAAGATAAAGACAGATAATTTCATCATGGGAAACAGGATTTTGATTTGCTGCATTTGCCATTTACTGATCCTTTCCATAAGATTACATGCTTGATGTAAATTTCCATTTTCTTATTGTCCGAAATTTAATTTGTGTCGGTTTTTTTGTAATTGTTTGCTGGAATTCAAAAAAAATTTATTATGTACTTTTCAAAAATGTATGTTGTCATTTACAAAGTAAATGTCAACACTAAGAGGCTATCATCTATGTATTTTTGTTTGCTGTAACATTTTAATTCTAGGTTTAAGTCAAGTAGTAAAATTAATGAGATCATGGTACAGATTTGACTCTCTGGTTCTACCTCAAATTGGATGTCATAGAAGTATAATTATGTGGAGAAATTATTAAAGGCATGCACACAGCAGTGTGGTCCTGAACCTAAACCTGCCTTGAAAGGGACCACGTTCTCAGAAGGGCGCTGGGTTTTTGTTCAACCTTTTGGTTTGGTATGCAAGACTAATTGTAGTGGAATGCCTTGTTTTATATGAGCAGGTGTAAATCGCTATTTCACTCTGTGCTCCACTGACTTTCTAGCAATTGGTGGAGGTGGTCACTTTGCACTATATTTGGATGGTGATCTGTAAGAATTCTGCCACATCAGCCCTCCCCCTTTGTTTTGTTGAATCTTTCTATAGTAGCATACCTTAGTTTCAGGATAAAAGGGAATGTTGCTATATTAGTTTTGTAACTATCTTGATTTTTTCTCTTGCAGTTTGAGTGGATCAAGTTCTGTTTCAGAAACATATGGAAACCCTTGTCTTGCACACACTAAAGATTTTGAAGTGAAGGAAGTTGAGGTGTGAAGAAATTTACCATATCTCTCTCTCTCTCTCTCTCACACACACACACACAGAAGCACACATGTTTTCTACAACTTGGCTTACCAATTATTTGGTTGTGGTGCATTCGTTAATTGATGCCATATCTCTTTTGTGTTGAAAAAAATAACATAATCCAAAATTTCTTCATAAAAATGCAGTTGTGGGCCTTTGTATATGCTTCAAAGTACGAGGAAATACTTTCTCTAAGCCGAACAGAGGCACCTGGGATTTGTCGATGGTAAATGCTCGGCAAACTCATTTGATGATTGGCCACCTTGTTAGTGAGGTATCAGCTTAGTACTGTTGCATAATGCTGATTGCTGATTGTCTTCCTAGTTAACAACTGAGAGTGGAGGGTCTTTTGTATATACCAAGACATGCTCCAACTCAGTATGTTTTTGTACATATGTATTCGCCCCCTGTATATACAAAGAGGGCTTGTGTTTTTTGAACTGCCAGTTTTGGGTAAAAGGTGAATGCTGATGGTATACTGGTTGATAATATGAGCAGTGGTCCAAGCAAAACAATGTGCAGTCTCAGAACTGAAACATGCATTTTCTTTTTTCTTTTGGTCTTTTGGTGAGGGGTGGGGAGTCAAGTAATGAACGTTCGGTTTACAAGGACTAGATTACGAAAATTTACTTCCTTACATGTTTAGAAGAGATCTAACAATGGGAGCATTTACTTTTTAGGTAAATTAATTTTTCCTTAAACTATACTCTTTTTACACTTTTCCTCATAAACTATGAGAATGTATACTTCCCTAAACTATTACTCATGAAATAGGATATAAAATGTTACCCGAGTAATAGTTTAGTGGGGTAAGTGAGTACTTTCATAGTTTATGAGAGCAAGTGTTATGTGGATAATAATTTAGGGGAGTAAAAGTGTTTTTTCATAGTTTATGGGGGTAAATATAAAAAAGAGTATGGTTTAGAAACGTAAAGTGTAATTTTCCTTTTTATGTTGTACTGCTAAAAAGGAGATCTATCTCTTATCTTGTGTTTTTCATACTCCAATAAAGCAATTGTTTGTTAATTTATTCAATAAAGTTTTATCCGAGTGGTTGGATAAGCATTCATATCCAAGTTGTTAAAAACATCTATTTTACAAGCTCAAAATCTATTTTATCTATTTATCATTTCATTTTACAACTCATCCAATATCTCAATTTCTATTTTTACATACAATTCATTAAAATAATATAAATTACACTATTAAATAATATGTACAAAAAAAATTATATTTAGTTATTTACAACCCATGAGAGTGAGAGAAATGCCATAGTATGAGAGAGAGAGAGAGAGAGAGAATTAAATATCTATATTTATGTTTACAACCTTACCGTTCGCAAATGCTAAAAAGTTTTAGATACTCATACGCGGGTCAAGCTATATTTTATTTTCCCAATTATTAAATGATCGAAAAAAGCATTGTTATTAATACCGTTTCGGACCCCGTTTCGGTTTGTCCAGTGGAATGGAATATTTCGGTACCGGCCGATTTCGGCGTACCGTTTTAAGGTGTTTCGGGTTCCTAAAAATTAAATTATATATATTCTTGTAAAACATAAAATTGTCAATTCTAATAAATAAATAACTAAATTTCAAATAATATAAATCATTTAGTCTTAACTCTTAAGTCTTAAACATCAATATAACATCTATTTAACATCACACAATAAGAAGATTTAGAAGACAATAACTAAATATCAAATAATACAAAACATTTAGTCTTAACTCTTATGTCTTAAACCTCAATACAACATCAAATAATAAGAAGATTTATAACAAGTCATTACTTATTACATAAGCCCATAATAATTAATAACTAATAAGCCAACAAAATTTATAACATAATATTAGCCATCAAATAATAAATTTTTTTTTTTTTTTTCCATAGGCCAAATCACGTTCCGGCCGGAATTCACATCTCGGCCGGAATTGGCCGGAATTGGCCGGAACGGCCGGAATGGACCGGAATGGTCCGAAATCTGGCCCGAGGTGGAACGATAGGTATCTCGGTACCGGTTTGCATACCGGAACGAAAAATTCCGGCCGTTCCGGCCGGAACGGAACGGAATCAATAACTTTGGAAAAAAGAAAATGGTTGGTATCAAATATTCAAATTCTCTTTCTCCAATTATTGAATGATCGAGAAAAACAAAATGGTCGGTGAAAAATCATTAAATTCTAATACCATCGGTGGATAAGTTTACTCCTAAATTAAATTAGAAGAAAAGGAAGTGACCAACTGGAAAGGAAAATGTTTGGTGTGAGCGTATAATTAAGTGTGTGTATAAGTTTACTCCTAAATTAAATTAGAAGAAAGAGAAGTGACCAACTAGAAAGGAATTTGCTTGGTGAGAGAGTATTATTAAGTGTGTGCGTGTGTTTAATGGTTTATGTTTAAATAAAATATACAAAGAAAAATGCTAGAGTTACAAACTATTTTATAATATTTTTTATAAATTACTGAGGTGACAAATGATTATTAGTAAATTAAAAATTAATGTTAGTAGTGAACTCAAATAATAATTAGCAAGAATTTGAGCATATCAATATTTTGTAAAAATATTGTAAAATTGTTTGTAACCGTAAAAATTGATGACTTTGCTTTTCCTAATTTGTATTGGATTCAACTACTTTTCATGATCGTGGCTGTATTATTATGTACATGGCCAACGTATTTGTATTTAACCAAATACAATTGCATTTTTCATTGGTATGATACACACAAGTAGTGAATTCTAAACCCCGACCTTACTGCCACATTGTTATTACAGGTGAAGTGCCGTTTGAATTAGAGCTTATTAGCAAATACATTTGTTTGAAACTATTCGACTTTTGGACCATGGTTTCTCAAATTCTGGGGAAAAAAAGATACAACAAATTAAACATCCGTTCACAACCACATGAAATTGTCAAGCTTAAAATTGTTAAGACAGAGTAATCTAAGTCTACACAAGAAACCTGGGAAAAGACGAGTACAGAACTCAATAGCCTAGCAACCAACAATCCAGAAATTGATTACAAAACAGTTGTGAAAGAGCTGAATTGATGTAAATGGCGGAACTTCACAGCCACAAGCCTGTTGTATCAGGATCTGTCACAATACCAGAAAAGTGTGTTATTAACTACATAACCTCACCAAGAGCCTTGTAGCTTAACTGGTTATGCACTTTCTGGTATTTCTAACGGAGACATTCAAGATTTAAATCACCCCTCACCCGTTGTAACTATCAAATTATCACCAAAAACAATACACAATCTCATGCAAAATGCTTTCCATGATACATGGACCGTACAATAAGTCAATAACCCAATTTCCTTGCCCCCTCATATTTAAATGAATCAAAGTGTAACCAAGAAACCAGAATACCTACCCGTCAAGAACAAATTTCAAGTGATGTGACAAATAAAAAAGTGAGGAAGTCCTCAATCAAACAACCGTTGTAGCTTTCTCTACAATCCCTGGTAGCTTTTGAGGGGAGCCATTTATCAGATTGGCGTCCTTAGCATCCGCTTCTTCCTCATATGCAGCTGCATGAACACCAAGGGCAGCCCGACCAGACGGGTCAGGATTTTTGGACCATGCAGCGTCCCATTCCACAGCTTTTGCTGTACTGCATGCTACACTAGGACCTCCAGGAACTGTTGACCTCGCAGCATTCTATTCAGAAATGGCAAATTGAAAATAAGTATTTGTAATAAAATTTTAAAGATAATGTATACAATAGTCAGCAGGCAACACTCCAGTAGATATTGATCTTCCATTTAAGGTGTGGGAAAAGAAAAGGAGAAAATTTAGAAATTTAGATCTGTGACTTCAACATTGCCCCTTCAAGATAAGAATGGAAGAAAATCTAACACCACAGATGGTAGATAATTAAAGATAATGATAAACACAAACAAGCAAATATACACCACTCTAACTCTCATTGGAAACATGTAACGACCAACCTTAGGAAAGAACTTCTCAAATATAGACCTATAGTAGTATGCTTCCTTTGTGGTAGGAGTATTTTCAGGGTAAATAAAGCTTGCGTTCATCAACATTGCATCTGTTACCTGGCCAGTAATGAACAGAAAAATGAGAAATAATCATATGCAGCCAAGGAAGAAGTATCACTTATGTTTCTTGATCAGGAAAGTCAAACAAAGTTAACTGCAGCTCTGGTTCCAAATGGTATATGGCAACACAACTGATTAAGCAATATAACTCATATCAACAATCCCACAAATTCAAACTATGCATACTTGTTTGTTTGCATGATCCTTCAAGCCGTCAATCCAACTGTACCCAACACCATCACTAAACTGTTCCTTCTGCCTGTATAATATGTGCTATAACCAAAAATCAAAGAATTCCAACAATTATTGCACAAATATTACATATTCAAGTCAAATATAAGAAAATGTAGGAAAAAAAAAAAAACATGTAAGAAGTTTGGGCAGAATGATGGATGGGAATGTAGCAAAAGCACAATAACCCCAACCTTTGGCAAATATGGGTTCTGTTCATCATCGAATGCATTGCGTAGGATCCACTTTTCAATTCTTCCAAGATCAGGCCTGATCTGTCATTGCAAATACATGGAAGTAACTAATAGGTACATTCAAAACAAAAGGGGGGTTTACATATACAAATTTCAGAGCAATTGCCATCATATATGGAGTATAGACAATGAATTTCAGAATGGTGTTTCATTTGACAACATAATCTTTAAATGGATAATTGGCTTTGATTAATTTAATATTGTATAAAATAATTTAGAGATTTCCTAACGATCTCCCCTACCCCATTTCAATTCTTGAGGCGCCTAACTGAAATAAGCACCATATACTAGGATACTTCCTACACCTAAGAGTAAAGAAAATCCAGAATAATAAGAAATGGAACTCAAGATGCATATTCAATCATCATGGGACGTAAGAATCAGAAACAGAAGCACAAAAAGCAACCGAGAAAATTCAAAATTGTAATATGTGTTGATATGCACTGAGGCGTAAGATATAATTGGCAATGGCAAACACCAGCTAATAGATAGTTTTCTAATTAATTACAACCATAAATTCCTTAAATTTTTTTATAGGTAGGTAGCCACCAACGGTTATTGCATTCTGATCACATATTATATTTGAACTGCTCTGCAGGTTAAAACTGTGAAAACAAAATGTACAAGTGTGATACCAGTTTCCACTCAGGATCAATGCTCATAGCAACGTTGATGAATTCTTTATCTAAAAAGGGTACACGAGCTTCAACACCCCAGGCTGAAGTTGACTTATTGGCCCTCAGGCAGTCATACAGATGAAGAGATTTAATCTGTTGCAATATCACAAAATGTCAAATAATAACATGGTAGTACAAAGGAATCCAGCAATTTTGCATGCACACAATGATCTAGCACAAAAAACTGAAAAACATACTGTGTGGATACCTTTTGACATGTTTCTTGGTGAAACTCCTCCTTGTTAGGCGCCTTGTGGAAGTACAAGTAACCTCCAAAGATTTCGTCTGAACCTTCCCCAGAAAGAACCATTTTCACTCCCAAAGATTTAATTTTTCGAGACATGAGAAACATTGGCGTGCTAGCTCTGATAGTTGTCACATCATATGTTTCAATATGGTAAATGACTTCCTCAAGTGCATCTATGCCTTCCTGAAATGCCAAAGAGAAGAAACATTTCTCATATACTTGAACTAAACACATCTGAGCCTTTTGCCCCCCGTGTGGGGAAAAAATGGGGGGGAACCATAGGTGATTACCTGAACGGTGAAGTGAAACTCATGATGGCGAGTTCCAAGATAATCTGCTACCTCTCTGGCAGCTTTCAGATCAGGAGAACCCTGAATATTAGAAAACGGAAAAGGAGCACATAAACATATAAAAAGATAATCCATAACCATAAATCTAATAAAAAATTAATTTCAGGAAAACAATCAAGAGGCACAATAAACTAGCAAATTCTTGTCTCAGTAACACCAAATTTTGCACATGCAAAATAAACAGTTAAGACGTCAATAACCAGGTCAATTTCACACACTATTCTGCATCAACTTGTTAACACCCTATACAGAGGTCACACAGCAGATCGAAGTCAGTGCCCTCATCACCGACTGAGATAACCTATAGATACCACTAAGCTCTCAGACAGCTGTTTTAAAAGCCATTGGACATAAGCCAGCCAATATCTGAGCATGGGATAAAGATAGTAATCCAGAAATCACCACAGGGGCTTGCTTTGATTCATCACCAAACACAGCTTCAACCCAAATTTCATTCATCCATGATCAACTGTTTAAAATAGTGAGTCCAGGGCCTTTTAGGCTTTTAATTGGCTTTCCAAATTACATCCAACATGAAAGCAAACTAACACATAATTAGATTACATAGATATGTAATTAAATCAACCAGGTCCAACAAAATCAATCAGCATTAATAGGTCCAAACTGTTGGTTTCACTTGTAGGTATTTGCCTAGAAGGTGATTGTAGTGATTACATTTTATCATATCAACATATTGTGCAATCAAAATCTGCATGCACTAATAAAAGTATTAAAATAAATAAGTAAATTTATAACAATAGGTAACAAAACAACATGCAAAATCAATTATCAAAAAACAACATACAAAATTATCTTAAAAGATTCCATTTTATTTTCCTCACCTAAAAATTTGTGTAACTAGAATCACTAAAGCCCGTCCTAGACACAAAAGAATAAAAAGATAAAAGAGGAAGGACTAAAAATAATATCCAAGTATTATTACCTTCAAACCAACGCAAAAGGTGTGCAACTGTGTTCCCCACTGACAAGCAGCTTCTAATTCTACCATATGGCGGCTAGCCACTGCAGCAACAAGAGAGGAGTCCAGTCCTCCAGACAAAAGTACACCAAATGGTACATCTGTCATAAGTCTCTTTACCACAGCCTAAATGAATTTGAAACCAAAAAACCAGAAGGATGAAGTTAAAAACACTAAGTATTCATTTAGTATGAATAGCACACAGCAAGCAATTAATATAGAAAATCAGTAACATCCAAGATGACCAAGAAAATAAGATCAACTAAACTGGTAAGTTTCACAAATTCAAGAGGATAAACTAATTGCCCTACAAGTTAAGAACAACAATAATAGCACTAGAATTTAAACAAGCACAAGTCAGGGCATGCCTTCTTAAAGGTCTCACGTAGAAGTATAGGATCATATGGAGTTGAGGGTATCTGCTCTGGAAACCATGGTGGGTTATACCATCTTCTAAGTGCTCCTGTCAACATGTTACAGATTATAAAAATAACAGTTCATAGAACACCTAACACATCTAAGTACAAAGTTTAAAATTTCTAAAATTAATCATAATGTCTTGAGTTCCCCCCACAACCAAAAAAAAAAAAAAATTGTAAAATAAATTTCAGACACAATCTTTTTTGTTATAAAAAAACATAACCAACTTTGACCATTCACAAATATAAATTTTTCTGAAAAAATTTCAGGAACATTCCATAAAAGGCATTAATAAAACAATCCTCATTAACATGAATTGGAGCTTCAAATCCAAAACAGATTTCAGAATTTAGACCAACCCAGAACAAAGATTAGTCCATCAACTTTGAGAATGCACAACCAATACTTTATTTAATCAAAAGAGAACTTTGCTCTTCACTAGCTCTGTGGATGTATACCCTGTTTGCTGGAATATATATGCCCAGGGAGAAAAGACATGAATCTTTCACAATCATCACTCAAAGCCTTCATTTCTGAAGCAAACCATACCGATCCTACAAAATATGATCAACCATTAATTAAATTATGCAGTCCTCAATAAGATTTTAAAAAATAAAATATCAGATGAAATGGCAAGCTCTAGATGAAGTACAAAACAAAAGTTAAAGTATCAACTGAGCCAAACTGGGTAGACTTTAAATTACCACTAATTTAAGATCTCACTAAAGCTGAGTAAATGGGAACTTAAAAGCATTGTAGTTTTTTCCCCATGATCAAGCCCATCTTATATGTCAACATACCACACTTATTAAAAATGATTAAAGTCAACAAAGATTGCAACTACAACAATTTACACTTTAGAAATATATAATAATAAATAAAACATAAATTAATCAAGAACAGGAAAGAATGTCAAAGTAGAAAGATAATAAAACAAAAACAAAAAAACTCCTTGTCATCCCTTGTTGTCGTTAACAAAGTAGCGTATCTTCTCAAATCTATTAGGCTTCGCTAAAACAAGTAAACCACAAACTAGTGCCCTCATATGATCAACATTGACCACAAGACAAGATATCAGCATTACAATGTAAACAATGTCTAGCACCAGAATGGTTTTTATAAATATAAAAGTATTAATGTATCAACAATGAAAATTATAAATTAAGAAAGAATCTACAGGAACCTTAAGATTGGGAGCCAAGCAAGATTAAATAATGATTGGGACATCCCTCATACCAGCTCTATAGATAGGAAAGGACACCGATATATGATAGCCAACAACTTTTAATATTCCACTTAAATCTAGCCCGTAAGGGATGAATGCCCCTAGATTACTCCGCAATTAGTTCTAGCGGGTAGGGTCAGTTGCCTGTAGGTTTTACTATCGAGAGATGAGTCCAAAGAGCTCTTGTTTAGAAACTTCCCTACATCATTCAATATATATATATATATATATATATATCCACCTAGATCTTAAGAGAAAAGAACATTCCTCATACCAAAATGAAGTTACATACCATCAAGACCCCAACCGATATATAGTGGGGTAATACCAATAGCGTCACGAGCTGCAATAAAACTGTTGTCCCGGGTGTCAAGAAGAACAAAGGAGAACATGCCATCCAACATGTCCACAAAATCTTCTCCATACTCTTCATACTGTAAAAGGTAAGTAGCTAAGTTCTCAATTGCTTATAATAAGAAGTATGAGCACAAAATCTGAATAGGTTTTCAATTACTTACAAGATGGGCAATCACTTCACAGTCACTTCCAGTTCGGAACTGATGAGACTTCAGCTTCTCTCTTAATTGTTTATGGTTATATATCTCACCATTAACCTAAGGACAGAGTTCCAAAATTCTAAGATGAGTACCATGAAGCTTTGTGTATGTGTGTGTGTATAATACTAAGAAAAGGTTTCTACCAATTCAGTATGAAACACTAAATGCTATCGTATTGTATTTTTATAAGTGAGTTTTGGGACGAGGGGAGAGGGAATGGGAGATTTGAACTAGCGACCTCCACCCCATGAGGCATGGTCCCAAATTGATTGTGCTTCCCTTTGAGGTTACCAAATGGCATTGTCAAAGAGAATAAAAACTTAAAACTAAATATTATGGATAAGAACCATGAACAATTACATAGAACGCACAAATCAGTTTTATCCAAATACAATATTGTAAGTTTACATTTATACATTATCCAGGATCTACCATCTTAAAGTTCATCCAAAGTCTACCAAAATCAACATGTACATGCAAAATTTTCTCTATAAATTTTTTAAGGGGATTTTTAGTTTTCCAATAGCTTTAAAACTAGAAATAAAAAAAAAAAAAAACTTTTATTAGACAAAACCAGACATATGATGTTCCTTGAAGGCCATTGAAATTATCAATCTTGTTGTGTATGCTGTGTCTATGAACTTGTTATCAATTATCCTCAATGCCTAGTAAAGTGGCAAGTGATACAGACACAATTTTTTTCAAAACTTTCGTAAGGTAGCAAGTTGTTATTGGTTAATTACTTTCACATGACTGCACTTTTATTATGCACCCATCACAACATGCCACCTCGATTGCCTAACACTTGCTGAAAATGTGTCACTAGATTTATTGAACCAAAAAAAAAAAACACAAAATAGATATAGAAAATACCGTAACAACAACGGTCTTGTCTTCGTTGTATAGTGGCTGATCGCCGGAAGTAGGGTCTACGATAGCTAATCGTTGATGAGCAAGATAACAGTTTCCATGACAATGCAAGCCACTCCAATCTGGACCTCTATGGCGCAGCCTAAATAACACCGATCAAAATTGAAATTACTTTTGCATTTTTGGTTAGGCAAAGTTAAACAAAATTAGCGCGTCAGCTTATTTAACTTTTTGTTGATTACTTTTTACATTACATGGGGGCGAGGTTATAAAAAGTGGTACATAAATAAAGCAATCATATTAGAATTAGGAAACGCTTATATATGTATGTATGCATGCATGTTTGTATCGGGCTTGAAATGATAGAAATGGCTGAATTTGGTTGAGAAAAATGTGATCGTATAATAAAATGAATTCTTAATAGAACCAAACATCATAAAAATTTTCAAAACCCATGACTCATGACCCATTTCATGATATCAAAAGAAATGAAAACCTGCGAGACAATTCGATGATGCGAGAGCGCTTGGCTTGAGAGTTGTCAATGCAACCGAAGACGGCGAGAATTCCACACATGGCGGCTTCTCTCTTTTTCTCTCTGTGCAGGACTGTGTGACAGAAAATGGAGGGGAGAGAAATAGAGAGAGAGTGGAGGCTTGGTTTAGGTAGGGAATCCAGTGGGATTTTGTGGTATTATATTATATCACAGCCGTTGATTCTGACTCAGTCTTTCAAAAGATTCCGATTCCTTTTTTATTTATTTTAATTGCCGACTAGGGTTTAGGGCAAGCTCCTCTGGCGAATCGAATCTACGCAAGTCAAACTCTGCTTTTAAGTACTATATCTGTGTTACTTTATACCTATCCAAAAATGAATATTAAAAATATAAGTAATAAAAAAGTATCTGCATGATAATCTGTTTTTTTATTTTAATAATTTACATTATATTAAGTATTAATTTTTTCTATTTCTCTTTTTTTAGCCATTTAGATCATTATTCATTCTCTTGCTTTATCACTAAAATACATAAAAAATAATAATAAACTATATATAAATTAAGAGTGTTAGTATAAAATTACACAATTACTTTAAAATTTTATTACTTTTTTTAATGTGTGCATTAAAAATACTTAATAATCTCAATAACAAAAAATATATTTTATACAACTTTAAATACTGTCATGAGTATTTTGGACTTAATCAGCAAAAATGTGATATTTTTTATATCATTCAAACACATTAGTGATGCGAGTGATCTTACATGGGTGTTTAATAATTTTTGGGTACGTGTAGTTGAGTAGTACTCTCTCCCACGTGTTGACAATATTAAATAATTACAGACTTTGATCGGTTTGTTTTAAAGTAGAATATTTTTAAAATGTTTTTTTTTACAATAAAATATTTAAACATTATTTTATATGTAAAACATTTTCGACGATCGGCTTTCCAACACTTGCTATCGATGGTTGGCAAGCACCCTGGACTAGCGACCTAGCCACCAAATGTGGAGAGGGCCACTATGTGTTTTTTAAAATGTTTTACAACTTTTTACAAAAAAAAAAAATTACAATCAACAAAAAATACTTTATAACTATGACCACATTTTGCATACAAACAAACTTGAAAATGAGAAAACACTTTTATGGAAAACATTTTACTTCAAACGGAACATATTAGAGTCAATTTGGCAAAGCTATTGTGGAATTTCTCAGCCCTGGTATATCTAATCACAATTGAATCCTCTTCGTAACACTTTTAAATGGAAAGTCTCTATTTAATGGTCGGAATCACCTCGTATAAAAAACAATAATTAATGTTAATTAAAGTGTTTTTTCCAAGCCATATATGAACATCCTAAATTATATGTATAGTTAAGCGGCTATTGAGGCTGCAAGGCCCATTGAAGGGTTTGGGTGGTGAGTTCGTCAATAAAATTGTAACTTTTAATAAATTTTTTGATGTTTCTAACAATGACCATACATCTGACAAAAAATGTCAGAGTATTTTGCCATTATGAAATTTTCACGAAATTACATGTATTTGAAGAATAAAATTACCATTAATAGATAACCAAATATCAATTATGGTATATTTTTCTTCTTATAAAAAAGCTAAGGTATATTTCAAAATTATAATTTTTTTATCCAAAATTATAATTTTTTTTTTTAAGAACAGGTAAGTCATTTTTATTTAATATGGCAAATCAGACTGGAAAACATCATCCAAATCCGGTGGTAGTTCTTCTAACCACACATCTGTATCAGCAGTTAAAACTACTCTTCTAGCAAGGGAGTGGACTAAATTGTTACCCCCTACTAACATGACAGAAACTACAAACTTGTAAAAATTAACTGGCTTTCTTAATGTCTTCTATAACATGGCCCCACTAAGTCTTATTCTGCTTTGGATTATTAATGGCTGTAATGACCTTAAGTGAATCCCCTTCCACCACCACATGAGCAAGACTTATTTCCTGAGCAAGTATAATAGCACGCCAAGCAGCCAAGGCTTCTACCAAATCCACAGAGCTAGGGAGTTGAATATTTTGGCTAAGTGCAGCAATGATCATGCCTTCAGCATCCCTCACTACCACCCCCAGACCAGCTCTCGCTGCGCTTTCAAAGATAGCGCCATCGAAATTAATCTTATATACTCCTACTTCTAGTGGTGACCATTTCTGCCGCATACGTCGAACAAGAGGTTGAGATGGGCATTCATGTACGTCCCAAAATTCTTGTAGTAATTCACAAGCCCACTGCACCGTCTCCCCTATGTCCCACACATGTTGCTTCTCCCTTAGTTTATTTATTCTAATCCAAATGCACCAAGCGACCATTGAAAATAGAGCAGCAGTGGCTAGGCTTGCATCGGTTAGCACTGATGAAGCTAATCACCAAAGCTTCTAAATATTTTTGTTTGTGGGAGACTAAAGAAAGGGTCTAAGAGCCATATACACTTGACTTGGTCACACAGCCATAAACAATGGAAGTGTCTTCAGGGTGTTCTTCACAAAGACTACATACGTTATCATGAAGTATATGTCGTGTGAACAAATTCATTTTGGTAGATAGTGATTCATTTGAAGCTCTCCACAAGAAATGCTTGACTTTATTAGGAATTCGCAGCTTCTAGATTCTATTCCAAAAAGACTTGCTCCCCTCTGTAGTTGACGAACTGGGCTGGGCAGATCTGCTCTCGGTGGACAGCAGCTAGTATGCACTCTTAACCGAGTAACTTCCATCCATGGTAAATGGCCAAACAAGCAAATCCTCCATCGAATAGTAACTAACCGGGATAATCTGAATGCTCTCAACTTCCCATGGGAGAAAGTTCTAATCAATAAGCTCCTTATTCCATACTTTTGTGCCAGGAATGAAGAGGTCCTGATGAGTCATGTTGGGGAGATATTATCAAACCACCCCCTGAAGAATCTAACCAGCGATGTTTTCCATATGTTAATGGATGAACCATCTCCTACTCTCCACCTTGCTCCCTTGCAAATTACTTCCCTTGCATGTAAAACACTTCTCCATGCAAAGGAACTTCGCGGATTGAAATCAGCGTCCAAGATGCTGCCGGATGGGAAATATTTTGGCTTAAAAACTCTATACAACAGCGTATTCTTCTCATGGTAGAGTCTCCACACTTGTTTACTAAGAAGTGCATCATTAAATTGTCTGAGATCCCGAAACCTCGTACCCACTAAAGACTTAAGAGAGCATAAAGTACTCAACTTCACCCATTGCATTCTCCTTGTATTATCTTGGTTACCCCACCAAAATTTGCAAATCATCATCTCAATATCCTTTATTAAACCAATAGGTGATCAAAACACACTCATTGAATAAGTAGAAATATATTGAATCAGCGCCTTAATCATGACTTCCTTTCCTGCTTGAGAAAGTAGTTTTTCCTTCCATCCTTGCATTTTTGCCCACACCTGCTCTTTAATCTGGTTGAAGCAAGCTTTTTTCTGTCTTCCCACAAATGATGGCAAGCCCAAATATTTTTCATAATGTTTGATAGCCAGCACTTCTAGCAAGACCTTAATCTCTTATTGGACCTCCTCCGGTGTATTTCGGCTAAAGAAGAGAGTGGTACCAATTGACCAGACACACCCTCATACCAATCAAGTAGTTGCTAGATTTTTTTACATTCAGCTTTGTTGGCCCTGCAAAACAGAAGGCAATCATCTACAAAAAAGAGATGAGTAATCTGGCGACATAAGGATAAACCTCTAATCTCCCCATTATCTACTGCTTTGTTAAGAAGAGCGTTGCACAAAAAAAGAAGAGAAAGGGGGAAAGAGAATCACTTTGTCTCAGTCCTCTAGATGGCCAAATAAATCATTTTGGTTCTCCATTTAAAAGTATGAAATAAGTCACTGTGAATACACACTGCATAATATAATACTAATATTTTGATATTTTGGTATGATAATAAAGAGTTATCATTATAACCAAACACTATAAATTAAAACAGTACAAACAAAAAAGTTATTGATAGTCTTGGCAAAGTGACGTTACCCAATTCTTGAATAGGGGAGAATCTGAGTTTGAATTCTTCATCCCGGCTTTGTATTAATTAAACAAAAAAAGGAATAGTAATGTGTAAATGTTTTTTTTAAGGCATAAACGCCACATATAAATGTTTCAGTCAAGCTTAGAGCACTTGCAGCAGTGGAGCTAAATAGTTATATAGCTATTTTAACTTCACCAAAACACCAAAAAGAAGCATGCAGCAGTAGAGTTAAATCTATATTTTTTTAGCTCATTGCTACAGTGCACATCTATAGATAGATGTGCACTGTTCATGAGAGCTAAAAAAAAATTAATTTTTTATTTTGTGTTCACATTACCTTTTTATTGTGGTGTTTTTATTGTAATGAGATGTATTACTTTATTGTGGTAGATATATTATTTTATTATGATATTTATATTATTTTATTGTGTTGAAAGCTAAAATAGATCCACTGCTACAGTATGTGTGTAGGTAAAATAGATAAAGTAACTTTTAGTGGAGTTAAGTTGCTAAGTTTTTAGCTCAACTGCTATGATGCTCTTATGTATTGCTTTTGCTATCTTTATTTGTTTAAAGTCAACAAATAAGGCTAGGCAAACCCATGTGTCTTGACAAATTGTCAATCACCTTGTGTATCTAAGGAGTTGTCGTATGTGGCCCTACTTTAATGGGCCTAAATTTCTTTTTCTTTTTTTTTTTCTTTTCTTTTTTGGGAGGGGGAGAATGTAGTTACTAATTTGGCCCTTTAACTATTAATTAGAAAGTCCAATTTATTCATTTATTTAACAAAATTAATAGTTGAAATTTGCTTGATTTTAGATTTTCACTTTTCATAACAACCTTTCAGCATAAGCCTTTTTTGCCAAATTAGTTAAGGACAACATTAATTTGATTTTGAAAGTTAGGGGATTAAATTGATACAATTAGTAGTTGAATAACCAAATTGAACTTTACCCAATACTTGAGGGATTAAATAGTACTCTGACTATTATTTTTCCATATTACCCTTAAGTTTTCTTTTTGAGAAGAGTTAATGGATGCCTTAAAGGCATTGATTTATAAACAATTTTTACAAATTATGAAAAAAAATTGATTTTTTTTGACAACTTTGTATATTTCTCATGAAAATGGTATAAAAAAAATCATAAAATTGTCAATTAGCAAATGTCCTAAGAGCACCTATTAACCATATCCTTTCCTTTTTAACACTCTTGTTATGTAGGCATTGCTAATAAGTTGGTGATGGCATCAAGCTAATTATATGAGGTCACAAACACAAACAATTGAATTAACAACCATTATATAAAATAAATAAATAATAGCCATTCTAGACTTTTTTTTCTTTATGGGGAGGAGGCAAATGAGGAGAATGAATAAATAAGTCAACACCTCTCTCACAAATGGAGGACTCTATACATTTGTGAGACCTACATATTATAAGAGAGACACTACATGAGCTTGTCTCGTAAGATAATTTTCTAAAAGAAAGATTGATAATAATAGTAATAATATTTATTTATGTCTTATAAATTTTTAAAAAGAAAAAAATTCTTACATCGATCGAGTACACTATTTCATCATCCATTTGACAAATTTCTCATAAAAATTAATGGAATTCAGCATTCTTTTAGTTTTTTTAAATACAATATAATTAAATATGAAGGAAGAAGGTATTACTTAAAAAACCATGATATCTAACAATGCTTTTGGAAAAGGAAAAGAGGAGGGAAGAGAACGAAAAGGAAAGGTAAAATGAGATTTATATTGTTTGGGTAGTAAGAGGGAAGAAAAATAAGGGAGAAATTGAATCACTTGGCCTCAAATTTTGATTTCTACCAAATAGAGAGGAAATCCACACACAAAGAAATAAAAATAAAATAAAATAATTACGAACTTTGACTTTTAATTGCTTCAAATAATATATTTTCACCAACTAGTTTACATTCCTCCCTTTACTTCATAAGGGGCATAAAAGTTAAAAAAAAAAAAAAAAAATCTTTCCACTTCTCTTCCCTCAACATACCAAAATAAGGAATTCTTCTCTTCTTATCCCCTCACCTCCTCTAATTTCCCTTCCTATTTACAAACACATATATTTACAAACACATATGAGCGAAGTGTTTTCTTTTCTTGTTCTTTTCTCATTTCTATTTCCTTAATTATTTTCCTTTGTTTTCCCAGTAATTCAACCAAAGTGTAAGTTCTTAGAGTGAGGTCGTGACTAGGGTTAGGAGTGGTGTCAATGGACAGAAATAACAAAAAGTAGGAAGATGGATTTATCCCGAGTATGAGGTTATTGTCTATAGTCAACGATTGAAAATCCATGCCTTCATTAGTTGAGAGAGAGAGAGAGAGAGAGAGAGGATTATTTTTAAGTGATGAAATTATTTTTGTCTAAATAACATACATCTATCATACATGTCATTTTAAATGAGATATTTTTAAGTGTAGGCATAATTTTTGAAAAAAAAAATCATTAAATTTTTTTAATACATGAAATATAACAGTACTGACATAGTTTTTACCAATTAAGACATTTCACTAGATGAGGATTGAAGTGGACTCAAAGTTAGATCACGGGAAGGTGCAAGACCAAAAAAAATAAAAGAGTTTATGTATAAGACATTTTTTTTAATTTTTTTTTTGAGAAACAAATTAGAATATTTAAATCCATACCTAAAAGGAATGTATATAAAGAAAACAAAACCATTATTAATATCTTAAAAAAAAATAAAGAAACATCATTATCAAAATAAAGAAAAAGAAGCCGGATAAATTATTTATTAAATTGAATTTGTAGAAAAAATATATATATATATATATATATATAAAAATACATATAAATTATTATAAAAAACACATTTTTTTAGATAATTTTAATTTATAATATCTATTCCTAATAATAGAACCTTATCATCGGACAAAAATAACAATCTATTTTTAGTGTATGTATATATTGAACCAGCCTTTAAAAAAAAAAAAAAAAAAACACGTTGATTGCTCGGTACTTTTCACATATTCCTTTTAAACTTTTCATGTCTGGCATTTGATTAAATGCGAACCTGCCTGCCCCTTTCACCTCACTGGGTCCAAAGCTAAAGATCACACATACAGATTCTCTGCCGCATGCCTGCATCCCAACAAAAAAAGAAATCATATAAAAAGAAAAAAGAACAAAGAAAAAGAAAGCTCTAACCGCTCTCTCTCGCTCAACAAGGTGGCCAATTTCCAAGTTCCAACAATGGCGACCAATGCCGTCAAGTCCAAGAAATCCACTACTACCTCAATTATGAAAAAAAAAATTGCTTATTTTGACAACTTTGTATATTTCTCATAAAATGGTATTAAAAAAAATCATAAAATTGTCAATTAACAAAAGTTCTAAAAGCACTTGTTAATCAGATCCTTTCCTTTTTAACACTCTTGTTATGTAGGCATTGTTAATAAGTTGGTGATGGCATCAAGCTAATTATATGAGGTCACAAACACAAACAATTGAATTAACAACCATTATATAAAATAAATAAATAATAGCCATTCTAGACTCTTTTTTTTTCTTTATGGGGAGGAGGCAAATGAGGAGAATGTATAAATAAGTGCAACACCTCTCTCACAAATAGAGGACTCTATACACTCGTGGGACCCACATATTATAAGAGAGACACTACATGAGCTCATTTCGTAAGATAATTTTCTAAAAGAAAGATTGATAATAATAGTAATAATATTTATTTATGTCTTATAAATTTTTTAAAAGAAAAAAATTTCTTACATTGATTGAGTACACTATTTCATCATCCATTTGACAAATTTCTCATAAAAATTAATGGAATTCAACATTCTTTTAGTTTTTTTATATACAATATAATTAAATACGAAGTAAGAAGGTATTACTTAAAAAGACCATGATATCTAACAATGCTTTTGGAAAAGGGAAAAGAGGAAGGAAGAGAAGGAAAAGGAAAGGGAAAATGAGATTTATATTATTTGGGTAGTAAGAGGGAAGAAAAATAAGGGAGAAATTGAATCACTTGGCCTCGAATTTTGATTTCTACCAAATAGAGAGAAAACCCACACACAAAAAAATAAAAATAAAATAGTTACGAACTTTGACTTTTAATTGCTTCAAAAAATATATTTTCACCGACTAGTTTACATTCCTCCCTTTACTTCATAAGGGGTATAAAAGTAAAAAGCAAAAATAAAAATAAAAATCTTTCCACTTCTCTTCCCTCAGCATACCAAAACAAGGAATTCTTCTCTTCTTATTCCCTCACCTCCTCTAATTTTCCTTCCTATTTACAAACACATATATTTACAAAAACATATATTTACAAACACATATGAGTGAAGTGTTTTCTTTTCCTGTTCTTTCTCATTTCTATTTCCTTAATTATTTTCCTTTCTTTTCCCACTAATTCAACCAAACAAAGTATAAGTTTTTGGAGTGAGGTCGTGATTAGGGTTAGGAGTGGTGTCAATGGATAGAATTAACAAAAAGTATGAAGATGGATTTATCCGCAAGTATGAGGTTTTTGTCTATAGTCAACGATTGAAAATTCATGCCTTCATTAGTTGTGAGAGAGAGAGAGAGAGGAGTTTTTTTTAAGTGATGGAATTATTTTGTTCTAAATAGCATACATCTATCATACATGTCATTTTAAATGAGATATTTTTAAGTGTAGGCATAATTTTTTTTTAAAAAAATCATTAAATTTTTTTAATATGATGAAATATAACAGTAATGAGATAGTTTACCAATTAAGACATTACACTAGATGAGGATTGAAGTGGACTCAAAGTTAGGTCACGGAAAGGTGCAAGACCCAAAAAAAAATAAAAGAGTTTCTGTATAAAACATTTTTGTTTTTATTTTTTGAGAAACAAATTAGAATATTTAAATCCATACCTAAAAGGAATGTTTATAAAGAAAACGAAACCATTATTAATATCTATAAAAAAAAAAAAAAAAATAAAGAAACACCATTATCAAAATAAAGAAAAAGAAACCGGATAATTTATTCATCAAATTGAATTTGTAGAAAAAAAAAATATATATATATATATATATATATATATATATACACATAAATCATTAAAAAATAAAAACACGTTTTTTTTTAGAGAATTTTAATCTATAGTGTTTACTAGGGACGACAATTTTTCCCCATTCCGCTTGACCTGCCCCTCTTACCTTCGCCCCGTGCGGGTTTTTTCCGCCCCGCAAAGATGATTGGCGGGGATGGGACGAGATTTTAGACCCGCACCACGGGGCCGGGCGGGAATGGGTTTACACTTTTTAGACCCACCCCGCCCCATCTCGCGTTAATAAGGATTAAGTTGTAATTTTTTCATACTCTAAAATCCTACTATCTAAACAAAAATACTATTAGCTTATTTTATTCTACCTAACGTGGTTCTACCTCTCTTTTCTCTCAAGCAAAGTTAGAAATAAGGTACCGATTTTAAATTTTTTTTTTTTTTTTTGTATTTTCATTTGTGATTCATATGTCTTTCTCAACTTACTTTTCATCATTAACATAATATGAGATCTTTGTATCATACTATAATATTTTTGTTGTGACATTGTCTTGTTAAATATTTAAATAATATTATTTAGTTTTTGCTAAAAATTAGTTTGATTTGATAGGGTAAATTTATTTATAATTTTAAGTATATTTTTAATATTAAAACCTGTCATTTTATTTGAAAAAATGATAATAGTTATAGGAAAAATTAATAAAAAATAAAGTTTTATAATGTAGGGCAGGGTTTCGTGGGTCTTTGTGGAGCTTTAAAGGACGGGAATGGGGCAAAAAATTTTTCCCGTCATGCGGGGCGGGGATGAGGTAAAAAAAATCTATACAGGACAAGGGCGAAGATCCCATCGTTCGACTCTGCTCCGCCCTATTGCCATCTCTAATATCTACTCCTAATAATAACATTTTATTATCTGACAAAGATAATAATTAATTTTTGATGTTAGTGGGGATTGAACTCAGTCTTAAAAAAAAAAAAAAAAAAAAAAAATCGTTGATTGCACGGTACTTTTCACATATTCCTTTTAAACTTTTCATGTCTGGCATTTGATTAAATGCGCACCTGCCTACCCCCTTTCACCTCACTGGGTCCAAAGATCACACATACAGATTCTCTGCCGCATGCCTGCATCCCAACAACCAAAAAAAAAAACATATAAAAAGAAAAAAGAACAAAGAAAAAGAAAGCTCTAACCGCTCTCTCTCACTCAACAGGGTGGCCAATTTCCAAGCTCCAACAATGGCGACCAATGCCGTCAAATCCAAGAAATCCACTGCGAGCTCCGACAAGACGAGCGCTAGGATTTGGTTCTACTCGCTCCTGCTAACCTTGCAATATGGAGCTCAGCCTTTGATCTCCAAGCGCTTCATCAGGTAACCTCCTCATTCTTCAACTACAATTTCACCGCTCTGATCTTCCACAATTCTACTTTTAGAGATAACAGACAAAGATTTGTTGTACAGTTTTCTTTGGTTTTTGAATTGTAGGCGAAGATTTTTTCTTTTCTTCCTTTTTTTTTTAGGACGGATTGAAAATTATGGATCATAGCTTGGTTTTAGGGTTTAGGAAATGCTGATTAGGTTTTTCAGATTGGAGGTAGCTATGTGATTTTAGTCGGTTTTAGTTTCTTCAATATAACAACGGTGTAAATCTTGATTTGGATCTTGAGGCTGCTTTGATTGATTGTATGATAGGCTTTATAGGAGAAATTATTTACACCGGAAAAACTGCTCATGTGGTCCTTCTTGACCAATGATATGATGTCATCTATGCAAATGTAGGTGTAAGCTTCCTAATCAGCACAAAGAGTAAAAAATAAAAATTACCGAATGATGTTACATTTGCATAAATACTAGCATTTTATTAGTTGGGAGGTCAGTGAGAACCACATCAGCAGTTCTTCTGGTAGACCTAATAATTTCTTGGCTTTGTAGATGAATTGATGATATTGTGCTCAAAATAGATTATACGCTCCTGATTGGATAATGTTCTCTTGTTGTGTAATTTCTTTTTGGATAAGGAACACTCTTTTTATGTAATAAGGACACTAGGGTTTCCATACATGTTTAATACCTTGTGGTGTTGTTATTACATACTACCAGTTATTAATTAATTATTAATATTTGAGGGGGGGGGGGGGGGGAGATTTGAACCATGATGTCTCCGTTCTAGAGGTCTGAGGCAAGGTGATCCGCTTTCCCCTTTTCTCTTTGATCTTGTCATGGAGGCGTTGGGCCGTATGTTGGGTGTTGCTATGGCGGTAGGACAGTTTTCGGGCTTCTCAGTGGGGAACGCAAATGGTTCCTTGTTGACGGTGTCTCATTTGTTGTTTGCGGATGATTCTCTTGTTTTCTGTGATGCTGATAGCAGTCACATAACAGCTTTGCGCGGGATTCTTTCTAGATTTGAGGAGGTGTCAGGGCTAAAAATTAATCTAGGTAAGTCTGAGTTGGTTCCAGTTGGAGATGTGCCTAATCTGCATGAGCTAGTGGAGATTTTGGGTTGTAGAGAGTCTGCTCTTCCGCTAAAATATTTAGGTCTTCCGTTGGGTGCTACCTTTAGAGATAAGACAGTTTGGAATCCTATTTTGGAGAAGATGGAGCGAAGGCTAGCTGGATGGAAGAGATTGTATTTATCTAAAGGGGGCAAGGTTACCCTTATTAAGAGTACTCTCTCTAGCTTGCCTACTTATTTTCTTTCTCTCCTTCCTATCCCAGTTAAGGTGGCTAAGCGGATGGAGGAATTACAAAGAAATTTTCTTTGGAATGGTATTGGTGACAATCGTAAACTTCATTTAGTGAATTGGTCTAAGGTCTGTAGGCCAGTGAAGAATGGAGGGCTAGGCATTCGGTGCTTGAGAAGGTTTAATTCTGCCCTTCTAGCCAAATGGTTGTGGCGTTATGGTGAGGAGAATGATGCCCTTTGGAGAAGGGTCATTGGGGCGAAGTATGGGAATGACTGGGGTGGTTGGTGTACAAAATCTGTGTCTGGGGCTTATGGTGTTTGTTTGTGGAAGTCCATTAGAAGGGGTTGGCTGAATTTTTCCAAGTTCCTTCGGTATGATGTGGGTGATGGTACTCGTGTGAAGTTTTGGGTTGATGTGTGGTGTGGGGATAGCCCTCTTAAGGAGGCGTTTCCAGATTATATAATATTAGTAGGACAAGGGATGCTTCGGTCTCTGAGGTTATGTGCTTTGCAATGGGAGTATTTTTTGGAACCTACAATTTCGCCGTTTTGTGAATGATCAAGAGTCACACTCTTTGGATTCGTGTATGGCCTTAATCTATTCCACAAAGGTGCGGGGTGTAGGTTCTGACAAGCTTTGTTGGAAGCTAACCAGTAGCCGTGGTTTTGTGTGTGTGGGTATTATCACTCCCTTTCCCCTCCCCCCACTGCCACTCCCTTCCCTTGGAAAATGATATGGCAATCGAAGGTTCCCCCCCGGTTGCTTTTTTCTCTTGGACGCTGCTCTAGGCAAGATTCTTACTATTGATAATCTTCGGAAAAGGCACTTTGTTGTCCTTGAGTGGTGTTATATGTGTAAAAGGTGTGGGGAATCTGTTGATCATCTCCTTCTTCACTGTCCTATAGCTTTTGAGATGTGGAGTATGGTCTTTTGCTTGTTTGGTATTTGTTGGGTGATGCCGCAAAGGGTAGTGGATCTATTGGATTGTGGGCTGGCCATTTCAGGCGTCATCACAATATAGTGATTTGGAGGATGGTGCCGCACTGTTTGATGTGGTGTATCTGGCGGGAACGGAATTCTAGAAGTTTTGAGGGTCGCGATCGGTCCATTCTTGAGATTAAGTCTTTTTTCTTTTTTACTCTTCTGGAATGGTGTTTAGTTTTACCATCTTTTTCTTGTCTTTCCCTTCCTGTTTTGCTTGATCATTGTAATTTGGGTTCTTGATGTTTTTGCCTCTTTAGTACATTTCCTATGTACGGGGCTGTGTTCTTCTCTAATATATTTTTATCGTTACTTATCAAAAAAAAAAAAAAAAAACCGTGATGCGGGCATTAGGCAAATTGCGAAATGCCTTAGCTAGGAGTTGAACATGAGACTTCTAGGTTTATAGTTAGTCCAGGCACTCTCCCTTACTGCCGAGGCATCCTAGGTGGGGGCAGTTGAGCTACATAGCTCTTTGCTACAATCAGCTATTAATGCAAATATTCTAATTTGTGTTTTTATTCAATTGGCTGAATCACCTTGTTTACAGGAGGGAGGGTGGGGGGGGAGGGGAGGGATGTCATATTTGTCTTGGTTCTTTGAAGTTTGCATTGTGCCGTTGTCAGACAATGTGTTCCGTGTGTGTATGGAGGAAGGAGATGCTATTTTTACTTAAGAGGGTAAAGAAAATTAGCATAGTCTAATTTGGTTCTTTGAAGTTCACAATGTCAGACAATGTACTCTTGTAGGATACTAATGCCTGTATATACATATGTTTTTCTAGCATGGTTCTCTTGTTGCTCATCATGAAATTTAATTTTTAAATCAATCACAAACTTTTACTATTTTGTATTCAATACTTGCAAAGAACCACTTACAATTCAATTTTGCATTCTTGGAATGATGGGCTATTTAGTTCCTCCATTCCCTGTACAGGTGGGATAGGTTTATTTCTTTTAAGAAATTGAATATTTTATGCTCAGTTTTATCTCCTGACATTGTAAAGAAGTGCCATTATCTCATTATAGATTTTTTCTGCAGACGAGAGGTTATTGTCACTTCTTCTGTTTTAACATGCGAGATAGCAAAGGTAAAGTTTGTACTCGACATGATTATCTTCTTCCTATCTATTTTGTTTCTGTTTTAGTTATTGCTGTTGTTGTAGTAGTAATAGTAGTTATAATATCCCCTCATAAACAGACATGTACTCTTCATGTACTTCTTAGGTTATTTGTGCCCTATTTTTCATGACAAAAGATGGCACTTTAAAGAAAGTATACAATGAGTGGACTTTGGTTGGGGCGTTGACTGCATCAGGACTTCCTGCAGCTATTTATGCACTGCAAAATAGTCTACTGCAGATTTCTTACAAGAATCTTGATTCACTCACATTCTCAATGCTGAACCAGACCAAAATTTTTTTCACTGCTATCTTTACATACATCATAATGAGGTATGTTCCAGAATGTCATCTCTTCAATTGTTGTTGTTGTTGTTGTTTTGGCACGTATGGTTTCTCTGACAATTGGTCCTCAGTAAAAGAAAATAACCTTCTATGCACTATTATTAATAGAAGCTGGAGATTAAGACGATGTTTATGTTCATTTGGCTGATGCTTTCCTGGTATGCTGCAAGTAGTTGATTTCATATTGATCCAAAAGACTGTATTGGAACTTGCAAATGACTTGTTTAGTGGTTAATTGCCCACTGCCCTCACTACCATTTATGAGGTGATATGAGATTCAAAGAACAGTGCAAAATAATCCATTTATTATTGATGCAAATGACGTCCACTAGTAGCCTATGGTCCCTTTTTTTTATTTATGGTGTAAGACTTCTTCAGCTATTACATTACTTTCTCTTTTGAGTATACTAAGGAATGCTAGTGTTATCTTGTGTCTTTTAGGTAGTTCTATGGTACAGTTACTTGTTCCATTTTCCTTTGATGGATTTTCCTTTTTGTTAGCAACATATAAGGTACATATGAAAATTCAATAGTGCCATTGTCCATTGTTAATGGAGTTGTGCTCATTTTTTGACGGGAATATCCACATTTGGAGTTCTATGGTACACCTATTTTCACCCCCATTCTGACAATTGAAAATTTATCTTCTCAAGGCACATATTTATGATTGTTTACGAGGCAATGCCAGTTATTTTGATAGATAGCACATTAGAATTTACAATGAATTTGTTTTGCATATTTGGCCAGAAATGTCTTGATAATGCATTTGTTTCTATAGATAATCTGGTTATGCAAAAGTCTAGGGGTTGTGAGGTATCTGACATATACTTTGGGCTAATCTTTGAGAACTCAATATGTAGGCAGAAGCAATCAATTCAACAAATTGGGGCCCTTTTTTTGTTGATCATTGCAGCTGTCCTTTTAAGCATTGGTGAAGGCTCTAGCAAAGGAACTAGTAGTGCTGATGCTGAGCAAATATTATTTTATGGAATTATTCCTGTATTGGTTGCTTCTGTACTCTCTGGACTGGCTTCTTCTTTATGTCAATGGGCTTCTCAGGTTAGCACAAAAAAATATTTTTCTCTAATTAGAATAAGTGATTCCATTGTCTTGTTAATTTTCTTTGCTCTCCAATACATTTACATTTATTACAGGTCAAGAAACACTCATCGTACTTGATGACTGTAGAAATGTCTTTTGTTGGAAGCCTGTGCTTGTTGCTCAGTACCTCTAAGTCTCCAGATGGAGAAGCTATCAGACAACATGGATTCTTTTATGGTTGGACTCCTCTAACTTTGGTAATTATCTAACTGCTCTACAAGAAAGCAATGTGAATTGATTCTATATTTATGCTGTTCTTTCTAGCTCATACTCAGGTAGAGAGCTAGCACAACCATCTAATAGTTAGTAGGACCAAACAGAGAGAAAATTTATAGTTTACATCAAAGATTGTAAACTGTCTCTGCTCTTGCGTATTGCTATTAGTTTGATGCGGAAATTTTAGATCGCCATGCTTTTTATTATCATCCCCTCTCAATCTTAGTAGTTACTAGATGGTACATCCATCAATAGACACCTTTGTTGTGGAATGTTGTATTTATTGGAGTATGTCTCATTTTTTCCTTTTATTCATTCTCTAGATGGGCTGACTGTGCTTTTTGAGAAGCTGAGTATAAGTTGAACTTTATAGTTTATACATATACATGGTCCTCTAATTTTTTGTATCATTGAATCATTATTAAAAATAAATTTTTTTTTTTTTTTTTTGAGTGTTTGGGCTAAATATATACCTTCTGAGTTGTCTCCTCCTTAACTCCAAGATAACTTATGCTTTACTGTAGAACCTCGAAAATGTCAATTGTTCTTTATATTATTAATTGAAGGGTAAATTTGCAATGCCATACACAATTGCTAGGGTCTGTTTAGCTTAAAATGACTATTTATTTTCACCACCACCTTATAACTTCTTCTTCTCTTTTTCTAGGTACAGTTGTTCTTAAATGCAGATTATTTTTAAACAAAACAAGCCAATGAAAGTAGGGTCATCCAAACACAGTTGTGACTTATGAAAATTTTATGACTGCAGCGGTAGGCCGTTAGATATATATAGAAAATTCATCAAGAAAAATGAGCAGATTATTCTAGGGGCCAGGGTTCAAGTCCCAACACTCAATCTATGGGCGGGGTTGGGGGAATAAATTGTATTGCACCAGAGAGAGAGAGGCACCAATGCCATGATTAATCAAGGATGTGGTGTGGGCTCTTTGAGGCTTCAGGCCAAAAGAGTTCAGGAGTTTGAAACTCCTTTTGGAATTGATGATTGTAATCAGGTTGACAGTCAACCAGCATTATGGAATTCAGATGCAAACCCCCTTCCTGCCCTTTTATCCTCTCCAAAAAAAGGCCCAAAAGAAAAAGAAGCCACTCACCTGCCCCAAAAGAGCCCAGCAAAATACAAATTCCTAAAAGTAGCATAAATGCTGATGCAAATGATATTTAGTGCACATTTGGATGTTGCTGAAATGAAATGAATTGTGCGTCTGCGTTTTGATATGTGGGTCTCGTGCATTATTCACAAAACCCACAAGTACTTTTTTTTTGCAAAAACAATTTAAAACTGGATTTTACGGCACTATTTATGCATTTAAAATTTATTTTGCTACAGTGTTTTCAGTCATAAGTGGTATCTAAACAGACCCTTAGTAAAACACATGATAATTTTATGATGCTGCACTTACTGTTTAGCTTTTATTGATGTGCCTCAACTTCATACCAATTTATTTTATTTTCGTTTCAGATCCCGGTTATATTCAATGCCCTTGGTGGAATTCTTGTTGGCCTTGTTACAAGCCATGCTGGTGGTGTTAGAAAGGCAAGTTTGACTCTATTATTCTTTTGAGACTTGACTACTTGATCATTCATTTGAGAACTGAAACATAGCGTGGTATACATATCTATCTAATTGCTAGCCATATTTGTGGGAATGACTGTTATCTTCCATTTCTTAAACAATTACAGTATCACTTCTCTCTTTCAGTTTTTAAATTATCAAGAAACTGTTTCCATTGTGGAGAAGCTAATTGTAGAAGATATTCCAAACATGATTGCAGGGGTTTGTCATCGTTTCTGCACTTCTTGTCACGGCTATGATGCAGTTCATTTTTGAAGGGAAACCGCCTTCATTGTATTGTCTTGTGGCTCTCCCAATCGTGGTTTGTAGCATTTCAATATACCAGAAATACCCGTACCAAGTTAAAAAGAAGGAATTGTAAATTGTCACCACTACAGCATAAGGGAAGCTGTTAGATTAGCCCCTCCCAATTGACTTCATGCGTCATTTGGTTAGAAAATTTTCAATCTGTAAATGGTAGTTAGAACTTAGAGGAATTCTTTTGGAAGTGTACTTGTAAGTATTCAATCAAGGGAATTGAGAAGACACGTTATGCTGCTTTCATCCAAATTCATAACCATTTGAATTTTGAATGGGGTATTGATACATGATTGAGCAGTGCAGAATCGCGTGAGAAGTTGAATATTTTTACATTCATAAGAACAATTGACGTTTGAGTTGAGGTAATAAGTAAATTGATGCCAAAACTTGGGCAGAATTATAGTTATAATTTGTTCCCTCGTTGTCACGGGTATCTTTTCTACTTGTTATATCACAGCGCAGCATTCTTGAATTCATTCTCAGTAGAATGGTAAATTATATTCCCCATGCACACTAGGAAGAAGGGGAAATTTTTAATTGGACCACTGCAGGCAATTTGAGATGAGTAATCAGCTAGTATTTTGCTTGGTAAATTAAATAGTCTGACCTTTTCTTCTTCTTTTTTGGGTCGAAATATGACGACTTGAATGTATTAAATTTTAACATATTCTGGACGCTTTCTTGCTGATCGCTGCCGAGAGACAAAGGGATCCACTTTCCAAGAAGGGATTGAATTTCGCCTATGATCAGATCAGTGGGCCACTATAGATTGCTAAACTTTTTTTCTGTGGTGTTGTTGAAAGCGAATATTGAAGTAGGCATCACTTCCCCTCCACTCTCCTTTCATTTCCTCTCCTTCCATCTCCATATGTTTCAAACATACCATAAGTCTCTTTAGCACTGAAAAACACATTGAAAATTTCACATGCTATCTTATATATTTGTACAAGCTATCTTTTATATTTGTGATGTGGTGGATCTGAGGGAGGTGAGTGCAAAGTTTCATGTGAGAGGGTGTGAATTAGTCTTGTTGATTAAGCCCCTTTGGATAGGCTGTTCATATAGTCTTAACGCGCGTTTTAGAGAAAATGTGATTTTGTAAACCATTTGGCTCCACAAAATCAGCATGTTTGCATTTTCAAAATCCAGATTTTTCACGTTTACAAAACACTGTGAAGCTCTGCTTTTTCAAAAACGCAGATTGAGTTACCGCTATTTTTTTCTTCAGAATATCAAAATAGCGCCAATATGATAGGAAATACCAGCTTTATCCCTTCCCCCATGTATATTTCCTCCTCTATTTTCTCAGTCAGTCTATACTCCTCCATTTATATATGCTACTCTATTCTCTCAGTCTCCACGGGCTCTCTATTTTTTGTTCCTACTCTTGCTTTGTTTATGGTCTTCGTTCTTCTTCTCACTTGCCAGGTAACAATTCTCTGTTTCTCTTTTGCTGAATTTATGTTATAGATTTGAGTTTTTTGCGTGGTGGGTTACATGATTGTTTGAATTTAAAATCAAAATTTTGGAACTTAATTTGGCTGAGGGATTTGTTGCTGCTGCTATTTTTGTTTCTTCGTGGGTTGTGGATTTATTTGGGTTTTAATTATAATTATTGCTTTATATTTGTAGACACATAGATACCATTGGAATCGGACTATTGTGTTTTTTTTTTTTGGTGGGTTGGGAATAAATGGATAAAGGAGTTTTCTGTATTATGTTTCTCATTCAAGAATCAGGATTGTGTTTATGGACTTTTGATAAAAATTCAATTTTTAACATTCTTTAGTGATAAAAAAGCTTAATGGGAATTGTAAATGCATTTCCAATATAGTGTTTGTGTGTCCTCTCTATGCGAAGTGCCCTTCTAAGTTTGGCAGATTTTGTAATCTATTTATGTGTGCTGCTGGGGAGTTGAGGGTTAGATGTGTATCTTTGTGTGTTTGTAGCGGGCATAGCTTTGATAACAAAGGGGAAAAGAGCAAGAATACTATTTATTGAAACAAACAATTTGCTGGAAATTCTGGATTGTGGTTGTTTATGAGTGGTGGGTAGAGAAAGTATGTTGGGCTTTGTCTTGTAAGCATAATTGTTCATGCCTCTTGGTCATATTATTATTCATACGTTTCAATCTTGGTTTTTTGCTATAAAAAAAGGGCATATAGACGTATGTCAGAACAAGGTCAAGTTTGGCCTTCTTCTCTTTAATAGCCTCTAATGCTTCAGTTGGCCTATCATAATGAATAATTGATATAGACACAAAGAAAAACGTCATGACCACGGGATCAAATGTTGGCAAACTTTTCTCTCTCTCTCTCTCTCTCTCTCTCTCTCTATATATATATATATATATATTGGCCCCTCAATTATCAATATGGGATCTTGTTTGATTTTGGTTTCCATAATGACATCATATACAATGTTTATAACATCATAAGTATCTTTCACTAACATTGTATATCAGTTTTTTAGGACTACTTAGGACTACATCCTTAATGATGGGGTTTTGCCCCCAAAATGCTGTAAGAAACAAACAGAATAATGTTTTTACAGGGGATGACAGAATGTAATGATCAAGACTTCCTAATTTATGTGGTTAAGTTAAATGGCAAGATTGCTACCATAGTGTTTTGTTTAAGCTAGTATCTGATGATGGTATGTGTTAGTGTCTCATTTTGCCAAACTCAATGTAGCTCAGCTCAATTCAACTAAGGCTTTGTCCCAATTAAATTGAGGATTTCATGCAACAAAAGCAAAAATAATAAATTTACTTGTCATTACATTTTTTCAGGTAAATATACCCCTCAATACAAATGGCTTGAAGAGGAACTACCAAAAGTTAATCGGACCAAGACACCGTGGTTGATTGTTCTAATGAATTCCCCTTAGTATAACAGCTGCAACTATCATTTTTTGGAGGGTGAATCCATGAGAGTAATGTATGAAGCATGGTTTGTTTAATCATCATGATTAATTTGATTTGTTTTTGGTTTTATTTATTTATTATTTAATTGTTTTGAATATTTTTATTGGAGCTTACCATATGAGTTGTATATTATGGCCTTTTTAAATCTATTTGTTGTTGGTGTTGTATTTCTTGGTAACAGAGAGAAGATGCTGCTCAGCTGCATCAATTCATATTACATGACGCTTTCGATATTGGTCAGGACCTTGCATGGACTACTAGTGCCATGTGAGTTCTATTCCTCATGAGATAAATATGTCAATGTGAAAACAACTATGTTTCTGCTCTATTATTCTAGTGTTGCACCTATTTTTGTCATCAATGTACCTCCTAACAATCTCCTTCTTTGCATTCTTATGCAGGTTTTTGAAAGCAATAGACAGATTTAATGATTTGGTGGTGTCAGTTTATGTTACAGCTGGTCATAACCCTTGTGGATGCTCTATAGATGGCATAAATTTTGTGTTTCTATCATGAGAGAAAGTTAAATTTAAAATTTTCTTTGGCATTATGCATTGGTGAGATGGTCACCATTGTTTGGATCCTATAAACTTTTGACTAAAAGTTAGTTATCTAAATTCTAAACAATGACATGGCCCTAGTGGAATGGTTGTATCACACATATGAGAAGCACATTAGATGGGATGGTAATAGTGCCTAATGTCTTCAAGGCTGTTGTCATTGCGGTATTCTTTTAGCACGCTTCAAAATTGTGACAGTTAAATGTCTTTTTTATTTATTCTTGTAGTTTTCTGTTGGTATACCAAGTCTCTGTACTAAACGTATGGTTCAATGGGGGGTGGGTGGTGTACCAAGTCTATTAATGGGCCGTATGCCGTATGGGTTAGCTTATGGAAGTATATTCAGGGAGGGTGGACAAAGTTTTCTTGCTTCATTAAATTTGAGGTAGGTGATGGTACTAGAATAAAATTTTGGTTGGAGTTGGTGTGGCTGTTGTTTCTTTACTGGTTGTGAAGTTTTTTTTTAAAAAAAAAAAATCAAATTGATGGGGTTGATCAAAACCATTTGGATTGGATGAGATTAGTTTTTTCTTGTTGAATAGTAGATGAGTTTGAAGAAAACGCTGGAAAAATGACAAAATAATCTTAACAAAATAGTTAAGTCATTTCTTGGAATTTACACCCAAAACAACAATTTTTAAAACAACTTATCCAAATACTTAATGTGGCTTTAAAAATAGAAAACGCATATTTTCACATTATACCAAACGTTTATATGTGGTTTTTAAAATAGTGTTTTCAAAATGCACGGTTTGAAACAGCTTATCCAAACATGCGTATCTTTTATATTTGTGATGCGGTGGGTCTGAGTGAGGTGAGTGCAAAGTTTCATGTGAGAGGGTGTGAATTAGTCGTGTTGATTCAGTGATGCACTCACATACACACTAGATTTCATTTCCCCCTGAAGTTATCCTAGTTAATAAAAAATTGCCAAAAATTAAGTTGTGTATTTTTCCTCATTTAGAGAGATTCAAACTTATGTTCTAATTATGAAGAGAAAAATTCCACGATACCATTGAACCAATCTTGACAAATTGTCCAATGTCAAGACTCGGATTTGGCATATTTTAGAGAAACTAACCAGTGTGCTAATGCATTGGTCAAATTTGGATCTTCCCTTTCTTCTTCTATTGTTTTTTTTTTCATTGCCCATTGGTTGTGGTGGAGAACCTATTGCCCCTTGATATAGGTAGCTATGTATAATAGACTTATTTCCATTTCTGCTCTATATCTATGCTCATACATATGCATGGATACTTTTAAAAATATACATAATTAATCGACTTATTGAAAAATAAATGTAATTAGATGCATGTTAAAATTCATGCTAATTTAATTACTATTTATGATCATTTTTATTCTAATAATTGATAAGACAGAATGTGTGGTGATTTTTGTTGAGTAAATATATGATTTTTTTTTTTTTTGGTTCATTAGTATTAGACTCTTTTTTTGAGAGTTTCAACTTATGGCATTTTCTTCTGATGATAACTCGTTATTATTAGACCAAGACACCAATCAGTTTTTGGTGTAGGCAGGATTGAACCACAGATCTCTTATTCAACCATTAATGATTTTACCATTTAAGCTAACTGGAATCCACACTAGTATTAGAATCTTAGTATTTTGCACTCATTATATTCACTTGGCACGAAAGAATAAAAACACATGGCACAAAATTAGCTCATCATAGAAATCTAATTTGGAATTTAGATGAATTTTCTCGAAGTTTTAGCTATATATATATATATGTATATATATATATATATGTATATAATATATATATATATATATGTGTGTGTGTGTGTGTGTGGTGTGTGTGTGTGTGTGTGTGGATAAGTCACATGACTTACTAAAAAAGTCACGTGACTAAAATTATACATGGATGGTCTCTTCAATTGCTACAAAATGAGTTAAAAAGAAAATAGTTATAAATCAGTTTAAAGCTAAATTGTGTCCTTATCATCTCCAATGACTAACAATCTAACACACATTAAAAGATATAAGTATTGCAATATTAACAAAATAGTAAATTAGGTGTAATTTGATATTGATCATAGTCAATATATATAAAAATACAACAACAAAACCTTAGAAATAAATTTCTAAGTTGTATTGGATCCTCAACAAATTTGTTAGGACAGCAACACATATATTTATAGCCGCTATATATGTATAATCTACACATACATTATACATATACACACTACGTCTAACAACGGGGTGGGTTTCCTACTCCTCATCCCAACCTCAACAACCCCCCACCCCAAACTTCAAGTTAGGTTTTTTGCCCCACACCTCCACAACATCAAACACCCGTTGATAATTGTCCAATCTTGTGCAATATCTTTTTAATTTTATAATTTCTTAAAACTTTTTTTTTTTATGGACATAATTTCTTAAAACTTGATTTAAAATTACACATGAAATGAAAACCCATCAAGAATCGGTTGTAACATTATAAAACCTACTGTAAGTGCACAATTGCACCTGGACCCAAAGACGATTACGGGCTCAGGCCCAATGAGCCTTAAACATTAAATTTGTAGAGTGTGGGCTTGGAATCCAGGTTAGAAGTACTGAGAACTTGATAACAAGTTAAGAGCTACAAACACTTGTAAACAACAAACAACTATTGCAAGTAAACCTCCTCGGACGTAAGCTGAGGGTTATTTTTGTATTATTTCTCCTTCTTCTTCTAAAGATTACCAAAGATCCCCCTTTCTTTGTTCTAGGTCCGACCTTAAATAGTTCTTTTTCTGATACTTTGTCCACGTGTTGCTCCAACCACCTCCCTCTAGATATTTCTTTTCTTAGTGTCTTTGAATAGTGACCAGAAGTTTCCGTTCCACTGTTTAGGGGTCACTTCCCCATTAATGCGGCCAGGGAGGTAGGTGCAGAGTCTTTAATGTGGAGGTAGCAGCCTTTGCTTTTGATGTTTCTCAAATATCGGTGCCTCTAGGACATTCAAGGGTTCCCCTTTTTAACCATTAGTCCTCACGGAGTTGTGCCTTGACCTTTATAATGAAGTCTCAAGTTCTCCTAGGTCTGTCCGAGGAGAAAATCACCATCGGATGTGTCCTCGGACTCTCGGCGTATGGGCCGACCCGCAGTACTAACAAATTCTGAGCCTAAGAGCAGATCAACCCTCCTTACCATAGCCCAAAGGCCCATATACCCTCTTGGGTCCTTTTACTCCCCACACCTACAATTCAAGCATAACAATATAACAATAAAAAATCATAAACAATTCAAATCTTATATTATGTCAAATTGGGTACCCACAGAATGCATTCAAAATAAAATTACGAGTCCTTGTTGTGGCACAAAAAAGCCACAACTTGCCCATGTGGTGGGTAGAGGGGTGGTGGAGGGACACCCTTCCACCAACCACAACTCGCCACATGGGCGAGTTGTGGCCTTTTTTGTGGCACAAGATTTATCCTAAAATTACTATTTGTACCATACGGTCCATACTAGATTCAATGCATTGAAAGTAGACAAAAAAGTCAAAAAGTATGGGCTAAAATTTTATTTTAATTTCTAATTTTTTTTTAAAAATTTCACCACCAAACTTTTTAAAGAGATTTTTATAATAATTCTAAGAGAAAAATTTATATATGCCTTAAAGGCATTGGTTTATAAATCATTTTATAAATTTTTTTTATTGAAAAAAACAAAATAACTAATTTTTTATTATAGTTTTTTATACTTTTCATAAAATCGGTATCAAAATTTTTCTAAAACTAATAATTAACAAATGTTTTAAAGACATTATTAACTAGGCCATGTTTAAATGTGAAAAAAAAAATACAATAATTAAAAAATAAAACGAACTCTTTATTATTTAAATTGAAAAATAGGTGGGTGAAACTGTTTCAATGATAAGAGTAAAAAAAACGTTTTTTTTTTGTTGAAAAACTTTAATGACAAAAAATGAAAAGAAATTAGGGGGTCATTCTACCACACCCCTCTTTTTTTGGGGTACGGTATCCACTTAAATCTAAACCATTAATAATTTAATGTTAATTTGATATCGACCATTCATTTAATTTGGAGTAATTTAAAGGGAATACTAGCTACCGGTGAGGGATTTTGCAGATTAGCACAGTGGAGTGAAAAAATATGATAAGTTAACAGATTTTGGAAAGAATGCTGGAAACTAGCATCTCGAGTTTTTAAAAATCAAGATCCATGACAAAAATCGATTCTTTCAAACTCGAGTTCTACTGCTGTCGTGTACCAATTTGGCCATATAGATCTCGAGTCTATAAGACTCAAGTTCTAAAAAGCAAAACCGAGTTTTCAAAACTCAATTTTTGTTGGACTTGAAGAAAAACAACCTGAAGAAGAACGCAACGCTGGGTTGGAGATCTGCAGTGCCGAAGAAGACGATATGGTGCTGGGTGGGCGATCTGGTTGGAGAAGAACGTTGGTGGACGATTTGATCTTCAGCGGCTTGGTGGACGATCTGGTCTTCAGCAATGAGGAAGAACGAACAAACGCGAGGAAGAGACGAAGAACACTAATGAATAGATGAACAATCTGATGAAGAGATGAAGAACGCTGACGAATAGACGAAGAACGCTAACGAACATAGGAGATCTGACGAAGAGACGAAGAATAGAGGAAGAACGCTGGAGCTCCAATTGGACGCGAGGAAGAAGAAGAACACTGGAGAAGACGTAAAACTCGAGTCTTAAAAGTAAAACTCGAGTCTTAAAAAATTGAGTTCCACGTGGATCTTTCTTCCACGTCAGCTCCCATCACTTACAAATCGAGACTTAAAAAAAACTTGAGATGCTAGTTTACAACATTGTTTTGGAACGTGACAACTAACTAAATTTTTTAATATTTAATGTTACTTGGGGAAAAAAAAATTCGGCTACCGGTTAAACAAGTTATATATATAAGTAAAAAAACATAAAGAACCCAGTTCATTATTCGCTTTTCCTTCTCAAAGAACCCAGTATTCGGGAATTTTTTTTCTCATTTAACATTAGATTGCTAAGAATTTCATTAGTTGCCCAGTTTCAAAACAAAGTGGAAAAATTGCATCTCAAGTTTTTTAAACTTGAGTTTTGGGTAGAAATTGAGTTTCTAATACTCGAAATCCTGAGCTACAATCGTCTGACATGGGCTTTTTTCAACATGGAGCCACGTTGAAATCGAGTTTCTAAAACTTGATTTGCTTTAGGTTGAAATCAAGCTTCCAAAACTCGATTTGTGATCATATCCACTTCAGCGTCCAGACTCCAGAACACTCCTGTACCCAAACATATAAACTCCAACCTGAGACAAGCGCAGGCATCAGAAAACCCATCGGCAAACCCATCGACGGAGACTCTAGAACACTTTCACACCCAAACCCCAACCTAAGACAAGCACAGACATCAGAAAACCTATTAGCGGAGATAAGCGCATCTCATCGGCGGCAAAAAACTCTCGTCTCCTCTCATCGGCAACCTCTCACTCCAAATCTCACTCGAGTTTCACTTCTTCTTCCTCACGATCTTCTAAGTTCTTTGTGCAGATCAAACTCAGATCCTCCTAATTGCCCACTCAAATATGTTCTTCCTCTGTTCTTCATCGTCAGATCGTTGGTTCTTCTACCAAAATCAAGTCTTAGAGACTCGATTTTGCTTTTTAAAACTCGAGTCTCAAAGGCTCAAGATCTATGTGGTATTTTCTATCTACCTCATTCAGCACAAACTTGCAAAGCAAGTCTTAAAGACTCAAGTTTTAACATAGATCTCGAGTTTTAGAAACTCGAGATGCTAATTTACTTACACATTTCAAACGCGGGTAGGGGTGTCAATGTTCGACCCAACCTGCGAACACGACACGGGTTTTTTCGGGTTAGGGTTGAGCCTTAATGGGTTTGGGTCATAAACGGGTTGATCCGAAAGCGACACGATAAGAAACAGGTCATAAGCAGGTCAACCTGTGTAACCCGCAATAAACACGTTTGACACGCCAATTTATTTGGGTCAAACCTGAAATGACCCGCTTAACACAACCCGTTTAACTCATATAACAAATATATATTTATTTTATTTTAGATTTGTCAAATACCTTTTATATCCAACATATATTTTAAATTTAAAAATAAAAGTGAGTAATTACAAAAATTTACAAGGGATATAATTGAAAATTGAATGATAATCGTGATCATAGTCAAGATTAGTCTACTATTTGCTCAAATTTTTTCAATATTGATACTTAGCATTTGGCGAGTTCCAAGGATATTATATTTTTGTTGAACTATGTTATTTTATTTTTGTTAAACTATGTTATTTTGAATTTGGGATGAAGTGTAGCACTTCTTTTGGAGTGTAAAGAACTTATTTTTAGATGAATATTATATATTCGTTGAACTATATTATTTTGAACGTAGGTTGAAAACTTGAAATGTATGCATTGCTTTTTGAAATGTAAAAAAAATTATTTCTAGATAGATGTTATATTTACTATTATGCAGGTTGAAATGAGTTGTGTTATATTCGTGTCAACCCAACACGACTCGTTTATTAAACATATTAAATGGGTTGAGTCAGGTCAACTCGCCTTATTAACAGGTCGGGTTAGGGTTGAAGGATCCTGACACGATTATTAAATGAGTCAGATTAGAATTGAATTATTTAGTAGAATACCCCTGTCTCGACACGACACGAATCCGACGCGCTAACCCGAATTGATACCCTAGGATAACTTACTATATTGTAGACCCTTACACAGCTAGTCTGCAAATATCTCCCAGTATTCGGCTTCTTCTTCTGTATTAGGCTATTAGCTTCTTCTCTCCTATCAAAAAAAAAAAACTTCTTCTCTTAATAATCAACCACAAGAATACCCAGGGCAACTAAACAAAACCCAAAGAAGAAACCATATCGTCCGTTCTCTTCACCGATATTTGAAATAGGTTTGTCTTTGTCTTTGTCTTTGTCTTTGTCTTTGTCTTTCATTCATTCATTCTCATAAAAAATAAGTAAAAAAAAAGTTTCCATTCATTCCCGATTGTCAGTCTGCTGGGCAGTATACAATGACTCTCCAAATCTTCGTCCAATCCCTTGATCCCCAAATCCCCACAAAAAGCCTAACCCTAACCCCAACCCCAAACCAAACCCTACACCACCTCAAGCTCTCTCTCCTCTCAACCCAATCCCTCTCTTCCTTCTACTTCACCCTCAATGGCAAAACCCTCCCTGACTCAACCCCTCTCCAAATTCCCCAAATTGCCCCTCTCTCCACCCTTATTTTACACCCCAGACTCCCCGGCGGAGGCGGCGATGGCGGTGCAACTGGCGCTGAGTCCCGCGACTGTTATCTCCACATGTACGACGAGAAGAAGCCTGATAAGGTTGACCCAAATGAGCAGAGGCTCTCCAAGTGGTCCAATTGTGCTCTCTCCAATGAGCCCTTGAGGGAGCCTTGTGTTATCGATAAGCTCGGTAATGTGTTCAATAAGGAAGCTTTGGTTGAGGCTTTGTTGGGGAAGAAGTTGCCCAAGGCATTTGGGCATATTAAAGGGTTGAAGGATATGATTACGGTTAAGTTGTCGATGATTCCCGGGGCGGGATTGGATGAGAATGTGCATGATGGGACGAGGTTTGAATGCCCCATTACGGGTCTTGCGTTCAATGGGAAGTATAAGTTTTTCGCTTTGAGGAATTGTGGGCATGTTTTGAGTGCCAAGGCTTTGAAGGAGGTTAAGTCCTCGGCCTGCCTTGTGTGCCATGAGGAGTTTAAGGAATCAGATAAGCTTGTGATCAATGGGAGCGAAGAGGAGGTGGCGGTGTTGAGGGAGAGGATGGAGGAGGAGAAGGCGAAGACAAGGGAGAAAAAGACAAAGAAGGTGAAGAATGGGGAGATGGGTGTGAATGGAGAAGAGGGTGTTGGTTTGGAGGCGCCACGGTTTAGTGGTAAGAAGCATGGGATTGATGTGAAGGCTGTGGAGAAGGTTTCGGGTAAAGTGGAGGGAAATGGGAAGGTTGTGAATGGTGAGGTTGGTGTTAAGGGTGTTGGTAATGGTGCAGTGAAGCGGTTTAAGGCAGTGGATTTGGCACCGGCTAATGCTACGAAGGAAGTGTATGCTTCGATATTTACATCGTCTAGGAAGTCAAATTTCAAGGAAACATATTCTTGTAGATCACTGCCGCTCGGTAGGAACTGATTGGTTGTATGGAGTATGATAGTGTCTTCCTTTTTATGGTAACTTTGGTTTTTTTTTTTTTTACCGTAATCTGAACTTCATTTGTAGAAAACGTGGATTTCTTAAGTTTGTTATATCCTTGTATTCATGTCTTATTGGTTTGCTGATCAATCAGACTTATTTGATGTACAATGATAGTTTTGATTAATTGTTTCATAATATTGGTCAATGACCTTTGCATTAGCAGATTATTCGTTATGAGGTTTGAGTGATTGGTAGGATCTCTGGTTTGAATTTAATTTCGATTGGCTTACTTGACAAAGTGAGGGGTATAGTTCACATCAAAATATCTATATTTACATGCCCAGCATAAGCCATGGGCATGTAAATATGTTACGGGAAAGAAAATGTTATTATCTTGAAATATTATAAGAGTAATATTTTACACATCTTTTAGTTTATGATAATATTTCATCTTCAATTATAGATTTTTTCTGCAGACGAGAGGTTATTGTCACTTCTTCTGTTTTAACATGCGAGATAGCAAAGGTAAAGTTTGTACTTGACATGATTATCTTCTTCCTTTCTATTTTGATATTTTAGTTATTGCTGTTGTTGTAGTAGTAGTAGTAGTAGTAGTAGTTATAGTATTCCTTCATAAGCAGACATGCACTCTTCATGTGCTTCTTAGGTTATTTGTGCGCTATTTTTCATGACAAAAGATGGCACTTTAAAGAAAGTATACAATGAGTGGACTTTGGTTGGGGCGTTGACTGCATCAGGACTTCCTGCGGCTATTTATGCACTGCAAAATAGTCTACTGCAGATTTCTTACAAGAATCTTGATTCACTCACATTCTCAATGCCGAACCAGACCAAAATATTTTCACTGCTTTCTTTACATACTTCATAATGAGGTATGTTCCAGAATGGCATCTCTTCAATTCTTCTTTTCATTGTTGTTGTTTTGGCACGCATGGTTTCTCTGACAATTGGTCCTCAGTAAAAGCAAATAACCTTCTATGCACTATTATTAATAGAAGCTGGAGATTAAGACAATGTTTATGTTCATTTGGCTGATGCTTTCCTGGTATGCTGCAAGTAGTTGATTTCATATTGATCCGAAAGACTGTATTGGAAATTGCAAATGACTTGTTTAGTGGTTAATTGCCACTGCCCTCTCTACCATTTATGAGGTGATATGAGATTCAAAGAATGGTGCAAAATAATCCATTTATTATTGATGCAAATGATGTCTACTAGTAGCCTATGGTCCCTTTTTGTTTATGGTGGAAGACTTCTTCATCTATTACATTACTTTCTCTTTTGAGTATACTAAGGAATGCGAGTGTTATCTTGTGTCTTTTAGGTAGTTCTATGGTACAGTTGTTCCATTTTCCTTTGATGGATTTTCCTTTTTGTTAGCAACATATAAGGTACATATGAAAATTCAATAGTGCCATTGTCCATTGTTAATGGAATTATGCTCATTTTTTTACGGGAATGTCCACATTTGGAGTTCTATGGTACACCTATTTTCACCCCCATTCTGACAAATTAAAATTTATCTTCTTGAGGCACATATTTATGATTGTTTACGAGGCAATGCCAGTTATTTTGAGAGATAGCACATTAGAATTTACAATGTATTTGTTTTGCATATTTGGCCAGAAATGTCTCGATAATGCACTTGTTTCTATAGATAATCTGGTTATGCAAAAGTCTAGGGGTTGTGAGGTATCTGACATAAACTTTGGGCTAATCTTTGAGAACTCAATATGTAGGTAGAAGCAATCAATTCAACAAATTGGGGCCCTTTTTTTGTTGATCATTGCAGCTGTCCTTTTAAGCATTGGTGAAGGCTCTAGCAAAGGAACTAGTAGTGCTGATGCTCAGCAAAGATTATTTTATGGAATTATTCCTGTATTGGTTGCTTCTGCACTCTCTGGACTGGCTTCTTCTTTATGTCAATGCCTGTCAGATCCTGGTTATACAATGCCCTTGGTGGAATTCTTGTTGGCCTTGTTACAAGCCATGCTGGTGGTGTTAGAAAGGCAAGTTTGACTCTATTATTCTTTTGAGACTTGACTAGTTGATCATTCATTTAAGAACTGAAATTTAGCGTGGTATACATATCTATCTAATTGCTAGCCGTATTTGTGGGAATGACTGGCATCTTTCATTTCTTAAACAATTACAGTATCACTTCTCTCTTTCAGATTTTAAATTATCAAGAAACTGTTTCCATTGTGGAGAAAGCTAATTGTAGAAGATATTCCGAACATGATTGCAGGGGTTTGTCATCGTTTCTGCACTTCTTGTCACGGCTATGATGCAGTTCATTTTTGAAGGGAAACCGCCTTTCATTGTATTGTCTTGTGGCTCTCCCAATCGTGGTTTGTAGCATTTCAATATACCAGAAATACCCGTACCAAGTTAAAAAGAAGGAATTGTAAATTGTCACCACTACAGCATAAGGGAAGCTGTTAGATTAGCCCCTCCCAATTGACTTCATGCGTCATTTGGTTAGAAAATTTTCAATCTGTAAATGGTAGTTAGAACTTAGAGGAATTCTTTTGGAAGTGTACTTGTAAGTATTCAATCAAGGGAATTGAGAAGACACGTTATGCTGTTTTCATCCAAATTCGTAACCATTTGAATTTTGAATGGGGTATTGATACATGTTTGAGCAGTGCAGAATCGTGTGAGAAGTTGAATATTTTTACATTCATAAGAACAATGGACGTTTGAGTTGAGGTAATAAGTAAATTGATGCCAAAACTTGGGCGGAATTATAGTTATAATTTTTTCCCTTATTGTCACGGTAATGTTTTCTACTTGTTATAGCACAGCGCAGCATTCGTGAATCCATTCTCAGTAGCATGGTAAATTATATTCCCCATGTACACTAGGAAGAAGGGGAAATTTTAAATTGGACCACTGCAGGCAATTTGAGATGAGTAATCAACTAGTTTTCGCTTTGTAAATTAAATAGTCTAGCCTTTTCTTCTTGTTTTTTGGATTTAATAGATGACTACTTGAATGTATTAAATTTTAATATATATTGGACACCTTCTGGCTGATCGCTTCCGAGAGGCGAAGGGATCCACTTAAGAGGGATTGAATTTCACCTATGATCAGATCAGTGGGCCATAATAGTTTACTAAACTTCTTTCGTGGCGTTGTTGAGAGTGAATTTTGAAAAAGGCATCAACTCCCTCTACTCTCCTTCCATCTCCATTTGTTAACATACCATAAGTCTCTTTAGCACTGGAAAACACATCGAAAATTTCACAAGCTATCTTATATATTTGTACAAGCTATCTTTTATATTTGTGATGTGGTGGGACTGAGTGAGGTGAGTGCAAAGTTTCATGTGAGAGGGTGTGATTCAGTCTTGTTGATTTAGCGATCATAGACTTGTTGATTAAGTGATGCACTTGCTTACCCTAGATTTCTTTTTCCCCTGAAGTTAGCCTAATTAATAAAAAATTGCCAAAAATTAAGTTGTATATTTTTCCTCATTTAGAGACATTCAGACTTATGTTCTAATTATGAAGAAAAGAATTCCACGATACCACTGAACCAATCTTGACAAATTATCAAATGTCAAGACTCGAATTAAGCATATTTTTAGAGAAGCTAACCAGTGTGCTGATGCATTGACCAAATTTAGATCTTTCCTTTCTTCTTCTATTGTTTGTTTTTTTCATTGTCCACCGGTTGTAGTGGAGAACCTATTGCCCCTTTATATAGGGCAGCTATGTGTAATAGACTTATTTCCATTTCTTTTCTATATCTATGCTCTTTTACCCCAAAAAAGAAAAGAAAAATAAAACAAAAAGTCAAATGTCAATGTTATCCAAAATTCCCTCATACAAGGCTTTTACCCATACTTGGAAGCCCATTAATACCGCATGCACAAGCTAAGGCCCGGCCCAATCCTAATCACACACAAAGCTCCACATTTCTCATCTTCATCACTCTGCCCAACACTCCACAGTTCGCACAAAAGAAAGAAAGCCGAAAACATGGGAAGCAGATTGGGAAGACGAGTGGTCCACTTCGCGAACCTCCCAATCAAGCTGTTGATGCCAAGTAACTTCAACAACATCACAGAAATCGCCATCAAAACCATCCCTTCCGCGTCGAAGATCGAAATCAAGCGCGTCCTCGAGTCCCTCTACGGCTTCGAGGTCGACAAGGTCAGCACTCTCAACATGGAAGGCAAGAAGAAGAAGCGCGGCGGCCTTTTGGTCGCTAAACCGGACTACAAGAAGGCGTACATCACTCTCAGAAGCCCTCTCTCCATCTCGCCGGACCTCTACCCGATTCGGATCCTCGAGGAGGAGAAGCAGCGCATGAACAAGCAGACCAAGTCGAGCGTGGTCGAAGATGGCGAAGGGAAGCACCACTGGCTCGTCGATGATAGGCCTAGGGTTGCCGAGAAGAAATACGAGAGATTCGGCGTTCGCGATCGAGATCGCCGTCGCGGCGGCGGCGGCGGAGGAGGCGGAGGAGGCGGAGGTGGCGGTGGTGGTGGTGAAGTGGCGAAGTTTCCGTGGAGCAGTATGAGGTCTCCTCATGTTACTTCTGCGAGGAGGTAGGGTTTTGAGAAAAAAAAGAATTTGTTTGTGCTTAGAAATGCTTATGATTTTGATGGTTTTTTTTTTGAATGTGTAATGCTTTTTGCTTATGATAGATTAGAATAAGAACTTCATGTTATTTTAAGAGGAAAGAAGAATTAAAAAGCATTTTGATGGAATGAGAATTGTTTATTTCATTAGGTACATGCATTTAAAGTCTCACTTAGGCTATGGAATGTGTTGTGTTTGTGAAGTGTAGAATATTGAGGATTGAAGAGTATTAGGGATTTGAAATTAGGAACGTGTTATTGCGAGAAAAGTGCTTGTGGATATTTATATGAAAACAATAAAATGGAGTGTGAAATTAATTTTAGAAATTGATTCTCGATCCAATGAATTTTTTAAGTTGGTTTTCGAGGATTGCAGAGTAAAAAGTATATGTTTTGCTTGATGTGTGAAATGTAAATGTAGCTGGTGTGGTGGAAGTTGCTGAGGTTCACCTGAGAGCAATGAGCGCGTAATTGTGAATCTTAAAGTGATTAAATTTTTGCCTACTGTCTTGTAGCATAAAGTGTAGCTAACTACACAATGTATGAGACTATAGAAATAGTATATGACTAAAATTATGGACTTCCTTTCTTCACTCTCCACTGATACGGGCATCTGCTATTTTTTTTTTCCAAGCTAGAGAAGCTTTTATTTTATTTTTTCGGATATATGTAATAAAAATCCATTAAAGCTAGAGAATCTTTAAATAATACAGATTATGAGTTTGCTCTAAACCCTGTGAAAAGAAACCCCACCAAATTGAGAAAGCAGATATGGATGATCCTGTTGAAGGCTTTTGGATGGAATTAGCATTATAGTGCAGGATCTTAGATGTTGAGAAAATTTAGGAGATGGATGACCTTCGTTTGGAGCTACGTTTACGGGCTGGGTTGGGTCTCTGTTGTCCATCTCCAGTTTCATCCCCATCTAATTTTGCATGGAAGGAGTTCCTGATCTTCCTCCAACTCAACGCCCAACCCAATGCATTCTTTGGCTTGTTGCTTAGCTTTCCATACTCCTTTTGAAGACCAGAATAATCACTCTGTAGCGCTTCCATCTTCGTCTTCATGTTTTCAAGCTCTGCCTTCATAGTCTTGATCTCCATGTTTGTAGATGACTGGTTTCCCTCCGGCTCAGAGGTGTTGCCATTCTTTTCTAGCATTTCTTCCCTCATCTTCAGTTGCTCCGACAGTAGCACCTGCATATCTCATCTCATCTTCTCTTCCACATGTGAGAAATGTTAAGATGATATGCTACATACAGGTGAGCACTGAGCTCATGGGACTTTATTTCTGTTGAATGCATTTACAGTCTATTACTTAGCTACATGTCTATGAACTTAGTTTTGCAAAGAGCCTCTCGGCTCAGTGGTACTTTGTCTCTGCCCATAGGGAAGAGCTTGGGTTTGAACCCTGGGCCAAGGTCCCCCTCAACTTATTGTAGCCCATAAGAAAGACTATGAACTTCACTTTGTGGAATCTTATAAATCTATAACGTTAGGCAGGCTGTGCTTGTGACATCATAAATACAAACATGCATTACTTTATATGTATATGTATATATATGAAGTATCGATGTACTTTGTAAGAATAATGATATTTTGGCCTAGTGTCCATTCTTTATCCAATATTCATTCTTTAGCTACCTAGTATTGTTTGTTGATGAAGTATGTAAGAGTAAGACTTGTATGGCTCTAAAAATTTCTTACTTTTATTACTCATTAAAAGATCTACAAGGCTTGTGCAAGACAAGGTCTAAAATTCATAAAATATATACCTGGACAATGGTTCTTAGAGGCAATCGATCATTTTGAGCAGCGTGCATGCATGCATCAAGAGACAGTTTCTCACAGTTCATTATCTTGCACAGTCTTCTTCGGTCATGCTCAGGTAGTGAACGATTAGTCTGAAAAGTAGATTACATTGTAGAGTTCAAATTTTTTTTTCACTCCCTCCTCCCAAAAATAAAAGGCAGATTAATATAATACACAAGAAGAAGAATGAGAAAGGATAACAGGTAACCTTGAGGTAGGTGTCAATGGCTCTATAGAGACCATCATGACATGTTCGAACATTTTCTGGCAATGATTCAGCCAAAACTTGGAACTTGGTGACAGAGAGATTTGGGTCTCTTGCAATCTCAGCTAGGTAATTGTCTAAGAGCTTACTTATATTGCATTTGCCAGACTTCTGTTGCTGTTGCTGCTGCTGCTGTTCATGCATCAAAAAATATTCCACTATCCTTTGCACCACATCTATGTCATGCATTGTGCATCGTTCAGGAGAACTGTGCCAGCCATTAATGAAATACCAAGGATGAAAATTTAGTATTATTAGTTTCTTGATGGAGTGTGGTTAGTTATTCTTTTTATAGAGTCTTAGTCTATTTGGTTAGTTATTCAACAACTTTTTCTATTAAAATTTTTCTAGACTGTAATGTCATGTCACACAATTTAGGAAGAAAGAGGAAGTTAGCATACTCACTTTGTTAGTTTCCCTTGATCAAAATTTTTGTAACTTGGGATCAGAAGATCATTCACACTGGCATCTTCCAACATCATCCCCACTCTCTTTTCAAGCTCCGAAATCAAAGCTGGTGTTGCGGAATATACTATTGCCATCTTTAGCATCTGCAACAGGAATTTACATGAAACAGCTTCTTGTTGAGGAGGAAGCATGCTTATTAGGCTCTCAATAATTGCTTTTTGCTCCTTGCTGTGTGCAATGCCCCCTTCCTCCTTCTGACTACAAATACTGAACTGAAGCTCATTCTTTCCATGGCCATATCCTCTAACTCCTTCTATCTCCATGTCCATGCCCGGCAGCCATCTCTCTGCATAGTGCATGATACATTTACCTATGATCTCTGGTGTTATTCCTTAGCCCTTATTGCTGTTATAATCCTCCTGAAATGATCAATGCGAAGGGTAGCTATATCATCAAACCACCAGCCTTCTTCATGAACTGCATCTCCAGTTGATGAGTTTTTCCTAGAAGCCTTCCAAGCTAGTGAGTCACAGCATCTTCTAACAATTTGTAAATTTTCAGCCCATGGAAATAGAGCTTCACAGGATTTTAGAACAGTAATGGTATCTTTCCATGAGCAAAGGACTACAAATGTGAGGAAAGCTTCACTCTTGGTGATGAGATTTCCATCTTCAAATTCTTCAGTCATCTCCAGAAATTCTGACGCACATCTTAGTAAAGCTATGTTATTAGGGTTTAAGTCCACTGGGAGACCATAACAGAATTTTAAAATGATTTCAAATGTTTCTGATCCTCCTGGAAAGTTTTCAAGCTTGAGGTCGTACCCATAATTTGAGATTGAAGGCTGAAGTTCCAATCGGCCTATGTAGCCGCATTTTGACACTAAGGGATACTGTTTCAGGAGAATTGAGTTATGAAATGAGTGAATACTTCTGGTTATTTATCTTATCCCCTATATTTATCTTTAATTCTGACGTCAAAGTTATATCTGGCCCCCAACAAAGAAAAATCAGTATGAAAAAAACACTATGGTTTTATTTATGCATTTAAATTCTCACACGGTCACAGTAAAAGGAAGGGAGACTTCTTGTTTAGATTGCTTCACTAGGCAATAGTCACATCTTTTTTCCCTTCCTAAAATTGAATAGAGGAATTGGTCTTTAATGTTGTGGAGTTTAGAGCTTTATGAAGAGAAGAAATTCTACATGGAGGATTTCTTACTTTTTTTTCTTGATATACCTTTAAGACATGAAAAGAACATGATTCTTATTCTTTTTGCTCCCCCCCCACCCCCCCTCCCCTCCTTTCTTTATTTTCCCCTTAAAATTATAAAAAATGTGCTTAGAGTTATTTTTTATGAAAATTTATCCTACAAACAAAAGAGCCCCAATTCTACTTTTTTTGTGCATCCGTATTATATCTACCATATCAAGTAGTCCCCTGTATTATATTTATCAGATCATGTATAATACACACATTCAATCACTACTAATGAAGCAAATTGTATCAATGCAAAGTGGTGTACGTGACACATAGTTTCAAGTGGTGTCTCCTAATATATATATATATATATATATAAACACTTAGTTTCAAGTTACTTATCAAAAAAAAAAAACACTTAGTTTCAAGTTTTTGTGTGTGTTTCATAATGAATATTGAATATTGAACATTGTTTTTTTGTCTTGTTTATACCTTGTGAACATTAAAGGTAGTTTCTTGAACTTGGATTGATAAATCTGTTGGTATTTGTGACGTGAGAAACCTGCAAGAAAGATCTCATTAGAGAGAGAAGAGAAGCCGCTGAAAACAAAATGGATCAGAGGAAAAAAAAAATGCCAAAATTGAATATTTATGTCAAAGAGGAGAGAATCCCTATTCCTATAGCAGCTTAGACATTCTCTAGAAAGAACATGCCGTGGCTCTCCTATGATAAACTGATTTGTTGTTGCCAATTCTAGACTAATACTTCTATTACCGTGAGTGTTCTCTCTTTTCCAAGCTATCAGCTATAGAGACAAATTTGGTGGGAATTACGATGCGTTGGTCGTGAACTTGATCAATGCCATCCGAATCACTCCCTGGTTCAGTTACTTGAAGAGACTTCTTCATGGTGGCTTTCTAGCTGGACACATGAGGGACAATACATATGGTCAATTAATATGGTATAATAGGGTGGGTTGTCTACATAAATGCCTGAGAAGTGAGTATGTGGTTGGCTTAGGAGTACCATTATGAGGGTAGGTGGATTGTTTATTTGTTTATTCTTCTGTGTTTATTCCCTGTCACAAAATTCGATTGTGACATATAGAGGGAAGAAAATGGGCTTTTTCTCTTATTTTTTTTAATATCTAGTAATATATCTCTGTTTTGAAACTATTTAGGTTTATGTTTCCGTTTTGAAACTTGATTTGTAGAAATCGAGTTAGAGGCAATCAAACTTAAAAAAAAAAAAATTTATGGAACTCGAGTTCCACAATTTTTCTTTTTAAAGTTTGATTTGGCATAACCCAATTTCCTAAAAATTGAGTTTTACATTGAAAATCGATTTTGAGAAAATTGAGTTTCAAAAAAGGGACATGGACCTAAATAGTTTCAAAATAAAAACATATTGCTAGATTTTTTGCAAAATAAGGGTAAAAACCCAATTTCCACGCACATTAGCTTAGCGTCTGAGAAATGGAGATGATATTGGCTGTGCCAGTTCCATTTTGAACCGCACAAATGTGGACTGGACCAATGGATGGTTGTGTGGTTCATATGTAGGTTGACTGTTCCCAACATTTGTAGCATATATGTAAGCATTATTATTATTTTCTGTTTACTTACCAGAAGACGATTTGTTTTAACTATAGATTTCTTGTGACATAAAAAAACACGCATACATTTATGCTGACATTTTTTTTTTGAAACAAAACTTGGGAACAACAGACGATTTTTTGGGGGGTGGGTGGGGGTTTGTTTGTCTTTGATTATTTTTATTTCCATATTTGTTTCATTTAAAAAAAAAATACCTTGTGTGAAATAGAAATGTATTCAAAGGTCTCTTTCTGCATGCAACTGTACGCCCATGATACTGTGCTGGGTATTCAAAACTTCTATACTATTGTCTGTTCAATTACATGTCAAAGATGTCCAAGGGGGGATACCCCATTGTTCACTGGTAATTTGACAGCCAAAAGACTGATTTTATATTCTCACATTTTTGAAAATATTGATTTTGATGGTGGGCTACCATTCATTTGCGTGTTTCCCATATCTTGATTGGCTTCATATTGGAGCAGCTTCTAGAATTTGAAATCCTTACAGGCAACTTTCATTCAAACTGACTCGGCTCGGGCATGGCCATGGTAGTTCCAGGTTAGGATCCTCAAGGCTTGGGTGGGATTATGATTGGACCTGCCTCCTTGGCCAATTTGGACAAAGTGAAAGCAAGCCTGAAAAATTATTGGTCTCACCTCATCTGTGTACTTATCCCAAGAAAAAAGATGTTCTCTTGCTTAGTTTTTCCAACCTTGCCTGAGCCTCGAACTTTCTGTGAATCCCATTTTAGTGTCCCAACTCTAGGATTTGAGCTTCCTAGGCTTTTTGGGACTAGTTAGCTAACTTTATGATCTGTTTGGATCGGAGAGAGATGGGGAGGGAGGAGAGGCGAGGTCCCTCCATTGAAACATAGAGTTAGTGACTAAGGTCAATTGGGGGGATTGGGACTGTTGCACTTGAATCCAATTGAGGCGAACTTGCATTGTTGTTGGAGAGAGTTAGCATGGATTGGGAAGTGACTGTTTGTTTAACCTACCTTTGATTGAGTGTCAAGTGCGTTTGTCATTAATTTTTTTATTTAGGATTTGTTTGAGATCTGATTATTTTGCTAAAACTAAATTTTTTTTGCTGAAAGTATTGTAAATAAAGGTAGAAGTTAATTGAAATAGTACAGTGAGACTTATAAATAGTACTAAAAAGTGCAGTAAGATTCATGAATAGTAGTAAAAATAAGCTGAATAATAAAATAAATTGGCAAAAATAATTTTTGCCAAACAGACACTTAGGGTCTGTTTAGATATTGCTTATTTGCTGAAAATTGAAAACTTATTGCTAAAAACACTATAACAAAATAATTTTTAAATATGAATAGTGCCGTGTGGAATCGAGCAAAATATATAATCTGCATTTATAGTGAAGTAGGTTGAGAAGTGCACAGTTGCTATGGGACCTACCTTTTAAACGCTGAACGTAGACGTGCTGAGGAAAACGCTTTCCAAACGGTCACTTAGTTTTTAGTTTTTTTTGTTCATGTATATTATTTTTAAAACTTCAAAAAAAATTTCCTACTTTTTAATGTACAATTATACTTAAGCACACTTTTAATATATTAAAAAAAAATCTACAAAAAGTCAAATAAATTGATGTGCAAACAGGGTTGATATTTTGCATTTGACGCTAGATGGACATTTGTTGGTTTTTGGTTTAGGCATATTGGTGTTGGTCTGTGGGGGATATTTTTTATTATACGATATAGAAATTCTACTCTAATCTCATTTAAGTGTATATGTGTGTAAAATTTTCTCTTGAAAATTTGTACTCTAACTCTTTTCTGACACACCATACAAGCACTTATAACCATCGCATTTAAGATGTGCGGCAGTTGTAAGGGATCTTTTTAAGTATTTATAATTTATATATGTTGTTATTGGTTTGAGTAGTTGGGATCTGGGCGGATGGCGTTAGGTCTGTTGTGGGCCTTATCTAAGAGTTGTTGGTCTTTGGTATTAAGGAACTACGAGCCTGGAAGGTTTGGGCTCAGCCCACCTTCAAAAAGCATCACTGAATTTTTGATAAAATGGTCAGCCTGACAGTCAGGTGCCTCTGGTTCTAAAAGCAGCTCCACGTGCCCCGTCCAGAAGACGACTATACACACACGCACGCACACACATTATTAATCCCCAATATATATCACGAAGTTTTTAATCCTCAATATATATCCCTATTTTTTTCATTCATATCATGTCCTGTTGAATGTAATATCTGAAGCTTGTGGGTTTTGTTAGCTTAGGTGTTGCTTTGTTTTTGTTCAGTTCAGAACTCCATGGTTCTTGTTCTGTCATGTTTTTTTTGGTTAGTATTTGTTGGTTCTTCTTGTTGTATAGGGTCTTTGTTTGGGTCTTGTTGTTGGTCCTGAAGATCTTCTTTAGTTTTTGCTCTGTTTATGGTCTGCTTCAAACTCTCTTTTTTTTTTTGGAAGAATATTTCAAACTCTCTTTTTCTGTTAATAAATTCCAGCCTTTTATATGTAAAAAAAAAAATCATATGATTCACTTTCTCTTTTATATAATATATATATACTAGTATTATTTTATATATATACTTGTAAGGACCAAAAATCACATACAAGACTAACAACAATTGTGTTTATGAAATCACGTACAAGACTAAAGGTCCTCAAAATAATGAATTTGTAGAGAGGGTAACAACAACAAAAGTCCCCCTTACGTCCTGTCTCTCCCCTCTTATTTATACTATTTTCCCTTACTATTTCAGCTCTACACCTCTCATCCACTCAATCCATTTTACTGACACTTGTCCATTCCCTTGTAGTTAGTAATGGAGAAAGTTTTAGCTCTATGTTTTGTACTGTTCAGGTCATTTCCACATTAATGCAATGGATAAAGGTGGTACTTCCTATTCAATGCGGCCAGAATGGTTGGTGTAGAACATTCAATGCAACGTTCATAGTTATCCACCCCCACCTAGATATTTGCAATATGCCCCATGTATCACCAATCTCTCTCTCGTCCTTTTCTAGACCATCCCACCTCATCCTCGGGCCCTTGACTTTTATTCTCCTCTACTCCTTATGCCTTCCAGTATGTCTTCGGATCTTTAGATCTTCAGGTCCTCGAGTCCTCACAATAGTCCCTTAACACTTGGGCGATTAACCACGAATTAATAGCCAAATTTTAACTTCTCGGATACACTTCTTACGTGCCTTTTGCTTTTACATGTACAGATGTCTTTTCGCAGCCCATGACACGCTTCTGACGCCTCGTAGTCCATGATGGAGCATTTATGGTGTCAGGCGGTTCCTTACCTACGCACGTTCTACGGCTGGATTAACATCGTACGGTTCAGATGTCAATCTTAATTATGAGCGGGAAAGTTACCGCCCTTTTTTTTTTTTTTTTTTTTACCCCTATAAAAGCAAACCTTGAGGCTGGCTGAGGTTCATTTTTGCATTTTGAAATATTAAAGGAAAAAGGACCTCCCAATGAGCAATTTTAAGCATTCTTCAGAGGTATGTCAGCTCTCCTATTGCTTCTTTTTTATTGTTTATTTTTTCTCTTTCTGTCGTAAGGTTTAATAGGTAGATACGCTAAACTAGTAAAAACAGATGAGGCAAAGGCTGCTTTTAAGGCCCAATATAGGATTCCTGACGACGTAGTTATTCAGTATTGTGAGGAAGAAGATTGTCTAGTTGTACCCTAGCCACTCGAGTTAGTTTTAATTCTCATGATCGCTTTTATCGAAGGTGGAATGGAAATCCCCATGGGTAGGATGACCCGGGATTTTCTTATAAACTATAAACTTACCCCGACCCAATGTTCTCCCAATGTTCTTAGGATCCTAGGATGTGTAGATGCCCTAAATCGTAAAATGGCAACCAATTTAACTTGACATGATGTAAACTGGGTGTACAATTGCCAAAAAGGGGAAAAAACCAAATACTACATGAAGTGTAGGGTCCCAGCCGTTAGGTTGATCTCCTGCTTTCCTGATTCAAGTAAAGGCATGGACGAGGATTACCTCATCATCTCGGAGAATTGGCATGACGACTTACACTGCCCTACCCAAGATGGGGTGCCAGGTAGGGTTCCCGAGGACCGATATGATACTTAGGAATAACAGTCTTCTTCTATAATCTAGCATTGGTTAATTCTTCCTAATGGTTGTTATTCCTTACTGCAGACGAATACCACATTGCTCCAAACAAAGCCGCTGTGAACTGCCAAGACCTAAACAGAATTCTCTAGTCGGAAATTTTCTTACACAGGGATGGTCAACTCCGGGCAGCCCATGTTATTCTCGGCTACACCCTTTCCACCAAACGCTTTCAAAATCCAAAGAACGTAATCCGAGTCAGAGATCTTCGGTTAGCTCGTATTGACGTTGCGGTGCCTGGATTCTTACTACTTGCACCTCCTCCAGCAGGAACATAGGACGCACAACTTCCCGCCCCTCTCGCAGCCAGACTACTTTACCCTCAAGGGCAACCCACTAATCATGCGGTCGAGGAAAAAACTTCAACTCCCGAGCTGAGTCGCCCCGAGGTGACGGATAAAGGTTTTGAAGTTTTTTATTAGTGAAGATGCCCCTCGTAGCTCGCACCCTTCTACGAGTAACATGGGCTTCCAAGAGAAAGAACCCGATCTTCTGGCCTTGCTACAAGCACATGCCGGCAGCTCTTCCCCTGCTGTGACCATTCTCCCTCGTCCAATCACCCCAGCCGTGACACGTACCCCTCCCTCCGAGGTCGTGGACAAGAAAAGAAAAAGGGGTCAAAGTAGCAAAAATGTTATAGAGATCCAAGAAGGAGAGAACCCTGACCTCCCTTCTAAAGATACTAGGGCAAGGAAAAACGTCTCCAAGAAGCCCGCTCATACTGGATCTTCTAAGGAAACAAGTAGTGATCCAACAAGGAAAGCATCGGTTTGGCGCCCCAACTTTACCCTAAGTTTAGGCAGCCCCGTTCTTGATGATGCCAATCTTAGAGATCCGAAAAAGGAAAGCTCAAGTTTGGTGGCCAAATGCTTGGAAAAGGCCTTGTGTCTTCCTGAGGACATGGCTAAATTGCGGTCTTTTCACAAAAGAGAAGTCTTTCTATCTTTAAAACAGGACTTAGCTAAGGTATCCTTCCCAATCCTAGATCATTTTCTCTTTGTTATCGTTGAAAGCATTACTCATATGACTTTCATAATTTATGTACATTATAGGCTATCCAGGCTTCGTTCATGGCTGAGGAATGGGTGGATCATTCCTTGGACTTAGCCAGAAAAGCTGAGCACAATGCCGAGGTCGTTGTGAGGGCTCAGAACGAAGCAGAACAGAACTTGAAGGAAACCCTCATTCGACTAGCCAAGGTGGAAAAGGCTCACAAAAACGCAGAATCTGCCTTGCAAAGTTATGAATCGCAGGCCAATATTACTCTTAAAGCCCAAAAACAAGCCCAAAACAGACTTGTTCTTACTGTGGTGGAGCTTAAACAAGTGCAAAGGGAATTGGCATCTAAGGAGCAGGAGAAGGCTGATGCTGAGCAAGCAACGTATGATGCCGGTATGAAGAAAGTTGCTGACAGCCTCACCGCTCAACTAAAAGGAGTTGCCCGTGCATTTTGCTTAGAAGTTTGGGGTCGGGCCTTAGACGTTGCCGGAGTATCCACCGAGTCTGAGCCTCGAAATCCCAACAGTGTTTATTACCCTTCTACCTTACAACTGGCTCCTGCTCCTCCCAAACCAACAAGTGACTCCAGTTCCGTTCCTCCCACATCTGCAACCACTCCGGACCCAAAACCTTCTTCTGTTCATCCCAAGGGCCAAGAAATAGCCGAGACCCCTTCTCCTAACGCCGAGCTGGTGAATGAAGAAAATGAAGCCGATCCAAAGGAAGTGGGACAGGCAAAAAAGAAGAAAAAAGAGAAAGAAACAGAAAAGAAGAACCCCAAAGACAAACAAACAAGCACTTGATGATGTTATGTTTTCTTTTTGTTCTTATTGTTGTCGTTTTTTTTTTTTTTTTGTTAGACTGAATTTAAAGAAATAGTAGCCATGCCGTGCATATTATTTATTGTTCACATATCACAATATTCAAGTATTTACTTTGTTTCTACTCACTTGCCAAGTACAAGTCCTTCCCGCGAAACTAGTAACTTGTCATATACACATTGCATAAATAATACCCACCCAGACGTAATGCGATCATCAACTTTGTAGCACAAGCCTAAAATAATACCCGTAATACACCATATGATTCGAGGAGCCTACCAAGAACTAACATTGAGTTGACTCTTAACTTTTCTTTAGCGGGTTTTTTTTTTTTTTTTTTAGACTTATGGCCTAAGGAGCCATATGAGAGCTAAGATTAGTTTACCATGTGGATTTTCCATAGGATGTTAATTTTTTAGACTTGTGGCCCGAGGAGCCATACGAGAGCTAAGATCAGCTTAACACTTAGATTTTTCATAAAGTGTATATTTCTCTTAGACTTGGGGCCCGAGGAGCCGAACAAGAGCTAAGTTCATAAAGTGTGCATTTTTCTTAGACTTGTGGCCTGAGGAGCCGAACAAGAGCTAAGTTCATAAAGTGTTCATTTTTCTTAGACTTGTAGCCCGAGGAGCTGAACAAGAGCTAAAATCAGCTTAACACTTATATTTTTCATAAAGTATTCATTTTTCTTAGACTTGTGGCCCAAGGAGCCAAACAAGAGCTAAGGTCAGCTTAACACTTAGATATAAATTATTCCAGTAAAGAAACACAGATTGATGAAACAAAATGAGCCTACAACTGATACAAAAGAAGACTCTTCCTTTAATAGTAATAACGTCGTAAGTTGTTTACATTCTAAGGACGATGAACTACTCTTTCATCTAAATCTTCTAAACGATAAGCCCCTACACCTGCTACAGACGTAATTCTATATGGTCCCTCCCAATTAGGCCCTAACTTACCCCAGGCAGGATTTCTCACTGTCCCCACCACTTTTCTTAATACCAAATCTCCTGGAACTAAAGGTCTTGACTTTACTCCTTTGTCATATATTTGCTTGAGTTTCTGTTGGTAGCTGCCCATCTTCACATTGGCTACTTCCCTTCTTTCTTCAACAGTATTCAAATCATTGCACAACATATTATGATTGCTCGCAACGTTATACTGATCAGATTTCAAGGTGGGAAAGCCTGACTCCAACAGGATTACTGCTTCCATTCCATATGTCATTGAAAAAGGTGTCTCACCTGTTGATCTTCGGGGGGTAGTACGATGAGTTCACAACACATGAGGCAACTCTTCTACCCATCTTCCTTTAGCATCGTCTAATCGCTTCTTTAATCCTGCCAAAATGACTTTATTTGTAGCCTCAGCTTGACCATATCCCTAAGGGTAGGCCGGTGTTGAATATCCATTCCTTATTCCCATATCCGCACAATACTTATGAAAAGCCTTACTATCAAATTGAAGTCCATTATTAGAAATCAAAGTATGCGGGACTCCAAAGCGAGTTATGATATTCTTCCAAATAAACTTCTTAGCGTCTGCATCCCTGATGTTTGCTAATGGTTCGGCTTCCACCCACTTAGTAAAATAATCTGTGCCGACAAAGAGCCATCTTCTATTACCGGTTGCCTGAGGAAAAGGTCTGACGATATCCAAGCCCCCTTTAGCAAAAGGCCATGCGCTAGATAATGTATTTAAGACTCCTCCTGGTTGATGAATGTTTGGTGCAAACCTTTGACATTGGTCACACTTCCTTGCATACTCCTGGGAGGCCTTCTGCATATTTGGCCACCAATACCCTTGAGTCATGGCTCTGTGGGCTAACGATCTTCCCCCCGTATGACTTCCACATATTCCTTCATGTAATTCTTCCAATAAAGGCTGAACAGTTTCAGGATGCACGCAGAGCAAATATGGCCCCGAGTAGGAACGCTTGTACAACTTATGCTCCTCAGAAAGCCAATATCGGGGGGCACTTCTCTGTACCTTCTCCGCTTCCACTTTATCTTTGGGTAACACACCATACTATAAGAAGTTCACGATTGGATCCATCCAGCTCGAACCAACGTGAATGCTGTGAACCTCAACTGCCGGGATGCCGGTAAGGCTAGCAGTCAACAAGTCTTCTACCATTACCGTTCGTGGTAACTTTGAGCCTAAGGATATGGCTAACATGGCCAACGAGTCGGCATGAGCGTTCTACCCTCTCGAAATTTGTGTTACTTTGAAACTCTTAAACAAATCTAACACCCCTTTGACTCGTTCGATGTATTTTTTCATTCTTTCATCCCTTGCCTCAAACTCTCCATTAACTTGCCCGACGACTAATCTAGAGTCACAATACAATTCCACTATTTCTCCTCCCAGATGCCTAACCATGTGAGCGCCTGCCAAGAGAGCTTCATACTCGGCCTCGTTATTAGTGGCTACAAATCCTAACCGTAATGACTTTTCCATAACTAACTGCTCAGGGGTAATCAACACAATTCCAATCCCGGCTCCATTTCAGTTAGATGCCCCATCCGTATAAACTTCCCAAAGAAGGACATTCCCAAGCCCAATAGACATTACGACTAGCATAACATCTTCTTGCTTAATGCCATTTTCTGTGAATTTAGCCACGAAATCGGCAAGAACCTGCCCTTTAATAGTTGTCCGGGGCATATACTTAACATCATAAGCTCCCAGCTTAGTTTCCCACTTAGCCACGCGACCAGTGTAATAAGATTTCCTCATGATAGACTGCAAGGAAAATTGGGTAAGTACCACTATCGTATGGGCTTGAAAATAATGGGGAAACTTCCTTGTTGCATGTACGATGGTTAGAAGAGCCTTTTCCAAAGGTAAATATTGCCACTCGACCTCTTGCAAGGATTTACGAATATAATATATTGGTTTTTGAACTCCATCATCATTTTGTACTAGGGCAAGACTTATAGCATAGTCCGTGACTGCCAAGTAGGCATATAACACCTCTTCCTTCTCCAGCCGTGATAGTATTGGCGGATTCGCCAAATATTGCTTCAAATCCTCAAAAGCCAAATTACACTCATCTGTTTACTGGAAATCTCTCCATTTATGCAAAAGGCGATAAAAAGGTCGGCACCTGTCTGCAGACCGCGATATAAACCGATTCAAGGCTGCAAACATTCCAGCTAGCTTTTGTACCTCCTTAGGATTCTGAGGAGGATGCGATCCTAAGATGGCCTTGATTTGATCAGGATTAACTTCAATTCCCCGGTGCGTTATCATGTACCCGAGGAACTTTCCCGAACTTACTCCAAAGGAACACTAAGAAGCATTCAAACGCAATTTATACCTCCTAAGGACTGAGAAGGTTTCGTGTAAGTCCTTCAAATACTCTCCTACTTCCTTACTTTTAATCACCATGTCATCGATGTATGCTTCCATATTATGCCCCAACTGCAACTCAAACATTCTAGTCACCATCTTTTGATAAATGGAGCATGCATTCTTAAGACCAAAGGGCATTACTCAATAATGGTAATTGTCATTAGGAGCACGAAAAGCTGTCTTCTCTTGATCATTCAATGACATAGGTATCTGATGATAACCTTGAAAAGCATCTAGGAAACTCATCCGGGGATGCCCAACAGTTGCATCCACCAATTGATCAATTCTCGGAATAGGGAAAAGATCCTTTGGACATGCCTTGTTTAGATCAGTGAAATCGACACAAACTCTCCACTTTCCATTCTTCTTTTTAACCACAACAGTGTTAGCCAGCCACTCAGGATAAAAGATTTCCTTGATTGCCCTCGCTTGCTTTAACTTGTTAACCTCCTCTTTACTGCCTCAGCATGCTCTTGGGATGCAAGCCGAGGAGACTGCTTACGGGGCATTGCATTGGGACTAACATTTAAATGGTGACAAATGAATTCTGGATCAATTCCCGGGACGTCATAGGTTGTCCATGCAAAAACATCAATATTATCCTGTAAGAACTTAACTAATTCATCCATTTCCGGTACTGGTAATTGGGATCCCACCTGAAAATACTTCTCCTTATCTTCTCCTATAAATATCTTGTCCAGTTCTTCAGCAGAACCTCCATCCCCATCGACACCCATCTCCTGAGCATGTTTCTTTAATTGCTATAACGCTTTCGGAGTCGCCCTCGTTGATGACCCTTGCCCTGTTCTCATACTTGCAGACATCAGACACTGTCTGGCTACCGACTGGCTGCCATGTAATATTCCCACCCTTCCTTGGATAGGATATTTCACCATTACGTGCAAAGTTGAAGAAACTGCCCCCATTGCATGGAGCCAAGGCCTAGCTAGAATGGCCGTGTAAAGTGAATACGCCTTGACTACTATAAAGTTAACCTGGACCACTGTATCCTCAATCTGTACAGGCAGTCTAATCATCCCTTACGGAATAACCTGTTTCCCATCAAAACCTACTAATGGGGAATCATACTTCTCCAAATCCCCCTCTTTCAACTTTAAACCATTAAATAAGTCAGGATACATAATTTCTGCACCACTTCCATCATCCACCAAGACTCGCTTCAAGTCATATCCCCTGATACGAATAGTTACTACCAATGCATCATCATAGAGTTGATACGTTCCCTCCTTATCTTCCTCAGAAAAACCCAACACTGGCATCGCCGAGAACCTCATTCTTTTAGCCAGTTGGTGGCTTCCCTCCATGACTTTGTTTCCAAAACTACTATGCACAGACATGATCTGAGAAGGATCCTCGGCTTCTCTTCTCGGCGGCGCCAAAATAACATTAATGGTGCCTAATGCTGGCCAAGGAATATTTTCACGATACATTCACGTACCTTGATGTCCAACTTGCCCATCCAGCCTAGACAAGAAATGATTGATCTTTCCCGCCTTGGCTAATTGGTTCAAATGGTCACACAACGTCCGACATTCTTCTGTGGTATGTCCCTTGTCCTGATGATAATGACAATTAAGATTTTGATTCCTTGTAAATGCATCTCCACTCATCTTGTTTGGTTGTCTAAAATATGGTTCGTCTCAAATTTTTTCTAATATGTGATGTATAGGCTCCTTGAACAGTGAATTAACCAAAGGAGTGTCATCTGACAATGGACGAATTGGAATGTCTCGCCTAGACTGACTGCCTTGATACCCCATTCCCTGAAGATCTTTCTTCTCCGGATATAACTTCATTTTTCCTTTGCTTTGAATCTGGTCCTCCTCCACCCGTTTATATTTGTCTATACGGTCCATAAGCAAGCGCATGTCTACTGCTGCCTTCATTTTCAAGGACTTCCTCAATCCATGCTCCGTAGGGAGTCCGACCTTAAAAGTTCTTACCGCCACATTTTCAACATCTCTATCAATTTCATTATACATTTCCCAATACCGATCGGAATAGGTTTTGAGCGTTTCTCCTTCCCTCATGGCCATAGACAGTAATGCATCCAAGGGTTTTGGGATCCTACTACAAGTTATGAACCGAGCCCCGAATGCTCTAGTCAACTCTTCAAAGGATTTTAGGGAACCTTCCGCCAAAGCATCAAACCACCGCATGGCCACTGGTCCCAGACTGGAAGGAAACACTCTGCACATCAATGCTTCACTATTTGAATAGACTGCCATCTTTTGATTAAAATGACTGATGTGTTTTACATGATTAGTCATTCCAATATAAATAGTAAATATAGGTTGAGAAAATTTGTGGGAGAGTTTTGCCTTATTTATCTTGGCCATAAAAGGGGATTTAGAAATTTGTCTTAAAGCTTTATCCATTGCATTGTTCCCCTCACCCTAGTATGTCCCATTTTCCCCTTGCGTCTCCTCCTGCCTCGCACCCGAAGAAGGACTCAAACGAGCCTCACTGTGAAGAGATTTAGATGCCTGAGGTTCCTTTCCTCCACGTTTTTCCTCGGAGCTATCGTTGGAAGAGTAAGACGGGCTCCTTCTACCACGCTTCTTACGATCTAAGCGCTTGTGTAGATAATTTATCTCAGACTGCATTTGCTGCAACACATCATCACGAGACATTTGCCTCTCATTCAGTGATCATTGCCCAGTCACTTGATCACTACAATACGATTCCACCACCACACTTGGGGTATGTTTCTTTCAACCTCCCCGTCTCATATTTATGGTTAGGTTTCTCCTTTGTGAACCTAATGAATCCTCCCTTTTCTGATTTGCCTCCGCCATTCGCCTTTAAACTAGAACGCCCCACTTTGTTGTTCCCACAAACGACGCCAATTGTAAGGACCAAAAATCACGTACAAGACTAACAATAACAGTGTTTATGAAATCACGTACAAGACTAAAGGTCCTCAAAACAATGAATTTGTAGAGAGGGTAGCAACAACAAAAGTCCCCCTTACGTCCTGTCTCTCCCCTCTTATTTATACCCTTTTCCCTTACTATCTCAGCCCTACACCTCTCATCTACTCAATCCCTTTTATTGACACTTGTTCATTCCCTTGTAGTCGGTAATGGAAAGAAACTTTAGCTCTGTGCTTTGTACTGTTTAGGTCATTTCCACATTAATGCAACGGATAAAGCTGGTAGTCCCTATTCAATGCGGCTAGAATGGTTGGTGTAGAACATTCAATGCAATGTTCATAATTATCCACCCCCACCCAGATATTTGCAATATACCCCATGTATCACAAATCTCTCTCTCGTCCTTTTCCAGACCATCCCACTTCATCCTCGGGCCCTTGACTTTTATTCTCCTCTACTCCTTATGCCTTCCAGTATGTCTTCGGGTCTTTAGATTTTCGGGTCCTCGGGTCCTTACAATACTAGTATTATGCCGTGCGACAGCTTAATTAAAAAAATTATATATAAATTTTAAAATATAAATTTTTTGATAATATAATCAAATCTAATAATTAAAAAAAACATTTTTAAAAATTAAGTTACATGTAAAATGTATATTATGTAAGTTTTTTTTTCTTTTTGTTGCAAAAATAGATATTATAAAATATTTTAAAAAATTATTGCAAGTTTTAAATTTTTAAAGCTCTTAGTAGTAAAATTGTAATTTAATTATATATGTGTGTGTGTGTGTGGCACTTAAAAATCTTTCCATAATACTTGCTAACATGTATAGTAGTAGAAGTGCTAATCTTTTTTTTGAAGTGTAGTAGAAGTGCTAATCAAATATAAATTTCTTATATATATATATATATATATATATATATATATATGACTAAAAACAAATTCCATAAATTATAAAATGTAAGTATTTAATCAATTAAGACACCAAATCAAAAAACAATATCAATAATCAAGATGAATTGCATTATCTAAAATTTGAAAAAAAAATCATATAATTTAAGCAGTAATTGAACTACCTTAATTGAAAAATAGATACTAAAAAAAAAAAAACTAAGATAGCTCTTCTCACATAAATCTTTTAATTTCATATGGTAGGTGAGTTCTATCCCATATAGATTCAGTGATAAATTTTTGACCGAAATAAAAATTCCACAAATTATATATATATATATATATATATATATATAAAGCATCTGGACCTTCTAGGGTACCACAATCAAAATAATTTCAAAAATAAATAAATAAAAGTACATAAAGAGAAAACAAATATTTTATTGTAACATGAATGTAAAAGTTTACATATAAATTACCTGTGTATATCTAAACCTTCTAGGACACAACAATCAAAATAATTTCAAAAATAGATAAATAAAAGTACATAAAGAGAAGAAAAAAAATTGTATTGCAATGTAAATGTAAAAGTTTATGTATAAATTACCTGTATGTGTTTAGCCATTTTGATATTGACATTCGTGTCTAGCCATTTTGATATTGCCATAAGTGAGAAAATAATCTGCACAATCAATTAAGAACACCAAATCAAATAATACATCAATAATTAAGATGAATTGCATTATGTAAAATATTTTTAAAAAGTCATAGAATTTAAGTAATAATTGAACTACGTTAATAGAAAAATAGGAAAAAAAGAAAAGAAAATAAGATAGCTATTCTCACTGAAAAAGCCAAATCCTTCCTTTGGCAGTTCATTACTTAATTTTGTGGAGGCGTGAAAAATAATCACATTAACTCAATCAAATATCATGCTGTTTTTTTTAAAAAAAAAAAAAATTTACTTGTAGTAATTTGATATTTTTTTTTTATTGATTGATTTTAGCATTCTTAAATAGTTTTAGTTCAACTCAATTTCTCTTGGATTCAAACTTAATTTGTGGAGGTGTAAAAAGAATCACGTTAACTCAATCAAATATCATGTTACTTTTTCTTTTCTTTTTTTCCGTGTAGTAATTTGGTTTTTCTATTGATTGATTTAGCATTCTTAAATAGTTTTAGTTCAACTCAATTTCTCTTGGATTTAAACTTGATTTGTGGAGGTGTGAAAAATAATAGGTGCAGTAATATAATTTAAATGAAAAAAAAGGATTAGATGAAGATGAAGATTTTGGATGGTAATCAAATTAAGAAGATATACATAAGGAAAAGAATTTGTATTGTAATTAAATTAAGATTTTTATCAACTTAGAAATTATAGGAGAAGAAGATAAGAAAAAAAAATTATATCTTTTTTTTTTTTTACGTATAGTAATTTGGTTTTTTATTGATTGATTGTAGCATTCTTAAATAGCTTTAGTTCAACTCAATTTCTCTTGGATTTAAACTGAATTTGTGGAGGTATGAAAAATAATCAAGTTAACTCAATCATATATCACGTTGCTGTTTTTTTTTTTTTTTAATACAAAAAATTGTGGCTAATAGGTGTAGTAATATAATTTAAATGAAAAAAAAAAAAAAGATTAGATGAAGATGGAAATTAAGAAGAAATAAATGGAGAAAAGAATTTGGATCGTAATTAAATTAAGATTTTTATCAACTTAGAAATTATAGGAGAAGGAGAGAGGAAAAAAATTATATCTATTTTTTAAAATATTCTATAAATATTGCCGCAATTTAAGATGCATTAGACTTTTTTTATGTAAATTTTTTCTTTTTAAAATCTAAAAAAATTTCTGCAACTTCGTACTGCCACTTGGCGCAAACATGACATCTAAACCCAACTTTTATTATATAGTATTTGATATATATATGGTCAATTTGGTATTGTCATAATTCAAAATTCGCAGTCATAATTGCTCTGGCCCGTGTCAAAATAACGGGCTCTCCTCCAACTGCTACCCGGTCACTGTCAACAGCTCAATTGTGCGACACCAATTTGGTGGGTTGGCCCAAATTAGTGCCTGACCACCCCTAATTGCAATGAAAAACTATTATTTTTATGGTAAAATTTCTATTTATCACAGGCAAAATAACATGAAAATAACATGATAATCATAAAAGAAGATGACTACACGATATGATTCATATGCGAATCCAAAATTAAGCATGTGACATCATCAATTCTTGTACAATGCATTGGATCAAAGCTTTGTCCACCTTTAAATGGCTTGGATGGATGTTGATTCTTTTTTTATTATTTTATTTTAAATCAGTTACTTTTCATATTCAAGCTTTAAGTATTTGCACGTAAAAATTCCGGTTTATTTCAATATAAGAGCTTATTTTTTTTCTATTTTACATTTTTGCTTTTCAAAACATTTCACGTCAAATTATCTATTTTACACCATATTTCTATTAAAATATCAATTTTTAAAAATTATTTATCTTTCTTCACATACAACAATTATTATTAACTTTCTTCTTTATCTTTGAGATACATAAAGAAATAATAAAACACTAAATTCAAAATTAATAGTGTCAATGTAAATTTACATAGTTGCTATAAACAACTATGTATTTTTATACAATTTCACATAACCTAAATACGGGTAAGTTTTGAGCCTAACTGGTTAAAATATGGTACTTTTTCAATTATACAAGCAATGCAAATGATAAAAGCATATTTTCATTACCATGTGTATGTTGCATAAGCATGACTGCATTGAGAAATTCATGCGCAATTGCACATGCTGGTGTAGAACTTACACAATCTTATTTCCAGTCAAAATTCTCACCCTACCATGACACTAATAATGACTAATCCATCCTCTGGAATCTAGATTCATAAGCTGTGGCGGAGGAAGTGCCATGTTGTTAGGCTCCATTTTTGCCGTAAGATGAAGCTACTTATTCATAATAAGAGAACAGTTGAAAGACAAGGACAGACAAGTACTGTTGGATTTAAATAAATTGTTAGTCTTTTGGTTGTAAGATTTCTCGTTTATTGTGTGCAAGCTGCAAGCAACAAATCCCATCCCCCAATTGGTTTCGAAAAAGCCTGCATCATGAAAAATTTTCACTTCTTTTTATAATTTTAACGAGGCAAAGTGTAATTGGTGAAAAAAAAATAGTGAGTTTATATGTAAGTGATAAATTATTACTCATAGTTTGTCACGTTAGAGTTAACGCAAAAAAGTAAAATAATTTATAGTTGTAGAACTACTCATTGCTTTCTTTACAAGATAGTTAATTTTTTAGTAGATGGGATGGGATTGCTTTCCGCACCCTGCAGCATCATATGGATTTATTCCATTCCCATGTTCAACTTGCACATTTGCACGTACATATCCATGCACGTGTTGGTGTAAAATTTACACAATCTATTTTATGAGAGGTTGGCATCGTATGAGATTGATGAGGTCCTAGATTTAAAATATTTAACCTGTATTTTTGGAAAATTTCTTACGAGATTTCTTTTATGTTCGAGGAATAGTTATATATTCAAAGACTTTTGAATATCCTTTTAAAAAATAATAATAAATAAAATTTTATTCAAAACCTAACATGAGCTAAGAAATAAGTATAAAAAATAGTGATATTAGGAACATTATTAATTTTACTACATTAAATTTAGATATTGATGTATTAGAGGGAAGATGAGTATAATGCTTCATTCAGTCAGTTTGATTGCTGAGGCTAAAGAAGTAAGAACCTCACAAAAGCCTTTGTTGATTTTAGTTTTTTTCCATACTATGAGACAAGACAATTTTATAACCTTATTAGATATGTTAATGGTTTATCAGTGTGAATGGAAAATGTTTTTCTACATTTCAATATTGTAATTTTACCCTATTTGGCTAAATTATTTTAATAGTAAAAGTTACCATATTCTAAAAAATATATATATATATATATATTATAAAATATTAGTAATCATACAAACATTTTAATGCTTTTAAGTTGTTAAAATCTGTCAATCACATTTTTATAACGTGAGTTTGTATTGTGTAGAGACAAATTTGTAATAATTTTAGTATTTATCATATCCAAAAAGGCCAAAGAGGTAAATGTAACCTGAGCTCCGTGTAGATTCTGGAGTTGTGGGCTTGGGCGAAAAAGAGTGTCGTGTTACCTCAGGTTTCTCAGGCTCGATGCATGCTTACACAATGAAGCTACTTAATTATTTTATTTAATTATTTCTTTGAGTAATGAAGCTACTTAATTAATAGTGAAGGTCAAAGTTTGCCATTTAGTATTACATTTGTACATTTCATAAATAAATAAAGAAAAATAATAATAACAAAAACAGTTGGAAAAAAAGATTTGTAAAAGTAAAGAGTGAGATTTAAGACAAATAGTTTGTCTTTTGGGCTTTTGGCACATTATGAGTTTGTTTGGAATCCACTTATTTTGCTAAAATTAAATTTTTTTTGCTGAAAGTACTTAGATAAAGATAAAAGTTTGAAATAGTACATCGGAATTTATAAATAGTATCAAAAAGTGTAGTGGAGCCATGAATAGTAGCAAAAATAAACTAAATAGCAAAATAAGCTAGCAAAAAATAATATATCCAAACACAACTACATTTTCTATTTGCAAAGCAAAATGATAATTCTGGATTAAAATAATGCTACCCAAACTCTTACTATAAAAGAAACAATATTTGAATAGTAAAAAAATGCCTTTTGCTATTAAAAAATTTCTAGAAAATTGGACATAAAGGCAGAAAGAAGTTGATTAAATGGAAAGGTTATTAAAAAAATCTCCATATGGAGGAAACTCTAATTAAAGTGATACTATCTGTATGAAAATAGTTGTTTGCCTACTTTGCTCAATGGGTCTAACAGCCAATGGGATATTTATGTCATATCGTTTGTTGATCATTCAGAAAGACTAATAAAAGGGCGCAAATAACTTTTTTGAAGGAAGAGAAAAAAAAACACACATACACAGGGATCAATCCTTATATAGCAAAAGCAAAGTGCCAATAGAAAAGTTGATTTTCACTATGCTTAGGATCATCAGGACAAAAATTAGAGACTTAACTAAACTAATTGAGATACATGCTATATTAGATAGATATTTATTGGGCTTCAACCATCTTGGGCAAACGTTTTCTAGGTAATTGATAATTGTTTTAAATAATTTCTAGTTGAGATACACAATACATCACACCCAAATTAGTATTTAAAGCATGCAGCTTCTCACTCACCTTAGAAAAAATTATTAAAAATTCTCATGATACAAAAACATAATACTCTCTTACCTCACATAAATGATAAATCATGATAAATTCAATTGACACGACTCACTAAAATAGTAAAATAAAATAGAGTAGTGGTAATCATTAACCACATCTATGTACTCTCATAATATTGAATAATTACTCGTTCTTTAAACAATTTGATTTATTTTTATCTCAATGACATTCTTTGCTCTCCCTTACAAGTTACAAGTCGAACCATGTTCAAAATCTCTCACTCCTCATTGTAATTATTAAAAAATAAGTTGAATTAAATTTTTTTAAAAAATATTGATAGACATGAATGTAATAACTAGAAGGTAATAAGTTGAAAGATTTGACTTTTTTTTTGTTTTCTTCTGCCGTCTTCGACTTCGTCGTGTATGGCGGTTTCTCCTAGAAACAACTATAAATACATTCAACTCAAAAACATTCATTCTTTCTTGTCACCCTTTCTCTTTCTCTTTCTCTCTCTCATCCATATTTTCAGAAGAGAGAGAAAATTTTCTGAGATTCAGATCTAACGAGCCTAACCTGCACACCCCACATACACGAAATACACTCTATAAGAAGGAAAGAAAGAAATGGCAGCTGTGTCTCCTCTGGCCAAATACAAGCTGGTATTCTTGGGTGACCAATCCGTAGGCAAAACCAGCATCATTACTCGCTTCATGTACGATAAATTCGACGCCACCTACCAGGTCTGTCTCTGTCTCTCAGGACCTCTCACCTTTCTTTCTTTTCATCATGTTATTGAATGCTCATATATAAGTATTTGTGATTTGGATTCTTAACATGAGTTTTGTCGTTTTGGAAATTCACGTGGATCGTTCATCATTCAATAACAATCTTTTCGTTCTTTTACATTACTAGAACTATCGTGTTTTTTTTTTTTTATACATTTCTTATTGGGCAAGCAATGTGTAGAACCAGCCTTTCAAAAAATTAGGGTAGAGCTGTCTACCAATTGCGTGTTCCATTTTTCACAGAAATAAGGATTTTGTGCAATGAGTGCGATGTTTTAAGTTTTGTTTGAGAGATAAGTTAAGATAGAAATGAGTTTCGAAGACGTGATTTTTATCAATTCCCATGTGAAATCATTATTTATCCTTTTAGAATCTTGGATGATATTTACAAATTTTCAAGGGATTATTAGTTTATTTATTGAACCTTTTAATTTGGATCCGAAGATTTGTTCTCTTGAAGGGTTTGTAATTATACTTGTGCCTTCTTTGAATTTTTTTTTTTTTTTTTTGGTTCACTTTTATTGTTGTTTGTGGTGTATTCAATTAAAACTGAATTTTAACTTTTTAGGGGAAAAAAATCTATATATATGTTTGTTTCTTTATGTATAGATTGTAAATGCTTATATATCCTTTAATGGGATGAATGTATTTTTCATTTAGTTGCTACCGCTAGAAAAATCAAAAGGAATTAAACATGAAGTTTTGCGTTGTTAGTCTAGAACAAGGATTCAGGCAAAGATTGGAGTAAGTGTGTATGAGCTGATTACTCATAATTGTTCAAAGACATTGCTGTTATACTTTGCCACCAGTTAGTGCCCATTATTTTTTGTTAGGTTCAATGGAAGATGATTAAAGTAGGTAATTTGGTTATGGAAATTAGATTTCCACATTATTAAACTTTTGCCTAATGCTTACTACATAAACTGCAGGCTACAATTGGAATTGATTTCTTGTCAAAAACAATGTACCTTGAAGATCGGACAGTTCGTTTGCAGCTTTGGTAAGATGCATCACCATTTGTTAAACATTCTCCCAAGTTAAAAGATTTTTGCTGACAGAATAAATGTTGGTCAGGCTTAGGGCTTAGCAAGCAATGTTTACCATGCTTTACAATGTTTGTAATGAACATTAGATAGTAAACTGTCTAGTGGCTGATTATGGTGACATACCCAAGTTGTTTTTCCAATTTTTTCTATTTATGAATTTAATGTATATATCCGTTTAGTTTTGTTGGTATAATATGATAATATACTTCACAGGGATACTGCTGGGCAAGAAAGATTTAGGAGTCTCATTCCAAGCTACATCAGAGATTCTTCTGTTGCCGTAATTGTCTATGACGTAGCAAGTAAGTATTTAGTCTAGCTCAAGAGAAGTTTACTTGTTTCCTTAAAATTGGGGAACACTCCTTGCAAGCTTTCTCTGTCAAATTGAGTTCATTTCAGGAAGATAAGAAGAAGCTAAAAGCTTTTTCCTTATACTTTGCCATACAGATGAACATAGTTTTCTAATTCCTAACTAATTTGTCATAATGCAGATAGACAGTCATTCCTGAATATTAACAGGTGGGTTGAAGAGGTACGCACAGAACGGGGCAGTGATGTCATCATCGTACTTGTTGGGAACAAAACCGATCTTGTTGATAAAAGGTGAGGAATTAACAGATTATCTGTTCAAGTATAATAATTTCAGTTTCTATTCATGGGAGTCAACATGACCTATATCTTTAGTTGGTTTCTTTAGATTTGATAAACCTCATTAACAAAACACTAGACAGTACTGGTTTATCTTCTGTGAGTTGGCATGCTTTGGCATTGATCATAAAGAGCATAAGAGAATTTTGTTGTCATTTTTTTGTTGTTGCTAAGTACAGTTTTGTTGTCATTAGTACAAAGGAATTCCTGATTATGTTGTTATGGTGATCAAACAGGCAAGTATCTATAGAGGAGGGAGATGCCAAGTCTCGTGAGTTTGGAATCATGTTTATAGAAACCAGTGCAAAAGCAGGATTCAATATCAAGGTAAATTTTAGGGGATAGCAGATCCTTAATTGCTTCATATCTTTTGTAACTCTAGGGTGGGGAGTGATCTATTATCTCATCTTATGTCATTGCACTCAAAGGGCATTTCTTCTAGTTTATTTCTAGTGGGAAATTTTAAGTCCGTGCTGACCATCCCATTTAGTTTGCAATGATCCCTTCCTCTGATACATGTCTGTTTTTGTGTAATGTTGTTTTGGTTTCTTATATTTTTGATAACTTCCATTACTTAAAATTGCAGCCTCTCTTCCGTAAGATTGCTGCTGCCTTGCCAGGGATGGAAACCCTTTCTTCCACAAAACAGGAAGAAATGGTTGACATAAATCTAAAACCAACTGTCAATTCATCCCATCAAGAGCAGCAAGGAGGCTGCCGGTGCTAGAGAAACGTATCTGTTTCAGAAGATTAAGAGAGAGAGAGAGAGAGACGCTGTTCAGATATGAAAGCTGAGTGAGATCAGGCACTTTATAGCAAGATGAAGTTGCGGCAGACTTGAGCGTTTAGTGAACAAAGGTAGTCATGGTTTTGGTCTGACAAAATGCGGTTGATATTTTGGAATCTTTATTACCATTAGCATTTGTTTTCTGCAGTACTTGTCTTGAAATTTCTCCCAAATGTTATTAGTGTGACGGGTAAACTCTCTTCAGGATCTCATTTATTACAAAAGATACTATTTGATATATTGATATACTATTACATATAAGAAGGTATCAGTATACTTCCGGTATAACATACACATACCTTGTATTTAGGTCAATGATATATTGGAAGTGGTAGATGGAATTGGTAGCATTAACATATGTGAACTGATTGACTATTAGCAAGAGTAACTGATTAGCATATGCAATTGGCAGCATCACATAGTGGTGGCATGCTAGTAGTTGCATACTAGTTTATTGACATAATAATTGCAGGTGGCAATATTCCACATCAGATATGCATAGCACGGTGCCCTTAATGCTGAAATATGAACACTGAGATAAGCTGTGATAGTTGCATATTACAGAAAATTTAGTAGAATTGTGAATGATAATTACTACTCATGTACAGAGGACATCCAAAAACAGTTTCATATTAACACTGTGGACGAGATCTTCAAAAGTAGTTCTGAAGAGAAATACACAAAAGCAGGTTGAACAATCAGGTTGAACCATCAATACTCTGCCTAACTTTCAATGTCAGATATATCAGCACCAAAGTTCCCAAACTTGACCTGAAACAAAGAAACACCTAATTAAATCAATGGTCAACAGAGGGGGAAACCCATAGAAAAGACATACACGTCCATAATGGAAAAACATTGCCAGTAGCTGGTATTAAAAAGTTCAGTAAAAAGTGCTTCATCAAGCAAATAAACCCATCTGGCAAAGAACACCTCCTCCTTCACCCATTGAAGTTCAAGATTTTCTCCCTTACCCATATTTTTATTATGGAATGTGTGGCTAGGTGTAGGGCTTGAAACTTGAAATTGCAGAGCACTCTAGCGAGAATGCCAGTAATACCGGCATGTAGTTCTAAAATCTTAAATGAAAAGCCATTTTGTATGCTTTAAATCCCAAGTGTTTAATGGTGTACAATCCTATAATTATAATTGACACCAAGCCAACAACCCATTCGCATGTTTTTCCCACCTTCATCATTAGTATCATACAACGAATTATGTTTGGGGTGTCCTAATACTAAAGCAAGCATTTCCAACAAGTTCTAAGTTGAGAATGTATCATGATAGTTATACTGGAACATTCACAGTTCATAATTATGTCAATATGAAATGGAGGCTCAAACCAGAGCATGGATATAAGCATATATCATTGGAAAGCAGTACTTTCCCTACTGTCACTATCATCATTTCATTGAGGATCTGGAGCTTACATGATTGAAAATAGGAGAACGATCTTTCTTGAATCAAATGAGGTAGAACGCTTATATCTTCTCCATCGATTATTTGGAGTATCATGAGCCCTTTCAGTCACTAATTTATCTGTTCAATCAGAAATGATAGTTGAAAAACAAATTAGGTACCTAGTTGTAAACCAGTGAAGCATACAATAGTGTTAGAAAGTGTGCAATAAGTTAGTTATATGCATATTAAGAGTTTGTGATTAGAAGTAGTTTTGTAAGTGAAATTGTAGAGAAAATTATTAGATATGCATCTCATACTGGGAACTTGACTTAATCTTCAAACAACAAACTAAGAAAGATTCAATATTATGCAAAATACTGCTATCTGAGAAATAAGATGGTAAAGACACCTGATAAAAGTTTACACGCAACATTATTATGAAGAATAATGACCAATAATTCTATCTTCTAGTCTGCTGAACCATATCTCTTGTATAAGTGGAGTTTCTAGTCTGTGTGTGTGTCATGTCTTGGTACGCTCATGCTTGTGCACTAGCACCTCGCCATTTTTCTGGAAAACAAAAATAACATGAAGTTCTCTTGTGTGCTTTTGGCCACATGGAAAACTTTCCCTGGGAATATGCTCTTCTTTTAAAAAAAAGGTTCTCACTATTTCATGCCTTACAAAAATATGTTCATTTGTCAAGCCATCAGGAAATTCATGTATGAAACGTCTTTCAAACCTAAGCTGCTCAGCCCAGCTTGCTTTTTGACAGTATATCATATTCATTTAAACATGTATGGATTTGACAAAGAACAACACCAGAATTTATGAGAGCAAACAAATCACAAAGAAAAGAGCAATAATTCAACGGTAACATAATAAATGACATACCTCTTGAAGTGCCAACATTCATGAAAAGCTGCATTAGTTTTCCACCTATTTTATGGCTTGCCTGTCTCCACAACACCCTCTGCAAATGCTTTAAGCCATTAAGTAGAAACTTTAGAAACAGAAGAAAACAATTGAATCAATGTTAATTTAATGACAGATAAAATGATTCCACAGAATCCAAACCATATAATAAGTTTTTTGTAATTTCTTTATATATACTATTTTAGATAATTTAAAGGCTATCTATATAATAGGAACTTGAACAATAAAACTTACAGTTAGTGCACTTTCACTTTTCAAACTTTCAACAGCTTCATCATTGGCTTCAGGTGTTTTTGAATATTCCTTTTCAATATTTAAATCAACAATGCATGGGGAAATAGGATCGGCACTTTTCACTGGCAAATCAATGCAATTTTGGTAATTCAATTGTGCATCCAAGCACATCTGATTTTTAGATAGATTAGCAACTTCCAAGAAGCTTAGAAATGCCAACTCTGAAGCACATTGTGGACTCTTCCCTTCACCAGACAGCACTGAAATGCTGTAGACATCTTGGCCCTGCAAATATAGACAGCATATTTTAGCCCAATTTCCAATTTCTGATTTTGCATTAAATTAACCATTGAGTTGAATGATCAAAATCAATGAGTACAGGGACTTGGTGTCTAAAAACTCCTGGTCTAGAAAGAAAACAAAATGATGTCTATTGGAGTCCAGAGTGATGACAACCAAAAATATAACCTACAATCAAGAAGCATGACTCTAGCAATGCCAGTCACAGCATCATTGCTTCTAAAACCAGAAAGGCTATAGAAGCTGAAACACAATATTCAGAATTCTGTAAAATAAACCCGTTTGGTCTATCATCCTTCAAGAATTTTAAAATTCAACAAAAGGCCTGCCTTGTCAACATTGATAATTATCCTTGATCCTTGTTTCCTTTTATCATGTTTTCTGATAGATAAAAATGACAGTAATATTCATGTTCCTACAAGCATAATCCAAATTTAGTGAGTACCAAACTAACACATGTCCATGCGTGTGGGTAGCAATGAATTGTGCATTTAGTTTTTAAGCACTAAAATTCCCAGACAAATCAACAGAAACTCATCATTACTTTTTTTAATCTACAACAGTTAAAAAGAGGAACTTACATGTGAATTGTGCAGTGGGCAACTTAGTCTTGCTGGAAATGAAGCTCCCTCAAGCAGAATTGGCAAAATATCTGAAATGAATTTCAAGAGAACCATTCAAGATGCATGCTTAAATAAATAAAGTATGTCATTAAGAAACTGATTTTACCTATAGAACAGTGCTGGTTGACCTCATCAAAACTTTCATTTAGTAGCTTGAAACATGAACAGCTGACAGGTAAGCTGCAAATATCATCCTGGATGCCCCGGTTGTTTTGTCCCCCCTGCAAGCAATGTACACGTCAAATTCATGCATGAAACATTCTCTAATTAGGGAGCGGGGGCATTACAATGTGGTTTTACATGACCCATATACGATACCACAATTATTAAAAGCCATTTGCTACCATCACTACTGGAAAGTTAGAATATGTTTTGGCATGGACAGGTAAAGCAGGACATTTGAGTACCCAAAGGAAGCACTACATAATAGGGAATTCCTCTACATTTGTTACAGCACAAATGAATAAGTCTTCATAAAGCCGGAAAATAGCAAAGGATCGGATAAGAGAGAAGGAAACGGGGCGTCCTCCTTTTTAAAGGAGACGGGGAAGGATTTGAGGGAATTTGGGGGAATTTGAAGGGTAAGGGATTTACATATTCAAAGTACAGAGTTTAATAGAAGAAGAGTATATTTGTCCATTTCTTTATACATTATCATTTCTTTCCTTTCCCTTCTACAACCAGACAAGAGGGAATTATATCTACTCCTCCTTGCTCGATATTAATTTTAGAACATCCAAATAAGAACATAGGACATCTTCTCTCCACTCCTCACTTGTCCTCTATCTCCCTCTCTTATCCTCTCCTGTCCTCTCCCCCTCCAATCTTCCAAAAAAAAAGTGCAAATTATCGCAATGAATGCGAGGGTTTCGATTCAAAATCCTCATTGTTGTACCAAATGAAGTGAAGATAACAGTCTATTGAATCAGCAAGAAAATGCTTATCATCTTAGCTACATGAGAGTGGATCACATTTAACTCAGTACTAATGATTTTATCAAAACTCCTTTTTTTCTTTTTCTTCATTTCCTAAAGCATAAAGGAAACACAACTAAATACTAAACAGTAAACATCTCACTCAACAAACTAAGAATTTAGTTCAAATACAAAGGAACAAAAGCCTTTGGCACACAATTACAAAATTAAAAAAAAAAAAAAATACAGATTTCAAGTCCCAAGGAATAAAATTACTAGTAGAAAGAAGTTGATTAGAGCCTAATTAGACTAGGTGGACCAGCTCAATTCTGAATTTCAAGAAACAATAATGTCTGATAATTAGGTCTACCCGATCAATTTCTTCAATGCTTCCACAATGCTAAGAGTAACTAAAAAAAATCTTAATTTTATTAAGTTCTATGTTGCTTTATCTTCAAAAATAGAGTCAAATGAGCGAAAAAAATCGAAAATTTAGTTCAATTTCTTGGCTTCTGACCAATTGAATTGAAAATTGAAGCACAATTACAAAGCAAACTGGAAATGCAGCTGGAATCAGAGAACCAAAGCTTAGAAAAAGCAGCTGGAATTTTGAAAAGAGAATCGAAAACTTTTACCTCTTTAGCCGAATCAGCAGCCATTGGCATTGTGAGTAATCACAGCTGAGGAGTGAAGTGAATGAGAGAGAGAGAAAGAGAGCCTTTCGTACTTATATTTCAGATTGCAGAAAGAGAGAGAGAGAGAGAGAGAGGCTCTCTCGGGTCTACAGGTCTCTCTGTGGATGTGAACGTTACGTGGGCAGAGAGAGCTTTATTACTTTTTCTCTCTTTCTTTTTATCGGTATAAATATTAATTATATTCTGTTTAAGTAAGCGGCGCGATTTGTCTGAAAAAGCAACTAACTTCTGCTCTCGACTACGATGTCGTCGACTTAGACAATTTGCTGTTCAGCTATTGCTATTGCTATTGCTAGCTACCACTCTGGCAGACTGTACGGGATTATGTATGTATGTATGTATTTTGTATGACCAAATCGGCCTTTTAAGTTTTCCAGTTTTCAATTTTCACAGTTTCTATTTATTGTCCTCCAAACTTTGGTACTTTTATTTTATTTTCTATTATTGTAAGGTGATTTATTTGGTCAATGATTCGCATACTGAATTTATTGTCTTAGATATAGATAAAATAATAGAAGAAGAATTTATTGTCTTAGATAAAGATAAAATAATTGACATATTCTGACGTTTCTATTACAAGATATTTTGGAAATATTTTGGAGCCAATTTTTTTTTTTTTAAATAAATTAAAGAAGCGTTAAAATGGATGATACTTGTTAAGTAAGATTTTTTTTTTTTTTTTTTGCATACTTACTTTCCAAAATATCCTATAGCAGATTATTTATTTTACATTATATTATACTAAAATATTTTTGTTAATTGTTTCTTTTTCTTTACGCACAATAACTATCACCCACTTTCTTCTTTTGACCTTGTAAAAAAAGAATAAAACCTATATGGGCAAAGTGAATAATATATCGGTGTAAATTTACATAATTACTGTAACAACTTCACAATATTACACATTTTTAGCTTGACTAATGTGGGTGATTTTGAGAGTAGAATGTTTAAAATTAATACATTTTTCTATTTTGCATTGATTGATGCAAATGCTCTAAGTGCCCATTTGGCTTAGGTTATTTTCATTTATTTATTTGACTTACAAAATAAATTGGACAAAACTACAATGACGCTAAAAAAAATTATACTTATAAAAGTTGTACTTAAGCTAAATAAGTTGAATATTAGACCAGGCAGCATAACTCACTTTCCTCCCAAAGTTTGGAAACAAATTGGTCAAATAACTACGAGATTTACAACCATTTTAATCTTGCTTGAACATGTTTAAACTTTAAACTAGTGACCTTCATTTAATGAGGCATGTTTCTCAACTAATTGCACTACTCCTTAGGGTTGATTCTAAATTTATATCTTGTGTACAGCCCGGAGATTAGCGCTGACCAATGGTTAATACTTTAGAAAGCATTAAAAACAATATATAAAATTATGAATAAAATAGTAAATAACATTTTTTATAGGAGCCCAAAAATACAAAGTCCACTTAGAATAGTGGAGTTAGATTTAGGGCCTAGTGCAATTAATTTGTTAGAGTATGAGCTTGCAAGGTCAACTTTGACACGCAGTTATGATCCAATTAGAGGATTAATGAAGTGAGAACTTTAAAGGTAACAAAGGAAACACAACTATAGAAGAATAACACTTCCTTGGGTCTAACAAAGGATGTAATATGCATAAAAAAGGTTTAAGTATTTAATACAAAGTCGTTTCTGCCATTTTCTCTTAGGTTTTTCCTTTCCTTTATATAAGTTTTAGGATTGCATCCTAGCCCTCTACTTGTACAATCAAGGTCTTTCCTTTGGATGCTTGTCACATCAGAGTTGTGCTGAAAGTGGTAAACTGTACTACAAGTTGTGAGTCCACTGTTCAGGGGTCACTCATTTATTAATGTAACCATCTGAGTTGGTATAGTGCATTAAATGCGGATATGATGGTTACTTTATCCAAATATTTCCTTACTTTCTTGTCTCTTCCTCCTCCCTCAATTTCTTGTCTTGTAATATCGTTGGTTACTGTTCAATTTGGTTGGTACCATGGCAATTAGATGTTTCTAATGCCTTTCTTCATGGAGTGTTGCAAGAGGAGGTTTACATGAGTCAATTACCTGGGTATAAGGATATATCTAAGCCTCATCATGTCTGTCTCTTGCACAAAGCTATTTATGGTCTGAAACAGGCTTCTAGGGCTTGGTTTGACTGCTTTACCACTCAACTTTGATACTATGAAAGGGAACTATGATTCTTGGAGAGAATGTTCTAGAAGAAGAAGCATTGGAAAACTAAATCTTCTATATCCAATAGATTACATGAGATACAACATATATAGGTTCACCAATCATAATAGATTTAGGCACCAAAACTATCCTAACAGAATTGTGTAAAGACTAGCAGAATACATACATGCAAGGACGGAACCAAGATTTGTACTTGGGGGGGGCCAAAGCTTAAAACCAAAAAAAAAAAATATGAAAATAAAAACTAACATCTATTTATATTCAACAAAATACTACATATAAAATAAGTATTTCTTAAACATTTCATATTATAAAACACATCAACAAAGTATAACATACAAAATAAGTGTTTCTTATTTTGTGCGCAATTTTTGTTTAGTCCATATTTATTTATTTATTTCTTTCTTGTAGGTCAATATCTAAATATTTTAGAGGAGGATTGAAAAAAAAAAAAAAAAAAAAATATATATATATATATATATATATATATATATATATATAGGGCAAATCTTAATTTTTTGTATACTAGTTTTTTTTTTTTTTTTTTGTTTAAAGCTTATATGCATATATTAGCTTTTTTTTGGAGGGGGGGGGGGGCATGGCTAGGAATGGCAACGGGTCGGGTTCGGGCCGGGTTTTTGCATACCCGGACCCGACCCGCGGGCCAAGATCTGGAACCCGGACCCGACCCGATTAATAATCGGGTTTTTTTCCCGGGGCCATACCCGCCCCGCCGGGCCCCGTTTATCTTCTTAGGCCCAAATCTAGCCCCAAAAAAAAAAATAAAAAATTGAAGCCCATTAAATTTTTTTCCTAGATTCAAGTCCATTCAAACCATTTAGGAAGTTAGTGTTACAAATCTCAAATGCTCAATGATATATATATATATATATATATATAATATATATATATATATATATATAAAAGGGGGGTTTAGTTATTTAACATAACCGGGTTTTTATCCGGGGCGGGTTTCGGGTCGGGTTTCGGATTTTTTTATAAAACCCGAACCCGACCCGAACCCGCTTCAGGTTTTTTTTTAAAAACCCATACCCGACCCTATTTTTTATCGGGCCGGGTAAAATCCGGCCCATTAGGGTCGGGCCGGACCGGGTATCCGCGGGGCGGATCTAAATTGCCATCCCCAGGCATGGCCCCCTCTGCCCTAGTGTGGGTCTGACCCTGCATGCACGTGGACAACAGTGTAACTAACCTATACTCAAAGTTCTCATACTAAACTACATACAATTTTACAATATCATGGCTAAACTACAAGTCGTTTATGCAGTGTATGCAGCTGTGCTTGTCTATGAACTAAAACTTTGTTGACAGATTCACTTAAGGCAGCGCTATCACCCTTTACAGGGCTCCTCGAAGGCTCGACCTCTTTATCTTTTTTCCTCGGGCTCAGGCCCTCAGGTTGGGCCAAGATCTGATGTGCGTGAGGCCCTTTTTTCCTCCTTGAGTTGGGCCCATAGTTCCTGCTCTGTACTCAGTTCCTCCCCTTCCAAAATTTCATTTATACAAAATTTGACATGAATATTATATATATATATATAGAGAGAGAGATATATATGAGATCTCTCCATAATTTAATTTTAACTTATACTTTAACATATTCAAACTTCAATGGGAGCTCTCAATATTCAGTTTGAAAATATAACCAAAATTTCGAAAATATTGGCATTTATAAAATTAAAAAAAATATATCAATCCAATATATATTCTTTTTTTTTTTCTTTCAATAAGTGAAGGTTGATAGATTCTCCTCTATGGTAGAATTAGGCCATACCATTAAATTATGAGGTTTTTGAAATTGTTAACCTTTTCTGTATATAAAAGTTTTTTAAAAAAATTTGCTTGGAAGACAAATTCCTCCTATATATTTTATTAGATGCGATTTTAAAAATCTAAACGTTAGATTGCATTTTTTTATGTTCTTAACATCCATGTCAAATTTAGTTCAAATTCGGTGTTATTTAATATTTGATTAATAAACTAATTTTTATACATAATTTTATACCACAAAAAATTGAAATTTTAACATTTAATTAATGACATAACTATTAATCTTCAATTTTTGTAAAATTTTACATGTGGATATCCAAGGATCGAGGGAAGATAGCACAACTGTAACCTTCAGTCGTTCCTCATATAGAAGCATTTATAACCTGAGGAATGAGGTTGCCCGAGGAGAAGATGGGAAGAGACATAGCGTATTTTGGAAGTATAAGAGGTGAGAGGGGCGTCTTAGGGGAGAGGAACAAGATATTTTTGGGAAGTCCCCTATAAAGTTTCACCTACCACTTTCGCATTAAATGACTGACAACAGCTTTATTAACTGCATTGATGAGAAAGTGACCTGAACAACAGATCTGCAGCTAAGCAGCTCCGTCTAAGAGTATATAAAGGAAAAGAACTTCCAGGGAAGTAAGATCCGGAAAAATCAAGGGAAAAAACTTAGAGCCAAAACCGTGACTGAGAGAAAAGAGAGAGAATAGTATGTACATTTGTACAAGAGTATTGTTTTCAGACAAGTTTATAAAAAACTATCAATATGCTTAGTCTTTGACTTTCGCTTGTTCCTTCTTTATCTGTATTTTCGGGTGAAGTTCAACTTGTTCTATCCCACTTTTTTTACAAATATTTATTGGTATGGACTTAGTCAGGTAATATCAATTTCATTATTCTAAATGAGTTTGAGTCGTCAGATTTTGTACTATTACATTACAAGTATATGAAAGATATAGTAAAAACATATAATTCAATAATTAAAAATTAAAAATTCACATTCGAAATATGAATATAATAGAAATTTGAAGAACTTCCCCCATAACTTTTGAAAAGAAACATTTTCCTTGCAAACCACGAAGCATTTTCTCAAAAAAGGAAAAAAAAATCCAAGCAGCAATACCCCCATACCGTAAGCACGTGGGAGATTCTTTCTACAACGTACAAAACAGGAAGGGCAAAAGCGAGAAAGATGGCAAGAATCTTTGGTGATATTAAAGTATGGTGCAAGATTTGTCTAGATGTTGAGATTAGCGCTGCATGTGAAGCTTTAAAGCGACGAAAAAGCTATTGCGCTACTGAAAACAAAGACAACGAGACAAATGTCAAATCAAACGGAGTCACGGGGGCTGTTTACTATTTTCTTCACAAAAACCTTTGAGAATAAATTTTGAGACCCCACCCTCTTTTGCTGTCACTGTTAACGTTTACGTAAGACGAAGAATGTAAATGCAGACCGACTTTGTCGTTTGGTGCAGGTTCATGTTATTTATAATTCGATCGGTTTGCATCATGAAGCCGTTGGACCTTGAAAGTGTCGAAATTGTACCGTGTGAGCTTCGGCTTGACTTTCAGTTTTCAAAGAAACTGTATACACTCGGGTTTCGATTCGATTCGATTGCCTTGCCCCAATCAATGAAATTTTCCTCCAAATTCATTATAGAACAAGTCACGGGTTGTCGACTACTCAGAACCTGTTTTTTTTTTTTTGGACGAATAATGTTATGGAGTAGACCAGCCTTGTTTTATTGATTTTATTTATTGTCGGTATATACTTAGATTATAATATTTTTTAGGAAATTTCAATTTATAATGTCTGTTTTTTATAATAGTTTTTTATTATCAGACTAAGACATTAATAAGTTTTTAGTGTAGGCGGAGATTGAACTCCAAATATTTTGTACAACCCTCAGATTTTTTACCAGCTGAGTTAACTGGAGTTCACCTAAAATTATAAGTTAGTAATAATCTTCAAAGAGTTTGCTTAGTGGTTTTTAAGTTCTTATGTTATCTATAAGATCCTGAGTTTGAAATTTCTTGTTCTTGTTAGCATCTTGGTGTGTGTGGATGAGAGACTATATACACCCGATAGAATAATTAGATATTCAAAAAGGTCTAGACACTCTCATATGTCACAAAAAACAAAATAGTTTGGTGTAATATTTGAATCATAAATATTTCCATTGAAAATATGAAAAAGTGTCGATTGAGTTATAAGACTCTTAGCAAATATAATAGCAACAATTAGTAGCACTTTTATGCAAAAAAAAAAAAACTCTCTCTCTCTCTCTTATTGGGATTTGAGATAAAATTATAGTCTAGCATAATCTAAGTGTATGTGTGTAAAATTTCATAATGAAAATTTTGAACACTAACCTTTGCTCCTAACACCCCCATATGCAATTATATTTGTATAGTGACCATCATACCGGTTTTGGCCAATTTTGACATGTTTTTTGGGTTTTTTTGGACCGAACTAGTGGCCGATTCCCAGTTCAATTGGTCAAACCGACTAATCCGATCTAATTTTTAAAACCATACTCCTAACAACTCTTTTTCTATCTTTCTCATTTGGTTTGACTTGATTGCTTAATGGTGAGGGGAACAGTAGTGTTGTGAGCCTCGTGGCAACGGTGAGGAGCAACAATATGGGAGGAGGGGTTTGGCTTAGTGACTTCTCAAGAACAACTTTCTTTGTAATGGCTAAGTTGATTTTTTTTTTTAATGAAGAGAGAGTGAAGGGGAAACAATGAAATAATGGATGTTAAAATGATAAATAACCATGTTTTTTTTTTTTTTCAATACATGCATATTTCCATCAAAAGATGATAAAAAGTTGAACAAAGCTTTTTCAAAAAGAGCTCCAAATTATAGCTTTAGTTAGATATATTTTCCCAAATTGGTCTATTAATAAAGTCATTAGTAATATCTCAAGTTTCAAATTTCATTTTTTCAATATTTGTTTCGTTGGGTTAAGAGAGATTGCAATTCAACCATTTATATAGCTGCAAAGTTCACACTTAATTTGAAAAACTGTTTCCATTTCAGTAAGACAATCTATCAAGAGTAGTTGTCCATCCGTTATTTTTCTTTGAATGGAAATTACAAATTATCAATAAAAAAATGATAAATTGATAAATCAGGTTTGTAGGTTACTGGATCAACCATTTGCAAAATTTTGAAAGGGTCATAGAATATAGAGGAATGCTTCCAAGGTCCCAACGAGCTTTTCTTGTAGGGTTGAAGTCTTAAAAATATCTAATTTCCAATTTTAATGGACCTTTTCACTCTATGTCTGTTAGTCTACAACTTCAACCTTACTTGTAAAGCAAATTAATGTTATCAAAATTTTTTAAGATTTTAACTCATTTTCTTAAAGAACATAGGATCGTCTAGGATCTATAGGATCCCACCGTCCAAATTGTGATTTTAACAACTACGACCCTAAAATTGCATTTCAAGGATACTTTTTTAACTTTTAATTTTCTCCAATGTTTCATGTTAAAATTGATATAGAAAATCGATTGGTCTTTTATATGCATTGATAACGTGAAATGAGTATCCAAATTAGGTTTTATTTATGTGTGATTAAATTCATAATAAATGTATGTGTGCATACAACTATAATTTACTTGTGATTATTAAAAAAAACAAACAAACGCACACACAATACTCCTATGTGAAAAGGAACTTTGGATTTTTATTTTTATTTGTTTCTCGAAAGCAAATAGGGGTCAGTTAATAAAAAAAATTATGTATATGAAAAGGAACTTTGATTTTTTTTCTTTTCTTTTTTGGGGTTTTTGAAAAGTAAATAGCGGCATAAGGTAATATTAAGTGGCATATTTCTTGAGAAGAAAAGAGAATTCTATCTAGGCTAAAATATTATTTTTGTCCCTAAAATTTACCAAAAGTTTGCTTTTTATTCCTAAACTTTAAAAAGTTTGTTTTCATTTATAAACTATTGAAAAATTCATTTTTCTTCCCTAAACTAGTGAAAATGTTTACTTTCTATTCTTAAACTTTAAAAAAAAAAATTATTGAAAAAAGTTATTCTTTAATCATTATTTTTGTTTCTAAAGTCTAAACTATTGACCAAAAAACTCTTTACGTATTTTAGGGATGGAAAAATTATTTTCAAAAGTTTAGGGATTAAAAAAAACTTTTGATAAAATTTAGGGACCAAAATAATATTTTACCATTCTATTTATTTAACATTGCACCTCATCAAAACTATGTAGTCAATATATTTGTGAGGGCCTGAGGACCGAGGATGAGGCTCAGGGGTCGCAGTGTAGGATGACAGGGCCGAGGGCCGCGGACCCGAGGAAGAAGGCTGCTTGGAAAGGTGTAGAGAGGAGTCCAGGAACACATGGCTAAGAGGGGAAGTCTCTGGCTTGGGGTTGCAAGCCTATGGGTTCCGTATTGATTGCTTTGCACCTAGCTTTCTAGCCGCATTAAATAGAGGACAAAAGTTTTATCAGTTGCATTGATGTGGAAGTGACATGAATTACGCAGATGACAGTTAGGCAGTTTCTTTCCACCAACTTCTACCAACTGTTGGAAGGGACAAGTGTCAAAGGAGGAAATTGGTTAGGTGGGAGATAAATGGTTGAGATGCAAGGAAGGAATGAAGGAGTATATATAGGGAGAAGGGAGATTGCATGAAAGTGTGGTGAAAAAAGATCAAGAAAAGAGGGAGGAAAAAAAATAAGAACATGGTCATAACAGTGTGATGAATAGTATTACTTTGTTGTAACCTATGCCTCCTCTGGAAGGCTTTAATTGAATGGTTGAACCATTAAATCTAAAGATTTCATCTTTTTCTTCCTAGTCCAATCCTCAGAATGGGACTATTCTTTGTTGTGTTGTTCCCTTTTTACAAATTCTTTGTTTTGGGCATTGAATGAGTTGATCCAACCACTGTTCTTAGTGTGCTATTCTTCAAACCCAATATTTTCAAGTCCTTACAATATTAATTACTTTCCATGCATTAATTGGATAAATTTATTTATTCTCATTAATTAATTATCCATAGTCTATAGATGATGTCTAACAATTTATATAAAAATAATTGATATGGTTATTTTTTATAAAATTTATACAAGAAACTATTTATTGGAATACTTATTGTAGATTAGAAAAACAAATTTAATAACATATGCATAAAATTATAAAAACATATGTGCTTAAAATATATTAGTTGATATAAAAAATAGTTGTGAATTAATTAACAAATATGTTCATATTTTTAGTTCTATTTATATTAACAACATACTGTTATGTACATTTCTCATCCTTTTAATGTGTGTGTAGAAACAATATTGTCATAGCCTAAATTTGTGCAACATAATTAAACAAAATATTAATAGAGTAACTGGTAAATTATTTCATGGTTAAATAAGAGATCTAGGGTTCAAACATCGTCTACACAAAAAATCAATTGGTGTCAATTGGTCTGATAATAAAGAACTATCATCATGAGTGGAGGTCATAGGTTGAAACTCTCTTAAATATAAATAGAGTGAAAGTATTTATTTTCATGTATTAATTACTTATAGACGGTACACTAATTATTTATATAAAATGATATTTTATGATTTTTTTAAAGATTAATATTGAAATATTGATTTGGAATATGACATTTTTACACAAATTGAGTTGTTTTGACAATAATTGAAAAGAAAAATATAAAGAAATTTAGTAATATACAGTAAAGAATATTAAAAAAATTTATAAGCTTAAATTAGTCAAAATAATCGAATATTTATTAATTTACTCAAGCAATACATATTTCCCAAATACTGACACACATAATAACTATTAAGTCTACTATATACAAAAAAAAAAAAAAAAAAATTCTTACAGAATGTTTCAAAATGCACACAATTATTTGTTAATAAAATCACCCCAAAAAAAAAAAAACCTACCTAACTTTTTTTTTGAGAAGGAAAAACCTACCTAACTAGTTGTTAGTCCTGGACTCTTGCGGACTTGACTTGCTAGTGCGAGTGGGCTTGTTTGGGATTATACTGGTCAGCAGTTCATGGGCTTCTCATTCTAAAAGGAAATAACCACTTAACCAATAACCACAATTGTAAAAGCTGAACTTTGGGCTTATGTCATGGGTCCATTCAAACTTGAAACGTACGTTAAAGATAGTTACCCATGGATCAAATTTGTACCCCTACCATTCAGAAAACATGAGGATAGAGACATGACGAGGTGAGATCGGATCGGGTTCGGACACGGGAACCCACTTAGGACAAGAGAGGGGCAATTTGGGGCAGGTTGGTTGGGGGGGTATTTGATGATTTTGACAATACCGAGGTACAAATGAAAAAGAAATTGAAGAGATACACAAGTATTTTGGAGATAATAATAGAATATGCACCCAAAAAAAAAAAAACCTACCTAACTTTTTTTTGAGAAGGAAAAACCTACCTAACTAGTTGTTAGTCCTGGACTCTTGCGGACTTGACTTGCTAGTGCGAGTGGGCTTGTTTGGGATTATACTGGTCAGCAGTTCATGGGCTTCTCATTCTAAAAGGAAATAACCACTTAACCAATAACCACAATTGTAAAAGCTGAACTTTGGGCTTATGTCATGGGTCCATTCAAACTTGAAACGTACGTTAAAGATAGTTACCCATGGATCAAATTTGTACCCCTACCATTCAGAAAACATGAGGATAGAGACATGACGAGGTGAGATCGGATCGGGTTCGGACACGGGAACCCACTTAGGACAAGAGAGGGGCAATTTGGGGCAGGTTGGTTGGGGGGGTATTTGATGATTTTGACAATACCGAGGTACAAATGAAAAAGAAATTGAAGAGATACACAAGTATTTTGGAGATAATAATAGAATATGCACCCAAAAAAAAATTTATAAACAAAATATACAAAATAAATTTAAATTTTAAATTATATATGTGGGGGAGTAAAAGGACTCAAGTAGGCATTTGGGCCTTTGGACTCTAACAAGGAGGGTCAATTTGTTCTTAATTAAGAGCTTGTTAATAATGCAAATCGGCACATTCTTTGAGGGTCCGAAGATACATCTGAGGGTGAGTTTCTCCTCGGATAGACCTAGGAGGACTCGGAGATTCGCTAGAATGATCAAGATAGAGTTCCAGAAAGACTGTTGGTTAAAGGGGGATCCCTGTACCTTTTAGAGGCACCGGTGTTAGAGAAATATCTTAGGAAAAGGCTGCTATCTCCACATTAAAGACCCTGCACCCACCTCTCAAGCTGCATTAATGGGAAAGTGACATCTGAACAGTAGAATTAAACCTCTTGGTTACTATTTAAAACACTTGAAGAAGGTGGTGTTAGGGGGGGAAGTGAAGATTTGGGCAACACGTGGATAAAGCACCAAGAGAAGAAGTATTTAAAGGGGGTAGAGGCCAAAGAAGAGGGAAATCAATCGGTTACCAAGAAAGAAACTAAGAATTGTAACCTTCAAGAAAGAAAGAAATAATATAGAAATTGTCTTCGGCTTATGTCCGAAAAGGCTCCTTTGCAATAACCATTTACTATTCGTCAGTATTTTTACATCTTAGCTGGGTTATTAAGTTTCCAGTATCTCTAAACTAGATTTCATACCCACACTCTACAAATTTCATTGTTTAAGGCTCATTGGACCTGAGCCCACAGTTGTCTTTGGATCCAGGTGCAATTGTGCACTTACAATATATATAAGTTAGTTATTAAATAAAAACATATATTTAAAAATTCAGTGCAAAATGGAGCAAGCAAAATCTGTCATCATCAATAAGAAATACTCATATGGAACAAAACGAATTGAGAATAATAATTTTTTTGTCATCATTAAAGAATTACAGATTACATACGTACCATCTGAACCTAGAAATATTGGCAGCCAACCTTAGATAAACTAATTACCAACAATATTTGTTGGAAAGTCTATGTGATTGCTAGCTTAACCAAAATAGATTCAATAATAATAATAATAATAATAATTTTTCCTAATCATTTTTAGAAATTCTGTCCAGTGTTATTGTGAGGTGATGTTTATTTATTTTTGACTCCTTGACTTAGTTCACGTTTGGATAATACTAAAAATTGAAAGTTTTCACGTTTAGCGTTTTTAGTGGGTCTTGTGCACTGTTCATTGGACTCAAATTTTTTTTTTTTGTCCAGCAACTTTTTCTTTAAAATTGGGTCTCATGGCACTATTCACACATTTAAAAATTATTTTACTAGTGTTTTTAATTTTTAGTAATAAACGGTATCCAATTAGACCCTTAGTGTTCGTTTGACAAAGATTATATTTATAAACTTATTTTACTATTCAACTTATTTTTACTATTATTCATAAGTTTTATATTTATTTACAGTACTTTTAACAAAAAGTTTTTAATTTCAGCAATATAAGCGAATTGCAAATGGATCCTTATATACTTAAAGCAATGAAAAGAAAAGATTGCCAATGGCAATCTATATTTATCGAAAAGGGAGAGGAACATATTTATTCCGCAAACAAGTTGCATAGCAGCTGAAAGCATAATTCTCCTTTTGGATTAAAGATAAAATCTCGACCACCATTTCCATTCTTTTAATAAAAGATAAGAGATAGGAGAGGATATAATTGAAAAGTGTACGTGAAGGCCTAAGAATTTGGCAGTTTAATAAGGAATATCCCAATTCGTTTTTTTTTTAATTATTTTTTTATTTATTTTTTAAATCACATTTGATGTGGGGAGACCCCTTATATGGAATCAATCGATCTTTTAGAGTTTTATTTAATGTTTTCTATTCTTTTTTCTTTTCCTTTTTTTTACCTCATAGAAATAGAAATAGAATATTGAAATTGTGTTGAAATACTCACCTTTTAGTAATTAATTTGAAGGTGATCCGATGTGAGAGGCCACTGAACTAATGGCTATGCCATTTGAAGAAGCCGAAGCTCTTTCTCTCTCAAGTAATTTGATTTATGAAGCCTCAGAGAATTAGCAATAAGAGTGTAAAACTGTCCCAGTTGCTATTTTACCCACCAACAGGCCATAAGTCAGCTCCATCTGGATATATATTTCTAAAAAAGTTTACAACTTGTGAACAATGGGTTTTTAAATATATATAGAACCTAGTGTAGCTTTCGATGTAAAACAAGAAGTAATATTTGAAAGTGATTGCATTAACTATTTTTAATCAAATTGTCAATAATCCCAAAATATAAGAACTAAAATAATATTCTCACTTGTAAGTAAACATGCTATATCATTGATGGACTAACCTACAATATTTTGAACATTTTCTTTATATGAATTGCGTCTTCAATGTGGTTCAAAATTGAGAGGTTTGCTCACTTTTCTAAAACACTTATCATAGAGAAAAATGTTCATTTGGTAGAACTTTTTCTTCACTCAAGAATCAGTATATATACGTTTCTCCAAAAAAAGAAGAAGAAAGAATCAGTATACAAGTATTCAAAATTTTAAAACAAAGCGAATTCTCATTATAACTCCCAAAACAAAAATTTGAAGAACTTTTAAATCTTTTGCAAAAAAAGTGAAACTTGTTCATAAGATTATTCTTAACAGAGAGGTGTCTTTTTTAATTTTTTATATTTATTTTTTAAAAGACGGTAACTAAATAAAACTCAAACAATCAAATAGGGTAAAAATTAATAAATAATAATAGTTACACACTATCTATACACACTATTACAACTCAAGTTTTTTTGTCCGTAATGTTGTTTTCGGCTTTTTGTAAACATATTAATTACATAGCCACTAGCCATAAATAAAACATATTAGTTATGTGATCTCATTTAAAACTTGAATATATATATATATAATATATATATATATTATTTATTTATTTATTGACTACCTAATGAAAATGTTTACAAAAACAACTTAAGAGCATTCTCATCAACAATTATAAAAATTTTAGCATTTATAATTTCAAAACATTACTTTTACAATTTTAGCATCTCATTTTATAATATATCAAACATTTTTTTTTTTTACAATTTCATTTAAATATTCTTTCTTTAATATTTATTATTCATTTTTTTACCACTTCATTCAATTTTTATTCTTTCTTTAAAATAAGACAGACTGTATTGAATAAAAAAAATAATATAAGTTTTACAATTTGTGAATAGTGCGATCTCAAATTTGAGATTGCACTGTTTATTAATATCAAATATTATAACACTTAAAACACTTTATGAAAGTAATTTTTTTAGAGTTTGACCGCTAAATGTTAAAAAATCATGTAAAATTGAGTGGTAAAAAATGGCTTTCTGAAAATAAAAGGTTTTCCTCCTTTTTTGAACCCCATTTCCGAAACAAAACTGCATGGCGGAAAGGAAGCAAAAAAGGCGAAAACAAGCATCATCAGACTCCAACTGGAAAGAATGCAAAAATGCGTATGCCACTGCCAGTGCGAGTAGGTGTGGGGCGATGCAATTGGCCCTCCAATTGGAAACCAAATTCTCATTCCCATTCCCTTTCCCATTCCATTCTCTCTCTTACTCCTCAAGCTTCTCCCCAGCAATTTTTTTTTTTTATATAAATTTTTAAAAAACCCAATGCAATGCAATTATTAAAACCCAAACGCAAACGCTACTCCCACCAACCCCCTCAATTCCCCAAAACCTCGCACTCTCTCTCTCACCGCCACCGCACCACCTATGCACGGTCCAGATCGATGGCTCACCCACCTCCTCATCAATTCCGAGCCCTCCGATCCGTGTCTCGGACTCGGCGGCTTATTCCTCGACCACCAAACCATTCCTCCCTCCTTCGTCTCGCTCTTCGATTCGGGTTCTTCCCGGACTATCCAGAACAACGCGGCGGTCCGGCTAAGAAGAGAGAGATTCCGGGGCGGGTTCTTGTCGGTGAGCTTGTCGATAAAGGGCGGCTCCGATGTGGAAGTCATGGGGCAAAACGGGAATAATAAAAGTTTGGAGGAAGAAGAAGAGGAAGAGGACCACGAAACGACGTCGTTGTCGTTGTGTAATAAGGAGGAAGACAAGGTTAAGGTTAAGGTTAAGGTTAAGGTTAGGGGATCATCGTCAGGTGCTTTCAATGTCACCAAGCATCTCTGGTCTGGTGCTGTTTCTGCTATGGTGTCTAGGTTTTTGCTCTCTCTCTCTCTCTCTCTCTCTCTCTCTCAGTATTCCATTTGATCAATTTTAGTAGTTACTAGTTAGTTGGTATCTGAATTCCGTTGCTCTAACTGTCAACCTGAATTTTTATCATTGCACTGAAATGAAAGATATATTTTGGAAAAATCCATTGTGAAGAAAACATGGGCTATAAATTTTACTACTTGTCAATTTCACTACTGATACGATAATTGTTAAACGCACAAAACGAGGTTTCAGTTAACTCAACTACTAAAGTCATTTGTCTCCAAAAACCAATGTGTTATTAAATTTTTTAAAAATAGTGATTGAGAAATATATTTATGGGCAAAAATTAGTTACATTTCTTAGGGGTAGTATCTTAGGTTCTCTAATTAAATTAAATTACCTGGCTTCATTGATCAATAAGCCACATGGTTTAATTTAATTCTTTAGAAAAACATAACAGTGTTTGTACATGGTTGAGTTTAATTGGGTAACATGAGGTACAACACCTATGAGGTTACAAAACTGCATCTAAATTTTTCCATTTATGTTGTTGACTTGGTACTAATAACGTTCATTGTCATGTCAATTTGTAAGCCTATCATAATAAAATTGATAGTTCTTTTGTTGTGTAGTAGATGTGCTTCTTAATTGGCTTATTCCTTTTTTTTTTTTTGGTGTGGGTGTGCTTGTGTGATGGTGTATCAGGACCTTTGTTGCCCCTCTAGAGAGATTAAAACTGGAATATATGGTTCGTGGGGAACAGAAGAAACTTTTTGAGCTAATCCAGACAATCGCGGCTTCACAAGGGTTGAAAGGTTTTTGGAAAGGAAATTTTGTCAATATTCTTCGCACGGCACCCTTTAAGGCTATCAATTTCTACGCTTATGATACATACAGAAATCAACTGATGAGAATGACTGGGAATGAAGAAACAACAAACTTTGAGAGGTTTGTTGCTGGTGCTGCATCTGGAATTACTGCCACCTTGCTTTGCATACCTATGGACACTGTATGTGGCAAGATAACTCTTTGTTAGTTCTGATTGCATGATTTATTGTTATCTTATTTTTTGCCTGGTGAACATTTGAAACTTTTAAACTAAGGAAAAACATTAAAAATATATAAATTTTGCCCTGGCTCCTCCAAAGGTGGGCTTAGAGGTTCCATGTCATAAAAAAGAAAAGAATTCCCATGATGTGTCTCATACTTATATGCTTAATACTGATATTTTTTACTTTATTTATTTATTTTTGATGATGTGGAATCTCACCAAAGTAGGGCCCTTTGGACCCATCCTTGGGGAGTAAACCATTGATACACGACCCCACCTATTAGAACCATGTATCATGATGTAGGTTAATTCTACTTTAGGAAAATATAGAATCCAACACCTCATTTGAAACCATATATTTTACCTTTACTGCTCTCTTATCCTAAGATCGAGTCATGAGCATCCACCTTTGTTGTTCCTGCAGGTCATTGTTTGCCTAAAGTCTAGGGTATGCAAGCTACTTCTCAAAAAAATAAGTTTAGGGTACCAAGCTAGTGCAAGAATAAAGAGTGCCATAAATATGTTTCTATCTATCACTGTATTTTGGGTAATGTAATGTAACATATGGGCTACAAGGTTTAGCAAGGCTCTCTCTGTGTATCGATTTCAATTATTGTGTGTCAATTTAGAAAGAGGTTTCTGTTTCTCATTGCTGTTGCTCTTCTAGGTCATCCCACTTTTGTCTATACTTGATATGAGATGAAATGATTGTAATCGAAAGTCAAGTGTTGGGACATCACTTGCAAGGGCACAACCTTAGCTATGCCTAGGGTACATTAGCTTACTTGCCAAATAGACCATATGGCACTAATGTTTTCACAAATATTAGTTGAGTTGGATATGGTATCTATTTTTAGTTGGATGTCCTTGAAATAAGATCATTCAATTGTGTTTATATTTTGCTTCAAATGAATCCATTTTGTTTTCATTGCATATGTGAGTCTATGAGGTAATTATAAGATGTCATTAGTGGACCTTACTTTTGTTTTAAAAAATAATCATTTCTGTGATTCAAAACGGCCTTACACAAGTTTCATGTTTCAATCTTGGGATCTCAGGTTCTAGATTTGTTTCAGCCTATGGCTCCAACTTGGGCAATGTTATATTGAAGTCTGCCATCTTACATATCAGTATGCTCATATTACGCATGTTTTGTAAATTTTAACAGAATGATATTTGGTTTGGATGAGATATGTGACTGCCTCCATAAGAATTATAGATAATATTACCTTCACCTATACAAGAAACTATTGTTTAAGTAGTTAGTATATGTTTTTGTTTTGTTAATCTAAAAAAATTCCTGCATTGATAATAATGCTATATAGAAATCACCTCTGGAAACAAATCATCCATACATCACATCCTAAAATTTTAAAGTTTTCAGATCAGGACAAAGATGGTAGCACCTGGTGGGGAGGCCTTGGGTGGTGTGATTGGTACTTTCTGCCACATGATCCAAACGGAAGGGTTCTTTTCTCTTTACAAGGGCTTAGTACCCTCTATTTTAAGCATGGCTCCTTCTGGTGCAGTGTTCTATGGTGTTTATGATATATTAAAATCAGCATATCTGCATTCACCAGAAGGGAGAAAAAGAATCCAAAACATGAAACAAGGTCAGGACTTGAATGCTTTAGAACAGCTGGAGTTGGGTCCATTTAGAACATTAATTTATGGGGCAATTGCTGGTGCTTGTGCTGAAGCTGCTACATATCCATTTGAAGTTGTGAGGAGACAGCTTCAAATGCAAGTGAAGGAAACACAGTTAAGTGCAATGGCGACTTGCATCAAAATTGTTGAGCAAGGAGGTGTTCCTGCTCTCTATGCAGGATTAATTCCCAGCTTATTGCAGGTACAGTTCAGATCTTTGGTAATCTTTTATTTCTTGAAGGATTTTTGGCTCCTAGAGTAATGATGACTTGGTGGATGAATGCTTTAGTAGACCCTAAAATTGAAATAGATGCCTAGTTTTTCATTTTTTGTTTATGTTTTATACACATTATCAATCCGTGTATGCCACACAACTGGTAAGAGCATCAACACTGGAGTGGGCATATGGCAAATGTAAGTCCATTTTGCCCACTCTAGCGAAATTTGTAAATTCTCAGGATTGCAAAAAAATTTGCAATTGTGCTACAGTGTGATTTTAAATATAGAATCACACTGTAGCTCAATTGTAAAAAAAAAATTAATATTTTATTTGTAAATAGTATCAGTTCTCTCTTTACGGTCTCTCGTCTCTCACTCCAAGCCTCTCTCTTCTCTCTCATCCCCTCTCTCTCTCGCCATCGCCGCTGATTCACCCACCCATCTCCAAATCCCTTTAATCTCAAGCTTTTCTCTCTCAGTCGGTCTCTCATTTTTAGGTTTTTTTTTGTGGTTTCTGGCGGTGGAGATCGGCGAGTGATTTGGGTTTCTAGCGGTGGAGATTGGCGAGTTGTGTGGGTTTCTGGCTGTGGTGGGTTTGTGACTGATGTGGGTGTGGGTTAGGGTTAGGTGGTATAGCGGCGGCGTGGGTTGGTGGTGGGTTTCTGGATTTGATTTTGATTTGGATTTGGAACGAAGATTGGCGAGTGATTGGCTGGATTTTGCTCAGCGGAAGTGGGTGGTGTGATTGAGAAGGTGGACAGTGGCGGTGGTGGTGGTGGTGGTGGTGTGATTGAGAAGGTTGATAGAGGAAGAGAAATAGAGATCAGAGAGAGAATTGAGAAATATTTTTATACTATTATTTTGTATATTATTTTAATGTGTAGTATGGTAAAATAAAAGCTGGAATGTTAGTGTATTGTAAAATGGTATTGTATAATTGATAAAGTGACTTTTTAAGATGGTAAAATAGGATAGAATTGGCATGAACCATTGTGGATGCTCTAATTGTCCTGCTAATGATAAGTGCTATTGAAAGATGAAGTTTAAGATAGTGAGAATTTCTTAGATTCCCTTCCCACCTCTCTCAATTTTTCTTTCCCGAGGTGAAACAAATTACTTTTGAGCACTTAAAGAGATCCAAATTAAATATATTCATGGTCTGTATATCTTTGGAAAAATTGTTTATGTAGAGGAGCTTTATTTAGCTTGAAGTATAGGGGGTGGTGAAAGAAGAAAAGAACTGAAGAAAGCAACTGAATATATCTTTCTGATTCCCCCCCTCTCCTGGTAGAGCCATCCTGTGGCTCACCATAGGTCTTACAAGAAGGCCTTGCATCTTCTTTCTTTTCAATTTTTTAGTTTGGGTAAATCTGACTGGATTCAGCAAAAATACATGGGCCTCTCTAAACACTATTGTTGGGTGAGCTATCACTGGCATCTTAATCCTTCTTCTTTTGTTATTCATGAAATTTCTTGCTCCAGATAGGATAATTTTGGGTGAGCTTTATTCATGACTCCTGTCTATCCCTCAAATCAATCACTTAATTAAAGAGATCATCGACATTATCTAGATTATAAAATTTCTATTCCTATCAAATAATAAAAACTAGAATCCCAGCCTCTGATATTAAATTTCACTCAGGCTGCCTACCCTAGAATTTAAACCTTACTTACATCCCACTTTTGAATAGAATTCCTTACCTCCAACCTCAGAACCATGTGAGGTCAATGTATTTTACCTCTTTATGCTAGTCACAAAAAAGTGAGACCATGGGTTCAACTGTTTAAGACTTACTAGGTGCATGTAAAAATGCATTACTTAAAGTTTCAGGTTTGCATAACATGTACGTAAAGTTCAATTTCACTGCTCTCTTGTGGAGCACTTGATAACATCAATTTACTATTTCAAGTTTCCAACCTGATTTTATGTCTTTGATTTTCAGGTTTTACCATCAGCTGCCATAAGTTATTTTGTCTATGAGTTTATGAAGATAGTTCTCAAAGTTGAGTCCACATAGAAGTGCAAGTCTGCTATAAGGTACATCGGACAGCGCTTGTGATAGTTAAATCTTTTCCATAATTTTTTGGGAGGCCGCTGCGCCCATGGTGGGAGGGGGGGGGGGGGGGGGTTGTTGCTAGGATAAAGGGTGATAGGAAAAATGGAATATACATGATTAGATGGAGCAGTTGATGTTTTCAGATGTGCTTCTGCTAGACAATTGAAATCTTTTTAATTTTTAAAGCAAAAAATGATGGCAATTTTTCCATCAATGTATTTCTCCGATAACTTTTTTGTGTATTGGAAGAAAAGTGAAAATAAGTTCCCCCAATTTTCGTTTTGGTAGCAAAGGATGTTGCCGTGCTAGCCGTTGGACAAAAACATAACAGGTCTTTTAAACCTTTCGATTGTCATTATGTCAAGGTAAAATTTTCTGGATGCTCTGTAAATGCTACTTCGGTTTATGAAATTATGGTTTGCTGTCTCCAGTTATAGAAGTCGACAATCATTTTTCTTCATTTAATATTGGATAAGAACCTATAAATTCGGTTCAAAAATTGCCATTGAAAATTTTAAACATCACAGAGAGTGGCAAAGCACGCGTTACTACATTACACTCTTTACAACTAATAATCTCGTACGATAAATAATAACTGGACCAAAGCTGTAAAGAATTTCTTTTACTATGCTAAAGGCCCTGGTTCCAACCGGTCAAGGCCACAAATTAGAAACTTGCAGCATTGCCATGTGCATTGACATAGCTATTGAGCGCCACTATCTAGCATGTCATATATAAAACATTGAGAAAATGCTTGTTGTCAGTTGTCAACAATGAAAAATCTAAAGATTATGCGTAGTGTAACACTACATATACAAAAATTTTACAACTTTTTTCATACCGGTTGAATTGGCAAGTTTTCAGTGATTTTCATTTAAGTCATCACTTATGTAATTTTTTTTACCTAGAACTAATAATCTGCCACATCAACAGATGTCTAATTTTTTGTATATGTAGACTTTCTTGTATGCATAAATTTCGTCAAAAATGAGAGTATTGAGTACAGATTACAGAGGTCTCTTTACCCTTTTATTTCTTTATTTATTTTTATTTTTAATTTTATCCTTTGATGCCCTATTATAGTATGCAGAAAAATGGCCTTGGAGATTTTGGTGTATGAGTTTATGATGTAACATGTGCATATAAAGTATAGACATGGAGGAATGGATAACTATTGAAACCGTGGTTGTCAAAATCGCGATCTAGATTGTAAAATTGCACGATTTTACGATCCCACCTCACTAAAAAGTTTAAAATCGTAGCAGGATCGCAAAAATGGTAGGATCGTATGTAGGATCGTGTAGGATTGTAGGACCGTATGGGATCCTATCGATCCTCCTATTGATCCTACCATTTGGCTTGATTTTTTTTTTTTTTTTCAAGTGTGATTCATTAGGTAAGATAATCCACCTAAACTCACAAACCCAACGGGTTATCAAAAGCCCAATAATGAATTGAAGTCCCAAATTTACCCCTATGCCAACATAAAATCTCAAAAAAACCTATGGTACTTAACTTTAACGTTTTCAAAAACAAAACCTAAAATATTTAGAAACACTAAGTTCCAGCACCTTTGTCCCACGCCTCTTCTATCCTCTGTCAAAAATCCAGCACCTCTCAGCCCTTTCAATGGTGAGCCATTGTTGCCTTTAAGCTTTCTTAAGTTTAACGTTTTAAAAAACAAAATCTAAAATATTTAGAAACATTCAGATTAGAAGAACCTTAGAATGAGAATTCTCTTTTGGATTTCATATTTGTAATTAGCAAATTTACCTTAGATTGAGAATTCTCTTTTGGATTTCATATTTGTAATTAGCAAATTTACCTTAGATTGAGAATTCTCTTTTGGATTACATATTGTAAATTTGTAATTAGCTAGTTTTTATATGCTAACTAGCCTAATTAATTTTGGATTTGGAACTTAGAATTTGGAAAACATTTTCCATGTGTAGATAATATTTGGTACTTAGTTGCTAATTAAACATGTACTTTACTTTTTAGATACAAAGTTAAATATATTTTGTTTCGTTAGAATGACATAAGAACGATGTAGTGCGTGCAAATTACATTTTATGATGCATTTTTTTTTAATAGATGGATTTATATTTTAAGTGATGGATTTATATTTTAAGTGATTATATAACATACAAAGTCACTATCAATAGGTTTTTTGCTTAAAATCTAAAAATATGTAAGATCTTACAATCCATGATTCTACCTACTTCCTACGATCTTACGTAGAATTCCAATTTTGACAACCTTGTTGAAACTATAAGCCATTATTGAATTCCGATAAGTTCTTCAAAGTCGATTTCTTTCTCGAGATATTCAAATTAGAATATAGATAGAAACAAGAGAGTAGGTAATGTCAAAAATGTGGGTCTAATAGGAGGTTCCGAAAGACTATTCTCTCACGATTATCACGACTATACGTGAAAGGCTGAAACTCTAGACTAGAAATAAACCTTTCTAATGAAATTATTCTTTCAACTCCTAGCATTTGCTTCCAAAGTCTAAATTCAACATAGGTAGGCGCGGTCTTGAAAATGTTTAACCAAATAGTATTGAATTGGTCATAGATGAGTTATATATGGACTCTGGTCTTCTCTTATGATAATTACTGAGTATTTTTTTGTTGTTGTTGAGAAGTACACTTTAGCTGCCATGGTCCTTTTGTTGTATTTTGCAAATATCTGTAACTCAAGTAATTTGGTGGATTATGATTCCCGTAACTCATGTTGTATCTGTTGTAGTAAAATTACACCAACCCTGTGGACTTAGCAGAGTGTGCTTAGTTGATTATCAAAAAAGCAGAGTGTGCTTGTGTATGTACTGATATTTTCTTTTCTTTCTTTTGCGTTGTTTGCATGCTATGGTCTCATGTCATGTCCCATCCGGAGTTCCCCCCCTAAGGACATCTTAAGAAAATCTTGATTATTATAGTGCTTCGGTTCTTTGCGTAAGATAGGCACACGATATTTTTAAATTGTTTTTACAAGTATGATTTTTAGTGATCGGTGTAAAATAACTTTCATTTGGATCTCACTTTCACGTGAATTTGTCACTAATTATTTGTTTGATTAGAATTTATTATAATAATTTGAGTCTTTTGATTATATTTTCAGATTGCTTGAAGTGAATCTCAAAATGTTCAAGAACTGATATTTGCCATACTTCAAAAACTAGGGTCTAGGGTTTCGATTGAAAATGCTTAACTTAATAGGAATTTTTGTAATATGTGCAAGTTAACAATGAGTACCAGAAAATAATTAGTGACTAAAGTGACTAAGTTATCAAGTTTGCTTTATCAAGCCTAAGTTATCAAGCCTACTCTGCCAAACCTAAGTTATGAAGCCTACTTGTTTTCTTGGCTGAAGCCTACTTGAGGTGCACATGCTCAAAGCAAACTGATCCAGATTAAGCCACCTCAAAGTAAAATAAATAATAAGAAATGTATAGGATTTAAGAGCATACTTAATTATCCTAACACTAAACTTATTCGAACTAAACAAGAGAACTGAATAAATGCATCATACCTAATAAACAATTGATCTCATAAGTGCTCTGGTTTATTGTGTGTGTCCTCTTGAGGTTTTGACTGGTCTTAGGCATGCTTGTTCCCTATGCTAAGTGTCATTTCTTGATTGCATCTTCGTTGTCATATATGCTGCGAATAATAAGGCTTCATAACCTCTCTTAACCTGTTCCAGGGGACCATTACATCATTATCCCTTGACTGTCTGGCACGTACCTTCATATTTTATATTCCAATAATTGCTTGAATTAACCACTAGAAGTACTTATTGCCTCTCCTTCCTCGTGAAGGCTTGAAACTTCCAATAGGTTAATGTGATCTATCATTTCTTTGGCTTTAATCTTTAATTTCCTTTTTGAGAGATAATTATACTGTGTTAACTCTATTGTTTAATTTTTTTTTTCTTCTTAAACCCTCAATTACTTTGTGCATGAGAAGATGTCAATTCAGTTATAAAATCCTTGACTTAATCTTTAACTAAATTATTTCTGACTTGGCAAATGTTTTAGCATATCCTTTTCACATGGCTCATTTCCATCTTGCCATGTACTTTTGTTATGTACCAATAACAACAGAGCATGTTAACACTGATGAATAATAGTGTGAACCTAGTAATTAGGAATATGGACATAATTTTTTGTAAATAGCGCAAAATTACTCTAACTTAAATTTCACTTTTATTTGAGTTCACTATTGATAGATAAGTCAACAATGAGAATAATGCCGTGTACCTAGAATGGACAAGGATGAATTTAGATCTGTTAGAATTTCTTACACCACAATCAAGATAGGTTGACGAATCAACCACGTGCTTTTGAACTTTCTGTATCTTTTATTGGACTAGATATAAAGAGTTTTAAAAAAATTATACAAAAATTTAAATTAAAAAAAACAAACAAACATGTGGACGAAGTTTAATACATTAAGAGACCCAAAAATGTAGTCAAATGTTGGTGGATGATTCGTCCAAGCTTTTATTCAAGTGCACTTGGCTTTCATGGACAAGGATGGATTGAGATCTGTTAGAATACTGCACTAGCAAGGTACAGATTGACATATCAACCATGTGATGTTGAATTTTTTGTATCTGTTACTATTATTGGATTAAACACAGAAAGTGACATAGGACAAAAGATGTGTTCAATTTTTATGCTTTGTTATTTTAAAAAAATTTATGTAATTTTTGTTATTTTAATTTTTGGGGTTTTGTGTTCTTGATTTTGGTTGTTTTTAAGACTTTCGTAGTCATATTAGAGTTCTATTATGATAGGATATCAATGAGAATCAATTTATAAATATTTTAACTTGCATAATAAGTTTTGTGGGTAACCTTTAAATAGGCTTCCAAGAAGTAAATTGAAATTAACATTTAACATTAAAAAATTTATATTTTTATTATTTTTGGTGGATTCCAATATTCGTCCTCGTGGATTCAAGAGCTCCCTTATGGATTTAAGGATTTCATTAAGCAAGAACGAGATTAGCCCTTACTGCGCTTTATATCCTAAGTCAATTGGTATCAGAAGTTGTTAGTATCCTAATAGCTAACCTACTGCTTTTTTTCGTTTTGCGTTAGGTGATATTAGAGCTTTTCAATGATTTGGTATGGCAAAAAACCAAGGTGAGCATAACAAGCATGTTGAAGGAGATTAACGGGTACAAGCCTTTTGGAATGCACTCCAAACTCATCAACAGAGTAAGAATGAGAATTCCATGAGATTTTCAATATGCTCATCAATCTTGGTTTCAAAGACAAAGGTGATCGTGATGATGGTAGAGGTATACATGTCAAAGACTGTGCTTATAATTGAACCATCAACCTGCGCCTTCATAATTTTAATGATATTCCATATATACTAATTTGATGGGGTATCATACAAAGAAGATTTCATAGATTAGATCTTAGATCTTGGATATCTTGAAAAGTATTTTGCTTGTAGAAAGATCCCTGAATATTAATTTGAAGGTGTAATTTGTAATAGGAAAGTTTTTTATTGTGATGTAGCGGATTAGTGCAATGATATAGAGTATTTCAGAATGCGAAGGGGCAAGCCTAGAATTTTCTCATGGCCAAGAATGAAAAAGATGAAGGTAAACACTTCCTTTTCTTTTGATTTTGATGAAATTATGTTTTTCTACAAGTCTAAATTATGAGGGAATAAACTCATATATAATGTATAGAAACAAGATTTTAGGCATTCCATTATCAAGTGAATTTAGGGTTCAATGATAACAGGCCAATTTTTGAAGAAGAAAATATTGAAGACGTTAAAAGTGACTAGCCTCTGAGCTGAGGGTTAATTTAGAGTATCCATTATAATTTTGGATTATTACATTTTTTAATAAAAAAAAAAACTTAGGGGTGTGATGAGTATTATGTGTGGCGAAATAATTTTTCATCACACCCCTAAGCTTTTTTTTTTGTTGGGTAATGGTTAATTTAGATTATTTATTATAATTTGGTATTACTACATTTTTCAATCACAAAAAAATCTAAAGATGTGATGAATAAATTATTTTATCCAAAACACTAAACACTCATCACACCCCTATATATTTTTGTGATTGAAAAATATAGTAATTTCAAATTATAATGGATGCAAATTATTAGCCTTTACCATATATATATATATATATAGAAGAGTCTCTAAGCACGCGCTCACATGCATGCTCAAAAGCTAGTATTTTGTAATTATCATTGTTTTTGGCAATTTTGTTAATGTAGTAATCAATGTTTTAATGATTGGAAGATGATTGTATTTACTGTTTGATGTTTTTGAATTGATTTTATATTCCCGAGTGAATATTTGATGTCCATTTGTGTGTTTCAAAGCAAGAGAAATTGAGGAAGGATTTACGATAGGTTTTTTCAAGGCATGCGGGAGAGAAAAATGAAAGAAAAAACAATGGGAAATCTCAAAAATTTGTATGAGTTGTTGCAAGAGAAAGGTTTACATAAAAATTTTGAGCATTTTGATAAATATCATTGTACTTAGGTCTTATGGACATATATTTCTGCATTTATTTTCTGCTCTGCACCCTTTCTACTTTTTTATTAACAAAGATTTTCAATAGAAACCAATGGTTTTATGTGTCAAACTTTAGTGCTTGTGAAAGGTGCTATCTAATGTTTCCAAATTTATTTCAAATTCCTGAGTTAATATTTTTGTTCCAATTTCAAAATTATTTTGATGGATGTTTGAATTCATAGTGAAAAATAATTTCTACAAACTTATTTCAAATAGAAGAAAAACTGAAATTATCATCTTTAAAAATAGTGTTTCTCACGATAAAAATCATTAGCAAAGTTTTTCAACATACATATTATTTGTTGTTTGCTCAGCTAAATCTCATTACTTCCTTAGGCTTTCACAATTTTTGGTACCACTTAACTATACTTTCTTAAAATTTTTTTGCATTTGCATCTCCTATAAGAGAAATACATATATGATTAATTGGTTAAAATATTATCTAACTTGAATGATAGATAAGCAATAAAACTTTAGTAAATTTTTTCCATCCTATTTTTTAGCAAGAAAATACAGCTTCTCAAGTTTAGATTACATTGGTAACACCTATGTGATTCGGGCTGCTATATTAGAAACAAATGCAAAAGAATCCTATGAAGATCATTCGATACCATTTCCGGCCTTTGTAATGCATCCTGTAGTGAAAAGAGATACTACAACTGCCCATTGAAATGAACCCTACTCATAATGTTTTGAAATCCACTGCTCCAATGTCCTATCTAGTCATCAAAATATTTTCGAATGACTTTCCCCAAGATTTCATCAATCACCACAAGACATTGAACATGCCTAAAAAAAAAAAAATTAACCAAACATAAGTTCAACCCACACGCAAAAAGAAAAACTTAAACTGCGATTTAAATATTACTTAAATTCATTGAAAATACATACCTCCTATCCTGAGCAATACCCCTTTTCACACTTCAAAGTTTTCCACAATTGTCAAAAATGAAAATGAATTTAATATGGAAGTTGGGTAATAAGTGTTGTGTTTTTGACTTTTTGGTTAACCACTTTGTTGTGGTTGATTTATCAGATTGTCTTTTAAATAGATAAAGCAATTTGAAAACCAATAGGAAAGTGGTTTTGTTTTGTAGGCAATGTTTGAGTGGGAGTTAGAAATGTATTTTTACCAAGTTGTCATTTAGTTTTGTTTCTACTTAAACTTAAAAGTGTTGTGGTATTTTGGAAAAAAAAAAAGTTCGGTTCAAATAGGAGAAACCCTTTAAATAGTAGTATAGATGATGAAATTGTAGATCGAGATACTATTTTGCACGAAATTAACCAAACATAAGTTCAACTCACACACATAAAGAAAAACTTAAACTGCAATTTAAATATTACTTTAATTCATTGAAAATACATATCTCTTGTCTTGGGCAATACCCTTTTTCACACTTCAAAGTTTTCCACAATTGTCAAAATCGAAAATGAATTTAATATTGGTGTTGGGTAATAAGTGTTGTGTTTTTGACTTTTTGGTTAACCGCTTTGTTGTGGTTGATTTAACAAATTGTCCTTTAAATAAATAAAGCAATTTGAAAACTAATAGAAAAGTGGTCATGTTTTGTCTACAATGTTTTAGTGGAAGTTAGAAATGTATTTTTATTAAGTTGTCCTTCAGTTTTGTCTCTACTTAAACTTAGGAGTGTTGTGGTATTTTGAAACAAAAAAAAGTCTGGTTCAAACAAGGAAATCTCCTTAAATAGTAGTATAGATGATGAGATTGTACACCGAGATACTATTTTGCATGAAATTATTGAAGAGGCTCTAGAGGAAAACACAGAGTTAGATTGAAGTGATTTGTAAAATTGCATTGAGGAAAATATTGTGTTGAGGAAATTGTTCTATTACAAATCTAATAGGGTATCAATTAGAATCAGTTTAGGAATATTCTATTTGTAAAATAATTTTTCTGGAGCCATTAAATAGACCTCCAAGATGTAAAATGAAATTAGCAATTTACATTTAATAAAATTGAGGTTTTTACTTTTTTTGGTAGATTCCAATATTCTTCCTTGTTAATTTGAGGATCTCCTATCACGATTCTGTTCTACTTCAAAATGTTTATAAAAAATAAAAAATCAGTCAAAATGTTAAAAAAACGAACATGTGGATGAGGTTTAATCCATTAAGAGACACAAAAAGAAATGTAGTGGATGACTTGTCCATGCATTCATTCAAGTGCACCCTGATTTCAAACAGTCAAGGTCAATGATGTATGGAAAATTATATCATGTATCGGCTACATGTGTGTGAGAGAGAGGGGCAGTGTATATACTTGCTCATCATGTTCTATATCCGGACAATAATTCTTTATTATAAATACGGCACCAAGCAAGGCAAATACGGCACCAATATGATCATATTGCTACTCCCATCTATGACCGTGTGAAAGAGGTTAAGGAATTCGACGAATCCAAGATGGGTGTCAAGGGCCTCGTTGATTCTGGCATAACCTCAATACCCAATATGTTCATTCACCCAACTGAGACTCTCGCCACCCTCAAAAAAACCCACCTCTCAAACATGCACCAAAAAGACCATACCTTTAATCGACCTTTCCAACTTCAACATCCCCACCAAACGGCACCAACTTGTGGAACAAATCAGAGATGCCACTTCCTCATGGGGCTTCTTCCAAGTCATCAACCATGGGATACCTCTGTCAGTCCTAGACGAAACCATGAACGCAATCAAAGCCTTCCATGACCAACCCCACGAGGTCAAGTCCAAACTCTATACCCGTGCCCACGATAGGGAAGGGGTTATATACACGAGCAACTTTGACTTGTACCGAACTAACGCTGCAACCTGGCATGACTCGCTCGCGGTTTGGTTGTCCCCAGAGAAAAAGCGTGCAGAGGAGAAGGAAATTCCTGAGGTTTGTAGGAAAGAGTTGCTTGCATGGGATTTGCATTCAGCAAAGGTGGCTGAGGCTTTGTTGGAGTTATTGTCTGAAGGGTTAGGTTTGGGGGCTGAGAAGTTTAAGGACTTGGGGTTTTTGGTTTCTAAGCTGGTTGTGGGACACTACTATCCTTATTGTCCACAGCCGGATCTAACGGTGGGGATTAGACCTCACACAGATTCAGGGTTGACTGTGTTGTTGCAGAACCAGGTGGGAGGGTTGCAAGTGAAGCATGATGATGAGTGGGTGGATGTAGAGCCCATCCCTGGAGCATTGACGATCAACATTGGCGATACCATTCAGGTATAAACATATTTTCTTTCGAAAAAAAAGAAGAAACAATTTCCTCGGCACAATATTTTTCAGGACTACTACTAATACTAGATGTTGCGTTTTTTTTTTTTCTTGAATAACACGTTTTATTGAAAAACAAGGACAACAAAAAGGGGTTTGAGAGAAAAAATAGCCTCCCAGATTACAAAAAATGAATTGATACATAATAAAATAGTAAACTCATGTAAAAAATAATGTTACTTTTATTACTATAAGTCATATCAAAAGTTAGAAAATGATTAAATTGCAAAACACACTTCTAAAATTTAATTGGATGAAATAAAATATGTGGCAAACTTATGTGTTACTTAACAAACACATCATAACAAGAAGGACAAAGGGGTTGTTAATCAAATCAATACCCTAACTAATTAAAGCAAGGATATCAAAATTTTAAAATGTTAGGAGGCAAAATCAAAATGATCCTAAACTTTAAGATGTGCTTTACAATTTAGTCTAATTCAATAGTATAACCAAAGGGAGGATTTAGACCTTGGTTGGTTATCCTAATAAAGGAAAATATCCTATATAACTGGGCATTAGACTATGTTTTAGAAAGGTCTCAATAATAATAACAACACGTTAATTAGTGTGTAACTATGTCTCACGTCACTCCATGTTTATGACTATTGTAAGATGTAATTTATAAGAAAATGGTGCTCCTATAATTCATGTTTGTCCGGATTGTATTGTTTCATTTGGATTAATGTATTTAAAGAGAAATATTTTGATTTTAAACTATAATTTAAATAACTTGAATAAAGTATGAAATGAAAATTTTTTCTCCCCTATGAATGAAATTTATTGATAGATTCCATATAACTAAGTGTAAGATGCCATTTTAAATCTGTAACATTACAAGCGTTTTTATTTAGAATAAGAAATTGTTCTTCAAATTCCTTGATTTGAAATCCTCAAATTCAAACATTATTTATAGAATTTTGTGCATGATATTCAATAAAAACACTTATATCATGTGTTTTTGCCGTGTCATGTTCTCTGCGTACATGTTAGAAAGTTTTGTCACAATTCTCACTAATTTTGTATTTTTTATTTAATTATTTTCTAACAGATAATGTCTAACGACAAATATGTAAGTGTGGAGCATCGTGTTTTGGCTAAGGCATCTAAAGAGCCACGTATCTCAGTCGTGACATTTTTCGACTTGGAGACTGAGAGCGATACTAATTACTATGGAGCATTACCAGAATTATTGACACCCGATAAACCAGCTCTTTACCGCAAATTCACGATGCCAGAACTCCTAGAAGGTTTTTACAGCAAGGGATTGGAAAACAAGTTTTTCATTCAAAAAATCAGGCTGTGAAATGAGAGTGCTAACTAAATAAAGCTACAAGTAGAATATTTTCACAAAATTTTCACAATAAAATCTAATTGGCAAGCTTTAATTGGTTCTCATCTTGGCTCACCATTTGTATTACTTTTTCACTTACCATTAACAGTTTACTACGTAGATTTTGTTGTGAAATTGTTCTGAAAATATTATAATTGTAGCACTATTCATACTAAACATCAATTTTAAAGTAAAAAACGGGGCTACAGTCAGCGACCTATAGCCGCGTTTTTCAAAAACGCGGCTACAGACCCGCTTGAGCCGCGGTTATTAACGCGGCTATGGGCTGCGGACTATAGCCGCGTTTATAAAAAACGCGGCTATAGCCCTATGTCGGGTTTGTTTGCCAACCTTTCATACAAACTATAGCCGCGTTTGTAAAACGCGGCTATAGCTTCTATTTTTTTTTTTTTTTTTAATCCTGCCCTCTTTTGTGGCTGTTTTTTCCCTGTTATTAAAACTAAAGAATTTTTCCCTGCTATCACAAGTTTCCAACACAACACAACCATCCAAAATAAACAAGTTCCAACACATGAAAAAAAATTTCCAACACAACACAACCATCCAAAATGTCTCTTTAGTTCCCTGCTATTACAAGAATGTCAAAATGTCTCTTTAGAAAAAGTGGTGAGCTGTGTATTCACAGCATCCAAGCAGCAGCACTTGATCCTGCAAAAATACATTGCCAAGAATGTCAAATCCTAAATTCCTGGTTCTCTCACATTTGAAACGGCAGTAAAAGCATGGTGTAAGAATGTCAAACAATGACCAACTAGTCAAATTGGCAATAAAAAGAACATATTTTTTAACAATGATCAACCAGTCAGACTATATTCCATGTCTCCAGCTAAAGTTTGTAGGCCACAAACATTTCAATTATTTTCATAGGCCTTAGCAAGGATCCAGGAAGAGTACCCAAAACAATAAAGATAAACTTTCCTTCAAAAGCTTAGAATTCCAAATTAAAATAGAACAATAATATATAATTAAAAAATTGGTGAAAGTAATGATAAGACAAGTGTTACATTAACCCAAACATGACAATCAGTAATAGTGAATGGTAAATGTTTACACGCCTCATGAAGCGGACAACTACAGATTTCTACCTTTTGCAACATCTTTGTAAACCAAAGCCTTTGTTCCTATTTCAATAAGAGCGATGCTTAGGGACAATTCCTTTAGAGTTGTACCTTAGCTTCCCCAATTAAATTTAAGCATGTGACTACATTGGGCAGTGCAATACAAATGTGTTATGTATCTGAAGGACAATTAAATTTAACAATGTGGCTCATGGATTAATACAACCACTTCCACAACCTTGTTCATCATGTCACAAAGCCAATTTAACAGTCCAAGAAAAAGAATTCTTTTTCTATTCTTTTTTATAAGTAAAAACAAATTATTAAATACAGTCTCCATCTTGGTTGAAGATAAATTTCCCCTTATTGGTTGAAGATAGCACTTATCCTATGCTATTGGTTGAAGATAAATTTCATAAATGATTTAGAGCTCAAACAGAAACTCAAAAAAGAGAATCAAAATTTATCTACATTTGACATCCACTCGTAATGGCTAATTTATCTACAAACAGAATCAGTTTTCTGGTTTCTTTATACAACAATTATGCACATTTTGGCATCTTTCACCACAACATCAAAGTTAACCATCACAAAAGGAGGAGATTAGGGAGGGAAGGGGGGATATATAATCCATTGCTTAGCTTTAGTTTCATCTACAAATTCCCAAGAAAATAAATGGTTTAACTTGTGAAATTAAGGTCAAATGATCTAGCACTTCCCCTTATTGTCACTTTAGATACCACTATAATACCACTATATATTCACAACTGTTGGAAGCTTGAGGCAAACTTCCTCGCTTCCTCCCTAACTAGTTTTAAATTTGAAAAATTTGCTTACCATGTTTAGCCCCACATGTGATCCACACAGATAATTATATTTCACCACAGCTAAGCAATGATGACTGACACAGAAGTCCTTCAATTACTTACCAAAAGGACAAAAAAAAAAAAACAAGAAATTCTTCGTATTTTCTTCTCCCTTTGATAAATTTTAATTATTTTGCACAATTAAAATGGATTAGATTGTTTATGTTGTGTGTTGTGTAAATGTGTGTTAAGTCTCGTATTTTTACTGGGTGGATGTTGAGTTTATAAGTAATAAGTACGAAATGTGACTAGCTATTTTGCTCGTACAAAATTTTTTTGGCTCTGTATCTAACTAGTTACTGTAAAGAAGAGCTACTGACCTTTGACAAAGATACTGCAGCGGGAAGCACCACAAAATATTGGTGCAAGACTTGAAGACCACTTCACATATTTGTTGGAAGCTTTGCTTTGTTGGTAGCTCACTTGAGCAATAAGTATTAACTCGTGGCAATGCCTCACTGTGCTTGCAGTATCTTATTTTTCTTCTTATACTAATATTGTATAGTAAGCTGGATTTTGTAACTCTCTGTTTGCTCTCACGTGATGCACATGCAAGTTTACCCACAAAGAGATAAAGATTCTAGCAACTTGATGGACCAACATGTGAGCTCTGAGATACACTGCTAGCATCAAAAATATATTTCAGAGAAACCAGGAAATTTTGGCCATTGATAGAAAGTATATATCTAAGATTCCCAAGGTAGATCATAAGTACTTAAATTAATATGATGTATATATTGTGTGGTCATAGGGTCCACCACATGTGTGCATGATACATGGGATCCCACATGAATTTACATTAAGATGGTGACTGCCATGTGGTTCACTATCAGCACATTATTAACAAAGGACTAGTAGTTGATTTTGGCAATCTAAGTGACCAAAACTTTGGTATCCCTTGGATAGGGTACGCAAATAGGTGGGTTGGTGTTGATTTTGGCAGATCTAAGTGAGGTTTGCTTCACAACTAACTTGGATCTAGCAAGGATCCAATCAAATTAGTAGATAAATTTCTGGCTGGTGCTAAGTTAAAATTTTAAAGGAAGTGACACTTTATACTGAAACACATTGAGGTACACAAACATGTTACCATGGAAAATTCTTGATGGTGAAATGGATGAAACTGGACTTATGATATCATAGAAAATGGATGGTTGAAAACTGAGGCGTGAGATTAAAAAGATTACGAGAAAAGATGTGGTAGACAGTAGTAAATCCTTTGTGACAGTTTGCCACAAAGATTAGTGGCCAAGCTGGAATTGCATAATTAGAGCTAAGGGATGACTGATAATTAGAAGATCCGAGAACCCAGAATTGAATCGGATTTTCCTTGTGTAACATCATTTGAACAGGAAAAATTATGAGTGTTAAGCATGTTGGCAAGGCTTATTATTGGCATGTTATTATTTAAATGATTTAATAAACCAAAAATATTTTCCTATCCACTTCAAAAATAACCCTATTTGCAGAATTGTTTGTGGTCACAAAACCTGCCGAAGTTAGTTTGGCTCTAAGAGGATAATCTGTAGAGCATGGTGTTCCTAAGCTTTCTCACCAATTGAAGGGTTTAAGATTTGAGCATAGGTGGGCCATGTGAACATTCTATGAAGAAACACATAGAATATGTGATGGTTTTTGCTAGTTATGCTGCCAACCAAAGGCTGCGAAATGGGGACATGCACAGAATTTGAGAAAGGGTCATCAAGGAAAGAAGAAGAAGACTGATCAGAACTGTTATTCAAAGTTCTCTTCAGCATCTTTTCACTCACGCTTATAGTAGGTTTTACACCCTTCCTACCTTGTAACAGAAAAGGCTATATACTTCTTGATGGCAAACCAAATTAAAGAAGATAAGGAAGACACGTATTCAAGGAAGCTAGAAAGATAAAAATTAGTCATAATCCTTGCTAATTCAACTCTATCCTCCAAATATTTTAAAAGATACAACAAATAAAACAAAAATAGAGGGTTGGTTGTAGACTTTGGTTAAAAACGCATTGACTATTCGAATGGCAAAGAAAAATGATGGCAACATATACACAAATAACATAAATAATTGAAGAGACTTAAACATGATTGGTATGGCATTTTTCCTAGGAAATTCCTAACTCTTTCCCACCTTTGAGATATATGTGATACTTTCAATCTATGTCTATGAGGTATATGTGGTCGTCATGCTCATACGTACTATAGCTTTGTTTTCCTTCAAACTTGGGACTAATTAAAGTGACACATATGGCAATTACTTGCGCTCCTTAACTTGTATTTCAATAACAAATGCAAGTTGCTTAAGCAGAGAATCAATGAATGGCTTAAGCACTGATGCTCGGCAAACAATTAAATCCACCAATATTATTAGTCAAATCGTATCAAATTCGTATACAGTTTCAACCCCCTCAAGGCTTCCAATATCATCAAATCAGCAACTACATAAAATTTCATATAAGTGGGTGAAAAGAGTTTTCACAAAATCAAAGGAACTCATTGCTAGACAGGACATCCAACATTTTACGTCTACTGAATTGTCTGAAATGATATTCTCACAAATCTCATTTATTTTTTCAAATTAAGACAAGAGAATGAGAAAAACATTAGAAGCAGAATCTGCTAGGCTTAGAGCATATTTTCTGCATGAAATATTGATTAATTTTCCAGAATGAGATTGGGATTGGGCATTTCTATGAATCTAACTTGAACTATCTTATGTTAAAGGTCTTGGCTACCAAAATGCCTATGACTACTAAAACAAAAAGAAAACTGTGTCTTACTTGTATTCACTCTTGAAAATTCTTGAAGAGGTGGAATTTTTTTTTTAAACCATTTTGGCAACTCTTTCAATGCCCAAATGATAGGGTGCAGTTTATATTGAGAAGGATGAATAAAGATTAAAAAACGACTTAAGCACCATTTGGTCAGTGCCACAAAAAGTACTTAATTGCTTTTAAAATACGAAAATTAGAATCATATGAGACAGGAATTATTTTTTGCTTTGAAAAATCATGTATTTGATGACCCAAATCAAAGCATGATGAAAATTTTAAACTCTGACAAAAAAAATTAACTGCTTCTAATGTTTACAAAATTTTAAAATTAACACTCGAATGGCCAAACTAATTCCACATGTTCAACCAAAGTACTCCCAATACTAGACAACATTTTTTCTTCATCTTCATATTATTTTGTAGGTGATAAGGTCAAATCAACAACATTTACATACAAGAATGTGCTTGACAAGTAACTAGAATCTAAAATCAGTATATTTATAGCTGGTGCATATGAAATACTTACCAGTTGAGCTAAGGCTCAACGGCACATAGCCACATACACCTTTGATCATACTTGTTTTAACTAATGATAACACACCCAAAAAAAAAAAAAAGGCCCGAAGCATTTAACCATGTTTCATCCACACCATGGACAATGATTTGAAAGGTCATTCACAACAGATGCAATGCAATAGGAATTTGACTAACAACAAACCACTTAGAAGAGCACATGTGAGATAAATGCACTACTACTTTCTATAACCAAAACAAAATAATAAACAAGTATTTAGAAGAATAGTGATGACCTGATCTCATTCTCACCTTGGAGACGCATTCCAACTCGGCGAACTTGAAAGCGAGGCCAATCGACGGCGGAGATTGAAAGACGAGGTCGGCCGTTGGATGGGTTGGGTTTGGAAGAGGAGGAGTCGGTGAGGCTGAATAAGAGCTTCGAAATGAGAGAGAGTTTGGGTTTGGGCAGGTGAGTGAGAGAGAGCAAGGAGTCGATGGAGGAGGGGTTTCTGATTTAGAGTTTTTTCAATCTGATTAATTTAGGAATGATTTAGGGAATTTTTTTTATTTTTTTATTTTTTATATTTAGACTAAATGTTGAAGCTGCGTTTAATCAAACGCGGCTTCAACATTTAGGAGCTGCGTTTAATCAAACGCAGCTTCTGCGGGTCTGGAGCTGCGTTTTTTAAACGCCGCTCCAGAAATAATTAAAAAAAAAAAAAAGAAATCCCTAGAGCCGCGTTTCTAAAAACGCGGCTAAAATCCTACCAGCCAAACGCAGCCTCAACACCAAAGAACGCGGCTTCAGTGCGGGTCTATAGCCGCGTTTAGTAAACGCGGCTATACGTGTTTCCTGGAGCTGCGGTTTTGTAAAACGCGGTTCAAAACCCATGTCTGTAGCCGCGTTTTACAAAAACGCGGCTGAAAAACGCGGCCCAAAAGTGCGTTTTTTGTAGTGTTTACAACCCAATTAACTTGAAGCACCCCATAATGTAATGGGTTCTAAAATACAGGGATCAACATCACTCTACAAATATAAATACTTGTGGAGTGTTGGAGGTAAGAGTCGGGGTTCAAGTCTCCAGAAGAGAGTTTAACATACATATACACTTAAATTAGGTTAGAGTAAAATTTTTATCTTGTACATAAAAAAAAAAAATATTTCCTTCTTTTCCCTCTTTTGAATTAGGATCTCTAAATATACTTTTAGCTAAAAACTGCAACTCACTTTAAGAAGGAAAAATATCATAGGTATGGGACCCAAAGATTGGAGAAATCATAAATTAGAAGTGGGACAACCAAATGACAATTTCATCCTGTATAAGAAATACCCATTGGGAAATGTCATAATTTTTTTTTCAATTGTTTTTACCAGCAGTACAACTTCATCTCACCAATGGAACAAAGTCATATGAAAAGCTCACAACAAATTAATGTCAAACATTTTAACCTCAAAAAAATTACACTATAAGACACTGCTAGCTCCAAAGCTTTTGAGTTCTTCTAGCCTATAATTGGAATTACATTATGAAAGGAGGCCAAATTTACACCCCCCCCTTGTTTCTGTTTCTCTTCCGAATCATATCTATTCTCTCAAAATATTCTTCCCATTCCAAGCATTGGTTCTCAACTGTTATTACTACCAACCACCATATTGTTATAATCACAATTACCACTTGGGATGCACGGACGCAGCAAAATGGCCGCCGCACTCGCATCCGACGCGGCGACGCGTGAGGGACGCCGCTGCTTGCACATCCGTGAAGCGTCCATTTTTTTTTGTTTTCCGATTCACGCTGACTTGGGCCAACCTGCGCAGAATCGGGCCGACTCGTGCCAATTTGGGCTGAATCTGTCCGTATCGGCTGAAACTGCCGATACACGCCAAAATTTTAAAAAAAAAGGTCCTAACTAATCTAACCCGATTCATTCTTCTCATCTTCAACTCTCTCTCACTCGTCTCTGTCGTTGGTTTCTTAAAGGAACCCACCTCCTCACAGCTAATAGCTTCTCCGTTATTTTGCTTCTTCTTTTGCGTTTTTGTGTTCTCTTCTTCTTCTCTTCTTCTTTTTCAGTCCTTTGCGTCATTGCGTGTAGTCTGTCGTGCCGTCACTGCCTTGTATTGATTTATTGTTTAATACTTAATACTTTAATTTATTTTAGTTTTGTGAGCCCTTCACACGTGAGTGACTTATTGGAAAGCTAAAAGTTTCAGCCTTTAGTCATTTTTGTTGACTTCTAAGCAACCCCACTCCATGTGGCTAGCCTATGTCTAACCATTTTCAATTTTTTTTTCTTCTTTTAATTTTATCATTACTCTTGTTATAATCTAAAAAATAATTATTAGTTATTTATTATCATTGAGTGATATTTTAATACTTCTGTCAATAATTCAAGTGTCAAAAACTTTGGTGTACTTATTACTATCTATTTATTTTATTATTATTATTATATGAGTTTTCTATTATTATTATAAAAAAAAGCAAGCTTAGCAATATAAAAAATATATAAATAAAAATATTTTTAATAATTTTTTAATTGCCGCACCTCACCACACTTGCACTCTATTTTTTCAAAAATTGCCGAGTCTTGCACCCACACTTGCACCAGCACCTGTACTTGAAAACGCACATGTGCTTCATAGGTTACCACCCATATATCGAGTTTGGACCTCTACCACTAGCTGAACCTCCATAACCACTAGCAACTCCTCTTTGACCAGGAGGAGGCATACCACTCCCAAGTCCCAACATATGGTGGTCATTGGCCTTGCGGTGAATATGGCCCTCCATCGTAGCCTCCAACTTTGGCCTCACGATTTTGGTTATAACCCCCACTCTGGTTTCCTTTAGGATTGGTGCTTATTTGGACATCCAGGAGGACCGTAAGGCCTTCCATATTGTTAATGACTAGGTCCAGTAGACACTGGAGGTTGTGTATTGATGGGATGATTAGGCCTATGCCAATGTTGCGAATGATCTTACTCGGTATGTTGAATGGGGGGCAGGTGGGCATGCTGTTGAGGGTGCTGCAATATCTCTTGGCTATTTCTTCATTTTGTTGTTGTTTTTAAATTTTTTTCCCTTTAATTTCTAATGTGATGATTCATACTGCGGCAGGCTACATGATCCAAAGATAAAGCATGGTTACAAAGGTAGCACCATAGCACAAAGGTACTCTCACAAAACTCAAACCCCAAATACACCTAAACAACTATCTCTCACCAGAAGCACGTGACAAGAAAATTTGAAAATTTTCTATAATCCAAAGCACGACTTAGCTCTATTCTATACTGCTCTTTATTCAATATTGTGGCACAACTCAATTCTCATGCTATTAAAAAAAGCTGCCTTCATATACATCATGAGTTTGGCCAGTGCTTAATGCCCTTTTGGTTGCTGAGGTTACTGATGTTTGTACGAAGTAGAAGGTTGCATGGGAATTGCATGCAACAAAGGTGGCTAAGGCTTTGTTGGAGTGTCTGAAGGGTAAGGTTTAGAGGCTGAGAGACTGTGGGTTTAACCGTTTAAGACCTACTAGATAGTAGATACATCTAAAAATGCATATGACTTTAAATTTTGAGGTTTGCATAACACGTAGGTGAAGTTCAATTTCGCTGCTATTTTGTGTAGCACTTGATGACATCAATTTGCTATTTCAAATTTCCAACATGATTATATGTCTTTGATTTTCAGGTTTTACATAAGTTATTTTGTCTATGAGTTCATGAAGATAGTTCTCAAAGTTGAGTCCGCATGGAAGTACAATTCTGCCATAAAGTACATTATTGGAGAACGCTTCTTCTAGACAATTGAACTCTTTTTAAATTTTTAAAACAAAAACTGATGGAAGTTTTCCATCAATGAATCTTCTCCGTTAATTTTTTATTTTTATTTTTATTGGAAGAAAAGTGAACATATTTTCCCTCAAATTTTCCTTTTTATTTTAATTTTTTATGGGCAAAGTATAATGTCTTGATGTTTTGATACCATGTTCTAGATGTTTTGAAGACTTGAACCTCGGCATTTGTCTCCCTTCCATCCTATAAAAACTTGTATTTGTAGGAGTGACCATTGTACCAAAGGTGCGTAGTGGTATTAATTAATCACATAATACTAACATGCTATAAATTGGTTCAACTTCAATTGAAAATTTAAGACATGAACTTATAATTTCATCTAGTAGTCGTATTATGGATTAATATACAAAAAATAACTTAATAAAAAATGAGAAGAATTTCTTTTATTATTCAAGCAATCAATAAAACTAGAGTCACAACAAAAATTCATAACAATAAGAGTATCTATGTCAGGTGATATGTAAATTGGGCAGTGATATGAAATTTTTATTGTCAACCTCACCACAAATCAAGCAATCAATAAAACTAAAGTCACAACAAAAATTCATAACAATAATGGTTTATATGTAAGGTGATATGTAAATATGAGGGTGATGTGAAATCTTTGTTGTCACCTTCGCTAGAAATTAGAAATTTGCAATTTTTCATGTTGTGTGCTTATTGGATTGGGTGGGTTGAGGATAAAAATTTCAACCAATTGCAAAAAATGGCATGTTAATTGAAAATTTGGGTGGTTTTGACTCGACACATTAAGTGAGTTATGCAAGTTAGATTTAGTTATGTGTCATACACTAAATTTTAAAATTTATTTTACCATTTACAGATAAATTTAAGAAGTTCTATTTCCTTTAAATCCTATAAATCATTGAAGAAAACTACAGAAAGTAACCCACTTGCCCATAGATCAAACTATACATATCCACATTTCCTAAAGACTTAAATTATGAGTATTTTAAAATGAACCTTTTCTAAAAAAATAAATTAATAATAAAAACTATGAGTATCATAACCAAGTCACTGTACATGGTTACGAATATGTGGAAAGTATCATTCATTTTTCATTTAAAACATGTGTAAGTTATGGAGTTAACAAAATTTAATTAAATTCTAGGTGAAAATGCAAATTGAATCCTCCAAGTTTAACTAAAATTCATTTCAGGCCTCTAACATTACTTTTATTTAATTGAGTCCTCTAAGTTTCATATTTATTTAATTCAAGCATTTCGTCCAATTCCGTTAAAAAAATTACTATCAAGTATGTAATTAACTAATGAAAAAAGATTTTTCGAAAAAAAAAATTCTCACATAAAAAATCTATAAAATGTTTTTATTAATTTATTAGTGTTGTTGTCAATGTCTGACAATGATGAGTATGTACGTTCAACTAAAGTATGAAATGCATTAATGATATGTGAGTCTCACCACCTATGGACACATATTAACAAATAATAGATAGGGAGACCAACAAATAATTTCGTCTATAGTAACCACTTTATTGCTTTTGCATTGCTGATTTGTTAATAATAGCCTTCTAGAGTTATCAACATGACCAAAAATGCTACTTATCATATTCTTATAATTATGTGGTATCTTTCATTTCACTAGCCATCTTATAACAACCTAAGAAAAGTAAGTTATATAGTTGATTAGTTCTTGCTATAGTAAAGATTCTCATTCTCTTGTGTTTAAAATTTACTACAACAAATGACCAAAATCATACCAATGTACTCACATAACACTCATGCAACCAAAAAAAAAAAAAAAAATTTAGTACAATATCAAATGAAGATACCATTGCCATAAAATTTTGGTATGAGTTTTTTACCTAGGTGGTACAAATTTCAGTTCAGTCCAGAAGCAGTTGTGGATTTGTGGAGTAGCAACGGAATTCAGTTCAGACTGAAAGCAAAACAGTCTAAATGGGAGGATAAGTAAAGTTATAACATGAGCATAACTCGATTTTATAGAGTTCGATTTTGCTTTATAACTCGATATTCTAATAGTCGGTTATATAACTCGAAGTTACAGTAATCGAGTTATGTACGGATTAATACAAAAGAAAATGCTACGCCTGACACCAGGACAGTTTGAATGGGAGAAGTATAGCTATAACACGAGCATAACTCGATATTTTTATAGTCGGTTATATAACTTGATTTTATAATAAACGAGTTATTCAGGGATTAAAAAAAAAAATGCCACGCTAGCGGGCTAGTGTGGCAAAAATCTCGTCCAAACTCGATTATAAAATGATCGAGTTCTTCATAAAACTCGATTGCGGTAATGTCAAGTTACAAAATAGTGGCATTTCCTTAATTACTTTGAGAAAGAGAGCAAAATGCTTAAAAGTTTGTGAGAAAGAGTCAAATGCCCATTTTGGCCTAGATCTTGGGTATCTTGAAAATTATTTTGCTTGTAGAAAGATCCCTGCATATTAATTTGAAGGTGCAATTTGTAATAGGAAAGTTTTTAATTGTGATGTAGCAGATTAGTGCAATGATATAGAGTATTTCAGAATGCGAAGAGTCAAGCCTAGAATTTTCTCATGGCTAAGAATGAAAAAGATGAAGGTAAACACTTCCTTTTCTTTTGATTTTGATGAAATTATGTTTTGTACAAGTCAAAATTATAAGGGAATAAACTCATATATCATGGATAGAAACAAGATTTTAGGCATTCAAATATCAAGTGAATTTAGGATTCAATGATAACAAGCCAATTTTTGAAGAAGAAAATTTTGAAGACGTTGAATGTGATGATGAAATTGTAGATCGAGATACTATTTTGCACGAAATTATTGAAGAGACTCTAGAGGAAAACACAAAGTTAGATTGAAGTGATTTGTAAAATTGCATTGAGGAAAATATTGTGTTGAGGAAATTTTTCTATTACAAATCTAATAGGGTATCAATTAGAATCAGTTTAGGAATATTCTATTTAGTAAAATAATTTTTCTGGAGCCATTAAATAGATCTCCAAGATGTAAAATGAAATTAACAATTTACATTTAATAAAATTGAGGTTTTTATTTTTTTGGTAGATTCCAATATTCTTCCTTGTTGATTTGAGGATCTCCTTTTTTAATTTAAAGGTTTCATTAAGTTAGAACGAAATCTAATCCCTATCACGATTTTGTTCTACTTCAAAATGTTTATAAAAAAAAAAATCATACAAAATGTTAAAAAAACGAACGTGTGGATGAGGTTTAATCCATTAAGCAGGGCCAGCTTTAGGCCTAGGCCACTTAGGCCACCGCCTAGGGCCCCCTACTAGAGGAAGGCCCCAAATTTTGGGGGGGAAAATTGATATATTTAAAAACAAAATTGGAGATATAGAAAACAAATAGTTTAATATTTTTCCTCTACTTTTAAGAAATTTGAAAGAATTGAGTAATGCTAGAGATAATAACTTTAAATATATGGGTCTTATAAATAGAGTAATGCTACAGTTACAAACTATTTTACAATATTTTTACAAATTGATGTTATAACCAACTTCTTACTAGTTCTCATTTAGACCCACCGATAACATCACTTTTTTATTTATCTATAATCATTTACCACATCATCTTTTTGTAAAAGTTTTTATAAAAGAATTTGTATCTCTAGCATTTTCCCTTACAAATATATATTTAACTAATCACAAGAAATAATTCAAATAGGAAACTATTAGAAATATTATTAATTTTACTTGAAAACTGTGCGTTTCAAAATAAGACTGCTGGGCCTAAGGGGAGTTTGGGCTCACAATTTATTTGTATGGTGGGCTTTTGGATTTCCTACCACGGGTGGCGCTATGCTTGGCTGCCCCGTTTCCTGAGTCTCCCCTCTTTTCTCACTAACACTCCCCTTTCTTCCTTGGGGATGATCAGTATTACTTTCTCTAGTCTTTCTACTCTGGAATTGCCAACCCCTCCAACTGAGTTCCCTTTGCCTATTTATAGTGAAGGTTAGTGGAGTGATCATCATCATTCCCCTGGTGGATGGAATGAGAGGTCCAATACCTTCTCCCCTAAGTGGTTGTTTAATGGTGAGTGGGGAAGGTGGCAGTGGCATTGGAACTAGCTCCACCGCCGGATTTGATGCTCAGCATGGGCGTTCCCTAGGCAATGGAAGGGAGGTCCAATACCGTTTCGCCTAAGTGGATGTTTGGTGACGGGAGAGAGAAAACGATAGTGGCATTGGGACCAGCCTCGCTAGTAAGTTCTGTGCTCAGCAGGGGCACGCCACAGGCTGCTTCGAGCACTCCGAGCTCAAACCCCTCAGACAGCATATGCGTTACAATGTGTGATTAGTGCGGGGCTTTTATACGAGTTAGTCTTCATGGGCCTCAGGGCGATGGGGCTTGACGGGGGGTGAGGCCCGTACAATAGCCCTCCCTTGATTCATGCTTTGCTTTAGGTGATGAATCAAGGATCTCGGGCAAGTCGTGGTAATGGCTTCTCGTGGATGTATACTCTCTGCACACGGCTAGGGTGATCGTCATAGCAGAATTCTGGAAAATGGCGATGTATCAGGTCGTCACGTCAGTAAGTAATATTTGGTAGTTGGTGAACCGCCCGACGGTTCGTGAACCGTGCCTACGCATGTGGCGGGTTATCCAAGAAAGGGATTTGGGAGGGTTTTCCCGCTCCTGGCCTCGTTAAATGCTTCAAAGTCCTATAAATAACCTATTCTGGACTCATTTTTCACTTTTTACGTTCCTCTCGCTCCCAATCCCTCCCTTGCCGAGCATTTTTCTCCTGCGCAAAACTTCCTCAGTTCTTCACTCCCTAGAGCCCAAAGTAAGTTCTCTCTGTCTCTCTTTCCTTTTCGATTCTCTTCCATTTCATACTCTAGGAATGGGGTTTTCTCACCTACTTACCCCTGGGGCTGCCTTGGCTAGTTTTAGAGAGACCTTTGGCGTCCCAGGGGATGTCGACGTTGCGTATTGCAATGTGGGCGACCTTGAACTCTAGAGAGCTGCTGACTCGAATGCAACGTTCTTTTCGCTGATGTCCATACTTGAGGGTGGGGTTAGGTTCCCTGTAGACCCTCTCATAATAGGTACCCTAGGGTTTTACGGTTTGTGCCCCGACCAGTTTCCCCCCAACTTTTATAGGGTTGTTAGTTGTGTCAGCTAGTTAAATCACATGTTCGGGTTGTAGTTGAACTAGCACGACATAAATTTCATGTATAAACTGTGCGGCAACTACACAAGTGATTATTACTTGAAAACTAGAGATACATGAGTTCGGCTTATATCCTGCCTGCCCGACTCTAATAGGAACTTGGCTGGAGAGTTCGTTCGGGTGCGTGGTAACTGGTATGCCAGTGAGCTTCTTTGGCCACTCTCACCACGGGAAGTTGGTCGGTATCGACAATCTCCATTTGATTTGTTCTTGCATCTTATATATTTTTTCTTTTATAGCTGATCGGTTTGTTCCCGGACTTGTTGCAGAATCCAAAAGGTTCTTTCCGGACGCTCGAGTTATACACGCGCGAGACGTCAAATTCGTTCTTAGTTCGGAGATCTTCGTGCACGACAACGGGCAACTTAGGGCATCTTATTTGATCCTCGACGTCAACCCTGTGTACACCACTTGGCAAAACTTCAGCTAGGCGGTTTTGGTAGACAGTGCGCTCCTGTCGTACATCGACGTGCGGTACAAGAAATGCCTTCCCCCCGGGCTCACCACAGCAAGGCTCGAGAACGTGGCCCACGCTATACTACTGCAGACGACATCGCGCCTGTGAGGGACAGTTCTGCTGAGCGCGTGTCCCAGAATCGACGGAGGCTCAAAGTGATCGGACAGCTAGAGGACGCCACCCCCGTAGCCGAGGAACAAGCTGCCGAGCCAGTAGGTATTCCAGGCTCTACATCCGACCACGTGGAGAGAATGGTGATGCATAGGGAGATGACCCTTTCTCGGTTCATTCCTGGCGCTGGACCTACGACTCAAACTCAGTCCCCAAAAGGAACGGGTCAAACTCCTCCCAAGGGTGAAAACAGGAAGAGAAAAAGGGTTGCCAAGAAGAACCCTCCTGTCCCGGGTGACACTTTGTCGAAGACCGCACCCCGTGCATTGGGCGGTTCTAGGCTTCCAAAGGCGCTGGTGGTCACACCCCCTGCAGTTCAAGTTGGAGCAAACGTGGCTTCTTCTTCCCGATCGGGAGTCGGCTGGCAGCACACCTTCTGGTTAGGTGATGAGTGCTTGCCGGAAACCACCAGCGTCTGGCTATGGGACAGGGGTGAAAGGGGGCGAGTGGCCCAAAGTTTGGTGCAAGGTCTCATGCTGCCCGAGGATGTCCATTATTATGCGCAAGGTGATCACAAGACACTTGCCATGCGACTACAATGGCATTCCATTGCGGTAACAATCTATTCCCCTTGGCTGTGTACATTGTAATGAGTGGTATTTTTTTTTCTTTTTTTTTTTTCACCATTTGGCTACTATCTTATCTCCAGGCTGCTCAGTTGACTAGCATTATGAACGGGCGGTTGAAGGATGTGGCCGAGGCCTGGAGGGGGAAAAGGTGCTAAAGGCTATTGCTGAGGCCACGGCTAGGGAAAAGGGGGAGGCTGCCGCGGCATCGGAGAGGAAAGCAATAGATGCCGAGAACGCCCGGCAGGCCGCCGAGAGAAAGCTGGCTGTCCTGGAGGCGAAGTTAGGGGAGATAGAGCTCAAGTTAGCGACGGTGGATAGTTTGAGTCTAGCCCAAGCTAATGAAATTGCCGGCCTGAAAGAGTCCCTCGAAGCCTGCGAGGAAAAGTGGTACAATGTTGGCTTCTCGGAGGCTGAAAACTCCACGGAGCCGATCATTCACCAAGCTCGGCACCATGGATTCGGGGACGGATGGTTAGCTGCCCTTCAGGCGATAGGAGTAGTCGTGGACTCTCCACTGTGGGACCTCGAGCAGATCCCTTACCCGGCTCCTCCTCCCCCCGTCGTTTAGAGTTGGATCGAGGTTTCAAATGAGGAGGAGACTTTGAGTATGATTGACCTCGTGCGGGATTTTGATGCTCACGGGGAGGCAGCTGACCCAGAGGTTACAAGCAACATCCGCGTTGGGGCCGAAGCTGCACCAGACCAGGTCCCACCGATAATCCAGACAATTGCAAGCAGAACTGAGCAACCCGTTCCTCCGCCCACACCAACCGACCCTGCCGTTTGAAGATTTAGCTTTTCTTTTCTCTTTTTTTTTTTTTTATAATAAAATTATTGGTGTTATTTTTTTTTTTTTTGATGTTTGATGAGCTTAAATTGCCGGGCTGTGGCGATGGAACAATTTCCCTGTCTTCCGGAAAGTTTTAATTAATGTCTTTTAAATATCGTTGTTTTAATTAATGTTGTTTAAATGTCGTTTGTGCTTCCCTATTGCTTGCTTGGTAACTGCCGATCCTATACATGATTAAGGTTAGGTTGCCCATCATACCTTACTTTCTTGCTCTTGGGGGCCGGGAGTAGCCCCTTTGAATTCAAGCCCTAGTGGCTTATGTTACTGGACGCTCGGCGTTGCTGGCCATGCCAAGAACGGGTCCTTGTACCTAGGTGAGAATAGCGTAAGGTTTTCACCTACTCGGTGATAGGAATCGAGTCGAGGGCATGTTTCTTTCCTTAGATAAAAATAGCCTAAGGTTTTCACCTTCTCGGTGATAAGAATCGAACCGAAGGCAGGTTTCTGTGCTTAGATGGAAGTAGCCTAAGGTTTTCACCTGCTCGATGATAGGAATCAAACCGAGGGCAGGTTTCTGTCCTTAGATCAAAACAACCTAAGGTTTTCGCCTGCTCGGTGATAGGAATCGAACCGAGGGCAGGTTTCTGTCCTTAGATGGAAGTAGCCTAAGGTTTTCACCTGCTCGGTGATAGGAATCGAACCCAGGGCAGGTTTTTGTCCTTATCGTGAATGATTTGCCTTTACCTTCGCGATTCTCTTTATAATTCTTGCCTGACGATAATAACTTGAAATAAGAAAAAAAAGGGGGAATCTTGCTGAATAAATGCCTTCGTATTAAACATGCAGTAATGCAGGATTTCATCAAGTTTATATCTTTGGAGGGTGTCCGGTCACTGATAAATTTTTTTCAAATTGCGAACATTCCATGGCCGGTGGAGCGGTTTTTCCTCCAAATCCTTCAGATAGTATGCCCCTGCTCCGGCAATAGCAGTCACACAGTAAGGCCCTTCCCCAGACGAAGCTAGCTTTCCCGCGCTCGTGGCTCGTATATTTCCCATGACCTTATGAAGTACCAGATCTCCCGTGGCGAACTCCCTCCTTCTGACGGCTCTATTGTACCTCTGGGAAAGCTTTTGTTGATACTTTGCCAGCCAAATGGTGGCCACTTCTTGGTGTTCCTCTAGCAAGTTCACCTCCTTGGCCATCAACTTCTCGTTCTCGTCAGGAGCGAATCCCGCAACTCGGGTGCTGCACAGGTTTACTTCAGCAGGGATGACTGCCTCCGCCCCGGAAGTTAGAGAGAATGGCGTTTCTCCTGTGGATCTCCTTGGAGTTGTTTGGTATGCCCATAGGACGCTTGGCAACTCCTCGGAACCAATAATCAGTTATCCTCGGAATAATGGCTTCAACCTGAGACACAAGAAGGATTTGAGAATTCAAGAGCCTGGCCCAGCGACTGGGGGAGTCAATGCAACGTTCAAAGAGCCCGTGCACCGCATCATTGATAGGATAAAAAATGAGCCGTATTTTAAGCTGCCGAATAGGATGGCGGGCGACTCATCAAGGAGAAACCAGAATTTGTATTGCACCTATCACAAAGATAAATGGCACACCACTGAGCAGTGTAGGGTGTTAAAAGATCACCTGGAATAGTTGGTTAAGGCGAGGCATTAGAAGGAGTTTCTAGTGGAGACGGGGAATAAGGAGACCGGGCAGGCAGATCGGCTGCGTCGAAACCCTCTCCTACCCTCTTTGGGAGTGATAGAGGTCATCCACGCAGCACCGAGGGTGATTAGAGCACCCACAACAAAAGGGGTGTTGACCGTGGTGTCAGTGGAGGAAAGCACGAGCGAACAATCCCCGGGGAAGAAGTCGAGGTACAGTAGACAACCCATAGCGTTTGACGACGATGACCTGGAAGGCACTACACAAACCCACCACGATGCTTTAATAGTCACAGCCCGTGTAAGGGGTTTTATAGTGAAGAGAATAATGATAGATCAAGGGAGTGGCGCAGATGTAATGTACCCGAACCTATACAGGGGGCTCGGCCTGAAAAATGGGGACTTGTCCAAGTATGATACACTTTTAATGTGATTCGATGGGCATATGGTTACTCTAGAAGGGCAGATTTCACTCCCAGTTATCATGGGAGGCAGGGAGGTAATGGTGACATTCATAGTGGTCGCCTTTTTCTTGCCGTACACAGCAATATTCGGAAGGCCATGGATACATGACATGGGGGCTGTACTGTCCACCTTGCACGTGAAAGTCAAGTTCTGAACTGACGAAGGGATTACAGTAATAAGGGGTGATCAGCAAGCGGCCAGACAGTGTTTGGTAGCCGTGGCAAACAAACAAACGGAGCAGAGGGAATCAGCTAAGAAGGCGCCCCTATAGCAATTACAGCATCCCCAGGTGGAGGGGACTAACGTTGCTGAGGATTTGGTAAGCGTAAAGATCTTACTGGAAGGTGAAAGGAGTTTTCAGATAGGGGCAGGCTAGAATGATGGGGAAAGGGTGTAGCTACTGCTGTTCTTTATACAAAATGTGGACGTGTTTGCATGGAATCCATATAAGGTGCCCGGTGTCGACCCCGAGTTCATAGTTCACAAGTTGAATGTGGATCCTCTATGCCCTCCCAAGAAACAGAGACCGAGAAGGTCTGCTAAGGAGCATGTGGAAGCCGTCAGACAGGAAGTTGGGAAGTTGAGAGAGGCGGGGGCCATAAGGGAAACGTTCTTTCTGGAATGGCTCGCAAACATGGTGGTCGTGAAAAAGAAGAGCAGTAAGTGGAGGGTTTGTATTGATTTTACCGATCTGAACCAAGCATGTCCGAAGGATCCGTTTCCAATGCCGAAAATCGATCAATTGGTGGACGCTATGTGCGGGCACCTGAGAATGAGTTTCCTTGATGCTTTCCAAGGCTATCACCAGATTGCCCTAGTCGCTGAGGATCAGGAGAAAACGGAATTCTTAACACCCAATGCTAATTACCACTATACCGTGATGCCATTCGGATTGAAGTGTACCGTGATGACGAGGATGTTTAGGGATAAGATTGGACGGACAATTGAAGTGTACATTGACGACATGGTGATAAAAAGAAAGCAAGAAGGGTAGCACATTGACGACCTGAAAGAAGTGTTCGAGATACTCCGACGACACCGGCTGCGCCTCAACGCCGACAAGTGTGCCTTCGGGGTTGCATCTAGCAAGTTCTTGGGTTATTTGATTACTAAACGGGGGATCAAAGTTAACCCCGATCAAATTCAAAAGCTGACCGGTATGCTGGCTGCTCTTAACCCATTTATTTCCAAGTTCACTGATCGGTGCCAGCCCTTTTACCAACTTCTGAAGAAGTGGAAGGGGTTCTAATGGGACGAGGAGTGTGACAGAGCCTTCCAAGATCTAAAGGATTACCTTGGGCGGGCACCGACGTCGTCAGCCCCGGAACCAGGAGAAGACTTGTACATGTACCTCTCAGTATCCGAGCATGCAACAAGTGCCGTACTACTGAGCGATAGCGGTGTACAACTCCCGGTTTATTACATCAGCAAGACGTTAGTCGATGCGGAGACCAGGTATTTACCACTGGAGAAACTGGTACTAGCACTTGTGCATTCCACCTGAAAATTACCCCATTACTTTCAGGCCCACACAGTCCACATCTTGACTGAGTACCCACTTCAGTCGTTGTTGAGGAGGTTTAACTATACGAGGAGGATAGCCAAGTGGGGGACTCGGCTGGGCTCTTTCCACATCAGATACAAGCCGAGGAACTCAATAAAGGGACAAGTACTTGCGGACTTTATTGTCGAGTTCTCGCCGAGAAGTACGGACATAACCTGCCGAGTAGAGGTCAAGCCATGGAAGGTATTTATGGATGGTGCGTCCAATGCGGCTGGGATTGTGGTCATCACCCCAGAAGATCTGAAGCTAGAACACTCATTCAGATCAAGTTTTAGGGCTTCTAATAATGAGGCCGAATATGAGGCTCTGCTGGCTGGACTAAGGGTTGTCATGGATCTGGGTGCAAAGGAGGTGGAAGTGTACTCGGACTCCCTCCTAGTAGTAAGTCAGGTCCAAGGGAACTTCGAGGCCAAAGATCCCCAGATGATAGAATATTTGCGGCTAGTAAAGTAGATGATGAGTAACTTTATGATAGTCAAGATCGAGCGGATAGCTCGGGGACAGAACCGGCACGCCGATTCTTTGGTAACTCTAGCATCATCAATAGCTGACGAGGTACCTCGGCTGATCAGGGTGGAGTTGGTGCCTGAACCATGTATTACAGGTCATTGAAGCCGAGAAGTGCTGGATGGATCTAATCAGCGAATTTCTTGCAGAAGATCGAGCCCCGGAAGATGAGAAAGAGGCAGTCAGTGTATGGCGAACTTCCGCTCGGTACTGGTTATCTGCTGATCGGAAGCTATATCGTAGATCATTCGAAGGGCCATACCTACAGTGCCTTCGCCCCAGTCAGGCTAAAGAACTATTAGCTAAATTGCACGAGGGAGTTTGTGGTAGCCATGTGGGGGGACGCTCACTGGCGCAACGAGCAATGACCCAAGGGTTCTGGTGGCTGCAGATGAGGAAAGAAGCTATCGAGTATGCTCAGAGGTATGAATAGTGTTAGGTGCACGCGCCGATGATCTACTAATCGGCCGGGAACTTGAACCCAGTTTGCAGCCCGTGGCCATTTGCCCGCTAGGGGCTAGATATAGTCGGACCATTCCCCCGAGCAACGGGCAACCGAAGGTTCGTGCTGGTGGCAGTAGACTACTTCATAAAGTGGGCAGAAGCTAAGACACTGGCCAACATCTGAGACGTTGACGTTAAGAGATTCGTGTGGAGGAACATTATAATAAGGTTTGGCATGCCGGAATCTTTAATATCGGACAATGGCCTGCAGTTTGACAGTAGGGCTTTCCGGGAGTTCTGCGAGAACCTCGGTATCCAGAACCGATACTCCACACCAGCCTACCCGTAGAGTAACGACCAGGCAGAAGCGACCAATAAGGCCATCGTGAGCGGTTTGAAGAAAAGATTGGAGGGCGCCAAGGGTAGATGGGCCGAAGAGTTGCTAAGCGTCCTATGGACATACCGAATAACTCCAAGGAGATTCATGGAGAAACACCATTCTCTCTAACTTACGGGGCAGAGGCAGTCATCCCTGCTGAAGTAAACCTGTGCAGCGCTCGAGTTGCGGGATTCGCTCCTAACGAGAACAAGAAGTTGATGGCCAAGGAGCTGAACTTGCTGGAGGAACACCGAGAAGTGGCCACCATTCGGCTGGTAGAGTATCAACAGAAGCTTGCCTGGAGGTACAATAGAGCCGTCAAATGGAGGGAGTTCGCTGCGGGAGATCTGGTACTTCGTAAGGTCATGGGGAATACGCGAGCGACGAGCGCGGGAAAGCTAACTCCGTCTTGGGAAGGGCCCTACCATGTGACTGCTATTGCTGGAGCAGGGACATACTATCTGGAGGATTTTGAGGAAAAATCGCTCCACCGGCTATGAAATGTTCACAATTTGAAAATTTTTTATCAGTGACTGGACACCCTCCAAAGATATAAACTTGATGTAATCCTGCATTATTTCATGTTTAATACGAAGGTATTTATTCAGCAAGATTCCCCCTTTTTTCTTATTTCAAGTTATTATCTCTAGGCAAGAATTATAAAGAGAATCGCGAGGGTAAAGGCAAATCATTCACGATAAGGACAGAAACCTGCCCTCGGTTCGATTCCTATCACCGAGCAGGTGAAAACCTTAGGCTATTTTGATCTAAGGACAGAAACCTGCCCTCGATTCGATTCCTATCATCAAGCAGGTGAAAACCTTAGGCTACTTCCATCTAAGGACGGAAACCTGCCCTCGGTTCGATTCCTATCACTGAGCAGGCGAAAACCTTAGGTTGTTTTAATCTAAGGATAGAAACCTGCCCTCGGTTCGATTCCTATCACCGAGCAGGTGAGAACCTTAGGCTACTTCCATCTAAGCACAGAAACCTGCCTTCGGTTCGATTCTTATCACCGAGAAGGTGAAAACCTTAGGCTATTTTTATTTAAGGAAAGAAACCTGCCCTCGATTCGATTCCTATCACCGAGCAGGTGAAAACCTTACGCTATTCTCACCTAGGTACAAGGACCCGTTCTCGGCATGGCCAGCGACGCCGAGCGTCCAGTAACGTAAGCCACTACGGCTTGAATTCAAAGGGGCTACTCCCGGCCCCCAAAAGCGAGAAAGTAAGGTATGATGGACAACCTAACCTTAATCATGTAGAGGATCGACAGTTACCAAGCAAGCAACAGGGAAGCACAAACGACATTAATTAAAACTTTTCGGAAGACAGGGAAATTGTTCCATCGCCACAGCCCGGCGATTTAAGCTCATCAAACGTCAAAAAAAAAAAAAAAACACCAACAATAAAAATAAAAATAAAAAAGGGAGAAACGAAAAGCTAAATCTTCAAACGGCAGGGTCGGTTGGTGTGGGCGGAGGAACGGGTTGCTCAGTTCTGCTTGCAGTTGTCTGGATTATTGGTGGGACCTGGTCTGGTGCAGTTTTGGCCCCAATGCGGATGTTTCTTGTAACCTCCGGGTCAGATGCCTCCCCGTGAGCATCAATATCCCGCACGAGGTCAATCATACTTGGAGTCTCCTTCTCATCTGAAGCCTCGGTTCGACTCTGAACGACGGGGGGAGGAGGAGCCGGGTAAGGGATCCACTTGGGGTCCCACAGCGGAGAGTCCACGGCTACTTCTATCACCTGAAAGGCAGCTAACCATCCCTCCCCGAATCCATGGCGCCGAGCTTGGTGAATGATCGGCTCTGCGGAGTTTTCAGCCTTCGAGAAGCCAACATTGTACCACTTTTCCTTGTAGTCTTCGAGGGACTCTTTTAGGCCGGAAATTTCATTAGCTTGGGCTAGACTCAAACTATCCACCGTTGCTAACTTGAGCTTTGCTTTCCTCTCCGATGCCGCGGCAGCCTCCCCCTTTTCCCTGGCCGTGGCCTCAGCAATAGCCTTTAGCGCCTTTTCCCCCTCCAGGGCCTCGGCCGCATCCTTCAATCGCCCGTTCATAATGCTAGTCAACTGCACAGCCTGGAGATAGGATAGTAGCCAAATGGTGAAAAAAAAAGACCACTCATTACAATGTACACAACCAAGGGGAATAGAGTGTTACCGCAATGGAATGCCATTGTAGTCGCGTGGCAAGTGTCTCGTGATCGCCCTGCGCATAATAATGGAAATCCTCGGGCAGCATGAGGCCTTGCACCAAACTTTGGGCCACTCGCCCCCCTTCACCCCTATCCCATAGCCGGCAAGCACTCATCACCTAACCGGAAGGTGTGCTACCAGCCGACTCCCGGTTAGGAAGAAGACGCCACATTTGTTCCAACCTGAATCGCAGGGGGTGTGACCACCAGCGCCTCTGGAAGCTTAGAACCGCCCAATGCACGAGGTGGGGTCTTCGGTAAAGTGTCATATGGGACAGGAGGATTATTCTCGGCAACCCTTTTTTTCTTCCTGTTTTCACCCCCAGAAGGAGTTTGACCCGTTCCTTTTGGGGACTGAGTTTGAGCCGTAGGTCCGGCGCAAGGAATGAACCGAGAAAGGGTCATCTCCGTATGCATCACCATTCTCTCCGCGTGGTCGGATGTAGTGCCCGGAATACCTACTGGCTCGGCAACTCATTCCTCGGCTACCGGGGTGGCGTCCTCTGGCTGTCCGATCGTTTTGAGCCTCTGACGATTCTGAGACACACGCTCGGCAGAACCGTCCCTTACAGGCGCGATGTCATTTGTAGTAGTATAGCGCGGGCCACGTTCTCGAGCCTCGCCTGTGGTGAGCTCGAGGGGAAGGAATTTCTTGTACTGCACGTCGATGTATGACAGGAGTGGGCTGTCTACCAAAAGCGCCTGACTGAAGTTTTGCCAAGTGGTGTACATGGGGTTGACGCTGAGGATCAAATGAGATGCCCTAAGTTGCCCGTCGTTGTGCATGAAAATCTCCGACTTAAGAACAAAGTTGAGGTCTCGCGCGTGTATAACTCGAGGGTCCGGAAAGAACCTTTTGGATTCCGCAACAAGTTTGAGAACAAACCGATCAGCTATAAAAGAAAAAATATATAAGATGCAAGAACAAATCAAATGGAGATTGTCGATACCGACCAACTTCACGTGGTGAGAGCGGGTAAAGAAGCTCACCGGCATGCTAGTTACCACGCACCCGAACAAACTCTCTGGCTGAGTTCCTATTATGTCATGCTAGTTCAACTGCAACCCGAACATGTGATTTAACCGGCTGACACAACTAACAACCCTATAAAAGTTAGGGGGAAATTGGTCGGGGCACAGACCGTAAAACCCTAGGGTACCTATTATGAGAGGGTCTACAGGGAACCTAATCCCACCCTCAAGTATGGACATCAGTGGAAAGAACACTGCGTTCGAATCAGCAGCTCTCTGGAGTTCGAGGTCGCCCACATTGCAATACGCAACGTCGACATCCGCTGGGACGCCAAAGGTCTTTCTAAAACTAGCCAAGGCAGCCCCAGGGGTAAGTAGGTGAGAAAACCCCATTCCTAGAGTATGAAATAAAAGAGAATCGAAAAGGAAAGAGAGACAGAGAGAACTTACTTTAGGCTCTAGGGAGTGAAGAACTGAGGAAGTTTTGCGCAGGAGAAAAATGCTCGGCAAGGGAGGGATTAGGAGCGAGAGGAACGCGAAAAGTGAAAAAGGAGTCTAGAATAGGTTATTTATAGGACTTTGAAGCATTTAATGAGGCCAGGAGTGGGAAAACCCTCCCAAATCCCTTTCTTGGATAACCCCCACATGCGTGGGCATGGTTCACGAACCGTCAAACGGTTCACGAACCGTCAGACGGTTCACCAACTACCAAATAATAATTACTGACGTGATGACCAGATACAACGCCATTTTCCAAAAATCTGCTATGACGATCGCCCTGGCCGTGTGCAGAGAGTATACGTCTGCGGGAAGCCATTACCACGGCTTGCCCGGGATCCTTGATTCATCACCTGAAGCAGAGCATGAATCAATGGGGGGCTATTGTACGGGCCTCAACCCCCGTCAAGCCCAATCGCCCTAAGGCCCATGAAGACTAACTCATATAAGAGCCCCGCACTGATCACACATGGTAACGCACATGCCGTCCGAGGGGTTTGAGCTCGGGGTGCATAAAGTAGCCTGTGGCGTGCCCCTGCCGAGCACAGAACTTACTGGCGGGGCTGGTCCCAACGCCACTATCGTTTTCTCCCTCCCGTCACCAAACATCCACTTAGGCGAAACGGTATTGGACCTCCCTTCCATTGCCTAGGGAACGCCCCTGCCGAGCATCAAATCTGGCGGTGAAGCCAGTTCCAATGCCACTGCCACCTTCCCCACTTATTATTAAACCTCCACCTAGGGAAGAAGATATTGGACCTCTCATTCCACCCACCAGGGAAATGATGATGATCACTCCCTTAACCTTCGCTATAAATAGGCAAGGGGAACTCAGTTGGAGGGGTTGGCAATTCCAGAGTGGAAAGATTAGAGAAAGTAATACTGATCATCTCCAAGGAAGAAAGGGGAGTGTTAGTGAGAAAAGAGGAGAGACTCAGGAAACGGGGCAGCCGAGCATAGCGCCACCCGTGGTAGGAAATCCAAAAGCCCACCATACAAATAAATTGTGAGCCCAAACTCCCCTTAGGCCCAGTAGCCCTATTTTGGAATGCATAACCTCAATACCCAATATGTTCATTCACCCACCTGAGACTCTTTACACCCTCAAAAAGCCCACCTCTCAAACATGCACCAAAAAGACCATACCACTAATCGACTTTTCCAACTTCAACATCCCAACCAAATGACACCCATTTGTGGAACAAATCAGAGATGCCACTTCCTCATGGGGCTTCTTCCAAGTCATCAACCATGGTATACCTTTGTCAGTCCTAGACGAAACCATGAACGCAATCAACCTTCCATGACCAACCCCACGAGGTAAAGTCCAAACTCTATACCCGTGCTCACGATAGGGAAGGGGTTATATACACGAGCAACTATGACTTGTACCAAACTAACGCTACAACCTGGCATGACTTACTCTTGGTTTGGTTGTCCCCAGAGAAAAAGCGTGCAGAGGAGAAGGAAATTCCTGAGGTTTGTAGGAAAGAGTTGCTTGCATGGGATTTGCATTCAAAAAAGGTGGCTGAGACTTTGTTGGATTTATTGTCTGAAGGGTTGGCTTTGGGGGCTGAGAAGTTTAAGGACTTGGGGTTTTTGGTTACTAAGCTGATTGTGGGACACTACTATCCTTATTGTCCACAACCGGATCTGACAGTGGGGCTTACACCTCACACAGATTCAGGGTTGATTGTGTTGTTGCAGAACCAGGTGGGAGGGTTGCAAGTGAAGCATGATGACGAGTGGGTGGATGTAGAGCCCATCCCTGGAGCATTGACGATCAACATTGGCGATACCATTCAAGTATAAACATATTTTCTTATGAAAAAAAAAAGGAAACAATTTCCTTGGCATGATATTTTTCAGGACTACTACAAATACTAGATGTTGCAATTTTTTTTCTTGAATAACACGTTTTATTGAAAAACGAGGACAAAAAAAAGGGGTTTGAGAGAAAAACTAGCTAGCCTCTCAGATTACAAAAAATGGATTGATACATAATATAATAAAATAGTGTAAAAATAGTAAACTCATGTAAAAGTAATGATAATTTTATTACTATAAGTCATATCAAAAGTTAGAAAATGATTAGATTGCAAAACACACTTTTAAAATTTAATTGGATGAAATAAAATATGTGGCAAACTTGTGTGTTATTTATCAAACACATCATAACAAGATGAACGAAGGGGTTGTTTATCAAATCAATCCCCTAACTAATTAAAGCAAGCATATCAAAAATTTAAAATGTTAGGAGGCAAAATCAAAATGATCCTAGACTTTAAGATGTACTTTACAATTTAGTCTAATTCAATAGTATAACCAAAGGGAGGATTTAGACCTTGGTTGGCGATGATGCCGGAAATCATCAGTAAGCCATACGGTTCTCACGTACTCCGAAAAGAACCTGCACAACACAAAAGCTGAAGATCTTAAGAGGTGTATCTGTGTGGTACTTGCCAAATACCTTCTGACGGTCAAGTTAGAGAAAATCTCTTATTCACAACTATAGAGTATAAGAACTGGGATGAATTATGCGTACCTTTTGGGGTATTTATAGTAGTGTAGGGTTGACATCCATGCCTTGGCCAAGAAATCTTTTCCTTCTAGGATAGAACCTCTTGGATTTTGCGTATCTCCTAGAGTTCTTTTCCTTGTAGGAGTTTTCTTGATTAGGGTTAGGCGTGTGACGTAAGAACTCTCCTTATACATGTATGAGTGGAGACCAAGTAAGGTTGTATCAGACCCAAAGGAGGTCTACACATTCCCTTCTGCTTATTGCCTTCAGCTTACCCTCTTTAGCTCAATGTCATCGGCTTACTGTCGTCGACTTACAGCTGTTGGCTTATTGTGCCAAACATGTAGCCTTCAGGTATGGAGTGGAGCTGTAGACCTTACAACAAGATCGTCTCTTGTGAGTGAAGCTGACGACCCTGTTATGTCTGTCGCCTATTGTCTAGCCAGGTTAAATTACAAAATTATCCTTATCAGCTGCCCCCTACTCCATAACTCTGTTAGCTTTAGTTGACGAGTTATGGAGTTAGCGTCGTCAGAAAAGTCATTCATGTGTGATAGCCTCGAGCTGCCTTAATTAAATGCTTGAACACGTGGCACAAGTCGGTTGGCTCAACATCTGGACGAGTGTGTCGCTTCGTTTTTCGTGCAGCCTCTGCCTATATATATTTCGGTTCCTCCCTCATTTTCAACATTTTGCCCTTCGCTGATCTTGAGAGAAAGAGCTCGTCACCTCTTGAACTCCTTTTCTTCGTCAGCCATATGATCTCGTCACCTTTTACACTGTCATTTTTCCAGGAGCGTCTCTTGTCAAGGAATTACTTGTAAGTTCTCTTTCCTTTTATCCTTCAATTTATTGTCATTTTTCTAGCTAGTAGTCTCTATAGTGAGGTCGTCGACTTAGGTTCTTAGAATGAATCCGTCGCTTGTAGGTAGTCAGATGTCTAGAGAGGCGATGAGTGAACAATTGTCGATCCGCGAGGGAGCGGGTTATGACGAGGTCTTTCAATCAAGTCGTGAGCCCGAGGAGTGCTTCTTCTGGTCGTCAGAAAGGGAAACGTTAGCCCATTCTTCTGACGAGGAAGTGGAGAGTTGTAGTGAAGGTGAGGTGAGTGAGGGTGAAGATGAGGACGATGAAAGGGAGGAAGAGAGAATAAGCGATGGAAACCAAAAGACTGGTGAGGAGGAAGGAGAGAGAACGGGTGACAGGGGTGAAGGTGACGGTGGTGAGGAGGTTTTAGAAAGCACTTCGGGAGTCCCCAGGGATGACCGTCCTTTCCTTCTACCCAAGAAATGGACCATCAATGAATTCTTGCCGACGATGTCGGTTAATGTGTTCAAAAACCTACGCGCCCACTACCAGATTCCAAATGATATCCCAATCCGTCTCCCTGAGGAGGGTGAGAAATGTTATTCAAGACAAACTGCGGATGTTGGCATGTATGATGCCATGTTCGCAGCAGGATTGAGACTACCACTGATGACACTTCATCGTCAGCTAGCTAATTGTTTGGGTTTATCCATCAGCCAGATTTCCCCCAATGCTTGATGGATATTTATTGGTGCTGAATTCTTGTGGGGTCGTCTGAGTGGCGAAAATCGTCAGTTAACCCTTGATGAGTTCTTTTGGTGCTACCGTTCCTAGCATATTTCCTCGTCCTAGGGGATATACCATTTTGTAGTAAGGAAGAAGGAGTTAAAGTTGGTGTCAGATATGCCCGATTCGAATAGGAAATGGAAGGGCAAATACTTTTTTGTAGAAGGGACGAACTAGGTGTGCCATTAGGAGGAGTGGGAGTCGATACCTCATGGTTTTGACAACACTTGGGCTTACGTCAGAGACTCAAGTTGATCTCGTCTACTTCTTTACTTAGTTCATTTGTTCCAGACTTCTAACCCCGTCTACTTTTCTTTTCAGCTAGCGTTTGTCCGAGTATTACCGCGGAACAAGAGGATTTTATCTGTTGGGTAACGGCCATCTCGTTGGACGATCGGAAGTGTCGAGACCTGATTACACTCGACGATTTACATTTATATTGTGGAGGTCCAGAGCCGTCGGAGGAGGCTCGTAAACTAAATGCCTATTCTCGTTGGCATGAGAATCCCTTAATTTCTTCCATCTCTTTTCTTTCTTTGCTTTCTCTTATTCTAATTCTTGCCTCTCATCTTTTTGCAGAAATGGAGGCAGCTACACAAAGAGTTCGGGCAGCTGCTGCCAAGAGGAAGGAATAGGAGAAAAAATTGAAAGGGGAGGGGACGTCCTCGTCAGCCCCCAAGGCTGCCGAGAAAGCAGCTACCAAAAGAAAAACTGACGAGAAGGTCGCTCGTCCTAGTAAGAAGGCAGCCATAACTCTTGGGGATAAACTTCCCAAGAAGCCATCGCCTCCTAAGTCTAGCCATGGGGCAGGCAAAGGGCTGATGACAACACTAGGCCCCGTTAGCCAGGGACCTCACTGTCGCCTCTTTACCCACAAGGATTACAACATGGAGGTGATGGAATCCATCCTAAAAGGTGAAGAAATGGATCCTTGCGCTGAGTAGGCGGTGGAGGAGATAAGAGCGTTAGGACTTTTTGACCTTGCTTAGGTATGTTTCTTTTCTTACTTCGATACCAGACGAGATTCATAAGATTGACGTCAATTTTTTGCCGTGTAGGCTATGGTTCGTATGAAAGCTTTGCAAGACAGGTGCGTCACTAAAGAGGGAGTGATTACCCGTTTGCATACGCGCATCAAGAACCTGATTGATGGGCAAGAGCAATTCAAGGAGTCCACTCGTCTTCTTGGTAAGGAGGTGAAGGCACTGAAGGAACAATTGGCGGAGGAAAGTCATCAGAGGAAACAAGAACAAAAGGCCAAAGTGATGGTGGAAAAGGAGTTGAAAACTCTCTTAAGTCAGGTGGAAACGACCAGGAGCGACGCTGTGACGGAATTCAAGGACTCGCAGCCCTTCATAGATGCTTGTGCCGTCTACTATGGTGATGGATTTAAGGACTGCTTAAAGCAGGTCAAGTCCATCTATCCTGACTTGGATTTATCCAAGGTCAATATGGATGAGCCTCTACCGTCAACTCCTGTGGGCGACACCATCCTTGAGGAGAGTGACGATGCTTCCCAGCTCGAGGCGAATCTAAAGGTTGATGGCGTTGTTTTTGCCCAGCTTGCCATGGATCAACCCGTTGACCCTTTGACTCAGTTAGCCAACCCTCCTAATGCACAAGGCCTTCCTTCTCAAGGTGTTCAGGACCTTCCTTCCAAGAACGACAAGAGCCCTCAAGACCCTCCAGCCTTTTGAACTCAGTTCTTTCTTTTTGTAATTTGAACAATGTTTTGAAGCCCTTTTTTTTTGGGCTTTACTTGTAAAAACATCACTTTATTTGTATTATTTTATGCTTGTCACTTTCAATATATATATGCGTTGCTTTTTCCTTGGCGTGTATCTATTTTTTGTACTTGTATGCCTGGGTATTTAGTGAAATAGGGTGAAGGCCGTCTGCCTAAGTTGTCCTTAGGCTTGTCTTCCCTACTGATTTCAACCCGTCGCCATGGATTCGTCAACTTTATGAATAATGGCGTCAGTTTTCTTTTAGTTGACTATTCATCCACGTTATGGATTTTAATAAGTTTATTCATTTTGAAGGTTTTGTAGTGAACTCGTCCAGTTAGTGGACGTTTTATTGAACCCGTCCACTTTATGGACTTTGTGGGGTCGTTCACTTTATGGACTTAAGCTCTTCTGTTACGCCCGTCCACTTCGTGGGGTTGTCCACTCTATGGTCTTGATAACAATTTCGTCCACTTTGTGGACTTAGTGCTAATTTCATCCACTTTGTGGACTTAGCAATAGAATCGTCCACTTTGTGGACTTGGTGATGAGTTCGTCCACTTTGTGGACTTGGTGATGACCTCGTCCACTAAGCAGTAGACTCGTCCACTTTTGTAGACTTAATAATAATGTCGTCCATTTAGACTTAGCGATAAGGTCGTCCACTTTGTGGACTTGTCAATAGACTCGTCCACTTTATGGACTTGGTAGTGGACCCATCCACTTTGTCTTAAAGACTAGCTAGCTTCGTCCACATAATAAATATGCCTGTCGTTTCTGACTGAAACTCCTCTTATTATGATGAATGCATATATAAGTAGAGAATTGTTCCAAAAAAGAATAAACTTCAGCCCTTTGGGCTTAAATGTACCATAAATAAAAAGTAAACTAAGATAAACCACTAAAAGAAATAAACTGGAAATGAGGAGTTGCTATCTTCATGCTTTCTTCTACTGGTAGTACTTCCTGAGATGCTCAGCATTCCATGGATGATGTAACTTGTGCCCATCAAGGGTCTCCAAGTGGTAGGTGCCTTTTCTCAGCCATGATGTGATTCTATAGGGTCCTTCCCAGTTTGGGCCGAGCTTTCCTTGTGCGAGGTCTCTGGCGGTGCCCATCACTCTCCTCAAGACGAGGTCTCCAACTTTGAAGTCCCGGTGCTTGACTCGGGAGTTGTAGTGTTTGGCCATGGGGTTTTTGTATCGTGTGAGTCTCTGTTCAGTTGTCGCCCTGACCTCGTCAACTAGATCAAGCTGTAGACGTATGGCCTCATCATTTCTTCCCTCGTCGTGATTGTCCACCCTGTAGCTCGTGAGTCCAAACTCGGCTGGGATGACCACCTCGCTCTCGTATGTTAGTTGAAATGGAGTTTCTCCTGTAGGAGTTTTGACTGTCATCTTGTACGTCCATAGTATGCTGGGCAGCTCCTCTGGCCATATACCCTTTGCCCATTCGAGCAGAGTCTTGATGATCCAAAGTAAGGATCGGTTCGTGACCTCAACTTGTCCATTAGCTTGGGGATGGGTAGAGGAGGAGTAGTGGTTCTTGATTCCCAACTACGAGCAAAAGTCTCGGAATGAGTCATTGTCAAATTGCTTACCGTTGTCCTAGATCAAGACCCTTGGAATTCCGTACCTACAAATGATGTTCCTCCAAACAAAGCTCCGTACGTTCTTCTCAGTGATTGTGGCCAGGGCTTCAACTTCTATCCATTTGGTGAAGTAGTCTATGCCGACTATTAGGAATTTTAACTCCCTTGCTGCTATTGGGAATGAGCCCATGATGTCCAATCCCCATTGAGCGAATGGCCACGGAGCGGTTATTGGGGTCAGCTCTTCCATTGGTTGTCTGATAATGCTACTGAACTTTTGGCACTTGTCGCAGGCTTTGACATACATCTGGGCGTCCTTCTGCATAGTCGGCCAGTAATATCCAGCTTGAATCAATTTATGCACCAACGATTGTGACCCTGAATGATTGTCGCAGATCCCCTCGTGCACTTCTCTCATGACATAATCCACTTCTTCGGGACCTAAGCATCTTAGATATGGTCGGGAGAAACCCCTCTTATACAAGACGTCCTTTATCAAAATGAATTGTGCCGCCTGAACCTTCAACTTTCTTGCGGCTTCCTTCCCTTCAGGTAGGATGCCTTCTTTCAGGTAAAAAGCTAAAGGGGTGGTCCAATTGCTTTCGGATCCTACCTCCTGCACATTGATGACGTCTATTAGTGGTGAGAGCTGAATAAAGGAGAGTACCTTGCTGGGGGCTATCATGTATTCTACTAATGCGGCCTTAGCAAGGCAGTCGGCTTGCTCATTCTCTCCCCTTGGAATTTGAACGACCTTTGCCTATAGCCCATTTATCCTTCTCTTTGCTTGCTCCAAGTACTTCTTCATCTTTTTGCCCTTACATTCATAATCGCCATTTACCTGATTTGTGATGACCTGGGAGTCGCAATGGATAACCATGTTCGCGGCCCCTACAGCTTTGACGAGATCTAACCCTGCTATTAGGGCTTCATACTTCGCTTCGTTGTTAGTCGTAGGGAAATCAAGACGAACCATGCATTCGATCTCGTCACCCTCTAGAGATTAAAGTACGACCCTTGCTCCACTAGCCTTCCTGTTGGACGATCCGTCCGTGAACACACTCCATTGGGGATACCCTGCCTTCTGGCCTTCCACGTTGGTGAACTCCGCAATGAAGTCGGCGACCACTTGTCCCTTGACGGCGGTATGTGGGCGATATTGTATGTTGAATTCACTCAGCTCTACTGCCCATAAGGCCATACGTCCGATGGCTTCTAGACTGCTTATTGCTCGCCGTAAGGGCTTGTCAGTTAGGACAACCACCGTATGGGCTTGGAAGTACGGCTTGAGTTCATGGGCTGCTGTGACTAGAGTGAAGGCGAGCTTTTCCATCAGAGGGTACCTTTCTTCTGCACCATGAAGTACCCAGCTGGCGTAGTATACAGGCCTTTGCACCTTGTCGTCTTTTTTGACTAAGGCCGCACTGACGGCGGCCAAAGAGACAGCCAAGTAGAGGAACAATTCCTCTCCCAGTTGTGAGGGACTTAGTAGTGGTGGTGATGAGAGGTAGGCCTTCATGTCCTCGAATGCCTGCTGACATTCAGCCATCCACTCAAAAGACTTCTTCAGCGTGCGGAAGAATGGTAGACATTTATCCGTCGTTCTAGATACAAATCTATTAAGCGCGACAATCTTGCCGTTGAGGCTTTACACTTCTTTTATGTTCTTAGGAGGTGCCATTTCTATTATATCTCAGATCTTGTTTGGGTTGGCTTTAATACCTCTCTGAGATACCATGTATCCTAACAATTTTCCTGTCGTCACTCCGAAGGCACACTTGCCTGGGTTAAGCTTCATGTTGTAAGAGCGAAGAGTGTCGAAGGTTTCCCTGAGATCCTCTAGGTGGTCGTCTTCCCTTCGGCTTTTCACTAACATGTCGTCGACATATACCTGGACATTTCTCCCAATTTGCCGTGCGAACATCTTATTCATAAGCCTCTGATATGTTGCGCCTGTGTTCTTTAAGTCGAATGGCATGACCTTGTAACAAAAAAGGCCTTGGCTTGTTATGAACGAAGTCTTCTCCTGATCAGCTTCGCCCATTTGGATTTGGTTGTATCCTGAAAATGCGTCCATGAAACTCAACAGCTGGTGTTGAGTCGTAAAGTCCGCTTGAAGGTCGACCTGCGGGAGGGGGTAGCTATCTTTAGGGCACGCTTTGTTTAGGTTCGTGAAGTCGATGCACATCCTCCATTTTCCGTTGCTCTTTTTTACCATCACAACGTTCGCCAACCAATCAAGGCAGTGAACTTCCCTAATGAACCCTGCCTCTTGTAGCTTGCGGACTTCTTCTATGACTGCCAAATCTCTCTCTTGGGCGAACACACTTTTCTTTTGGAGGACGGGTGGAAAGGAAGGCGATACATTTAACCTGTGCACCATGACTGATGGGTCAATTCCTAGCATGTCTTCATGGCTCCAAGCAAATACGTCCCGATTTTCTTTGAGGAAGGTTGCGAATGCTTGGAAAACCGTCGGGTCTGCAAGGGTGTCGATCTTGGTTGTTCGGTTTGGTCTTGAGTCGTCAAGAGGCACATTTTCGAGTCTCTCAATGAGCTCCATTGCTACTCGATCTTCTTCTATGCTCATGGCCTAATGGTAGTCAGTAGGGAAATTTATCATTAAATGGTAGGTTGAGGTTATAGCCTTCCACGAGTTGAAGGTAGACTGTCCTATAATGGCATTGTAAGCTGATGAGCAATCGACCATGAGGAATGCTACATTCTTAGTGATCTGCTGAGGGTAGTTGCCAACGGTTACAACCAAAGTGACGACGCCAAGGGGGAATACTCTCGTCCCTCCGAAGCTGACGAGCGGGGCATTAGTCGGAACTAGTCGCTCCCTACCAATCTCCATCCGCTAGAATGCGGGGTAGTAGAGGATGTCCGCCGAGCTGCCGTTGTCGACGAGAACCCGGTGCATGTTGTAGTCTTCTGCTTGTATGGTGACAACGAGTGCGTCATCATGGGGGTGGTGAAGACGTCGTGCATCTTCTTCCGAGAATCCAATGAAGGGGTTGTCAATCCGCGCCATCTTGGGTACGGAACCCATCAGCTGGATGTTCTAAACCATCCTAAGGTAAGTCTTCCGAGCTCTCTTTGACGACCTAGTTGTCGCGATGCCCCCTACAATCATTCTTATATCTACTACGAGCAGCCTGGGGCGCTCGTTCTCCCGTCGGGGGGCCTGTTCTTGCGGCGGGTCCATTCTTTCCTTGCTAACGAATCTTTGTAGCCTTCCTTGTCTAATAAGAGCTTTTATTTGTTGCTTCAAGTCATAGAAATCAGTTGTGTTGTGGCCGTGATCATGATGAAAACGACAGTATTTGTCCCTTGACCTTTTGTTAGTATCTCCCTTCAGCTTGCCAGGAAAAGTTAGGGCTCCTTCATCCTTAATTTGCATCAGTACTTGGTCGATTGGGGAAGTCAGCGGGATGAAGCTTGTGAACTTTCCCGTGGGTGGTTTGGAGTGTCGATCCTCCCATCGTTCTCCAGTTCTAGCCATCTTCCACCCCTTGTCCGATCGCGTGTCTTCCTGTCTTTCCCTTTTTCTGGGCTTCTCTTCTCGGGCCAGTAGCGCATCTTCTGCGTTCATGTACTTAGTCGCCCTATAAAGCATATCTGACATGGTCTTTGGGTTGTTCTTATATAGGGAAAATAGGAACTTACCCTTCCGCCATCCATTGGTGAATGCCGCTACGAGTATCTTGTCGCCTGCTTCATTGATCGAGAGGGCCTCCTTGTTAAAGTGAGTTATGTAAGTCCCCAGCGTCTCGTCTTCTTGCTGCCTAATGTTCATCAGGCATGCAGTGGATTTCTTATACTTGTGCCCCCTGATGAAGTGCAGGGTGAATTGGGTGCTTAATTGTTTGAAAGTACCAATGGAGTTGGGCGTCAGCCTATAAAACCATATCCTTATGGGTCCCTTCAGCGTGGTGGGGAAGGCTCTGCACATGATCGCGTCTGGAACCCCTTGAAGGTGCATCAAGGTCTTGAAAGACTCCAAGTGATCTAAGGGATCCTTGGACCTATTGTAGCTTTCTACCTACGGTATGCAAAACTTTTATGGAAGGGGGAATGAACTAACGGATGCTGTGAATGGCAAGTAGGTTCGCTGGACCAGGTCATCAAGATCACTGGACACCCATCCTCTGAGGGCGTTCATCATGCAATCCATTTGCTCCTTCATCATCTGCATCTCAACAACTATGTGAGGTGGGACAGTATCAGCGACAGACGGCCGACCTGTGTCCTGTGGTTCCAGCCTGCTTGGGGTGTTGCTACCTTTCGGCCCTTCCTGGTTCCTTCTCTCCGCATTAGTTCCTTCTTGATCTTCCTTCTATGTGTTAGCACCCGTGTTCCTTTGGCGCAATTGCTCTTCCAAATCTTGATTCTGTTTGGTGAGGTGTTCCACAGCGGTGGCCAGAGTTTGGACTTGTCTCTCAAGCATCGTTGTGCGTGGTTAGTCTCCTTGAATGTCGTTGGTGGTCGCCATCGAGCGAGTGAGTACCATGCAACTCTTTGTCCAGGAAGCGATATCACGGCTTTACAATCGCTAATCTCTTCCCACAGACGGCGCCAATTTATAATGCCGAAAAACGTCAGTAAGCCACACGGCTCGCACGTGCTCCGAAGAGAACCTACACAACACAAAAGCTGAAGACCTTAAGAGGTGTATCGACGGTCAAGTTAGAGAAAATCTCTTGTTCATAACTCTAGAGTGCCAGAGCTGGGATGAATTATGCGTACCTTTATTTGTGAGGGTTTTGGGGTATTTATAGTAGTGTAGGGTTGACATCCGTGCCTTGGCCAAGAAGTCTTTTCCTTCTAAGATAGAACCTCTTGGATTTTGCGTATCTCCTAGAGTTCTTTTTCTTATAGGAGTCTTCTTGATTAGGGTTAAACTTGTGGCATAAGAACTCTCCTCATACATGTATGCGTGGAGACCAAGTAAGGTTGTATCAGACCCGAAGGAGGTCCACACATTCCCTTCTGCTTATTGCCTTCAGCTTAGCCTCTTCAGCTCAATGTCGTCGACTTATTGTCGTCGGCTTACTGCCGTCGGCTTATTGTGCCCAACATGTAGCTGCCAAGTATGGAGTGGAGCTGTAGACCTTACAACAAGATCGTCTCTCATGGGTGAAGCTAACGACCCTGTTATGTCCGTCGCTTATTGTCTAGCCAGGGTAAATTACAATATTATCCTTATTAGTTGGTTATCCTAATATAGGAAAATATCCTATATAATTGGGCATTAGACTATGTTTTATAAAGGTCTCAATAATAATAACAACACGTCAGTTAGTGTGTTACTATTAACATGTCCCACGTCACTCCATGTGTATGACTATTGTAAGATGTAATTTATAAGAAAATGGTGCTCCTATAATTTATGTTTGTCCGGATTTTATTGTTTCATTTGGATTAATGTATTTAAAGAGAAATATTTTGACTTTCAATTATAGTTTAAATAACTTGATTAAAGTATGAAACGGAAAACTTTTCTCCCCTATGAATGAAATTTATTGATAGATTCAATATAACTAAGTGTAAGATGCGAAATCAAAAAAGAAAAAAGAAAAAGTGTAAGATGCCATTTTAAATCCGTAACATTACAAGTGTTTTTATTTATAATTAGAAATTGATCTTCAAATTCCTTAATTTGAATTCCTCAAATTCAAACATTATTTATAGAATTTTGTGCATGATATTCAATAAAAACACTTACATCATGTGTTTTTGCCGTGTCATGTTCTCTGCGCACTTGTTAGAAAGTTTTGTCACATTTCTCACTAATTTTGTAATTTTTATTTAATTATTTTCTAACAGATAATGTCTAACGACAAATATGTAAGTGTGGAGCATCGTGTTTTGGCTAAGGCATCTAAAGAGCCACGTATCTCAGTCGTGGCATTTTTCAACTTGGAGACTGAGAGCGATACTAATTACTATGGACCATTACCAGAATTATTGACACCCGATAAACCAGCTCTTTACCGCAAATTCACGATGCCAGAATTCCAAGAAGGTTTTTACAGCAAGGGACTGGATAGCAAGTCTTTCATTCAAAAAATCAGGCTGTGAAATGAGAATGCTAACTAAATAAAGTTACAAGTATAATATTTTCACAAAAATTTCACAACAAAATCTAATTGGCAAAGTTTTAATTGGTTTTCATCTTGGCCCACCATTTGCATTACTTTTTCACTTGCCATTAACCATTTACCACCTAAACTTTGTTGTGAAATTGTTCTGAAAATATTATAATTGTAGCACTATTCATACTAAGGAGTAATTTTAAAGTCAATATAATGCATGTTGCATATACCTATATGAATGAAATGGAGTGACCCATTGTTTACTCTAGAATGTGTATCGCTTGAGGCATAATAAATGGCGCAAACTCAAGTACTCAGCTTAAAGCTACCCAACTATGAATAAAATTCATGCTAAATAAGCTTTTTGTATATATTTTGTTTCACTTTGCTTTTTCTCGAACCAAATTTTCAATCTGAGTGGTACCCCTTCCAAATAAGAAAAGTAAGGACCAACATTTACAATCCAATTAACTTGAAGCACCCCCACAATGTAATGGGTTCCAAAATATATACAGGGATCAACATCACTTTACAAATATAAATACTTGTGGAGTGTTGGAGGTAAGGGTTGGGGTTCAAGTATCTAGAAAAGTGTTTTACATACATATACAATTAGATTAGGCTAGAGTTATATATATATATATATATATATATATATATATATAAAATTATCATCGCGCACCCTTGGTGTGGTGGTCACTCCACAAGTATAAATGCTTATAAGGTGTGGGGGGTAAGGGCCAGGGTTCAAGTATTCAAGAGGGAGCTTCCCACACATATACACTTAGATTAGGTTAGAGTAAAAATTCTATCTTGTATATATATATAAAAAAAAAATTACTTATTTTCCCTCTTCTGAATTAGGATCTCTAAATAGACTTTTAGCGGAAAACTGCAACTCACTTTAAGAAGGAAAAAAATCGTAGGTATGGGACCCAAAGATTGGAGAAATCATAAATTAGAAGTGGGACAACCAAATGACAATTTCATGCTGTATAAGAAATACCCATTGGGAAATGTCATAATTTTTTTTTCAATTGTTTTTACCAGCAGTACAACTTCATCTTACCAATGGAACAAAGTCATATGAAAAGCTCACAACAAATTAATATAAAACATTTTAACCTCACAAAAAAATTACACTATAAGACATTGCTAGCTCCAAAGCATTTGAGTTCTTCTAGCCTATAATTGGAATTACATTATGAAAGGAGGTCAAATTTACACCCCCCCCCCCTTGTTTTTGTTTCTCTTCCGAATCATATCTATTCTCTCAAAATATTCTTCTCATTCCAAGCATTGGTTTTCAACTGTTATTACTGCCAACCACCACACTGTTAATCACATTTACTACCCATATATCCGGTTTGGACCTCTACCACCAGCTGATTCTCCATAACCACTAGCAGCTCCTCTTTGACCAGAAGGAGGCATACCACTCCCAAGTCCCAACATATGGTGGTCATTGACCTTGCGGTGAATATGGCCCTCCACCATAGCCTCCAACTTGGGCCTCACAATTTTGGTTTTAACCCCCATTCTGGTTTCCTTTAGGATTGGTGCTTATTTGGACCTCCAGGAGGTTCGAGAGGCCTTCCATATTGTTGATGACTAGGTCCAGTAGACACTGGAGGTTGTGTATTGATCAGTGTTATTGATACCGTACTGTACCGGTCAGTGTACTGGTACAGGTACACTATTATTTCATATTGGAAAAAATACCGGCCGTACCAGCCGCGTATCGGTGAATTCTGGCCGTATCGGCCAGTAAATGAATACCGGACCAAAACACAAAATGCTGTGTGTGTGTGTGTGTGTGTGTTTTTTTTTTTTTTTTTTTTTAATTGTGGCATTTTTTAAGGATGTATGATATGTAAATTGTATCAAAGTCTGTAATCTATATAACAAAAGAGCTATTTTTTGCGAGCTGGTTTAATTCATGAATTATATCATGATGATATATACTTTATTTGTTTCTAAAATAATCAATAATGAAAGTATTTTGTAGATAATTTCATTATTTCACTTAACCTTTGATCTCTTCAATTTTTTTACTTAACTTGGATTTGGTGTTTGAATTAAGAGTTCCATTTTCTTCTTTTTTAATTGTTTTTCCTGCATTAATTCTAATCTCTAGTTGATCTTTAGGTTGCTGTATCAATTAATATACAATAGTTGAAATGGAAGGTATTTATGAGACTAAAAGTTGGAGAGTCTAATCATTTGATATACATGAAAAGATTGTGTAGTGTTTACTGTTTAGCGACTAATCTAATTTAATCTGTCACATTCAAGGCAGTCAGATATTATCATAGATTTAGATCTTTTTATTTGTTAAGCTGCTAAGTTCTAAAGAGGCTTTGACATTGATAATAACTATTTCTATAATCTATGTTGGTGGAGTCACTTAATGTGTGTGTGTGTGTATATATTAAATATATAAAATAGCGGTAAACCTGAAACGATATACCGGTATTGACCGGTATCCAAAATATATCGTACCGGTGGCCAAACCGGTACAGCCTCCGGTACGGTATTGACTTCCTTGGTATTCATGAGATGATTAGGCCTATGCCAATGTTGCGAATGATCTTACTCGGTATGTTGAATGGGAGGTAGGTGGGCATGTTGTTGAGGGTGCTGCAATTTCTCTTTTCTATTTCTTCATTTTGTCGTTGTTTTTAAATTTTTTTTCCCTTTAATTTCTAATGTGATGATTCATACTGTGGCAGGCTACATGATCCAAAGATAAAGCATGATTGCAAAGATAGCACCCTAGCACAAAGGCACTCTCACAAAACTCAAACCCTAAATACACCTAATGATGCCAAAATCGTCAGTTGGGCCACTCATTTAATCTGGAGCATTAGACGATCTTATAGAACCTACAAGATAAAGGAGTGATGGATCGAAGAGACTACCGGGTTGTGCCCGATGGGAGAGCCTTCGATACTTAAGTTGGTGCCAACCCATATATTTCGTATATAGATAATGTTTTGTAGTAGTTTTAACATATCTTAGCAAATGGACAGATTGTCCATTTTATAGGTGACTTAGGTAGCTGTTAGACATAAATGAGGATGATTATTACCCTAATTATAACGTTCTTTGTCTTGATGAGAGAGTTTAAGGTCTTTGATGATCGTTATTGAATGTGTTGGGCGGTTACTCCTCTATCTTTGATGGCCTACTAATGACGCAATGACTGTCCATCATTAAGATGGACGACCTTAATAATTTTTATGGGCTCATCAAAACTTAAACAACTCTCTTTCACAAGAAGCACATGACAAGAAAATTTGAAAATTTTCTATAAATCCAAAGCACGACTTAGCTCTATACTGCTCTCTATTCAATATTGCGGCACAACTCAATTCTCATGCTATTAAAAAAAGCTGCCTTTATATACATCATGAGTTTGGCCCGGGCTTAATGCCCTTTTAGTTGCTGAGGTTACTGATGTTTGTAGGAAATAGAAGGTTGCATGGGAATTGCATGCAACAAAGGTGGCTAAGGCTTTGTTGAAGTGTCTGAAGGGTTAGGTTTGGAAGCTGAGAGACTGTGGGTTTAACCGTTTAAGACCTACTAAATAGTAGATACATCTAAAAATACATATGACTTTAAATTTTCAGGTTTGCATAACACGTAAGTGGAGTTCAATTTTGCTGCTATTTTGTGTAGCACACTAGCACTTGATGACATCAGTTTGCTATTTCAAATTTCCAACATGATTATGTCTTTGATTTTCAGGTTTTACCATAAGTTATTTTGTCTATGAGTTCATGAAGATAGTTCTCAAAGTTGAGTCCGCATGGAAGTACAATTCTGCCATAAAGTACATTATTGGAGAACACTTCTACCAGACAATTGAACTCTTTTAAAATTTTTAAAACAAAAACTGATGGAAGTTTTCCATCATTGAATCTTCTCCGTTAATTTTTTATTTTTATTTTTATTGGAAGAAAAGTGAAAATATCTTCCCTCAAATTTTCCTTTTTATTTTTTCTTTTTTATGGGGAAGGTATAATGTCTTGATGTTTTGATACCATGTTCTAGATGTTTTGGAGACTTGAACCCCGACACTTCCTCCCCTTCCATCCTATAAAAACTTGTACTTGTGAGAATGACCATCTCACCAAAGGTGCATAGTGGTATTAATTAATCACATAATACTAACATGCTATAAATTGGTTCAACTTCAATTGAAAATTTAAAACATGAACTTATAATTTCTTCTAGTAGTCGTATTATGGATTAATTTACATAAAATAACTTGATAAAAAATGAGAAGAATTTCTTTTATTATTCAAGCAATCAATAAAAACTAAAGTCACAACAAAAATTCATAACAATAACAGTATATATGTCAGGTGATATGTAAATTGGGCAGTGATATGAAATTTTTATTGTCACCCTTACCACAAATCAAGCAATCAATAAAACTAAAGTCACAACAAAAATTTATAACAATAATGGTTTATATGTAAGGTGATATGTAAATAGGGGGGTGATGGGAAATCTTTGTTGTCACCCTCGCTAGAAATTAGAAATTTGCAATTTTTCATGTACATTGACATGTGTTAGGATTGTGTGCCTATTGGATTGGGTGGGTTAAGGATAAAAATTTCAACCAACTGCAAATAATGGCATGTTAATTGAAAATTTGGGCGGTTTTGACTCGACACATTAAGTGGGTTATGCAAGTTAGATTTAGTTATGTGTCATGTACTAAATTTTAAAATTTATTTTACCATTTACAGATAAATTTAAGAAGTTGAATTTCCTTTAAATCCTATAAATCATTGAAGAAAACTATAGGAAGTAACCCATTTCCCCATAGATCAAAGTATACATGTCCACATTTCCTAAAGACTTAAACTATGAGTATTTTAAAATGAACCTTTTCTAAAAAAATAAATTAATAATAAAAACTATGAGTATCATAACCATGTCACTGTATATGGTTACGAATATGTTGGAAAAAGTATCATTCATTTTTCATTTAAAACATGTAAATTATGGAGTTAACAAAATTTAATTAAATTCTAGGTGAAAATGCAAATTGAATACTCCAAGTTTAACTAAAATTCATTTTAGACCTCTAACTTTACTTTCATTTAATTGAGCCCTTTAAGTTTCCTATTTATTAAATTCAGGCATTTCATCCAATTCTGTTAAAAAATTACCATTAAGTATGTAATTAACTAATAAAAAAAGATTTTTTGAAAAAAAAAATTCTCACATAAAAAATCTATAAAATGTTTTTATTAATTTTATAATATTTTTAAGTGAGAAAAATATTTTTTTAATGTCAAACTTTTAAAGAAAGTGGACGGAAGACCTAAATTAAATAAATTTGAAACTTAAAAGACTTAAATGAACGAAAATAAAATTAAAAAACTGAAATTGATTTCGGTCAAACTTAGATAATGCAATTTACAATTTAGCCTAAATTATGTATATAGGCGAGTTGGATTGAGTCTTGACGATTTAAAAAAAAAAAAGCTCAACTCGACTCACCATTTTAATAGTTTAACCCATCCAACCCACTTGACAATCAATTTATATACATATGAAATAGGGCGGTATAATGCAGAGTGGGTCAAACAATTTGAGCAGATTGTTGCAGACGGCAAGACATGGCTGCAAGCAGCCGAGTACCACTAATTTGAACAGATTTTCACAACGTTCTGAAAATTGTGAGAATAGTCTTTCCGAATCTTCTATTGTTGTGACTTTTAGCTCGCCTAAACCTTTCCAATGAAACTATTCCGCCCATGCATTCTAGCTTTTCTCTAAAGTCCAAAACTCTAAGTTCAACATAGGTAGGCGCGGACTTGAAATTTTAGGTTTAAGTAAATTAGTAGTATTGAATTGGTCATAGATGACATATATATGGAGTAAGATCTTCTATGTTGGTGTATATATATATTCAAGGCCGGCTCGATATAATTTGAAGGCCTAAGCCAATAAATTTAAGTTGGTCATTTTATATATAAATGTCAATTAAATAAATTTATTTAATATTAATCAAATCAAGGTTAATTTGATGAATTAATACAAACCAGACCAAAGTTGATTTCATATAGAGATTTAAATATCATTGTTCAAGCATAAGATTTAAAATAATAAAATGAATTTCTTTTTTAATTTAAAAAAAGAGGTTTACTTTTTCTTGGATATAAATCAATATATGGTTAAGTAAAGTTGCTATTTAATATTTAATTGTATATTTTGGTGTTACGAGAGAGATAAAAATTATTTGGTGTGTAGCTATGTAGGAGATAAATACCTAATTTTGATAATCTACCATGTAAAATATAGTTTTGCAAAAAATGAAGTCTCAATTTATTAGGATAAATTAATCATTATTGATGAAATGGCATATTTACGGCATTTATTTTTTGAAAAATTTAGGATTTTAATTAGGTTAGGTTTTTTATATTGGTTTTTTATTTTGGAGGCTTAGTTAGAGATTAGAAAAAGGAAAATGTCAAATCTACTATACAAATTTTACTACCAGTAACCATGGATCCAAGTATCAACATTATGGGGGCATTGTTAAGGATTTGCAAGTCATTTTAACAAAGAGCAATTGCATGCAAAATTTTCAAGTAGAAAATGGCTTCCTTCCCCTAGACTAAACAATAAAAACCCAGATGTAAATGGCACACCAAATGCACTCGACCTCTGGCATTATGGCGACAGTTGCAGTAGACACATGCACACGACCCTGTGTTTCTGTCTAAGGAACGTTGAACCCAATATTTAACAACATTTTCAGCCTCAAGAATAGAGAAATAATTACATAAATAAAGATACACCAAGTCACATAGAAACACATACATCTAAGCTTGATTAGGGAATGAAAGGAGCATTAGAATGCAATGCAGAAGCTATTTCAGAAAGAAAACATAAAGGATGAAACATAGTACAGAAGCATGTAACTAATTCATATACAAGTCCAGGAAATCTGTATCGAAACAAAATGCTCTCTCTCTCTCTCTCTCTATATATATATATATATATATATTGAGAGCATTTTGTTTTGTGTGTTTAAGTTCACTCTAAACACTCTTAAGCCTTTTATTGTAATTTTTTAAAAAGTAAAATTTAGATATACAGTATCTTAAGTTCTATACATCAGCCATCAGGTTCTCTCAATTAAATTAAAACATCTGATTGTATTGACTAATAAAATTAAAACAATGTTGTTTATTTTAAAAACAATTAAATTAAATTCAGCCAAATATTTGAATCTAATTATAAAACTTAATACACTGTAGCTATTGTATCTAAATTTTACTTTTTTCTTATATGTGTAACCCAACTAATTTGGTGATTATATATATATATATATAATTATTATTACTACTTTGTGGTAATTTATGTACTAATTAATGATTCCTGTAACTTATTTTGTATCTGTCATATTATAATTACACCAAGTCACCAACCCTGTGGAGACAGTCTTAATTTTGGGTGAAGAGGGTGCGTGTTTGTAGATTGATATTTCCTTTTGTTTGTTTGCATCCCGTGGGTTAGGTCTCATCTCATGTCCCACTCTCATTCCCATCCAAAGGTTCTTTCTCCCTTTTCTTTTCTAAAGACATCTTAAGAAAATATATAGATTGATTATTTATCGTAGTGCTTCTTCGGTCTTTAGGTAAGACATGTCTTTTACTTTCCTCAGTCAAAAGAACAAATTTTGCAATGATTGTATAGTTAGCCGCACAATATTTATTATTTTTTACAAGCATTACTTTTTGTGATTGCTGTAAAATTTCTGCCATCTGTCATCATCTGGGTCTCACTTCCACCGGATTTGATCATGTACCAATGACAACCATGCCAATAATGATAAATAAATAAATTTATAAAAAAATAAAAAAAATAATGTTGTATACTCAAGAGCATGGACATGATTTTTGTGATTAGGGCAAAATAACTCCTACTTAGTGTATGTTTGGAAAAAATTATTTTTGCCAACTTATTTTATTATTTAGTTTATTTTTACTACTATTTATGGGTCTCACTGCACTCTTTGGTACTTTTAATGGGTCGTACTGTACTATTTCAGCTAACTTTTATCTTTATCCACAATACTTTCAGCAAAAAGTTTTTAATTTTAGTAAAATAAGTGGATTCCAAACAGACCCTTAAATCTCACTTTTATCTCAGACCATTGAAAATATTTTCATGGATTTTATTAACAGATGTCCTTAAAGTATTTTATTTATAGATTATTTAAAGAAAATTTTGATACTATTTTTTATAAAAAATGTAAAAATTATAATTAATAAAAAATCAATTATTTTTTTTCCATAAAATTTTTAAAAATATATTTCATAAACATAGGGTATCGATAAGTTTTCTCTATTTTAATTTTTTTTATTATATATCGACAACAGCGTTAATATTGTTTAACTAGACCTTACTCCTACCACTTTCTCAACAAAACAAAAGAAAAACTCTTATACTACTGAGATATAGGCTGTTTGGTAGTGTATTTTGAACAACAATTTTTAGTGTTTAAATAACATTTCACATATTTTCATATACTTTTCTACCTACACGTATTTCTAAAAAAAATAAATAAATAACGTTACTAGAACAATATTACCAAACAGACCCTATTGACAGTCGTTCATGTGCTTTTGAACTTTCTATATCCTAGATTAATACAAAAAGTTTTAAAAAAGAAAAAGAAAATACCAATCAAACAAAAAAGAAAAATGTGGATGAGATTAAAAACAAACAAATATGTGAATGAGAATTATCCACTAAGATATACGAAAAGAAAAATTCCAGGATCAATCAATTCTACAACATTTCTTCTCCCCTATGTAACATGGCTAACTATAAGCGGTTAAAAAAGAGTGATATGTTCACTTGAAAGTGATAAATAACAATTTACAAATTGCTAAAAAATAATATTAAGATGACAACTATTTACACAATTTGTATCACAATTCATTAAATGACAAGTTGTGAGTGGTGGACAGGGGCAGACCCACACTAGGGCGGGGGCCATTCCTCCCCCCCCCCCCCCTCCAAAAAAAGCTAATATATGCATATAAGCTTTAAAAAGAATGGTACACAAAAAATTAAGATTTGTCCTTAATTTTTTTTTTTTTTTTTTGTCTCTCCTCCTCTAAAATATTTAGATATTGACCTATAAGAAAATAAATAAATAAATAAATAAAATATTTAGACATGTTTCATAATATGAAATGTTTAAAAAATACTTATTTTAGATGTAGTATTTTGTTGAATATGAAATAAATATTTATTTTTATTTTTATCATTTTTTTTTTTTTTATGGTAAGCTTTGGCCACCTCTTGTACGAATCCTGATTCCCTGATGGTGGATAAAAAATAGTGATACATGTTAGTCCACGCCTCCACCGTTTAGAACGGTAAACAATAGTGTACTAGCATTTTTAGGTCCGAAAATAAAATATCTTATATAAAAAAGGTAGGTGGATGGTCTTTGTCAATGCATGTATTGAAAGTTCACTCGGACTTTTCAACCAGACAAGGACAGTGATCTATATTTGGACTATAATTGATAATTCTCCATAAACGACACCACTCGACCACTATAAAATTCGGCGTATGTAGCCTTGCTCAATACACATTCATTCAATTACATTCTGTCAATCGACACTCACTAGACTCACTACAAACACTTTACTGAGAAAAAACCATGGCAGCTACTGATCATATTGCCGCTACTCCCACCTTTGACCTTGCGAAAGAGTTCAAGGAATTTGACGAAACCAAGATGGGTGTCAAGGGCATCGCTGAATCTGGCATTACCTCAATACCCAAAATGTTCATTCACCCACCTGAGGTTCTCTCCACTCTCAAAAAACCCACCTCTCACACCAAAAAAGCCATACCTTTAATCGACCTTTCCAGCTTCAACGTCCCCACCAAACGACACCAACTTGTGGAGCAAATCAGAGAAGCCATTTCCTCCTGGGGCTTCTTCCAAGTCATCAACCATGGGATACCTTTGTCAGTCCTAAACGAAACCCTGGACGCAATCAAAGCCTTCCATGACCAACCCCACGAGGTCAAGTCCAAACTCTATAACCGTGACAACGATGAGAAAGGGGTTATGTATCAGAGCAACTATGACTTGTACCGAGCCAAAGTTGCAACCTGGCATGACTCGCTCACGATTTGGACGGCCCCAGAGGAAAAGCGTGGAAAGGAGGAGGATATTCCAGAGATTTGTAAGAAAGAGATGGAGGCATGGGAATCGCATTCATCAAAGGTGGCTGAGATTTTGTTTGAGTTACTGTCAGAAGGTTTGGGTGTGGAGGCTGAGAGGTTTAAGAAGTTGGGGTTTTTTGATGCTAGGCTGCTTGTTGGACACTACTATCCGTATTGTCCACAGCCAGATCTGACGGTGGGGCTAAAACCTCACACAGATGCAGGGTTCACAGTGTTGTTGCAGAACCAAGTGGGAGGGTTGCAAGTGAAGCATTGTGATGAGTGGGTGGATGTAGAGCCCATCCCTGGAGCATTGACCATCAACATTGGCGACATCATTCAGGTATAAATATTTTCATTTTCCTTATAAACTACTTTGGATTAGAATATAAACTAGTTTTTAACCATCTGTTATCCTAGGTTCTGTGGATATCTAAAGTGAAAACAATAATGTGTTTATAATAAGAAATTTTTCTTCAAATCCCTTAATTTAAAATCCTCAAATTCAAATGTCAAAATTTTGTTCATTGGATACAATAAAAACACTAGCGTCAATTGGTTTTTGTTTTGCGATGTTCTCTGCACACATGTTAAAAAGTTTTGTCATGGGACTCACTAATTTTTTATTTAATTATTTTCTAACAGGTCATTTCAAATGACAATTACGTAAGTGTGGAACATCGTGTTTTGGCTAGTGCATCTAAGGAGCCACGTATCTCAGCTGTGACATTTTTCAACATGCACACTAATGCAAGTTTTGAACCATTACCAGAATTATTGTCATCCGACAAACCAGCTATTTACCGCAAATCCACAGTGGCGGAATACATTGAAAGTTATTATAGCAAAGGACTGAATTGCAAGTACTTCCTTGACAAAATTAAGATTGTGAATTGAGAATATTAAAAAAAGCAGTGACAATAAAATCAATATAATACATGTTGCTTATTTCCGTACCTATGTGAATGGAATGGAGTGACCCATTCCTTGCCTAAGAATGTACTTTGCTCAGGGCATAATAAATGAGGCAAACTTTATGTACTTTACTTCAAGCTAAATTGCTTTCTCACTCCGAATAGAATTCATGCTAATAGCCATTTAGGCTATATTTTGTTTCACAATTTTTTTTTCTTGAATCGATTTTCAAGTGGTACCTTTGCCAAATAAGAAAGGGATAAAGATTAACATTTGCCATCCAATTATAGCTAAAAGCACCCAAAAATATAGTGGGCCCCACTCTGGCTTTCACTCTTTGGGCCTTTAAGAGAACCGCCGGGATGACTAGGTGATGACTAAGTCCAACAGACATTGGAGACTTTACATTATTGATGCGAATTAATAAACCAGAAGAGCAAAGACACTAGATACGGTAATATTTAGTTCAGGGTACAATTAGAGCTTGAATGAGGTTCTTTTTTTCTTTTCTTTTTTGGGTTTGTAGATTTGGGTAATCTTTGAATTGTAGAAGGATAGTAAGATTGTCATCCTACTTTTGACGGCTCTCACTAGTCACTATTATATAAAAGTAATTAATTAATTATTAAGTGTTTTCTGAGTACGGTAATATATTCCCCTTTCATATTTATAGTAAACCCTACTAATTCAACTCTCAAACAATTAAGGTTGAGTATTAAATCTAAACACTATATTAATACATAAACTCATACAGCAAAGTATCCATCAATATAATCTCCACTATATAAAAAATCCATGTAGATTCCTTCTTAAAAAAAAAATAATTAAAAAAAAAAAAAAAAAAAAAAACTCTACGTAAATGGAATAAAGATCATCTTGGTTTCTTCCGCATAACAAAGCCAAATCTCACTAAACAAGAAATCAAGTCACAAGTTTCTGTCAAAAGTTACTGAAATTGTGACTTGATTTATTTCTCTTATCTTGAGACATTCTTTCGGGTATTAGGTAGAAATTAGAATATAGCTTAGAAGAAACTTTGGGATCAGAAGATACAAGATAGGCTAAAGAATCTCTTCTCTGAAAATTGGTTTGGAAAATATTTCCAACCAAAAGCCTACTCAAGATTTCCAATTAAAAACCTAATCTGCATATTATGTGATGCATGCAACCCGTGAGTCCTTAGAGAACCAAATACTTGAGTGCCCCGTTTGCTTAGTCCCTAGCTATCCCTGTGGCCCTTGAGACTCAAGGAGTAACAGATAACGTCCATGGGGAATTGGTGTACCTGATCAATAGGAAAGTAGGATCTTTGCAATCAGTATGCTACAATAAACTGGGACTTAATAATTTGGATGCCAATTTCGATGCAGCTCTGGCTGGCCAACAAAGCATGTGCTGCTATCATGTACGCAATGACAATACTAATATTATCTCAATCCGAACTGATGGCGCTGAAGCTAAGCTAAGGCAGCTCTGTTGACTACCAAAGAGCTGTGTCTTTTGGGCTCACAATATGTAATGATAGAGGGTGATGGTGTGAATGTCATTGAGTCTATTCAAAGTTCTACTTGTAAACCCAACCGGGCCATTGACTACGTAATTACAGACATTTGATCTCTTTTGTGTACTAGGAATTGCTGGCATGCCCAGCGTGTACCTAGACTCTGTAATTCCTTAGCCCACACTATTGCTAGAAATATGGGCTTTGTTTTGTAAACGCGAAGGAGCCATTCCCATCTCAGAAATTCTGGACCTTATGGTCTCCTAGGATTAGCAGATGGGATCGAGTCCCTAGCTATTTTGTGTAATATAACCCACGAGTTTTCAGCCCAAAAAAACAAGTAGAATAAGATAGTAACAAGAAGAGGATGAGAGGTATATGTTTTGTGATAGCGGAAGCTCTACTATATTTGTTGTTATTTGGTGTTAGAGGAATCTCATTCATACGAACAAGCAAATATCAACACCAACTTTCCATCCTACATTAACGGGTAACACTAAACCAAAATTTATTATGAATGATATGTACAACAACATTTAATCAAACATTACAACATAAGCAACTCACACAAACAACGCTCACAACCCTCACTAACAAAAATGAAACCTCTCACAAACGCAAACTAATTTACAATTCTTACACACAAATTCACAATCCCAAAACCCCAATACACCCAATTATTCTCTCATACTCACAAACAAACAAACAAATTCTCAACACATAAGTATCTTTCAACCCAAAAAATCTACCAAATTATTATTCGAAGAAACCAACTCCATATTCTTCTAACAACCTTCTCCTCCCTACATATGAGAAGACTATTGAGTAAAAGTTACCAAACCTTTTGCACAAAATCACTCGTACTTAGATCTCACTTTTACTAGCGTCCACCAGTACCACCACTACCGACACGTTTATCATATATCAATACAGTATATATGATGTCAACAATGATGTTAATGTTCTACCAAAAAAAAAAACAATGACTTTAATGTTGTGTGAACAAGGATGGATTGAGACTAAACGCTGGAAAAGTCTAGCAAGATGCATTGACAAGTGATCCAAGCAGAACAGAGGTCCCTTTGGACGTTGGGGTGCAAAAAAAAAAAAAAAATGCTAGAACCACAACTTTTGGTAAAATTTACTCACGTGATAGGTTGTGATGGGTGGAGTAAAAATATACTCCATCAATTACAACTTACCACATAAGCAAGTTGTAACAAAAGTTGTAGTCCTAACATTACTCTTAAAAAAAGGCAACCCTTCATTTTAAAAAAAAAAAAATACTAGTATATATATAATTGCTAATTTTGTAATTTTGTACTATAAAATTTACACTTTGCCCCATTAATAATATTAGTATTCTTTTAAGAATAATGTACAACTACAAACTTTTCTACAATATATTTATAAACTATTGAGGTAACAAATTCTTATTAATTCGTATTTTAGCCCACCACTTACATTACTATTTTACTTACCAATACCACTCGCTACATCATCAATTTGTAAAAAAGTTAGTATTTCTAGCATCTTCCTCCTTTTAAAGGCCATTAAAAAATTTATAGATTTAAAATCTAAAACAAAATATACTAGCCCAAAAAAATTAACTCAACTACAAATATTACCAATAGCAAAAAAAAAAAAAAAAGTCCAATCAACCAATTTTACCCAAAACAAACAACTCAGGCCTCTAAAAAATATTAAACAACAACAACAAAGCTAGAGGCTGAAGGCATTGCATACAACCAGCAATAGATCCGCCACCTAACTCGAATTCCCGACCAGTTACATTCGAGTGCTTTTTAAATTTTTGCATTTGTTATTGGATAAGATGAAAATTAAAAGTTTGTGAAAAAAAATGTGGTGTTTATTTCACATTGCTTATTGCAAACAAATATATAGTCATGATTTTAGTGCAAAAAGAGTGAGTATACACTTGTGTGCGATAAGTGGTGTGTACTAGGATTTACCCTTAAAAAAATCTCATGTATGTGTGTGTGTGTATATATATATATATAAAATTAATTAATGAAAACATGTGAATGAGGTTTAATCCATTAAAAGATAATGTAGTGGGATGACTTTCAATCCAGCACCAGATTTCAACCTATATCAGAACTATAATAATTCTACATATGTCGCGAAACACATCTGTATAGAAAATTTTTAAATACTCTTGGAGTATGGATAAATGGTGCTCCCTCCTCTTATATTTATGGTAGATCTCACCATGAATTTAATTAGTGGATTTCACCATGAATTTAATTAGTAGACTTTACCATAAATATGAGAAGAGAGAGCCGTGGTGGAGCTAGAACTTGGAGTTAGAGGGTAAGAAAAAAAAAAAAAAAAAAAATATATATATATATATATATATATATATATATATATATATGAAATTCCGAGTAAGCATTCATTAGTATTACTAAACCATCAATAAAAACAAATACGCAAAATTATTATTTTTTAATATATTATAATGTAATTATTTTTGAAAATAAAATTCGCCGTTTTTTTAAATCTTTGAAATCCTCTATGATTAAATTCTTACTAATTGTCACATCAATATTCCTTTCAATAAATAACATCATTACACGTAATAGACAAACACTATACTCACAAGTGCTTAACAACTAACCAATAAATTTCAAAATTGTAAATAATCTCTCTAATTATTTACCAAAAAAAAAAAAAAACCTCTTTAATTTTGGTAAAGACACCAACAGCCAAAAACACTGTCAAATCTGCCCAAAAGTGATAGAACAGCACATGGTCATGGGTGATGTGTTACAATGTTAGTCACAAGACTAACCACTATTATTTAAAATAAAATAAAAAAAAATCCTTTTAGCTCCATTAAAGAGAGAAAGATGTGCAACACTCTTATTATGAAAAATTCACTATTATTTGAATACTATGCCAGCGCTGCAGTGGACTGGTGGTGGCGTACGTCTGGCGTGGTGCTAGCTTGCTTCTGCAACACTGCTACTACTGTCTGTTGTGCTGCTGCAATGCCGTTGCCCAAGCCCTCCAAGGTCTAAGGTCTAAGGTCTCACTTAGTGTTAGTTAGTTAGGGTTTTTTTTTTTTTTTTTTGGTGTCTTGTGTATGTTTGTTTTTGGGGTGTTGTTTGGCCTTTTTAAGTTTTGTTGTTGGGCTAATTTTTTTTGTAACTTTAAAAATATCAATAATATTGTTAAGAGGGCAAAGTAAAATTTTATTGAAACAAATTGCTAAAAGTAATATTTTATATATATACAATTTTTTTTAAAAAAAATCTGGGGACTACTGCCCCACGTCTAACAATAACTCCATCTCTGAGAGAGAGCACTATTTTTTGTGCTTAGGACCTACTTAATTATTACACGTGATAACCTTGCTCAAAAAAATTGTGAAATATTTTTTTATATATAATTTGATAGTATAACAAAATTGGGACTCAAACCTGATTCTCATGATAAAAGACAGTATGTACCACTGAGCTATATAACTATTGGCTTTGATTTGTGAAAAATATTATCCGAACATTACTCAAAAGATTTAATGACACAAACTTTCTTCTAATTTTCTCACAACTCATGTCACATATGTATAACATTAAAAAAAAAAAATGTTTAACATATGTTGATAAGGACAAAATTAACAAGACTAAAATTTTGCCAAAATTCCACCGAATTAATATGACTACAATAAAAAAATATATCAAGTAAAGTTGTAACCAAACTTTATTTGAATAATAAATGAATGATGTGAGGAAAATTGTAACAAACAAAATATCACTATCGATTTTATATTAGTAAATTGATGTTTAAGTGAATGGTGTTTGGGCTTGATGGCGCCTCTCATCCTTATTTGGTGGCTAATAATTGTAAATTCACCAACTAACAGATTATTATTATTATTATTATTATTATTATTATTATTATTATTATAAAACTAATGAAGAGCATAAGACCGAAGTCACTTTAAAGTTAAATATATATATAAAAAACTTGGGTGTATACCAAAATGGGTACTAGACTATGTTTTATAAATGATTTAATAATAAGAATCTTGTGCCACTCTATGTGTGCATCTATGTATAACTATCATAAGTTGCAACAATCATTTATAAGAATAATGCTCCTATAATTTATGCTTGTGCTTATTGTATTTAAAGAGGGATTTTGATTTTAAATTTTAGTCTAAATGATTTGAATAATGTATGAAATGATATAATTGTTTTTTCTAATGATGAAATTGATTGATGGATTTGAAATTGATTGATGGATTTGAAATAAGTGTAAGATATCATTTCAAATCCATGAAATCACAAATAATTGTATTTATGCCAAATATCTGAAGTTTTATTAATCTTTTGTTGTTCAATTTATAACAAGAATTTGTTATTTCTCCAAAAAAAAAAATCATCAATCTCCTTCATTTAAAATCCTCAAATTCAAACATCATTAGAAGGTTGTGTTTATGTTATTTAATAAAAACACTTGCATCACTTGGTTTTTAATTTGTTGTATCATTTTCTTTGCACACATGTTAAAAAGTTTCCATGGTTCTCACTAATTTTGTAATTTTTTATTTAATTATCTTTTAACAGATACTCTCTAATGACAATAATGTAAGCGTGGAGCATCGTATTTTGGCTAAGACACCTAAAGAGTCTCATATATCAATAGTGGCATTTTTCAACGTGGAGACTCAAGCTAATCTTGATTAATTTGGACCACTGCCAGAATTATTATCAATGAAACTTTTTACAGCAAGGGATTGGATAGCAAGTCTTTCATACAGAAAGTTAGACTGTGAAATAAGAATTCTAAGAGGACTGGTAAAGTCCATATGATATATGTTGCATAATTATTTACCTTTGTGAATGGAATGGAGTCACCCATACTAAAAGATGAATATACAGACAGCATTAAGGTCAAGAAATAATTAATAGATCGACAACACACTCCAAATCTGATGAGTTATTCTAGCATTGCATTATTGCAATTACATTATGAAAGGAGGCCAAATTTACAATCCATTTTTGTGTTTCTCTCCATTCCAAGCATCGGTTCTCAACTATTATTGCTGCCAACCACCATGAGCCCCCCTTTGAGTACTAGGGGTAGGCGTACCACTCCCATCATTAGCATATGGTGGGCCTCGGCCTTGCCAATGGAATGTCATTTCTTCATTTTGTCGCTGACGCCGCCTTTCTTCATCATTATTGTTTTTTACATAATATTGACAATATGAACGTCTAACTTTTTTTTCTTTTTTTCTTTTTTTAATGTATGGAACCCGCACCCGGATTACAACACCACAGGGACAATAATGGTATTTTATTTTTATATACGACACCAAGCAAGTAAGTGCACTCCATAAATATCTGTGTCGGTAGCCTTAGCTCAAACACATTCATTCAACCACAACCAGAGCCATACACACACTTCATTGAGCATATCATGGCAGCTGCTGCTGATCATGCTACTCCCACTTATGACCGTATGAAAGAGGTTAAGGAATTCGACGAATCCAAGATTGGTGTCAAGGGCCTCGCTGAATCTGGCATCACCTCAATACCTCGTATGTTCATTCACTCACCTGAGACTCTCTCTGACCTCAAAAAACCCTACTCTCAAACATGCACCAAAAAAAACATCCCTTTAATCGATCTTTCCCACTTCAACTCCCCCACTAAACGACACCAACTTGTGGAACAAATCAGAGATGCCACTTCCACATGGGGCTTCTTCCAAGTCATCAATCATGGGATACCCAAACCAGTCCTAGATGAAACCATAAACGCAATCAAAGCTTTCCACGACCAACCACATGAGGTCAAGTCTAAATTCTATAACCGTGACAACGACAAGCAGGGGGTTGTGTACTCGAGCAACTACGACTTGTACAGAGCCAAAGCTGCCAGCTGGCATGACTCTCTCCTTGTTTGGATGGCCCCAGAGGCACCACGTGCAAAGGAGGAGGATATTCCAGAGGTTTGTAGAAAAGAGATAGTTGCATGGGAATCGCATTCAACAAAGGTGGCTGAGGCTTTGTTGGAGTTACTGTCTGAAGGGTTGGGTGTGGAGGCTGAGAGGTTTAAGAATTTGGGGTTTTTGGAGGGCAGGTTGGTTGTGGGACACTGCTATCCCTACTGTCCACAGCCGGACCTGACGGTGGGAATCACATCTCACACAGATTCAGGACTGACCGTGTTGTTGCAGAACCAGGTGGGAGGGTTGCAAGTCAAGCATGGCGACGAGTGGGTTGATGTGGAGCCCATCCCTGGAGCATTGACTGTCAACATTGGCGACATCATTCAGGTATAAACTATCTTCTTTTTCTTTCTTTTTTTTCTTCTTTTTTTTATTTTATTTTAAAAAAACAATAAGTTCCTCTACACAATATTTTTCTTAACCTGAATTGTTTTTAAAAAAATTATGTATAATATATTTAAAACTTTATGATTTGTATACCTTAATGAAAAAAAGTGACCACCTTTAAAAAAAAAAAAAAATGATCCCCCTAAAAAGGCGAAATTTGGTCAGCTTATACTATTTTGCGTTAACTTATGTGAGTCCTATCAATAGGTTTACTATTGAATTATTTTTGATAAAATATTATGAATACTGTTTTGATTTGTTTATTAGAATGAAATATTTGATACGGGCAAATTTCAAGTACCATTACGAAAACTATTTCAAAATTACTACTAAAATATATATATTTATATATTATTATTGCTCTTATGTAAAATAATGAATTTAATATAGTTTTATATTAAAATAAAGTGGGATTATTATCTTTAAAAAACATATATTTATGGTTTTTTTAAATAAAACTCACATTTTGAGTAATTGTACATAAGTGAACTTCCAAAAGCTTCCTACTAACTATTCCCAACCCACCCACGTGAGTAGCATACTGTAACCTACTAATGCTACTTTTTCTATCTTTCATTATTGCATAATGCTAGTCTTTCACTCTCTTCATCATTTCACGTCTGAGCTCCTTTCTCCACTCGTTCTCATCTTCTTCATCTCCTTTTTTTTTTTCACAAGTCACACCATTTTTGCTTCATCTTGCTCTTCAATTTTATTTTCAACTTCTCTGTCACAGTTGAGAGGGTCAAATAGTGAGAGATGATAGAGAGACTAGGAGCTATAGGATGCCGATCAAGTTCAAGAAGGGAAAATAAGAAGCCAAAATCATACCGGCTGGAAAATGAATTTCGGCCAAAATTGGCTGGAATTGACCGGAACGGGCCGAAATGGGGCGAAATTTAATCCGAGGTGGAGTGGAGGGTATTACCATTCCGATTTATACATGAGATATTTCGGCCGTTCTGACCAAAATGGAACGGAATCCTTAACAATGATCTAATAGTCTCTTGAGTGGGGCATATGTGGGAGTAGAGCAGTAATTATTAAAGAATAAAAAAATTAGACTATTGAAGTAATTGAGGTCAGGCAGAGTATTTACGGTTTTTACACATTGAATTGTTGATAGAGTAGCACTACTTACACAAAAAAAAAATTAAAGTTTTAAGAAAAATTCGTAATGATATGCATACAACAAAAATAATGCTAACAAAAAAAAAAAAATTAAAATTGAGTTGAATTTTCATCTTAATTGAGTAATTCTACAAACACAATATTGGATGAATGATTATTTAGTTATGTATATTGAAGATATATAACTTATAATATTTGGTAATGAAATTATCATATAACGAATTTAAAATATAGAAACTTGTAGAATGAAATTATAAGATTTTATGTATTTGCATGCATATTTTGTAAGTTGATATATTCAAGTTTTTTTTTTATTTTAAATTTTATATAATTTAAGTTTCTTTGTGATCACTCTAAAAATATTTCCTGAAGCTGCCATTATGCATTAGAAGTTGTTATTGGGACTTAATAAAATAGTGTAAGTAGTATCACAATAAATCATATCACAAGATATATTGCAAGTTATAGAAAGAAATGTGGATATTTTTTTAATAAGTAATGTATTTTAAATCCTAATCCTTTTAAGAAAAGTGAGAATATTATTCTATTTAGTTGCATGGCTCTTCATAAACATTAAAAAAATTAATAAATAATTACAAATTTTTTTAATGTTTATTTATTTAATTTCTCACAAATAGGTGACATATGTATATATTTTTTTAAATTATTATATTAATTAAATGTTTTGAGAAATTAAAATTGTTTCTAGCAAACTGTCATTGTCGATTATATATTAGTAAATTGATGTTCAAAAGCTTTGGCTTATTTGTGCTCTCCACCTTTGGTAGCCAATGATTGGGAATCCATCACCTAACAAACATATATATATATATTATATATATATATATATTATATATATATATATATATATATATATGTGTGTGTGTGAATAAACCTTACAAATAATTATAATAATAAAAAAAAAAAAAAACTAGTGAAGAGCATAAACCGATCGAAGTTAACTAAAAATTCCTATGTATTTAACTTGGTGTATGCCATAATGAGTTACTATACTATGTTTTATAAATGTCTTAATATTATTAATAATAATATATCACATTAGTTGGTGTAACAGTTATAACAATCAATATTTCTTTTTAAAGGTCTTAATAATAATAATAATAATAATTTGAATTTCACTTCACTTCATTTGTATAAGTATGGTAATTAAGTTGTAACACTTGTAAGAAAACGATGCACCTACAATTTATGCTTGTGCTTATTGTAATGTTTGAATGTTTGATTTGGATAGATATATTTAAAGAGAAAGATTTTGATTTTAAATTTTAGTTTAAATAACTTGAATAAAATATGGAAAGGATTTTTTTTTTTTCTCTTGATAAAATTTATTGAAGGATTTGAAATAACAAAGTGTAAGATGCCATATAAAATGGAGTGAAATGAAATTTACTGTATTGTTTGTTTTTATTTATGCAAAATATCTGAATTTCTTCCTGTGATGTTCAATTTATAATGAGAAATTGTTCTTCAACTCCCTTAATTTAAAATCGTCAACTTCAAACGTCATTTGTAAGGTTTTGTGTATGTTATGCATTAAAAACACTTGCATCACCTGATTTTTGCCATTTCATGGTCTCAACATGGATGTTAAAAATATTTGTCATGTTTCTCTTTAATTTTGTAATTTTTTTTGTTTATATTTTCTAACAGATAATCTCTAACGATAATTATATAAGCGTGGAGCATCGTGTTTTGGCTAAGGCATCTAAAGAGGCTCGTATCTCCATCCTGACATTTTTCAACATGGGCACCACAGCTGATTCTAATTACTTTGGACCACTGCCAGAATTATTATCGCCAGATAAACCAGCTCTTTACCGCAAATTCACGATGCCAGAATTTTATGAAAATTTTATCAACAACGGATTGGATAGCAAATCTTTCGTAGAAAAAGTTAAGACTGTGAAATGAGAATACTAAGAGGACTGATATAGTCTATATGACACATGCTTTTCGTATTTATGTTCCTATGTGAACCGAATGGAGTGACCTATTCCCTGCTATCAAATGCACTTTGCTTGAGGCATAATAAATGAGGGAAACTCAAGAACTTTGCTTGAAGCTAAACTATTTTCTCATGTTGAAAACAATTTATGCAAAATAAGCTTTTAGCAAAAATACTATTTTAGACGTTCCTACATTTTAGCTATAGTTAATTTAGTTTCCGTTATTTTTAACTTACAATTAATTTAGTCTCTACTGTCTATTCACTAACTATAAAAGAAATCAAGTTACAAGATTAGCTATGTATTGTCACTTTAATTTTATATTAGTAAACTAATGTTTAAGTCAATGGCGTTTTGGCTTAATTAATGGTTGTCAATCTGTCATCCTTTGGTGGCTAATCCATCGCCTAACATAATAATAATAATAATAATTACACTTTACCCACCTGTGGTTTGCCTCTAATTCGATTTGCCTACCCGTGGTTTTATTTTTGACACTTTGCCCACCTGAGGTTACCTTCATTTATGCTCTGTAACCCACCTCTAATTTTTCGGTTACTCTTACAAGTTTCGTCAAAAAATCAGATCAAACACACCTCTCCACGCACTCTCACTTGAATCAAACAAGAAATACACCCAGAAAACTAATACAAATCAAATCAAGCAATACCATCCAACTTGCTCACCAAACTAAGATCCTAGATCCAAGGTAGTAAATCTACAAACACAAAGCAAACTGCAACACCTCAAACTGCGTTGTAGCATCTAGGATTTTTGTTTTGATCTATTTTCTAGGTATTCAAATTTTTCCCAAGAAGATCAAGATTTTCTTTCCAAATAAAGACTAAAAAATCAAAAATCAAAACAAAAATCCAAATGAAGCCAAGCACATGGAAACAAGCACAAAAATAAAGAAAAGAACTTAGATAAAAATTTCTTTCTACCATTTTTTTCTCAGTATCCAAACGAAAATCCACCAGTTTTCCAACCATGAAAATCAAGCCCAACTATGAAAACCCAGCCATGAAACACCATGAAAAACCCAGCTATGAAAACACAGACCTAACCATCCTCACCGCCTCTTCTCCTGGATATCGTGCGCCGCGGAGTCCACGATTCCCATCCTCACCACCTCTTCTCCCTTAACCTTCCTCCTGGCCAGCAATATATCACGCCTAGCCGAGGTGAAGCCGATCTTTGACCTCATCATAGCCGTGAAGTAATCTGGGAAAGTGAGGCCAATATCGATCTTGCTCATGTACAACACGCCCCAATCGCGCCTCATCAAGACATAGTCGTAGCCTAGCACGAGGAGGAATCCGGCGGCGGTGGCGTGGCCGAGGAGGGTGGCGTTTGTGGCCTTAGGGAAGGAGAGGAGAGCGAAGACGACTGGTTTGAAGGAAGCGACCAAGTGGTGGAGTCGATCTATGGCACCGGAGGAGGAGTCGACGGATTGGGCCTATGCGAGGTTGAAGCCGTTGGAGAAGAATTTGTCGTGTGCAGTGGTGATGAGTGCGGAGCCATGGACAGCTTGGAGTTTGACTTAGGAGATAGCGAAGATAAGAGTTTCGATGAGAGTTAGGCTGAAACGGTATTGTTTGATCTGATTTGTATTAGTTTTCTGGGTGTATGTTCTTCATGTTTGTGAATGGTGAGAAACAAATACTACATTTTAATCTTGTTTTTCTTTTATTTTTGTTTTTCTTGTTATTAGAGGAGAGAGATATAAAAATGGGAGGAAAAAGACTTATTTACCCTTCAAATTAGCAAAGGTGGGTTACGGAGCATAAACGGAGGTAACCTCAGGTGGGCAAAGTGTCAAAAATAAAATTACGGGTAAGCAAATCGAATTAGAGGCAAGCTACATGTAGGTAAAGTGTAATTATCCATAATAATAATATTATTATTATTATTTTTTTATTACTATTATTATTATATTATTATTATTATTATTATGCGTAGAAGGGAAGGTTGGCAATCTCTACACGCCCAATGTAACATGGAGGGAGATAGACACTAACACCTTTTGAAGTTCTCTCTCTCTCTCTCTCTCTCTCTCTCTCTCTCTCTCTCTCTCTCTCTCTCTCTCTCTCTCTCTCTCTCTCTATATATATATATATATATATATATATATATATATATATATATATATAACGTGGGTGTATATAAAATTGAGAGGACTTGGACTTGGATTGGAAACTTCCTGTACCTCCAAAACTGAGAATTTTTATTTGGAAATGTGCTTACAACATATTACCACCACAATTTTCAGACATACAAACCCAGATGCCTAATCATGTCTTCATTATGGTAACAAAGAAACACCCCCACATGCTCTAAGAGACTGCACTTTCACTAGAGCCTTTTGTTTAACTTTAGGTCAAAACAATCTTCCTCAAAAACTTTTTCCTATCCCTAATTCAAGCATGGTGCAGAACAAACTTAAGAAAAACTATCCTATCCATCACATCCCTTGAAGAATTTTCTTTGCTTTCAATATCTTGGCTTTGTGGCTTGCTAGGAATGCCTTAATCCAACAATATGATAGCTGAACTATGGGCAATTAGACATGATCTTAACATATTATGGGATAGGGGATACTGTAATGTTTAGCTCCAATCAGATTCAAAATTGGCTATAGAATGGATGACTTCACAAGTTAAAAAATTTCCTTATGAATTTACTAATTTGGTTATGGATTGCAAGTCATTATTGGCACGAGATTGGGAAGTGCACTCTAGTCACATATGGAGAGAGGCTAATGGTTGTGTTGATCTTTTGGCAAGAAGAGGAGTTTCCAACACAGGCAAATCTACTATGATACATGTCCAAGATTCCTGTTTTAATGCTTCTTCTGGGGCTCCATGGATTTCAATGCTAACTAATTTGCTTCTTTCGAAGAAATATGTGAGAAAATTTCCTGTACTTCATATTTGACAAGAACCATCCAGCTTTTTCTGTTTTGTTTTTTGTTTTTGGTTTTTTTTGGCTGTTGTGGAACTAGATAGGGTTCTCTTAGTTTGTTGGTTTGTTTATTTTGTTTTGTATAGTGTCTCTTGTTTCTCCTTTTAGTTCCTATTTGTACAAACTTTATTGTTTTAGTAATGAATTTATTTTTTTACTGAAAAAAAAAAAAAAGGGTCTCTGGTGTAGGCTCATCGACCCCACGCATTGTGATGGCAATGGGTAATAGCATGTATACCACACGGGTTTTACTGAGGCTATCACTCTAGTTGCTCTTCTCTGGGTACTGAGACAAGGACTCTTACCATCAAGCCACAACCCATGTAGCTTGTTTTAGTAAAGAATTATGAATCTCCTTTTATGCTCAAATATAAAATTAAAATAAAATAAAAAAGCAAAACCTTTAAGAAAAATAAATAAGAGAGAAATACATAATTGTAATGGTGATACACGGTAGTTTTGAAAATTTTTTAAATTTTCTAAATAGTGTATATCCTAAAAAAATTATTTAATTAATTGAAAAACAAAATAATTCTATCCCATTATAAAAACCGTGTATATCCACACACAAAAAAGACAAAATACGTTTTAGTCAAGGTTGTGAAACCTGGATCGGGCGGGTGGTATGACCCAGCCCAAGCAACGTTTTTAATGCAGTAGCAACCATTCGGCCACACACCTCTTTGTTGATAAGTTATGGAAAATTATTACACATAATGACAATTTATGAATTAAATGACATATCACGATTTGAATGCAGTTGGACCCCAATCTATCCTCAAAAAACATTGAACCTCTATCTCTTTACCAGTTCTTTGAATGATCTATATTTCAAAACCATGGTTTCAATCACATTCAAGTTATTCAACAACCAAAAAAGACTATTGCTAGTTTAAAAAAATAAATAATAATAATAACGTATTTGGCTAGACAAAGCAAAATAAACCATGATGTTCCTATTCCATAATAAAAAGTAAAAAATAAAAAACTGTGTATGTAAGTGGAAAAAAAAATGATACTAACAATCAAGCTTTTGTGACTATCTAAAAAATTGATGAAATAGTATAAGTCATAAAGAAGTTGAGAAATTTAGACTTCGGTTGATAGAATTAACAAGTTTTAAACCCAAGTTGTTAATTAGATTGATTATGAATAAACTTTGTTAAAACATACTAACATCAATATCATGTCAATATCATGCACAACAGAAAAGTAAATAAGACAAGATATGATGACTTAGGAAAACCAATGAAACAAACTAATTTCATAGTAAAAAATCTAGGGAAAATCTTCTAGAAAAGCAATTCACTATAGTAAAGAGAAGTTTCAAATGTAGGACAAGACCTTTGTCCCTACACTCCACAATCCTCGTAGATGAATTTACAGCAGAAACCTTCTACCGCTTCAGAACTTCAGAACTCTTCTATATATGCATGGCTCCAAATACATGACTAACACACCAACTTGAGAAGGATGTTAGCTGCAAAGTTCTTCAGTTCATCCATATGATGAAGATCAAGAAACTCCTTGGTTACAAAACCCTACGGCGTACAAACGCAGCAGCTTCTTTAAGAAAAAGATGAACTAGGACATATGTCTTTAGTCACAATATGCTTGCAAAAAACCTTTTGCATTCACTTGCATCATCTAAAGCAGCCCTTAAAATAATTCTTATATATGTTTAGGGTTGTGAGAAAAGAAAACCTAAACACATACACATGGATATGAGTGAAATTAGATTTGAAAAACTGATTTTCGTAAATCTTGATAAATAGGGTATCTATCGAGTAGCTGGCAAGTATCGGATTAAAACTGCCTTTTAAACCTTGATAGATGCCATCTGTTGAGCTAGTTGTCGAACATTAAAATACAACACTTCTTCATTTATTTCTTGGACAGATTTGCATGGTTTTAACTCTTGACTTGAACAACATGTTTCTTGAAGACTTAAACCATCCTAGATCTACCTAATTATAAGTAAAGTGCGTTTTGTCAAAGGATAAGTCAATTCTAAATGATATATGTTCTTAACATGATTCACATATCTCCTAACAATCTCCTCTCTTGGAAATCTGTGACAAAACCATAATAAACAAATGAAATATGAGAGAAGCCATAAATCACTCAACTCATACTCACTTGTTGAATATAATAAAATCTATCCTAATACAAACTCACTACAACAAAAGTGGACTATGGTGATGAAACCTTTCATCACAATATGTCCTTATTTCGTCACCAAAAACATATGGTGATGAAACAGCATTCGTCACCTTAGCTCCGTCAAGAATGTATTGGTGACAAAAATGTTTCGTCACCAATAAAAAAATGATAGGTGACAAAATTTTTTCGTCACCAATAAAAAATGATAGGTGACAAAAGTTTTTCGTCACCTAATATTTTTGTCACTAAACCTTATTTCCAGTGACGGAAAATTTCAGCACCAGATATTTTGTTTTTTTTCAATTTCAATAGATCAGGTGACAAAATTTTGCGTCACCAATTGTTTTTTATTTTATTTTATTTTAATAGATCAAGTGACAAATTATTTTGTCACCAAATTTACGTGTGTTGTTTCTTTTCTCTCTTTATGCACATGCTTCTTATTTATTGTATGCAATATGTTATTTCCATTTCACACTAAGATGCCGTGATGAGTTTTGTTTAAAGTGTTTCAGAAATACAGGTTGTCAAAGTCTTTCATACCATGAAATCTCTTCTTGCAAAGTGTTTCAAGAGTTTGTGTTAAAACAGATTTTATTGTATTCAACAAGTGAGTATGAGTTGGGTAATTTATGACTTCTTTTAGGATTTTCTAGTCATTTTCGTCAAAAAGAGCGATACGAGTGTTAAGTACAAGAGATTACTTAATCTTACTCATCACAAACACTAGCCACAAAGCTCACTTGCTTAGTTGTGCATAGAGATACTCATCTAAGCTACAAAAGATACAAAGTTTAGAAAACTTTGCTTCAATGGCCATCCAAGGTACACAAGTACCAATGTATACAAAACACACACTGTTTTTGTATTTTTCTGATTTTTCTCTTTCTTTTTTTTGAAAAACAAACAAAATAAAGACTAAACAACCAAACAAAAATAAACAAATAACATGAAGGCATGAAAGATAGATGTAAATGTATGAAAGCATAATTTCAAGACCAAATAAGAAATCAAGTAAGGAGAGCCCTACTTTAGATAGAAAGAATTAAAGTAGAGGTCAAATAGAAAAGACAATTAAGTCTTAGGTTCCTTTCTCACCCACAAAACACGAGTCTTTAGCCGTGAAGATGAAAAGACATGTGTCTTAGTATATCTACTAAAGGACATAGAAGAATTAGAATTCTTCTAAAATTGAGTTAAAAAGTTTAAAACTTATAATAACTCTCCAAACAAAGGTGTAGGTCCTTAAGAGGAAACCTGTGACCGTTTAGACACTTGCTTTTGAGGATACAACTGAAAGCAATTATGACGAATGTGTCTAGAAACACCACAATAATGACAAACATGAGGTCTAACAACGGATTTAGAATTAGTCAAATTAGTTTTGTATTTCATACATTTATTACCTTTCTCAGATTGGGGAACAAAGGTAGTCTTTGATCCAGAAGCCATGGAAGAGGAGGGAACAGAAAAAACATCATATCCTAAGCCAATTTTATCAGAACTAGGCTTTTGAGCACTTAATACCTCATCAAGTTTTGCATTAGTCATCCTCTCTATTTGAGTTCTAGCTTGACTAAGCTCAACCTTGAGATTCTTGACATTCTCTTCTAATGAGGTGTTCTCCACAACAAGAGTCTCAACTAACCTTGTAGTCTCATTTAGTTTGACTAACAGATCAACTTTTTCAGTTTTTACCTTATTAAGCTCTTTTCTACGATGATGAGAAGTCTTTTCAGATTTTATAAATTCAGTGCACAGCTTATCATAGCCTTCTTGAAGGGTCATCTTTTTGGGTACTTCATCATCAGAAGAATCCTCACTGTCACTGTCACTGTCACTGTCACCTTATCGGTTGTAGCAGCAAAAGCTGTAAAGTGACCACATTCATCCATATACTCATCGGAAGAGTTATCCTTAGTATCACTCTAGGTAGCAACTAACCCTTTATCTTTTGAATTCTTGGTCTTTTCCTTCATAAGATAGTTTGGGCACTCTATCCTCATATGACCAAAACCTTTGCAGTCATGGCACTGGATAAGAGGTTTCCTATTCTTACCCTTCCTAGAGGATTTAGATTTCCTAGAAGGTTTGTCCTTATCCTTTTTCCTAAATTGAAGAAGCTTGATAATCTCATCAGCTATGAAGGTTAAGTCATCATTCTCATCCTTATCTTCATCTTCAGAGTCATCACTCTCTTCCTCTATACCTTTAAGAGCTAAGTTTCTACTCTTTCCACAATTCTCCTTTAAACCCAATCCCATCTCATAGGTTTGAAGGTTCCCTACAAGCTTAGTCAAAGGAATTTGATCAATGTCCTTCACTTCTTCAATGGCAGTGATCTTGGCATGGTTATGTTTACTTAATTGACTATCCAATTGTTCTTAAATTTCACCAACACTAGTATGTCACCATACTCTTCATTCCTATTTATCAAGATTTGAATATGAATTTCACCAAGCCCAGTGGTATTGGGACCATCTATTAAGTTTGACATGGTTTGACCAACTTTGACTAAACTTTGACCGCATTTTTCTCAAAATCCAACCGTTCGATTGTAACCATAATTTACTAAAATTAATCTTTCATTATACTCTCCAAATCTAACGGTTAGATTTCAAATCTAAGTATAGTGCGTGATGGACATGTGCTATGTACTTCTATGGTTATGTTCTCTCAATCTGACCATCCAATTAGTCATATTATTTTTTTAAAATAAGTAAACGTAGTTAGCCACATATTAAAATCTTTACATAAATTTAATAATAGCTATGATAATTTTTTTAAAAAAATTTTAATAAGATAGAACATGTGATAATTTTTGTCGTGTGGTATTTTTTGCTTACCAGTTACAACAAATTGGGAACAAGAGATTTATACTCAAGTCCCTGTGAGGACACTTCCCCAATTAATCGGATTTATCCGCTTTGGGGAGCCAGTCCCTCACGGTTTATCGGCTCGTCCCCGAGTGTGGGCGGGATTTTCACCAGGAGCAAGGGCTAGACCTTGGACTCGCTGGCTTGACACCAAGTCCCACATCGGTTAGAGTTCCCTCCCACATATGGTTTATAAGCTTCTGGAGCGACCATATGTGTACCACTACTACACATGTAGTAGTGGTACACATATGGTCGCTCCAGAAGCTTATAAACCATATGTGGGAGGGAACTCTAACCGATGTGGGACTTGGTGTCAAGCCAGCGAGTCCAAGGTCTAGCCCTTGCTCCTGGTGAAAATCCCGCCCACACTCGGGGACGAGCCGATAAACCGTGAGGGACTGGCTCCCCAAAGCGGATAAATCCGATTAATTGGGGAAGTGTCCTCACAGTCCCACGCATCGAAAGAATTAGATAATGCTACATATATATTTACAATACTACTTTTGATAAGATGTATATCAAATCTTATAGCATTTTTGTTTATTATATATTGTCCTTGTATCATTTAATCATTACTCCGTGGATAACACTTCTGTAATGTATAAAAATGGAACATTGGAATATATATATATATATATATATATATATATATTATATATATATATATAATTCTTCTATTAAAAAAAAGTATTACCATGTTTAATCACCCATCTATAGCATACAATTCCAATATCATTGGATTTTCCAATTCTTATCATTTTTTTAAAATTATTAATATCTAGACAGTCACACCCCATGTTAATTTATAAGATAAAATAAAATAACCATTTGTGAAAACAAGCAATTAAATTAATATATTAAGAGATTCCCTAATTAATGTGGGACCTAATTGCACTCGTGGATGTGGCCCTCTTTCATTGAAATTTGGAATTCTGGAGGAAACAAGGTCATGTATACATGTTATTTGCATACAAAAGAGAAAAAGAGCCTTCACTGAAAGCACTTTTAACCGTCCTTGCCCAGCAAAACGCATCTTTCATTTCCCACACAAAAGTTTCTTTTCTCACACAAACTTTTTACTCACATTTCAACGAAATTTTTTTACTTTTTACTTGCCTAATTAAAAATTTTCATTTCCCACTACACAAATTTCATTTCCCACTCCACAAAACTCTCTCATTTTCTCTCTCTCTCTCTCTCTCTCACACGGCCTCTCACATTCACACACACACACACACACCACACACACACACACACACACACACAATCCCACCGGCACCGACAAGCAAAGCCGAGCCCAGCGCAGATGTGCTGAGCCGAGCTGAGCCAAGCCCAACACTGAAGAGGATGAGCCCAGCCCAATCCAATGACGACGCTAATGAGGCCGAGCCCAACTATCGACTCCTCTCCTCCTATACCCATCGACTCTCTCTACTGTCGACCCATACCCATCGGCTCTCTCTCCCTCACCACAAGATCCTTTCTCCCTCTCTCCCTTTACCAACCCCATACCCATTCATTTTTCCTCACCATACCCATACCCATACTCATTCCGATTTTTCTTGGTAAGTTATTTATTTGATTTCTTGTTTTGATTATTGTGAGATTTTGGGTTTGGATTTGGATACTTAACATTTATGTTATTTATTTAATTTTTAGTTTTGATTTTTGTGAAATTTGGGTTTGGATTTTGTGGTGTAATATGTAGATAATTTATTTATTTAATGATTTTTTTATGTACAATTGAGAACCTCAGATTGATGCAGAAATTGTTGATGCTAAGCCTCTTGTGCTTTCAAGAGTAACATTGCAGATAGCTGATTCAAAGGAACCATTTGCAAGGTTACATCTCTTGCAATTTTGTCATCTATAAAACGTACATACTTCTGGTAATGACATGTACTTTAAGTAGTTTTCATTCTTAACTTATTTGATCTAGATTCATATAGTAGTTTGTAACAACTTAAGAAAAAGCGCTAGCCACATCTGCGCTATACCTCAAAAGGACTAGTCACAATTAAAACTCCTTGTAGTTGTTAATAAAGCCCAGTTCAACCCAGTAAATACCCGATGTGGAACTCATCACACAATCACACACATCACACAATCAATCAAATTGGGGCATCACAATCCCCCCCCCCACTTAAATCCCTAACGTTCTCGTTAGGGCCCATTTTGTGGAGTAGTGTTTTTGAACTCACACGGGGTTACCGGGCCGATTCTGATACCATATGTAATGACCCAAGGAAAAGCGCTAGCCACATCTGCACTATACCTCAAAAGGACTAGTCACAATTGAAGCTCCATGTAATTGTTAATAAAGTCCAGTTCAACCCAGTAAATACACGATGTGAGACTCATCACACACTCACACACATCACACAATTAATCAAATCGGGGCATCACAATAGTGTAATACCCCAATTTCGTTTTTATGATTATCACTGTACCTTGTCATTTTTAATATAAAGTTGAGGTACTATATGTGTGTGCACAACAAGATGGGAGTAGACAATTTTGTGGTGCTACAAATATGTGAAAAAATTAAAGTTTCAGTGCATATAATTTAGTGCGGCAATTAAAAAAAAAGAAAAAAAGAAAAGAGAAAGATGTTTTATGGGCTTATTGGAGACTAAAGAGATAAGCTCAAGTAGCTTTTAAACTCCAGCCCACTATCCCACCAAGCCCACATCTCTAATGCATTATAATATAAGGTAGAGAAAAAGATAAATTAGGGTTTTCATTAGAAGGGTTCTTAGTAAAAAGTGGATGCCAAAGAAAATTTGAGAGGGAGAGAGAAAGGTGGCATGACAAAAGAAGGAGGCAAAATTGTTTAGGGGCACAAGGTTTGGCTACAAAATCAAGGGGAAAACCCCATCTTAATATTACTATACTGTTTATAAACCTTGATATATATTTATGGTTTTGACAACGTGGTAAGATTAAGTCATGTCAATTCGATTACGTTGGAAAGACGTTTGTATATTAGTGTTATTCAAATAAAGATATGATGGTTATACTCTTATGTTTATGGTAGTGTTGTAATTCATATTGGGTACCAGATAAATTTGAGATCTTTGGGTTTAACAAGAGATGATATATATATATTAGATTAAATTGATAGTAGTCAGTACACGATTTCATCACTAGGCTGCCCACGGTTATTATTTTAGAACAAAATCATGGAATTTCAATTTTAATTATGAATATGGCTTTAACGTTTGGGGTTATATATATTAGGACAACTTTATCATTTTCTTTGGATGTATATACATATATTATAGGATGGATTTAAGTTGTTTCGTTGGGATATATATATAATCTTAGTTTTTGGCCACCGTGTGTAATCCATGAATTAAGTCATGGATCAAGATATTATTCATGGAGATGGCCTTCACATGTTCATCAGAGTTATATAATTAAATCCTAGGTTGCCCACTATGTGTCTCTAGAACAAGCCATGGATTACAAATCTCTATTCAGGTATATGGCTCTTACATTTTCATTGGGGTTTTATATTAAATCATAGGTCAATGATATTTTTGGCTACTGCCTTCCTCATGGTAATATGAGTTCCGATTAATACAAGGGAATATTATTGGTTAGAGAAACTTTAATTTAGTGTTAAAAGTGTTATTAGTTTAGCAAAGTATTTTCTTAGTGAGTCAATTTGTATAATTCGATAAGTTTTATATTTTGTGTAGAATATTAAGTAATTTCCATGATTAATTATAGGTCATATTTAAGAGTATTTTGAGACTATTTGGAGGGTGTTTCAGCTGGACTTTCAGAGTGATTCAAGTGCTGTAAGTAATTATGCATAATAAGCACAAGTTTTGTAATTTAGGTTCTTAGATGTCAAAGGTTTTCAAAAGTTATATTTTTAAGCTTACGTTTTCTAAAGTTTATCGAAAGCATTTTTACATCATTGAAAGAGAAATTTCGACTTTTAAATAATGTTTTAAACAAAAATTTTGAATTTGAAATAACATTTTGAATGTCCGAATCTCATTAAAAAGATGATTTCTAAACTAAACTCTTTTAAGAAAATAATTAAGTTTCAATGTAAGTTTTCTAAAAAGGTTCTTGTTCTTTAAGTTTATTTAAAACCAAGTGATTTCAAAGTCATATTCTTATTTTTCAAATGGTATTTAAGACGTTTCTTTTAGCAAATTGGGTTTACAAACTTACTCCAGAATTGTAAAAATATTTATATAAACTCTTCAGTTCTTATTCATTCCTTAAGAGAGTCAAGCATCTGTTGATTCTGTTTCAATTCAATATTGTAATATTCGATAGGTCTCTATTTCTGGAATAATTGTTAATATTAAGAAAATTATTCTATTTTATATATATTTTGTTTTGTGATATGTGACTCAAATTAAGTGTTTTTAGAATTGACCAGATATATGTGTAAATCCGTTCACAGGATTGTATGTGAAAGTATGTGTTGATCCCTCACCAGCAGGGGTTAGATGTTGGTATCCGCTCACAAGATGGTATGTGAGAATATGTGATGTGTATATGTGACACTGTGCTTTGATCAATTATATGCATGTGTTTTTATTGATTTTAAGATATGATTACATATGTATTAAGTAATTCATCATATGTTTTGGAATAATTATTTTTATAACTGAATGAGTTTGTGAAAAATCAAAATACTTGTGCTTTGCTTGACTCTATTTTGTGGTGTATTCTGTATAATTGCTTACTAGATGTGTGGCTCACCCCATCAATTACAATTTTCAGATTAAAGTTTAGTTGGGGAGCAGTACATTGGATTGCTTCGTAAGGTTCAAGGTAGAGCGTGGGAGTTTTTAGGCGAAGACAATAATACTTGAAGCCTTAAAGGATTATTAGTTTTTTTTTTTATTCTGCTTTAGATTTCACAGTAATTTAGAGATTATTCTAAATTGAGGATTTTAGTATTGTAAAAGATTTATTAAGAGCATTGTTTACTTGGAGTTTTATTGAATTATGTTTAAATTAATTGTGTTTTTTTTTTTTTAGTCAGGTAAGTTCAGCAAGTTAGTCATGCATCTAAATTCATATTCCATAAATTTGGGTTGTGACGTAGTTAATCCATTCAGAAACTTATTACGTTGCTATAATTTTGAAGAATCTATTAAATTCTAGTATTACTTTTTTTAAGAAATTATGGGAAAGAGCTTATCAGATAATTAAAAATGATGCAATCTGTATGTTTATGGCATGGGGTCTTACTAAAGTGTAGCCAAGTGGTGGTGGAATATTGTATTTCAATAATACTTCTTGTTAGGTTCTAAGATCTTTAGATTTAAATGTATTAGAACACTAATTTGTAATGTTGGCAAACCATGATCAAAACATTTAAGTCTTGTTTAGATTACTTAAAGTATATGTCTTATATGTTAAGTTGGAATCGAGTTGCTGCAGAATTTACCATGCAATTCTGCCTGACTCGATCAATCGAGAATTAGACTCGACCAATCAAAAGTCGTGCAGATTATTTTTCTGTGGAATTTTCCAACTCAGCTCAAACCTGTTTTATGTGTAAGGTTTTATATTTTGCCTAGGTATAAAAGGGAAAACTCTAGCCACATTTTTAGAGGTTGTTGATGCTGTGTGTGTGAATCTTCTGTGAGATTTAGAAGTGTTTGCCTTCACACATATTTAGGGTTATCAAGGGTCAAGATTATGTCAAGAACTTGATGATCATTTAGTTGCTGCATTAAAAGCTTAAAAATATACAAGTGGGGGTGCTTGTGCTTGCTAGGAATCTAAGAAGGAAGTAGTCTGTGGACTCGGAGCTGTCACGTGGTCGTGGTAGTAAGTTTCCTACTCGAGGTAGCAATAGGATGTTAGTGGTCTAAGTCACTATTGTGTAAATTTCAATTTCTTCATAGTGGATTTAGTTTTGTTTTAAGGATAGCTAGGTTAAATCCTCCTCAGGTTTTTTATTGGTTTGGTTTTCTTGGATCATCATATCATTGTATTATTTATTTTTCCGCTGCTTTGCATGATATGATATATATATATATATATATATGTGTGTGTGTGTGTGTGTTAACCTAGATCTGCATAATTTACCTAAGTTCATCACTTGGCTAAATAACTAGGTTAATCTAGTTGTATTTTAAGGGGTCTAAAAACGTACACTTCCAATTAGTGGGAATGAATAATTGGAGAGTGTACGTTTTTAGACCCCTTAAAATACAACCAGATTAACCTAGTTATTTAGCCAAGTGATGAACTTAGGTAAATTATGTAGATCTAGGTTAACACATATATATCATATCATGCAAAGCAGCAGAAAAATAAATAACACAATGATATGATGATCCAGGAAAACCAAACCGGTAAAAAACTTAGGGAGAATTTAACCTAGCTATCCTTAAGGTAAACTAAATTCACTATGAAAGAAATGATGTTTACACAATAACGACTTAGACCACTAACATCCTATTGCTACCTTAAGTAGGAAACTTATTACCACCTTAAGTAGGAAACTTATTACCACGACCACTTGACAGCTCCGAGTCCACGGATTACTTCTTTCTTAAATTCCTAGCAAACACAAGCACTCCCGCTTGTACATCTTTAAGCTCTTGAATCTGCAACTGAATTAATCACCAAGCTCTTGACATCAATCTAGATCTTGATAACCCTAAGTGTATGTGAAGACAAACACCTCTAAATCTCACAAAGATTCACACACACAGCATAAAGGGCATCCATAAAACGTGGCTAGGGTTTTCCCTTTTATATCTAGGGCAAAACATAAAACCCTACACGTAAAACGGGCTTGGGCTGAGTTGGAAAATTCTACAGAAAAACAATCTGCATGAGCTTCGATCGATCGAGTCTTGCAGAAAGTGAACAGCAATTTTTTGCAATTACTCTATTCCAACTTTACATTAAACATACTTAGAGCAAGTCTAAAGCAAGACAAAAGTTTTGATCATAGTTTGCCAACATTACAAATTAAAATTCTAATACATTTAAACCTAAAGTCTTAGAACCTAACAGAGAGTACATCTATTCCATGAAAGAATAATCACAATAGCCTGCAAGATCTTTTAGTTGGGATTTTTTTGTTGTTCTAGTATGGTATTAAAATATGCATAAACTTTAATGATCAAGGAAAACTCTAACTTTTCCTCTACTCCTACATTTTAGTTTACACAAAAATTTTGGCCATTCATTATATTATTGAATTGCAATGTAAATTTAATTTCAAAGCTGAAAGAAGTCATTGGAACACCTTTGTTAATTCCTTTTTAAATTCTAAAGTATCATCTTTTATAAATATTTATTTAAATTTCTAATGGTTGTACCACTGGGAAAAAACAGCTCATTTTTTCTAATAGACTTTTTCTTTTTTCATTTCACTTTATTCAGTGAGAGTCTTTTATAAACTATGTGCTAAAATTGCTTGACTCACCCATCTAAGTTTTACATATTGTACCATGCTTGGAAAACTTACTCAAAGGGAAGACATGCCTCTTGGTTGATAAATCTCTTTAGGCTATTTTTGTGGCTTCAATGTTTGGCAAATGGCACTTCAGACATGATCAATGTTACAATATATAACATCTAAAAGATGGTGGTTTTATAACTTACAAACCTAATGTCCACATTTGGGGGGGGGGGGGGGGGGAGTGAGATCCTCCAAAGATGAGGTGGGGTCTCCATGTGTCGTAGGCCATAAAAAACTTGTAATGGGAGCCAAGTTATCCTATTTTTCTTAACACTATTATTTATTTCTTTTGTTGGAACCTCCTTTGCATGGTTGCGAGTTGGATAAGCTTATATTAAAGGCTATTACCAATTTGAAGGAGCCAAGGGGTTCTGACAGGGCTGCAATTGCTTTGTACATAGAGGTAATCTCACTTGTGTAACTTTAAGCTATGATTTCATAAACCTATCATGCTTGCAGAAACTAATACTAAGTGGTTAAACTTCAAAACATCTAGTGCTTGTAATGCTTTTAAGTTGTAAAGACCTTCTATTCCAATTCTTTCTTGAGCAAATTTCCTTTTCTACCTTCTCTTAGTTTCTAATAAATTGGTGTTCATACTGATACCCAATTTGATTTTGCTTGGTAAGTTATTTATTTGATTTTTTTGTTTTGATTATTGTGAAATTTTGGGTTTGGATTTGGATATTTAACATTCAGGTTATTTATTTAAATTTCAGTTTTGATTGAGAATGTGATCATGCATAGATGTCTAATAACATGTTGTAAGGTCCAAGTGAAGTAGGCAGGCTCTATATTATGTGGTTTGGTTTACCCAAAAAAAAAAAAAGGTTGTTAACAAACAAGTAGTTGCCAAAAGTGGGTGTCAAATTACCCCCATAAACAAGTAGCTTTCTCTTATTTCTCCTTCGTCCCTCTCTCAAGCCATCTATTATTATCAATCCACCAAAATAATAGTGAAGATTATTTTTTTAGTATTTATATTGTTAGTAAGGATGGAAATGATTAAAGATTTGGGTTTTTTTTTTTTTTTTTTTTTCACAATCTCTTATGGGTCTTGCCCCTTTCCTCCAAACAGCATTTTGACCAAGTGGGTTTTTGATTTGTGCAGGTCTAGAGGTGTCTCCACGTGAATGCCAACTGAAAGGTATTGTCCTTCTTTTATCATCTGTGCCATTGTTTCTTCTTTTTCTTCTATTTTTCATGATGTGGTCTTCTTCCTTCTGTCTTTCTTTTTCTTTTTTTTCAACCTGTTGCTTCTTGTTCTTTGTTTTAAGAATTCCACCGTACACATATGCCTTAAGAGAATTGAAGATGCTCATTTTTTTTCTCCACTTGGTTACATATGCTTGCAATACTTTAATGTATTTTAAAAAAAAAAATTGAAAAAGAAAAACCTTGACCTTTTGTTGTCTTCTTTTCCATCTGCCCATTTTGGGGACTTGGAAAAATGCTCTGTTTTCCTCTATCCAATACCAAAATGTTAAGGTTTTGTGGAGAATAGGGGTTCTTTACCTTTTCATTATGTTCTATCTCTTCCTTTGTATTTTCTTAGTTTAAGTCTTTGGTTGTGTTATTATAACATTATGAGTTTTGTGTGTTCAAGTTGTTCATTTACAATATTCTATTTTTCATGACTAGGCTAGACTAGCAAAGGTCTTCACAATGTGCCTTTTTGGGATTCCTTATGGCTTCCAAGTATGTCACATTTTGCCTGCTAGTGGAAGGAAACTTTTAAATGGGGTAATACTCGTTGACCCCAAAATTTTGAAATTAAAGCTTCTTGTTGTTGTTGTTGAATATGTCATGCTGATACTCACTTATTATTAACTTAATTTGCAACTTAGATTTACCTATTAGCAAATTTAAGCACCATAACTCATTGTTCCTACAATTTGTGTAATGCAATTGGTCTTTCCACTTTTACTTTCATGTTTGATATTCTCTCAACTTGGTTAAGCTATCACCATTGAGAAAATGCTTGAATGGTAACAATTATACTTTTCAATCTATGATTTCAAAGCACCACAATGATTTTTTCTTTCTTTCTTTCTTTTTAATTACAATTTCATTCGTTTACAAGTGGTTTATTTGGACTATGTGGTTCTTCCAAAGGGTATAATTTTGATTTGCTTTCTGGTTGATGGTTTTAGATGCTCGTTGATGATATTGGAGACGTGACAATTACTAATGATGGTGCTACAATACTGAAGATGCTATAATTTTTTTCTGGCTTTTTGTGTACAAAGACCCACATTTAAACTACTGCATTTTTTGGAAGTATTGAAGGATTTGTTTAAATACTTTGGAACTTTGATAATGGTTATAGACAATGTTATGTATTGGATAATATATTTCTATGTTAATATAATGTTAGTTTTGAGACATTTGTGGTGTTATCTAGTTACATTTGTGGTATTGTCTTAGTGGAGCTAAAATTATTACATGTTATTTGTAATCGATATGTAAGTTTAGAACCTAGGAGAGTAAAAAAAATCACCTATAGCGGCAAGCAAAAACCGCCGTTGAAGGACTTACATTTTAATATAATTGAAGACCTATAGCAGCATTTTTGGCCCGCCACAATAGTACTTTTTTTGTAGTGCAAATAACTAATTGCAAAGGTATAAAGGTCCTCACAAATAACTGTTAATGACGACTGCTTTCCCTCACTAAAAATAAGTCGTCGACTTTTCTCGTCGTTTGGTAATATATTTGTGAGGGCGGATTTGTTCAATAATGACGGTAGATTGCCCTCGTAAATTATCTATTTGTGAAGTTATAGTCGCAAAATCTCTTTTCGCAACAAGAACAAATACGATAGCCTTCGAGGGCCATATACCCTCGCTAATAACCTTTTGCGACGATATTTGAATATTTGCAAGGGAATATTACCCTCGCTAATAGACTCTTTTCTTGTAGTAAAAAATGAGAAGAATTTCTTTTATTATTCAAGCAATCAATAAAACTAGAATCATAACAAAAATTCATAACAATAACAGTATCTATGTAAGGTGATATGTAAACTGGGCAATGATATGAAATTTTTATTGTCACCCTCACCACAAATCAAGCAATCAATAAAACTAAAGTCACAACAAAAATTTATAACAATAATGGTTTATATGTAAGGTGATATGTAAATAGGGGGGTGATATGAAATCTTTGTTGTCACCCTCTCTAGAAATTAGAAATTTGCAAGTGGTTCCTTTGCCAAATAAGAAAGGGATAAAGATTAACGTTTGCCATCCAATTATAGCTAAAAGCGCCCAAAAATATAGTGGGCCCCACTCTGGCTTTCACTCTTTGGGGATCCAAGATGACTGCCGGGATGACTAGGTGATGACTAGGTCCAGCAGACACTAGAGGCTTTGCATTATTGATGCGAATCAACAAGCCGAAAGAGCATAGACACTGAGTATGGTAATGTTTAGTTCAGGGTACAATTAGAACTTGAATAGTGGGTTTTTTTTTTTTTTTTATAGATTTGGGTAATCTTTGAATGGTAGAAGGATAGTAAGATTGTCATCCTAATTTTGACGGCTCTCACTAGTCACTATTATATAAAGGTAATTAATTAATTAATTATTAAGTATTTTCTGAGTACGGTAATGTATTCTCCCTTTCATATTTATAGTTTCAACTCTCAAACAATCAAGGTTGAGTATTAAATCTAAACACTATATTAATACATAAACTCATACAGCAAAGTATCCATCAATATAATCTTCACTATATGAAAAATCCATGTAGATTTCTTCTTTAAAAAAAAATCCATGTAAATGGAATAAAGATCATCTTGGTTTCTTAGCATGCCCAGCGGGTACCTAGACTCTGTAATTCCTTAGCCCACAATATTGCTAGAAATATGGGCTTTGTTTTGTAAACGCGAAGGAGCCATTCCCATCTCAGAAATTCTGGACCTTATGGTCTCCTAGGATTAGCAGATGGGATCGAGTCCCTAGCTTATTTTGTGTAATAAAACCCACGAGTTTTCAGCCCAAAAAAACAAGTAGAATAAGATAGTAACAAGAAGAGGATGAGAGGTATATGTTTTGTGATAGCGGAAGCTCTACTATATTTGTTGTTATTTGGTGTTAGAGGAATCTCATTCATACGAACAAGCAAATGTCAACACCAACTTTCCATCCTACATTGACGGGTAACACTAAACCAAAATTTATTATGAATGATATGTACAACAACATTTAATCAAACATTACAACATAAGCAACTCACACAAACAACGCTCACAACCCTCACTAACAAAAATGAAACCTCTCACAAACACAAACTAATTTACAATTCTTACACACAAATTCACAATCCCAAAACCCCAATACACCCAATTATTCTCTCATACTCACAAACAAATTCTCAACACTTAAAGTATCTTTCAACCAAAAAATCTACCAAATTATTATTCGAAGAAACCAACTCCATATTCTTCTAACAACCTTCTCCTCCCTACATATGAGAAGACTATTGAGTAAAAGTTACCAAACCTTTTGCACAAAATCACTCGTACTTAGATCTCACTTTTACTAGCGTCCACCAATACCACCACTACCGACACGTTTATCATATATCAATATAGTATATATAATGTCAACAATGATGTTAATGTTCTACCAAAAAAAAAAACAATGACTTTAATGTTGTGTGAACAAGGATGGACTGAGACTAAACGCTGGAAAAGTATAGAAAGATGCATTGACAAGTGATCCAAGCAGAACAGAGGTCCTTTTGGACGTTGGGGTGCAAAAAAAAAAAAAATGCTAGAACCACAACTTTTATTAAAATTTACTCACGTGGCAGGTTGTAATTGGTGGAGTAAAAATATACTCCATAAATTACAACTTGCCACATAAGCAAGTTGTAACAAAAGTTGTAATCCTAGCATTACTCTAAAAAAAAAAGGCAACCCTTCATTTTTTTTTAAAAAAAATACTAGTATATATACTGTGGGGAGTAAAAAGACCTTGGTAGGTATGTGGGCCTTTGGGCTGAACTAAGAAAGGCCGACCTGCTCCTGGGTTAAGAATCTATTAGAACTACGGATCAGCCCATGCGCCGAGGACACGAGGACCTATCCGAGGTTGATTTTATCCTCGGATAGGCATAGAAGAACCAGGAACGTCATTACGAAAGTTCAGGAACGGCACGGCGGAGACCAATGGGTAAAAAGGGGTGAACCCCTGGATGTCCTAGAAGCACTGGTGTTTGAAAAGTACTACAGATAAAGGCTGCCACCTCCACATTAAAGACCCTGCACCTATCGCCCTGGCCGCATTAATGGGGAAGTGACACCTGAACAGTGGAAGGGAAACTTCTGGTTACTATTCAAAGGCACAGAGAGAAGAAATATCTAGGCTAAGGAGGAGATGGGGCAACACGTGTATAAGGTATCAAAAAGAGGAGTATTTAAGGGGAGACCCAGAAGAGAAATGGGGACGGCTCCCTCTTTGTAACTAAAAAGAAAAACAAAGGAAAGAGAAATAATATAAGAACAGCTCTCGGCTCACGTCCGAGGAGGTTGATTTGCAATATAACGTGTTGTTTTTAAGTGTTTGCAGCCTTTAGTTTGTCATAAAATCCTTACACACTTCTAACCTGGGTTAAAAGCCTGCACTCTACAAATTCATATTGTTTAAGGCTTATTGAGCCTGAGCCCATAACTGTTCTTGGGGTCAGGTGCAATTGTGCACTTACAATTGGCGCCGTCTGTGGGAATCTAGTCTAGGAGAGGTAGGGATACTATGGCAAGCTTAGGTGCTTACCATGCAGAGTCACAAGGATCACAACCGGAGGATCAATTCGAGCGTCTTGAACGTCAAAGGGATCGCGAAGGAAGTGTTCATACAGAGTACCCAGACATCAGCCATACTCATGGTGGGGGTAGCGCCCCCCAAGAGGATGGTTCTAAAACCATGCAGAAGGAGATCAACCGTTTGAAGAGAAAGCTACGCCGCGCCAAGCGTAGGCCTTCACCGTCCTCATCTAATTCTTCCTCGGAAGAGGATAGGCGAGGTAGCTACAGTTCGAGGTCGCGCTCACCTGCCAGCTCAGCGTCTTCCGGTGAGAAGGACGACCAGCCAGCTCGCAGACGCAAAAGCCTTCCTTCTAGGGGCTTAGGCAATGACGCTATGAGTAGGGCGTTGCACCAACTCTCCAAATCTCCGTTTTCACGAAGGATTGAGAAAGGAAGGCTTCCCAGGAGGTTCAACCAGCCCACCTTTACTATTTATAATGGCCGGACTGATCCGGTGGAACACGTGAGTCACTTTAACCAGAGGATGGCGGTGCACTCCCACAACGAGACTCTGATGTGTAAAGTCTTTCCCTCTAGCTTGAGGCCCGTGGCTATGAGGTGGTTCAATGGCCTCAAATCAGGGTCTATAGGTTCATTCGGGGAGCTGACTAGGGCGTTTGCCTCGCGATTCATTACTTGTAGCAGAGTTCCTCGGCCATTGGACTCGCTACTATCCATGACCATGAAAGAAGGAGAGACGCTGAAAGCATACTCCGACCGATACTAGGAGATGTTTAATGAAATAGACGGTGATTTTGACGAGGTGGCACTGAATACCTTTAAAGTAGGTCTTCCTACTGACCATGACCTGAGAAAGTCTTTGACAAAAAAGCCCGTCCGCAGTGTACATCGCCTCATGGATCGTATTGATGAATACAAGAGGGTAGAGGAGGACCAGCAGCAAGGCAAGGGAAAGGAGAAGGTTATCCCTCAGGAGAGAAGGGATTTCAGGTCGGACAGATATCACAACAACAAGCCGAGGAGGGATTACTTTGGGCAATCTGGCTCGGCAGCACCCCAGGCTGTCAATACTGTGTTCCGAGAACCAGTGCATCAGTTACTGGAGAAAGTTCGTAAAGAGCCCTTCTTCAGATGGCCCAGTAAGATGGCAGGGGAACCTGCGAAAAGAAATCAAAACCTATTCTGCCAATACCATCGGGATGTGGGCCACACTACTGAGAACTGTCGGACCTTGTGGAACCATTTGGAGCAGCTCGTCAGTGAAGGAAAGTTAAAGGAGCACTTATGTCAGCCTACTGGTCATGTCAGTCAAGTTGGTTCTAATAACCGGGGAAATAATTCATCTCGGCCAGCATTAGGAACGATTAATGTTATTTTCGCTGCACCAGGTAGGACCGGGTCATGTCCCACCAGGGTGCTGGCAGTTTCCCATCCTCAGGCTGAGGATGTAGGAGGTAGGCCGAAGAGGCTGAGGGGCGTTTTACCCGTCCTAGGTTTTTTCGAGGAGGATAAAGTAGGGACTATCCAGCCCCATGACGACGCGCTTGTAATTACGTTGAGGATAGGAAATTATGATGTGAAGAGGGTGATGGTAGACCAGGGCAGTGGTGCAGATATTATGTACCCCGATCTATTTAAGGGGCTAAGGTTGAAGATGGAAGACCTCACTCCTTATGACTCACCGCTCATAAGCTTTGAAGGGAGATCTATTATGCCGAGGGGACAGATTCGTTTGCCCGTTCAATCCGGCTTAGAAACGGTTGAAGTGGATTTCATTGTTGTTGACGCGTACTCTCCATATACGGCCATCCTTGCCAGGCCCTGGCTGCATGCGCTTGGGGCTGTCTCCTCTACCTTGCATGTGAAAGTCAAGTTCCCCTCGGGGGATTCCGTTGAGGAAATCCTCGGCAGCCAGTCTGTGGCCAGACAATGCATATCCGCTGCAGTGTTACATCAAACAGAAGCCGAGTCTTCGGCCGTGGTCACTAAAAATTCATAGCAGTTAACACCTCCTGACGCATCTCGAATGCTGACAGGAGAGGAGACACATTGTGAGAAACTAGAGAAGTTTCCGGTGGCTGTTGATCTGGAGAAGTTCTTCCAAGTTGGTATACTTCTGCCACACCAGGAGAAGATGGAATTGTTAGAATTTTTGAAGAATAACATTGACGTTTTTGCGTGGGATCCTTATGAAGCTCCAAGCGTGGATCCAAACTTCATTTGTCATCACTTGAATGTCAACCCAACTGTTGTTCCGAGGAGGCAGCCACCTCGGCGATCTTCCAGGGAACATTCGGAGGCTGTAAAGGAAGAAGTTCTCAAACTCAAGAGGGCTGGAGCTATTAAAGAAGTTTTTTACCCCGAGTGGTTAGCCCATACTGTGGTCGTTAAGAAAAAGAATGGGAAATGGAGAGTATGTGTGGACTTCACTGATCTGAACAAAGCATGTCCCAAAGATTCGTTCCCAATGCCACGTATAGATCAATTGGTGGATGCCACTGTTGGACATCCTCGGATGAGTTTCTTAGACGCATTCCAGGGTTACCATCAAATTTCTTTGGCGGTGGAGGATCAGGAAAAGACTGCTTTTGTTACTCCAACAGGAAACTACCATTATAAGGTCATGCCATTTGGTTTGAAGAATGCTGGGGCTACCTACCAAAGAATGATGACCAGAATGTTCGAAGAGCAAATGGGGAAAACCATTGAGGTCTCCGCGGACGATATGGTGGTAAAAAGCAAAACAATACCCTCACATGTGAAAGATTTGGCCGACACTTTTCAGATACTGAGAAAATACAAGTTGCGTCTCAACGCCTCAAAGTGTTCTTTCGGCGTGGGGTCTGGAAAGTTCTTGGGATACATGATTACTCATAGAGGCATAGAGGTAAATCCAACGCAGGTCAAGGCTATCCAGGACTTGCAGCCTCCTCGAAACCCAAAGGAAATTCAAAAGTTAACAGGAATGATAGCTGCCTTGAATCGGTTCATATCTCGGTCAGCCGACCGCTGTCGTCCTTTCTTTCAATTGTTGAATAAATGGAAAGGGTTTCAATAGACCGAGGATTGCGAGTTAGCTTTCCAACAGCTCAAGCAATACCTTTCTCAACCACCCATCCTGTCTCGTCCGGAGGCACATGAGCTTTTGTTTGCATATCTAGCAGTAGCCGTCCATGCGGTCAGTCTGGTCCTGATAAGAGACGATGACGGGGTGCAAAGACCGGTATATTATGTTAGTAAGTCTTTGGGTGAGGCCGAGGTCCGTTATCTGCCCTTGGAGAAAGCGCTCCTGGCTGTGGTTCATGCCACGCGAAAGCTCCCCCATTATTTTCAGTCCCATACAGTGGTTGTTCTAACCCAATTGCCCCTTAAGGCAGTGCTGCGTAGCGCCGACTACTCAGGAAGATAGCAAAGTGGGGGACCATCCTGGGGGCTTTGATGTTAAATACAGCCTCACACCTCGGTGAAGGGTCAGGTCCTTGCTGACCTGGTGGCGGAATTTTCTGAGCCATTGTTGGAAGAAACTCTAAAAGACTCCCCCATGGGTGAAAAATCAGTTGGTGTGATCACAGCTGCAGTACCTTCGATTTGGAAAGTGTATGTGGATGGGGCAGCCAATCAGAGGGGTCCGGTGTTGGACTTGTCCTAGTATCCCCCGAGGGAATTATTTTCGAAAAGTCCCGATTGGCATTCTCGGCCACTAATAATGAAGCCGAGTACGAAGCAGTACTGGTGGGCATGAAAATGGTGCATAGAATGGGAGGAAAGGAAGTCCATGTCTTCTCGGACTCTCAACTGGTGGTTGGCCAGGTCACGGAACCATGGAGGCTAGAGACCCAAGGATGCAGGAATACTTGGCCCAGATCAAGCGCCAGCAAACTGAATTGACTCCTTCGCTAACTTAATCTTCGCATATCTCTCGGAGCGGAAATACTCATGCAGACTCCTTGGCCACGCTGGCAACGTCCTCGGATCAAGGTTTGCCTAGGGTTATCCTCATTGAGGATTTGCTGGAACCCACTCTTGTCATTGCCAACGCGCCTCGCATTCATCTAATAAGGCATGGTCCTAGCTGGATTGACTCGGTCGTGTCTTTTCTTAAGAATGACATCCTTCCCGAGGACAAGTCTGAAGCTGATAAGATACGTCGAAAAGCACCACGTTTCTGGTTGTCCGAGGATCAGAAACTCTACAAACGATCCTTTTCAGGACCGTATTTGTTGTGTGTACACCCTGACTCAACGGAAGGGCTTCTGGAAGAGCTGCACGAAGGGATTTGTGGCAGCCACACTGGGGGAAGATCCTTAGCTCACAGAGCTTTGACTCAAGGTTATTGGTGGCCCAATATGCAAAGAGAGGCTCAAGACTATGCCAGAAAATGTGATCAATGTCAGAGGTTTGCCCCTAATATCCATCAACCTGGAGGAGTTCTTAATCCCCTTTCCAGCCCTTGGCCCTTCGCACAGTGGGGATTGGATATAGTTGGGCCATTTTCGAGGGCCGCAGGTAACAAAAGATGGCTTCTCGTGGGAACAGACTATTTCACTAAATGGGTTGAGGCCGAGCCCTTAGCGAATATTAGAGATGTTGATTCCAAGAAGTTTATTTGGAAAAATATTATTACTAGATTCGGCATACCACACACACTTATCTCTGACAATGGTGTTCAATTTGACAGCAAGGCTTTTAGGCAATATTGTGGTGACATGGGCATTACAAACAGGTACTCCACCCCAGCTTATCCTCAGGGAAATGGGCGAGGAGGCCGTCAACAAGGTCATTGTCAATGGGCTGAAGAAAAGGTTGGACAATGCGAAAGGTAGATGGGTAGAAGAGCTCCCTCATATTCTGTGGACATATCGAACTACACCACGTAGGTCCACTGGAGAAACACCATTCTCCATGACTTATGGAGCCGAGGCGGTGATCCCTCTAGAATTTGGTTTTCCCACCCTAAAGACGAGTTCTATTAATACTGAAAGCAATAATGGACTCCTGGAGAAAAGTCTTGATTTACTTGAAGAACGACGTGAGGCAGCTATGGTCCAAATGGCTTATTACCAACAAAAACTTAAACGGGGATATGATGCCCACGTGAAACTAAGGCCACTAGCACCTGGGGATCTGGTACTCAGAAGGGTTGTGGGCACTGCTAGGAACCCAGCTGGGGTAAGCTTGGACCAAATTGGAGGGCCCTATCGGATAACTTCAATAGCGGCATAGGATCTTATCGGTTATCTGATTTAGATGAAAATATTGTACCACGTCCATGAATGTAAATAACCTGAGAAGGTATTACTATTAATGAATTGTATTTTTGTTTATACCAGTTTAAATTCAATAACGTTTCAGGGAGTTTAGGTTACATTTTATAAGAATCAAACAGAAACTTGGTTAAGTGCAGTCCTCGGACCACAAACCTTGTGGAAATTGATGTCTTGTCATTTGTTAAACAGAACCTTAGTTATGCCGGGTCCTCGGACCTCCTACTTTGGGAAAATTAACATTTGAAGTTACAATTTTATAAGAATCAAACAGAAACTTGGTTAAGTGCAGTCCTCGGACCACAAACCTTGTGGAAATTGATGTCTTGTCATTTGTTAAACAGAACCTTAGTTATGCCGGTCCTCGGACCTCCTACTTTGGAAAAATTAACATTGAAGTTACAATTTTATAAGAATCAAACAGAAACTGGTAAAGTGCAGTCCTCGGACCACAAACCTTGTGGAAATTGATGTCTTGTTATTCGGGAAAATTGACATTTAAGTTTAATGTTCTAAAAGGTCCAGTGGGCTTAGTTTCTTATCGCATCTTAAAATTAGTGTTTGATTGTTTGCTAGATCAGATCTTAAATTTTTATATCTTTAAGTGTTAAGCAGCATCCAATTGAGAATGAAACCATACGAATTGATTAAGTCTATTACTCGGACCATAAACTTAATCAAAAGTAACTTCTTATGGTGTTTGGAAGGCATTGCCTTATTGTTCATCAATTCGGATCTTAAGTTTATTTCTTTGATTGTTAAGCATATATATGTAAGGAATGATCCTCGGACCTTACATCTTACTAACAACAATGCTATATATTACACTGATTCAATCATTATATGAGGTCTCTCTTTTTAAACCAACTCATTATTAAAATATCTCAACCCTGTCACCTTTTTGTTAAGTTTTTGATAATATGCATACGATGGTATAGAGGTTATGATCATGCAATCTTTGGAGTTAGATTTGTTACTCTGAGAAACTTTCATAACAAGTACCAAGCGAATACAGTAAAAACAAATGCCATATGAGTAAAAGTCAAATAAGAGTGTTCTTTATTAATTACATAAACACGCACTACATATAAAAACAAAATACAGAGAAAGAGAAGCCCTAAGTTCGGTCCTAAACTTCTGGAGGAGGATCTAGCTGAGAGGTGCTGGGTGCCTCGGTCTCCTTAAGCTCCACTTCAAAAGGAGACAGAATTTGTTTTCCTTTGTCCGCTGCTTTTGGTGGAGGGGCATTAGGTTCCAAGGCTTGGCTGAGGTCTTTCTCGGCATCTCCGTCTCCCTCCTTATCTTTATTGGAGCCCGAAGGTTCTGTAGGATTTGGAATTGGCTTCAGGACTATGGGGGGAAGGGCAGGAAGAGTTGTTTCTGGGGTGGGAGTAGCAGCAGGAGCCTCTTCAATCTCCTGTATCTCAAGGGGAAGCCAAATGTTCTCGGACTTCCTCAGATCCGAAGATGTAGGAATTCCAGCTACATTTAGGGCTTCCCCCCAGACTTTCTGACAGTACTCGCGGCACAAGGCCGCGAATGCCTCTGTCAGCTGCTCCTCTGTAGTGGCCACCCTTCCTCGAACTAGCCTGCTTGGCAGTTCTCAAAGAATGCTGAAACGTGCTGGCCTCTTCCTTCCTCAGTGCGAGCTCCTTTTCTAAAGCCGAGCGCTCCCTTTGGGCTTGGGCGAGCTCGTCATCTTTTTCGCGAAGGAGCTTGCGCTGCCCTTCTATCTGGGTTTTCATAGTCTTCAAATTTGACTCGACCCCATTTTTCTCCCTCCTCAGCTCAGCCACCTCGGAGACCAGCTTTTCATTCTCAGCAAGGGTCGTGCCCAGGGACTTCTCAGTCTCCAGCCTGATCTCCAGCTCGGCCCTGGCCTTCTTCCGAGTGTCCTCTATAAACTTTTCAGCTACAAAGACCTCTTGAATGGCCTGCAATACAGTATAATGGAGTCAAGTACAACAAAAACTTAGGAATATTGCTAGAAATGGAACCTTCCTAAAAAGAAGTAGACTTACCAGCGCTAAGTCTCTTTTCAGAGAAAGGAATAATTGTGGCTGGCTCATTTTTTCCAAGGACTCCATGTCCTTGGGCAGCAAGAGAGGGCGCTCCAATACTTCGGCCAGTGGTGAGCATGGCCTTGTTGAACCGCCCTTATACTGGATTGGCAAGAAATAGGCGCGCCGTCCAGCTTTAGGTCAGGGGACCAGGTGGCCGGTGCTCGGCGCACGTCGGCAACTTCTCCGATCTCCCCGCTCTCCACTGAACGGGCCTACCCTTGCCTTTATCCAGCCTCTGCTGCTGAGCCGGTGGGGGTAGTTGTCGTGCTTCTTGGGATCCTTGCCAATCACCCCTCGATCTCCCCCTTTCTTTTCTTCTTGGGGTCCTCGGCTGGCAGCTTTGGCTCAGATGGAGGGGGAGGTGGCAAGGCTGGAAGAGTTGGGACGTCCCCGTCTTCTTCTTATCGGCGACCTTGGCAGCTCTCTTAGTCAGGAGACCCTGCATTCTGTCCATTTCTCCTCAGATTCGTCTTCCGGTTGCGTAACAACGAACCCAGCAATTCCCAAGGCCTCGGCAGTTCTCTTCCTCGTCCGAGAGTACGACGAATGGTTCCCTTGATGCCTTCGGTATCTTCAAATTGAAATTGGTCTATTCGTCGTCTAGAGTGTGTGAGGAAGACACCTGCTCTTCTGGGATAGCAGTTGCCTGGGAATGTATGGCAAGAGGAATGGCCGCTATGGGCTGTAGGTGCAAGACGGTATGAGGGGCGTCTGGAAGATCGTGGTCGTCCAGGAAATGAGGTCGAGCTACGTTTATCCTCCTCCGCCTGCGGTCACCCACGATTATGGCGTTTTCTATCTCCTGGAAGTCCGAGGAGATGGGGGTGTATCCTAAAATCAAATGAGCGGCTCGGAGTTGAAAGTCTTCACTGACGAACACCTCGGATCGAAGTACTCGATTTAGGTCAGCGACGTTACAATGGCTCAAACGGGGACGCACGTGTTGCTTATCTGCAAAAATACATCAAACCAAACAAGCTTGGTCAGATTCGCCCAGATATGTAATGAACTTAAATAAGTGTGAATACGCATTTCTGTATGTGTTGAAGGAAATGGTGTTGTGGGAAGGTTAATTCTCAGGTGTCGCACCTAGATCCCCCCACTCTACTGGGCAGTGGAGGCCGTCATGCCAGTTCCCAGAGACGATCAGGTGGTCGTCCTTCATGCCTTTGTTGGATTTGGGCAAACAGGAGATTAGCCTAACGATACTAGAGCGAGATTTAATGTAGTAACCTACGTTGGAGAGCTTATGGGACTCATATAGATAGATAACATCGTGCCAGGTGAGGTTTAGACCCATCTGATCATTTAGAGCATCAACGCTACCTAAAACTCTAAAAACGTTAGGGAGGCATTGATCGGGACATAACCTGTGGTTGCGAAGGTACTCCCTCATTACAGGTTTCATCGGGAGGGTCATCCCACACCTCTATAAGGCTATCATTGGGATGATAACCTCTCCCTCTTTCCTAGAATCTGCTACGGCTTCCGCCGGACAGTATTTTAGGCCTACGTCACTGGAATACGGTACTTAGCCCTAAAGCCCTCCATCCCAGCGACGGTATCAACTAGACACTTGAATCTACCCATTATAGACAAACGAAAGATGAAACTTTAAGAAAGAATGATTGTAAGGACAGCCGAGGACAAAATCCGAGGAAAAACAGGTTGAGTATAGAAAAGGTAAGACTTACAAGGTGAAGGTGTGCAAACTCACGGTTTTTGAAGGTAAAAGTGGGAACTGCTGATGTTTTGATGGGATTGGCCCCCATCTCACCGTTGAACGTGGGGGACAAAATGTAACTTACGGTAATAAATACGCACGTTTTTGAAAATAAAACCTCCAAGTGGCATCTTCTGGGACGCGAAACGGTTTCCACACGTGCTTATTCACCAAGTGTGTGGAGGGGTTTTCGTCAGATCAAAACCCTGTTTTTCTCCTCGGACGTCGAAAATCAGAATTTTGAGGGGCTATTGTGGGGAGTAAAAAGACCTTGGTAGGTATGTGGGCCTTTGGGCTGAACTAAAAAAGGCCGACCTGCTCCTGGGTAAGAATCTATTAGAACTACAGGTCAGCCCATGCGCCGAGGACCCGAGGACCTATCCAGTTGATTTTATCCTCGGATAGGCATAGAAGAACCAGGAACGTCATTGTGAAAGTTCAGGAACGGCACGGCGGAGACCAATGGGTAAAAAGGGGTGACCCCTGGATGTCCTAGAAGCACTGGGTTTGAAAAGTACTACAGATAAAGGCTGCCACCTCCACATTAAAGACCCTGCACCTACCGCCCTGGCCGCATTAATGGGGAAGTGACACCTGAACAGTGGAAGGGAAACTTCTGGTTACTATTCAAAGGCACTGAGAGAAGAAATATCTAGGCTAAGGGGGAGATGGGGCAACACGTGTATAAGGTATCAAAAAGAGGAGTATTTAAGGGGAGACCCAGAAGAGAAATGGGGACGGCTCCCTCTTTGTAACTAAAAAGAAAAACAAAGGAAAGAGAAATAATATAAGAATAGCTCTCGGCTCACGTCCGAGGAGGTTGATTTGCAATATAACGTGTTGTTTTTAAGTGTTTGCAGCCTTTAGTTTGTCATAAAATCCTTACACACTTCTAACCTGGGTTAAAAGCCCGCACTCTACAAATTCATATTGTTTAAGGCTTATTGGGCTTGAGCCCATAACTGTTCTTGGGGTCAGGTGCAATTGTGCACTTACATATACAATTGCTAATTTTGTAATTTTGTACTATAAAATTTACACTTTGCCCCATTAATAATATTAGTATTTTTTAAGAATATGTTACAACCACAAACTTTTCTACAATATATTTATAAACTATTGAGGTAAAAAATTCTTATGATTCGTATTTTAGCCCACACTTACATTACTATTTTACTTACCAATACCACTCACTACATCATCAATTTGTAAAAAAGTTAGTATTTCTAGCATCTTCCTCCTTTTAAAGGCCATTAAAAAAATTTATAGATTTAAAATCTAAAACAAAATATACTAGCCCAAAAAAATTAACTCAACTACAAATATTACCGATAGCAAAAAAAAAAAAATCCAATCAACCAATTTTACCCAAAACAAACAACTCAGGCCTTTAAAAAATTTTAAACAACAACAACAAAGCTAGAGGCTGAAGCCATTGCATACAACTAGCAATAAATCCGCCACCTAACTCAAATTCCTGACCAGTTACATTCAAGTGCTTTTTAAATTTTTGTATTTGTTATTGGATAAGATACAAATTAAAAGTTTGTGAAAAAAAATGTGGTGTTTATTTCACATTGCTTATTGCAAACAAATATATAGTCATGATTTCAGTGCAAAAAGAGTGAGTATACACTTGTGTGCAATAAGTGGTGTGTGCTAGGATTTACCCTTAAAAAAATCTCACATATGTGTGTGTAATATATATATAATTAATGAAAACATGTGAATGAGGTTTAATCCATTAAAAGATAATGTAGTGGGATGACTTCAATCCAGCACCAGATTTCAACCTATATCAGAACTCTAATAATTCTACATGTGTCGCCAAACACATCTGTATAGAAAAATTTTAAATACTCTTAGAGTATGGATAAATGGTGTTCCCTCCTCTTATATTTATGGTGGATCTCACCATGAATTTAATTAGTAGACTTTACCATAAATATGAGAAGAGAGAGCCGTGATAGAGCTAGAACTTGGAGTTAGAAGGTAAGAAAAAAAGAAAAAAAGAAATATATGTATATATATATATATATGAAATTCCGAGTAAGCATTCATTTAGTATTAGTAAACCATCAATAAAGACAAATACGTAAAATTATTATTTTTTAATATATTATAATGTAATTATTTTTGAAAATAAAACTTGCCATTTTTTTAAATCTTTAAAATCTTCTATGATTAAATTCGTACTAATTATCACATCAATATCCCTTTCAATAAATAACATCATTACACGTAATAGACAAACACCATACTCACAAGTGCTTAACAACTAACTAATAAATTTTAAAATTGTAAATAATCTCTTTAATTATTTACCCAAAAAAAAATAACCTCTTTAATTTTGGTAAAGACACCAACAGCCAAAAACACTGTCAAATCTGCACAAAAGTGACAGAACAGCACATGGTCATGGGTGATGTGTTACAATGTTAGTCACAAGACTCACCACTATTATTTTAAAAAAAAAAAATCCTTTCAGCTTCATTAAAGAGAGAAAGATGTGCAACACTCTTATTATGAAAAATTCACTATTATTTGAATACGATACCAGTGCTGTAGTGGACTGGTGGTGGCGTACGTCTGGCGTGGTGCTAGCTTGCTTCTGCAACACTGCTACTACTGTCTGTTGTGCTGCTGCAATGCCGTTGCCCAAGCCCTCCAAGGTCTAAGGTCTAAGGTCTCACTTAGTGTTAGTAAGTTAGGGTTTTTTTTTTTTTTTTGGTGTCTTGTGTATGTTTGTTTTTGGGGTGTTGTTTGGCTTTTTTAAGTTTTGTTGTTGGGCTAATTTTTTTTATAACTTTGAAAATATCAATAATATTGTTAAGAGGGCAAAGTAAAATTTTATTGAAACAAATTGCTAAAAGTAATATTTTATATATATACAATTTTTTTTTTTAAAACAAATCTGGGGACTATTGCCCCACGTCTAACAATAACTCCGTCTCTGAGAGAGTATACTATTTTTTGTGCTTAGGGACTACTTAATTATTACACGTGATAACCTTGCTCAAAAAAATTGTGAAATATTTTTTTTATATATAATTTGATAGTATAACAAAATTGGGACTCAAACCTGATTCTCATGATAAAAGAGAGTATGTACCCCGGAGCTATATAACTATTGGCTTTGATTTGTGAAAAATATTATCCGAACATTACTCAAAAGATTTAATGACACAAACTTTCTTCTAATTTTCTCACAACTCATGTCACATATGTATAACATTAAAAAAAATGTTTAACATATTTTGATAAGGACAAAATTAACAAGACTAAAATTTTGCCAAAATTCCACTGAACTAACATGACTACAATAAAAAAATATATCAAGTAAAGTTGTAACCAAACTTTATCTGAATAATAAACGAATGATGTGAGGAAAATTGTAACAAACAAAATATCACTATTGATTTTATATTAGTAAATTGATGTTTAAGTGAATGGTGTTTGGCTTGATGACGCCTGTCATCCTTATTTGGTGGCTAATAATTGTAAATTCACCAACTAACAGATTATTATTATTATTATTATTATTATTATTATTATTATTATTATTATTATTATTATATTAATTATTAGTATTATTGTGGGGAGTAAAAAGACCCTAGTGGAATGTGGGCTTTGGGCATGCTAAGTAAGGCCGACCTGTTCTTGGGTTCGAAACTTGTTAGTATTATGGGTGGTCCATACGCCGAGGACCCAGCCGAGGGTATGTTATCCTCAGACGGACACTGAGGACTCGGGACTTCATTGTAAATGTTAGGGAACGACCCGGTGAAGACCAATGGGTAAAGGGGATGAACCCTTGAATGTCCTAGCACCGATGTTAAAGAAGTACTAAAGATAAAGGCTGCCACCTCCACATTAAAGACCCTGCACCTACCACCCTGGCCGCTAATGGGGAAGTGACCCCTGAACAGTGGAAGGGAACTTCTGGTTACTATTCAAAGGCACTGAAGAAAGAAATATCTAGACTAAGGGGGAAGTTGGGGCAACACGTGTACAAAATATCAAAAAGAGGAGTATTTAAGAAAAAACCTAGAATAGAAAAGAGGGACTCCCTTTTTTGTAACCTAAAGGAAAGAGAAAGAAAAAGATAATACAAGAACAGTTCTCGGCTTACGTCCGAGCAGATTGATTTGTTATATTCTTTGTTGTTTCTGAGTGTTTGCAATCTTTGGCTTGTCATCACATCCTTAAACACTTCTAACCTAGGTTTCAAGCCCACACTCTACAAATTCTTATTGTTTAAGGCTCATTGGGCCTGGGCTTGTAACTGTTCTTGGGGCCAGGTACAATTGTGCACTTACAATTGGCGCCGTCTGTGGGAAATCTAGTCTAGAAGAGGTAGGGATATTATGGCAAGTTTAGGTTCTCACCATGCAGAGTCACAGGGATCACAACCGGAAGATCATTTCGAGCGTCTTGAACGTCGAAGGGATCGTGAGGGAAGTGTTCATACAGAATACCCCGGGGCTAGCCATACTCATGGTGGGGGCAGTACCACCCGTGGGGACGAAGCTAAAGTCATGCAAAAGGAAATTAGTCGTTTGAAGAGAAAGTTACGCCACGCCAGACGTAGGCCTTCACCATCCTCATCTAGTCTTTCCTCAGAGGAGGAACCGGGGGGGGGGGTAATTACAGCTCAAGATCATGCTCACCCCCTAGTGCAATGTCCACTGGAGAGGAGGACGACCAGCCAGCTCGCAGGCGCAAGAAGCTTCCTTCTAGGGGCTTAGGCAACGATGCCATGAGTAGGGCGTTGCACCAGCTCTCCAAATCTCCGTTTTCACGGAGGATTGAGAAGGGGAGACTTCCCAGGAGGTTTACCCAGCCCACCTTTACCATCTATAATGGCCGGACTGATCCAGTGGAGCACGTGAGTCACTTTAACCAGAGGATGGCAGTGCATTCTCACAACGAGACTCTGATGTGTAAAGTCTTTCCCTCTAGCTTGGGACCCGTGGCTATGAGGTGGTTCAACAGCCTCAAATCAGGGTCTATAGGTTCATTCGGGGAGCTGACTAGGGCGTTTGCTTCGCGCTTCATTACTTGTAGCAGAGTCCCTCAGCCATTGGACTCACTGTTATCCATGACTATGAAAGAGGGAGAGACGCTGAAAGCATATTCTGACCGGTATTGGGAGATGTTTAATGAGATAGATGGTGACTTCGATGAGGTGGCACTGAATACCTTTAAGGTAGGTCTGCCTACTGACCACGACTTGAGAAAGTCTTTGACGAAAAAGCCTGTCCGCAGTGTACGTCGCCTTATGGATCGCATTGATGAGTACAAAAGGGTAGAGGAAGATCAGCAGCAAGGGAAGGGAAAGGATAAGGTTATCCCTCAGGAGAGAAGGGATTTCAGGTCGAACAGATATCACAACAATAAGCCGAGGAGGGATTACTTCGGGCAATCTGGCTCGACAGCACCTCAGGCTGTAAATACTGTGTTTCGAAAACCAGTGCATCAATTGCTGGAGAAAGTTCGTAAAGAGCCCTTTTTCAGATGGCCCAGCAAGATGGCAGGGGATCCTGCGAAAAGAAGTCAAAACGTCTTTTGTCAATACCATCAGGATGTGGGCCACACGACCGAGAACTGTCGGACCTTGTGGAACCATTTGGAGCAGCTCGTCAGTGAAGGAAAGTTGAAGGAGCACTTATGTCAGCCTACCGGGCATGTCAGTCAAGTTGGCTCAAACAGCCGGAGGAACAATTCATCTCGGCCAGCATTAGGAACGATTAATGTTATCTTCGCTGCACCTGGTAGGACCGAGTCAGGTCCCACTAGGGTGATGGCGGTTTCCCATCCTCAGGCCGAGGATGTAGGCAGTAGGCCGAAAAGGTTGAAGGGCACTTTGCCCGTCCTAGGTTTCTCCGAGGAGGATAAAGTAGGGACTATCCAGCCCCATGACGACGCACTTGTAGTTACGCTGAGGATAGGGAATTATGATGTAAGGAGGGTGATGATAGACCAGGGCAGCGGTGCAGATATCATGTACCCTGATCTATTTAAGGGGCTAAGGTTAAAGCTGGAAGATCTAACTCCTTATGACTCGCCGCTTATAAGTTTTGAAGGGAGAGCCGTTGTGCCGAAGGGACAGATCCGTTTGCCCGTTCAATCTGGCTCAGAAACAGTTGAGGTGGATTTCATTGTCGTTGATGCGTACTCTCTATATACGGCCATCCTCGCCAGGCCTTGGCTGCATGCTTTGGGAGCTGTCTCCTCTACCTTGCATGTGAAAATTAAGTTCCTCTCGGGGGATTACGTTGAGGAAATCCTCGGCAGCCAATCGGTGGCTAGGCAATGCATATCCGCTACAGTGCTACATCAAACAGAAGCCGAGTCTTCGACTTTGGTCACCAAAAACTTATAGCAGTTAACGCCTCCTGATGCATCTGGAGTGCTGACAGGAGAGGAGACACATTGTGAAGAACTAGAGAAGTTTCCAGTAGCTGATGATCCAGAGAAGTTCTTTCAAGTTGGTATACTTTTGCCACACCAGGAGAAGATGGAATTGTTAGAATTTTTGAAGGACAACATTGATGTTTTTGCGTGGGATCCTTATGAAGCCCCAGGCGTGGATCCAAACTTTATTTGTCATCATTTAAATGTCAACCCAGCTATTGTTCCGAGGAGGCAGCCACCTCGGCGATCTTCCAGGGAACATTCTGAAGCTGTAAAGGAAGAGGTCCTCAAACTCAAGAGGGGGGGCTATCAAAGAAGTTTTTTACCCCGAGTGGTTGGCCATACTGTTGTTGTTAAGAAAAAGAATGGAAATGGAGGGTATTGTGGACTTTACTGATCTGACAAGGCTTGTCCCAAAGATTCGTTCCCAATGCCGCGTATAGATCGATTGGGGATGCCACTGTCGAGACATCCTCGGATGAGTTTTTTGGACGCATTCCAGGGTTACCATCAGATTTCTTTGGCGTTGGAGGATCAGGAAAAGACTGCTTTCGTTACTCCGACGGGAAATTATCATTATAGGGTCATGCCATTTGGTTTAAAGAATGCTGGGGCTACCTACCAAAGGATGATGACTAGAATGTTTGAGCAGCAATTGGGGAAGACCGTTGAAGTATACGTGGATGATATGGTAGTGAAAAGCAAAACAATACCCTCACACCTGAAAGATTTGGCCGACACTTTTCAGATACTGAGACAATACAGGCTGCGCCTCAACGCCTCGAAGTGCTCTTTTGGCGTGGGGTCTGGAAAGTTCTTGGGATACATGATTACTCATAGAGGCATAGAGGTAAATCCGGTGCAGGTCAAGGCTATTCAGGACTTGCAGCCTCCTCGGAACCCAAAAGAAATTCAAAAGTTAACAGGAATGATAGCCGCCTTGAATAGGTTCATATCTCGGTCAGCCGACCGCTGTCGTCCTTTCTTCCAGTTGTTGAACAAATGGAAAGGGTTTCAATGGACCGAGGAATGCGAGTTAGCTTTTCAACAGCTTAAGCAATATCTTTCTCGGCCACCCATTATATCTCGTCCGAAGGCACACGAGATTTTGTTTACTTATCTGGCAGTGGCCGTCCATGCGGTCAGCCTGGTCCTTATAAGCAATGATAACGGGGTGCAAAGACCGATATATTACGTTAGTAAGTCTTTGGGGGATGCCGAGATGCGCTATCTACCCTTGGAAAAGGCACTCCTGGCCGTGGTTCATGCCACGCGAAAGCTTCCTCATTATTTTCAGTCTCACACAGTGGTTGTCCTGACTCAATTGCCTCTCAAGGCAGTGCTACGTAGCGCCGACTACTCAGGAAGGATAGCGAAATGGGGGACCATCCTGGGGGCTTTTGATGTTAGATACAAGCCTCGCACCTCGGTGAAGGGCCAGGTCCTCGCTGACCTGGTGGCGGAATTTGCCGAACCATTGCTGGAAGAAACTGTAAAGGAGTCCCACATGGGTGAAAAATCAGTTGGTGTGATCACAGCTGCGATATCTCCGATTTGGAAAGTATATGTGGATGGGGCTGCCAATCAGAGAGGATCTGGTGTTGGACTTAATCTGATGTCCCCCGAGGGAATTGTTTTCGAAAAGTCTTTGAGATTGGCATTCTCGGCCACTAATAATGAAGCCGAATACGAAGCGGTCTTGGTAGGCATGAAAATGGTCCATAGAATGGGTGGAAAGGAAATCCATGTCTTCTCGGACTCTCAACTAGTGGTCGGCCAAGTCATGGGGATCATGGAGGCTAGAGACCCAAGAATGCAGGAATATTTGGCTCAGGTCAGGCGTCAGCAAATGGAATTTGACTCCTTTGTCTTAGCTCACATCTCTAGGAGTGGAAACACACATGCGGACTCCTTAGCCACGCTGGCAACGTCCTCGGCCCAAGGTTTACCTAGGGTTATCCTTATTGAGGATTTGCTAGAACCCTCTCTTGTCACTGCCAACACGCCTCGCATTCATCTAATAAGGCCTGGACCTAGTTGGATGGATCCGGTCATATCTTTTCTTAGAAATGATGTCCTTCCTGAGGACAAATCTGAAGCAGATAAGATACGTCGAAAGGCACCACGTTTCTGGTTGTCCGAGGATCAGAAACTGTACAAACGATCATTTTCAGGACCGTACTTGTTGTGTGTACACCCTGACTCAACGGAAGGGCTTCTGGAAGAACTGCATGAAGGGATTTGTGGCAGCCACACTGGGGGAAGATCCTTAGCCCACAGAGCCCTGACTTAGGGTTATTGGTGGCCCAATATGCAAAGGGAGGCTCAAGACTATGCCAGGAAATGTGATCAATGTCAGAGGTTTGCCCCTAATATCCATCAACCTGGAGGAGATCTTAACCCCCTTTCCAGTCCTTAGCCCTTCGCACAGTGGGGACTAGATATAGTTGGGCTATTTTCGAGGGCCACAGGTAACAGAAGATGGCTTCTCGTGGGAACAGACTATTTCACTAAATGGGTTGAGGCCGAGCCCTTGGCGAATATTAGAGATGTTGATTCCAAGAAGTTTGTCTAGAAAAATATTATTACTAGGTTCGGCATACCCCACACACTTATCTCTGACAATGGTGTTCAATTTGACAGCAAGGCTTCTAGGCAATATTGTGGTGACATGGGCATCATAAACAGGTACTCCACCCCAGCTTATCCTCAGGGAAATGGGCAAGCCGAGGCCGTTAACAAAGTCATTGTCAATGGGTTGAAGAAAAGGTTGGATGATGCGAAAGGCAGATGGGTAGAAGAACTCCCACATGTCCTGTGGACGTATAGGACCACACCACGCAGGTCCACTGGAGAAACACCATTCTCCATGACTTATGGAGCCGAGGCCGTGATACCCCTGGAATCTGGCTTTCCCACCATGAAAACGAGTTCCTTTAACCACGAGAGCAACAATAGACTCCTGGAGAAAAATCTTGACTTACTTGAAGAACGACGTGAGGCAGCGATGGTCCAAATGGCTTACTACCAACAAAAACTTAAACGAGGATATAATGCCCACGTGAAGCTAAGGCCACTAGCACCTGGGGATCTTGTACTAAGAAGGGTTGTGGGCACTGCTAGGAACCCAGCTTGGGGTAAGCTTGGACCAAATTAGGAAGGCCCTTATCGGATAGTTTCAATAGCGGGCATAGGATCTTATAGGCTAGCTGATCTAGATGAAAGAATTGTACCACGTCCATGGAATGTAAATAATCTGCGAAGGTATTACTATTAATAAATTGTACTTTGGTCTGTACCCAATTCAAATTTATTAATGTTTCAGGAATTTGAAGTTACAATTTTTAAGAATCAAACAGAAGTTTGGTTAAGTGCAATCCTCGGACCACAAACCTTGTGGAAATTGATGTCTTGTCATTTGTTAAACAGAACCTTAGTTATGCCGGGTCCTCGGACCTCCTACTTTGGAAAAATTAACATTTGAAGTTACAATTTTTAAGAATCAAACAAAAACTTGGTTAAGTACAGTCCTCGGACCACGAACCTTGTGGAAATTGATGTCCTCTCATTTAGGAATATTAATATTTGAAGTTAATGATCTAAAGAGTCACACGGAAAATTGGTTGAGTCTTATCTTCGGACCACAACTTTGATTAAAGATAACTCCTTATTGTGTCTGGGTGTTAAGGCCATACCGTTTATTAACTCGGATTTGAAGTTTTATATCTTTAAGTGTTAAGAGAATTTGTGTAAGGAATGGTCCTCGAATCTTACATCTTGCTTGAAACGATGCTATATATTACACGGGTTTGATCGTTATATGAGGTCTTTCCTTCTTTGTAATCAAGGCATTGTTTAAATATCTCAACCATGTCACCTTTTGTTAAGTCTTTAATAACATGCGCATGATTGTGTAGAGGTTATGATTGTGCAATCCTTGGAGTTAGAGTTGTTTACTCTGAGAAACTTTTGCCATGTACTAATGGGAAACTTTTGCAACAAGTACAAAAAGAATAAAATAAAAACAGATGCAATATGAGTAAAAATCCAATAAAATTGCTCTTTATTAATCACTTAGACACGCATTACATATAAAGACTGAATATAGAGAAAGAGAAGCCCTAAGCTAGGTCCTAAGCTTTTGGAGGAGGATCTTGCTGAGAAGTGCTGGGTGCCTCGGTCTCTTTGAGTTCCACTTCAAAAGGAGACAGAACTTTTTTTCCTTTGTCTGCTGCTTTCGATGGAGGGACATTGGATTCCATGACTTGGCTAAGGTCCTTCTCGGCATCTCCGCCTCCTTCCTTGTCTTTATTGGAACCCGAAGGTTCTATAGGATCTAGAATTGGCTTCGGGACCACGGGAGGAAGAGCAGGAAAAGTTGTCTCAGGGGTAGGAGTAGCAGCAGGAGCCTCTTCAATCTCCTGTATCTCCAGGGGAAGCCAAACATTCTCGAACTTCCTCAGATCCGAGGATAGAGGAACTCCTGCTACGTTTAAAGCTTCCCCCCAGACTTTCTGATAGTACTCACGACACAAGGCCGCGAAAGCCTCTGTCAGCTGCTCCTCTGTGGTTGCCACCCCTTCCTCGAAACTCGCCTGCTTGGCAGCTTTTAAAGAATGTTGGAATGTGCTGGCCTCTTCCTTCATCAGCGCGAGCTCCTTTTCCAAAGCCGAGCGTTCCCTTTGGGCTCGGGAGATCTCGTCGTCTTTTTCATGAAGGAGCTTGCGCTACCCTTCTATCTGGGTCTTCATGGTTTTGAGGTTCGCCTCGGCCCCATTTCTCTGTCTCTTTACCTCAGCCACCTCTGAGATAAGTTTCTCATTCTCAGCGAGGGCCGTGCCCAAGGACTTCTCAGTCTCCAGCCTAATCTCCAGCTCTGCTCTGGCCTTCTTCCGAGTGTCCTCTATGAACTTTTCGGCTACAAAGACCTCCTGAATGGCCTGCAATAAAGTATGATGGAGTCAGGTATAGCAAAAAATTTGTAAACATTGTTAAAGGTGGAATCTTCCTAAAAAGGGGTAAACTTACCAACGCCAGATCTCTTTTTAAAGAGAGGAATAGTTGTGGCTGTCTCATTTTTTCCAGGGTCTCCATGTCCTTGGGCAGCAAAAGTGGGCGCTCTAACACCTCTGCCAGATGATGGGCATGACCTTGCTGGACCGCCCTAATACTGGACTGGCAGGATATAGGTGCGCCGTCCAGTTTTAAGTCAGGGGACCAAGTGGCCGATGCTCTGCGCACTTCGGCCACATCTCTAATCTCCCCGCTTTCAACTGAGCGGGCCCTACCCTTGCCTTTGTCCAGCTTCCCCTGCTGAGCCAGAGGGGGTTGATGTCCCGGTTTCTTGGGGTCCTTGTTGATCGTCCCCTCGGTCTCCCCCTTTCTCTTCTTCTTAGGGTCCTCGGCTGGAAGTTTTGGCTCAGCTGGAAGGGGAGGCAGCAAGGCTGGAAGAGTTTGGGACGTCCCCGTCTTCTTCTCGATGACCTTTGCAGCTCTCTTGGTCAGTAGACCCTGCATCCTGTCCATATCTTCCTCAGATTCATCTTCTGGCTGGGCGACAACTAACCCTACAACCCCAGAGGCCTCGGTGGCTTCTTCCTCCTCGTCAGAGAGTACGACAAACTGGTTCCCTCGAAGTCTGTCGGAGTCTTCGAGTTGGAATTGGTCTATCTCGTCGTCTAATGTGTGTGAGGAAGACACCTGCTCTTCTGGGATAGCAGTTGCCTGGGAGTGCATGGCGAGGGGAATGGCTACTATGGGCTGTATGTACAAAATGGTGTGAGGAACGTCAGGGAGATCGTGGTCGTCTAGGAAGTGGGGTCGGGCTACGTTTATTCTCCTTCGTCTTCGGTCACCGGCGATTATGGCGTTTTCTATCTCCTGGAAGTCCGAGGAGATGGGGGTGTATCCTAGAATCAGGTGAGCAGCTCGGAGTTGCAAGTCTTCGCTAACGAACACTTCGGAACAGAGTACTCGATTTAGGTCAGCGACGTTGCAATGACTCAAACGAGGGCGCACGTGTTGCTTATCTACAAAAAATACATCAAAATAAACAAGCCTGGTCAGATTCATACAGATATGTAATAAATTTAAGCAATTGTGAATACGCATTTTTGTGTGTGTTAGAGGAAGTGGTGTTGTGGGGAGATTAATCCTGCGGCATCGCACCTGGATCCCCCCAATCAACTGGGCAGTGGAGGCCGTCGTGCCAGTTCCCAAAGACAATTAGGTGGTCGTCCTTCATGCCTTTGTTGGACTTGGGCAGGCAGGAGATTAACCTAACGACACTAGAACGGGACTTAATATAGTAACCCACATTGGAAAGTTTATGGGACTCGTATAGAAAGACGACGTCGTGCCAGGTGAGGTTTAGACCCATTTGCTCGTTTAGAGCATCGACGCTACCCAAAACTCTAAAAACATTTGGAAGGCATTGGTCGGGATACAACCGGTGGTTGCGAAGGTACTCCCTAATTACAGGTTTCATTGGGAGGGTCATCCCGCCCTCTATAAAGGCTATCATTGGGATGATAACCTCTCCCTTTTTCCTAGAATCGGCCACGGCTTCCGCCGGACAATATTTCAGGCCTACGTCGCTGGGAATACGGTATTTGGCCCTAAAGCCCTCCATCCCAGCGGCGGTATCAACTAGACACTTGAATCTTCCCATTATAGAGGACGAAAGATTAAACTCTAAAAGGGAGAACGTTTATAAGGACAGCCGAGGACAAAGTCCGAGAAGAAAAAGGTTAGGAATAGAAAGAGCAAGAACTTACGAAGTTGAAGGTGGGCAAACTCCCACGGTTTTCTAAAGGTAAAGTATGACTGCTGATGTTTTGATGGGATTAGCCCCTGGTGAATTAAATGAAGGCGCAGGTTCCCGAAGCGTCACGATGTGCGGAAAAGCGGCCTCGAAAATATATTTGTCCCGCCCAATTTTTGTGGGAACGAGGACCGTTGGATGCCCATCTCGCCGTAGAACGTGGGGGACAAAATGTAACTTACAGTAATAAATCGGCGTTTTTGAAAATAAAACCCCCAAGTGGCATCTTCTGGGATGCGAAACGGTTTCCACACGTGCAGACATTCACCAAGTGTGCGGAGTACGTTCTCATCAAAATCAAAACCCTATTTTTCTCCTCGGACGTCGAAAATTAGAGTTTTGAGGGGCTATTGTGGGGAGTAAAAAGACCCTAGTGGGAATGTGGGCCTTGGGCCATGCTAAGTAAGGCCGACCTGCTCTTGGGTTCGAAACTGTTAGTATTATGGGTCGGTCCTACGCCGAGGACCCAGCGAGGGTAAGTTATCCTCGGACGGACACTGGAGGACTCGGGACTTCATTGTAAATGTTAGGGAACGACCCGGTGAAGACCAATGGGTAAAGGGGATGAACCCTTGAATGTCTAGAAGCACCGATGTTAAAGAAGTACTAAAGAAAGGCTGCCACCTCCACATTAAAGACCCTGCACTTACCACCTGGCCGCATAATGGAGAAGTGACCCCTGAACAGTGGAAGGGAAACTTCTGGTTACTATTCAAAGGCACTGAAGAAAGAAATATCTAGACTAAGGGAGAAGTTGGGGCAACACGTGTACAAAATATCAAAAAGAGGAGTATTTAAGAAAAAACCTAGAATAGAAAAGGGGGACTCCCTTTTATGTAACCTAAAGGAAAGAAAAAGAAAAAGAAAAAGATAATACAAGAACAGTTCTCGGCTTACGTCCGAGCAGATTGATTTGTTATATTCCTTGTTGTTTCTGAGTGTTTGCAATCTTTGGCTTGTCATCACATCCTTAAACACTTCTAACCTGGGTTTCAAGCCCACACTCTACAAATTTTTATTGTTTAAGGCTCATTGAGCCTGAGCCTGTAACTGTTCTTGGGGTCAGGTACAATTATGCACTTACAATTATTATTATTATAAAACTAATGAAGAGCATAAGACCGAAGTCACTTTAAAGTTTCATATATATATAAAAACTTGGGTGTATACCAAAATGGGTACTATACTATGTTTTATAAATGATTTAATAATAAGAATCTTGTGCCACTCTATGTGTGCATCTATGTATAACTATCAGAAGTTGCAACAATCATTTATAAGAATAATGCTCCTATAATTTATGCTTGTGCTTATTGTATTTAAAGAGAGATTTTGATTTTAAATTTTAGTCTAAATGATTTGAATAATGTATGAAATGATATAATTGATTTTTCTAATGATGAAATTGATTGATGGATTTGAAATAGGCGGAAGATATCATTTCAAATCCATGAAATCACAAATAATTGTATTTATGCCAAATATCTGAAGTTTTATTAATCTTTTGTTGTTCAATTTATTACAAGAAATTGTTATTTCTCAAAAAAAAAAAAAATCACCAATCTCCTTCATTTAAAATCCTCAAATTCAAACATCATTAGAAGGTTGTGTGTATGTTATTTAATAAAAACACTTGCATCACTTGGTTTTTGTTGTATCATATTCTTTGCACACATGTTAAAAAGTTTCCATGGTTCTCACTAATTTTGTAATTTTTTATTTAATTATCTTCTAACAGATAATCTCTAATGATAATTATGTAAGCGTGGAGCATCGTGTTTTGGCTAAGACACCTAAAGAGTCTCATATATCAATAGTGGCATTTTTCAACGTGGGGACTCAAGCTAATCCTGTTTAGTTTGGACCACTGCCAGAATTATTATCAATGAAAGTTTTTACAACAAGGGATTGGATAGCAAGTCTTCATACAGAAAGTTAGACTGTGAAATAAGAATTCTAAGAGGACCGGTAAAGTCCATATGATATATGTTGCATAATTATGTACCTTTGTGAATGGAATGGAGTCGGCCATATTCCTTGCTAAAGAATGTTCTTTGCTTGAGGCATAATAAATGAGGCAAACTCAAGTGCCCTGCTTAAAGCTAAATTGTTTTCTATATAATTCATGCTACATAATCTTTTAGCGTATAATTTGTTTCACAATTTTTTAAAAAACTTTTTTTCTCATACCAAAATTTCAACCTTAGTCTTTCCTCTTAAAAATAAGAAAACTACAAGTATATAACCACAATAACTATCCAATTTGCTGGAAGCACCCAAAAATATAATGAGTTCCAAAATGGACCATTTACCCCACTTCTTTTTACTATTTTGTGCTTTAGGACCTCTAGATGGACTTTTAAGTTTTGACTGAAAACTGCAACTCATTTTATGAAGAAAATTACTCATATATAGTTAGAGGACATAGAAATTTGAGAAATCGTCAATTAGAAGTGGAACAGCCAAATGTCAGTTTCATTTTGTCTTAAGAAAAATACCGATTGGGATATTGTCATATAAATTTAATTTTTCAACATTTTCACCTGCATTACAACTCCATCACACTAAAGGAACAAAGGCATGCATACAAAAAGCTCACTAAAAGATGAATATACAGACAGCATTAAGGTCAAGAAATAATTAATAGATCGACAACACACTCCAAAGCTGATGAGTTATTCTAGCATTGCATTATTGCAATTACATTATGAAAGGAGGCCAAATTTACAATCCATTTTTGTGTTTCTCTTCATTCCAAGCATCGGTTCTCAACTATTATTGCTGCCAACCACCATGAGCCCCTCTTTGACTAGGGGTAGGCATACCACTCCCATCATTAGCATATGGTGGGCCTCGGCCTTGCCAATGGAATGCCATTTCTTCATTTTGTCGCTGACGCCGCCTTTCTTTCTTGTTTTTTCTTTCTTTTTTTTCCTTTTCCTTTTGTGGAACTCGTGTGATGATTAATTAATAGTTGGTCGGCTATATGATTCAAAGATAAAAGCATGGTTCAACATATTATAAGACTAACAACTAACAAGAGAGACCGCACTTATGTTTGATAAGCAGAAAACAAATAGATTATGGATGACCAAAAATTATTTTCCTTAGGTGGCACAACACAAATGTTGTGTATATAAAATTAAAGGATGATTAAGTCTAGTCAAATACGTTGAATCATGCAAGTTGTGTTTTTCAACTTCTCGTATCTCGGATATAAAAAGTTAAAAAATAAATAATACTACAAAAAGTTATATATGTATATTGCTCTCTCTTTGTCTCACCAGCCCTCGAACCCAATTCAAACCATTGAGCTACTATGAGAGCCTGTGTTTTATTTATATATAAAACAGCATGCTATATGTGGAACTTTTTGTATCTTTTATTAGACTGGATATAAAAAGTTAAAAATTAACAATAAATCATACAAAAAGTTATATATATATATAACATGTTACATGTGGAGATGAGGTTTAACATGTAATAGGTGAAGACTTGTTAATATATGGCAAGTTACCGGTGTTTTTTAATTATATTAGCACACATCTATTATTACTTTTTTTACTTATAACTAATAATTTATATCATATTAATGTCAAATATATTATATACGACACCAAGCAATTATTAACTGCAGTTATATGTGAATCATTGACATTCTCTTTCAACTTTTTTTTCGTCGGATAAGATATGAAAAGTTAAAAAGACAAAGTTCATACAAAAAGTTACAGATAAAAATAAAACAACATGTGGACGGGATTTAACAAGTGGTAAGCGAAGACTTTTCAACGAGGCAATTGTTGTTTTTTACATAATATTGACAATATGAACGTCTGACTTTTTTTTTTTTTTTTTTTTTAATGTATGTAACCCGCACCCGGATTTCAACACCACAGGGATAATAATGGTATTTTATTTTTATATACGACACCAAGCAAGTAAGTGCACTCAATAAATATCTGTGTCGGTAGCCTTAGCTCAAACACATTCATTCAACCACAACCAGAGCCATACACACACTTCATTGAGCATATCATGGCAGCTTCTGCTGATCATGCTACTCCCACTTATGACCGTATGAAAGAGGTTAAGGAATTCGCCGAATCCAAGATTGGTGTCAAGGGCCTCGCTGAATCTGGCATCACCTCAATACCTCGTATGTTCATTCACTCACCTGAGACTCTCTCTGACCTCAAAAAACCCAACTCTCAAACATGCACCAAAAAAAACATCCCTTTAATCGATCTTTCCCACTTCAACTCCCCCACTAAACGACACCAACTTGTGGAACAAATCAGAGATGCCACTGCCACATGGGGCTTCTTCCAAGTTATCAATCATGGGATTCCCCAATCAGTCCTAGACGAAACCATAAACGCAATCAAAGCTTTCCATGACCAACCCCATGAGGTCAAGTCCAAACTCTATAACCGTGAAAAGGAGAGGCAAGGGGTTATGTACTCGAGCAACAATGACTTGCTCCGAGCCAAAGCTGCTAGCTGGCATGACTCTCTCACGATTTGGATGGCCCCAGAGACAAGGCGTGCAAAGGAGGAGGAAATTCCAGAGGTTTGTAGGAAAGAGATAGTTGCATGGGAATCGCATTCAACAAAGGTGGCTGAGGCTTTGTTGGAGTTACTGTCTGAAGGGTTGGGTGTGGAGGCTGAGAGGTTTAAGAATTTGGGGTTTTTGGAGGGCAAGTTGGTTGTGGGACACTGCTATCCCTACTGTCCACAGCCGGACCTGACGGTGGGAATCACATCTCACACAGATTCAGGACTGACCGTGTTGTTGCAGAACCAGGTGGGAGGGTTGCAAGTCAAGCATGGAGACGAGTGGGTTGATGTGGAGCCCATCCCTGGAGTATTGACTGTCAACATTGGCGACTTCATACAGGTACAATAAACATGTCTTCTTATAGAAAAAACACCAAAAACAAAATTCAAACAATTCACCTGTTTAGTTTGAAAGCATTAGTCAAACTCAGTTTTCATAATAAACTCATTATTAGTTTTATAATTTAAAACTTTATTCCGTATCTCTCTCTCTCTCTCTCACTCACACACACACACACACACCACACACACACACACATATATATATATATATTATCTTAACCCAATCTCATTTGGCTAAAAAATTGGCTTCAGTTTTTAGATTAAAAATTCATCTTTAACTCAAAATGATGGAGCCCACACATCTGCTTGGGTCCCAACGGCCTTCCCATAGGGCCATACCCACGAACATTCTCTGTCCAACTAGGAGTTGAGACAACCCTGATCTAGGAATTGAAGAGGCCAAACCCAGAGGCCAGTAGCCAACTTAAAGCTTCCCCGCCTCCTACCACCACCGGCAACCCACAAATCCACCAATCAAAACCCTTAAAAACCCAACCTACCACCGTTGTTTTTTATCCACCACCTCACAAATCACAAAAAAATCAAGCCCATCAACCATAGCAGATCCACTCACACCACCAACGCCTTCAACACCACAACAAATTACCCCATAAAACCCACAAACTCTAAATAAAGAAAGAAATAAAACCCACAAACGCAAATCACAACCCAAATCGGAGTCGTAAAAAGAAAGGAAAAAAAAAAAAAAAGCTGAGAAAGAAAGAAAAGAGTAAAAAAAAAAAAAGTGTACAAACTGAAGAAAGAAAGAAAGTAAAAAAGAAAAGAAGAAAGAGAGTGTTGGCTTTGATGTGGACTTGACATTGAGTTGGTCCAACATAACTCATAATTCAACATCGCACACATGTTTTTGATTTTTACCACCCGACACTCAGTTTTTTGAGTTTTGAGACATGAAAATAGTCATGGGAACAAAACCAACTATATATCTTTGGCTCCAAATTAAAAAGTTGAACTTATTTTATTATTTAGTTTATTTTTATTATTATTTATAAATTTTATTGTATTTTTTGGTACTATTTATAAATCTCAATGTACTATTTAATTTAACTTTTATCTTTATTTATAGCACCTTCAACAAAAAGTTTTCAGTTTTAATAAAATAAAGAGTTTACGAATTTTAATAATTGAATGATGAAAATTAAGTTTTGAGTTATAGTTTTACCTAAACCAAACACCCCTGAATTTCTAGACATGATATTTTTCACAATTTAGTGCTTGATAAATTTATGTAAAATGAATAGAAATATTTTATACTGCTTGTAGTATTTCACTTTATAATCCATCTACCATTTTAATCCTATTAAATCTTATAAATAGATATGAAAATAAAAATTGAAATTTATTTATATATATATATATATAATATATATATATATATATATAATTTGATAGTATAACAAAAATGGAACTCAAACTTGATTATCATGATAAAAGAGAGTACTATATTACTGAGCTATATAACTATTGGCTTTAGTTTGTGAAAAATATTATCCCAGTATTACTCAAAAGAAAAAAAAAATTAATGACACACGCTTTCTCCTAATTTTCTCACAACTCATGTGACATATGTATAATTTAGAAAAAAAAAATTGTTTAATATATTTTGATAAGGAAAAAATTAACAAGACTAAAATTTGGCTAAAACTCCGCCAAAATAACATGACTACAATAAAAATATATCAAGTAGAGTTGTAACCAATCTTTATTTGTATGAAAAATGAATAATGTGAGAAAAATTGTTTCAAAAAAAGTGTAACTATCGATTTTATATTAGTAAATTGATTTTTAAGTGAATGGCGTTTTGACTTAATGGCGCTCATCCTTATTTGGTGGCTAATAATTGTGAATCCACCAACTAATAGATTATTGTTATTATTATTATAAAACTAATGAAGAGCATAAAAAATCAAAGTTATCCTGAAGTTTTCTCTCTCTCTCTCTCTCTCTCTCTCTCTCTCTCTCTCTCTCTATATATATATATATATATATATATATATAAACTTGGGTGCATACCAAAATGGGGTACTAGTCTATGTTTTATAAATGATTTAATATTAATAATAAGAATCTCGTGTCACTTAACTATTATAAGTTATCATGATTTTTGAGTGAAGTTATGGTATGTCTTTGTATTAGAACTCCTTTTCCTCTCCCTTATGTGTGTGTGTGTTTGTTTCTTAAAAAAAAAAAAAAAACTATCGTAAGTTGTAACAATCATTTATAAGAAATAATGCTCCTATAATTTCTGCTTGTGCTTGTTGTATTTAAAGAGAGATTTTGATTTTAAGTTTTAGTCTAAATTATTTGAATAATGTATGAAATGATAATTGTTTTTTCTACTGATAAAATTGATTAATGGATTTGAAATAAGTGTAAGATATTATTTCAAATCCATTGCAAATATTTGTATTTATGCCAAATATCTAAAGTTTCAATAATCTTTTGTTGTTCAATTTATAATAAGAAATCGTTATTTCTCAACAACAACAAAAGTTGTTCATCAATTTCCTTAATTTAAAATCCTCAAATTCAAACATCATTTAGAAGGTTGTGTGTATGTTATGTAATAAAAACACTTGCATCACTTGGTTTTCGTTGTATCATGTTTTTTGCACACACTTTAAAAAGTTTTCATGGTTCTCACTAATTTTGTAATTTTTTATTTAATTATCTTTTAACAGATAATCTCTAATGATAATTACGTAAGTGTGGAGCATCGTGTTTTGGCTAAGGCATCTAAAGAGCCTCGTATATCAGTCGTGGCATTTTTCAACGTGGGGACTCAAGCTGATTCTGATTACTTTGGACCACTACCAGAATTATTATCACCCGATAAACCAGCTCTTTACCGCAAATTCAACGTGCCAGAATTCAATGAAAGTTTTTTCAGCAAAGGATTGGATAGCAAGTCTTTCATACAGAAAGTTAGACTGTGAAATAGGAACTTATGGGAATGGTAAAGTCCATATGATATATGTTGCATATTTATGTACCTGTGTGAATGGAATGGAGCCACCCATTCCTTGCTCAAGAATGTACTTTGCTTGAGGCATAATAAATGAGGCAAACACAAGTGCCCTGCTTTAAGCCAAATTGTTTTCTATATAATTTATGCTAAATAATCTTTTAGCATATAATTTGTTTCACAATTTTTTTTTTTTTTTAACTTTTTTCTCAGACCAAAATTTCAACCTGAGTCGTTCCTCTTCAAAATAAGAGAACTACAAGGATCCACAATAACTATCCAATGAACTAGAAGCGCCCAAAAATAGAACGGGTTCCAAAATGGACCATTTACCCCACTTCTTTCTTTTCCCCTATTTTCTGCTTTAGGATCTCTAGATGGGCTTTTAACTGAAAACTGCAACTCACTTTATGAAGAAAATTATTCATAGTTAGAGGATAAAGAAATTTAAGAAATCATCCATTAGATTTAGAAGTGGAACAGCCAAATGTCAGTTTCATTTTGTCTAAGAAAAGTAACCCTTGGGATATTGTCATATTAATTTAATTTTTTCAACATTTTCACCTGCATTACAACTTCATCACACTAAATGGAACAAAGGCATACGAAATTAAAGCTCACTAAAAAATGAATATACAGCATTAAGGTCAAGAAATAATTAATAGATCTACAACACACACCTAAGCTGATGAGTTCTTCTAGCCTTGAATAATTTGGATAGCCAACTACCAGCATTAGCATATGGTGGTCTCCGGCCTTGCAGTGGATATGGCCCACCACTGTAGCCTCCAACTTGGACCTCCACAAATTGCTATTTCTTCATTTTGTCGCTGGTACCGCCCTTTTTTTTTCTTTGCATGGAACTCTGGTGATGATTCATACTTGGTCAGGCTACATGATCTAAAGATTAAAGCATGGTTGAACATATTAAAAGAATAACAAGAGAGCTCTCACATATGTTTGATAAGCAGAAAACATATAGATTATGGAAAACAATTTTTAAAGGAGTTCAAGCACAAAGGGAAATGTCTATGAAAGCACAAGCAGAGATAGAGATGACCAAATATTGTTTCCCTTAGGTGGCACAACACAAATGTAGTTGTTGTTCTCCATGGTACTCTTTATTTGAATGACATGTATGAATTGATCCTAGAGCTCTTAGTAGGCAATAAGAGGCATACACAAAATATAGATGGGGAATCATACCTCTTGGCTCTGGGATCTCAAGCTGAAGGATCATTCCAAAAATGCTAGTGCTTGTGTGTACTTGTGTGGGTTTAAGTTACACCTTATGTAACTTCATAAGAGTTACACTCTTTTTAGATCGTAGATTCTCATTAAATCTAACGGTAATAAATTACTACTTACTATCTCATTAATACAGAATTATTGTATGTCAAGTCAACTACTTCTACTGAATTTTCTCACATTTATTGCCCAACATCCCTCAATCACCTTCCCACAACCACGGTACAACCCCTCTAAAAAAAGTGCCAGACTTGGCCATTCCATGGAGAACATTGAAACAAGTTGCTTTCTATGAGAGTCTTAAGGCTGGAGAATTTCTTGACTAGACCCTGTACCACCTTACATGTGCAAGATTGGTAAAATGATTCAACGACTTGATTGAACAAATTGCCATTCACAACAAGAATCAGTATGTCCTTAAACTTAACTCCGATATTTCCAAAAACTTGTCAATCACTCCAAAAACCATCTCTGCACCTTCCTCAATCCTCACTCACTGACACTTACGGTCACTGGCATTTGGTTGAATTGATGGATGAAAATCTGTAGAACAGGTTCATATATACGTTTATCCAAAAATAACAACAACAAGAAAAAGAACAAGAAGTAAAAAATGTTTGACCACTGTCATTAATACATCCCAAAAAAATAGCATTAATGACTATATTAATGGTATAAGAGGTAATGATTTATCACCGTTTGATTTAATGAGGATCTACCGTCTACGGTCTAAAAATGGTATAACTCTTGTCAAGTTACACCAGATGTAACTTGACCCCATCTATATATATAGAAAGAGAAAGATGGATTCAAGTTACACTTTTTTTAAACCGTAGATTTCTAAAAGATCTAACGGTTAAAAAAATCATTAAATGTGATTGTTTTCCACCTTATTACCTAATTAATACTAGCTCTCTCTCTCTCTCTCTCATTTATTACTTTCTAGTTTCCACTGAATAATCTTTTATTCAACACAACCTAACAAAACAAATACAAAAAAATCTATGTTCTGTGATTTCACAACTACCAAAAATCTCCTTATTTATTGCTTTTTAGTTTCCACTAGATAATCTTTTATTCAACACAACCTAACAAAAAATATATATATCTATTCTCTGATTTCACAACAACTACTAAAACAAGAGTCAAATAAAAATAACTTTCAATTGCTCGAAGAAAAAAAAACAAAACAAAACTTCAAATTTGAGCCTATCATACACTAAACAAGCAAACCTCCCTTTTCATCACCAAGCAATTGAAATTTTGAAAGGTAGGCCTTCTGTCTGGACTTGCTGCTTCAATGCAGTCAAACCAAAAAAGAAAAAAAAAATCATATATCACACTTGATATAATAATTGATAATTTGTTTAGTGTAGATTAATTTTGGTTTTTTATTTTTTAAAGGAGCAATTGGAAGTTTTTTTTGGATGGAACTTTTCTTTTTGTTTTGTTTATTAGTGTTTGGCAGCCACGGCCCAACAGGGTGGCCCCTGTGTTCAGACCCAATTTTTTCTTTGTTTTTTGTTTACACAAAAATATACTCTATCTTCACCATTTAAAAAAAAAAAAAATAGGTTCCAGTTAGCTCAACTGGTAAAATCTTAAAAAGTTATCATTAGAAACGGACATTATAGATTGAAACTCTCCAAAAAAAAAAAAAAAAGTGACTCTTGTATTTGGTAGTAATTGTCCTTGTGAAATTAGAGAAAATGAGATTTTTTGGATAGGTTGTGTTGAACAAATATTATCTTTTGGCCAGAAAGCAATAAATAAGGAGAGAGAAAAGAAAGAAAGAAAGAGAATGCTAATATTAATAAGATAATAGGGTAGAAAGTAATAACATTTAATAATTTTTTTTTTAACCGTTAGATCTTTTAGAATTTTACCGTTTATAAAAAGGCGTAATTTTTCAAGAATTATATCAGGTGTAACTTAAACCTATCTCTCATATATAAATATATATATATATATATATAATATATATATATATTTTTCTTCTGATCCCATCCAAAGTTTTTTTTTTTTTTTTTGTCCCTTCTCTTTTCTTTTCTAAGGTCATCTTAAGAAAATTATAGTAGTACTCGGTTATGTAGGTAAGATATGTCTTTTACTTGGTCAAAAGAACAAATTTTGCAATGATGGTAACCTTAGCCACCAGAATATTTTTTATTTATTTATTTATAAGCTTGATTGTTTTGTGATGGGTGTTAAATCACTCTCATTTAGGTCTTACTTTCACCTAAATCTATCACGTAGGAGACATTTATTAAATACCAATAACAATAAATCATATCAACAATTATGAATAATGTTGTGTACTTCGAATGATGGACATGGGTTTCTAATTAGCACAAAAATTACTCTTACTTAGATCCCATTTTAATATGAGTCCACCTAGAGATAGAGCCAGAAATTCAGCTTTGGGAAGGCCAAAGTATGGACTTTTTTTAATATATAACTTCAATTTTTTTAAATAAAAAAAAGGGACTAAGATTTTAAAACCAAAATAATACATGAAAAATAAAAAATAACTTGATTTTAGTGTCTACAATATATAAAAAATAACTTCATTTTAGTGTCTACAATAATTCTCGTTCAACAATTATGATTTAAACATCATAAAGTCAGCACAAGTACAATAACTCTATAAATAAGTTGATAGGTTGTTGATCTTCTCCTTGTTACCAACCATTACAATTCAAGGAAAATTTAAAAAACATATATTTTCTTTGGGTTTATTATATATCATCCCCATCAAAATTTTGAGGAAAAAGAATTAAAATGAAATTTGATGAAAAAAAGTCAACACACAAATGAAAATTAAAAAAACAAACAATTAATTACCTTAAAACAAAAATAAAAGAGTTGCATTGCTTGAAAGTCATTAGCTTCTTATTTCTTGGTTTGTTCTTAATCTTTCCTAATTAGAAAATTATATTTTGTTTACTAAAAATATTATAGCTAACTGAAACTCTAAAAATCTTTTTTTTAATAATTTTTTTCTTTTTATGGGAGGGGGACCTTACATCATGGAATAGCGACTCATTTTATTTAATATTTTATGATCTATTTGGGTCAATTGAATTGTTGAAATTTACGTATGTTTTTAACTTTGAAGACCAAATTATAAATATTTATATAAAACAATTTATTTTGAGATTTTATACACAAAGATGAAATTGAAGATTGAAAGTGCAGTACTTTCTGAGTTAGAGAGTGAAGTTACAAAGGGGCAACAGTAAACAACACGATTTAAACGACATCATTTCTCACGTTGTCTATTTCTTAAATTTTAAATATTTGTGTTTACAGTACAGTTGTCAATGTATAATGTTCTATTAATGACAATTCACTAAAATATAATAAAATTCAAATGAAATTGAAGATTAGAACAAAATGAATTAAATTGTAGATACATAATATAATAATTAGAACAAAAGCAATTTGGCACTTGCTCTTTTTAAAGAAATTCAAATTTTGTGGTAAGAAATCTTCATAAACCAGTGTGGCAAAATTTCTATTTGGCTTGTTTTCTCGAGGATACAACAGCCCAACTAAATCGTTGTGCGGCTTAAGCTAATTTTACACTAATATTTAAGCCCAAAGCTCAACAAAAAGAAAAGAAAAAAATCTTTCTTTGTCCAACCATTCTCAAAATATGTATTATCGTAAATCACTTCTTACTTACATAGATTGTTATGCATATAGACATATGTAGAGGAATGGTGCATATAGGTCTATATATAGGCTCATAGTAATTACTCAAAATTAATAAGCATTATGACCTTATTTATTTTCCTAAATATTATACTTATTATTGTAATGGTAGGCATTTCTAGAATTAAAGATTGGAGTTATTTGCAATACAATAACTCTCCAATATTTTTTGGAACTCCTACACTTTATCAATTAGCAACAAAAAAATCAATATAAATAAATAGCATAAAAATAAATATTTCATTTTATTTGTTAATTAATATTAAAATGCACCAATATTTTTTGGAACGTTCCTTTTTTTTAGCATTACACACAACACATTACAATTATGTTTTTTTTTTTCAATAATTGATGGAGGAAATGCTTTGAGTGCATTCAGATGTAGAAATTAGATGAAGTTGCCTCTAACATGTATAAATAGGAACTTTGGTTCCCACTTGTGATATGTGAAGTGTGAAGTGAAGTGATGTCTAGAGATTTCTAGAGAAAACGAGAGAGGCGGTGCTTGATGTTTAACACTACAAGTGTAGTTTGTAACAGGGGAGATTGTTGTGTCATTTGAGTGTTGTTGTAGTTACTGGGCAGCTTGAGTGCCTTTCTTTGTTTGAAGTTCTTTCTTCAATAGTTTTTGACCAATAAAATTACTTATTCATTACCAAAAAAAAAATGGCCCCCTACATTTTTGTGGAGCTAACATTTGTGGAACTAACATTTAATATTCTCTGCAAAAGCAGAATTGGACTGTTACTTATCCATTGTGATTGAGCTGCGTGGCCTTTGTTTATTGGTAGAATGTCTGTGATTATAAAGTGAAAATTTATGAAAATCTAATAGTACAATAAAGGACAGCAATGAAAGAGATTTCTTGATTGAAAAGATAAAAGCTGGGAGGCTGAGAATTTAAGCTCTGTGGCCCTCCTTTTAGTTCCTATTTGTACAAACTCTTTTGTTTTGGTAATGAATTACGAATCTCCTTTCATGCCCAATAATAAAATAAAATAAGCGAGAAATACATAACTATAATTTTAGGCCCAATGAATTATTTTAGTTTATTAATTGAAAAATAAAACAATTCTATCCCACAACAAAAACCGGGTATATCCACACACGCACAAAACCAAAATTATTAAAAAAAAAAAAAAAAAAAAGGCAATATATGTTGATTGTGAAACTCAGATTGGGTGGTATGACTCGACCCAAATGCTAGTTTTAAATGCAGTAACAATTATTGGGCCACACACCTTTTGTCGGTAAATTATGGGAAATTATTATATATAAGGACAACTTATGAATTAAATTTATTAAAAATTAAATGACACATAACAATTCAACCTAGATTCCAGTCCAACCTCAAAAATCATTGAACCTCTCTCTCTCTCTTTTCTGGTTCCTTAAACAATTTGGATTCCAAAACCATGGTTTCAATCACATTCAAGTTATTCAACAACAACCAGAAAATAAAAATAGTTGTTAGTTAAAAAAAAATGTGTTAGGCTAGACGAAGCAAAATAAACCATGATGTTCTTATCCCATTAAAAAAAAATTAAAAAAAACTGCGTACATAAGTGGAAAAAAAATTATCCCAACCGTGAAGCTTTTGTGTCTAACCAAAGAAATAATAAAACGGTACAAGAAGAGTTCTTAAAAACAATTAAGTTGCGTCTGTTTAAAAAGTCGCTAAAATTTGGTACACCCACTTGATAATTAATCAAGAGCAATTATAATTTCTAAGCCCAACTTTTATTATAAAGTATAATTTGTTTCACAATTATTTTATTTCTTTTCTCAAACGAGTTTTTCAATCTGAGTGGTATCTCTTCCAAATAAGAAAAGAACAATGATCAACAATTACCATCGAATTAGCTGGAAGCACCCAAAAATATATTGGGTTCCAAAATGGACCATTCACTCCACTTTTTTCCATCTTGTGTGTACGGATTTCTGAATAGACTCTTGGCTGAAAACTGCAACTCACTTAATAAAAAAAAAGAATAATTATTCATGATTCAAAGTTAGGTGACACAGAGACTAGAAAAATGCGGAACAGCCAGATGACAGTTTCATATTGATTCATTGAATAAGAAAAACCCCATTGGGAAATTGTCTCAATTTCAACTTTTTCACCAGCATTACAACTTCACCACACTAAGGGAACAAAGGCATACGTAAAGCTCACTAAAAAATGAATATACAGCATTAGGGTCAAGAAACAATTACTATATAACTCCACTCCAAAGCTTATGAGTTCTTCTGCCTTGCATAATTGCAATTGCATTATGAGAGGAGGCCAAAATTACCCCCGCTCCCCCCATTTTTGTATTTCTCTTCTGGATCATATCTATTCTGTCAAAATATCCTCTCCATTCCAAGCACTGGTTCTCAACTGTTATTGCTGCCAACCACCATACTGTTGATTACGGTTACCACCCATCGGGTTTGGACCTCTACCGCCAGCTGAACCTCCAAATTGACTACTTTGGGAATAATTTGGAGGGCCAACTCCATAACCACTAGCAGCTCCTCTTTGACCAGGAGCTGGCATTCCACTCCCTGCATATGGAGGTCCCCGGCCTTGCGGTGGATATGGCCCACCACTGTAGCCTCCGACTTGAGCTCCACGATTTTGGTTATACCCCCCACTCTGGTTTCCACTAGGAGGGTACCTATTTGGACCTCCAGGAGGACCGCGTGGCCTTCCATATTGGTGATGACTAGGTCCAGCCGACACTGGAGGCTGTGGATTATTGATGGGATGATTAGGCCCATGCCAATGAGATGGATGAGCTTGCCCACCAGTATGTTGAATGGGAGGCAGGCGTGTATGTGGCTGAGGGTGCTGCAATTTCTGTCTCTTTGCGGTCTCTTCATTTTGTCGCTGCTGCTGCCTTTTTTTCTTTGTCTGGAACTCATGTGACGATTCATACTTGGGCAGGCTACATGATCCAAAGATAAGCATATTAAGCAGACAACAAAAAAATTATGGAAATTTTTAAAGGAGTTCAAGCACAAAGGGAAAATGTCTATGAAAGTGCAGGAGAGATATCCAAAAATTGTTTCCTACAGGTGGCACAACACAAATGTAGTTGTTCCCCATGGTACTCTTTATGAGAATGATATGTATAAATTAACCTCAGAAATCCTTGTAGGCAATAAGAGGCATGCACAAAATAGAGATGGGAATCATACCTCTTGGGATCGCAAGGTAAAGGATCATTCCAGAAATACTCTGCAACTAGTGCATCCTGGGCAGTTATTCTCTGCATAAGCAAGAGATCAGTACATAGAAAGAAGGCAAAGTAACAATGACAAAGGTAACGGTGAGGTGATGAAGAAAATTTTCTAGGATGTTAGAAAGAAGGTATCTTTTTTGGGAGAACAGGATAATCCCAATACTAGAGACGGGTATTAGCACTCAGAATCTTCCTCTAGAGTTTATACTACATAATTTTCCATTTATTTAGCTTTTTGTAGTTTGCTTCTCAGTTAGCGAGTGACAAGGGTTGTTACCTAGTATATTTTGCACTTCATGTTGTTCTTTTAGCATCACCTCTCCAGCCCAGAAAGATTTAACAAAATTAAAAAATTTTTAAAATAAATAATGATAATAACACGAGTCATTTGATTTTGCTTTTGTATGAAAGAAAATTAAATCCTCAAAATTTGCTATACTATCTAATAATTGCAAGTTTGCAACTGCTATGGAAAAGGCTGGCAGCATGTTTAACCCATTAATCAAACACAAAGAACCATCTGGTAGATCTAGTTCTTGGCAGCCAGCCCTATAAAAGCTATAGAAACGTGTCTTTTTTTTTATAAGTAATTCATTAAAGCTTCAAAGCTATAGCAAAGTACAAATTCATAGTTTATAAAAACAATTCAAATTAATTTAATTAAATGAAGAATTGCAAAAGAATATTTTAAGCAAATGGCAACAGAATACTTGGCAAAAGATTGAGTACTATATGAAAATATTCAAAATCCACTGACCATAATAAAATAAGGATCTATTCTAGTAACGAAAGGAACAAATCTGGAGTTTCATTGATACCTTTTCTGGATAAAGAGTCAACATGCTGTCCAGTAAATCTAGAGCATGGCGGTCAAAACTGTAAACCATATAAATTATAAATATCAGATTTAGAAAATAAGTAGGCTAGTATCTTGTAACTGTGATTTGTTTTAAGAAAAAAACATAAGCCTTTGTTTACTTACTGTCTGAAAACCTCTCTGATGCGTCTCTTCATTGGTCTTGGTGGCTTGAAATTATTATACCAAGGCATCTTTGAAACACCAGGCCAGTTGATCTCATCAGGGGACCCACAAAGCTCAAATATCTTGTTCAATTGCTCAGGCTACAATAATTGTAAAGAGATTATTTCAGATCAAAATTATCATCATTCAGAATTACTGGATAGAGAAGTGCAATGCTGTGTATCATCATTAAATTACATCTAAGGTCAATGGATTTCGTGCAGGTTTCTCTCACTAACTTTCTATTTTTTAATAATCTCACATCTACAAACCAACAGGATCATGCTTAGTTGTAGTAAAGTCCTTGTCAACTGAAGGTTTGAGTATTTACCATTTAGCTTCTCAAGACTTAGCAGAGTATAGAGGAATAAGGAGCCAAGGATAGATACACGTAATGTCTCTTTCTTCACAACCCAACTAAATCTTAATCCCAACTAACTGGAATTAGCCACACAAATCCTTTTCCAAAATAATTGGATATAGCTACATGGATCGTCCCAGCTATTTTTTCCTTTTGGGTTTTCAAAATCATGTTCATAAGACGTTACTAAGTTTATGCTGGCTGTCAACACACCGCAAGTCCTCTTTTGTCTACTCTTGTACATCTCTAGCTGTGTAAAACAAATTATGACACTAAACACCATAAAGGCATAGTTACTCTAATCCTCCTTGATTCATATTATACATACACACACACATGTATCCCATTGGGAACTACTCAAACCTGACAGTAGGCAAAAATCATAAAACCATCTTCTAAACAATGGTTAGTTAGCTAATTTAAAGAAAAAAATAAGATCCAAATCACAATTTGATGGACTCATGTGATTATATCGACTAACTAGAACTAGTGTTCATTTGCATATGTCAGCAAATCTTTCATAGTGAAGAGCCCAACCGTTTAACCCAAGCGGAAGAGAAGCATTTCCAGAACCGTAATGTAATTACTAGACATCTTTCATGCAATTAAGAAAAAATAATCAAGTACTTCTCAAAGCATATACTAATCAATTGACTGTCAAGAGTGCGATCATTGACTATCATAATATCAACTTCACGTTCACCAAAGAATAAAAATAAAGTGATTTTCAAATATGTCTATTTAACAAACATTCTGGTTTTAACCTTGATACATAATTTTGGTTTAAAACCACATTCTGTCAAAAGCATATTTGTCAAGAAAAAGATAAAACGAAAATAAATTCCAATAATAAAAAAATTACGAAAAGGCAGGTTGTAACAATCCAAAAATGAATTCCAAAGCAGCCATATTCACTACCATTTTACACCACCAACAACACTGTATGTAAACTATGAACTAGAGAGAGCCCACTTATGCACATCATTTTGATTCTGCATGCTAATTATCAGACAAAAATTCAGGAACATATCTAACCTCATTTTTCCCAGGCAAGATTGGTTTTCCATTCAAAAGCTCAGCAAAGATACAACCAACGGACCACATGTCAACAGCTGGGCCATATTTCGTGGCTCCTAGCAGCAACTCTGGTGGCCTGCCCAAACCATAACAATCTGAACCAACTAAATCGAAATTGAGGATATTCTTGAAAACATTGAATGCCGAGTACAGGGAGAATTACACTCAAAGATTTAAGTATAATCTATATATTCGGTGTAATGTAACAACTTACCTATACCACAAAGTAATAACACGATTCGTAAGATTCCCAGTGTGGTCAGTAGAAAATGATCGTGCAAGCCCAAAGTCTGCTAGCTTCAAATTTCCCTCATTATCTATCAAAAGATTAGAACCTGCAAGAAAGGTATTACTCAAGCATAGCCACAATCACAAAACATTAACAACAACGTTTAATAAAAATATATCATTTTAAATAATGAAAAAATAATGATAACCTTTGATGTCCCGATGAAGCACTTGATTCACATGACAGTAATGGAGGCCAGTTAGTAGTTGCTTCATATAACACTGGAAAAATAATAATAATAATCAGTAATCACTACACGTTAGATGTTTAACTACAAAACATATACTTTTGATTTTCAAAAATATAATACTTTGATCTGGGGAACTGTAAATCTCAGCCCAGGACGATCAGCAAGGCCAGTCAAGTCATGGTCCATGTACTCAAAAACCATGTATATGCCGCCCTTAAACTTATTACCATCTGCAGTTCCCAAAAACATGCAACTCATGTTAGAAATTACCATCTATTGCAGAATTTAGGTATCAGGGATTTAAACACAGGGTTGAGGGGCAGCAAGAATAACTCATGAAGCCGACTAATCTTGAAAGCATACAATAACTCTCTCACCTTGATTCCCTTGCTCATCTGTCTCAGGACCTAAGAGACAATAACAATAACAAAAAACAGAAGGTATTAGCAAAATAGATTCAGTACTGTTGTTAAGAATCTTTAGAAGATACAGTATCCAAAGCAGGCAAAACTAAAAAGTACCTGGAGAGGTCACAATCTCTTTCAGCTTAATAACATTTTCATGATGAAGCTTCTTCAGAATTTTAATCTCCCGGATGGCTGTTATAGGAAACTGCATAACAGGCCAGACAAATTATTCAAAAGAAATGTGAATTATTGTGCATATGTATACACGCCTATGTATTGTTAGGTAACAACAGCTTCATCAACCTTTCTGGACTGTAATCTGTATAAATAAAAACACATTGTACATGTAAAGAAAAATTACCCCTTCTTTTTCATTGTCCATGCGTATTTTTTTTAAAGCAACAATTTCCCCGGTTCTGATTTCTCTGGCCATATAAACTTGACTGCAAAAACACCACAGGGAAAAAAAATTAGACATCAGAAAAACCAAAGAACTGAGTTGGATTATAAACCAGAAAAATTCAGATGAGTAAGCTTAAGAAAATATCATTCTCTAGAGAATAGAGACAATACAGAAACTTGAAAAGACATGGAAATTACGTAATATCCTTGCATGAAACTTAGTCCCTGCTGCATTCCACAGTTAATGAGATAAAAGATTCATTTTCATTAACAAATATCACAACTCATAGTGCCACATCACAGTTATTAACTTAATAATGAAACTTAGCCCCTGCTGCATTCCACAGTTAATGAGATAAAAGCTTCATTTTCATTAAAAAATATCACAACTCATAGCGCCACATCACAGATTTTAACTTAATAACAAATTACATATATCTGCGAATAAATAATGAGACCATACTACATGGCTTATAACTCTTTTCCTGTCTTCTTTAACTTCCCAACACCAAAGAGAATCTCAAATTTTGCAGTAATATATTTGGTCATTGCCACAATGGCCATAGCTGTGCTTCAAATATGGGCCACCATCTACACCATTTCATGTACAGTCAAACTTTTCCCTCCCTAAAACCCTTGTAACCTATATGGTAATTGTTATCATTATTAGACCTAATAGAGAACAAAAGCCCTGGATGAAGAAAAAAAAATTAATCATTGTCCATAACTCAAACCTCACTAAATCACTACAAAATTGAAAGATTATAAACAAATGGATGAAAAAAACAGAACAACAAAACAAGCAAAAGGGAAGCCAGTTGGGCCCAAATAAGAGGAAAACAATGCATATAGCAAAGGAGTGTCTCTTCAAGCATATTTTTCTTGTCCTTTCGTGTCTTCTCCTAATAATTTAAACAACAACAACAACAACAACAAACCTTAGTCCCATATCTTAGGGGCTCCGCCATAGATTCTCAACAGATTACTCAGAACCAGCCACATGTATTCTTTCCCGCCACTCTATTCTATTTCTATCTGAACTCATAGTCTCTGCTACTTCCTTTTTTTACCGCTACTAATAAATTAAAAAAACAAAAACAGCTTCTTGTTCATAAGAAAGCCAAACCCACAATTCTTCTCTCAACATGGATTGCTTATCCATGTCTAGTTGTTGATACACACAGAATCACGATTCAAAACAGAGATACGACATCACAAGCTGACACAACCAAAAATACCCATAAAACAAAAAATTCTAGACAAAAGTTTCATCTTTAGTATTTATACCCACTAGTACCACCAGTTGAAAAATCCAAAATTTACTCAAAAAAATTGAAAAACGATAAAACCCCACAACAAAAAATTTAAATTCAAACTAAAAAAAACAAACAATTCAAAACAAAAAAAGAGAAATACCCATATGTGCCTTCGCCGATCTGCTCCAATTTCTCGAAGCAGTCGACGCTTCTGGAACCCCATGATGGGTACTCCTCCACGTTCAGCTGGCCTGGTCCGGCCACCGCCATCTTTATCTCACTCACAGTCTCTTGCTCTTGCTCTTGTTCTACGCTCTGCCTTTGATGCGTTTGATTTTCTTTTCCTTCTCTTAGAGGTAATACTATAAAAGAAAAGGACGAGACTAAAATTACGAGCGGCTCAGACCTGGGTTTGTATCTGCTGTTGTTGGGACGCTTTGGAATTTGGTTAGTTTGGTCTTTTCATCTATATATACATTACAGAGATTGGTTTCGTCCATGATTGTTGTTTACTGCACATGCTTTTTTTTTTTTTTTTTTCCTCTATAAACCCCTTTTCTTCTTTTCAAATAATCAATTGTTTGGTTATAAGGAGTAAAAATAGGGATAAATCATAAAACCCTTTTGGATTGTGTCCTTTTTAAAATTTAAAAAAAATATTTAATTTGTCCCTGTGTTATTTATTATTTTATATTAAACCAAGACACCAATGTATTTTGGCTTCTCAAAAGCTATATTTATATACCAGTTTTTTTTTTTTTTTTGAGAAACTATATACCAGTTTTTAATTGTAGTAGAAAGTCACAAATCCTTTTTTTTAACATGAAGATTATTAATTGAGCATGCATTTGCGTACCAAAGTTTTGGCATTTGCATTTTTTTAGTGGGTTCCATGGATATTGTATACAAACCTCCAATAACTGAAAAACGCAACTATGGGTTTTGCTACAGTGTTTTGCCTTTAACAATTTATTTTGCTACAGTGATTTTAACAATAAATTTTTAGTTTTCAGTAAAATAAGTAGTATCCAAATGAACCTGAGTGTACTAGAATTCATAATTATTTTTTGTTAGGCAAAATTTAGGTACAGTACCTTAGGTATATTATCTCAGGTTCCCTACTTAAAATTTTGACATCTGTCCAATTTAACAACCCAAGCAAACAGCGTTAAAACTAAACTTTCCTTCTTCTTCTTTTGCTTCTTCCTTCTTTTTCTTGAACTGCTCTTCCAAACCCAAAACCCAAAAAAAGAAGAAAAAAAAAAATCTCTCTCTTTCTTTCTCAGTGTGTGTGTGTATGTATGTGTATCTATTTCCTTTCTTCTTTTCTGATCTTGATTCTCTCCTCTCTCTCTCTCTCTCTCTCTCTCTCCTCTCTCTCTCTCTCTTCTCTCTCTCTCTCTCTCTCTCTCTCTCTCTCTCTCTCTCTCTCTCTCTCTCTCTCTCTCTCTCTCTCTCTCTCTCTGGACAAAATAATGAAAGAGGCCATGACAATGGCTTTGTTGATGTTAAAAGTGTGGAAGTTTTGGGTATAGCTAAAAATGGTCCGTTTTTTGGTTTGAAAACTAGTAGATTTGGCTTTTATTTTTTGATCTTGCCTGTTTGGTTACTGAGAAAATGAGGGAGAAGGGTCCCTTTTTTGGTTTGAAACCCAGTTGATCTAGCTTTTATTTTTTGATTTTTTTATCTTTTCTGTTTGGTTCTATAATTTAGCTTCATTTTAGCTTTTGCTTCTGCTTTTTAGCTTTCGAGTTTTGGATTGGACTTTGGAATTCCCTTTATCATCTTCATTTTAGCTTCATCAATCAGAGGCAACTGGAGATTTGAAGTCGTGGTTCTCTTGCAGTCGCAGTACAGGAAAAAAAAGGAAGAAGAAAAAAAAAAGAATTTTTAGTTTTAACACTGATTGTTTGAGTTGTTAAATTAAATAGGTGTCAAAATTTTAAATTGAGAACCTAAGGTACTGTACCTAAATTTTGTCCTTTTGCGTTTATGCTTTAGGTAATAAGTCTTAACACTTTTTAAAAATTATTAAAAAGGAAGCATCAGGGCATCTAAACATGGAAGATCCTGTCTAGATGTGATCATGACAAAACCCTATCTTAGTACTTAAGAAACCTAGATGGTGATGGGAAAAGAGATATGTGAGGCCATCGGTTCGTGTGTGCATAGTTTTTATTTTTGATTTTTTTTTATAGAGTTTTAACTATATGACTTCCGCTTCTAATGATTATATACTTTATTATTAAACCAAGATATCAATTGATTTTTTGTATAAACAGAAATTGAACCCCAGATTTTTTATTTAGTTGAGCCAACTGAAACCCACTATGTTTGTATAGTTATCATCTAACATCAACCGTAGTAATGATTTAGTAGCATCAATCAGTAGGCATCTTGAAAACCGACTTTTAGATTATTGCAGGATGATTGCAGATTGGGTGGAGCTTAACTTCAATATCCTACACACACAAGTAATGTAATAAAAGAGTTGAGCAACATTGGTGTGTTGCATGCCCTAAGATCTTTTGACAGTGAAATTAGAGTCACCCTCCTTTACTCAAGTGTGCGAAGATTAGGTTTTTTTCTTATACCGTGAGTGATTGGTAGGATCCTTTATATAATGGGTTTTGGGGTGTTGATTTTGCTGATATTTGACCCTTGACTATAGCAAATGACCTTAATTCTCCCTTTTGGCCTATTTGGAAGTTTAAAAAATGAGGCGGAGTAGAGTAAATGGAGGGAGAGTAATTCAGTTACCTTATTTGGAAGTTTTTTAAGGAAGGAGGGGGAGGGGTTTGGAGGGGTTTTAACTACCTCTAACTCCTCATTTCTAATTCCCTCAAATTGGAGAGATTTGAAAGAAGAGTAGAGTAGATAAATTATTGACAAAATGAATTCCCCAATTTACCATTTTTGAATTAACAAAATTACAAACTGATTACATAAATAATTTTTTATTATTTAAAAGAAATTCTTCAATATTTGACAAGATATTTTCTTCGAGAAAGTAACATTTTACCTAGAAACAAGTAGTAATTAATGAAGTCAGAACCATTGTGTTGGAAAGAGTCCAAGCCTAAAGAAGAGTATGATCTGAAGAATGAACTGTGGTAATCGAAGGTGTTTGAACACCATAAGCCATTGTTAAAAGCTCTAAAACCATGCAAAAATTCACTACGCACTTTCAATCTCTCACTCCCATGGAAGAATCTCTCTAAATTGAAGAATGAATCAAATGCATTGATGCTCTGCTTTTATATGTACAAACAAAGCAGTTGCAGAATGAAGAAGAAATAGCAGTAAAGATAAACTAACTAACTAAACTAAATTTATTTTGATTATAATTTTTTTGAGGTAATAAAAATTATTTTATAATAGTTAATGGTAGTTTTATAATTTTATTAGTGGTATTTGATGGAATGAGAATGTTGATTAAATAATTATTTAATCTAACAAATTAATCATAGACCAATGTTGTAAGTTCATTTTCAAATAGAGGTAAATTTGTCTATTTAAATCATTTCATTTTCTTTCCATCCTAATTTTTAAAACATCCAAATTAGAGGAATGACTAATTACTCCATTCTCCTTACTAATTTTAAAAACACAAGGTGGAGGATAACCATTCCCCTTTACTCCCCTTTATTCTCCTCCCTCTCTAAACTTCCAAACAGGCCATTTGTGAGGAGGCGATGTGATTGCATGATCACCTCCGGGAGATCAACTATTTCCTTTGACATTCAAATAAGGATGTCAGTGCTTGAAATTGGCGCCTTGACTTTGGATATTGTTGTTACCCTTGATAAGTTATTTATTGTGTGGACAATTTTATGCACCATCAATTATGCTCGTATTCCTTTACTCGTGCTCAATGGACATTTTCCATCTCATGAACTTGCAACACATGTTCATTGTTTATAGTGCAATGCTAGGGACACAAAGAACTTCACAATTTTATTACAACTTGTTATATAGCGAGTTATGAGGGGTGGAAGTGTTGACCCACCATTTGACCTCCACCATTCACATTGTAACACATGTCCCCCACATAAAAGATCGTGGGCAAGGTGGTTTAGTTGTTGGAATGCGAACTATTTGCTTTTTTTCCTCTTTAATTTTTGGGGAATTTTCGAAGGCCAAAGCTATGTTCTCAGTAGAAGCTCTCTCTCTTTTCAAGCGAGCTCTTCTTAAAATTGGATTTCAATTTCTTGTTATTCATTTGTGTTTCTTTATGAGTGAGGGTCATTCATAGTGGCCTTCAGGTAGTTGACTTAATCCTCATCTTCTTCTCATTTTCATTTCATAGTTGAAGATGTGACCATTTTGCTTTCAAATTCCTTAGTGCATCAATTTTTATTCCAATTGAGGATGAATGGAGAATCTGTGAATGCTCCCACTGGGTCTTAAGGGGCAAGGCATGATGCTCCATACCAAGCTTTGTCCTATATATGCCAGTATCTTGAGGGAGACAGACATTGCTAGGATACGATCTAGGTATCATATACCACTATAATTATTAGGCTTCCTTCCCCTAACTAATTTGCATGTTCCTCATTCAATTGTGGGGTATGTTTTCATGAATTGGGCATTTAAAGTTGGGGTATGCTTTCCTTTGCATCCCTTCATAAGAGATTTTTTAGGCTTCTTTGACCTTGCCCTCGCACAGCTTAACCCCAATGCCGGAAAGATGGTCATGGGTGCTTGGTATTCTCAACAATCATTCATCCATTGGATTCCATATGTTACTCTTCAGCTGTCACCGCATTGAATGATACTTATGAGATCGTTTATGTGTTGGGCAGGCGACTATTCTATATTCAACACCTACATTAAATGTCAATTATTGGACCGTCCATTTATATGATTGACTACTGTTACAAATTCACGCTCATCAATGATTCCTAAGCACCTTCGAGGATTTTGTAATTCCTTAACCACAAGCTTTGCATATCCCTTTGCGCATTTACATTTCTTTTCCTTCCCTGTAAGATATATCCTAAACTCAAGTCTCTCGTACCTTCGTTTTGAGCCAATTGTTTCCATTTGTTTAGAGGGTTAATGTGAGATTTTATTATATTCGCATTGCCCATAGTCACATGACTATAATCAATTAATTATACTCACATTGGCAAGAGTAGTGTGAATATACATATTCTTTTGGATTTCAAATTAACTTTTCGAGAAAGATTACTTTTTTTTGGTCATGTCACTAAATTGAGTCAAAAGAGTCAACAGAGTAAACATTGTGTGTCTCCTAATTGGTTTAAAGCCCTCACGCAACATTCAAGAGTTGCCGGTTTTTGTATGTTGTAAGTTGTGTGATATTAAACTCAGGTTCCCACTCTCTTGTGTGTATGTTCAGTCTTGTGTCTTTCTAAAAAAAAGCAATCAAGTGGGTTTGTCCCACATCGCTTAAGTGTGTGTCTCCCAATGGGTTTAAAGTCTTCATACAACATTCAAGAGTTATCGGCTTTTGTATGTTATGAGTTGTGTGATATTAAACCCGTGTTCCCACTCTCCTGTGTGTGTGTTCAGTCCTGTGTCTTTCTAAAAAAAAATGGTAATGTAAAGTCAAAAAGTTTGGAGGAGTAATTTACCTTCTTTTTTTTAAATGTCAATGCCACTTTTGACAATAGTGATTAGTGAACCATCCATTACCATGACCACAGCATCCTAGGCTACTTTGGACAATTTCATAGTTGGAAAAAATTAACAAATGCCTCAAGTATATTAGTTTAACAATTAGAAATATTTTATGGGAAAAAATATTAATTTTTATAATTTTTTATATTTGAGAAATACTATGTCCAAAGCAATTTGAGAAATACTAAGTGACAAGTTGTTACAGTTTGTTATGTGTAAATAAAAATATAATTTAAGTTGTAAATTTAAATTAAAATCAGTAACAATTTACCACATAGAATATATTGTGAATATTATACATCCCTTTATACTTTTACTTTAAAATGATATTAAAATTTTTCTTAGAGACATATTAACAAATTTTTCAAAACACCTATTATCACGATTATTTATAATTTTCAAAGATTAAAGGCTTGTTTGGTGATATTATTCTAACAACGTTGTTTAAATATTATAAAAATACGTGTGGTAGGACCTATGTGTTACAGTTAACTCAACTGATAAAATCTCTGACAATTAAATAAGATATCTGACCTAATTATTACTGTTTACGTGGAAAGTGAGGTCTAGTGCAGCAGTGTATGCCCACGACGTATAAGGGCTTTAAAACGCGTAAAGTAGATATATATTTTTTTTCGCATTACCTGGCAATATCCAGCCCGGGTTTCACGTCAAGTAGACCGCAAAAGACATTGTCACATTGACTTTACTTTCTTTTTCATCTTGTTTTTTTCTTTCTTTTTATTTACTCAACTGAACTGAACCATATATTATTTTCACACGTAGGAAATATGGAATTTGCTTTTGCTTATGTTGTCGTTTTTTTACTCTTTTTTATAATTTATTTTAGTACTGTCTAAATTCCACTTCGGCAGCCAGCTCCTATTTCCTCCGTAGGTTCCTTTCTAAAAATTCTATACTCTCTCAAACCTCTCTTTCCCTCACACTTCTCTCTACTAGAATCTTAAACTTGTCAAAATTGTTGACACAATCTTTTGTCAATCAAACTCAAACGCGCTTTCTCTTTTCAATTCAACTCTCTACGCCCTTTTCAAATCAGACAAACTACTTTTATACATACACCTTATCCCCTTTTCAATTCAAAGAGTTGTGTATCTGTTAGTAATAGTAGTGTTTGTGAAGACTGGTTTTTTGTGTGTAATGAGTTGTGGTTGAGTGACCCAGAAAGAGTTCATGGCGGAAAGCAGGCGCTACGTTCTTGGTAACCAACTAGGTGGGTTTTTTTTTTTTTTTTTTTTTTTTTTTTTTTTTTTTTTTTTTCCCAAAGTAGAATTGTGGGGTTTTTAGTGTTTTTGTTTTTGTTTAAATTTTATTTGATGTATACTTTTCATGGGTTTTGCTTGTTATTATGTGATTCACTATAGAAATGCTTGTACTTTGGTGTTTTGGAGAACTTTGGATTTTAGATTTTGAATTTCGATTGTTAACTATTTATAGGTGGCAGTCATGTGCTGGGTTTATTAATGAGTTGAGATTTATTGGGGGTTATATCTGTGTAGTGTGAAAGTTTTCACTTTTCTACACTAGAGAACAAGGGAGTGTTACTTATCAATGCTAGAGCAACAACAACCAAGTTTTAGTTCCAAAATTTTTTGGCTCGGCTAAATATCAATGCTAGAGCAATGCTCAATACTGAGCTATCTGAGCTTAGAGATAATCTTGAACTAGTTTAGTCTTGATTGGGTTGTCCACGGTGAAAGACACTAAGTTGGAACTGTGCAGATGACGCGGTTGTGATTAGAAACTAATCTTGTATACTAAATGATGAGTATTTTTTTGTAGTCAAAAGGAAAGAAGTTAAATTTTGAGGAGGAGATGAGTTGTCTATCTGCTTAAATAATCTATATATGAATGTCCATAGTCCATACCCCAACTTAGATTCAAAAAAATTTCAGTCACTAGCTCGTTTAAAATTCCTGCTGAATAATAGACGTGCATATACTCGGCATATGTGGATTGAAAATTTTTCTTTGGCACTAGCACCATGCTAGGGAAGCAGTTTACACATGTTATAGTAGTCCTTGAAAGTTTTGACCCTTTCTTACAGGGCCCTAGATTAGTTATATTGATATAAATGGAAGATGCATTTGCATTGATTTGATGGTTTAAGTAACTATTTGTGTAAAAGTATTTATACTTGTTAGTTTGAAGCCGGCCATACTTTGATGTTTCCCAAGGATGCAATTAACAATACAGATTTTTGATGGCTATAATTTGGTGGAATGCAGATATTGAGCAAATACTCATAGAAGCCCAAAGTCGATGGCTACGTCCAGCAGAAATTTGTGAAATTCTTCGAAACTATAAGAACTTTCGTATTGCTCCAGAACCTGCGAACATGCCACCAAGTATGACCCTTAACTGCATTGCTTTTGTTTGATATCAGGAGCAATAGTTAGAAGTTACTTCTACCAGATATAGACGGCTAGCTCATTGATATTATTGACTCAGATTTCTGGATGAACCTTTTGATTTTCTTATTTCATACCCCTTGCTGTTATATAGCTGAGATCAAGTTTCTGTTGCAACTGATTTAATTGATGATAATTCCTCAACATTTGTCAGGCTAATCAGTTCTTTGGTATCACATTCTCTGATAAAATTTATATTACATGTTTCATCACTACAATTATCAGTTTCTCTGGAACATTTTGTTGCAGACTTCATATGAATGAAATCTATTTTCTCATTCTTCTGCTACTTACTATGTCCAATTTTCTCGTTGATTACAACAATTAAAATTGAGAGTTCTTTTGCACCAGACATTCTTTTCCCAACTTATGATTTTTTTTTTTGGATATGTGTAACTGATAGTCTTCGTGAAACCTTTATGGTGAATGCTGGTTTCAGATCCAGTCCTGAAGTATGTTGGCACAGGCTTTACTTCCTAACCTATGTGGCATCTCATTGCTCAACAAATAAATAAAAAAATTTGTTTGAATTGATTCTACTACATATGGTATTGATTTGTGGTTATTCATTTGTCGGGATTTTGTTTCTTCTTTCACTTGTTAAGTTCTGAAAGAATTGAAGCATTGTTGATTTGTTCCACATCCAAGTTCTTGTGGCTTGTTCAGAATGCCCTATTGTTGAATTAGAAATACATTTTCTCTTCTTAACTGCAGTGGATTTGTTTGATATGGCACATAATAATTTTGAGAAATTACTTATACTATATAACTATTGCTATCTTGATAACATTATTGGCTTGGTCTGGAAGAACTTTACATTTTTCTTATTTTTCGGGAAGTCCTCTAGAGAATTTTATTTTATTTTATTTTTTTGGATAAGTAATTTATTACAAGATTTATATATAAAAAATGATAGTCCTCTGGAGAGTTTTACACAAGCTTTAACCTCCTCTGGAAAAGAAAGGTACGCATTTTGGATGGTGTTATATGTGCAAGTGTAATAGTGAAACTGTTGACTATCTGTTCCTTCATTGTCCGGTTGCGTTGGAGTTGTGGGATATGGTTTTTGGTTTTGGAGTTTGTTGGGTTATGCCAATATCTGTTGTTGAGCTTCTTGCTTGCTGGCAAGGTCGATTTGGTTGCCATCATAATGGAGATATATGGATTTTTGTTCCTCATTGTTTGATGTGGTTTATTTGGAAGGAAAGAAATAGTAGGTGTTTTGAAGACAATGAGCATTCTATGCCTGATCTCAAGCTTCTATTTTTCAAAAGCTTATTGGACTGGTTCTCAGTGTGGAGAAACCAACCTTTTTCTTCAATTTTGGATTTACTTGATTCATGTAATTTTTGTATTTGATATGTACACCCCTGTATACTCCTTGTGTACTTGGGTGGCTCTTTTTTCGATATCAATAAATCTTTATTACTTATCAAAAAAGTCTTAGCATGATGGGTAGTTTTGTAAACTTTCTTTCATGATCATTTCACATATCTCAGCATTACTCAATCAACAATTAAATCAAAACTAATATTTCCCTCCCACACTGTCAGAATATAGATTAAATAAGTCAGAGATATGCAAATTGGTTTCCTTCTATCAACTCATATTCTGTAGTATCATCTACGGTGTACATTTTATTAACAATTGCCTAATTGCCCATTGCCTATAACAATTAAAATTGGAAATGTATTTACTTTAGACATAATTTTCACAACTTATTTGTTTATTTGACATGTGTAAGCCATAGTCTTGAAAAAACCTATCATGATAAATTCTGGTTTTAGACCTAGGCCTGAAGTATGGTGTTGATTTGTGATTTCTCATTCATTCCTCTGGAGTTTGTTTCTCGTTTCACTTGTTCAGTTTTGAAAGAATTGCAGCACATTATTTATTTGTTTCACCTTTAAGTTCTTATGGCTTGTTCAGAACATCCTGTTGTTGTTGAAATATCTCTCTTCTTAGTTATCCTTATTGTTGAAATATTCATGTGTGAGTTGTGCGATTAGTTAAGTAGTGAAGTACCACATTGGATAATAATGACAAGAGTGAATAGTTAATATAACATAATTAGGCAAAATTCATTGGCTAAAGCCTTTGGATTAAGTGACGTCTCTATATGTTATATTAACTTCCCAATTTGAGTCTCCTCAACAAGTGGTATTAAAGCTGATGGTTTGATTGGGCTAGTGTTTGTTAGTGGGTCCCAGCAAGTAGAATGAAAGACTCCCATGTTATCTCTAGCCATGATTGAGTAAAAGGCTCTACTAGTGTTGAGTCAAGGTGATTGTGCATGTTGGTGGCTCCCATAGTCGTGCAAGGAAGACTATTAGGTTCACTTCACCCAAAATTCAGTAAATGACGCTCTATTGCATTAAACTTGATGGTAACGCAAGACAGTTGGATTGTTAAGTCCGTTCAAGAGAGAGACTAACCAACTTGTTACCATAAGTGATTTGCTAGAAGGGAGTTGTAGGGTCTCTTTGGGATCCGCTTATTTTGTTGAAACTAAAAACTTTTTGCTGAAAGTATTTTAGATAAGGGTAAAAGTTAGCTGAAATAGTACAGTAAGACCTATGAGTAGTACCAAAAAGTGCAGTGAGACCTATAAATAGTAGCAAAAATAAGCTGAATAATAAAATAAGTTGGCAAAAAATAAGCTATCCAAACAAAGCTATAATATTTACGTGTGAGTTGTGTGATTAGTTAAGTAGTGAATCCTACTTAATAATGACAAAAGTAAGTGGTTAATATAATATAATTTGACCCAAACCCATTGGCTTACATTTTTTGGGTTAAATAATGTTACTATATGTTATATTAGCATCTCAATTTGAGTCTCCCCAAGGTGATATCTCCTCATAATTTAGTTCCCTCTATTTTCCAGGTTTTTTTAATGAACTTGAGTCTCCTTTGTTGCCTATGTGGGTGTTTTAAAGAGCTAGAAGCACATGTTGAACAATGCAAATTATCTCAAATTCCAAATTTTGGAATTCCTAATTGAAAAGTAGGGAATGAAGGAGGTCCAATCATTCCTATATAAGGGTTGTAATTTCATATTTCTAAGAAGAGAGTAATAATCACAATGGATCTTTATATATAGGCATTGCTATTATGGAAAAAATATGCTGCATTGAAACATATGCGTAATGTGGTATTCTTTGGAAGCTAAAAGATGCATAGTAGCTTTTGGGGTTGAAAATGCTTGCCTATGTGAGTTGTGTGTAATTTAAGTGTAATAAGTTTTGAGTTCGTGATGGTATTAAGTTTGTGAGTTGGGATTGAGTCTTGACTTTGGTGTAATGGGAGGGTTGGTTTATGTAGGTGAGGGTTTGTGTTTAAGTTTGTGATGTGGTCTTGTGAATGTTAGTCAAGTATTAGTAATCCTTATTGATACTTATCAAAAAAACAATAGTAATCCTTATTGATTTTTTTGATAGGTTTATTGATAGGGAAAGTACAATGGGTTTACAATAGTAAACTTACTGCACTTGAAATGAATACAATCAAATCAATTGGAAGAGCTAATAGAATTAAGGAAATTAGACATGGAAATACAATGCGTAAAACCCCAAATACGAAACCATTCAAATAAAGTCCTAGCTAGCAAAGACTTCAACAAATCTATAGGTCTCTCAATGTCCTCAAATTTTTGGGCATTGCGTTCCTTCAATAGTAAACCTTATTGATGATAATAGATTTTGGTTGGCATGACATGGATGTAGGCATGGAGTCACAAATTATGTTAAATTTTGTTGTCTTGTGTGGATGTTTGATTTAATTGTTTATGTGGGTGTTCTTCCGCTAATCTCAAGCTTTACTTGATGGTATCTTCCACGATTACAACATAGATTATGTTAGCTCATAAAAATCAACATTATTTTGTTGTTGTAGCTTTAGGTATATTTTAAGGCCTACTCAAAAAAATAAGGCACTTTTTGAACACTTTTTTTTTCTTAATTTGTTTGAAGTATACTTTAGAACATATATTCACATAAAATGCATTTCCAATTTCAGATGGTTCACTTTTTCTTTTCGATCGGAAGGTTCTGAGGTACTTCAGAAAAGATGGCCATAATTGGAGGAAGAAAAAGGATGGAAAGACAGTGAAGGAAGCTCATGAGAGGCTCAAGGTAGGCACTAGACATCATGGTTTTGTTTGCTGTTTACTAAATCTTAGGGTTATGGTTCATTGACATTTAGGGTGTGATATATGTTAAAGGATTCTGTGTGTTTCCTGATTAACTGTGTAGAGAAAATTGTACTTCCTTTCAGGCTGGAAGCATTGATGTGTTGCACTGCTACTATGCCCATGGAGAAGACAATGAAAATTTTCAAAGACGCAGTTATTGGTTACTCGAAGAGTGAGTATCTGAAGAGTTATTTGCGTGGTGTTAAGCAAAATTTTTTGTTTGAATTTTAGCATTTTGCTCTATCAGTCTATCTTCTGTATGTAAGTATCTGTGTCTTGTAACAAACTAGATGATGTAATAATTAATCTTCTTTGTCCTGATTTTTGATGAATACTTAAAAGATAATGGAATATTCACTCACTTGATCTTAGAATATTATGGCTTGTTTTAGTTTCACACTTTTTGGCTTATGTTTAAACTCTGACATAAGTATTTGAGAGACTAAAGTTTTATTTTTTAAAAATTTATAGAACTGTTTTTATCATTTATTTTGAGAAATTTTTTCCTAATTTGGGGGAATCTGATGAGGATTTTTTTTGTTATTCTTTTTCTGGCCTTGCAATGAATTGTTTATTCAGTGAACAAAAAGTTGTAAGGTTCGCTGCTGTACTCTCTTTTGGCTTGTTTGGATTGAGGCTAATTTCTGGCTGACTCTATTCTACTTTACTCTCCCTCCCTCTCCCTCAATCCAAACAAGCCCTTTCTCTCTCATACCACATGTACACATAAAACACAAGCAGACAAACTATACCTGCTTCCATGATAACTATTTTTTTCCCTTTTCTCTTTTTATGTCTAATGCAATTTGGGATGGAAAATGGATGTGCAAGTAGAGAAATCAAGTGAGTAATAAGAAAGTCAATCAATTGTTTGCTTCAAATAAAATCTCCATTAGACCCTCTGATTGTGCAAGTATACAAACTTAACATCTAGTGGATTGTTTCCATTTCCAATTAACTAGGCTCCAAGTCACTCATAATAAATCAAAACACTAATAAAGTAAAGCTGGAAATTAAGCAAAATTGTAAAAATTCCTAATAAATTAGAGAACCAACTACTACCATAATCAACCACAGTTTCTGAAAAAACCCCAGAGCCATACCTACCCATAGACATAACTAGAAGCTGTGCTTTGAGCAGCAAATTGGATTCTTCTTCACATGCAAGGGGAAGTCAAAACATTGGAAGCTGCAAGAGGATGAGATGCAAAAACAACAAGATCTCCACCCTAGAAATTCTCTATGCTCTCTAAAAGTAGGAAACAGGAAAGGCTGTCTTCCTGACACTTGGAGAAAAAAAAACACTCAAGAAATCCTACAATCTGTATTGAGTCCAGACACAGTTAACAAATTTTGACTATGACAATTGACAATTGACAATTTTCCACTTTGTTTTCTGTTTTTCCTTTTGGCTTTCCACTCATTTGTTGCAGAATCCAGAGAAGATATTCTAGCATTGCCAAGCCTCTAGCCATGTTACTATTTATTTTCTATCTTTTAAGTCTTCTTTACTTTTCCCCCAATATGGATTTATATCAATGGTCTTCAGCTTGTAGGCATGTGAATGAATTCTCAATATTTCCACTTCTAGTTATCAACCAGTCTTGTGCCACTGGTATTCTTATTGATTCAAAATGCCATAAGGCTTGCTTAAATAATTGCCACTTCTGTTTCTTATAGTTTCTATATTTGAAATGGCTTTTGGTTTGGGTTTCTCTTCTGTTGCTTACCTAATTCACTACTACTGCAGGGAGCTCTCACACATAGTGCTTGTCCACTATCGGGAAGTAAAGGTAACTCTCTTTTTTTACCCTTTATTTTGTATACCCATAAAGTCATAAATGGGTAAACTGTGAATAATATAGTCCTTTGTGGCATTATTAACTTCACTATCTCCCTAGTATTTAAATGATTCTTCTAAGAAAGATATAATCTAATTTTTCCCATTACACAGCTTCTTTGATCCATGGTGGTGGTTGTGGTATTTGTGTGGTATGGTGTTATTTTTTAAACTTTCACTACTAGTGACTCTTAGCTTTTCAATAACAAGAGGTTTATAGGTAATACCAAATAATATTCTGAACCTTGGTTGCCAATGAGCTCTATCTCTAATGGCACTTCCCCTGCTTGTACGATGCTCATGCAGTTTTAGTCATATTTGCTATTTTTTTGTGTTGTATGCTCATTATTACATAAGTTCAGCTTTGATGCCCCTTGTATATTGTTTGGAAACAGATTTTAATCTCCTAATTACTTCTGTTCCTTACTAAAATTTTGGGAAATATATACAAAACCCTCCTATTGTTTTCCCTTAAAACACGGAATCCCTTTAAGGTTTTGAGTGTAACATAGTTACATTTTCACATAAAACAATACCGTAAGGGTTTTGTGTAATACTAAAAATGCCCAGGGAGGTTAAGTGTTAAAACTCAAAACTTCATGGGGTTCTGTATTTCTGTAGGGGGTTTTGTGTACAATTCCTTAAATCTTTATTTACAATAAAAATATTTGTACATTGAGTTTATATTTTTTCAACGTTTTCCAACTTGATCAGGGCAATAGGACAAGTTGTAACCGCATTAGAGAGACTGAAGAAGCTGTTCCCTATTCCAAAGAAACTGAACTCAATTCTGAAATAGATAGCTCTGGGTCCACTTGTATTCATCCGTATAATAACCAAATAACTTCACAAAATACAGATACAACAAGCCTGAACAGTAGTGCTCAGGCATCAGAATATGAGGATGCTGAATCAGGTAGGTTTGTTGTTTTTACACCTCAGTTTTTGTTTTAACTATAAGCTGCTAATGTTACTTCACAAAGAAGATTTTATACATGTTTGAGGATGATCTATCCCATGATTGTTCATTTTCAGCATATTCTAAATATTGTTTAATTACATTTCTGCAACTCAATGTGATATGTGCAGCCTGTAATTACCAAACAAGTTCTGGATTCCATCCTCTCTTTGAATTACAACAGCCCATGGCGGAGAAGATTAATGCCGGACTCACCGATCCTTATTTTCCCGTACCAATTTCAGGTAAAGTAGTTTGCTTTATTTTTCAATCTATTTTGCGTCACTAATATATTAAGGGATATTAATATCCCTGATTGTAATCTGACATGGCATATAAATTTCATTGTAATACTCTAAACAATTAACAGATGATTATCAAGGAAAATTTCCAACCATATCGGGAGTGGATTTTACTTCACTTACTCAAGCAGATAAGGTGAAAGACGGCAACAATGCTGCACTAAAAATCCTCGATTTTCCATTGTGGGAGGATGACTTGGGAAATGGTACTTCTGGCACTCAAGTGGCGACTTTTGAGCCATCATTTCTGGAAACAAAACCTGATACCACTGGAGTCCTTTCTAAACAAGAAAATCCAATACTGGGGCAGCATTTCACTAGCAACTTAGGTGAGAAGCGGGAGATTGGAAGTCACTCTCAGGCCGCCCAAAAAGAATGGCAGGTACAGAGTTATTTACTATTTATAGTGTGTGCCAAGAGCTAATGCCCGGTCTCCCTCATGGAGAGAACCTAGGTTTGAACCCCACTCCCCCACTTGTTGTAAGCAATATATTATGTAGCATTGGTATAATGTATGTTTTTTTTCGCTAAAATAGTGTTGAAATGGTTAGCACTTCATCATGGTAGTTTTTGAGGATCGTAGTATGTTTGGAAAATCATTTTATTTTATGTTACAAGCTGGATGAGGGAGTTTCAATTGAAATATGGTATGATGCATTTCACGGTATTGCTTGGAATATTATGATTACAACATATTTATTGACGACATTTTCTAGGTTCTTTCTTTTTAGATACTTCCAACAACAAATTGTTGTCAATGTAAGTAATACTGATTTTGCTGGTACATTTTTGACACAGGACAAACCAAAACAATGCAACAGAAATTAAAGAACAAGGAAAATAAAGATAGAAAACCTAGGAGTCAACACCAAGGGTTGGCTAGTGTCGCCACCAAACTATTGTGACAATTTCAATTTTATTCATCAAAATAATCCCCCTTCATAGGAGTATAATTCTTTGCTTATATAGGTTACTAAACACTAATTTTAACTGACATTGGAAACCCTAATTCTAATTGACTTGGGAAATCCTAATAAAATAAAATACTAATAACCTAATTAGCTACTAGGATAGAAAGAAAAAAAAAATGACAGAAAATTACAATTGACTCCAAAATTGTCAAAGACCAAATTATATATATATAGTTTTAGCTATCAAAAATGAATACTACTTTGCACTTCCTGCATCAATTTTTAGGACCTGTCATAGTGAAATTTATCAAAGAATAGATAATGATGCACATTAAAATTTGGCATTGGTGTCTTATCTATTACAAAATCGAATCATTTGGTTGTTATGCTTCCCAATTTACTTAAGTTTAAACATGCTGAGGTTGATTACTTGAAAATCTTATAATCTTGAAGTCTTTACTATGTGTCTCTTTTGGTATATATGACATTGAGGCAAGGGTGTAGCTGCTATTAGTTAACAATCAAGTTGTAATTGCAGACTGAAAGTTTCTTGCTGGTGACTTAAATTCCTAAATTTTTGTTGTTCATGTGGTAGTTCCATTTTTACTATCTAGCAGAGTAAATAATTCTTTATATGTTGGTTTAAGAGTTTATAGGGCCATAAGCTGTTTTCTTGTCAAATCCAACTATTTGTGTTCAGGCTTCTGAAGGCAAATGGCACTTGGATCAGAATGTGCATGCAGAATCAGTGTATGGTGTCAATTCAAGGTTTAATGAACAAGATGGTAATTGGGTCAAACTACTCAATTCTCGGGAGCCTTTCCTACCAAAGACTGATAAGCAAGATAATGATCCTATGCAAAGTAACCTTCAAGTACAGCTTTCAGATGCAGATCATGGATATTATCTGAAATCAAATCCAGAGATTAATATGGCCCTAGAGGGAAAAACCAACTCCTCTTTCACTATAAAGAAAACTGGGTTAGATGGCTCTCTAAGGGAAGAAAATCTGAAAAAGCTTGACAGTTTCAACCGATGGATGAGCAAGGAACTTGGAGATGTTAATGAGTCACATACGCAGTCCAGTTCTGAGGTCTATTGGGATACTGTTGAAAGTGAAAATAGGGCTGATGAGTCCAATATTTCTCCTCAAGTGCACTTGGATAACTATACTCTCGGTCCCTCTCTATCCCAGGACCAGCTTTTCAGTATTCTTGATTTCTCACCAAATTGGGCATACGAGGGCTCAGAAGTTAAGGTATTCTAGGATTTAATCTTTCTTCTGTAATGCAGTTATATCAACTAAGCTTTCAAATGCGTCATCTGTTTGTCGTCTTATTTATCATTTTACTTGGTCTGGTTGTTTTTCATTGTTTTTCCCCAAAACCTATACAGGTCCTGATTACTGGAAGGTTCTTGAAGAGTCAACAAGAAATAGAAAATTGCATGTGGTCCTGTATGTTTGGGGAAGTAGAAGTTCCCGCTGAGGTTATAGCGGACGGTGTTATACGATGTCATACTCCAGTACATAAGGCTGCAAGGGTTCCTTTTTATGTGACATGTTCCAATAGGGTAGCGTGTAGTGAAGTGCGAGAATTTGAGTACCGAGTCAGCCTTATTAAAGATGTGGATATTATGGATAATAGCGGCAACACAAATGACGATCTTCTTATGCGATTTAAAAATTTTTTGTCTCTGACCTCTGCCGGCGCTCTGTCTACTGATTCTGTCATTGGAAGGGAGAAATCCCAAGTAAGCAGTAAAATCAGTTCATTGCTAGAAGGGGACAATGATGAATGGGATCAAATGTTAAAGCTTGCTTCTGAGAAGGATTTCTCTCCTGAAAAAGTACAGGACAAGCTTCTTGAAAAGCTACTGAAAGAGAAGTTGCATGTATGGCTCCTGCAGAAAGCAGCAGAAGATGGAAAAGGCCCTTCTGTATTAGATGAGATTGGCCAAGGTGTGCTGCATTTTGCAGCTGCTCTTGGCTATGACTGGGCCCTAGAACCAACAATTATTGCAGGTGTTAGTGTCAATTTCCGTGATGTGAATGGATGGACTGCACTGCATTGGGCAGCGTTCTGTGGCAGGTGAGCACTTAAGATTTCTTTCTTGCTTCTTTGTAGTAGGCTTTGCCTTAGCCTATTCTTTCCTCTGCTTCCGGTGTAGAAGGCACTACATTCTAGGCTGAATCTCATAGGAGAAGGGAAAACACTTGTTTCATGTGTAGATATTGCAGGAAAACTATGTATGTAATGAAAACCTTCTCTATGAGAGATAAATTAAATTCCATATAAACCTGGTTTAGGTTAATGAATGGCTTACCTGACCAGGATACACCTGAACAGCAAGTGGTCCCTTGAACTTCTTGTCAAATTCTAATAATCGCTTTTAACTTTTTCCTTTTCTTCTCCTTCCTGTTAACTTCTTGTTTGAACTTTCTTTATCAGAGAGCGGACGGTTGTTTCCCTTGTCTCTCTTGGTGCGGCTCCTGGTGCATTAACTGATCCAAGTCCCAAATATCCTTCAGGCAGAACAGCTGCTGACCTAGCTTCTGCCGAAGGACACAAAGGAATTGCTGGTTATCTTGCAGAATCTCATCTGAGTACCCACCTTTCATCTCTTAAGTTGGACACCGGGGAAGGCGATGCTGCAGAGATTTCTGGGGCTAAAGCAGTACAAAAAGTTTCAGAACGAAGTGCAACTCCAGTCAGTGATGGGGATTTACCATATGGATTATCATTGAAGGATTCACTAGCTGCTGTCTGTAATGCTAGCCAAGCTTATGCTCGTATTTATCAAGTTTTCAGGGTGGAGTCCTTTAATAAAAAGCAGTTAAAAGAGTATGGTGATGATACATTTGGAATGTCAGATGAACAAGCTCTTTCACTTCTTGCTCTTAAGACAAACAAATCAGGACAACATGATCTGCCTGTGCATGCTGCTGCAATACGGATCCAAAATAAGTTCCGCAGCTGGAAGGGTAGAAGAGAATTTTTGATAATCAGGCAGCGAATTGTTAAAATTCAGGTGCATTGCCATTATTGCTTTTGTATGCTTGATTTATTGGCTCCTGTTTTACTATTAGCAGTTATTCTTCCTGGCATTTATTTTACTATCTTTTTCGCTCGTTGAGCCCTGTTCATGAAATCTAACTATTAGCTTTCATAATGAAAGGCCCATGTAAGAGGCCACCAGGTCAGGAAGAACTATAAAAAGTTTACCTGGTCGGTAGGAATTATAGAGAAGATTATTTTGCGTTGGAGACGAAAAGGAAGTGGTTTGCGTGGATTTAAATCTGAAGCACTTACCGAGGGCCACAGAATGCAAGATAAATCTTCAGAGGATGACTATGATTTCCTGAAAGAAGGTAGAAAGCAAACTGAGCAGAGGCTGCAAAAAGCGCTTGCTAGGGTGAAGTCCATGGCTCAGTATCCGGATGCAAGAGATCAATATCGTAGGCTGCTGAATGTTGTGACTGATATTCAGGGATCCAAGGTACTTTATTGTTTTGATTTTCTCCTTTCTCTCTCTAAATTTTTTCTTCTCAATCTTTCATGTAACAATTCCATTGTGTTTCCTTTTCGAACATAATCTGTGTTCCTTTTAACTGTAATAGTTCTGGATCAACTCATTTTATCAGTCCATGGGGACTTTTAGCATAGTGAGTTTTGCAATGCCTCCTGTTCACATTCTTTTGGTTAGATTAGTACTTATTAGTCCAATGAGAACCTAGGATGGATGGACTAGGTTGAACTCTAAGCTGGAAAAATATTATCTAGAATCTCAAAATATTGAAGTACTTGTTATTCAATGCTTGTATTGACTATATATGCCATTAACCCTGAAAACGTAATATCACTTGTTACCCAATAGTAGTAGGCGCGCAGCATGTTGTCGACTTGGGAGCTCATCTTCAATGGATCACTAACATAGGATGGAGTTTGTTGGTATAGTGTAATATACTTCTTCTAATTGGTTTTATATTCAAAGTCTTTCTGTACACTCCTGTTGATTTTGCAGGTTGTTGGTGATGGAGTTCCAAGCAGTTCAGAAGAAACGGCTGATTATAATGATGAAATGATTGATTTTGATGCATTCTTGGAGGATGACACTTACATGCCTTCAGCCTGAACCTCTGGTTCATTCTCTTCTCTTGTAAAATATTGTTATTAGTGGCAGGAGTGGTATTATCAAATTGGGTTTGCTAAAAATTCTTGTATAAATAAATAAAAAAAATCCTACTAATTCATTTAATAAAACTTAATCTTATATAGCAGCTTTGCTATCCTGCCTTATTGCCACCGCCGCTTGTGGTGTGAACACCCTTTGCATCATCAAATCAATTGTGTATAATAATAATAATAATAATAATAGCATTCTAATTAATGAACACTTTAGCAATTTGGTTAAAAAAATAATAAAAATAAAATAAATTGCCATATCAATAATTTAAAAAAAAAGAAAGAAAAGGTTATGAGGCCATCACTAGATCAGGTAAAAGAAGTTAATAATGAAGGTGGCTGGAACAAGGAGTGTGCAAAGCAGGAAGGGAGGTTATGCTTATGAAGCCATCGCTAGATCAGGTCAAAGAATTTTTTAGGGATGCAGCAGTACTAAAATGGATGAGAACCAAAGAGTGTAGGAAAAATGGCAGTACGGGAGGCAGTCCTGGAAGCCGAATTAGGGGTTCATCAAGTCATCATTTTAACCAGTAGTAAAGAAAGAGAACAACCATGGCAGAGAAGAAAGCAAAGCAAATGGCAAAAGCCTAGCCATTCTCAGAGTGTAGCACCTGGGCCCAATAAAAATTCTGAGAAGCATTCAGGACAAAGCTAGTTTATGCTTCTTAAAACCTAATGTAGGGTCTCTTTGAAATTTATTTATTTTGCTAAAATTAAAAACTTTTTGCTAAAAGTACTGTAGATAAAGGTAAATGTTAGTTGAAATAGTACAGTGAGATTCATGAATATTACCAAAAAGTACCGTGGAATCCATAAATAGTATTAAAAATAAGTTGAATGGTAAAATAAGTTATCCAAAAATAAGCTAGCCAAACAAATTCGTGTAGTCTTTCGATTACATTAGCAATTAGGATGGATGGTGAAATTGGTTTCCTATTTTTGTTGAGCATGTTTTGTTTCCTGGATCGATATCTGCTACTTTCTAGTGTTGTGAACTTTTTATCATGGTATCAATAAAAAATGGGATGGATTAACCGGGCCTCCTTAGTCCATGGCATCTAAATGGTAGTTTATGTTGCTAATTGTCCTTTGTTGATTTTAAAAATAAAATAATTAAAAAAAGAAGTAGAAGATATTTGTGAGGTGGCAAATTTCTTGGAACTAGACTTCCCAGTATACCTTGACTCATGTAGAGTCAAGTATTCACATTAGCTGAGGCGGCAATGATATTAAAATATATTGGTAGTTTTGGATGTTGTGAGGGTACTTTAGTCAATTTGAACACTCAAAGATATTTGTGTCATTTTATAAGTTTTGGGATTATTTTTAGTCAATTTTGAGGTCTAGGGGAAATTTTGATATTTTTAGGTATTGAGACTATTTTCAATCAATTTATTATTATAATTATAATTATTCCTAAACATGTTATCATCCAAGTGTATGAATGCTACATTTTTCATTTTTGGATAATAAATCTAACTAATGAATTAAATGTCGTAATTACTATAATGTAATTCTATGGATTAAAGATTCAAGTTATTATGCCTATAATGATTTTTATAACCTTTTTTCAACATTTAAGTTAAAATATTCTGATTGGTTCTTACGTGGATCATCACTAATATTACTTTATCAAACTATCATTTTCGACTCTTTATTTATTTCTAAATTTTTATTAAAAAACTTGTCATTGATGACTTGACACTCGACAATAGGGTTGTAAAATGTTCAAACTTGGCTTGAGTTTGAAACATTCCTATAAACAATGTTTGAGCTAGAGCTTATTAGAAAATCCAAAAGCTTAAACTCAACTTAACTTGGCTTGATTCATTAGTTAAGTCAAGCTTGAGCTCAATATCAAATTCAAACTTAAGCTCAATATTAAGCTTTTGAGATCAAAATCCAATATAAGTACATTACCAATTCATATTAGGTATATTATCAAACTCATTTGATTCAGACAAATATTTTCAATATATACTAAATTAAAGGCTTAGTAAAATATAAGTTAATTTTTTGAACTCGTATCAAATTTATTACCAAACTCATAAACCAACTTCAGTTTTTTTTTTTTATTGAAGCCTATTGTTCAAGAGTCTATTCATGAATTTTTTTTTTTAGCTTAGGCTTGATTCATTTATTAAATAAGTCTAAAATGAAGGTAAATAAACATGAAACTTTTTTTTTTTTTTAATTTTTATCAAGTCCAAGTCTTCCACTTTTCCAACCGTTAAATATTTTTATTTTTCGATAAGAACAACCGTTATATATTTGATTCAGGTCAGTTGGTCATAGCTTAAAAGAAAGTTTTTTGCCGACGTAAAAAGCATTCCGCGGAAAAACGAAGCTTCTCCGTCACTTCTCCGTCACTTCTCGGCCAAAAAAAAATTATATATTTGAAAAAAAAAACGCGGAAGAAAGCTTTTTCTACTTATATATATGTGTAAATTCTTGACGTTTCATCATAAAGAAGTTCTTAACCATCTTTGGCAATAACTAGAAGTAGTTTGTTAATGTTTTACTGTCCGAATAATTCTTTCACACTTCTCTATTGAAATCCTAAACTATAGTGTCAAATTGTTGACAATCACTCAACCTTCACATACTTTTTCTGTAATCAAAAGCAGCTTTTCAAATCTCAACCCTATTTCAAATCCAAGAAATATTTTATCTGTCACAAATAGTAGTGTTTTTTGAAGATTGATTTCTGAGTATTGAGTCGGGTGGTGAGTGACCCATAACGAGTTCATGACGAAGGGCAGGCACTCTGGTCTTGGTTACCCACTAATAAGTGAGGTTTTTTTTTTTTTTTAATCAAGAACTGTTTGCTTCTTTGGTGTTTTTTGATCCAAGTAAAATTGTGGGGTTTCAACTGTTTTTGTTTTTGTTTTGATTTTATTTTGTTTTATTTATCATGGGTTTTGCATTTTTAATGAGACTCACTACGGAAATGCTTGTCTTTTGTGGTGTGGGATATTAGAATTTGTATTGTAGTCTTGTAAATTAGTCTTTGTATTTTGTTTTCTACATGTGATTTGTACTTTCCACATATGATTTTTGTAACTATTCAGGCATGAGTTAGTTTAGGTAGTTAGTTTATATATATATATATATATATATATATTATATATATATATATATATATAAAGAGTTACTATTTACTACTTCCTATATTTTGACATGGTATGAGAGCAAAGCAAAACTTCTTGTCATCAATATCGTTTCTTAATTTATATTGGATATTCTTCTCCTTCTGATTATTGTACTATATCTGTATTTTGAAAAACTTTGGAATTAGTGTTGAATTTTGATTGTTAACTATTTATGGATGGAAGTTGTGTGCTGGGGTTTTAAATGAGTTGAGATTTATTGGGGTTATATTTGTGAAGGTTTCCACTTTCTAGATATGATCATAAGAACAAAGGAGTGTTATTTATCAATGCTTGAGTAATGCTCAAAATCGAGCTATCTAAGTTCACAGATAATCTTGGTCTTGTTTAATGTTTAGTGATGCTTGGAAAATGGGAACAAGATTCTCTCCATTTCATAATTAAGATTTTATTTTCTAGATTTGATAGTGTAAAGAATGTCACGCCATTTAGTTTATAGTAGTCCTTGACAGTTGACCCTTTCTTATTGGGCCCTATATTAGTTGTTTTGATAAAAATGGAAGGTGCATCGGCATAAATTTGATGGTTTAAGTAATATTTGCGTAAAATTATTTCTACTTGTTACTTTGAAGCTGGCCATACTTGTGATGTTTCCCAAGGATAGAATTAACTGTATAGATTTTTTTATGACTATGATTCGGTGGAATGCAGATGCTAACCAAATAGTCACAGAAGCACAAAAACGATGGCTACATACAGCTGAAATTTGTGGAATTCTTCACAATTATAAGAACTTTCCTCTTGCTACAAAACCTGCAAATATGCCTCCAAGTATGGCTCTTAACTGCATTGTTTGGTTTGCTATTATTGACCTGTGGACGAACTTTTTGTTTTTCTTATTTCAAACCCCTCCCTGTTTTATATCTGAGACTAGGTTTCACTAATTAGGAAGGAATGAAAGAAAAAAAGCTGAGATCCAGTTTTTGTTGCAACTGGTTTAATTGATGATAATTCCTCAACATCTGTGAGGTTAATCAGTTCTTTGGTATCATATTCTCTGGTATCATCTATAGTATATGTTTCATTACCCTATTGTTATTAGTTTTCTGGACCTTTCTGTTGCAGGCTTCTTGTGAATGAAATCCATTTTCTCATTCTTCTACTATTTACCATGTCCAATTTTTCTCCCATTGAATTTGACAATTAAAAGTGCAAATTTATATCACCAGACATTATTTTCCCAACTTATGATATTTTTGGACATGTGTAGCCCAAAGTATTCCAGAAACCCATTATGGTGAATGCTGGTTTCAGACCTAGGCTTGGAGTATGGTGTTGATTTGTGATTTATCATTCATTCCTCTAGAGTTTGTTTTTCGTTTCGCTAGTTCAGCTTTTTAAAGAATTGCATCACCTTCTTTTTCTTTTTTCTTTTTTTTTCACATCAGAGTTCTTATGGCTTGCGCAGAACATCCTGTTGTTGAACTTAGAAGTATGTCCCACTTCCTAGTTATCCTTATAATTTAGTTTCCTCTCTTTTCCTTTTTTGTTTGTAATGACCTTGAGTCTCCTTGTTGACTATAATGGGTGTTTAAGAGGGCCAGAGGCACATGTAGAATGTCGGAAAAATTGTCTCAATTTTCAAATTTAGGACTTTTTCATTGAAAAATAGGTGATGAAGGAGGTGCAAGCTTCCTATATAATGGGGGTAATTCCACATTGCTAAGACGAGGGTAATGAATTACAATTGGAACTTTATATATAGGTATTGCTATTAAGGCAAATTTATGCTGTGTTGAAACATATGCATAATGTAGTATTGTTTGGAATCTAAACGACGTTTGGTAGCTTTTGGGGATGAAAGATACTTGCCTAAGTGAGTTGTATGTAATTTAGATGTAATAAGATTTCAGCTCGTTAAAGTATTATGTTTATAAGTTGAGATTGAGTCTTCAGTTGGGTGCAATGGGAGGGTTGGTTTATGTTGGTGAGGGTTTGAGTTGAAGTTTGTGATTGGTTTTTGTTTAATGTGGTTTGCAAATGTTCAGGTATTTTGCATCCCCATCCCATGATTGATGGCATGGAGTTGCCAAACTACAATAAATCTTGTTGTCTTGTGTGGATGTTTGATTTAATAGTTTATTTCAGTGTACTTCTGCTAATCTCAAGCTTGAACTTGAACACATTGGTACCAAAGCTTCTGCTATACAACATAGATTATATTAGCTTATAAATATTAACATTTCTTGTAGTTGTAGGTACATTTCATGACATCATCTACTCCAAAAATGAGGCACTGTTCGAACCTTTTTTTTTTTTTTTCTTAATTTTGCTGAAGTAAACTTTAGAACATATATTCACGTAACATGGATTTCCAATTTCAGGTGGTTCATTTTGTCTTTTTAACCGGAAGGAGCTGAGATGCTTCAGAAAAGATGGCTATAATTGGACGAAGAAGAAACGGGATGGAAAGACCGTGATGGAAGGTCATGAGAAGCTCAAGGTAGGCAATAGACATAATGCTCGAGGAAAGACATTTAAATCATGCTGCTTTGTGCTGTTTACTTAAATTATATGCTTATGTTTCTTTCTCATTTAGGGAGTGACATTTGTTAAAAGATTCTTTGTGCTTCATAATTACTTGTGTAGAGAAAATTTTACTTCCTTTCAGGTGGGAGGCATTGGGGTGTTGAACTGCTACTATGCCCATCGTGAAGAAAATAAAAATTTTCAAAGACGCAGTTATTGGTTGCTCCAAGGGTAAGTGTATTGAAAGTTATTTGTGTGTTGCTCACCAAGTTTTTTGTTTCAATTTTAGCTTTTTGCACTATATGATCTGTGTGTGCATCAGTGTGTCATAGAAAACTAGATGATGTAACTGTCAATCTTCTATGTTCTGCTAATTGAAGATTAAAGATAATGAAACATTCATTCAATTGATCTTAGAATATTATAGCTTATCTTGGGTTCCCACTTTTTGGACTCGTTTAAATTAGGGGTGACAAAATCTGACACCACCTGCGAATTTGACATGACTAACCTGTTTATAAACAGGTCATGGGTTGAAACTAAACGAGTTCGGGTCATATTCGGATTGACACGGCTAAACCATTTAATAGACGGGTCGTGTTTGTGTTTAACATGTGAATCCGTCTGACCCGTTTAGCTTATAAAATTATTAATTATTTTAATATTATTGTTTAATTAATGGTTGTTTTTATATGTTTATTACTATATTTATAGTTGTAATTGTATTTTTATTTTTGATATATGGGAAATGATAAAAATTATATAGATTTTGTATGACCTATTAATCAAATTGATTATTTAATGGGTCATTTGTATTGGTCTTTACATGATTTGTTAATTAAACAAGTTAAACGTGTCGGGTTGAGTCGACCCGTTTAATAAACAGGCTGTATTCGGGTTGAGAATTCCTGACTTGTTTACTAAACAAGTCGGGTTTAGGTCAACCCATATAACCGAATACTCATGGCTTGACACGACACGAACTCAACCTGCGAACACGAATTCCCACCCCTAGTTTAAACTTTGTTATTAGTATCAAGTATAGGGACTGAAGTCTTCTTTTAAAAAAAAAATTATGTAACTGTTGTTGCTTTTTATTTTGAGATTTTTTCCTAATTTTTATTTTGGATACAACATGTCAACAATAACAAAACCTTAATCCCAAAATTTTTAGGTTGGCTATAAATCCTCAAAATTTTAATCAAGGTAGGTCATGTGTATTATTTTCCTTCATTTTATTCTATCCGAAAGTATACATTTTCGTTGAGAATTGGGTCAAGTGGTGATAAGAGTAAAGACTGGCCGTTTGGCATAGCTATTGGTGGGTTGTCAATTTGGGCAAGGTGCGATATGGCCGGTGGCTGGTGGGTACAGGTTTATAGTTGATGAGGCTAGGGTTGAGTTGGGTTGGTTGACTCTGTTGTTGTTGGTGTGATGGTGGGTGTTCAATGGTTGTAGGATCTCTTTCTTTTTTGTCTTGTTTTGGTTTTTTGTAGGTATGTTCGATGTTGGAGTTACCTAACATAATTTTAAGAATTGGACTAATCAAAGAAATGAAAAAGGAAGTGATTTTTGGTTCTCTAATTTGACCAGGACGAATTGATGGTCAAATCATTGACATCATAAATAATTTTTTTTAAGGGTTGCGGTTTTGGTTGCCTAGAGGATGCAAAAAATTAGGAACAAATTGGACATTAGAAAAAATCAAAATGATTCAACAATTAAATAATAATGGGTAGAATTGTCAACCAATCACTTCTCCCGGTTTTTGTTTGGATTCAACACCAAAAAAGAGAGAGCAAAATCTCTAAAAGTCCGTACTTAGAGTTGGTTGGAGTCAAGTGTGAGTGTGAGATCATAAGAAAAAATCCAAGATAAAATTTATTTTATCAATAAAACTGTAATATTTCTTAATAGGAATGCAGGGAGTACAATATTATGTTTATTCTCAAACTAAATCTTAATAGTAACTTATATAGAAAAAACCTTAATTATATTTTTAGAAAAAAATGTTATGTCTACATTATTTTCACAACACTTTTACAATAAATTGTTATTAGTCCTAATTTGAAGTTAATATTAAAATTACTTTGTATTCGCTAATAACAATCGATAACAACTTGCTATTTAAGATTTGTTGTGAAAATATTATGAAAATGTTGTGGACATAACATTTTTCTATTTTTAATTGACTTGAAAAACTCTAATTAATTATATAAAAATAACATTGACTCTAGGAAATAAAATACTAGTATTCTAACTAATTTACCTAATATAGAAATATAATTGACCAACACTAATTAAAAATAATAATTGACCTAAGGGTGGCAATTCGTGTTCGCGGAACGGGTTTGTGTCATGTCAATCCATGAGTATCTGGCTAAATGGGTTAAACTTGAACCCGACCTGTTTAGTAAACGTGTCAAGAATCCTCAATTTGAACACGACCTGTTTAATAAACAGATCGACTCGACCCAACATGTTTAACTTGTTTAATTAACAAGTCATATAAAAGTCAATACAAATAACTCGTTTAATAATCTATTTGATTAAGAGGTGCCTAACCTATATAATTTTTATCAATTTTCACATATCTAAAATTAAAGTACAATTACAACTATAAATATAGTTATAAACATATAAAAACAACCATAAATTAAGTAATAAAAAAAAACTAATAACTTAATAGTTAAACAGGTTAGATGGGTTTGCATGTTGAGCATAAACCCAACCCGTTTATTAAACGAGTTAGTCATGTCAACTCGAATATGACTCGAATCTGTTTAACCTTAACCCATGACCTGTTTATAAATAGGTTAATAGTATTGGGTTCGTGGATCGTGTCAGATTTTGCCACCCTAAATTGACCAATACAAATACAACTGACGACTTTTCGTAATAATAATAATAAAAAAATGATTGATGACTTTCGATATTAAGGGTGTGTTTGGATACCGCTTATTTTGCTAAAACTGAAAACTTATTGTTGAAAATACTGTAGATAAAAGTAAAAATTAGTTGAAATAGTGTTGTAGGCCTATGAATAATACTAAGAAATGCAGTGGAACTCATAAATAATAGCAAAAATAAGCTGAATAGTAAAATAATTTTAATCTTCCATCTCAATCCAAAAGCACACTAAACTAAAATTAAGGGTGCATTTGTTTCAGTGTAAAATGTTTTTCGAGTGTAAAATAATTTCAGGTGAAAATAATTTTAGGAAAGGAAAATATTTTCTAGTGTTTGGTTGCATTTTAAAAATTATATTAGAAAATAATTTCAAGTATTTGGTAACATTCTGAAAATGCAAATTTTCTACTGATTTCTCACATTTTCTCACGTTCCAAACAAATTTTATAATAGAAAATTGCAATTCATTAACTTTTAAACAAACAAAAATCAAAACAACACCATTCTGGGCAAATCATTCGGTCAAACTGAGAGAGGGAGGTGAGACAAGGAGGAGGAAGAGTGAGATCGGTGGGTCACCGATCTCGTCGGCGTGAGTTCTATGGCGCAATCTGAAAATGCAATTTTTCTACTGATTTCTCATATTTTCTCACGTTCCAAACAAATTTTATAATAGAAAATTGCAATCCATCAACTTTTAAACAAACAAAAATCAAAACAACACCATTCTGGGCAAATCATTTTGTCAAACTGAGAGAGGGAGGTGAGACAGGAGGAGGAAGAGAGAGATCGGTGGGTCATCGATCTTGCCGACGCGAGTTCTATGGCGCAATCTCGTGCTGTCGAGCTCACTCGGCGTGAGCTCAACGGCGCGATCTCGGGCCTCGATCTCTCCCAGCGCGAGCTCGACGACGGGGCTTTGGGTTGAGGATGGCAATCTAGGCTTCATTGGCGTGATCTAAGCAATTCAGCGATCTTTCTCTAGCTCTCTCTCTCTCTTTTCTAGTGTAAGTTATTGCTCTCTCTCTCTCTCCTTTTCTGTTTTCCAATTAAAAAATTTTATTAGAAGGTAAAATAGAAACGAAAGTGATTTTCAGTCTGAAAAAGGATATTTTACGATCAATAGAAAGTGATTTTTAGTTTGACTAAACTTTCAATTGCTGCCAAATACACGTAGTGTGAAAAATACTTTCTAAAACTGTCCAAAGAAACGCAGCCTAAAATTAATTTTGCAATTCCCCGTCATACCGAATTCTCCAAAAGTTTAAAACCCGATTAAAAAAAAAAAAAAAAAACCATCGGATGAAATCGAAGAGGATGAGAAACGACGTAGTTTTGAACTGCTGTGGCGATTGGAAACTTCAATGCTGGATCTTGATCTAGATCTTGATAAAGGCGTATTTCTGAGAGTTGAGAGGAGGCCCAATCTTAATCTTGTTCTTGTTTGTAATGTATCGAACCTTGGCCCGTCTAAGTGAAGAGGTTCGAATGGACCAGACCCGGGCAGGGATAACTCGGAATCGGACTCGACTAATAAATCGTCCGAGTTACGTACGGACTCGGCGGCGGAGGCGGCGGCGGTGCAGAGCTCGGCGAGTTTGAGCTGATGTGTATGGCAGAAACAAATTTACTCTTTTTTTTTTTTTTTTTTTTGCAACATATGTTTTAAATGCTCCTAAAATTATTAAGTTTTATAGAAAAAAGAAAAAAGAAAAAAAAGTAGGTATGTGAGTTAAGGAAAATATTAAATGCTCCTCAATTTTTTAAGTAATGTATGAAAATATTATGCTAAAATATTATTTGAATTAAAAAAAATATATTATTAAAAATAGAGGGGAGGAGTTTCAAAAGTCTCTGTTCTCTACTTTTCATCAACTTGTCCTTGTAGGTTTGTAATTGTAAGTGAAGGAATTAGCAATACTTCCATAAGGTTTGCTGAAGTTAATGCAACTTTTGTTTCCTATACTTTCTATTCTTGGAATTGCTTGTGTCTGAGTTATTTTTTTTTACCAAACTCACTACTAGTACTACTGCAGGGAGCCCTGTCACGTGGTTCTTGTCCACTATCGGGAAGTAAAGGTAACCCCCTATCCATTCACCCTTTATTTTTGTATATTTTTGTTTATCTTATTTGGGATACTTATTTTGCTGAAATTAAAAAGTTAAAATAAGTTGATAAAGGTAAAAGTTAGCTGAAATTGTATAGAATGATCCATAAATAGTATTAAAAAATACAGCAGGACTCATGAATAGTAAAATAAAATGACAAAAATAATTTTTGACAAACACACACCTAATAAGTCAAAAATAGGTAAATTGTAAGAATAACTTAAATTATTTCCTAGTATGTAAATGATTCTTCTTAGATAGATATAATCTAACATTTTCCGTTACACCGCTTCTTTGATCCAAGTTGGTGGTTGTGGTTTATGTGTTATGGTGGTATTTCAAACTTTCACCGCGAGAGACCCTTCTAAAGAGCCTCAGGTTTTTAATGATAAACAATATTTCAACTTGGATGCAAATGAGCTCAAACTCAAATGGCACTTCTTGTTAAATCTGATTTTGACCCCAATTCTTATTACGCAATAGAAAATTGTCAATTTATTACCAATTATATCAATTATTCGATCACAATTCTAGTGATATAAACCATGAAAAACAGCAAGTCACCAAATATGTAAGCATAATAATAAAGCAATAAAAACATAAGATAACGATATGGTGACGTAGTGGAAAATCGATAGAGAACGTCTTCAAAGTAAAAACTACTTCAGGGGTAATGTATCCCAATTAAGGCACTCCATTTTATGAGAAGGAGTTTACAATTTAAAACAGAAATTTTGTTGTCTAGACTCTATGAGACTTCGATTTACAAACTCATTATTGTGAATCATAGTAGCTTAAGAACGATGAAGAGTCTAAACTTATCATATATGGACCCTTTCTCGAATGAGCTGTCCATGTCAATGAATCAGCACCTCTAACCTACTTCAAGGCACCTCCTTGAAGGTTTGATCGACGATGAACTCATTGGGATGAAGACTGTGGTTTCAAGCTCTTGGATCACAAGTATGCATATAAACTAGAATGATTCTCTCTTTTGTACTCACTGATGGAGGCTATAATTTTCTCACTGTGTGGCACTTAGTTTCTGCCTCCTTAAGCCTCATGGAAGTCAAGTATATAAGAATTTATAGAGTTTTCATAAGTAGGGTTCAGAGAAATTAGTCCTTGTCTAATCTACAAAATTAGTCTTTATCTCTTCTTTATGATTCCTCTTAAATGGAGGAATATACACATTTTTTCCTTTAGAGCCAGAAGGCTTTGTTGGAATGGAAGACCCTATCTTCATATGTCCTAGGTTGGTTTTATCAGAGTTGGACTCTACATCAATCTTGGAATTAGATACTTTTTCCAACTTGGCATTAGATTCAGCAAGTTCTTCTTCCAAAAGCTTGACCTTAACCTTAAGGGAGAAATTCTCAATTTCTCACTCTTGATTTCATCTACCAACTTGTTGGTTTCTTCAAGTTTAACATCTATGTCCTCCTAAATATATTCAAAATACTTTAATTTTTCAAGGACATTTCAACATTTTTTTTTATAATCAACTTATTGGATTCATTTAGTTTTACAGTTAAAACTCCTATTTCAGGTTCAATCTTGCTCAATTTCTAAGGGATTTCTTAGAGTCTTTCTTGGATTTGATAATTTTGCTAAAGAGATTGTTACCAGCAATTCTAGGATCTCCTATAGAATTGTTTCAAATTACATCATCACTATCATGAGTATAATGACACTTGACTTTATCCATGAAAAAACGGGGTCAAGGATCATACAAGGAAATTAATTCATCAAATCACTATGAAGGTGTTGCGATACATACTATACTCTTATAGACTTCCCATACAAATAGATAGACACCTTACCAGAGATTCCCACTCCTGCTAGCAAGTGCAGACTCCTACCTTGTGATTTCAAAACAACTTGATGCCACAAGTCAATCCACTGACCACAAAGTCGATCTCTCAATCACTCCAAGGCTTCTTGAAGATTTGTCTTGATCTGGTTTCAAACAGGACGTCCATACCAGTATGGTGATCTATGAGTTTGGAACACTCAACCTCTCAAAGATGTTCAGTGGGAGAGGGTGGAAGAAAAATAATAGCTCTCTCTAGGTTTTTATATGTTTTCTATGGCCATATGCATTCTCTGGAAATTGGGGTTGATATTGGGTTCAAATACAAGTAGGTTTTAGGCTGGCGGTGGGTACAAACACAACTCTGGAAGCAAACCTTGGAATTTCTATTATAGGGTTCAGTCAATTGAGAGTCTACCTAGAGTTTTTGTCCGAATCACCAATCTCACGCAATCAAGCTTTGACTCGACCAAGATCTTTAGTTTTGCATAGTGAACAGAAGATTCAGCCTTTAGCCCTTGTTGCAACTGTTCATATTAGAATTACAAAACCCAAAATTACAAATAAATTTGTCATGGAATTAGCCAGCACTAAAAATCCTAACAAAAGTTACAATACATGGAGGTAATACTGCTTTTGATGCTTATATCATGCATTCAATTCTTAAGTTCATGTGTGGCGGTGATCTTAAATGCGGTGCTCATGCTTTGTCATATTTGTTGTTATTGATGTCGTATGCTCATTATTGCTTAATTTCAGCTTTGATGCTCCTTATTGATTGTTTGGAAACAGATTTTAATCTCCTGATTATTTCTGTTACATATTAAATTTTAATTTACCTCCAAATTTTTGTATATTGGGTCTTATTCTTTCTGTGTTTTCCAATTAGTTCAGGGCAATAGGACAAATGTTAACTGCATCAAAGTCATTTTGCATGAATTTGATGAGAAAATTCAATGTAAAGAAAGAAAAGGAAAAAAAAGAAACCTTTCTTTTTATGAATAAGCAAATCTTATTAACCAAAAACACAAGAAAACAACTCAACAGCCCAAATATACATGTAGAAAGCTACCAACAAGGGACAACAAAACCAAATCCCCACCCACAATACACCCTGTCCAAAATTGGCAACACCCAATACAACAATTAGCAAACTACCCCTACCCAAAAAAAAAAACTCTACTAGATCAAAATGTACAACACAAGTCTCAGCTTTTTGCACAAAATTCTATCACTAGTAGACAGTTTTGAAGGAATGAAGCCCTCTGCTCTCCATCTCATGCCATTTAGGATATTCTTCCCCATTTGAACTCCTAACCAATACCCCTGGTGAAGGATTTGGTTTCTCAACCTCCAAATATGTTAGACAGTAGATGCCACAATCTTCTTTCCATTTAGTTGATTACAACCCCTTTGAAGCATACAATCCCAGTCACAAGGAACTGTTCTACCAAGGCAAGAACCAATTTATTTGTTTCTACACCCTTTGGGGGAAAGGACACTCAGAGAAAATGATCCCTACCCTCCACTCTGTTTCTGCAGAAAAAACATAAAGGACTCGCCTGCCAACCCCAAGAAAGCATCCTATCACAAGTGGTCAGTCAATTTTTAACAGCTAACCACATAATGAAAACATGTTTAGGTGTAACAAACCTGTCCCATATCAACCTCCTCCAGTCAACCTTTCACTTTTAAATCTTCAAATTTCCCAAGCTGAGCTGCAAGAGTATTTACCAGTATGAGATGATGTCCATATAAGCTTATCTGTATCGTGGATCACAACCTGGCAGCAACCATTTTGCAATGCCCTCACTGCATCAGCTCTAGGGGGCCTCCAACACCAATTCCCATTGGTCAACACACTAGAAACCTTTGCTTCTTTATAACTCCCAGCCTCTACTATAATTTGAGAGCCAAACACCTCCAGCAGGTTTCCTTTAGGATGCTAGTTATCAGCCCAAAAAGGAATTTGGCTTCCAGCAATAAGCCATTTGGACAAAGGCTAACCAAGGAATTTTTAGCAATTAACTCTAGTGAAGATTGATGAAGGCTTGAAAATTTGGGCATGTTTTGTGCGAATTTGAAAGGGTATGGGACAAATGATTATGAAAACCACTTAAATTCAAATCCTTAAGGGTTTGCTCAACCGAGTTTCAGGCAAGGTTCAAGCAAACCTTTCTGTCCAACAATTTTAAAAACTCGCAGGACACAATTTCAGGCAAAATGCAAACTTAATATTTACTAGATTCTCCAGATGTAATGCATTAAATGTAATTCCACTCGACCCCAATTACTCTTAAGACTTGTGAAAACATAAAAATTCAAGCAAAACAAACACTGATGTATCAGTTATATATTTAATATTAAAATTTATGTTGAATAAAAATGACATTTATTTTTTGAAACAGATCTACCCGGCTTGCGGGTTCAGTGCTTCAGTAAGGAATTAACCCATTTATTAGTCGTGTCATGAACCTATTTACAATAACCATTAACCCACAAAAAATCATGTCGTGTTCACAAGTCGTATCAAATACTGCCATCTCTAATTACATCTCACAGCAAAGTAACAATACATGAAGGTAACACTGTTCTTGATGCTTGTGTCATGCATTTGATTCTAAGTTCATGCGCGGAGTGATATTAAACAGGATGCTCATGCCGTTTTGTCATATTTGCTGTTATTGGTGTTGTATGCTCATTATTACTTAAGATCAGATTTGATGCCCCTTTTGATCACTTGGTTGTTTGAAAATAGATTTTAATCTACTGATTATTTCTGTTAAATATTAAATTTCTACATACCTTAAAATCTTTGTATGGAATTTTATTCTTTCTATGTTTTTCAACTTGTTCAGGGCAGTAGGAAAAATTTTAACCGCAGTAAAGAAACTGAAGAAGCTGTTCCCTATTCCCAAGAAACTGAACCCAATTCTGAGATGGATAGCTCTGTGCCCTCTTTTTTTCTTTTGAATAATTACCAAGTAACTTCACAAAGTACAGATACAACAGGCCTCAACAGTGCTCAGGCATTAGAACATGTGAATACTGAATCAGGTAGATTTATTGTGTTTATGCCTTAGTTTGTGTTTTACCTATAAGCTGCTAAAGTCACTTCACAAGGAAGATTTTATATAGTTTATGTATCCTTTGATTATTATTTTCAGCATGTTCAAAATCTTGTGTGATTATATCTTTGTAACTTAATGTGGAATATAGGTGGTAATCACCAAGCAAGTTCTGGATTCCATCCTTTCTTCAAATTGCAACAGCCCACGTTGGAAAAGTTTAATGCTGGACTCACTGATCCTTCTTTTCCTGGACCAATTTCAGGTACAGTTTGCTTTATTTTTCATCACCAATACATCAAGGAATATTAATATCCCTGATTGTAATTTGACATGGCATATGAACTTCATCATAGATTTGTAATACTCTAAATAATTAACAGATGATTATCAAGGAAACTTCCCAATCATTTCGGGGGTGGATTTTGCTTCACTTACTTCAGCAGATACCAATGGAGTCCTTCCTGAAAAAGAAAACTTGATACTGGGGCACCTTGTCATTGGCAACTTTGGTGAGACATGGGAGTTTGGGAATCACCCTCAAATCCAAAAAGAGTGTCAGGTACAGAGTTATCTACTATTTTTAGTATGTTCCAAGAACTTTATGGCCCAATGGTAATGCCTGGTCTCCCCCAAGAAGAGAACCTGGGTTCAAATCCCTCCTCCCCCACTCGTTGAAAAATAAAATTATAGCATGTATCATTGGTGTCATGTATGCATATTTTTGCTAAAATATTATTGAAATTGTTGACCCTTTATCATGGTTGTTCTCAAGTATTGTAGTATGTTTGAGGAATCAATTTTATTTTTATGTTACAAGCTGAACAAGTAAATTTCAATAAAGATATGGGGTGACGCATTTAGAGTTGTTGCTTGTAATTTTTTTATTTTTACATATATTAAGAATTCTATCCCAGTTTAAATTGTGGCGATGACTTACTTAGCAGCCCCACTCCCTCTCCTCTCTTAAAAAAAAATTGTTGATACCTCAGTAGAGATGGCAAGTTGCACTCTTTCTTAGTTTTTGTTGGAACACTTTTAGGATCTATCCTTAATTTTATCAAAGTATAGATGATGCATATTAAGATTTGGCACCTATACATACTTATAAAAAAAAAAAAAAAAAAGATTTGCCACCAATGCATTATCTATCACAAAATTGAGTCATTTGTATATAATGCTTACCATGTTAGTTAAGTTAAGCATGTTGAGGTTGATTAGGTGAAAATCTATGTTATTGATGATAGCACAACCATGATTAGAGAAAAAAATATCATCTTCGGAAATCTAAAGTTCAGACAAATTCCAAGGATAAGTACCCATGCTAGTTAATTAGTTTGTTAGTATTTTATTTGGTTTTTCTAGAGTCAAGGATATTCTAATACTTCTGTAATTATTGGGCAGACCATTGTTAAGGGCCTTGTTTTTTATTTATTTATTAATAAGTAAGTCTTTTTTAGTTTATGGGTCTTTATGTGTGGGCTTTGATTCAATTCATTAGGGTTTAGTTTATTAGTTAAAGTAGGGGTTCTAGTTCTATTTGGAAAAATTAAGATTTAGGGTCAATATAAGAAAAGTTTATGAATAAATCAAGTGTTTTTAGTATTCCACTGTTTTTTTTTTATAATAATTTATTTATAAATAGTATTGCACAATGTTGGCCTTATTGTTCTTTTTTTATCTTTTCCCTTATTTCTCTTCTTTCTCTTTAATATTCTGTCACTATTCACAGTACTGTTCATTGGTATCATTCAAAGAACTGTACTGTGTATATGCACTGTTCATGCAACTGTTCACAGATTATGTGCAGACTCAAATTCTGTTCCCTCTTATCTCTTTGAAACCCTTAATCAATACTTTTATCTTCCTTACAAAAACCATAGTTATTCTTGAAACCTAACCCTTTGTTCTAAAGGTTCTAAACCATAAATTCACAATTCCTCCTAACCCTAAGCCCACCACATGCACATGTAGATGATTCCCCCAATATGTCCTACATCACTTAATGTCTTTACTATGTTTCTCTTTCACAATAGATATAACATTGGGACATTGGTATAGCTGCTATTAGTTAATAATGAAGTTGTAGTTACCGACTGAAAGCTTCTGGCTGGTGACTTAGATTTCTGAATTTTTTGTTGTGTAGACGATATTTGCATTTTAATTATCTAGCAGAGTACATAATTCTTTATATGTTGGTTTAAGAGTTCATAAGGCCATGAACTGTTTTCTTGTCAAATCCAACTATTTGTGTTCAGGCTTTAATTTGCCTTGTAAACAGACTTCTGAAGGCACTTCTAGGTTTTCTGAACAAGTTGTTAATTTGGATGAACAACTCAATTTTTTGGGGCCTTACCTTCCACAGACTGATGAGCAAGAAATTCATCCTATGCAAAATAACCTTCAAGTACAGCTTTCAGATGCAGATCATGGATATTATCTGAAATCAAATCCAGAGATCAATATGGCCCTAGAGGGAAAAACCAACTTCTCTTTTACTATAAAGCAAACTCGGTTAGATGGCTCTCTAACAGTAGAACTGAAGAAGTTTCACAGTTTCAACCGATGGATGAGTAAGGAACTTGGAGATGTAAATGATTCACATACACAGTCCAGTTTTGGGGCCTATTGGGATGCTTTTGAAAGTGAATATAGGGTTGATGAGTCCAATATCTCTCCTCAAGTGCACTTGGATAACTATACTCTCGGTCCCTCTCTATCCCAGGACCAGCTTTTCAGCATTATTGATTTCTCACCAAATTGGGCATACGAGGGCTCAAAAGTTAAGGTATTCTAGGATTAATCTTCCTTCTGTAATGCAGTTATATCAACTAAGCTTTCAAATGTGTCTGTTTGCTAAAAGTATTATACAAATGTTGTCTCATTTATCATTTTTCTTGGTCTTTTTATTTTTCATTTTTTTTCCCCCAAAACCTATACAGGTACTGATTACTGGAAGGTTCTTGAAGAGTCAACAAGAAGTAGAAAATTGTAAGTGGTCCTGTATGTTTGGGGAAGTGGAAGTTCCAGCTGAGGTTATAGCAGACAGTGTTATACGATGTCATACTCCAGTACATAAGGCTGCAAGGGTTCCTTTTTATGTGACTTGTTCCAATAGGTTAGCAAGTAGTGAAGTGCGAGAATTTGAGTACCGAGTCAGCCTTATTAAAGATGTGGATATTATAGATTATAGTGGCAACACAAATGACGATCTTCTTATGCAATTTAAATTTTTTTTGTCTCTGACCTCTGCCGGCCCTCCATCTACTGATTCTGTCATTGGGAGTGAGAAATCCCATGTAAGCAGTAAAATCAGTTCATTGCTAGAAGGGGACAATGATGAATGGGATCAAATGTTCTTTTTGAATGATTTCTCTCCTGAAAAAATGCCAGACAAGCTTCTTAAAAAGCTACTGAAAGAGAAGTTGCATGAATGGCTCCTGCAGAAAGCAGCAGAAGATGGAAAAGGCCCTTCTGTATTAGATGAGAATGGCCGAGGTGTGCTGCATTTTGCAGCTGCTCTTGGCTATGATTGGGCCCTAGAACCAACAATTATTGCAGGTGTTAGTGTCAATTTCCGTGATGTGAATGGATGGACTGCACTTCATTGGGCGGCGTTCTGTGGCAGGTGAGCACTTAAGATTTCTTTCTTGCTTCTTTGTAGTAGGCTTTGCCTTAGCCTATTCTTTCCTCTGCTTCCGGTGTAGAAGGCACTACATTCTAGGCTGAATCTCATAGGAGAAGGGAAAACACCTATTTCATGTGTAGATATTGCAGGAAAACTATGTATGTCATGAAAACCTTCTCTATGAGAGGAAAATTAAATCCCATATAAACCTGGTTTAGGTTAATGAAGGGCTTACCTGACCAGGATACACCTGAACAGCGAGTGTACCTTTGAACTTCTTTTCATATTCTTATAATCACTTTTAACTTTTTCCTTTTCTTCTCCTTCTTGTTAACTTCTTGTTTGAACTTTCTTTATCAGAGAGCGGACGGTTGTTTCCCTTGTCTCTCTTGGTGCGGCTCCTGGTGCATTAACTGATTCAAGTCCCCAATATCCTTCAGGCAGAACAGCTGCTGACCTAGCTTCTGCCAATGGACACAAAGGAATTGCTGGTTATCTTGCAGCATCTCATCTGAGCACCCACCTTGCATCTCTTACGTTGGACACCGGGGAAGGCGATGCTGCAGAGATTTCTGGAGCTAAAGCAGTACAAAAAGTTTCAGAACGAAGTGCAACTCCAGTCGGTGATGGGGATTTACCATATGGATTATCATTGAAGGATTCACTAGCTGCTGTCTGTAATGCCAGCCAAGCTTTTGCTCGTATATATCAAGTCTTCAGGTGGAGTCCTTTAATAAAAAGCAGCTAAAAGAGTGTGGTGATGATACATTTGGAATGTCAGATGAACAAGCTCTTTCACTTCTTGCTCTTAAGACAAACAAATCAGGACAACATGATCTGCCTGTGCATGCTGCTGCAATACGGATACAAAATAAGTTCCGCAGTTGGAAGGGTAGAAGAGAATTTTTGATATTCAGGCACCGAATTGTCAAAATTCAGGTGCATTGCCATTATTGCTTTTGTATGCTTGATTTATTGGCTCCTGTTTTTCTCTTAGCATTTATTCTTCCTCGTATTTATTTTACTATCGTTTTCCCTCAGTTGAGCCCAGTTCATGAAGTCTAACTATTAGCTTTCATAATGAAAGGCCCATGTAAGAGGCCACCAGGTCAGGAAGAACTATAAAAAGTTTACCCGGTTGGTAGGAATTGTAGAGAAGATTATTTTGCGTTGGCGACGAAAAGGAAGTGGTTTGCGTGGATTTAAATCTGAAGCGCTTACTGAGGGCCACAGAATGCAAGATAAATCTTCAGACGATGACTATGATTTCCTGAAAGAAGGTAGAAAGCAAACTGAGCAGAGGCTGCAAGAAGAGCTTGCTAGGGTGAAGTCCATGGCTCAGTATCCAGATGCAAGAGATCAATATCGTAGGCTGCTGAACGTTGTGACTAATATTCAGGGATCCAAGGTACTTTATTATTATTTTGATTTTCTCCTTTCTTTCTCTGAATTTTTTCTTCTCAATCTTTCATGTAACAATATTTTCCATTGTTTTTCCTTTTGGAACATAATCTGTGTTCCTTTTAGCCTCCTGTTCACATGCTTTCAGTTAGATTTCTTCTTATTAATTTAATGAGACAACCTAGAATGGATGTACTAGGTTGAACCTTCTTGAATCTCAAAATATTGAAATACTTGTTAATTCAATGCTTGTATTGACTATAAGCCATTAATCCTGGGAATGTAATATCATTTGTTACCCTAAAATAGTAGGCACGCAGCATGCTGTCGACTTGGGAGTTGGGATCGCTCATCTTCATTGGAACACTAGAATAGAATGGAGTTTGTTGGCTTATTGAAATATGCTTCATATGATTGGTTTTATACTCAAAAGTTTTTCTGTCTCGCTCTTGTTGATTTTGCAGGTTGTGGGTGATGGGGTTCCAAGCAATTCCAAAGAAATAGTTGATTCTAATGATAACCCGATTAATAGTGAAGCACTCTTTTACGAGACATTGACATGGCTACAGACTCAACCTCTGGTTGATCCTCTTCTCTTGTAAAATCTTGTGCTTAGTGGCAGTAATAGTGGTATTATCAATTGGGTTTGCTAAAGTTATTGTATAAATAAAAAATCCTAATAATTCATTTAACCAAACTTAATCTTATAAAGCAGCTTTACTATCTTGACTTATTGCCATCGTGCCTGTGATGTGAACACCCTTTACAGCATCAATTATAAAGTCACCCCAAAAAAGAAATGGAAAGGAAAATAGAGGAAAGAAAAAATTTGTACTAGTTATTAGCATAAGGAGTTATAAAAAAATATATATTCATTTGACACTAAATTTTAGAGTTATCTTATTTATTGGTAAAAATACCATTTTGGGGCTACGGTCAATTTGATTTCTATATTTATTAGTAGTTAATTTGGTTCTTGTTATTTTGAAGTTGCAGTTAATTTGTTTTCGACCGTTAACTTATTAACGGAAAATGTTTGCGTGGTACACGACATGCATAATTGGCACAATTAACACCTATGTGGCTACTAAAATAATAATAATAATATAATTATTTATTATTTAAATAAATTTCATGTCAGCATTAAACAAAAAATCCAGAGTAGGAAATTTTTTTTTTTTGAACGGACGAGTTTAAAAAATTCCCTAGTTTTTCTTAGCGGCCAAACCCAAAAACACAAAAATTGAACTCAACCCAAGAAATTCATAATAACTAAATTTTGTTTCAAGAAAGTATAGATTCTGGGTTTTGATTTCATTATTTTTCATTTACACTTCTTTGGAATATTTTGTTGGATTGATTTGCAAACTCTCTCTCGAGACTTTCTCAAGAGGAAAAAGATTGATCGCAAATGTCTTCATTGACGTGGATTTGGTTATTATGAATTTTTTGGGTTGTTGAGTTTGGCTATCAAGAAAGAGCAACAAACCTGGATCTGGTTATTATGAATTAATCTATTATTATTATTATTTTAGTAGCCATTTAGGTATCATGTATGCCACGTAAGCATTCTTTCATTAGTGAGTTAATGATAGAAACCAAATTGACTGCAAGTTCAAAATAACAATAACCCTTGGTGCGATGGTCACTCCATAAATACAAGTGTTTGTGGGGTGTGAGGAGTAAGGGCTGAGGTTCAAGTTTTCAGAAAGGAGTTTCACACACATATACACTTAAATTAGGTAAAATAGAAATTCTATAATAATAATAATAATAAGGACCAAATTGACTGTTATTAAACTGTAATGATTAAATTGATTGTGGTCTCAAAATGTATGGACCAAAATCACATTTTGGCTTTATTTATTTAAACACACCATTACACAACTCCTATATTTCATTTCTTATCTATCACATCACACCCAACACTATTAATTTATTGTTGTTAATACACTCTTATCTCTTAAGGTTTTGGAAAATCAAACTCCACCTCAAACCTGAAGGGAAAAAATATTTTCCCCTTTAACATCCGTCTGATCAAACTCTATTAAATTGATGTTAAAAACGTTACATACTAACCTACCATTTGCTAAAGGGGAAGTTTCCAAAATTACCCCCCCTTTTTAGAACTAAAATTTATTGATTTAAAATTTTAATTAAAGAGTATTTTAAAATATTTTGTATGATTTTTTCTTATTTTTAAGTTTTTCAGTTGTTTGCGTTATTGTTTGACGTTGCAAGTATTTTGGTGACCGATAAATTTTGTATTATTATTTTAAATTTTTTAGTTATGTTTTTATTAATCATGGTTAAACAATGGTATAAATAATTTTATAGTAATTTAGAATATTCTGTTACTAATATAAACACTTAAACAAAAGGGAGTGTTATTTTCTTCAAACCATAAGTGAGGAAAGTGTCTTTTATGTTCAGGTTTGGGATGAAGTGCACTTATCCCAAACCTCAAGGGAGGGAAGCGAAATTAGCCCCAATTGATTTATTACTTTTACTCTCTTCCTCTTTATCTCTCTCTTCTTTGACTCTTCTCTCTCAATCTCTTTTTCATCTCCATCTAATTCTAGAGAGAGAAAGAGAGAGAGAGTTGAGTTCAGGTTACACCACTCAATATTTTTTAATTAGATGCGAATTTTGACAAATCTTTCGTTGATTACATTATCTTTGTATATTCTTTATGCTTGCAGAATTTTAAAGTGATTAAAGATTAATAGTCATATAATCAATCAATTGTTTAAATTTAAGTTTTTGTTGTTTAAAATAATGCATAAAATATGAATTTAAGAATTGAACAATAATTAACATCCAATTGGCATGAAAATTAGTATGCATATGAAGAACATATAAAACAAGTAAACTAATGATGAAAATTTTAAAATATGAATTTTAAAATAAGTTATTGAGTTATGTGAAGCTGAGGCTACAAAAAATGCTTGCTAGGGTGAAGTCCATGGCTCAGTATCTAGGTACAAGAGATCAATATCGTAGGCTGCTAAACGTTGTGACTAAGATTTAGGGATCCATGGTACTTGATCTTATTATTTTTTTTTTTAAATTTTATCCTTCCATTCTTAAACTACTGGTAATAGGCCTGGCCTAATTATTTGAGGGCCTTGTTGCTAGAATAAGCCCAATACAATTAATTTGGAAGAGGTGGATGATCAGGGTCAACATTCCGAGCTTAGGTAGAGATACCTTAGCTAGACTAATGAAAGGATAAGTAAAATGAGGAATAAATTCTAAGAAAAAGCTCAATGAACGAAGTTTTGGTATTAAAAGATCTTCCTCAGTCAGTCCGAGGAACTCTAATGACAACACAATTATTCAATAATTATTGTAGGGATGGCATTAAAATTCCAACCCGCGGGTACCTGACCTTAAAACCTGACCCGTGAAACAATAGGGTCGGGTTTGAGTTTTAAAAATAAAACGAGAAGAGGGTTCGGGTCAAGTGTGGGTTTTAGTGATACTCGCCCCGAACCCGACCTACATACACCATAATTACAAAAAAACCAGCACACACACACCACTTTTCTAACCTAACCCTAACTCTTATTAAGCCTCACTACCTTAGCCTAGCCACCCCCATTCCTCATCCTCACTTACTCACTCTCACTCTTATCCTTGCATCACTGTCGCTGACCATACCCCTATTCGTTCCCTTACCACTGGCCACACCTCTCAAGCCCTCCCTCATCCATGCATCACTGCCGGCCTCCCTTCATTACCTCGCTCAGCTGCTCTTTCACGGCCTCACGACCTCACTCCCTCCTCCATGTGTCTCCACCTCATTCTCCATCTTCTTTTTCTTAACCTGGGTTCATTTCATCTCAATCATGTGAATTTGTGTTTGTGTTTGTGATTTTTGTGTTTGTGTTAGGATTTGTGATTTTGAAAGAGAAAATCATAAATCTGAAATTTTGTGTTTGTGTTTGTGTTTGTGATTTTCGAAGGGAAAATCATAAATTTGAAATTTTTGTGTTTGTGTTTGTGTTAGGATTTCTGGTTGTGTTTTTTATTTTGAAAGGGAAAATCATAAATATGAAATTTGTGTTTGTAATTTTGAAAGGGAAAATCATAAATTTGAAAATTTTGAGTTTGTGATTTCTGTGTTTATATTTGTATTAGGATTTATGTTTGTGTTTGTGATTTTGAAAGAGAAAGTCATATATCTAAAATTTGTGTTTGTGTTTGTGATTTATGTGTTTGTATTTGTGATTGGGCTGGAAAATCATAAATCTGAAATTTTTGTTTGTGATTTTTATGTTTGTGATTTTGGGCCTGGCATGATGGGAGGGGGCCCAATAGGGCGAGTTTAGGGGTTAAAAAAACGGTTTATTAAATGAGGCGGGTTCGGGTAATGGGGGCGAGCCCACATGGCAGGTCTGGGCATAAAGAAACCCACCTCAAACCTGACCCATTGCCATTCCTAAATTACTGCACTCCACTTTCTATCTCTTTCTAGGAACTTCTTCTCCAATGTTTTTTCCTCCCTTTTAGATAAGGGACTTGTTTCTTTATATATAGAAGGAGGGAGTGCATCCTGGCCTTCCACTTGGACGTTCCTAAAATTTGGCTTTGGATACTTGTCCCATCATTGTCTTACTGGTGGTGGTAGAGCAGCAGGCTGTGAAAACTGTGCAGGTACTATTCAAGGGTTATTCTCTATTTAATGCAACAAGGCGGTTTGGCAAGGAGTATTGAATGTGGAGGAGATGGGTACTTTTCCAGGAAGATATCTCCTACTTTCACTTGCTTAGTCGTAGTTCCTTCCTCGGCAATTGCCTTAGGGGCTTTGGAGCTAAATTCCAAACTCCCAAGGAAGGTGTGCTCCTAAGGCTCCTCGAGCAAACCATTCCCTACTCGATTCCTAGTTTCTTGGCAATCTTGCCTCAATTGGGCCTAAACCGACGAATATTTGGGCCCATCTAACTTCTCGGGCAATCCATCCATTATGTCCTTCTACCCTTGGGTTACTCCCTCCCACAAATAGCATTCTAATTCATGAACACTCTAGTAATTTGGTATTTTAAAATTTAAACTAAAAAAAAAAAAAGCCCTTCAGAAGGTAGTGTCAATGGTGATCACTCAAGCGAAAATCAGTAACCTGCCATGTCAATAAATTGTAAAAAAAACAAAAAAGAAGTTATGAAATCAATAAAATTTTTCTAAAAAAGGGGTTATGAATCCATCATTAGATCAAGTCAAAGAATTTTTGAAGGATGCAGCAGTACTAAAATGGATGAGAATTAAAGAGCGCAGGAAAAATGACAACACGGAAGCAGTCCTCGAAGTAGAATTGGGGTTTCATCAATCATCATTTTAACCAATAGTAAAGAGAAAGAACAATCATGGCAGAGAAGAAGCAAGTAAATGGCAAATGCCAAGCCATTCTCAGAGAGTGTAGCACCTAAGGCAACAAGGAGTCAAAGTATTGAGACTCTAGGTCAAAGCAGTTCTAAGAAATTTTTGAGAAGCAGCCAGGACAAAGCAAATTATGCTTCTAAAAATCAAATGTAGTGTTTACATTAGCAGTTGGGATGGATGATGAAATTGGTTTCCTGTTTTTGTTGAGCATCTTTTGTTTCCTGGATCGATATTTGCTACTTTCTAGTGTTGTGAGCCTTTTATCATGGTATATTAAAAAAAAAAAAGGATGGATTTACTAGGCCTCTTAGTCCATGGCATCTTATTGGCGAAAATTGAGAATTAACACTATTTTCCAAATAATTTAATTAGTAGGCACAGTTTTCAAACTATATTTCATACTAACATCTCGAGTACTTTCTAGTGTTGTGAGCCTTTTATCATGGTATATTAAAAAAAAAAAAGGATGATTTACTAGGCCTCTTAGTCCATGGAATCTTATTGCGAAAATTGAGAATTAACACTATTTTCCAAATAATTTAATTAGTAGGCACAGTTTTCAAACTATATTTCATACTAACATTTCGAGTCTAAAAGACTCGATTTAGGCCTATAAATCGAGTCTTTGAGACTCGATTTTCATGTTCTGATCAGATCTGAGCTGACCCTTTTGCTAGGTGGGGTCTACTTGGAAATTGAGTCTTAGAGACTCAATTTCTATCTCAACCCTTAAATGCTCGATTTATGTTCATACTTGCATCCCACGTGGATTCCAACTGGATATCAAGCCTTAGAGACTCGGTTTTTAAAAAGAGAAATCGAGTCTTAGAGACTTAATTTTTAATCTTTGGTCCATAACCTTCCACGTGGTTAGGGCAGCTACTACCTTGGTCCTCATTTTTAATCTCTTCCTCTCTCACTCTCTCTCTCTCTCTCTCTCATAGAAAACTCACCCCCACCACAAAACTTCAAATCAAACTCACCCTTTATTTTTTCACATCCTCATGTCAGGTAATGTTTCTCACTCTCTCTAGTTGTTAGTTACATATATACGTATTGTTAGGTTTTTTTATGGGTATGTATATCATGACTATTTTTTTTTTTGTTTGGTTTGATATTGTCTTTATATTTTTGATAGAATGATTTGAAGGTTTGTAATGGGGTGAGTTGTCTGTTTAGTTTTTTTTGGTTTGAGTATGATTAATGATTAATGATTTTTTATTTTTTATTTTAGAAACAAATGATAATGATTGAGTGTGTTTGTATGTGATAGGGTAAGTATATGCATATGATGTAACAAGTTAGTGTATGTATTTACTAGGCTTTTATAAAAAGTAAAAAATATTGTAGATATATTTGTATTGTTAGGCTTTTTATCATGACTATTTTTGTTGTTGTTTGGTTTGATATTTTTCTTTATATTTTTGTTAGAATGATTTGAAATTTTGTAATGGGGTGAGTTTTGTCTTTAGATTTTTTGTTTGAGTATGAAATAATATGATTGAGTGTGTTTGTATGTGATTTGAGGTGTGTTTGTATATGCACATGATGTAAGAATTTGTAATTTTTGTACTTTGAGTAGATAGAAAGGTTTTGTAATTGATGTTAAATGAAAGTGATAAAATGTGTTACTAACATATTACACTTGCTTGTCTCTGATAGTTCACAATCTCTAAAAAATATTGATAGAATGTATACTATGGTGGAGCCATTGTCAATCCTGAAGAAATTTACGAATTCCCATTTCAAGGGCCAGGTATCGAATGTTATACATGATGATACAATGTAAGTTGAAGATGTTGAATGATTTGAAGATAAAAATGATGGAAGAATTGAGTTTAAACCCTGCTTGTTATGACATAAATATTATTTATCGTTACCCATAAGAAGTCCTTCATGAACGAATAATTACAGATATACGGTGATCAAAGAGGACAAACATGTAAAGATCATGTTTAATAGGATCCATAAAATGCCCCAAGTAAATTCTGCTCAGTTGTATGTAAGTTCAAAGCCGCTTGCAGGAGTTTATACCAAGGAGGTGCAACAAAAAACTACTTCTTTACAATTTACAGCCCTAGATGATAAATGCACTACAATGGGAGGCTATACACTCCCATCTTAAGATCATGCTGCCAATACTGGTGAAACACTCCAACCTCAAGAGACACATTTAGGGGAGGAAGACGAAGACGAAGATCATGTTGCGAATATTGGTGAAAATCTTGATGATATGGATGAGTACGAAGAGATAATTGAGCGAGGGGACTTTGGCAGGGATGTGGATAACCATGAACTTGTTTCCAATTTTAAAGAGGAAAATATGGAGTACCATGATGAAGGTGGTGCAGAAGACGATATTAGCGTCCAACATGATACAAATACGACCACTGCCTACATACAACCTGCCAGTCATTCTAAGCAAATACTTGGGAAAATATGGTTGATCCTTCATGTCTTCATATACCATTTGTTTCTACTTGGAAAGATGGATGTATTTTAGTAAAGGGTTGACTTTTGCAAATAAAAGTAGGTGAAGCGTGCATTGATAATATACGCAGCAAAGGAGAATAGAAATTTTACAATCCGAAGGTTGACCAAAACTAAATGTGCGCCGCATGCATTGACACCAACTACAAGTGGTACGTTGGGGCATTCATGAAGACTAACTTAATAGTCTATGGATGGTCACGTCTTATGTGGGTCCACATAGTTGTATACCTATTGATGGTAAAATGATGGATTTTAATTTTGTTGCATTAGAAATTGTGAAAAAATTGTGACAGGAGCACACTGCTCGTATTGATCAGCTCTGGGACATCATACATACTAAGTATGATCATGACCTTTCTTACTATAAGGTATGGGACGCGAAACAAAAGACAATTGCTAAGATATTTGGGGATTGGGAATAGTCTTACCAAAGGTTGCGAAAATTGTTGTTGGCATACTTGGATATGGATCCGAGCACCCAGTACAACTATTACACCATACCTAGAAACGTATTAATACTAAGTTACTGCGCTATGTATTTTGAGCATTCACTCTATGCATTGCTGCATTCAAATATTGCAGGCCAATGATCAGTATTGATGGGACTCATTTGTATGGTAATATCGAGGGGTGTTGATGATTGCAATGGCAACTGACCTCTCGCCTTTGCTATTGTGGACAAAGAGTCAAAGTATAGTGGGGGGTGGTTTTTAGAGTGTCTCAAGATGTAGATAGGGCACGTGATACCTAATGAGGGTATTTACATTATTTTTGATTGACATAAAGGTATCAAATGCGCCATTGCAGAGTGGCCTAGAGGCGATGACGGAAGCTTACAAGTATTTCACTAATATTACCTTCGACATGTTGCTAGCAACTTCAACATACACTTTAATGACCTAACTCTAAAGGCATTGGTCTTGAAAGTTGGATATGCGACTCATGAAGCTAAATTTGAGTCTATAATGCAAACCATTAAGGATGTCGAGATTAATGCACTGAGGAGGGTAGACCCTGATGATAATGCAAACCATTAAGGATGTCAAGATTAAGTTATGGATTCCATTCTCTCTTTGAATTACAACAGCCCATGGTGGAGAAGATTAATGCCAGACTCACCGAACCTTATTTTCCTGGACCAATTTCAGGTAAAGTTGTTTGCTTTATTTTTCAATCTATTTTGCGTCACTAATATATTAAGGAATACTAATATATCTGATTGTAATTTTGTAATCTGACATGGCATATGAATTTCATTGTAATACTCTAAACAATTAACAAATGATTATCAAGGAAAATTTCCAACCATATCAGGAGTGGATTTTGCTTCGCTTACTCAAGCAAATAAGGCGAAAGACAGCAAAAATGTTGCACTAAAAATCCTTGATTTTCCATTGTGGGAGGATGTCTTGGGAAATGGTACTTCTAGCACTCAAGCTGTGACTTTTGAGCCATCATTTTTGGAAACAAAACCAGATACCATTGGAGTCCTTTCTAAACAAGAAAACCCAATACTAGGGCAGCATTTCACTAGCAACTTAGGTGAGAAGCGGAAGATTGGAACCCCAATTTGGAAGTCACTCTCAGGCCCAAAAAGAATGGCAAGTATAGAGTTATTTACTATTTATAGTGTTTGCCAAGAGCTAATGCCTGGTCTCCTTCATGGAGAGAACCTAGGTTTGAACCCCACTCCCCCACTTGTTGTAAGCAATATATTATGTGGCATTGGTATAATGTATAATGTATGTTGTAAGCAATAACCGGGCCTTCTGGCCTAAGTGGTACTCGGTTCTCCTAGTGACCGTCAACTCAGGGGTTCTAGCCCCTCCATAAACAATTACCCAGCAAAAAAAAAAAAAAGTGTTGAAATGGTTAGCACTTCATCATGGTAGTTTTTGAGGATCGTAGTATGTTTGGAAAATTATTTTATTTTATGTTACAAGCTGGACAAGGGAGTTTCAATTGAAATATGGTATGATGCATTTCGCGTTATTGCTTGGGATATTATGATTACAACATATTTATTGACGACATTTTCTAGGTTCTTTCTTTTAGATACTTCCAACAACAAATTGTTGTCAATGCAAGTAATACTGATTTTGCTGGTACATTTTTGACACAAGACAAACCAAAACAATGCAACAGAAATTAAAGTACAAGGAAAATAAAGATAGAAAACCTAGGAGTCAACACCAAGGTTGGCTAGCGTCGCCACCAAACTATTGTGACAATTTCAATTTTATTCATCAAAATAATCCCCCCTCATAGGAGTATAATTTTGTGCTTATATAGGTTACTAAACACTAATTTTAACTGACATTGGAACCCTAATTCTAATTGACTTGGAAAATCCTAATGAAATAAAATACTAATTGCAAGTGCACAATTTGTACCCGGACCCAAAAACAAGTGATGGGCTCAGGCTCAAAGAGCCTTATACAATGAAATTTGTAGAGTATAGGTTTGAAACCTAGGTTTGGGATGTTGGAAAGTTGATCAACAGACTAGAATGCCGCAATCTATGCAAGTAATAGATGAATATAACAAAAAACCCTCCTCGGACGTAAGCTGAGGACAAATTGTATAACCTTTCATTCTCTAAGCAAAAGATTACAATTTCTTAGCTTCCAAAAAGAAAAAAAGCCCCCCTCTTCTTTCCTCTCTCGTCTCCTTATATCTTTCTTCTTCTTCCCTGTTTTATCCACGTGTAACACAAATCTTCCTCCTCGATACTTGTCCCATCCACCACCTTCTTAAAGTCTTCAAATAATAGCTGGAAGGCTGAATTCTACTGTTCAGAATTCATTTCTCTATTAATGCAGTCAGGGAGGTAGATGCAGAGCCTTTAATGCGGTGGTAGCAGCTTTTTTCTCAAATATTTCTCACACGTTCATGCTTTTAAAGGGTGCTTGTATCACACCTTTACCCAACAAATCTTCCAAAATTCTGCCTCTAAACCGTTTAGCAAGTCCTAGGGCCTTTGTTGGGCCTGTCCGAGGAGATACTCCTCCTCGGACAACTTCTCGGACTATTATAGTGCGAATTGACCTGTAGGCTTAGAAACCTTGATTGAACAAACTTGTACCAACTAATCAGGCCCAAAACTCAAACGTTTATTTAAGCACTTTTACCCCCACACTAATAACCTAATTACTACTAGGATAGAAAGAAAGAAAAAAATTGACAGAAAATTACAATTGACTCCAAAATTGAAAAAGACCAAATTTTATATATATATATATATTGTTTTAGCTATCAAAAATGAATACTACTCCGCACTTCTTGCATCAATTTTTAGGATCTGTCATAGTGAAATTTATCAAAGAATAGAAAATGATGCGTATTAAAATTTGGCATCGGTATCTTATCTATTACAAAATTGAATCATTTGGTTGTTATGCTTCCCAATTTACTTGAATTTAAACATGCTGAGGTTGATTACATGAAAATCTGATAATCTTGAAGTCTTTACTATGTGTCTCTTTCGGATATATGACATTGAGGCAAGGGTGTAGCTGCTATTAGTTAATAATCAAGTTGTAATTGCAGACTGAAAATTTCTTGCTGGTGACTTAAATTCCTAAATTTGTGTTGTACATGCGGTAGTTCAATTTTTACTATCTAGCAGAGTAAATAATTCTTTATATGTTGGTTTAAGAGTTTATAGGGCCATAAGCTGTTTTCTTGTCAAATCCAACTATTTGTGTTCAGGCTTCTGAAGGCAAATGGCACTTGGATCAGAATGTGCATGCAGAATCAGTGTATGGTGTCACTTCTAGGTTTAATGAACAAGATGGTAATTGGGTCAAACTACTCAATTCTCAGGAGCCTTTCCTTCCAAAGACTGATAAGCAAGATAATGATCCTATGCAAAGTAACCTTCAAGTACAGCTTTCAGATGCAGATCATGGATATTATCTGAAATCAAATCCAGAGATCAATATGGCCCTAGAGGGAAAAACTAACTCCTCTTTCACTATAAAGAAATCTCGGTTAGATGGCTCTCTAATGGAAGAAAATCTGAAGAAGCTTGACAGTTTCAACCGATGGATGAGCAAGGAACTTGGAGATGTGAATGAGTCACATACGCAGTCCAGTTCTGAGGTCTATTGGGATACTGTTGAAAGTGAAAATAGGGCTGATGAGTCCAATATTTCTCCTCAAGTGCACTTGGATAACTATACTCTCGGTCCCTCTCTATCCCAGGACCAGCTTTTCAGTATTTTTGATTTCTCACCAAATTGGGCATACGAGGGCTCAGAAGTTGAGGTATTCTAGGATTTAATCTCTCATGTAATGCAGTTTTATCAACTAAGCTTTCTAATGCATCATCTGTTTGTCGTCTTATTTATCATTTTACTTGGTCTGGTTGTTTTTCATTTTTTTTCCCCAAAACCCATACAGGTCCTGATTACTGGAAGATTCTTGAAGAGTCAACAAGAAATAGAAAATTGCATGTGGTCCTGTATGTTTGGGGAAGTGGAAGTTCCAGTTGAGGTTATAGCAGACGGTGTTATACGATGTCATACTCCAGTACATAAGGCTGCAAGGGTTCCTTTTTATGTGACTTGTTCCAATAGGGTAGCGTGTAGTAAAGTGCGAGAATTTGAGTACTAAAGATGTAGATATTATAGATTATAGTGGCAACACAAATGACAATCTTCTTATGCGATTTAAAAAAAAATTGTCTCTGACCTCTGCCGGCCCTCTGTCTACTGATTCTGTCATTGGAAGTGAGAAATCCCAAGTAAGCAGTAAAATCAGTTCATTGCTAGAAGGGGACAATGATGAATGGGATCAAATGTTCTTTGTGAACAATTTCTCTCCTGAAAAAATGCCAGACAAGCTTCTTGGAAGCTACTGAAAGAGAAGTTGCATGTATGGCTCCTGCAGAAAGCAGCAGAAGATGGAAAAGGCCCTTCTGTATTAGATGAGGATGGCCACGGTGTGCTGCATTTTGTAGCTGCTCTTGACTATGATTGGGCCCTAGAACCAACAATTATTGCAGGTGTTAGTGTCAATTTCCATGATGTGAATGGATGGACTGCACTTCATTGGACGGCATTTTGTGGCAGGTCAGCACTTAAGATTTCTTTCTTGCTTCTTTGTAGTAGGCTTTGCCTTAGCCTATTCTTTCCTCTGCTTCCGGTGTAGAAGGCACTACATTCTAGGCTGAATCTCATAGGAGAAGGGAAAAAAACTTATTTCATGTGTAGATATTGCAGGAAAACTATGTATGTCATGAAAACCTTCTCTATGAGAGGAAAATTAAATTCCATATAAACCTGGTTTAGGTTAATGAATGACTTACCTTACCAGGATACACCTGAACAGCGAGTGTTCCTTGAACTTCTTGTCAAATTCTAATAATCACTTTTAACTTTTTCCTTTTCTTCTCCTTCCTGTTAACTTCTTGTTTGAACTTTCTTTATCAGAGAGCAGACGGTTGCTTCCCTTGTCTCTCTTGGTGCGGCTCCTGGTGCATTAACTGATCCAAGTCCCAAATATCCTTCAGTCAGAACAGCTGCTGACCTAGCTTCTGCCAATGGACACAAAGGAATTGCTGGTTATCTTGCAGAATCTCATCTGAGTACCCACCTTTCATCTCTTAAGTTGGACACCGGGGAAGGCGATGCTGCAGAGATTTCTGGGGCTAAAGCAGTACAAAAAGTTTCAGAACGAAGTGCAACTCCAGTCAGTGATGGGATTTACCATATGGATTATCATTGAAGGATTCACTAGCTGCTGTCTGTAATGCCAGCCAAGCTTTTGCTCGTATTTATCAAGTTTTCAGGGTGGAGTCCTTTAATAAAAAGCAGTTAAAAGTGTATGGTGATGATACATTTGGAATGTCAGATGAACAAGCTCTTTCACTTCTTGCTCTTAAGACAAACAAATCAAGACAACATGATCTGCCTGAGCATGCTGCTGCAATACGGATACAAAATAAGTTCTGCAGCTGGAAGAGAAGAGAATTTTTGATAATCAGGCAGAGAATTGTTAAAATTCAGGTGCATTGCCATTATTGCTTTTGTATGCTTGATTTATTGGCTCCTGTTTTACTCTTAGCAGCTATTCTTCCTTGTATTTATTTTACTTTCTTTTTCCCTCAGTTGAGCCCTGTTCATGAAATCTAACTATTAGCTTTCATAATGAAAGGCCCATGTAAGAGGCCACCAGGTCAGGAAGAACTATAAAAAGTTTACCTGGTCGGTAGGAATTGTAGAGAAGATTATTTTGTGTTGGAGACGAAAAGGAAGTGGCTTGCGTGGATTTAAATCTGAAGCACTTAACGAGGGCCACAGAATGCAATTTAAATCTTCAGAGGATGACTATGATTTCCTGAAAGAAGGTAGAAAGAAAACTGAGCAGAGGCTGCAAAAAGTGCTTGCTAGGGTGAAGTCCGAGGCGCAGAATCCAGATGCAAGAGATCAATATCGTAGGCTGCTGAACGTTGTGACTGATATTCAGGGATCCAAGGTATTTGATTATTATTTTGATTTTCTCCTTTCTTTCTCTGAATTTTTTCTTCTCAATCTTTCATGTAACGATATCTTTCCGTTGTGTTTACTTTTGGAACATAATCTGTGTTCCTTTCAACTGTAATAGTTCTGGATCAACTAATTTTATCAGTCCATGGGGACTTTTAGCATAGTGAGTTTTGCAATGCCTCCTGTTCACATTCTTTTGGTTAGATTAATACTTATTAGTCCAATGAGAACCTAGGATGGATGGACCACGTTGAACTCTAAGCTGGAAAAATATTATCTAGAATCTCAAAATATTGAAGTACTTGTTATTCAATGCTTGTGTTGACTATATATGCCATTACCCTGAAAATGTAATATCACTTGTTACCCTATAGTAGTAGGTGTGCAACATGTTGTCGACTTGGGCGCTCATCTTCAATGGATCACTAAAATAGGATGGAGTTTGTTGGTATATTGTAATATACTTCTTCTAATTGGTTTTATATTCGAAGTCTTTCTGTACACTCCTGTTGATTTTGCAGGTTGTGGGTGATGGAGTTCCAAGCAGTTCAGAAGAAACGGCTGATTATAATGATGAAATGATTGATTTTGAAGCATTCTTGGAGGATGACACTTAAATGCCTTCAGCCTGAACCTCCGGTTCATTCTCTTCTCTTGTAAAATATTGTTATTAGTGGCAGTAGGAGTGGTATTATCAAATTGGGTTTGCTAAAAATTCTTGTATAAATAAAAAAATCCTACTAATTCATTTAACAAAACTTAATCTTATAAAGCAGCTTTGCTATCTTGCCTTATTGCTGCCACCGTGTCTGCAAGATTGTGAACTTGTGGTGTGAACACCCTTGCATCATCAAATCAATTATGTATAATAATTATAATTATAATAATAATAAATAATAGCATTCTAATTAATGAACGCTTTAGCAATTTGGTTAAAAAATAAAAATAAACTGCCATATCAATAAATTGTAAAAAAAAAAAAGGTTATAAGCCATCATTAGATCAGGTTAAAGAAGTTAATCGTGGAGGTGGCTGGAACAAGGAGTAGGCAAAGCAGGAAGGGAGGGTATGCTTCTGAAGCCATCACTAGATCAGGTCAAAGAATTTGAGGGATGCAGCAGTACTAAAATGAATGAGAATCATAGAGTGCAGGAAATGGCAATACGGGGGAAGCAGTCCTCGAAGCCGAATTTGGGGTTTCATCAAATCATCATTTTAACCAGCAGTAAAGAAAAAGAACAATCATGGCAGAGGATAAATCAAAGCAAATGGCAAAAGCCAAGCTATTCTCGGATAGTATAGCACCTGGGGCAACAAGGAGTCAAAGGATTGAGACTCTACGTCAAAGCTGTCTGAAGAAAAATTCTGAGAAGCATCCAGGATTGAGACTCTACGTCAAAGCTGTCCGAAGAGTCCTCGAAAAATATTATCTCAAAATCTCAAAATATTGAAGTACTTGTTAATGCAATGCTTGTGTTGACTATATGCCACTAATTCAGAAATGTAATCTCACTTGTTACCCTATGGTTGTAGGCACGCCGCATGCTGTCGACTTGGGAGCTCATCTTCAATGGATCACTAAATAGGATGGAGTTTGTTGGCATATTATAATATACTTCTTCTTACTGGTTTTATATTCAAAGTCTTTCTGTACACTCCTGTTGATTTTGCAGGTTGTGAGTGATGGGGGTTCCAAGCATTTAAGAAGAAATGGCTGATTACAATGATGACATGATTGATATTGAAGCATTCTTGGTAGGAATTTGGTAGGAGGATGGAAAAGTGGGAGGATAGAAAATTTTTTGGTTTTTCTCAGTTGTGTTTGGTTGAGAAAGTAGAAAAATAGAGAGATGAAATTTTTTTTGGTTTGGTTGAAAAAAATATTTGTATAAATTTACCATCATGTCCCTTTGAAATAAAAGAGAAAGTAATATATTATATTTTAAAAAAAAATTGTGTATAGATGAAAATGGACATTTCAAAAAAATAGCATAAGAAATCATCCAAAAGTGTTTTCTTAAAAAATAATAAAAAAATAAGAGAAAAAAAAAACGACACTACAGTGGGAAAGTCAAAAGAATAAGAAGAAGAAAAAGAAAAAAAAAGAAAAAAAGTGCAAGAAACATTGACGTTAAAATAATAATAATAATAATAATAATAATAAACCCAAAAAAGTGAGGGTAGTTTTGTCAAAAAAAAATTCTCATTTTTCACTCTAATTTGAAGAGATTGTATTTTAGAGGGGACGAGAGAAAACTTGTAGGCTCTACCACTTTTCTCTCCCCCTCTCAACCAAACAGTAAAAAATGTAATTTTTCACTTTATTTTTCTCTCTTTATTTTCCATCCTCCCTGTTTTCATCTCAACCAAACACACCCTTAGCCTTCAGCCTAAACCTCTGATTCATTCTCCTCTTTTGTAAAATATTGTTATTAGTGGCAGTAGGAGTGGTATTATAGATTGGATTTGCTAAAATTTCTTGTATATAAAAAAATCCTACTAATTCATTTAACGAAACTTAATCTTATAAAGCAGCTTTGCTATCTTTTGCCTTATTGCCACCGTGTCTGCAAGGTTGTGAACTTGTGGTGTCAACACCCTTTGCATCCTCAAATCAATTATGCATAATATTAATAGCATTCTAATTAATGAACACTTAAGCAGTTTGGTATATAAAAATTTAAAAAAAAAAAATTAAGAAAAAAGAGAGAAGCCCTTTAGAAGGTAGTGTCAATGGTGGCCAAGGCAGGCGAAAATCAGTAACCTGCCATAATAATAATATAATAATAATAATAATAATAAAATAAATAAATAAATAAATAAAAGGGTGATGAAGCCATCACTAGATCAGGTCACAGAATTTTTGAAGGATGCAGCGGTACTAAAATGGATGAGAATCAAAGAGCGCAGGAAATGGCAATACGGGGGAAGCAGTCCTCAAAGCCAAATTTGGGGTTTCACCAAATCAATTTTTTACCAGCAGAGAAGAAAGCAAAGCAAAGCAAATGGTAAAGGCCAAGCTATTCTCGGAGAGTATAGCACCTGGGGCAGCAAGCATTCAAAGGATTGAGACTGTGTCATAGCAGCCCCAAGAAAAATTCTGATATGCCTCTAAAAACCCAATGCAATCTTTCGATTACATTAACAGTTAGGCTATATGATGAAATTGGTTTCCTGTTTTTGTTGAGCATCTTTTGTATCCTTGATTGAGGCAAAATTTGCAATATAGCACATTTTTAGAAAAATTTTAGGAGAAGAGCAACCAAACAAAGTTATTTAGTTATGTATTACATTTTTTAATTTCAACTCAAACTCAAGTTTGTCAAATTCGAGTTCCAAGTAGCATGGACCTATGCTGATTGGAACTTGAGTTTGTCAAACTTAAGTTCCAGCCCAAACTTGGGTTCCAAAAAATGTGCTACATAACTAAGTAACTTTTTTTTAAGTGGTATTTTTCTAAAAATGTGCTATTTGACAAATTTTGTCCTAATCAATATCTGCTACTTTCTAATGTTGTGAACTTTTTATCATGGTATCCAAAAAAAAAAAAAAAGTTAAAAAAAGGATGGATTTACTGGGCCTTTATAGTCCATACCATCTTATTGGTACTTATGTTGCCAATTTTCCTTTGTTGATTTAAAAATAAAATAAAATAATATATATATATATATTAAAATAAATAAATAAATATAAGAAAGTCGAATGGTAGAGCTGGAGTCATTTGGCTGCCAATTTTGCAAGATGACACTGTTTTCAAAGTTTATTGCGCCAAACACCCCTTTCAAACTTATTTTAGGGAGGTAGCATTCATTTGGAACTTGACTTCCTAGTACACCTTGACTCTACAAGAGGCAAGTATTAGGCCACATTAGCTGAGGTGGCAATGGTATAAAAATATATTTGTCATTTTGGATGTTGAGGGTACTTTAATCATTTTGAAAATTTGGAGATATTTGTGTCATTTTATGAGTTTTGGAGATGTTTTTAGTCAATTTTGAGGTCCAAGGGCAATTTGATAATTTTAGGTATTGATAATATTTTCAATCAATATATTATTATAATTGTATTTATTCCTAAATATGTTATCAACCAAGTATAGGAATGATACATTTTTGATAATGACGGAATTCTAACTAATGAATCTAATGTTGTAATCTTATATTAGTATTGTGGGGAGTAAAAAGGTCCTGGTAGGTATATGGGCCTTTGGGCCATACTAAGGAAGGCCGACCTACCCTTGAGTTCAGAACTTCTTAGTACCTCGGGTCAGCTCATGTGCCGAGGACCCGAGGACTTATCCGAGGTTGATTTTACCCTCGGATGGGCATAGAAGAACCAGGGACGTCATCGTAAAAGCTCAGGAACGGTACGACGGAGACCAACGGTTAAGAGGGGTGAACCCCTGGATGTCCTAGAAGCACCGGTGTTTGAAAAGTACTAAAGGCTGCCACCTCCACATTAAAGACCCTTCACCTACCACCCTATCCGCATTAATGGGGAAGTGACACCTGAATAGTGGAAGGGAAACTTCTGGTTATTATTCAAGGGCACTGAGAGAAGAAATATCTAGGCTAAGGGGGAGATGGGGCAACACGTGTATGAGGTATCAGAAAGATGAGTATTTAAGGGGAGGCCCAGAACAGAAAAAGGGGGATCTCTCTCTTGGAAGGAAAAAAAAAGAAAAAGAAAGAAAATAAAGATAATATAGAACAGTCCTCGGCTTACGTCCGAGGAGGTTGAGTTACAATATTTCTTGTTATTTTTAAGTGCTGACAATTTTTGACTTGCCATATAACCCTTAAACTCTTCTAACCTGGGTTTCAAGCCCACACTCTACAAATTCATATTGTTTAAGGCTCATTGGGCCTGAGCCCATAACTGTTCTTGGGACCAGGTGCAATTGTGCACTTACAATTGGCGCCGTCTGTGGGAATCTAGTCTAGGAGAGGTAGGGATACTATGGCAGGCTTAGGTGCTTACCGTGCAGAGTCGCAAGGATCACAACCGGAGGATCAATTCGAACGTCTTGAACGTCGAAGGGATCGTGAGGGGAGTGTCCATACGGAGTACCCAAGGGCTAGTCATACTCCTGATGGGGGTAGCGCCACCCATGACGATGGTTCTAAAACCATGCAGAAAGAGATCAACCGTTTGAAAGAAGCTACGTCGCGCCAAGCGTAGGCTTTCACCGTCCTCATCGGATTCTTCCTCGGAAGAGGATAGGCGAGGTAGACACAGCTCGAGGTCGTGCTCACCTGTCAGCTCAGCGTCTTCCGGTGAGAAGGACGATCAGCCAGTTCGCAAGCGCAAGAAGGTTCCATCTAGGGGCTTAGGCAACGACGCTATGAGCAGGGCGTTGCACCAGCTCTCCAAATCTCCGTTTTCACGGAGGATTGAGAAGGGGAGGCTTCCCAGGAGATTTACCCAGCCCACCTTCACCATCTATAATGGCCGGACTGACCCGGTGGAGCATGTGAGTCACTTCAACCAAAGGATGGCCGTGCACTCTCACAACGAGACTCTGATGTGTAAGGTCTTCCCCTCTAGCTTGGGACCTGTGGCCATGAGGTGGTTCAACGGCCTCAAATCAGGGTCTATAGGTTCATTTGGGGAACTGACTAGGGCGTTTGCCTCACGATTCATCACTTGTAGCAGAGTTCCTCGGCCATTGGACTCGCTACTATCTATGACCATGAAAGACGGAGAGACGCTGAAAGCATACTCCGACCGATACTGGGAGATGTTTATGAAATAGACGTGATTTTGACGAGGTGGCACTGAATACCTTTAAAGTAGGTCTTCCTACTGACCATGACCTGAGGAAGTCTTTGACAAAAAAGCCCGTCCGCAGTGTACGTCGCCTCATGGATCGTATTGATGAATACAAAAGGGTAGAGGAGGACCAGCAGCAAGGCAAGGGAAAGGAAAAGGTTATCCCTCAGGAAAGAAGGGATTTCAGGTCGGACAGATATCACAACAATAAGCCGAGGAGGGATTACTTTGGGCAATCTGTCTCGGCAGCACCTCAGGCTGTCAATACTGTGTTCCGAGAACCGGTGCATCAGTTACTGGAGAAAGTTCGTAAAGAGCCCTTCTTCAGATGGCCCAGTAAGATGGCAGGGGAACCTACGAAAAGAAATCAAAATCTCTTCTGCCAGTACCATCGAGATGTGGGCCACACTACTGAGAACTGTCGGACTTTGTGGAATCATTTGGAGCAGCTTGTCAGTGAGGGAAAGTTAAAGGAGCACTTATGTCAGCCTCCTGGTCATGTCAGTCAAGTCGGTTCTAACAACCATTGGAACAATTCATCTCGGCCAGCATTAGGAACGATTAATGTTATTTTTGCCGCTCCCGGAAGGACCGGTTCAGGTCCCACTAGAGTACTGACTGTCTCCCACCCTTGTGCTGAGGATGTGGGCAGCAGGCCGAAGAGGTTGAGGGGCACTTTGCCCATCCTAGGTTTCTCTGAAGAGGATAAGGTGGGGACTATCCAGCCCCATGATGATGCCCTTGTAGTTACATTGAGGATAGGTAATTATGATGTGAGGAGGGTGATGATAGACCAGGGTAGCGGCGCAGATCATGTACCCAGATCTCTTTAAGGGGCTGAGATTGAAGGTGGAAGATCTTATTCCTTATGATTCACCTCTCATAAGTTTTGAAGGGAGATCGGTTATGCCGAGAGGACAAATTCGTTTGCCCGTCCAATCTGGCTCCGAAACGGTGGAGGTGGACTTCATTGTCATTGATGCATACTCTCCATACACGGCCATCCTCGCCAGGCCTTGGCTGCATGCGCTTGGGGCTGTTTCCTCTACCTTGCATGTGAAAGTCAAGTTCCCCTCAGGGGATTCTGTTGAGGAAATCCTCGGCAGCCAGTCTGTGGCTAGACAATGCATGTCCGTTGCAGTATTACATCAAACAGAAGCCGAGTCTTCGGTCGTGGTCACTAAAAATTCATAGCAGTTAACACCTCCTGATGCATCTCGAATGCTGACAGGAGAGGAGACATAGTGTGAGAAACTAGAGAAGTTTCCGGTGGCTGCCGATCCGGAGAAGTTCTTCCAAGTTGGTATACTTCTGCCACACCAGGAGAAGATGGATTTGTTAGAATTTTTGAAGAATAATATTGACGTTTTTGCGTGGGATCCTTATGAAGCCCCAAGCGTGGATCCAAACTTCATTTGTCATCACTTGAATGTCAACCCAGCCATTGTTCCGAGGAGGCAGCCACCTCGGCGATCTTCCAGGGATCATTCAGAAGCTGTAAAGGAAGAAGTTATCAAACTCAAGAGGGCTGGAGCTATTAAAGAAGTTTTTTACCCCGAGTGGTTAGCCCATACTGTGGTTGTTAAGAAAAAGAATGGGAAATGGAGAGTATGTGTGGACTTCACCGATCTGAACAAAGCATGTCCCAAAGATTCGTTCCCAATGCCGCGCATAGATCAATTGGTGGATGCCACTGTTGGACATCCTCGGATGAGTTTCTTAGACGCATTCCAGGGTTACCATCAAATTCCTTTGGTGGTGGAGGACCAGGAAAATACTGCTTTTGTTACTCCAACAGGAAACTACCATTATAAGGTCATGCCATTTGGTTTGAAGAATGCTGGGGCTACCTACCAAAGAATGATGACTAGAATGTTCGAAGAGCAAATGGGGAAAACCATTGAGGTCTACGTGGACGACATGGTGGTAAAAAGAAAAACAATACCCTCACATGTGAAAGATTTGGCCGACACTTTTCAGATACTGAGAAAATACAAGTTGCGTCTCAACGCCTCAAAGTGTTCTTTCGGCGTAGGGTCTGGAAAGTTCTTGGGGTACATGATTACCCATAGAGGCATAGAGGTAAATCCAGTGCAGGTCAAGGCTATCCAAGACTTGCAGCCTCCTCGGAACCCAAAGGAAGTTCAAAAGTTAACAGGTATGATTGCTGCCTTGAATCGGTTCATATCGCGGTCAGCTGATCGCTGTCGTCCTTTCTTTCAATTGTTGAATAAATGGAAAGGGTTTCAATGGACCGAGGACTGCGAGTTAGCTTTCCAACAACTCAAGCAATACCTTTCTCAACCACCCATCCTGTCTCGTCCGGAGGCACATGAGCTTTTGTTTGCATATTTAGCAGTAGCCGCCTATGCGGTCAATCTGGTCCTGATAAGAGACGATGACGGGGTGCAAAGACCGGTATATTATGTTAGTAAGTCCTTGGGCGAGGCCGAGGTCCGTTATCTGCCCTTGGAGAAAGCACTCCTGGCTGTGGTTCATGCCACGCGAAAGCTCCCCCACTATTTTCAGTCCCATACAGTGGTTGTTCTGACCTAATTGCCCCTTAAGGCAATGCTGCGTAGCGCCGACTACTCAGGAAGGATAGCAAAGTGGGGGACCATCCTAGGGGCTTTTGATGTTAAATACAAGCCTCGCACCTCGGTGAGGGGTCAGGTCCTTGTTGACCTGGTGGCGGAATTTTCTGAGCCATTGTTGGAAGAAACTCTAAAGGACTCCCCCATGGGTGAAAAATCAGTTGGTGTGATCACAGCTGCGGTATCTTCGGTTTGGAAAGTGTATGTGGATGGGGCAGCCAATCAGAGAGGGTCCGGTGTTGGACTTGTCCTGGTATCCCCGAGGGAATTATTTTCGAAAAGTCCTGAGATTGGCATTCTCGGCCACTAATAATGAAGCCGAGTACGAAGCGGTACTGGTGGGCATGAAAATGGTGCGTAGAATGGGAGGAAAGGAAGTCCATGTCTTCTCGGACTCTCAATTGGTGGTTGGCCAGGTCACAGGAGTCATGGAGGCTAGAGACCTGAGGATGCAGGAATACTTGGCCCAAATCAAGCGCCAGCAAACTGAATTTGACTCTTTCGCTTTAACTCATGTCTCTCGGAGCGAAAATACTCATGCAGACTCCTTAGCTACACTGGCAACGTCCTCAGATCAAGGCTTGCCTAGGGTTATCCTCATTGAGGATTTGCTGGAACCCACTCATGTTATTGCCAACGCTCCTCGCATTCATCTAATAAGGCATGGTCCTAGCTGGATTGACTCAGTCGTGTCTTTTCTTAAGAATGACATTCTTCCCGAGGACAAGTCCAAAGCTGATAAGATACGTCGAAAGGCACCACGTTTCTGGTTGTCCGAGGATCAGAAACTCTACAAACGTTCCTTTTCAGGACCGTATTTGTTGTGTGTACACCCCGACTCAACGGAAGGGCTTCTGGAAGAGCTGCACGAAGGGATTTGTGGCAGCCACACTGGGGGAAGATCCTTAGCTCACAGAGCTTTGACTCAGGGTTATTGGTGGCCCAATATGCAAAGAGAGGCTCAAGACTATGCCAGGAAATGTGATCAATGTCAGAAGTTTGCCCCTAATATCCATCAACCTGGAGGAGTTCTTAATCCCCTTTCCAGCCCTTGGCCCTTTGCACCGTGGGGATTGGATATAGTTGGGTCGTTTCCAAGGGCCGCAGGTAACAAAAGATGGTTTCTCGTGGGAACAGACTATTTCACTAAGTGGGTGGAAGCCGAGCCCTTAGCGAATATTAGGGATGTTGATTCCAAGAAGTTTATTTGGAAAAATATTATTACTAGATTCGGCGTACCACACACACTTATCTCTGACAATGGTGTTCAATTTGACAGCAAGGCTTTTAGGCAATATTGTGGTGACATGGGCATTACAAACAGGTACTCCACCCCGGCTTATCCTCAGGGGAATGGGCAGGCCGAGGCTGTTAACAAGGTCATTGTCAATGGGCTGAAGAAAAGGTTGGACGATGCGAAAGGTGGATGGGTAGAAGAGCTCCCTCATGTTTTGTGGACGTATCGAACTACACCACGTAGGTCCACTGGAGAAACACCATTCTCCATGACTTATGGAGCCGAGGCGGTCATCCCTTTGGAATTTGGTTTTCTCACCCTAAAGACGAGTTCTTTTAATACTGAGAGTAACAATGGACTTCTGGAGAAAAGTATTGATTTACTTGAAGAACGACGTGAGGCAGCTATGGTCCAAATGGCTTATTACCAACAAAAACTTAAACGGGGATATGATGCCCACGTGAAGCTAAGGCCATTAGCACCTGGGGATTTGGTACTCAGAAGGGTTGTGGGCACTGCTAGGAACCCAGCTTGGGGTAAACTTGGACCAAATTGGGAGGGCCCTTATCGGATAACTTCAATAGCGGGCATAGGCTCTTATCGGTTATCGGATCTAGATGATAATATTGTGCCACGTCCATGGAATGTAAATAACCTGAGAAGGTATTACTATTAATGAATTGTATTTTTGTTTATACCCAGTTTAAATTCAATAACATTTCAGGGAGTTGAACTTACAATCTTTAAGAATCAAGCAGAAACTTGGTTAAGTGTAGTCCTCGGACCACAAACCTTGTGGAAATTGATCTCTTATCATTTATTAAACAGAACCTTAGTTATGTTGGGTCCTCGGACCTCATACTTTGGGAAAATTAATATATGAAGTTACTGTTCTTAAGAATCAAACAGAAACTTGGTTAAGTGTAGTCCTCGGACCACAAACCTTGTGAAAATTGATCTCTTATCATTTATTAAACAGAACCTTAGTTATGTTGGGTCCTCGGACCTCATACTTTGGAAAAATTAATATCTGAAGTTACTGTTCTTAAGAATCAAACAGAAACTTGGTTAAGTGTAGTCCTCGGACCACAAACCTTGTGGAAATTGATCTCTTATCATTTATTAAACAGAACCTTAGTTATGTTGGGTCCTTGGACCTCATACTTTGGGAAAATTAATATCTGAAATTACTGTTCTTAAGAATCAAACAGAAACTTGGTTAAGTGTAGTCCTCGGACCACAAACCTTGTGGAAATTGATCTCTTATCATTTATTAAACAGAACCTTAGTTATGTTGGGTCCTCGGACCTCATACTTTGGGAAAATTAATATCTGAAGTTACTGTTCTTAAGAATCAAACAGAAACTTGGTTAAGTATAGTCCTCGACCACAAACCTTGTGAAAATTGATCTCTTATCATTATTAAACAGAACCTTAGTTATGTTGGGTCCTCGGACCTCATACTTTGAGAAAATTATATATGAAGTTACTGTTCTTAAGAATTAAACAAAAACTTGGTTAAGTGTGGTCCTCAGACCACAAACCTTGTGGAAATTGATCTCTGGTCATTCGGGAGAATTCACATTTGAGCTTGATGTTCTAAGGGATCCAGTGGAATTAATTTCTAATCGCATCTGAAAATTGACATCTTGTTGTTTGCTAGATCAACTCTTAAATTTCTTATAGTCTTAAATGTTAAACAAAGTTATCCAAGGGAGTCTACTACTCGGACCATAGACTCGGTCAAAATTAACTTCTTATTGTTCTTGGGAGGCAGTACCTTACTGTCCATTGATTCGGATCTTAAGTTTGTTTCTTTAATTGTTAAACATGTTTATGCAAGGAATGTTCCTCGGACCTTTCATCCTATTAATAATAATGCTATATATTACAAAGGTTTAATCGTGATATGAAGCCTCTCTTTTTAAAACTAAGTCATTATTAATATATTTCAATCAGGCCACTTCTTCGCCAAGTGTTTAATGATATACGTAGGATCGCGTAGAGGCTATGGTTGTACCATCCTTGGAGTTAGATTTGTTTACTTTAAAAGACTTCAGTAATAAGTACAAAACGAACGAAGTAAAAACGAATGCGACGCGAGTAAAATTTAAATAAAATTGTTCTTTGTCAATTACATAAACACTATTACATATAAGGGATAAATATAAAGAAAGAGAAGCCCTAAGCTCAACCCTAAGCTTCAGGAGGAAGATCTACATGAGAGGTGCTGGGTGCCTCGGTCTCTTTGAGCTCCACTTCAAAAGGAGAAAGAATTTGTTTTCCTTTATCCGCTGCTTTTGGTGGAGGGACATTGTGTTCCATGGCTTGGCTGAGGTCCTTCTCGGCGTCTACGTCTCCTTCCTTTTCTTTATTGGAACCCGAGGGTTCTGTAGGATCAGGAACTGGCTCCGGGACTATTGGGGCAGGGCAGGAAGAGTTGTTTCTGGAGTGGGAGTAGCAGCAGGAGCTTCTTCGATCTCCTATATCTCAAGGGGAAGCCAAATGTTCTCGGACTTCCTCAGATCCGAAGATAGAGGAATTCCAGCTACATTTAGGGCTTCCCCCCAGACTTTCTGACAGTATTCACGGCACAAGGCCACGAAAGCCTCTGTCAGCTGCTCCTCTGTAGTTGCCACCCCTTCCTCGAAACTTGCCTGCTTGGCAGCTTTCAAAGAATGTTGAAACTTGCTGGCCTCTTCCTTCATCAATGCAAGCTCCTTTTCCAAATCCGAGCGTTCCCTTTGGGCTCGGGTCAGCTCATCATCTTTTTCGCGGAGGAGCTTGCGTTGCCCTTCTATTTAGGTCTTCATAGTCTTCAGGTTTGACTCGACCCCATTTTTCTCCCTCTTCAGCTCAGCCACCTCCAAGACCAGCTTTTCATTCTCAGCAATGGCCGTTCCCAGGGACTTCTCAGTCTCTAGCCTGATCTCCAGCTCGGCCCTGGCCTTCTTCCGAGTGTCTTCTATAAACTTTTCAGCTACAAAGACCTCCTGAACAGCCTGCAATAAAGTATGATGAGGTCAGTTATAACAAAAAGTTATAAGTATTGTTAAAAAGGGAATCTTCCCAAACAGGAGTCAACTTACCAGCGCCAAGTCCCTTTTTAGAGAAAAGAATAGTTGCGACTGGCTCATTTTTTCCAAGGACTCCATGTCCTTGGGCAGCAAAAGGGGGCGCTCCAACACTTCGGCCAAGTGGTGAGCATGGCCTTGTTGAAACGCCCTTATACTTGATTGGCAGGAGATAGGCGCGCCGTCTAGTTTCAAGTCTGGGGACCAGGTGGCCTGTGCTCGGCGCACGTCGGCCATTTCTCTGATCTCTCCGCTCTCAACTGAGCGGGCCCTACCCTTACCCTTGTCTAGCCTTTGTTGCTGAGCCGGAGGGGGTTGGTGGCGAGCCTTCTTTGGGTCTTTGCTAGTCACTCCCTCTACCTCCCCCTTTCTCTTTTTCTTAGGATCCTCGGCGGGGAGCTTTGTTCAGCTGGTGGAGGGGGAGGTGGCAAAACTGGGGGAACCTGAGACGTCCCCATTTTTCTCTCAGCCACCTTTGTAGCTCTGTTGGTGAGGAGGCCATTCATCCTGTCCATGTCTTCCTCGGAATCGTCTTCTGGCAAGGCGACAACCAGTCCAATCCCAGAAGCCTCAGTGCCTTCTTCTTCCTCGTCCGAGAGTACGACGAACTGGTTCCCTTAACGCCTTTCGGTATCTTCAAGTTGGAATTGGCCTATTTCGTCGTCCAAGGTGTGAGAGGAAGATACTTGCTCTTCTGGGATAGCAGTTGCCTCGGAATGGACGGTAAGGGGAATGGCTGCTATGGGTTGTAGATACAAAACAGTGTGAGGAGCGTCGGGGAGGTCGTGGTCGTCGAGAAAGTGGGGCCGGGCTACGTTTATCCTCCTCCTCCTGCGGTCACCGGCAATTATAGCGTTGTCTATCTCCTGGAAGTCCGAGGAGATGGGAGTATATCCGAGAATCAAATGAGCCGCTCGCAGTTGAAAGTCTTCACTGTCGAACACCTCGGATCGAAGTACTCGATTTAGGTCGGCAACGTTGCAAAGACTCAAACGAGGGCGCACGTTTCGCTTATCTGCAAAGAAAGATGAGAAAATAAGCAACTGGGTCAGATTCACACAGCAAGAGACAAAGATAAACAAACAGAAATATATCTAAATATGCATGTTTGTTAGTATTGAGGGAGGTTTTGGGTGGGGAGGTTAGTCCTCAAGTGTCGCACCTGGATCCCCCCACTGTACTGGGCAGTGGAGACCGTCGTGCCAGTTCCCAGAGACGATCAGGTAGTCGTCCTTCATGCCTTTGTTGGATTTGGGCAAGCAGGAGATTAACCTAACGACACTGGATCGGGACTTAATATAGTAACCTACGTTGGATAGCTTATGGGATTCGTACAGAAAAACGACGTCGTGCCACGTGAGGTTTAAACCCATTTGTTCATTTAAAGCATCGACACTACCTAAAACTCTAAAAACATTGGGGAGGCATTGATCGGGACACAACCGATGGTTGCGAAGGTATTCCCTCATCACGGGTTTCATTGGGAGGGTCATCCCGCCTTCTATAAAGGCTATCATTGGGATTATAACCTCTCCCTCCTTCCTAGAACCGGCCACGGCTCCTGCCGGGCAATATTCTAAGCCTACGTCACCGGGAATGTTATATTTGGCTCTGAAGCCCTCCATCCCGGCGGCGGTATCAACTAAACATTTGAATCTACCCATTCTAGAAGAACGACAGGTTAAACTCTAAGAAAGAAAAGGTTTGCAAGGACAAGTCCGAGGACAAAAAGGTTAAGAATGAAATGAGTAAGAACTTACGGAGTTTGAGGATGTGCAAATTTCCACGGTTTTCTGAAAATAAAGTATGATTGCTGATGTTTTGATGGGATTAGTCCCTGGGGAATTAAATGAAGCGCAGGTTCCCGAAGTGTCACGACGTGCGGAAAAGCGGCCTCGAAATTAAGTTTATCCCGCCCAATTTTTGTGGAGAAACCAGGGCCGTTGGATGCCCATCTCGCCGTTGAACGTGGGGGGCAAAATGTAACTTACAGTAATAAATGCGCACGTTTTTGAAAATGAAACCGCCAAGTGGCATCTTCCGGTACGCGAAACGGTTTCCACACGTGCGATCATTCATGAAGTGTGCAAAATAAGTTTTCGTCGGATCAAAACCCTATTTTTCTCCTCGGACGTCGAAAATTAGAATTTTGAGGGGCTATTGTGGGGAGTAAAAAGGTCCTGGTAAGTATATGAGTCTTTGGGCCATGCTAAGGAAGGCCGACCTACCCTTGAGTTCAGAACTTCTTAGTACCTCGGGTCAGCTCATGTGCCGAGGACCCGAGGACTTATCCGAGGTTGATTTTACCCTCGGATGGGCATAGAAGAACCAGGGACGTCATCGTAAAAGCTCAGGAACGGTACGACGGAGACCAACGGTTAAGAGGGGTGAACCCCTGAATGTCCTAGAAGCACCGGTGTTTGAAAAGTACTAAAGGCTGCCACCTCCACATTAAAGACCCTTCACCTACCACCCTAGCCGCATTAATGGGGAAGTGACACCTGAACAGTGGAGGGAAACTTCTGGTTACTATTCAAGGGCACTGAGAGAAGAAATATCTAGGCTAAGGGGGAGATGGGGCAACACGTGTATGAGGTATCAGAAAGATGAGTATTTAAGGGGAGACCCAGAACAGAAAAAGGGGGATCTCTCTCTTGGGAAGAAAAAAAAAAAGAAAAAAAAAGAAAATAAAGATAATATAAGAACAGTCCTCGGCTTACGTCCGAGGAGGTTGAGTTACAATATTTCTTGTTATTTTTAAGTGCTGACAATCTTTGACTTGCCATATAACCCTTAAACTCTTCTAACCTGGGTTTCAAGCCCACACTCTACAAATTCATATTGTTTAAGGCTCATTGGCCTGAGCCCATAACTATTCTTGGGACCATGTGCAATTGTGCACTTACAAGTATAATATAATTTTATGGATTAATGATTCAAGTTGTTACATATATATTACAACAATTAAGTTAAATTTTGTTTTATTGGTTCTTATGTAGATCACCACCAATATTACTTTATCAAACTATAATTCAAGACTCTTTATTTTTGTTTTGTCTTATAAAAAACCTATCATTCATGACTTGTCACTTGACAGCAGGGTTGTAAACAAGTTGAATTTGTCAAGTATTGAATGTTCAAGCTCAACTTAACAACAAATGTAAAATGTTTAAACTTAGCTTGAACTTGAACCATCTCTACAAACAATGTTTGAGTTATAGCTCGTCAAAAAGTCCAAAAACTTGAGCTTGATTCGATTCGGCTTGATTCATTAGTCAAGCCAAGCTCAAGCTCAATAGCAAACTCAAACTTGTACAATATCAAGCTCTTGAGATCAAGATCCAAAACAAGTACATTACCAACTCATATTAAGCAAATTATCAAACTCATTTGATTCGGACGAGTGTTCTCAATATCTACTTAATTAAAGGCTTAGTAAGATATGAGTTAATTGTTCAAACTCATATCAAACTTATTACCAAACTTATAAACCAACCTAAGCTTGCCTAGATTTTTCAATAATGTTATGACTATACAAAACCCATAACTTGTCCATATGGCGAGTTATGAACCCACATGGACACACATAGCCAATTGTGGCAAAAAATTGTGAGTTTTGTTGAGACTTAGTATTTTTGCTAATTTTTTTTATTTATATTTTATTGAGCCCATTGTTCATAAACATTTTTATCCCTTAGGCTTAGTTTGTTTATTAATAAGCATCAAATTAAGACTAAAACTTGATTTGTTTATAAACAAATAAACAAATATAGACAGCTTTTTTTTATATTATTGAGTCTAAGCCAGAGCTATTTATGAATGGTTTTGTTCATTTTCACTTTCCCAACTGTTAAAAGCTCGTAAAGTAAAAGATTTCTGATAAAGTTGTTTAAGTATTTTGAAAATACTTATAAGTGTAAAAGTATTATAAAAATACTTAGCATAAGGTTATTCCGCGGAAAGCTTTTTCTTGGGAAAAATAAATAAATAATAATAATAATAAAATAAAGCGTATAACTCGGCCAAAATAGTAAACTAACCCTAAGTTTCAAACAATATAATTAGCAATTACTAATTACAAACTATATTTTTATTACATCTCGAATTTAAAAAACTCGATTTTAGGCCTATAAATCGAGTCTTTGATAATCAATTTTTATAGTCTAATTCTATCTAATGTGATATTTTTTTCGCCGTTACTTGAAAATCGAGTCCCTAAGACACAATTTACTGCCTAAACCTTTCTTCTTTTCCTCCTTATTTTTTCTACGTCTCACATCTCTCTCCTCATTACATCTCCTTCTGTTCCTTTCTTCCTCCCTACCTCTTCATCTATTCCTTTCTTCCTCCTCCACCAGTGGCGACGCCACTCAGTAGCCAGGGTGTTCCTAGGAACACCCTGGCTTGAATTTTTTTTTTATATATAATAATTTAATTTTTTTATTTGTTTACCCTTAAAAAAAAAAAAAAGAACACCCTCAAGCAATATTAGGAATACTCTCAAAATTTTTATGCCAACAAAATTTTGAACTAAAAGGCATGCAAAAGCAGGGGTGTGTGCACACATGAGGTGTGTGTTTACGCACAGTGGAGTGTGTGCTAGACTCCTAATAGTTAGTAAAAAAAATGAATGAAGCAACTAAACACCAATAATTAATAATTTAATTAACTAATACATTATAAAAGACAAACAAATTAAATTATGTTAAGCTAAACAAAAATAATAATTTTATAATTTAATAATTAATGAAACAATAATACAACAAATTATAGTTTATAAAAGACAAACAAATTTATGAAACAACTAAACAATAATAATTAATAATTTGATTAATATTCAAATGAACTTATAGTTTATTGTACCGGTACTTTTGTTCATTAATTTCTTTTTCTTTTTTTTTCTTTTGAGGTTTTTCGGTGTGCAGAATACAAATTTGTTTTGGTTTTATATAAGAATTTTTTTTAAAGTACAAACTTCATGCTTGCCGAATTTTAAATTGCGGCCAGTATTTACCGAAATGTCCCAAAATAGACCGAAATGACCTAAAATTTTTCAAAGTGGAATAAGAACCTGAACAAAATTAACTCCACTGTCCTCCACACGCTGATCTGTACAAGTCCAGCTGCCACAGACCCATTGCCGTCGACCCAGGCTGACCCAGCCGCGCGCCCAGGCCGCGGCGCGCCCAGGTCATGCGACCCAGGCGCGCGCGACCCAGGCCGCGTCGTGCCCAGGTCATGCGACCCAGGCGCGCGCGACCCAGGCCGCCGCGCGCCTGGTCGCACGACCTGGCGCGACGCGACTCGATTTTCAGATCTCCTTCACTTCTCCAAAAAATAAAACGCGGAAAAAAAAACGCGGAAATTTTTTTCAAACTTATAAATAACCGGCGCTGGAAGTTGCTGTTAATGTCTCATCATCCAAATTCTCTCACACTTTTTCTGTTATCAAAAGCCGCTTTTCAAATCTCAATCCTATTTCAAATCAAAGAATTATTTTATCTGTCACTGTTTTTGAAGATCGATTTCATGGCGGAGGGCAGGCACTCTGGTCTTGGTACCCACCATGTGAGATTTTTTTTTCTTTCTCAAGAATCAGTTGCTTCTTTAGTATTTTATCTAAGTAGAATTGTGGGGTTTTAACTGATTTTGTTTTTGTTTTGATTTGATTTTGTTTTATTTATCATGGTTTTGCATGTTTTAATGAGACTCACTGCAGAAATGCTTGCACTTTGAATTGCAGTCATGTAGATTGGTCTTTGTATTTTGTACATGTGATTTTTGTAACTGCTAAGGAATGAGTTAGTTAGTTAGCGTTATCAATTAAATTTTTTATATTAAGCAGTTACTATTTATTACTCTATTTGACAGGGTATGAGAGCTAAACCAAAACTTCTTGTCATCAATATCGTTTCTTAATCCATATCAGATATTCTTCTCCTTCTGATTATTATACTGTCTCTATATCTAGGTGGAAGTTGTGTGCTGGGGTTTTAAATGAGTTGAGATTTATTGAAAAGTTGCAAAAGGATTTCCTTTGGGGAGAGAGCAAGATTCATTTGGTTGGTTGGGACAAAGTTTGTGGGCCTATAGCCAATGGTGGCTTAGGGATTAGGAAACTTACTACCTTTAATAAGGCTTTGTTGGGAAAATGGTTGTGGCGGTTTGGAAAGGAAGAGGGTCGGCTTTGGAGGTGGGTTGTAGCTTCAAAATTTGGGGAAGATTGGGGGGGTTGGACCTCAAAGCTGGGTAGGGGAGCTCATGGTGTGGTTTGTGGAGAAGCATCCGCATGGGTTGGAGGATTTCAGCAAAAATTGTCAGTTTGTGGTTGGGTTGGGGAATAGGGTAAGGTTTTGGCAGGATGGGTGGCATGGGGATCAATCTTTTCAATTGGCTTTTCCAAGGTTGTTTGGCATTGCCATTGTGAAGGAGGCTTCTGTTGAAGCTTCTCTTCAAAGGCAGGGGGCGGAGGATAGAAGATTTTGGAATGTTCGGTTTAGTAGATTTTTTAATGATTGGGAGATGGATGAAGGGCTGCGGTTTCTTCGCATGTTGGGCGCTATAACCCCTCCTATGGATGTTGGAGATCGGATGAGATGGAAATTGAAGTCTAATGGAGCTTTTGACATCCGGTCGTACTATAATAAATTAAGAAATTCTCCTTCAACTATCTTTCCTTGGAAAGCTATTTGGCGAGTAAAGGCCCCAAGGCGAGTGTCTTTTTTTGTCTGGTGTGTAGCTTGGAATAAGATTCTTACGGGAGACAATCTGAGATTGAGGAGATTGGATTTTGTGGATTGGTGTATTATGTGCCGTCATAGTGGAGAGACGGTTGACCACCTCCTCCTCCATGTGAAATGGCCTACCGATTATGGAGCTTTGTTTTCCTAACTTTTGGCTTGGCCTGGGTTATGCATAGATCGATTCCTGAAATGCTCTTTGTTGGTGGAATTGGTTGGGAAAGCATTCCTCTCAGATCTGGAATCTAGTCCCGCTGTGCATCCTTTGGTGTATTGGAAGGAACGTAACCGGAGGACTTTTGAGGATTTGGATAGCTCTAGTGAACAGTTGATTGTTTTTTTTAGTGGGACTCTCTTTGATTGGTCGCGTGCGTGGGGACTCACGTCTAGTGATTCCCTCCCTTCTTTTCTTTGCTCCCTTTTCAATTTCTAACTTTCTTGTTGTCTTAGTTTCTCTTTGTTTTCTTTTTCTTGTTTCCCCTAGGTTGCTCTGTGTTTTTTCAGGCATAGAGTAACCTCGTATATATATCATTCTTACTTATCAAAAAAAAAGATATGATCATAAGGACTAAGGAGTGTTATTTATCAATGCTTGAGTAATGCTCAAAATCGAGCTATCTAAGTTCACTGATAATCTTGGTCTTGTTTAATGTTTAGTGATGCTTGGAAAATGGGAACAAGATCCTCACCATTTCACAATTAAGATTTTATTTTCTACATTTGAAAGTGTAAAGAGTGTCACATCATTTAGTCTATAGTAGTCCTTAACAGTTGACCCTTTCTTACAAGGCACTATATTAGTTGTTTCAATAAAAATGGAAGGTGCATTGGCATAAATTTGACGGCTTAAGTAATATTTGTGTACAATTATTTCTACTTGTTACTTTGCCCATACATGTGATGTTTCCCAAGGATAGAATTAATTGTATAGATTTTTTTATGACTATGATTCGGTGGAATGCAGATGCTAACCACATAGTCACAGAAGCACAAAAACGATGGCTACGCCCAGTTGAAATTTGTGAAATTCTTCAACATTATGAGAACTTTCGTATTACTGCAGAACCTGCGAATAAGCCTCCAAGTATGACTCTTAACTGCATTGCATTTGCTATTATTGACTTGGATTTCTGACTGAAATTTTTGTTTTTCTTATTTCAAACCCCTCCCTGTTTTATATCTGAGACTGGGTTTCACTAATTAGGAAGGAAAGAAAGAAAAAAAAGACTGAGATCTAGTTTCTGTTGCAACTGGTTTAATTGATGATAATTCCTCAACATTTGAGGTTAATCAGTTCTTTGGTATCATATTATCTGGTATCGTCTATAGTATATGTTTCATTACCCTATTGTTATCAGTTTTCTGGACCCTTCTGTTGCAGGCTTCTTGTGAATGAAATCCATTTTCTCATTCTTCTACTATTTACCATGTCCAATTTTTCCCCCATGGAATTTAACAATTAAAAGTGAGAATTTCTATCACCAGACATTATTTTCCCAACTTATGATTCTTTTGGATATGTGTAGCCCAAAGTCTTCCAGAAACCCATTATGGTGAATGCTGGTTTCAGACCTAGGCCTGAAGTATGGTGTTGATTTGTGATTTATCATTCATTCCTCTAGAGTTTGTTCCTCGTTTCGTTAGTTCAGCTTTATAAAGAATTGCAGCACCTTTTTTTTCTTTTCACATCAAAGTTATTGTGGCTTGTGCAGAATACCCTGTTGTTGAACTTAGAAGCATGTCCCACTTCTTAGTTATTCTTATAATTTAGTTTCCTCTCTATTCCTTTTTTGTTTGTAATGACCTTGAGTCTCCTTTGTTGACTATAATGGGTGTTTAAGAGGGCCAAAGGCACATGTAGAATGTCGGAAAAATTGTCTCAATTTTCAAATTTAGGACTTTTTCATTGAAAAATAGGTGATGAAGGAGGTGCAAGCTTCCTATATAATGGGGGTAATTCCACATTGCTAAGACGAGGGTAATGAATTACAATTGGAACTTTATATATAGGTATTGCTATTAAGGCAAATTTATGCTGTGTTGAAACATATGCATAATGTAGTATTGTTTGGAATCTAAACGACGTTTGGTAGCTTTTGGGGATGAAAGATACTTGCCTAAGTGAGTTGTATGTAATTTAGATGTAATAAGATTTCAGCTCGTTAAAGTATTATGTTTATAAGTTGAGATTGAGTCTTCAGTTGGGTGCAATGGGAGGGTTGGTTTATGTTGGTGAGGGTTTGAGTTGAAGTTTGTGATTGGTTTTTGTTTAATGTGGTTTGCAAATGTTCAGGTATTTTGCATCCCCATCCCATGATTGATGGCATGGAGTTGCCAAACTACAATAAATCTTGTTGTCTTGTGTGGATGTTTGATTTAATAGTTTATTTCAGTGTACTTCTGCTAATCTCAAGCTTGAACTTGAACACATTGGTACCAAAGCTTCTGCTATACAACATAGATTATATTAGCTTATAAATATTAACATTTCTTGTAGTTGTAGGTACATTTCATGACATCATCTACTCCAAAAATGAGGCACTGTTTGAACCTTTTTTTTTTTTTTCTTAATTTTTCTGAAGCATACTTCAGAACATATATTCACGTAACATGTATTTCCAATTTCAGGTGGTTCATTTTTTCTTTTTAACCGGAAGGAGCTGAGATGCTTCAGAAAAGATGGCTATAATTGGACGAAGAAGAAACGGGATGGAAAGACTGTGATGGAAGGCCATGTTAAGCTCAAGGTAGGCAATAGACATAATGCTCGAGGAAAGACATTTAAATCATGCTGCTGTGTGCTGTTTACTAAATCATATGCTTATGTTTTTTCTCATTTAGGGGGTGATATATATTAAAAGATTCTTAGTGCTTCATAATTAATGGTGTAGAGAAAATTTTACTTCCTTTCAGGTGGGAGGCATTGAGGTGTTGAACTGCTACTATGCTCATGGTGAAGAAAATAAAAATTTTCAAAGACGCAGCTATTGGTTGATCCAAGGGTAAGTGTCTTGAGAGTTATTTGTGTGTTGCTTACCGAGTTTTTTGTTTCAATTTTAGCTTTTTGCACTATATGATTTGTGTGTGCATCAGTGTGTCACAGAAAACTAGATAATGTAAATGTCGATCTTCTCTGTTCTGTTAATTGAAGATTAAAGATAATGAAACATTCATTCAATTGATCTTAGCTTATCTTGGGTTCCCACTTTTTGGACTCGTTTAAACTTTGTTATTAGTATCAAGTACGGGGACTGAAGTCTTCGTTTTTAAAAAAAAAATTATGTAACTGTTGTTGCATTTTATTTTGAGATTTTCTCCTAATTTTTATTTTAGATACAACATGTCCATAATAACAAAATCCCTAAACTTTTAGGTTGGCTATAAATCCTCAAAAATTTAATCAAGGCAAGTCATGTGTATTATTTTCCTTCATTTTTTTCTATCCGAAAGCATACATTTTAGTTGAAAATTGGGTCAAGTGGTGATAAGAGTAAAGACCAGCCATTTGGTGTAGCTATTGGTGGGTTGTCAATTTGGGCAAGGTGCGATATGGCCAGTGGCCAGTGGGTACAGGTTTATAGTTGATGAGGCTATGGTTGAGTTGGGTTATTTGACTCTGTTGTTGTTGTTGTTGTTGTGATGGTGGGTGTTCAATGGCTGTAGGATCTCTTTCTTTTTCATCTTGTTTGGTTTTTTTAGGTTGGTTCGATGTTGGAGTTAGCTAACATAATTTTAAAAATTGGACCGATCAAAGAAACGAAAAAGGAAGTGATTTTTGGTTCTCTAATTCGACCAGGACGAATTGATGGTCACCTCATTAACGTCATAATTTTTTTTTTTTTTTTTTTTAAGGGTTGCAGTTTTGGTTGCCCAGAGGATGCAAAAAATTAAGAACAAATTTCACATTAGAAAAAATAAAAACGATTCAACAATCAAATAATAATGGAACCCAGGGGGTTGACCGAGTTGGTTGGGCTCTCGGTCTTAAAGTGCTTGTACTGGGCTCAACTGGGTGTGTACTTTGAAAAAAGTTTCTGGGTCAGCGCTTTACCCCTTTGTGGGCCAACCTAACACAAACAGTGATTAGTCTCTGATTGAAAACTTTGAGGAACGCTGTGAGAAAAAAATAATAATAATAATGGGTAGAATTGTCAACCAATCACTTCTCCCGGTTATTGTTTGGATTTAACACCAAAAAAGAGAGCAAAATCTATAAAAGTCCGTACTTATAGTTGGTTGGAGTCAAGTGCCAGATCATAAGAAAAAATCCAAAATAAAATTTATTTTACCAAACTGTAATATTTCTTAATAGGAATGCAAGGAGTACAATATTATGTTTATTCTTGAACTAAATCTTAATAGTAACTTATATAGGAAAAAAACCTTAATTATATTTCTAGGAAAAAAAAATGTTATTTCAACAACATTTTTACAATACTTTTACCATAATTTTTTTTTTTTTTGAGAATCTACAATAAATTGTTATTAATCCTAATTTGAAATCAATATTAAAATTACTTTGTACCTACTAATAACAACCGATAACAACTTGCTACTTAAAATTTGTTGTTAACATATTATGAAAATGTTGTGCACATAATATTTTTCTATTTTTAACTGACTTAAAAAAGTCTAATTAATTATATAAAAATAACACTGACTAGGGAATAAAATACTGATATTCTAACTAATTTACCTAAAATAGAAATATAATTGACCAACACTAATTAAAAATAATAATTGACTTATTGACCAATACAAATACGATTGACGACTTCTCCTAATAAAAAAAAAAAAGAAAAGAAAAAAAGATTGACTATTTTCGATATTAAAATTAAAATTAATTTTGCAATTCCCCGTCATACCGAATTCTCCAAAAGTTTAAAACCCGATTTAAAAAAAATAAAAAAATAAAACACATCGGATGAAATCGAAGAGGAGGAAAACGACGTAGTTTTAATCTTGTTCTTGTTTGTAATGTATCGAACCTTGGCCCGTCTAAGTGAAGAGGTTCGGATGGACCAGACCCGGGCAGGGATAACTCGGAATCGGACTCGACTAATAAATCGTCCGAGTTACGTACGGACTCGGCGGCGGAGGCGGCGGCGGTGCAGAGCTCGGCGAGTTTGAGCTGATGTGTATGGCAGAAACAAATTTACTCTTTTTTTTTTTTTTTTTTTTTTGCAACATATGTTTTAAATGCTCCTAAAATTATTAAGTTTTATAGAAAAAAGAAAAAAGAAAAAAAAGTAGGTATGTGAGTTAAGGAAAATATTAAATGCTCCTCAATTTTTTAAGTAATGTATGAAAATATTATGCTAAAATATTATTTGAATTAAAAAAAAATATATTATTAAAAATAGAGGGGAGGAGTTTCAAAAGTCTCTGTTCTCTACTTTTCATCAACTTGTCCTTGTAGGTTTGTAATTGTAAGTGAAGGAATTAGCAATACTTCCATAAGGTTTGCTGAAGTTAATGCAACTTTTGTTTCCTATACTTTCTATTCTTGGAATTGCTTGTGTCTGAGTTATTTTTTTTTACCAAACTCACTACTAGTACTACTGCAGGGAGCCCTGTCACGTGGTTCTTGTCCACTATCGGGAAGTAAAGGTAACCCCCTATCCATTCACCCTTTATTTTTGTTTATCTTATTTGGATACTTATTTTGCTGAAATTGAAAAGTTAAAATAAGGTGATAAAGGTAAAAGTTAGCTGAAATTGTATAGTAGGATCCATAAATAATACTAAAAAATACAGCAGGACTCATGAATAGTAAAATAAGATGACAAAAATAATTTTTGACAAACACACACCTAATAAGTCAAAAATAGGTAAATTGTAAGAATAATTTAAATTATTTCCTAGTATGTAAATGATTCTTCTTAGATAGATATAATCTAACATTTTCCGTTACACCGCTTCTTTGATCCAAGTTGGTGGTTGTGGTTTATGTGTTATGGTGGTATTTCAAACTTTCACCGCGAGAGACCCTTCTAAAGAGCCTCAGGTTTTTAATGATAAACAATATTTCAACTTGGATGCAAATGAGCTCAAACTCAAATGGCACTTCTTGTTAAATCTGATTTTGACCCCAATTCTTATTACGCAATAGAAAATTGTCAATTTATTACCAATTATATCAATTATTCGATCACAATTCTAGTGATATAAACCATGAAAAACAGCAAGTCACCAAATATGTAAGCATAATAATAAAGCAATAAAAACATAAGATAACGATATGGTGACGTAGTGGAAAATCGATAGAGAACGTCTTCAAAGTAAAAACTACTTCAGGGGTAATGTATCCCAATTAAGGCACTCCATTTTATGAGAAGGAGTTTACAATTTAAAACAGAAATTTTGTTGTCTAGACTCTATGAGACTTCGATTTACAAACTCATTATTGTGAATCATAGTAGCTTAAGAACGATGAAGAGTCTAAACTTATCATATATGGACCCTTTCTCGAATGGGCTGTCCATGTCAATGAATCAGCACCTCTAACCTACTTCAAGGCACCTCCTTGAAGGTTTGATCGACGATGAACTCATTGGGATGAAGACTGTGGTTTCAAGCTCTTGGATCACAAGTATGCATATAAACTAGAATGATTCTCTCTTTTGTACTCACTGATGGAGGCTATAATTTTCTCACTGTGTGGCACTTAGTTTCTGCCTCCTTAAGCCTCATGGAAGTCAAGTATATAAGAATTTATGGAGTTTTCATAAGTAGGGTTCAGAGAAATCCTTGTCTAATCTACAAAATTAGTCTTTATCTCTTCTTTATGATTCCTCTTAAATGGAGGAATATACGCATTTTTTCCTTTAGAGCCAGAAGGCTTTGTTGGAATGGAAGACCCTATCTTCATATGTCCTAGGTTGGTTTTATCAGAGTTGGACTCTACATCAATCTTGGAATTAGATACTTTTTCCAACTTGGCATTAGATTCAGCAAGTTCTTCTTCCAAAAGCTTGACCTTAACCTTAAGGGAGAAATTCTCAATTTCTCACTCTTGATTTCATCTACCAACTTGTTGGTTTCTTCAAGTTTAACATCTATGTCCTCCTAAATATATTCAAAATACTTTAATTTTTCAAGGACATTTCAACATTTTTTTTTATAATCAACTTATTGGATTCATCAAGTTTTACATTTAAAACCCCTATTTCAAGTTCAGTCTTGCTCAATTTCTAAGTGATTTCTTAGAGTCTTTCTTGGATTTGATAATTTTGCTAAAGAGATTGTTACCAACAACTCTAGGATCTCCTATAGAATTGTTTCAAATTACATCATCACTATCATGAGTATAATGACTCTTGACTTTATCCATGACAAAACGGGGGTCAAGGATCACACAAGGAAATTAATCCTACAGCATTGAACCAAAGCTCTAATACCAACTGAAAAATGTTGTTTAGAACCCTAGTATGGCTTGCTACCTATTTTAACCAATTAACTCAATTGTTCACTGGGTAGTTAATTAGTCAATATTCAAGCACAGTAGTCAATATGAATAATAGCATGCACAATAGTGGAGAAGAAATACACACACACAAGGATTTGTTCAGGAAGTGAAAACCTAAAAGGTAAAAACACTCCAGGGCCAAGCGCAATTCATCAAGTTACTATGAAGGTTGTTGCAATACATACTATACTATATAGACTTCCCATGCAGGTAGATAGACACCGTACCAGAGCTTCCCGCTCCTGCTAGCAAGTGCAGACTCCTACCTTGTGCTTTGAAATCCACTTGATGAAGTCAATCCACTGACCACAAAATCGATCACTCAATCACTCCAAGGCTTCTTGAAGACTTGTCTTGATCTAGTTTCAAACAGGAAGTCCAATACAAGTATGGTGAACTATGTGTTTGGAATACTCAACCTCTCAAAGATGTTCAATGGGAGAGGGTGGAAGAAAAAGAATAGCTCTCTCTACGTTTTTATTTTTTTTCTATGGCCACCTTTGTTCTCTGGAAATAGGCTTGTAGTGGGTACAGACACAGCTCTGGAAGCAAATCTCAGAATTTCTATTATGGGGTTCAGTCAATCGAGAGTCTACCAAGAGTTTTTGTCTGAATCACCAATCTCACACGATCGAACTTTGACCAGTCCAAGATCTTTAGTTTTGCATAGTGAAAAGAAGAGTCAGCCTTTAACCCTCATTGCAACCGTTCATATTAGAATTACAAAACCCAAAATTACAAATAAATTTATCATGGAATTAGCCAGCACTAAAAATCCTAACAAAAGTTACAATACATGGAGGTAATACTGTTGTTGATGCTTATGCCATGCATTCAATTCTTTAGCTCATGTGTGGTAGTGATCTTAAATAGGATGCTCATGCAGTTTTGTCATATTTGTTGTTATTGGTGTTGTATGCTCATTGTTACTCAAGTTCAGCTTTGATGCTCCTTATTGATTGTTTGGAAACAGATTTTAATCTCCTGATTATATCTCTTACATATTAATTTTAATTTACCTCAAACTTTTTATATATTGGGTTATATTTTTTTCTGTGCTGAGGTTTTAATTTTCCTTGTAAACAGACTTCTAAAGGCAAATGGCCCTTAAATCAGAATGTGCATGCAGAATCAGAGTATGGTGCCACTTCTTTGTTTCACGAACAAGATGTTAATTTGGATGAACAATTCAATTTTCAGGAGTCTTGCCTTCTACAGACTGATAATCAAGAAATTCATCCTATGCAAAATAACCTTCAAGTACAGCTTTCAGATGCAGATCATGGATGCAAAACGGCCCTAGAGGGGAAAATAGATTTTTCCATTATAAACCAATGGATTATGAGTGATGAAGTTGAATACCAAGTCAATCATATTAAAGATGCGGATACTTCAGATATTTATAGTGGCAAAGAGAATGAAATTCTTCTTTTTCGATTTGAAAAACTATTGTCTCTGACCTCTGCCCGCCCTCCAAATGCTGATTTCATGTGTGTGAGCAAGAAATCCGAGCTAAGCAGTAAAATCAGTTCATTGTTAGTAGGGGAAGATGAAGAATGGGATCGAATGTTAAAGCTTGTTTCTGAGAAGGATTTCTCTTCTAACGAATTACAGGACAAGCTCCTTATAAATCTACTGAAAGAGAAGTTGCATGAATGGCTCCTGCAGAAAAAAGCAGAAGATGGTAAAGGCCCTTCTGTATTAGATGAGGGTGGCCAAGGTGTGCTACATTTAGCAGCTGCTCTTGGCTATGATTGGGCCCTAAAACCAACTATTATTGCAGGTGTCAGTGTCAATTTCCGTGATGTGAATGGATGGACTGCACTTCATTGGGCAGCATTTTCTGGCAGGTGAGCACTTACAATTTCTTTGTAGTAAACTTTGCCTTGGATACTTCTGTTTCCTATTCTTTGATCTGCCTTACGGTTTAGAGGGCACCACATTCAGGCTGATTCTCATATGAGAAGAAAAGGGAAAAACACCTTTTTCATATAATGAATATATTGCAGGAAATCTATGTACGCCATGAAAACCTTCTCTGTACATGAGAGGGAAATTGAAATCCATATAAACTCAATTTAGGTTTAAAAATGGCTTAATTGACAAGGATACACCTGAAATGAAAGTGCTATCCCTTTTCCTTCTCTTGACCTTCCTGTTATCTTCTTGCTTGAACATGCTTTATCAGAGAGTGCACAGTTGCTTCCCTTGTCTCTCTTGGTGCGGATCCTGGTGCGTTAATTGATCCATGTTCCAAATATCCTTTAGGCAGAACAGCTGCTGACCTAGCTTCTGCCAATGGACACCAACGAATTGCTGGTCATCTTTTTAGAATTTCATCTGATCAGCCACCTTTCATCTCTTATGCTGGACACTGGAGAAGGCAATGATGCAGGGATTTCTGGAGCAAAAGCAGTAGAAACAGTTTCAACACGAAGTGCGACTCCAGTCAGTGATGGGGATTTACCTTATTCATCAAAGGGTTCACTAGCTGCCGTCTGTAATGCCAGCCTATCTTATGCTCGTATTCATGAAGATTTCAGGGTGAAGTCGTTTCAAAAAAAGCAGTTAAAAGAGTATGGTGATGATAAATTTGGAATGTCAGATGAACGAGTTCTTTCGCTTGCTCTTCGGACAAACAAATCAGGACAACATTATCTACCCGTGAATGCTGTTGCTGCAATCCGGATACAAAATAAGTTCCGCTGCTGGAAGGGTAGAAGAGAATTTTTGATAATCAAGCAGCGAATGGTTGAAATTCAGGTGCATTGTTATAATTTCTTTTGTGGCTCCTATTTTACTCTTAGCATTTATTCTTGTATTTGTTTTACTAGCTTTTTTTTTTCCTCAGTTGAGCCAAGTTCATGAATACTAATTATTTTTATAATGAAAGGCACAAGCAAGACAACACCAGGTCAGGAAGAACTATAGAAAAATTATCTGGTTAGTAGGAATTGTAGAAAAGGTAATCTTGCGTTGGAAACGAAAAGGTGGTGGCTTGCGTGGGTTTAAAGCAGAAGCACTTGCTGAGGGCCGCAAAATGCAAGATAAATCTTCAGAGGATGACTATGACTTCCTGGAAGAAGGCCTAAAGCAAATAGAAGAGAGGCTGCAAAAAGCCCATGCTACAGTTAAGTCCATGGCTCAGTCTGCAGAGGCAAGAGATCAATATGATAGGCTGCTGAACGTTCTGACTGATATTCAGGTATCCATGGTACGTTATTATTTTTTTGATACTCTCCTCCCTCTCACTCTCTCTCTCTCTCTCCATTTTTTCTTCTCAATCTTTCAGATAATATTATTGTTCCATTGTGTTTCCTTTAGGAACATAATCTGTTTTCCTTTTAACTGAAATAGCTCTGAATCAAATCATTTTAGCATAGTGAGCTTCGCAGTGGTTCCTGTTAACATTTTTTTGGTTAGGTTAGTTTTTAAGCTAATGACACAACCGAGGATGGATGGACTAGGTTGAACTCTAAGCTGGATAAAATAACCTAGGAGTCTCAAAATATTTTAAGTACTTGTAAGTCAATGCTTGTGTTGACTATACGCCATTAATCCTGGGAATGTAATATCACTTGTTACCCTATAGTAGTAGCCATGCAGCATGCTGTCCACTTGGGATTTCATCTTCAACGGATCACCAAAATAGAATGGAGTTTGTTGGTATATTGTAATATTCTTCATCTGATTGGTTTTATAGTCGAAGTTTCTGTCTCACTGCTTTTGATTTAGCAGGTTGTGGGCGATGGTGTTCCAAGCAGTTCAGATGAAATGGCTGATTATAATGACCTGATTGATATTGAAGCATTCTTGGATGAAGACAGTAACATGCCTTCAGCCTGAACCTCTGGTTCATTCTCGTCTCTTGTAAAATATTTGTTATTAGTGGCATTGGGAATGGTATTTATCAATTGGGTTTGTTAAAATTCTTGTATAAATAAAACAAATTCTTGTATAAATATTTGTTCATTTTGGTCTCTTGTAAACTCTTGCTAAAATTCTTGTATAAATAGAGGAAAGAAAAAATGTATAATATTAATAGCATTCTAATAGCAATTTTTGGTTTAATAAAAACAAGACCTCTAGAAGGTAGTGCCAATGGTGGTGGATTAATGTGAAAATCAATAACTTGCCGCATCAAAAAGGGTAACATTACTTTAAAGAGACAGAGAGAGGAGGGAAAAGAGAAGAAGAAAGATTGATTCAAGGTCGTTTGAATCCTCTCAGTTGGGTGAGTTCTCCCCTCTCCTATCTAGTCCGAATCTTGTCAAGGATGGATTGACAAGCCTCCATAGTAGTCCATAGCACCTTATTGGTAGCTGTGTTTCCATTTTTCCTTGGTCGGTTTAACCCAAAAAAAAAAAAACTTGAATATTCGGCCTCCATTTCAGTCACTGACAGTTTAAATTTTAAACGTCCATCCTTTTGGGATCATGCGTCATATCTATTAAATAATTTTCCAATTAATCTAAAAATTTGTAACTTAATTGCATTCTCTTTTATTAAACAGATAATGTTTTTTGGTTCTGATCTACAGAAATGCTGAAAGACTTCACACTGTAAATTCGACATCTCACTAACGCTTCTGTACGAAATTTCCTGCTGCCATTTAATAATTAGAGACCAATTCTAAAACTCAAAAATGATTCATCTTATTGCAGTGCTTTTTTAAGAGTGTCAAAACATTATAAAACTGATTAGAAATAATCATAGCTTATAGCAAAACCGGTTAAAATGGGGCTCTTTTCAGTTCGCTTTTACGCTACATTTGTTTTAAGCACTGGAGCAACCAAACCATTATAACACTTCAGTGAAGGCTAAAAAGATCACAACCCTGAAGGCTAAAAGCCTTAGGGATGTTTGTAATGAAGGGAGATGGGCTCTCCTCTCATCTCCCTCCATCCAAACATAGGGTTAAGGAGAAAACCTGCAACAATTACAACATTCATACCCGAGTAGTTTTGAAATAAAATAGCACAGATAAGATAACCCCAACTATTACCGAAGGAATTTTTCTTTTTTTGGCAAAAGGTATCTTTTATAGTTTATAATACAAGTATGCAGATCCATAAAGGTGGACCACATATACATATAAAAATGATGTTACACATCCATTACAACAGAGACAGAGAACTTGCAAGGAACTAAAGTGGGAAGAAGATAACCAAAATTCAAGGGCACAATATAAGCTTTACTGCGATGACATTTCTTTTTTGTAAAAGTAATTATTGTGATGACCAAATATTATTACTAATATCTGCCCCCAACAACCTAAAAACTCGAAAAAAAAGGAAAATAAAGCATACAATGTTACAGAACCGTTGTGAGCAGATCCGATTGCATTGCATTTCTGATGTCAATTAAACATTCTTAGTCATGAAGAATACAAACTTTCTCTGTGAAATTCTCTCACACCATATACACTGCTCTTTTTCTTCTTATTGTGAAAAACCAAAGGACAGTGTGCTTCCACCATCCACTGTACATGGCAACCAGCTAAGTATACATTTTTCACAACCCATAATATCTCATTGATATTTGACATCTCCTTCCCATAGGTTGAAAAAGGGAAAAAAATAATAAACATAAAATAAAAACAGAAGAAAAGTGAGTCCAAATAATTAAATTATCTAACCTTGGTAAATTCAAAAGTCCCTCTTCTCAGCTCTTGTTACTGGTGCTGCCCAGGCACTCATAGAATAAAATGTACCCATGGTCTGTATTACTCGAATATTCCTGCGCTGACCCAAAGAATGTCTGCACAGCGGACTCATCAATCATCTCCACGTTTTCATCATCGAAAAACAACCAATGGTTATGGCTTTTCACAAGGCTTACATAGTGTCCATGGTTGGGCCCACTTCCAACATGAACAACTACTGCAAACAGGGAATACTCAGAATCTGCATCTTCCATTGTGTTGCTCAGCTTCAGCTCGAGTGGGAAGACAACCCGGTATGACAGCTTCTTGTACCGACCCAGCTGCTCAATGTATTTGAACCGCTTCAGATGGATGACTAAAATGTGAGGTGGTTTCTTTATCTTCATCCTTTTCTGTGCCTCTTGCAAACTGCATGATAATGAGATCCATTTTCACTGATCAGCCAAAAAGGTATTATAAAATATAACAAATATTGTTAAAAATATTTATTATAGAATAATTTCTAAAATACCCTTTATGTCATAAAATGTTTGAGTGTTGCTTTAATGCAAAATAATTAACCCAAGAGAAACTAGTAGTTCGCTGCACCCATTGCATTTGAATGCACAAGACAATATTAAATCATCAGAGGATAGAACCATAACCATATGGTGTCAATCACCTTCCTAAATGTGAAAATCATCACCTACTTTTAGGAATCAAGTCGATAATTGTTTTCACATATCAAAGCAAGAGAGCTTTGTGGTGATAGAGGGCAAGAGAATTGTAAAAGAATAATGTAAATTCATTACTTTTAACCTATGGTGCCCATATATCTTGAACCCTTATCTCTGATTGGAAGTTGTAATCAACAGATTATGGTGTCAATAAATTGATAACCTTTACATGATTGCTATACCAGGCAAAGAAACAACAGATATTTTAGCTAAATAAGCAATCAATAAAATCTATTAGCGCACACATACCAGAGACAAATAACAGAACTTTTCATATGATTGCTATTCCATTTTGTAGTGCTTTGGTAAGCTAAGACCTAAGGGCAAGCACTCTGAGTGTCAAGCTGAGAAAAATGGCAGCTTAAGTATACAATAGTTCGATAATATGCCCAATCCAAATCACTATGAGAAACATGTAATCGATGCACATATCATATGGTATTCATATCCTACAACGAATAACAAGGTGAAGAGAAAAGAGAAAAGGAAGGAGGGGACAGAATAATGAAAGCTGCCTACCTACAGCATTTGTCACAGAAAAATTTGTCCTCGGCATTCAATGTCTCTGTTGAGCTGAAGTTTTTCAAACAACTTGTAATTGAACTATTCTGTTCAATATCAAGGCTCAAGTCAAAAAAAGTTTCATCCCTTGCTGTCACTGTCTCGCACCGCAGGCACCTTGTTTCATTGGTGAGTATTCCCTGACTCAAGTAGCCATGGAAAGTTATGAGAATCTAACAAGAGTCAGCGAAGAGAAAAGTATTTACACCATCACTGCTAAACAATAAATAAAGGAGAACAAATATGCTGCACAGACACTAGGATGTCCTCCATTTATCTCTCCTTTTTTTTCCTTTGTTAGTGGGAGCAGGGTGCTCATTGGTGACAAGAATAAAACAGGAAAAGAGAATACAGATATAAAAAATTGGATCAACTGTGAAATCACCATGAATCAGCAGCATATCAATCATATAACTGATCATCAAATAAACTATCAGAAGTAATTGATATGAAGAGAAATGCATGCAATATAGGAAGAACACGAAAACTGTTTTTTTTTTTTTGGAGTAATTTTGTCGTTCAACTTCCCTGGCAATTTACCAAAAGCTAATAACTTTATAGAATTAACATATTATATGGCAGAGCAAAGTCACCTGAAAATTTTTGTGCACCCAGGTAACTAAAGGCTCCTTTAGAGCACCATTAGCCTGTGCATTCTTTGGCCCATTTGCAGTTTTATCAGAAGGTGATGAAGTTTCTGGATCACTTTTCACAGCTTGGGCCTCTTTCTCCAGTATGTCAACAAGTTCATTCAGCAAAAAATTCAAAAACTCATGGGCATCCTACAAAAAGAAAATATATATGTTATGTATATAATATGGTAAAGAAAATCTGTTCTTAATCTTATAAATTTTGTATTATACAAGAGAACATTGAAGAAATTCAACCAATATAATTTGAACCATTAGAGAGAGATTTAGCAAAGATGCAAAAATGAGACAGATGTTGATATTAAAACATGGAACATCAACTTTCTACAAGATTATGTATTTTGTCCCATTTAGTAAACATCATCTCATACCTTACAACGTGTTATCAGATGTCTATGCATAATCACACTCTCAATCTTTCAACTAAGATACATGTATATTTTTAAAAAGAGGGTAAGGAAGCCCCAGACTTCATTACAATATAGTATAAGTCAAGATGCAACATGTCTCTGCACACTGGACAAAGCACAAAATAAGAATAATCAATCCCAGTCTACAATACTATACATCTAACATCTCTAGAGTCCCAGGATTCTCAATTTGTCATCTAAATACAATCCAATTAAATTTTTTTATTGGTAACACGATCCAACTATTATTAGATTGCCACCAATGCAAAAAAAAAATCCAAGAATTGGCATTCCAATCATAAAACCTAGTCATTCTGATAAAGAGATTGATCAAAACCAAGTATACATTATAATCCCCAAGTAATGATATATAAAATATAGAAAAAATTCAGCTTCTCTAAACTGCTCGAAATATTCCATAAGTTGGCATCTTAAATACACTCCACACTAAAAAATTGCAGTATGCATGTGTGTGTCCACATTAGCAAACAGAGGTGTATACACATGCATTTCTTGTCATCCTTCCACTCCCTTAAAAAAAAACCCTTGTTGAACAAGCACTGCAATTGAATTACTAATAATCACTTTTCTGAACATCTAGCCGACAATTTTCTTGATTAATTTGTTAAGGATTCATAGTCAACCCCAAAGTTTGGGACTAATGCTTTGGTTAGTTGCGGAAAAAATTCAATTTCCTGTATTTTTCAGAAATTAGATTCTTCATATTTTAGGAAGAAATTTCTATATATGTTACTTTCCCAATTCAAAGATCATTTTCCTTCATATTTCTATTAGATACATACCTGGTGCATATAGCTACGGAAAAGCTCATTTTGCTTCTTCAATCTCTGTACAAATCGCTTTGGAGCAATCACGCCTGTTTTCTTCTTCTGAGAACTTATCTACACAAAGGCAACAATGAACTGTTGGCCCCACTATCATGACTGAAAAAATTAACAAGTAAACTGCATATATTTGTCATGGCATTAATATAGACATTCCCTTTTCAGGGGAAAGAGGAAAAAAGATTCTAGTTAAAACTTTTAAATGACACAGAGGGAGTATGGATACTTAAAACTGCAGTGAATATTTAACAATACAAAACAAAAATCTTCTAAAAAAAATTTATCAGATGCATGAAAACCTAAAAGTGATGTCCCAAAATAAGACCCTGGAACATTTTATGTTAATTCTAAAAACACAAAATATATAGACATCTATAAGACAGATGAGGCTAGATGTATCAACAAAGGAAGCAAGATTCAACAGTAAAACCTGCCAATCAAATATAAGTAAATGCCAAAATAGTGCCTGAAATAGCAGAACTAACTTATGGAAATTGTATTCCAACAAATGCACAGGAAGAAAAACTTGCAAGAATAATATCTAACATAATAAAGACCACTAAAACATGTTTTCCCTCTATTGCTAGGTAAGATTTTACTATCTAATCTGAGCCATGCTCTTCCAGAATATCAATCATATCACATTGCAAAGAAACAAGCTAGTTTACCAACTTTTTCAAACTATACAAATTATTTCTTAAGACATCCTTCATACATACGTGTGTCTTGATTTTTTATTTATTTATTTAAGAGGGGGGAGGGGCATCCTTTTTCAATTTATTGAAATCTTGTACATAAACCTCTCTCTCTCTCTCTCTCTCTCTCTCTCTCTCACACACACACACACAATACATACTGATATTCACCTGTGAAAATAGGTCTGCCAAGCATGTTAACAGATTTTCTTCCACATCACCAATGCTTTTGTTATTTGCAAAATAATCCAGCAGTTGCTCGCGAAATGGGACACAAAAGTAAAGTGCCTGCACGCAAAAAATGACAATCAAATATAATAAAATTCTTTGTGACCACCAAGACCGTACACAGACACATCTATCATTGATGATCCCACATAGGAACTTTTTTTTTTTATAACGAAATTTTATCGATCAAAAAGGAAACACCTGTGTATGCCAATGGTGTACTTGGAGAGCAGAACAATCAATCTTTTAAATTACAAAGCTCAAGCACATAGGAACCAAAGATACAATATAGACTTGTATTTGAATGAGTCTCATGTCTTTCATCAACATTGCAACCAAACACAATGTAAACTAGTGCCTAAAACACGTTTCAAGTAATCACGCCCGCCATAAAAAATATCTTTAGCACAACTCCAAAGCATAATTCCTCTCACCACTCTAATTCTAAATACAAATTGCCAGAGAAACCAAGCAAAGCACACAATCAAACCCGGACGACCCTCAATATTTCCATATAGTTCTAACTTCTAACACCATCCAACACACCAAGAACTTGAAAAGCGTAAATAATCATTTCAGCTACACAAATTTGCATGAACAATAACTAATTCACACAAATGAGTAAACAAACAACTCAAATTTCATGAAAAAGAAAAACCCTAAACTAAAATTGACTTCGCAAAATAAGGCAACCCAACAAGAAAAATTCAAGCTCGCGATGAAATACAAATTCCATCAGAAATTGAAACCCTAACCACAAAATCAAAACGAAAAAAAAAACAAAAAACAAAAAATTTCAAAAAAGAAGCAAAGAGATTCGGATTGAACCTGCAAAACGCTATTGCAATAGCAAGTGTTGCCGAAATTTTCGAGACCGAAGTAGCGCTCGCCTTCAGGGAACTGGTCTCCGAGAGCTTTCTCGAGCTTCGAGCCCGCAGCACCCATGAGAGCGCGTTGCAAAAACCGAGCGATGACTTTTTCTTTGTTGTTTTCTTCGAAAAAAATTATATATATCTCTCAGAACTCTCAGATCTTTCAAACTTGGCGGTGTTTCAACTCAGCGATTCGCTCTCCATCGATGACTCGTAGAGACGAGCTTTGTGTATTTTTGTTGTTTTTTTTTTTTAATTTTATGTGTTGGAATCGTTAGGGTTTGTTTGAAAAGTTAGTTCGGATGGTTTTTTTTTTCTCTCTTTGTGAGTTGAAAGAGAGAATGAGGGTTTCGCACGAGACTGTAAGAGAGAGAGAGAGAGAGAGTGGACGAAGAGATTGAAGAAAGAAAAATAATAATAATACATATATGGATAAAATATTAAAACAAGGTTTGACACTACCCATTATTTCCTGCTGGCGCCACAGATCACGTGGGTGGGTTGCCAAGCTGTGCAGTGGTCAACATATGAGTTGTTTTTCATTTTTGGGCCTAGATATTTTGGGTTGGGCTTCCTTGTGTTTTATTAGCCCGGCCCATGTTTTTTAAGAGTTTTTTTTTTTTTTTTTTCTGTAAAATTTTGGATTATGACCCAAAGAATTTAGTAAGTGTAGACCTCCATTATTTTCACAATTTTTTACATACGATATGCTGTGATTGGTGAGAAGTAAAAATGATGTCAGTAAATATGTGAAAATAATGTTATTCTAATCATGTAAGGAAAAATTGGGAAAAATATTTTTTTTTTAATATTAATTAATTGAAAAGATAAATTCTTTGGTTTTTAATGAATTATTATAGTAACATGGAAATTTATTATTTGTATTAAATGTCTATTGGACTTTGGTGGTTGTTTAGGTGTACATTTATAATATGACAAAGCATTAAATGGAGGTAACTTGTTGGTAATAATATTTGACAATGTAATAATAAAGACAAAATCAATAATTCTACGTAACTATTTAAAAGCAATCAAGACAATGACGTAATATATAACTCTTCAAATATATTGCTATACTTAATTTTAATAACCTAGGTATAAAAATTTATTGGTGTCTTGATTTGATGATAAAGAGCTATCATCAGTAGTGGACGTCATAGGTTGAAATCAAAGTTATCAAGATCAAGATTGAGATCTTACATAAGATTGGTGAGAGGGTTTAGGGATCAGATCATAGGATTGGCACAAGGATTGAGATTGAGATCAGTGAGAGGGTTCAAGGATCGAATCATAGTATCGGCACGAGGATCGTAAGATCCTACTTTCCAATTAAAAAAATACTAAAAAATATCCATAATTATAATTCATAATATATATTAAAGAAATATTGAAAAAAATGTAATTTTTGACACAAATTAGTGAAATTACTAATAAAGTACCAAATTACAAATCACTACAAGAAAAAAGCCTTATTGCAATGAAATTTTTTGTTGCAATAAACTTCAATTGTAATGAAAAAATTTTGTTGCCCACTATTGTAATAAAGTTTGTGGCAATAGACTATTGCAACAAAATTTTCATTGCAATAGAGTTTTGTTGCAATAAAATATTTTTATTATTATTAAAAATACTTTATTGCAACAAAAAATATTGTTGTTATAATTTGTTGCAACACAATTTTGTTGCAATAGGTTATTGTTGATCATTATAAACAATATTATTGTCATTGTTAGCAGCCACATGACCCATATCATCCATTAGATAATCCTCAAAATCTCTTAATATTGCATCTGGGGATTCATCCACTTCATTTTCATTGGCATCACCAAACTCAAATTCATCACTAATAGTATGCACTTTTTTTTTTTCATTTTCACCTAGCCAAAAAAAAAAAAAACAAAGAGGAAGTTTGTATTTAAAGTTTTATCAATTTTGGGCTAAGGTCATTGGCTAATCTATTTATTATATTTTTTATATCAATTTGGGGCATTTGGAGGCCCAATTTTTTTTTTTTTTTTCCTTTTGTATCACAGAATCTTTAGTATCGTTATGGGATCGGAATCTTATAAGATTCTAAGATCTAGATCGGGATCCCACACAAATTTGACCTTAGTAGAGATTCTAGAAATCTAGTACGGTTTAAGGATGAGATCCTAAGATGTAGATCGGGATACTAATAACCATGGTTGAAACTATCTCTCCAAAAAAAAAAAAAACTAAGTATAAAAAATAAATTAGGATATACATATTAAATTAAAAAAATATATATATATTTTATATGACGATTATATTATATATATATATATATAATATATATATATATATATATATATATGAAGGAGTGGAGCTAAAATTTGAGTTTAGGAGCAAAATTGGAAGCAAAATTAATCTTGAAAAGTCAATCAACATTAGATAAATATAAGTGGAGAATGGAAATTTAAACTCTTGATATCTTCCTTGTACATACCATAAGTCCCTAATATATTATTTGACCCAAAGGTGGTTGACAATACATTGCTGCTAATGAAACGACACCATGACGACATGAATAAAACTTCAATTTCATGAATAATTACCATTTGCATGGTGGTGAGCAGACAGAAATACACTTGCATTGAAGCGTTTCAAAACATCAATGATTAAAATTGAGTCAATTGGCACACTGTAGTTCATGATTAGATTACAACTAGTTCAAGGACCAACGTTGTATTTTGATATGACCACTATGTTGAGGTCCATAACAATTCAGATATTTTTTAAAATTGACGAATGATTTATGGAGATTGCTAAGCATTCGTATTAGTTCTTACACAATTTTTTTTTTTTTTGGTACAAGAAATTTTATTTTTTATTTTACACAATCACTTTTCAAAAACACATATGTTAGATTATCTATTTTATACTATATTTTAATATAATATTGTATTTTATCAATTTTTTATTACTATCTCAAATTATCTCTCTCTCTCTCTCTCTCTCTCTCTCTCTCTATATATATATATATATATGAGTACAAAATTATAAAAAATAGATTTGCATGTGAATAGTAATCTTGTATAAAAAATGTAACACCTTTTTTTATTATACACACGCTGATCTAGTTGCTTAAAGCCAAGTTTAGAGGTTTTGTAATGAATATTTTAAATGGCAGCAATATCAACATGATGATTATAGGTAGACATTTTTTTTTTTTTTTAGAGAAGAAGAGAAAAAATTTAGTTTTGGAGCTTGGTGTCCACTTTTAAAAGTTATCAAAATATACAATGAACTATCTCATATTAATAAAATAAAATAAAAATCCATTACACAGTTAAAAAGTGATCTAAAGAAATTATATGATAGCCAATAGCCTTATTGGCTTGTAGTTCAATTGGTATTTTTTGGTATTTTTAATGGAGATATCTATGATTCAAATTATTACTCCCTCATTGTAATTATTGAATAATAAAAAAAAAGAGTATATGACAAGGTTAAAATAGTAAAAAATTCCCTTCCTTTAATTTTAATTTAGGTTTCATGGTTATCCATCATTTAATACATGGGAAGCACAAACAACATGGTGATACGAGCAAATTTTGAAAATTATAACATTAAACGGCGGATACAACATAGATATGACATGCGTATGACACACTAAATGAAGTGTTTGTGCTTCATAGTTTAATGCAGCTACACTTTATCATTTATCAAAATTATATACACATTCTCATGAAACGTTTTTCTGAAGCTAATAAAAGTCTATTTTCCCCTGTTGAAATTCTTTATCATAGGAAGCAAGCAATTGATAAAGATAATAATTATTCTCCTCTTCCGTCCACTAATGTTGGTATCCAACCCCTTTTCCCTTTATGAAAATCCCTAGTCTAAATTGTTGTGGGCTTGGGATCCCATAGGCAGTTTAAGAACTATGTTGTTTGGCAAGATAAGAAAGTCCATAATCACACGTTCTTATGTGTGTGGTGTATTAAGGAAACTAAATCATGCAACCATTTATTATGGGATTGTTTCTTTGCTCAAGTCGTTTGATTTTCCGACTCTGGAAATTTTTTTTTTTGTCCTTTCAAATTTTTTTCATGGATCTCATAGATGATGCTCTTCATTAGCTTCAATCTATGGATATATTCATTGGAAGTAGCTTGGATTCTTGAGGATATTATGCTTAAATGTGAGAATTTTGTTAATATACCCTTTGTTAACATACCTTTACGATGTAATTGTTGTACTCTAACCCTTGCTAGTGTTGCAAAAGAGAAAAAAAAAAAATTATTTAGTTAGAAGAATGCCCCTCTCTTCTCTTTCCTATTGTATAGCGTGATTTTGAATAAATAAAGTCTAGTATCGTTTATGCTATAAAAAAAAAATTTATGTATACATTCAAATTATTAAATTCCAAGGTTTTGCACTTGTGTAAAGGACTATTTGTTAATAACTTAATATCATTGTCAATAGCCTTTTAGCTCAATTAGTTGACATTTTTTAATGTTTATAAATGTGGCATACATGGTTCATTTCCCCTTCCCCCCACTATTAAATTATAAAATATATACAGGTTTCACCTACCTATGTTACATAAGATATTTAATATAAGTTTTTCCCTAAATTAGTTTGGAGAAATCTTCTCAAGCCCACTATGTAATGACTCATAAAACAATCCATATATATTTATTTAAACAAATCACACATTTCATTAAATAGGCATAAATTTTGAATATTATCATATGATTCATATATTTTTCTTCTTTTATTATAATTCATAATTGGAGGTATGATAATTAATTTTAGGGTAAATTCCACTAAATCACCTTGAGATTTGGGCTAATACTAACTAGGTCCAAGACTTTAAAAAAAACTATTATCTTGGTCCTTAAAACACAATTCTATAACTAACTTCGTTTAGCACAATTACTTTTTTCTCACATTCTATTAACTCTTCTCTTTCTCATCTCAGACCCTCTCTTCACTCTCTTCTCTCATATTTTCTCTTCTCTAGTAAATGCTTATTACATACTAAGGTATTTGAGTTCTATTCACTGTGATTACAGTAACATGAGTGTGGATTTGGGCACAATCACACTATACAATTGCACCATGTCATATGACACAAACATACACACATAGCCATATAAATTTCAAAACCTAAAACCCTCAAAAATCATCCCAGATTACCAATCATGCACACAGATTCATATGCACACACCAACAAAATCACCATATTAGATCCATTTTGAGACAAACCCTACATAAAAAAAATACCCACAAATTTGCAAATGACCATACCCAAACCCCCTTTCAAGCCTAAATAAAAGTCATCGAATCCTTATATCACATGAGAAAACCCAATCCCTAAATTGACCAAGACCCGAACCAACAAAGAACCAAACCAAAAGAGAGAAAAAAAGAAGAAGAAAATATTAAGAGAATAGAGATCGGCGACCATCAGTGGTGGCATCGCCGACTGTGGTTGTGGAGCTCATGGATCTTTGTCAAACTTTCCCTTGATGTTTGACACACAAACAAAGACTCAAACCCAAAAATAAAGACCTAAACCCAAAAACGAAGACCTAAACATTTTTGGCACCATATCAGAGCTGTTGGCATGGAACAATAGGCAATAGCAATGTTAGTGATGTGAAGCTCGAAAATCCCTAGCCAAATGTCTCCATGGCACTAATTTGAGAAGAGAATGGAAGATGGTAGTGGAAAAATATGGGTTTTGGCCATGGAAGAGGGAGTATTCAGCTGCTACGAGTGTGGGTGAGAGAGAGAGTGAGCCGTTGTATATGAAAGAGAAATAAAAAAAGAAAGAGCTAAAGGTCCAAGAGAGAGAGAGGAGAAGGGTTTGGGTCTAAGATGAGGAAAAGAGAAAGGTGTGAGCTAAAGTAACTGTGCTAATGGAGTCAGGGACAAATTTGTCTTTTAAGGATCAAGTTGGTTATTTTTGAAAAGTTTTGAATCTAGTTAGTACTAGCCTAAACCGCGGTTTAGTGGAATTTACCCTTAATTTAAAATGTCTTAATTGAAAACACCAGCCAAAAAGTTAATTTAAAAGTCTCTTCACATTTTACAAATTTTTTTTTTGAGAAAAGAAAAATGATTTTTTTTTCCTAAAAATAAAAGAACAAAATTTAGTTACAAACTTAGTTATAACTTAAAGTTATAACTTTACTCAATATCTTTTTATTAAAGGTAAAATTTGAGAATTTCAGCATTAAATTACATCTTCTTCCTATATCTTCTATACTTGTAAAATTTCTAAAAAATTAAAGTTCAATAAGTATGCTATTAATAAATTATTTATATAACTAGTTTTTATAGTTTATAATTACGTATAAACTATAAGTTTATTAATTATATAATATATAATATTCAATTAACATAAAATTTGACATGTATATTAAAAATGTAAAAAATATATAATTTAACAGTTAGATTTTAAAAATATGTATTTATATTTATTTGATTGATCAGAGATGTAAATTTAGTAGCTACACTTTATCTAAAAAAAAAAAAAAAAAAAAAAAGGAAAACAAAAACAACGAAAGGGGAGCGCCTTATCTACTAAACTTGAGTTGTGAAATCCGAACTCCGAAGTAGTACTACTGGCCAAGAAAGAAGCAAGCAGAAGATGTTGAGTCTCTCAATTGCCTCACCCTCAACCATCATCTTCTCTCCAAAACCCCACATTCCAATCCCCAAATCCTCATCCTCCTCCTCCTCCTCATTCAATGGCGTTAAGATCCAAAAGCACATTCGCGTGCCTCCCCAAAGGGTCTCGTTCTCTCCATCGTCGTCGGTAGTGATGATGTCGAAGCGGTTGGATGAAATGAAAGAAATAAGGACCAAAACCACAGAAGAAATCAACGAGGAGGTAGTGGACCTCAAGGGTGAGCTCCTCATGCTTCGCCTCCAGAAGTCAGCACGGAACGAGTTCAAGTCCAGCGAGTTCGGTCGCATGCGCAAAAGGGTACTCTTCATTTCCTTTTCTTTTCGTTTTTTCTTCTTCAAACTTTGGACTACCTGTTTCTGTTTGTTTTTACATTCATTATTGAAACATAGAAATGGGAATTGTAAGTTTTTCATGGAAAGTTCAGATTTTTTACGTTTTTTAGACTAAGGAGCTTATATAACACTAGTAGAAGTAGTAAAATATGGATAAGATAGAATGGCGGAGAAGAATACATTAGTCTGTTGAGTATTTATAGTCGACCCCATGATTTTGGGACTAAAGCTTTGTTGTTGCTGTTGTTTAAACTATGAACTTCATACTGTGGTTTGAAGATTCTATTTTAGAAGAAATGAGGAATTTAGTTGGGCTATGTAAGGGGTTTCGTGTGAAGCTGTGAAAACTCGCTTTTGCTGGCTGTCTACATTTTGTTATATTTGGTTGCAGCGCATTGTAAAGGGTTCATTGTTGGAGTATTAAATATGAAGAAGGCCTCGTTTGAGCGGTTAGAGATGATGTTAGAAGAAGGGCTAATTCTTTTCATAATTTTGGGAAATTCTGTGTTGAATTGAGTCCTATGTAGCCTTTCGTGGCTAGGTCTTTTTGTGGCTAGTGTTTGCTTCTCAGATTCGATAAGAAGTATGGATGAGGTAGAATTTTTGTTGTGATTTAATTCATTAAAGATTGATACATTTGGGGAATGTTGGTATTGATATCTAATAGCATTGCAATGTGATATTATTTCACTGTGCTTTATTGAGCTCAGGAAACTTTGATAATTCTAAATTACTTATATGTAGGTTGTGGTGAATAGGATTATAGGAAGTAGCACCTAGAGTAAGCTGGAATGAGAAAGCTTAAGTGTATTGTTATGCTAAAAAGATGACAATAGTTTGAAATGGACTGTTTGTTAGTTTGAGTTAGGACAGTTGTCAATCTATTGTGTCAGGTATGAGGGTTAGGATTTTGGTTCATATAATAAATAATAAAACCAAGTTTATTTCTGTAACTTTGACTATGCATCTCTTCTACATTGTGAAAGAAGAGGAGTTGCTATATGTGCTAAATCTGGAGCAATGATGGAGTAAAGTGAAAAATGCTGATAACTCCTCATGATATAGTAATTGACAACAATTTAAAGTATGTATGTAAAACAAAAAACTAATTTAAACTTGTTTTTTCATAAGCTCAAGCAGATAACTCTGTGCCAAAGATTGTGTTTAGGTTCTTGGGAATTTAAAGAAGGGTAGGCAGGAAGAAAAAGGGGAGATTTGGCCTGGCAAGTGATGCCACTATGCTTAAAGTGGAGGATTTGGAATGAGCCCAAAAATAGGGCCTTCAAGGGTGTGGCTTTGTTGTTGTATTCTTTCAAATAAAATTTAGTAAAGCCATAACAAGTTTGTCCATTTATAATGGCTTCATAAATCAAAGGCATATTGTTGATATTTCTAGTTGCAATGAACATATCATGTCTAGGTTTAAAAATTTGCTCATCGGAAATATTTGGAATACACATCATATTCAATTATTCTTTAAGCTTCAGTTTTCTGTTTGAAACTGTCTCTAAGCTGCTGCATTACTGGGATTGGTAAGTTTTGTTTGATCTACTAATATGGTGGTGAGGTCCTTATCTGATAATGCAAGCTCTTGTGGTTTTTTTTTTTTGGGTTTTGTTGATGCAATGTGAAGCATATGGCAAGGGTTCAATTTCTAATAGTTGACATATATATGCACTTATATGTTGGAAATTTTGTCGGGAGGTGAGTTTAGTTAGTGACATGGTACTAAAATTTATTGTTGGGAAAATGTTAGTGAATCATCTAGTTGTATGGACTGTAGAGAGGTTTCAGACTGTCTATGTTTCAGAGGTGGGTGAATGTATAGCTACCTATTGTTTATGTTTTATGTACCTTGAAAACCTCCATGCTAATCTCTGCATCATTTTTATTTGTAAATATAAGAAGTTAATTTGTTTGCTCCTTTCAGAATATACAATTCAGTATTATTTTCTTCATTTCTCCTTTTTCTAGAATAGACAATTTAGTGACATCAGATGTTTTGTTATCTATATTTCAAGATTCAAATGAGCTACGGCTTGTTGATTTAATAAGCTTCCTTATGTAATATATGCTGGTTTTATGATAATCTGTGAAACTGCAATGTTGTATTCTGGACTTGACTCTGCATACTTATTACCCTTAAGATCTATATTATTCTAATATGGAGGCTGATATCAATAATAGATTGCTCGTATGCTTACTGTTAAACGGGAAAGAGAGCTCGAGGAGGGAATCAACAAGAGGTTGTCAAGAAAGTTGGACCGACAATGGAAGAAAAGCATTGTAGTCAGACCACCTCCTTCTTTGAAGAAGTTGCAAGAAGAAGAAGCAGCTGCAGAAGCTGAGAAATCTGCATGAGCCAATCTCAATATCTTCATAATGAATACAATGTTCTTTCACGGTTTAGAGTGCTGCTCTATTTCAGGCCTTTTCTTTTTTGTTTTTTGTGTATAATGTCTTCTTGCTAGTAGTGTAATATGATTCCCCCATTCCCCTCCAGTTGTTGTTTTCTTGCTCAGGTTTTCTAAGAAGTCCAAACTCATTAGAATGTTGGATGAAAATCTTGAGTATATGCTCATCTCGTTGCTAATTAAAATCTGTTTTTTGAATTAGCTCTGTTTGGTTGTATACGAGCAGATTGGCAATTTTGCTAATGAGTCTAATGAGAACAGATGGAAAGGATAAAAGAGTTTATTCTCTGCTTGTTGGGAAGCATGATATTTTTTCATGATAGTCTGAAAAGGTCACTGACCTGCATATGAAACCCCAGCCTTTATAATCACCACCTTGTTTCCTTGCTTTCCCTTTCTTCTTTAAAGAGATCCTTATCCTGTTCCCATGAAGATCCTAACCCCCATCGTTGGTGGAAGTAGTAAGGCTTCCTTTGGTTGGAGGTGAAATAGGGAGAGTGGAAAAAAAAAGAAAAAAAAAAAAAAAAAAAAAAGAAGAGAAAACAGTTGATAGAGGTGTTTGGTTGGAAAGGGGAGGGGGAGGAAATTTTGGTGGGCCCGGGTGTTTTCTTTCCTAGCCCACCAAAATCTTATCTCTTCAATTTGGAGAGAAAACTTGGGGGACTTTGCTTCAACTCAATCAATTATATTTTTGCCCCTCTTTTTGTAACGTTGAACATGGAAATCTCAGGTAATGTTGGTATTTGACTTTGAGTCATTTTGTATCCAATTCAAACGCAATGAATTGAAAACATAAATAGACACAACTAGGCCACATTCATGTTCACAAAGTCCTTTAGGATGGAGAGGTTATCAACTATGCCAATTACTTTAGAGGAAGAGTGACTGAGCTTATGATGATTTGCGAGCCATAACAGAAAATTTCAATAAGGAACTCGGTAGGGGAGCATTTGGCATAGTTTTTGAAGGGATTCTAGTTGATGGCACAAAGGTTGTAGTGAAGCGTCTTGATGGTTTTAGTCAAATCAAAAAATCATTTTTAGCTGAAGTTAAGACAATTGACAACACTCATCATTTCAACTTGGTAAGATTGATTGGATTTTGTACTGAGAAATTTCATAGGCTTCTTGTTTATGAATACATGTCTAATCGGTTTTTAGATAAATGGGTATTCCAAATAAATCCTAAGACGCTGCTTGATTGGCAACATAGAAAGAAGATCATCATGGACGTAGCAAAGGGATTAACTTATTTACATGAGGATTGCAGACAAAAGGTAGTTCACTTGGATATTAAACATTTAAACCCCATAATATCCTCTTAGATGAGAACTTTAATGCAAAAGTCTTTAATTTTGGATTGTCTAAACTAGTTGATTGTGACCAGAGCCAAGTTGTGACAACCATGAGAGGAACTCCTGGCTATATGGCTCTAGAATGGTTGAGTTCAAAAATTACAGAAAAAGTGGATGTCTATAACTTTGGAGTAATGGTCCTAGTGGTATTGTGTGGAAGGAAAATTTTTGATCACTCTTAGCTAGAGGAAGCAATGCCTCTACTTGACTTTTTCAAGAAAAAAATTGAGGAGGACCGATTGTTGGATCTAGTTGATAAGTATAGTGAAGATATGCAATTACATGGACTAGAAGTAGTGAATATGATGAGGGTTGTCACCTGGTGTTTGCAAAATGATTTCACAAAGAGGCCTACCATGTCCATGGTGATTAAGGTCTTGGAGGGTGTTGCAAATGTTGAATCTGACCTAGATTATTTCTTCTTGAATCCACCTTTACCAAAAATGAGAGCTGAAGTTGATAACCAGGAATATGTTGTTACTGCCACTCCATTATTGCCTTCAATCTTATCAGGACCACGGTGACAGTTTACCATACCATCTTTCATTGCCTAACAAATGAGGTAATTTCCATACTACTAATAAAGTCTCTCATCCAATGACTAATACTAGTAGTTCGACTTTTTTTTAGATGGAAGCTTTTAACAGGAATAAATCATGTGGTCATTTATTCGCAATAGCAAGGCTTCTCTGTGAACGCTTAATTCAGTTATTTGACATTGTTGCAGTCCTAGCTGTATGAGTGTTTACTCTGTCATTGACACAAAACTTTTAGTTTGAATTGTAGACCCTTTTTTTATGAGAGGAAGAGTTGCTGACTTTGTTATTGTAAGGTTTTGTTTCGACATATGCACATAATTATATGAGGTAATTTCCATACTTCTAATAAATTCTCATGTCCATTGACAAATATTGGTAGTTCAAATTAGCTTTCAAGATGAGTCATGCCTATGGTCATTTATTGGCAATAGCATGGCTTCTTAATTTGTTAACTTCTATTTGACGTTGTTCAGTGATGCAAATGAGTTTATTCTGTCATTGACACTGAAATTTAAATTTGAGTTGCAGGCTTTTTTAAAGCAAGGAAGAGTTATAGACTTTCTTCAGTTGTTGTATTGTTGTGTTTCGAATCATATGCGTAATATATATTTGCATTGTTTATGTAAGTTTGAACTGAAGTAGCAGAACTTTGATTATACTGTAGTTGTGTGTGCTGGATAATGTCTCAGTCACAGAGGTGGTTGCCGAGGAGGCATTAATTGTACCACTACTTGTTCTGTTTGCAACTTAGGTAATGAATCCATTATTTACATTCTCAGAGACTGTAGAGTTGCTAAATCCTTTGGTTCCCGGAATTTGTGCTCTAAATTAAACAAACCTTGTAGGTAGGTGGCAGAGACCAAGAGATTGGGACTTCTTCCAGCGTTGTTGCTGAGTGCTGGGCTGATCCTAACTTCTAAGCTGTGGTTCAAGAGTCTTGAAATGGAGTTGTATGCCAAATCTGTTGTGGACTTTAGTCAACTCTGATCCGATTCTTCTTCTAATAGATCTCTCTCCTCTCTTTTTATGTGATTTAGCAATACAGTCTGAAGCATGTCCTCTGTGAAGCCAATCACCGTGCTGATGTGTTAGAGAAATTATAAGGTCTTTATAATGGACAAGTGACGTGGTCTACTTGAAGGAAAAATTCTGGTTTTGCATCTCTTGCAAAACCCACAGCGGAAGCGACGAACTAGGATCTATTTCATTCATGATTGATAACGTGCACAATGTAAATTTCAGAATTTAAGAACAAGATAGCGTACCTTGTTGTGGAGAAATTCAAAACAAAGATTAAAGGCACTTGGGAACACTTTTAATCTTCACTCCAATTCCACTTTACGCCCAAGATGTGTGGTCTCTCAGTCAGTTTTTTAAAAAGGGAGAATGAAAGTGTGTCACACACTCTTTCACACACCATTTCTTTTTCTTTTCTAATCTCTTCTCATAAAAATTCTGTATGTTTCTCCCTTTATAACTAACTGATTATCTAATTGGGCTGGCCTATTGGGCCTTTCCAATTGGGCTTTAGTGTGTGGCTTGGAGTGGGACCAAAAGGGACCAATAAGACACTAGCTCCAATGGGTCTTGAGCTTTTCCGTCAACTCTTGACAAATCCAAAGTTACCATTAATTATATTTAATACCACTATATAAATATAATTGCACTCTAGGCCTTATTAATAAATTATATCCCAAGACTTTATCAAACACGTAACCCCTTCATAAAATATTCGTAGTAACACAAAGTCATAAACGTAGACTGCCACTTTGTAAATTACTACATCTTATCCTTGAGTACCCGGTTTAATTCTTTAAAGTTATTCATTATATATTTATGAAATCCAATTTCATAAATATATACTTTAGTAATTTCTTACTAAAGTGGTTAGGCCTAACTCTCTGAATAACTGAAACCATTAAACTTATCTCAAGGGAATATTTTATATCTCCATCAAGAGACTATGAATTCCATCTTGAGAATATATGTTCCATCAACACTAAATGTGGCTGCCCAACATACTGAGGTTTTGGCTGTCACTTCAGATCTCACTCTGATATGTCAAAGCAACCTACACTTCATGATCAGGTCCATTATTCTCTCAGGATTAAGAGTTTATGCAAATAGAAGTCGTGAGATTTATTATTCATTTGACAGTCGTTAGAAGAACAATAAATCTCACAACGGTCCTGTTCAATATGTTTTAACTCTTAAAACATATCAACATATCAACTAGAAGTTCCACTTCCATGATCAAAACAAATCATCGTAGTTGACACGTTATAGTCTTCACAGATGAAATGTCCAATTTCATCACCGACTACGAACTATAAATTCTGAGTTTACAAAGAACTTGTGATTTATATCTTCTGTGACTTTTCACATAAATCACATACAATGCATCTCATGGACTATATGATAATGTCCTATATTCATGTTACCATTATTTTAGATAATAATAAAATAACTTTATCAATCACAATATTAAGTCATACATCATGTCTTACATAATGTCATACATAATATCATACATAGCATCATACAATAGGATTTAAGGGCACTAATCCTAACACTACTATTCTACTAAAAGACTTTCAGCTGTTTAAAATCGCTTAGTTAAATTTTTTTAAAACAAAAACTAATTACTGACTAAGCAATTTTAAACAAGTGAGTCTTTTAGTGGAATAATGGATAAGTGATGTAGTCTATCAAAAGATTGTATAATTTCTCAATGCGTTGGCTAATTAATTTTGGATGTAACCAAGAAGAGAACATAGACTTTTTAGTTAATTCAGTTGTTCCTTTTGAAATCGTTTTGTACCTTAATCAGGATGCTATTGATTTTTTTTTTCCTTTTCTAATCTACTATATGGAATTCCTCATATACATTCTAGTATCCTGAAGCAGCTAACAAACTTTTTTAAGGCAAGTTAATTTGTGGCAATCAAATCTTTGGTTTATTGTAGTTACGTCCATTTCTTGGATGCTACTCGGTCTTAGAAGCAGAGGTTTCTTGAGCACAAGAACTGAAGGACATTTGGGATCCGTTTGGATAGAGCTTATTACTGAAAACTGAAAACTGAAAATACTATAACAAAATAATTTTTAAATGTGTGAATAGTACCGTAGGACCCATTTTTAATAAAATTTTTTTTGTAAAGTGAAGTTTGTGAGTCCCATGAATAGTACACGGGATCCACAAATGTGCTGAAAGTCAGCAAAATGCGGCTACTGTTCATGCACAGTAACATGAACAGTAGCCTTGTCTCCGCTGCTGCAGCAGAAGAAGAAGAAAAAAAAAAAAAAAAAAAACAGAAAACTCAGACGCAAACGCAGAAAACGCTGTATCCTAACGCCCTCTTGATATGGTTTTTTATTTTTGACATGTATAATGCATAGATATCCAATTGCAAAAATCGTTGATTCTCAAAAAATAAAAAAGAAGAAGCAAAAAGCATAGTTTTAAAAACCGGACCGGACCGGCCGGTCCGACCGGTTCAACCGGGAACCGGCCTTAAATTCGGTCCGGTTATGAGGTAAAACTGGAAATATTATAAAAAACAGTAAATAGTTCTGACCGGTCGGTTCAACCTTAAAAACCGGAAAACCGGCCGGTCGAACCGGAAACCGGTTACTTGGCAAAACTCTGCCGTTTTGTGACTTTTGTCCTAAAAAATTAAACCTAATCCTAACCTATCAGATTCATTCAACTCAGCTCTCTGCCTCTCTCACAGTCTTACTTCTCTTCATCTTCAGTCGCCTCCAGAGTCCAGCCTTCATTCCTCAAGCTCTCACCGCTCAGCCCCAGCCCCTCGCGCAGCCCTTTGCACGCGCCCCACCAGCCCCTCGCTCAGCCCTTCGCGCGGTGCGCCCCAACCCCTCGCGCAGCCCTTCGCGCGCGCCCCACCAGCCCCTCGCTCAGCCCTTCGCGCGGCGCGCCCCAACCCCTCGCCCCCCCGCGCGCACACCCCAGCCCCTTGCCCCCTTGCGCGCGCCCCAGCCCCAGCCTCCCAGCCCCAACCTCTCGCGATCCTCGCGCACACCCAAGCTCCTCGCGCGCGCCCCAGCCCCTCACGCGCACCCATAGCCCCAGCCCCTTGCGACCCTCGCGCCCCTCACGCTCGCAAGCCCCAGCCCCAGCCCCAGCCCCTCGCCACACCCACGATCACTCTCTCTGCCTCCACACTCTCTGCCTCCACATATAGTTAAAAATGGGTATGGGTTCGGTTTCTTTTTTGCCTTTGTATTTTCATTTCAATTTCCCTTTCTTTCTTTTCATTTTTCTTTTTTTTTTTACACTTAAATTTCTCATTTCCATGCTTCAATTCTTGTTTGCAGGAGAAATTTATGGTTGTGATCGTGGACTCTGAAGTGTTTTTTTTCAATTCTTGTTTGCTGGGTTTTTTTCTCCTCTGAAGTGTTGCTCTCTGCTTCTCTGCTTAGTTCATCAGGTAACATTCTTTCCTTTTGATTTTACTTTTGATCATGTTGTGGATTCTCTGTATGGTGTGGATTTGTTGTGGATTTAATTTACAGTGATTATTGATTGTGAAATATTTTTTATAGAGAATTATACATGCATGTCACTATGTTGATTGTTGTGTTGATGAATTTATTTGTTGGTAAAATAGTTGCTGCAAGTCTGAAATTGTTGAGTGAAATGGAGTCTGCCTCTGTACCATCTAATGAACATGCTTCTACAACCGGGTCTAATGCTAATTCTTCATCTGTGAGAGCGAAATGTGATCCTGCATGGGATCATGTGACTGAAGAGTTGAAAGACGGAAAAAGTAGCTATAGATGTATACATTGTGGGAAAAGTTATAAAGGAGGGGGCATTAATAGGATGAAAAGACATCTAGCTGGAATTAAAGGTGATGTGGCTGCATGTATGGGTGTACCTTATGATGTTAGGTTTCAAATGGTTGAAAATTTGAAGGAAATTGCTAAATCTAAAGAACAAATAAAAAAAAATCAAGAAGCATCTAATTATTCGCCATTAGAGGACTCACCAGAATTTGAAGATGTTCAAGAAATTACTCCTAGAGGTAGGGGGTTAAGTAGGGGAAATAGAAGTGGTGGTCCTAGTAATTTTCCATTAAGATCTAATCTTGGCAAGAGAAAGGTTGGTGATATTGGTAATTACTTCGCTCCTAGAACAACACCGGGAGCTCAACCTTCTATTAGAAGTGTTCTTGCTGGCAAAGAAAAGAAATTGAGGGTTGATATGGCTGTAGCAAGATGGATGTATGATGCTTGCATTCCAATTAATGCTGTGAATTCTAGTTATTATCAACCTATGCTCAATGTTGTAGCTGCTTATGGTCCTGGATATAGAGGCCCAAATATCATGCCCTTCGAGTGCCTTTGTTGAGAGAAGCAAAAAGAGAAGTCCAATTGATTGTTGATTCTTATCGTTCATATTGGGCTGACACTGGTTATACAATAATGGCTGATGGGTGGACTGATACTAGGCATAGAACATTGATTAATTTCCTTGTTTATTGTCCTAAAGGAATTGTTTTTATACGTTCTGTTGATGCTTCTGACTTGGTTAAGGATGCTATTAATTTGAGTAACTTGTTTGATGAAATTGTTAATTGGGTTGGTCCTGCAAATATAGTACATTTGGTTACTGACAATGCTGCAAATTATGTAGCTACTGGAAGAATTTTGTGTGGAAAATATAGGAACATTAGTTGGTCACCTTGTGCAGCACATTGCCTAAACTTAATTTTTAAGGAGATTGGGAAGATGGATCATGTAGCTAAACTTGCAAAGCGTGCATCCAAGATCACAGTGTTCATCTATAATCATGTGGCTTTGCAAGCTTGGTTGAGGACTAGAAAAAATTGGACGGAAATTGTGCGTCCAGGGCCAACTAGGTTTGCTACTACTTCATTGCCTTAGGGAGTCTTAAGGAACATAAGCATGACTTACAAGCATTGGTGACTAGCAAATTTTATGTTGAATCAAGATATGCAAAAGATAAGAAAGCAAAGGCAGTGGTGAAAATCATTCTTGATAATCAATTTTGGAATGATTGTCATGTAATTGTGCATATTATGTCACCATTGATTCGTTTATTACGCATTGTTGATTCTGATGAAAAACCAGCTATGGGTTATGTATATGATGGCATGTATAGAGTAATTGATGGAATCAAAAAAAATTTTAAGGACAAGAAGAGACTATGGGAGCCTTATGTTAATATTATCAAGGATCGTTGGGATAATCAATTCTATAGAGATATTCATGCTGCTGCTTATTGGTTGAATCCTGCATTCCAATATGACTCATCTACTCTTAATAAGAGGCTAGAGACACAATCTGCTGTGACAGATGTGATTGAATCAAAAGTTTCCGTTGGCCGATTGAAGTTAGTGGAGGAATTAAGGCTATTTCGAGAGCGTGAACAAACTTTTGGAACCCAACTTGCTTAAGAATCAGCCAAGACATCTCAGCCGGGTAAGATATCATTTACTTTAGTTAATTATGTTTTAAAGATTATAGCTCTTTTTTATATTTTTGGGATAAGTATGTTTATTGATTCATTGTATCTTTGTTTTGTGTTGTATATGGAACTTAGATGAGTGGTGGAAGTTGTTTGGATCTTGTGCTCCAACCTTACAAAAGTTTGCAATTCGGATCCTTAGCCAAACAGCTGCCTCTTCGGGATGTGAGCGGAATTGGAGTGCTTTTGAACAAATACATAGCAAAAGAAGAAATAGATTGGAGCATCAACGACTTAATGATCTTGTGTATGTTCATTATAACTACCGATTGAAAGAAAGGTATATATTATATAATCTCTTTTAATTAACGTTGTTATGGGAAAATATGAGTGATTCACTAATTTGGTTGAGTGGGTTCTTTGTGATTGTGAAATATAAGTGATTTGGTTATCAATTATTCATTATGTTCATTTTGTGATATAGAGTCAAAAGGAAGAAGTTCAATTTTGATCCTATTGATTATGCAAGTATCGATAAAACTGAATTTTGGGTAGTGGAAGATGAGGAACCTCCATTCTGGATCATGAGGAGATAGAGAATGCATTATATGAAGAGGGAGCTCATCCAATCGAAGAAGGGTTTTCTAGTCATGTACAAAGAGGTTAGCTTATAACAATTCTTTGCCTAATTGCATATTTTAGTTAGACTATTTATGATTTATGATAAATGATTATTAGAATCGTTATTTCATTTATTGTTCTTTGGTTTTGGAATTTGTATAGATATGGATAATGAAGTGATTGAGGATGATGATGACATCAATTTGGAATCATTTGGTGATGAAGATGATGCTCCTCCCGGATTTAGAGATAAAAATCATCCTATTCCTATTGAAGATGAAGAAAATGAGGATGAGGATGATGATAATGATGCTAGTGGTGGAGCATTTGGTTTACATGATGATATTGATTTCAATTTTCTTCATAACAAATGATGCTTGACTTTTCAAACTTATTAGTTATTTGTTTGAAACTTTAAAACTTATTTGCTATTTGGATGTAATGAACTTATTTGTTATTTGCTATTTGGATGTAAATATAATGACTAAGGAACTTATTTATTTGGTTTTGTTGATAGTTTATTATGTTAAGCATGATTTTTTTGTAATGTTTTATGTTAAATTCTTTAAAAAATGTTATATACTTCTTTAAAAAATTTATTAATTATTTATATAATTTAAATAAATAATAATTAAATTATTTATGACGTCACCGGTTCGACCATCAGTCGGACCCCGGTCCGACCTTAAAACCGGTAATTAGCTGCTTTTCCGGTTCGTTCACCGTACCGGTTTTTAAAACCATGGCAAAAAGCGTTGTTTTGAAAAGTTTTTTCATGCAATGTTGCTGACAAGTCAGATTTAGTTATGTAGAGGAATAATGAATTAACTGATAGATTTTCAATTATGTCCGAAGTTTTTTTTTTGTTATTTTTTTCTTTCTAATTTTGACATGTATAATGCATAGATGTTCAATTGCAAAAATCATTATTTATTGAAAAGTTTCAAAGTTAACAATTTGATATATTGAATTGAACAAACACAATAAATGTCACCAAAATCTCTCCCGCCAACTATTGAATTATTAATAAATAAAAAATAAGTATTATCAAAATCAAAATTCAATAAATAACAATAAAACTCATATAAATTTGTAACAAAGTGGAATTTTCGAAGAACTTTTCAAAAGTATTAGCTTTGCTGCAATTTTGGTTAAGCAAGCGTATAAGTATAACAAGGATTGAGCAACCCTCTGACACAACATAGTAGTGCCAACTTTAAGTAGTCATATTTTATTTATTTCAAATTCTAATTGGATTATTTAAAGCCCTAAAAGTTACTTTCTAATGAAACAAAATTCACTCAAAAATTAATTGTGTTGTAAACTTAAGTTGAGCCGGTGCTATTATTTTTCTCCCTTTAAGGACTAGATGGATACAATTTGAAGACTAAGATGATAATGTTATTGCCAATCACATTATTTCTAATTAATTTTATAGTAGATTTTATATTTTATATTTTATATTTAGAATATATTTTTCATTTTTTTTATATGCAAAATTACTAATTTTTTTACAAAAAGTTGCAAATATGTAGTTTAGCTTTAATCTTTATGTGATATAGTCAATATTAAGTAGGATTTTATGAATTTTGATTTTGACAAAAAATCTTATTGCAAAAGAAACTTCATTTCACCACCTCCTCACTCTCTTCAAAGCTGCTCACAGACCAATCACCCTTCCCCTTCATTTTCTTCACCAAAACCCGATTCCGAATTTGGAGCTCTGCCTCCGACACCCAAACCCCCCAAATCCGCTATCCAACGCATTGCCCACAAGCCACTCCTTAGGCTTCACCGAAGATTCCCCAAACCCAAACCCGAGCCCAAATTATGGAAAAATCTTCATCCCCCTGCCCCACCCATTACCCAAACACGGGGTCAAACACACTCTTGGTACGAGCTAGTCCACTCCCGAGAACCCAGTTCCACCATAACCAAATACCACCAACTGAGGTGCGAGGTGACTATGCAAAAGAAGGAGAAGAAAGTGTCAACATTGGCGGAGCTGAGCTTGAACGAAGAAGAAGTTGAAGGTAAGGATGGCAGGGATTGTTAACGAGCGGTGGAGGCACTATGAATATGAAGAGGACTCATGAATAATTGGAGGTTAGCTTTGCTTTCCCAATTCTTTTGATTTGAATTGTAAATTGATTGGATAGTATATGTGTGTGTATATATTTATATATTGAGAATTATGCTTAGTTATTAAAGTTTGTGTTGTTATAATGCTTGAATTACAATCGAATTCGTGAAGTGTAGTGTGTTAGTGGAAATTGGAGATTGTGAGTGGAAAGGAAATGAAAGTAGGATAGAGTTGTATAAGTACTTTAACATACTGTTTGTTTCTATTAAAAACAGTAAAAATAGCTAAATATCACGGTTTTGACAAAATTTGTAGCAAATTAGCACTGTTTTAAAAATATCTAGTAATCTATCACTTTTTTTAATATTGAAGTTTTAAAAAATCGAGTTTTAAATAGTACTTGAGTTTAGTGAACTTGAGTTCTTAGATAAGTCGCCAGTATGACAGATTACATTAATCTAGAACTTAAGGAATTAAAAAAATAAGGTGATACTTGATATTGCAGAAATCGAGTATTTCTTTATATTACTCGAGCTTACAAATTCAAGTACTTTGTTTTTTTTTTTTTTTTTTCTTTTTATTTCGTACAAAACTTTTACTTATTTCATGCATTTGATCATTGTGTCCACCATGTTGGATGCATCATAGCATCGTGGGTCCAGCCCACACTTGATAAAACACCCCATTAAAGAGGTTGTTGGACATGCCACAAAAGTCAGCCTATTTTCTTCTTGGCCAGTGACTTAGGTGTGTTGGACACGCTGAGGAGAAAAAGAAGAAAAGAAAGGGGCTGATGCATTAAGGCTATTCAGCCTAAGGGAGAGCTGAAGGAAAAAGAAAGTGGCTAAAGCAAAGTCAAGGCAAGGTAGTTGCATTTATTGTGATTTGATGTCAAGAGTATGAAAGGAAGAAAAGAAGAAAAAGATTAAGAAATAAAAGGAGAGGCCATTTGGCCAGTGAGCAAGAAGTGAAGTCCCAGAGAAAGTGAGGACTAAGTGAAGTCTTGAAGAATTGGTGGACACAACGATTGCAGTTAGAAGATGAAATAAGTAAAAAGTTGAAGATGAAATGAGTAAAAGTTTTGTACGAGACAAAAAGTAGTAGAAAAAGGAAAACTGTTGATTTCCTAGGTGAGTCGAGAATCCGAACATGAAAGCAAAAAAACGCAATAATATAAGGATGAGAGCATGTCTAACACATAAACATGATGTGATGAGAGAAACAAAGAATAAATACTAAAAGTAACTCAAAACACCCCAAAAAAAAAAAAAAAAAAAAACAAGAAAACAAACATAATTGTAAAACAAACAGAACAAGGTCTTTTCATAAAAGATGTCTCCTCTATGAAAATTCCCCCCTATGAATGTACATGAGTTCAATAGACTCTCTAATATACTCTCCAGACTCTAGTATACTCTCCACTAACCATATATATATATAACTTAACCACAAAATCATTAAAAGTTTAATAAATAAATACAAATACAAAATCATTAAGAGAACAAACAGGGAAATCTCTCCTCGTCTAAGAAAAAATAATTACAGCAGGACTGAAAATAGACACCGCAACTCTTTGTCTAATAAATTGCTTAATTTCTCAGCTCTAGTACATAAGTTGTATCAAAATCGAATTAAAAAAAAGAAGAAAAAAAAGAAGAAGGAAAACCCAATAGTAATAATATTGGATGCAGTTTGATGCAGCAATTCGGATTAATCAGAAAAATTTGTGTTTTTTTTTTAAAGGAATTAATCACAAAAATGTCGTGCATGTATCATGTGTGTGCGTGTGACATAGAGAACCTCTAAACACGGCACGGACTTGCAAGTCAACCAGTCAACTAGGGGAGTATCGAGGAAGTTACTTTAGTTGTTGCGTCAAGTCGTTGCAGAAGATGATCATTAATTTTTAATTTTTTTTATATGCCAGAAGGAATTGTTACTAGCTATGCTAGTCATTCCATCCCTCTTTCCTTGTCCAGTGTCCATTTTGCCTTTCTTTCTTCTACCACCATATACATGTTCCAGATAATGGGTGTAAGCTGGGCTTGCTGTAGTCTATTTCTTTTCTTTGCTTTTTTTCTAACTCCTTTTCCCATCTTAGTGACTGCCCAGCCAGCTTATGGTTATCTGCCTGTAAACTCTCCTATTTCATGGACCAACGGAGAGTTTGGCGAAAACTCTCCTACTTCATGGACCCATAGAAATCCTACTGGCAATTTTAACGAACCCTATGCGGGAATCATACTTGCCAGTTCCTATACAGAAGATGGATCTGCTATTTGCGGTTGTGGCTTCTTCTGTAATCAAACGTGCAACAGCTCTCTCTTTACCCTTTTCACTTTTTATTCTAATGGTTCTGGATTGAAATTACTTGGGGCAGAAGTACCATGGTCTGCCAACCCAAACAATCCGGTTAGAAATAATGCAACTTTGAAGCTCACTTCAAAAAGAGGTTTAGTATTACAAGATGCTGATGGAACTATAGCTTGGTCCACAAACATCGGCAACAAATCTGTGGCTGGCCTACTCTTAACTGACACGTGCAACCTCAAGCTCTTGGATGAAAATAATGCTACAATTGGCAGTCTTTTGATCACCCAACAGACACGCTGGTTCTTGGGCAAAAGTTGGTGTCAGGGCAGCAGCTCACTAGCAAAGGAGGATTGTTTTCGCTCTCTCTCACCAGTGAAGAAGGGATGGTTGCTTATATCAATTCTAACCCTCCACTACCCTACTTTTCTCAAGATTTCAGAGGTATTATTGGCAACGACACTTATGTTCAATTTCTTAATCAAAGCTTAGCTCTCTTCACCAATCGATCATTTAAGTCACAGGAGGAATTTGAAATATTTTCAACACCATCCTCAATGAATTACATAAGATTTGAGTCCGATGGACACTTGAGAGCGTATGATGAGGAGTGGAGTCAAGGGTATGATCTTCTTACACAATATATTGAAGGTGAAAACTGTGGTTACCCTACATTTTGCGGCAATTATAGTTTTTGCTCAAACGGTGATCAGTGTATTTGTCCTCCACCAATAAATGGTAAAAGCTATTTTCGGCATATTGATGACAGGCAGCCTCGCCTTGGATGCTCCCTAGTTACTCCCCTGTCTTGTAAAGATTCCAAAAATCACATTCTTTTAGAGCTCAAGAACATCACATACTTCCCCTTTCCAAACAACGTCGCATATATAGATCCAGACTACCAACAAATGACTTTAGAGAATTGTAAACATGCATGCTTAAGAAATTGTTCGTGCAAAGCTGCTATTTATGATTCAAGCTCCTTTTTGGGAAATTGCTATTTACAATCCCAAATTTTTTCATTGAAGTCCAATTTTGAAGAAACAGAGTCTGGGTTTAAATTATACATTAAGGTGCAGAATATTCCTCCTTCACAACTCCAGCTTGATAAACCATATTCTCCTTCACAACTCCAGCTTGATATAATATTGGGATCCAGCCTCGCATTTGCGCAGTTTCTTTTTATTGGAATCTTTATTTTTCTATTTTGTAAGGAGGAAGTTGTTGATGAAGGTGAGGATTATTGTTTAGATCAAGTAACAGGAATACTCACAAGATATTCTTACGTTGATTTGCAAGCCATAACCAAAAATTTCAATAACAAGCTCGGTGAGGGAGGATTTGGCACTGTTTTTGAAGGGACTCTGATCAACAACACTAAAGTTGCAGTGAAGCGTCTTGATGGTTTCAGTCAAATCAAGAAATCATTTTTAGCTGAGGTTAAGACAATTGGCAACATTCATCATTTCAACTTGGTGAGATTAATTGGATTTTGTGTTGAGAAATCTCATAAACTTCTTGTTTATGAGTACATGTCTAAAGGGTCTTTAGATAAATGGGTATTTCACAAAAATCCTGAGATGTTGCTTGATTGGCAACAAAGAAAGAAAATCATCATTGACATAGCAAGGGGGTTAACTTATTTACATGATGATTGTAGGCAAAAGATAGTTCACTTGGATATAAAACCTCATAACATCCTCTTAGATGATAATTTTAATGCAAAAGTCGCTGATTTTGGGTTGTCTAAACTAGTTGATCGTGACCAAAGCCAAGTTGTAACAACCATGAGAGGGACACCTGGCTATATGGCTCCAGAATGGTTAAGTTCAGTAATTACTGAAAAAGTAGATGTTTATAGCTTCGGAGTAGTGCTCTTGGAGATATTGTGTGGAAGGAGAAATGTGGATCGCTCTCAACCAGAGGAAGCAATGCATTTACTTGATATTTTCAAGAAAAATATTGAGGAAAATCGATTGTTGGATTTGGTTGATAAGTGCAGTGAAGATATGCAACTACATGGAGCTGAAGTTGTGAATATGATGAGGGTAGCAGCATGGTGTTTGCAAAATGATTTTACGAAGAGGCCTTCCATGTCCATGGTGGTTAAAGTCTTAGAGGGTGCTATGAATATTGAATTTGACCTAGATTGTTTCATCTTGAATCTACCTTTAACAAACATGAGAGCTGGAGTTGATGATCAAGAAGTGCATGTTGTTGTTGCTACTCCATTATTGCCTTCAGTTTTATCTGGACCACGGTGACTTTAGCTGTACCATCTCCATTGCTTCACCAATGAGGTAATTTCCATACTTATAATAAATTCTCTCATCAAGTAACGAATATTAATTGTTCAAATTTAATGGGAGCCTTCAACACCTGTCATTCATGTGTTCATATTGGCAATATCATGGCTTCTCTGTTAACATTTATTTGGCACTGTTGCAGTATGTATATGTGTGTGTACTCTGCTGGTGACACTAGAATTTAAGTTTGACTGGTAGATTATTTGTTGTATTGTTGTGTTTGGATCCTAATGATTAGTGTGTAAAATATAGTATTGTTTATGTAAGTTTGAACCGAAGATTCAGAGCTGGGATTTTTCTGTTCATATATATATAGTTCAAACTCGCATGGTTTAAGTCACACGAGAATGGTTGGAACTGTGCGGTCACTGATCAAGTTTGCATGTTGAAGTTCCTATTACCTGGAGAAAGGATCAGATCATGCAAGTTATATATATATATATATATTTTTTTTGGGTTTGAAAAGCCTCTTTATACAGATGTTGCTTAAAAATCTTATTTAGACCCCTCCAACCTATGCGACAGAATAACAAATTAACTGGGCTCGTTTATATTGAAGGGGAGTGAGGGGAAATGGAGAAAAGTTAGGTAAAGTTGGCCGAAAATTAGGGTAAAAATGACATAAATTTTTAAAGGAGTTCAAAAGTTAACAATTTGATATATTGCACAAATACAATAGGGATCACCAAAATCCACAATAAATAACAACAAAAAGCATATAAGAATTTGGTAATGAAGTGATGTTTGACACAACATGCGAACACAACACATTTTTTTGCGAGTTATTGTTTAGTGTAAATAAATTAGTGTCAAAGCACGTTGACACTATTTAACACAATTAGTAAATGGGTCAATTGCAGGTTGACTTGCTTAAACTGCAATCAACCCGAAATGATTGGTTCGTTTGAATAAATATTATTTTATCTAACATATATAAATTAGAATTCTAAAAAGATTTGGGTAATTTAAAGAATTTTAATGGTTATATTGATAAATCTTTTATTGATGCTCTAAAATCCTAATCCTTTTTCCCAAAACAACGAAAACAACTCTATTTTTGCTTTATTTTCCAAGACCTATTTAACTTGTTTGACTCAACGTATGCCCTCATTACAATGCTAGATAATGCCGAGCATAGTAGTACGCAATGGCGTTGCAAATGAAGAATTAATCAAGCCCAATGGGTGTTTGTCGATTATGTGTAGCGGTAGACATCTTGATGTGCAGACTGATATTATGGGGCTTTTGGAGGGCTGGCCATAATGAGCTTCCAATGGAGCCTTGATCGAGTATCATATCTTGGAAGTGTAGAGGCTTAGGTAATTCCTTTACAGTTAGTTCCAGCTCAAAAAAAATGTCATAGAAGCAAAACCATCCATCTTATTTCCTACGGAAACCAAGCAATAAGTAAGGGAAGGGAAATACTAGGTTCACAAGTGGAAGCTTGAGGAATTTGTGGAAGTAGGCAAGTAGCACAGGAGTAGGAATGACAACGGGTCGGGTTCAAGCTGGGTTTTTGTATACCCGGACCCGACCCGCGAGCCAAGACCCGGAACCCAGACCCGACCCGATTATTAATCGGGTTTTTTTCTCGGAGCCCATACCTGCCCCGTTATCTTCTTGAGCCCAAATCTATCCAAAAAAAAAAAAAAAAAAAAATTTGAAGCCCATTAAATTTTTTTCCTAAATTCAAGCCATACATGGCCCAAATGCCAAAATTTGGCATTTAGGCCACATTATAGGGCAACCAAATCAAACCAAATTATAAGTTAATCATAAATCGATAAATCACCTATTAATTATACATTAATAAATCACAACTAAAATTTTAAATCAACAAATCACTTAAAAAGCTACAAAATAAATCCCACAAGTCTAAGAAATTACAAAATGTCTTATCCTCCAACCAACAAATGAAAAAGACTAAGAAATTCTTACAAAATGTCTTATCCTCCATAACCGGGTTTTTATCCGGGGCGGGTTTCGGGTCGGGTTTCGGATTTTTTTATAAAACCCGGACCCGACCCGAACCCGCTTCGGTTTTTTTTTTTTAAAACCCATACCCGACCCTATTCTTTATCGGGCCGGGTAAAATCTGGCCCATTAGGGTCGGGCTGGACCAGGTATCCGCTGGCCGGATCTAAATTGCCATCCCTACACAGGAGGTCTATGCCTAGGGCCTTTTGTTGTGTTGGTCAGGTATCCCATTTTAAGAATACAATTCTCTACCCCACTTTAGGTGTTAGAACTAGACCACGGTGGTAAAATAGCTTTTTAGCTAATTTACCACCTCAAACTCCAATTTAGTGCCCAACATTAATGATGCCAAAGACAATGTTTTTTTTCCTTCTTGCTACAGTGAATTGCCAAGACTAACAATTCACTGCAGCAAGATGGCATTAAAAAAAAATAAAATTATCAATTAAGCCTAGTTTGGATAGCACATTCATGTTTATAAGAGCATCCACAGTAGATGTTGCAAAAAAAAAATGTCATTTTACAACACCAAAACCATATTTTATTATTTTACCACATCATTTTACAATATCCCATTTATCAGATGTTGTAAAATTCAATTTTATACATTAAATTAATATTTACTACACAATAAAATAATATATTATCTCTACCTATTATCATCAACGACAACAACTACATCAACACCAACAATCCAACACCAACAACATTAACACCAACAACACTAGCAAATTCCAAATCCAAAAACCTCAAAAAAAAGAGGGGGAAAAAAAAACTCAAATAGACCCAAACTCAAACAACGATCGGCCTAAACTCAAATAGACCCAAACTCAAACAACGATCTGAAGGTCAACAATGAGGGCTGTGGATGTCGGTGGCGAGCGTTGGAGCATGAGGTGGCGAGATTGGCAGTGAGCTGTGGAGAATAAGGCGACGAGATCAGCGGCGAGGACTGGTGAGATCGGTAGCGAGGACTGGAAAGTGAGGCGGCCAGATCGAGATCGACAGGGAGGAGCTAACAGAGGCGAGATCAAGATTGAGATCGGCAGGGATCGAGACCGAGATCAGTGAGATCGAGATCGACAGGGAAGATTTTTGGGTTTGATTTAAGGTGCAAAGAGAGAGAGACGTTTGAGGTTGAGGGAGGAGCTGGGAATCTGATCTGAAGAAGGAGAGAGAGACCGGTTAGGAGAGAGAGAGTGAGAGACAGATTGTGAGGAGAGAGAGAAAAAAATCAATTAAATAACTGAGAGGAGAGAGAAAAGTCGAATAAAAAAATAATAAACTTATTTGCCACATCCGTCCGTACCGTGGCAAAAATGCAATGGTACCGTTCACTATTGCATAAATATGTCACATTTGACACATCTGATAATGCTCCGTTTTTGTATTTAGTGTGCCAAATGTGCCAAATATTTGCATTTGGCACATTTGCAACATCTGCTACGGATGCTCTAAGGTTTGCGTGTTTTCAGTTTTTTTTTTTTTTTTTTAAAGACCAGTGCCTGGTGCACTATTCATGGGACAAACAATGTACCAAGACATATAAACAGTAAAAAAAAAGAGTGAACAATAATTTTTGTTACAGTGTTTTTAGTTTTCAGCAAAATAAGTTGTATCCAAACGGACCTTTAGTTGGATTTCGTGGCAAAGAGGAAGTGAGAAAAAAATTAATAAAAAAATGAATAGTATTTGGCTGGTGGAAAAAATAAGAGAATTGATGCAAAGTGTGTGTTAAAATAGATGAAGCAGCTTTTGATGGTGTTAAATGCTAAAATTTTTAGATTCACCAATGTGGATGCTCTTAGAAGCAACAAAAAATGTAATCCATGTAGCAAGTGAAAATGGGGGTTTTTTTTTTTGGAAAATAATATAATATAATTATTAAAAACAGAGCTAATTTGTTTTTTTTTTTTTTTGGGAGAATAGCATCTTCATGATTTTAAGCATTGAAATCATGTTTTGAAAATATAATTTCACCTAAGGGTGCGTTTGTTTCGATGGTAAAGTAATTCTGAAAAATGTTTTCAGGAAAAGAGAATATTTTCCGGAAAGGAAAATATTTTTAGATGTTTGGTGGTATTTTAAAAAAAACTTTGGAAAATATTTTCAAGTGTTTGGTAACATTCTGAAAATATAAATTTTTTACTGATTTTTTACATTTTCTCAACCATTTTCTCACATTCCAAACAAATTTTATAATAAAACATTAAAATCCATCAACTTCTAAACAAACAAAACTCACCGGCCAAATCAAATTGAGAGAGGGAGGTGAGACAGGGAGGAGGAAGAGTGAGGTGAGACAGGGAGGTTTTCTCGCCGGTGGGGAGGGTTTCTCGCCGGCGCGATAACGCGCGTTGATCTCGCCCGGCGCGAGCTTGCCGGCGCGAGATCGCACGTCGATCTCGCCCGGCGCGAGCTCGCCGGCAGGCCTTTGGGTTGAGGACGGCGTGATCTTGGCTTCACCGGCGATCTCCCTCTAGCTTTCTCTCTCTTTTCTGGTGTGGTTGCTCTCTCCCTCTCCTTCTCTTTCTCTGTGTTTTCCAACGGAAAACTCAATTTGAAGGTAAAATACACATGGAAATTATTTTCCGGGTGGGGAGGGGCTGTTTTACGGTCAACGCTTCTACTTTTCCGTTTGACCAAAATTTCCGGTGTTGCCAAACACCCGCAAATGCTGAAAACGTTTTCCGAAATTGGTTTACTGTCAAAACAAACGCACCCTAAAATTCTGTTGACGTAGCAGGAGCTGATAGGGCAAATGTCCATCTAGAAATTGTGTTTCTAAAACACCTTAGTTAATAGTGCAAAATTTTCTCCATGCCCACTTATTAGATTTCACCTACCCTCACCCAAATTCAGAGTAAAAATCAAAATTTCAAAATTTATATCCAGAAACACAATTTTACAATTTAAACACGATTTCAATTTTAAAACACAATTTACCTTGCATGGATTATAGAATTTAAAATTTTACATTAAATCTTGTTTTGGAAACATGAGAGTTACCCTATTAGCAGTAAAATTGTAAAAAAAAAAAATGTTTTGAAAACATGATTTGAAGGTAAGGATATTCTCGAAAATAGTTTTTCCAAAACCTATTTTTAATAATAATTAATAAAATGATACTATTTTCCAAAAAAATCCATGTACAAATTTATGGGCAGCCATGTCTCCATAAAAGGCAAGAGGGTTTGGTCAAGCTAAAGGCGGTGATAAATTCTCCCTAAACAGTCCAGACTTCAGACTATCCAGTGGCAATGGTTTTACTCCATGAAGACATGAAGGCATGAAGCTAAAGGCGCCCATTACAACTAGGACAAATAATAGACAAGGCAATGATCTTGTACTTGGAACGCATTGATAAAGCTTTTGTTAATGAGGAATGGTTAACTGACTCTTGGAATATCAATATATCTTGTTCTGCTGCACATATCCTTTGAAAGGATTCCTTTCCTCCAAACTAAAAAGTGCTCCAAAATAATTTTGCTGGAAGGAGTAAATCAAGGAAATTAGCCACTAATGAATTGGTTGATGTTCAAAACAAGGCTTTTAACCCGGAATTCAATCAACAAGCAGAAGCTCTAAGAATTATTGGACATGGAGGAATCTTTTGGGCTCAAAATGCAAGGTGGAGAATAGTATGCATCTGCCCATAGCAAAGGGAAATAAAAAATTGAAGCCTAGTCCATTAAAGATTTTGCAAAAATTTGTGTAAGCTTGAAAATTGAAGCCTAGTACATTTCTTTAAATTTTTATTTATTTTTTATTTTTATCTTGTTTTGTTTCCAACATTAAACTCAATTCGTGTAAGTAGTGATATTTCTTGAAGCATAGTAATTTTAGTAAAATACGGTATCATGAATCGTTAAAAGGCTAGAAACTTCCATGAGTGTATAGCTTGGAAGGTTAAGAACATTTGCATGTCTAGCTTGGTAAGGACTTGGAAACATATTTGCAGGGGGAACAATATCTCATCTTCTCCATCTTGATCCCAACTCCCCAGCAGAGTCGTCAAAATGTTGAGAGTTCTTTTTACGTTTCTTGTACCTTTGACACTCGTCTTGATGTTATTAGACAACGCTTAGTCTAGACTTTTTCTAAGAAAGAAGTTGGGTCAGGCGCTCCGTGGAATGGGCTCCAAGGTACCATTCTACCACTTTTAGTTTGTGCGCAAATGTTGAGTCCCAAGTCCAAGGGAAGACGTTGCAAAGCAGGCTTATTCTTTGTTTCCACCATAGAAGGAACACTTCTACAATTTTTACCACAAAGCTGATTTTTCTTAACTTTCCATTGTGCAGTAAAGTTTTCTGCGCTTTTCTGTAGCACGAGTGACTTTACTCCATCTCTACTACAAAAAAAGCTTTTTCCAGCTTTTGCTGCAGAACTAGCTTTCCTTAGCTTTTTGTTGTGCAGTTAATCTTTCTGTTGTGCAGTAATGCTTTTTGTACTTTTTTGCAACGTGTATGACTACTCTTCATTTTCTACTGTAGAAATACTTTTCTACTTCCTGTACATAAACAAATCTAAAATCCAAAGAAAATACCCATTGAGCAAATGTTAGTTTACATGGGTTAACATATTCGCAAATACATATACATACATATATGCATATATATATACTTATACGTATTAGCGCGCGCGCGCACACACACACATATAGATATATATATGGCAGAATAATAATTAGTTCATGTTGAAAGAAAAACACGTAATAACAAAGAAATATGGAAGCTTCAGCCAAAAAGATTTAGCTAGCAAAAAACCAACACGGTAAATATAATAAAAATGTGCTACAGTAGAATAACTAGTATAACAAGTAAAGATACCACAGCAGGATAACAGATACATCAAACGTGATAAAAAACGTGCTACAGCAAAATGACTAAATATAGTAGATATAAGTTCTAACGAGTGAAATGAAATGTGTTTGCGATCAAAATTAGGTATTGAATCTTCCCACAAGATAAGTAAACCAAGAAGGAACCAAAATCCCAATTTGAACAGCCTTGTCTTAGGCTTTTGCCATCAAAGGTGTGTATTTTGGAGAGTAGGCCTAAATGGCTACTAGCTATTACTTTTGGGGGACTTCAAAGAGTGGATTTACTAAGAGGGAGAGAAAAGATAGTCTATTGATGCATGCCCCTATTTCTGTCATGTTTTCTCTCTTCTTTTTATCACTTTTTTCATCTTTCTTTTTTTCTTTCTTTCTCTCCGTAATTTGCCACTTTCTTTTCTTTCTTTCTTCTCTCCATTCTTTTTACTCTTAGTTTCTTGCTATTATCTCACCTTGAGTTCCTCCCCCCTTTCATCTATGGCTACCTCCTCTTTTTATAATGAGCTAATTCAATGAAATTTCTTCCTTTTGCCCCTACGGCTTCATCAACTATTTTTGGTTTGTTGTGGACATTCTTTTAGGACTGCCCACCAACTCATTGGTTACCTGGCCACTACCATTGCTCAATACGTGTTTGCTGGGAGATGAATAAAAAGAGGTAAAGAAGAAGTAGAGAAGATGGATTGGCTTAAAAGCCAATAAGCCCAAAAGAGGTAAAGAAGAAGTAAATGGGTCGGGGAAGCCTAGGAGATGAATTAGTAAACTTAATGGATTGGCTTAAAAGCTAATAAGCCCGAAGAGTAATAAGAGGTAAAGATGTGGTAATTGGGCTGAGGAAGCCCAAAAAATTTGGCAAAAAGAAGTAAACGAGGAGAGGAAGTCGGAGGAATGAAGTAGTGAAATGGGCTGGCACAACAAATGTTGGCCAACAAAGCCCAATAGAGGTAAAGATGTAGAAAGTGAGCCAAGGAAGCCTTGAGCAACAGTAGGAACATTAGCCCGCAAGCCCATAGGGTAACAAGAAATGAAAGGAGAGGTAATGCTATAGCAAGCACGATGAAGTGATATGGTAGAATCAGTAGCTAAAAGGCCCATGATCACAGAAAATGAAAACATGGGCTCGGTAGGGAGATGAGGGCTTTTGCCCAAGAAACGCCCAATCCAAGAAGGGGTAAAAGGCAGAGAATATGAGTCCAAAAGCTTGCACATCCTTCACGCTACAAAAGATAAACACCAACCAGCAGAATCAAACAAACACGAAGATAGCAGAAACGATGTGAAGGCCAAAAAGATACAAATTCAGGCGGAGTGGAGCATGCACAAAGGGCTAGGGCACCACCTACTTGTACCCAGCCGATCCATGAGAGGTAGGCCATAGGTCAAGAATTTTAGAAGGTGTGTTTTGGCAGTAGGGAGAAAAAGGGATCTATTCGGGGGTTCTCACTCAAGCTTTTTTGGGGAGAGAAGTCCTGCTAGGATGAAATCTCACCTAAAAGAGGTAAGTATGGGCTGAGACTACTTGTGCCATAGGGATAGGTGATGAGAGAGCTGGATCCTTATCTGGATGAGTGATATGAAAATGGAGAGAGGTAAAAAAATGAGACAAGCAATTTTGTATGGGAATGGAGAGTGGTGCAACCAACACACTCTAAGCAAAGGTAGTGGTTGGGCAGCCGGCAAACTAGTGGGCAGTCCTGGAAGCATAATTATTAAACCCGAACCAAAAGTTGACCCAATTTATGAGCTGGGTTACTGGGTCACTGGTTCAACCAACAGGTCATCGGTCGAACTGTAGGGTTAAATAATAGGATTTTAAAAATTATATATATATATATATTATATATAAGATTAAGTTTGAGAAATCATAACCTAAATATGTAAATTAAAAAAGAAAAAAATAGGCACATGTTTCATTATGATTCAAAATCAATGTTTCATAAGTACTAGCATTAGAAATTCTATAAAATTCACAAGGAAAATAAAAAAATTTCATATGATTGCAACAAAGTCTTTGCTAAAGAAAATCTTGTTACATCTCTAAAAATTATGTATATTAAATAAATAAGAAGGAAAATCTCAAACTTTAATGTGCATTTCTCTCACTCTCTCACACACTCACACTGTACATGACAAAAAAAAAAGAAAAAGCTTAAACTAAAAAGCAATCAAGAAATAAAGTATATATAAAAAAAAAACCTAAACAAAAAAGATAGTTGGTGGCATAGAGCTATATGGTCATACTTACATGCTAATTGTTGGCTATTGAAGCCCACTTTGGCAAGGAGGCCTAATAATAGGAAGAAACCCAACAATATGGGAGGGAATAAAGAAGAAGAATTAGTAATTGAGAAGAAAACTATTAAGCCAAAATGGAAAGAATAATGGACCATAGGCCTACAAAATAGCAAAGGGCTTTAAAGAAAGCAAACGGGGCCCCAAAGGAGCTTGAAGAAAGAAGTAGTAAACTCATGGACATTATGAGAAATGGAAAGCAAGCAAGAATGAGCTGAAGGAGCCCAAGGAAGGAATTAAGTAAATAGGGGTTGGTGGTAAAGCCTATAAATTCCGAAAGTAAAAGATATGGTAACTTAGGCCAGAGAAGCCCAAAAGACTTAGCAAAAGCCCATAGGAATGGAGGATTGGAATGGGCTGGGGATGCCCAAGGAATTGAAGCAGGCCGAGGATGCTTTAAAAGAATAAAATGAGCCAAGGGAGCCTGAAAGTGAGGAAATGGGCCAAGGAAGCCCAAAACAGCATGAGAACAAGCCTAATGATAATGTTGGGCTACTGAAATTGAGTAGAAGGAAAGCATATAGCAGACTCAAAAGAGGCCTAGCAAGCACAAATCAAATAATAGCATGGCAGGAACGACAGGATGGCATGGTAGGAGTGTCAACTGACTCTCAAAGAGGGTAAGGAATGGATTGAAGAAGGAAAGGCCCACGATCAAGCAAGACCCAGCCCAAGAAAGAAGTAAGACATAAAGAATGAAAGTTCAGAGACTCATCCACACCACAAGAGGTCAAGAACGAGTAGTAGAATGTGCAGACAAACCCATAGGTCATGACAAATGCATAAATAACATACAAGCCATGGATGCACATGGAAGTGGAGCACGCATAAGGCTCAAGCACCACCAACTTGTACCCAGCTAATACAAGAGTGGTGGGCCATGCGTCAGAGGTAAGAGACGGTATGGTTTGGCGGTGGGAAGAAGGGAAAATCCTATTCTAAGGTTCTCGCTCAAGCTCTTTTGGGAGAAATGTCCTGTTGGGATGACATACCACTTAAAAGAGGGAAAGATGATGTTGGAATCACTAGGTGCATGCCATAAGGGTAGTGAGAGAGAATGCCACCCTCATCCAGATAGGAATGTCATAGTGAGCAAGAAAACAAAATAAGACTCTTTTGTCTGAGAATGAGATGTGGTACGGCCAGCACAGGTAAGTGGTGATGGCTGGGCAGCCAACAGACCAGTAGGTAGTCTGGAAAGGACACACATACCAGGAAAAAAACGGTTAAGGGGAAAAATAGTAAAAACTCATCACGACAGGCAGTATAAAAGGGGCCTCAGCTGTGCACAGTAAATGGGGAGGCAACAGAACAAGGTAGAACAGAGGAGAGAAAGAAGTAAGAAAAGGAGTGAAAGATAGGAGGGAAAACAGAAAACTTATAAAGAAGAAAAGGAATTAGAGAGAAAAAACAAAGAGTAAACAAGAGCATGATAGTAGGCATGCAGCAATAAACTATTCCCTTCTCTCCTTTAAAAAGCCTACTCTCTAGTGAGGATTAAGGAATTTGAGGATAAGTCATTTAGGCTCATTCTCTCAAAGTGGGTAATTTTCATGGTAGGATTTTCCTGTGATATTGTCCACATTGAAGAGTGGTTCTCTTCCTAGACTTAATCTCGTAGAGAAACCAAGCACGACATATCATTTTTCCTTTATTTTATTGATTAAGCATTAGGCAATAGAAAACTCTATCTCCCTATTTGGTGGTAACCCTGACAAGTCTTCTGGAAACACATCTGAAAACTCTCTCACTATAGGAATGTCCTCCAGCTTTAATTCACCTTGTTGTGTGCCTCTCACGGTGACGAGATATCCTTTACACCCTTGCTTCATCATACGTCTAGCTTGTAAAGCTGAAATCACCTGTGGAGTAGTATATGCCCCACTTCCCACAAAACAGAACTCAATCTCATTAGGTACTTGGAAAATTACCTTCTTCCTATGACAATCAACTATGACATAATGGACAGCCAACCAATCCATCATAAAGATTAGGTCAAAATCCTGCATCTCCAACAATGTTAGTTTGCTAGTAACTCTCTATTTGCTATTTTGACAACACAAAACTTGTAAACACTATCAGTAACTACTACACCCCCAACTAGGGTATCCACACATAATTCAGACTCCATAGGCTCAAATTTAAAATTATGTTTCTTCACAAAATTAGTAGATATGAAGAAGTGAATGACATTAGGATCAAACAATGCATAAGCATAAGTTGTGGAAATTGGAATAATACCTGTTACCACAGTATTAGAAGTATTAGCATCCTGTTGAGTGAGTGCATGAACCTACCCTTGGATCTTGAGCTTTTGGCTTGCTCCCTGACTTTGTCCTATTGTTGGTCTTGGAATAGTCTGAACCTTCTTCAGTTAGGGACACTCAGCAATCCTGTGACCCTTTTGTCCACATGAGAAACATGCTCCAGTATTCCAGTGGCAATCCTTATTTGCATGAGACCTACCACATCGAGAGCACTTTGGCAGTGCCTTGGTATCAGCGCGTTGTGTTCCTTGTTTCTTGGCTTGAAAGCTAGAGCTTTGCTCTCCTTGCCTAAGCCTTTTCTTCTGGTTGTTATCTCTATCTACCCGAGCCTCATGAAGCCCTATCTCCACTAATAAAGCCTTACTCACCATTGCCTTAAAGGTAGTTAATTTAAAGGGCACAACTCCTTGTTTGATTTGAAACCTTAATCCATCTTCAAACCTTTGAGCCTTAGTTTCTTCATCCACCACCATTGTCAGAGCAAATTTGCCTAACCTAGAAAATTCTGCTTCATACTGAGCAACTGTCATGTTACCTTGTGTCAGCTTGATAAACTCTTTTTCCTTCTGAAAACAGATGCTCTTAGGAAAATATTTCTCATAGAATATAAACTGCAATAGCTCCCAAGTCCAAGGCTCAGTCTCTTGGCCACATTTGTCTTCTTCTAACTGCCACCAGTCATAAGCATCTCCACGCAACATATATGCTGCATAAGCCACTTTCTCACCCTTAAAGCATTCAAGAACTTTGAATACTTTCTCCATCTCAATGATCCATTTTTTTGCTTCCATAGGCTCAGTAGTCCCGTCAAAAGCTGGAGGAGATAACCTCTTGAATTCAATCATCCCACCATGATGACCTCGTCATTGCTCCATCATTGTAGCCATGTTATCTCTAGTAGTGCCAATAGTGACCTGTTGTTGGACCACTTCAACCAAGGTTTGCATCATCTGGATCATTTTAGGTGGCTGGCCTTGGTTGTGCCTAAGTTCTTGGTTCCTATCTTGTTGATTCCTACCACTGCCAGAGTTGTTGGGAGTGTTCCAGTGTTTTTGCTGCAAGGTGGCATCCTAACCTTTGTTCATTATGCACATGACAAACTAACATGTTATCAAATATCTAATTTAATTAAAGAAAAACATATCAGAAACTCATCTAGTATATATATCATACAACGTATCCCCAAATGCCTAATTTCTACCCCCCTCACCATTTAGTTTCATAAATAAATGCCTAAGGATCCAACCTAGAGCTCTAATACCATATTTATTGTCACGCCCCAAACCCAAGTAAGAGCTAGGCACGTGACAACAACCACACACTTATAAAGTTTACAACCTACAAGTGTGAAAAACCTTCTTCATAACCAAAGAATTATCCTCAAAGAAAATTTCATCAATAAATTTAAAAATATCCTCAATAATGTAATTCTCAAAAAATCTCCAAATAATAATCTTCCAACATCAAAATAAAAATAAACTAAATCCTTTGAATCTAAAGGTCTACACAAATGGTAATTTTAAACATAAAAGTTCAAATCTTATTCCATTGATTTCCTAAACTTTACTCATGCGCACATCCCAGCGGAAGTCCAAACATATGCTACTCTTCCTGATCAGAATTTGAAAGGGGAAAGAAGGGGGGGGGGGGGGGGGATGAGTTGAGAACTCAATAAGTAACCAAAGTCCTAATAAGTTTTATCAAGCAAATAGATCTGTAAAATAACAAGTTGCATATAGATCAAATATTTTAATTTATACAAATATATCATAAATGGATTAGAAAATAATTAGTTTTTCATATATTAAATCTATAATTTATAATAAGTTCCAAAAACACATAAGCAGTTTCAAGGACTTAAAACAGTTCAAATATTTAAACATAATTCATATTCTTAACAATCTTTACGACTATGTTCACTATATATCCTCGTTATTGGGTATCAAATTTAGATGAAACTAGTTTCGTGCTAATGTATATCCCCTATTAGCTGAGTCCAGAAACATGATAGGCTCGTGATGTCCCAAATAGAACTAGTTTTAGTACCAATGAATAACCCTCATTGGTTGAGTATCAGAGTACCAATGAATAACCCCCATTGGATGGGTATCAGAGTCAAAACATAGTCAGATTGTTTAAAAATCTTATATATCAAATCATAGTTCAAAAAAAAAAAAAAATCCATTCAAAGACATATGTAAGATCATATATTTAGTAATCAAATATATTTGTGATAATTCTTTATTATTTACTTTAAATCAATGTAGCTAAAACAATTAAAATAAAATTGTAACAATTATAAACAGATTTCAGTAGTTAAAATATGCAAAATAAAACCAATTAGGATAAGGTTACTTACCTCAACTAGCTCACCACAAAAGAACTTCTCCCTAACACTTTCTCTAAAATCCTTAGATGTCACCTAAACAATTTTAAAGCACCATATACTCAATAATCAAATAATTCAAGAAAAATTTATAACGGTACACAGCCAGAAGAGACACTTCCAAAGTATCCAATAATTTTCTCACTATTGACTCTCCTATGGTTTCTCTATGGCTATATTTCACATTCTACAACACAAAAAGATCATTTGTATCAACTCTGTTTAAATTTGTTTCACGCAAAAAAAATTCCAAGCACTAACTCTCCTCACAAAGGACTAAATTTTAGTTCGTTCCAAGCCTCTTTCGATCTTTGATCCTTTTTTTCCTCACACAATTATTTTTAGGCTAAAAAGTTAAAGCATTCATAAGGAATGAATACTATGTAAAGCTGAGTACAATCTCTAATAATTAGCATCGGTCTCTTATCTTTGTAGACTCTAAAGTCTAGTAGGCTATTAGACTAGTGGTCTAACCAATAGTCCACTTTTTCTTATAATAAATATTCACAAAAGAGTAATATGCACCCGAAGCAACTCCATGACCAACAAAGCACCAGAATTGAAGATATTACAGAGAAAGACGTATAGTGAAAAAAGAATTTTACCACCCAATTCCAACCCTTCTCTATTTACACTTATGTCGTAAAACATAGAAATTTTTAGATAATTTTGTTATTGGCCAAAAATACCAACATAAAAAAAAAATTCTAAATCCAAATAAAGCTTTAGATTTGATAAGAAAGAAATTCTTAGGCTCTTACCTCAATTGTATGTCAAATCTTCTCTACTTGAGTATTTTGGGTAGTTTTCTCTCTCAAAATATTTGTCATTAGCTAAGGTTTCAACCTTATTTTCTGAAAACCCCCTTAGTAATATTAATTATAAAATTGACCTCATAAACAGATTTACTTAAATACCCTTTCTTTTAATTTTTTTTTTAAAATTCCGGGTATTACAAGATTGATAAGTACAATGAAGATTTGTGGATTCTCTAGATTTATTGGGACTTCATCCTACGTGGTTGCTGAGTTCTAAGCTAATCCTGGCTTCTAAGTTGGGGTTCAAGAGTCTTGAAATAGAGTTGTATGCTAAATCTGTTATGGACATAGTCAACTCCAACTCTTCTTCTAATGGATATTTCTCCTCTCTTTAATTTGATTGTAGGTGGTTGCTGAACGAGCTTGAGCAATATAGCTTGAAGCATGTATTACATGAAGCCAAACATTGTGCCGATGTGTTAGCTAATTTTGGAAGTAACCAAGAAGAGGACATAGGCTTTTTAGATTATTTTGTTGTACCTTGTGAAATAGTTTTGTATCTTAATTAGGATGCCATTGCTTAGTTTTTGAATCGAGTGATCTTGGTTGTTAGAGATATATTAGTCATATTAGCCCAATGTAATAGGTCCAATCCCACTCCTACTTGTACTAATAATTTAGGGTTTAGTTGCTTATATATATACTCATGTTAGGGTTCATTGTAACACAAATTATTGTACTACACTCTTACATAATAAAGATGTACTCCTTAAGGGATTCCTCCGTGGATGTAGGCCGACAAGGCTAAACCACATATCTCTCGTGTTCTTGTTTTTCCTATTTTATGTCTCCCATTCTGCATCTACTCTAGCATATACAACATGGTATAACACATCCCGTTGCTAATATATTTAACATTGGCTAACAGCTCTGAAGTTCGGTCTACCAAAAAAAAAAAAAATTGTTTATAATTTTTTATATGTATATTTAATCTAGTTTAAACTTTCCTGGTTTAAATCACATGAGAATGGTTGCACATTTGAAGATCGTATTACTTGGAGAAAGGATTAGATGAAGAGGTTTCTAATCTACTATATATAGAATTCCTCATATACGTTCTAGTCTCCTGAAGCAGCTAACAAACTTTTTTTAGGCAAGTTAATTTATGGCAAACAAGTTAACCCTAAAATTTCATCTATATACCTTGCCTCATTTTATGAGCAACCAAAAAAAGGATATAGAAAGTCTATTACTATCTAGAAAAAGAAAAATATGAAGGAGAGAGAAAAAGAGGATAAAACCTTGAGAGATTTAGGTGTGGTTTGGATAGCTGAATGCGTTTGGCGTTCAGCGTTTCCAGCTTCTTCTTTTTTTCCCCCTTGCGCACAGATTTCAAGGAGGGACAAGAGACACTGTTCATTATTGTGCGGTACTGTTCATGAACAGTACACGCACTTTTCAGTTTTTTTAAATTAAAAATGGGACTTGTGACACTATTCACTCATTTAAAAATTATTTTGCTACAGTGTTTTCAGTTTTCGGTTGTATCCAAACAGATCCTTAAAGAGTTGTAATACAAGGCTGATCATCATTTATGACTTGGTTTGTACTTAGTGGCTATGCTCACAGTCGAGGTACCATGCTTGTCCTTTTGTCTTGGTCCCAAGAAAATCAAAGATGGCAATTACGATGCAAAGGCTCAATGTTTAGCTTTGAGCTTCAACTAGCAAGGGTGAGTTTGGTTCAGCTTTTTGTAAAAGTGCATATTGAAAAAATAGAGTTTTCAAAAAGCGCATAATGAAAAAGTGCATTTCAAAAAGTTGAGTGTTTGGTAAAAACTGTTAAGAAATACTTTTTGAAAAAGCTGAGTGTAATACTAGCACTTATAAAAGTGGCAGTTTGAGGGATAAATTACCAAAAATGACAATGTATATATAAGGGAGTTTATTTCATACTTTTTTATTTATTTATGTGAGTTTATTTCATACTTAAATCAACTACTTCATATACTTAGTAAAGAATATATATAATAATAATAATAATAATAATAATAATAATAATAATAATAATAATATATATATATATTATTGGTATTATTTTAATAATGTTTGGGCAATTTTTCCTTGTTAGTGTCATAATTATTTGTTATTACCATTAATGACTTCTTATTAATATTAATCAAATCTAAATAATTTTCATCATCATGAAGCCCAAAATGAAAATGTAAAAAAGATGATAAAATATACACTAATAATTCAAGTTTAAATTGTACTACATAAAAATGTAAAAAGATATAAAATACATATCAATAACCCAAGTTTAAATTGTACAACACAAAAATGTAAAAAAAAAATGATAAAATACATACCAATAACCCAAGTTTAAATTGTACTACATGATATTATAAAAAAAAAAGACTACTACTAATTATTATTCCCCCGAATGGAATTAGTAATGGAATCATGAAGAACCACCATCGCAGGGTCTATTAAAAATCATGAGTTCTGCTCATTACTGTTACCTGCTTCACTATTATGTTCTCTTCTAGAAATTGAATCTCGATTGGCGTTTTTGAACTCCCTATCATCCCTATCATTTAGTCTAACAAAATTATGAAGAGCCATAATAGCAGATACAATAAGTATTTGGATATGGAATGGAAAAGATGGCATGTTTCTGATAATTCTCCATTTATTCTTCCACACACTAAAAGTGCGCTCAATCACACATCGAATCTGTTCCATACAAAGGTTACAAAAAGTAGTTGTCTACGTTGGATTAACATCCCATAATGCTCTAGCCTTTTTTGCCTCAGGGTTGGAAGTGGTGTTTTTACCCATCTATGAAGTTAACTAACCATAAGAAATGCAAAAAATAAAATTCATAATATTCCAATCTAGTGAACTAGTTACAAACATGATTAGAGTTCAACCTTGGTTCTCCCATCAAAATAAGAAGATTTAAGAAAGAACAGCCTGGAAAATTAACACAGTACTAACAAACCAATTCATTACTCTATAGTTATATTAGCGCGTAACACACTAGCCACAGTGCTAAGATACCATTTCCCAATCAGAAATCCATGGATCACAAACTCTCTACCCACCGCCTTTCGTTATAACGATCATTCATAAAGACTCACAAATCTAGTCCAATTTCAAAAAGAAACACATGTCTAATTGCACAAAAGGAGTCATCCAAACCAAAGAGGAAGAAGTAATACACAAACTAAACCATTTATCACCATATTATTACATCAACAGATCAATACTCAGCTTTGCCATCAACAATAATCCTCATATTTAAATTTATATGGTAAAAATCTTTTTAAGCCGATTTTTCTTCAATACCATCAATAGATCAAATCAAACACTACATTGCTCGTTACCTTTCAATTGTTAGTTCCAAAAACAAATCTCAACGTTTTTAATTCAATCAGATCACTGTTAATAAAAAACCCCATGATCACCCTGACAACAACTACATATTTTCTTTTTCTCCTCTAAAATTCAGACCCCAAACCCAAACTTTTGTCTTTTTTCTATTAGAATTATGAGCTACAAGTCTACAAACCATTCATAGCAAGATTCAAACCACTGTAAATTCCAATCAACAAAAACAAATAACTAAACAAGTAAAGGAACAATACCCATTAATCTATAACAATAACTCTCTCCTGGGTTGCCGAGAAAACAAATCAAACACAACAAAAAACAAAAAATTTGAAGCACCCCAATACTTTAAAAATACATTCTTTTTTTATCCGTTTCAGCTTCCCAAAAAGTGTGTGACTAATTTAACAGATTTCCTCAGTCCCTAATAGTCAAATAGAGCATCCACAAAAGAAAAAAAAAAAAAAATTGCAAAGCATGTAGCTAAAATTTTTTTAGTACCCAGCAAGAGAACAAATAGATCATTAGCAAGAACAAAGCATGCAAGATCTAAATTTTTTTCCCACACTCGGTAAAAAAAAAAAAAAAAAAAAAAATTTGTTTATAATTTTTTATATGTATATTTAATCTAGTTTAAACTTTCCTGGTTTAAATCACATGAGAATGGTTGCACATTTGAAGATCGTATTACCTGGAGAAAGGATTAGATGAAGAGGTTTCTAATCTACTATATAGAGAATTCCTCATATACGTTCTAGTCTCCTGAAGCAGCTAACAAACTTTTTTAGGCAAGTTAATTTATGGCAAACAAGTTAACCCTAAAATTTCATCTATATACCTTGCCTCATTTTATGAGCAACCAAAAAAAGGATATAGAAAGTTTATTACTATCTAGAAAAAGAAAAGTATGAAGGAGAGAGAAAAAGAGGATAAAGCCTTGAGAGATTTAGGTGTGGTTTGGATAGCTGAATGCGTTTCGCATTCAGTGTTTCCAGCTTCTTCTTTTTTTTCCCCCTTGCGCACAGATTTCAAAGAGGGACAAGAGACACTGTTCATTACTGTGTAGCACGCACTTTTCAGCTTTTTTTAATTAAAAATGGGACTCGCGACACTATTCACTTATTTAAAAATTATTTTGCTACAGTGTTTTCAGTTTTCAGTTGTATCCAAACGGATCCTTAAAGAGTTGTAATACAAGGCTGACCATCATTTATGACTTGGTTTGTACTTAGTGGCTATGCTCACAGTCGAGGTACCATGCTTGTCTTTTTGTCTTGGTCCCGAGAAAATCAAAGATGGCAATTACAATGCAAAGGCTCAATGTTTAGCTTTGAGCTTCAACTAGTAAGGGTGAGTTTGATTCAGCTTTTTGTAAAAGTGCATAATGAAAAAGTGAAGTTTTCAAAAACGCATAATGAAAAAGTGCATTTCAAAAAGCTGAGTGTTTGGTAAAAACTGTTAAAAAATGTTTTTTGAAAAAGCTGAGTGTAATGCTAGCACTTATAAAAGTGGCAGTTTGAGGGATAAATTACCAAAAATAGCAATGTATATATAAGGGAGTTTATTTCATACTTTTTTATTTATTTATGTGAGTTTATTTCATACTTAAATCAACTACTTCATATACTTAGTAAAGAATATATATAATAATATATATATATATAATATATATATATATATATATATATATATTATTGGTATTATTTTAATAATGTTTGGGCAATTTTTCCTTTTTAGTGTCATAATTATTTGTTATTACCATTAATGACTTCTTATTAATATTAATCAAATCTAAATAATTTTCATCATCATGAAGCCCAAAATGAAAATGTAAAAAGATGATAAAATATACACTAATAATGCAAGTTTAAATTTTACTACATAAAAATGTAAAAAGATATAAAATACATATCAATAACCCAAGTTTAAATTGTACAACACAAAAATGTAAAAAAGATGATAAAATACATACCAATAACCCAAGTTTAAATTGTACTACATGATATTATAAAAAAAAAAGACTACTACTAATTATTATTCCCCCGAATGGAATTAGTAATGGAATCATGAAGAACCACCATCGCAGGGTCTATTAAAAATCATGAGTTCTGCTCATAATTGCTACCTGCTTCACTATTATGTTCTCTTCTAGAAATTGAATCTCGATTGGCGTTTTTGAACTCCCTATCATCCCTATCATTTAGTCTAACAAAATTATGAAGAGCCATAGTAGCAGATACAATAAGTATTTGGATATGGAATGGAAAAGATTGAATGTTTCTAATAATTCTCCATTTATTCTTCCACACACCAAAAGTGCGCTCAATCACACATCAAATCTGTTCCATACAAAGGTTACAAAAAGTAGTTGTCCACGTTGGATTAACATCCCATAATGCTCTAGCCTTTTTTGCCTCAGGGTTGGAAGTGGTGTTTTTACCCATCTATGAAGTTAACCAACCATAAGAAATGCAAAAAATAAAATTCATAATATTCCAATCTAGTGAATTAGTTACAAACATGATTAGAGTTCAACCTTGGTTCTCCCATCAAAATAAGAAGATTTAAGAAAGAACAGCCTGGAAAATTAACACAGTACTAACAAACCAATTCATTACTCTATTAGTTATATTAGCGCGTAACACACTAGCCACAGTGCTAAGATACCATTTCCCAATCAGAAATCCATGGATCACAAACTGTCTCTCCCCACCGCCTTTCGTTATAACGATCATTCATAAAGACTCACAAATCTAGTCCAATTTCAAAAAGAAACACATGTCTAATTGCACAAAAGGAGTCATCCAAACCAAAGAGGAAGAAGTAATACATAAACTAAACCATTTATCACCATATTATTACATCAACAGATCAATACTTAGCTTTGCCATCAACAATAATCCTCATATTTAAATTTATATGGTAAAAATCTTTTTAAGCCGATTTTTCTTCAATACCATCAATAGATCAAATCAAACACTACATTGCTCGTTACCTTTCAATCGTTAGTTCCAAAAACAAATCTCAACATTTTTAATTCAATCAGATCACTATTAATAAAAAACCCCATGATCACCTTGACAACAACTACATATTTTCTTTTTTCTCCTCTGAAATTCAGACCCCAAACCCAAACTTTTGTCTTTTTTCTATTAGAATTATGAGCTACAAGTCTACAAACCATTCATAGCAAGATTCAAACCACTGTAAATTCCAATCAACAAAAACAAATAACTAAACAAGTAAAGGAACAATACCCATTAATCTATAACAATAACTCTCTCTTGGGTTGCCGAGAAAACAAATCAAACACAACAAAAAACAAAAAATTTGAAGCACCCCAATACTTTAAAAATACATCCTTTTTTTATCTGTTTCAGCTTCCCAAAAAGTGTGTGACTAATTTAATAGATTTCCTCAGTCCCTAATAGTCAAACAAAGCATCCACAAAAGAAAAAAAAAAAAAATTACAAAGCATGTAGCTAAAATTTTTTTCAGTACCCGGCAAGAGAACAAATAGATCATTAGCAAGAACAAAGCATGCAAGATCTAAATTTTTTTTTCCCACACTCGGTAAAAAAAAAAAAAAAAAAATTTAGATCAGTGTTGGTACCTGGTGGTTTTTGGTAGCAAATCAGTGTTGCTTGGTGTTTTGTTGATCAAATCTCTACCTTCAAAATGTATTTCTCAGATCAGATTAGACATAAATAAAATTAAAAAAAAAAAATACAGATCAATGCGTGTTGAAGAAGACGAAGAAAGAAGAAGAAGAGGAAAAAGATTCACGGATGACTTACCACGGAGAGACTTGTAGCAGCACGGAGAGGGCAGGGTAGAGAATAGATGAGAGGCGTTAGTGAGCTTTAGGGCTTTAGGGCTTTAGGGCAGAGCAGAGAGATGAGATGAGAGGAATGAGGGACAGCGTGAGAACTGATGATTTATCAAGGGTAATTTGGTAATTTTCGAAAGAGCCCAACGGATAGCTTCAGAACACACATGGATTTTTTGTTTATGGACCTCCAGAGCTCCATAATTGGCTTGCGCATTTTATGCCTTGGCCCAAAATGCAACTTTTACCCAAAAGTTGTGTTTCTGCTGAACCAAACAGTAATTTCTGTCTAGCTTTTAAACAAATGTGCGTTTCAACCCCTAAAAGTTGAAACAAATGGGCACTAAGCCTCCTTCATGGCGACTTTCTCATTGAGTGGATTTGATAAACTAGTGCAGTAAAAAGAACATGATCCTCTTCAATTAACTTAAAATGAAGAGTCTATTCACAATTGAGATTTTATTTCTTGAATCTAATAGAATGCAAAGTGTCATGTCATTTAAATTTTTAAAGGACATAATATTGAATTTAGCTTCACCTATCATATGACTCTAAAATTAATGAATTTTGTCATTTTTGGGTGCTTTACCATCAATATAATGTCATTATCATGCTGTGAAGTTTCTCAATTCTTTGCTATGTGGAGTGTTATTAAGTTACATCAACTTCCTTTGAGGTTTCATAAAATAACTCTCTCAAAATTATAATTGAAATGGTTATCTCTAGTAGCATAGCCAATAATTTATGTTTGGAGGGTCAAGAATAAAATGAGATAATTAATTTTATTTTTCTATCTATGTACAATATCTATATTATTAGTAATAGTCTAACAATTATTCTACAACCACATACTTTTGTCACAATTTTTGTTACAGCATGATGATATTCGTGATTGTAATGTGTTAACTATTACTTGCACATGGAAGTCATTATTATTTTTTTTTTACATCATTCACAACCCTATATGTTAGGGATATAGCAAGAGTTGTACATAAACTTTTTTATAGTCTAAAATAAAATTATAAATATAATGCAACCGTCATTAAATGTAAAAATAAATATAATAAAGAAAAATAGAAGAAGAAAAGACACGTAACTGGGAGTAAATCAATATTTTTTATTAACTTTTTTTATTTTCTGGCTGAAGTGTTATTATGTCAGAAATGTTAGACATAGATTTATCTCATTATCGGTAAAATGGGTCATTTTGTGAATAATAGTTTTTAGGGGGTGCAATTTGGTGAAATCAATTTCCAACCCAACGTCACTACTCACGACCCAGGGAAAACGCAAGAAACGCCGTCGTTTAAACAATTGAACTGAGAAATTTAACCCGCTTTCAATTTCGTTCCTTCTCTGATCTCTCTTCTCTTTGCTCGCACACACACAACAATGGAAAACGAAGAAGAAGTACTCGCAACCTCAAACGAACCCCTAGACCCAAACCTCCACAAGAAGCACATCTCAATGATCGAGCGCCTCTCTAACCGCCACCAAACTCGCCTCGACAACTCACTCGCTCGCCAATCCGAGTCCGACTCGTCCTCCACCACCACCACCACCACCTCCACCGCCTCTTTCCTCTCCCGCTTCTCCGACTCCAAGCGCTCCATCGACTCCCAACTCGCGCAGTCCCGACTCACCGATCCCGCTCAACTCAGATTTCACCTCGACAGCATCTCCGCCTCCATTTCCGACCTCGAAAAGCTCGTCGCCGAGTCCTCCTACTTCTTGCCCTCCTACGAAGTCCGCTCCTCTCTCAAAACCATCTCCGACCTCAAACAAACCCTTGAGAATCTCAACTCCGAGCTCATTCCCAAGAAGAAATTCTCTTTCAAGAACAAAGCCGCCAAGCAAGACCGAGACCGATCAGTCTCCGATTCAAAACAAACCGCGCCGGAAAACGCCGATTCGTTTTCAGTTCCGCTCGAGAAATTGAGTTTCCAGGTGAGAGATTCGCCCGGTTTGAGAAACAAAAACGGCGAGACTTTGGTGAAGAATTTCAAAGGCTCTGAGGTTGGAGAATTCACGGTTTCCGATCTCGATTCTTGCGAAGTGAGACTGATTGGTTCAGTGAGAGCATTGTTTGTTCATAGGCTGAAGAATTGTAGGGTTTATGCTGGGCCTGTAACAGGCTCGATTCTGATCGAGGGAGCTGAGGATTGTGTGTTTGTAATGGCGTCGCATCAAATTCGGATCCACAATGCGAAGGGAACCGATTTTTATTTGAGAGTGAGGAGTAGGCCGATAATTGAGGATAGTACTGGGGTGAGGTTTGCGCCATATTGTTTGAGCTATGAAGGGATTGAGGAGGACTTGAGGGGCGCGAGCCTCGACGAGGAGACGGGGAATTGGGGCAATGTAGATGATTTCAAGTGGTTGCGTGCAGTGCAATCACCGAATTGGGCGGTTTTGCCTGAGAATGAGAGGGTTGGGATGGTAAAAATTTCGAATTCGGGTGATGGAATTGAAGGAAATTAGCTTTGTTTGATCTTCTTACTATGAGTATATTGTTCAAAAGTGTGTGTTTTTAGTCTAGGGGGCCTGTGGAGCTATTCAAATTTCAGGTAACGTTCTTTGTTATACTTGTTATTTGTGTTGATGCAAAATATATTGTTACCAATTTTTTGGTCCCTGATTAGTTTGATGAGGATTCATTCGTGTTCGTTTATGTAATAATTGCTTTTTAATTGGATTTGCTTGTCCCATTATTCGTTTTAAGATAGATGATGGTGGTATTAATAGACTTGTGGGAAAAGGAGTAAACATTTTGATTAAGTTTACTCGGGAGTACTTTTGTAAAGTACATATATAATATATTCCATCTCCAAAAAAGTTAGTTGTGTGCAATATGGAGCGTGGTTCTTTATTGATGATGTGTTCAGTCTTAAATCTTTATCCAAGCTGAAGATGTGACATGGTTTATAATGGTAATGCTTTATTGATGGATAATGGGTCTAATATAGATGCGGGTTGGCTAGTGTTCACTTGTCGGTTGAGGATGATGCGTCTCTTCCCTTAATCTTTACTGCTTCCCCTTTCTTACTGTTGGCTCAAAACTGTCCCTTCTTCATAGTTCTGTCAAGGCTCACCAAAAGGGCTATTCACTTCAGATCAAGGCCATATATGGTCTAAAGAGTGAGGCTTGAATGTTGAGCTGATAGTAAGGGAATTTTAGAGTTGCATTTGAGTTCAATTTTCCCTAGGCATGGTTATTTGTTGAAGTCTGTTTGGACTAAAATGGTGCAATCAGTTTTTCCTAATGTCATAGTACTACATATTTAACCTTCTTACTGTTGGAGGTGCTCTCTCTACAATAAGAAAGGGATGATAGCATAGATGTTTCTTTTTCCCCTCAAGTTAAGGGAATACGAAACATTTTCTCAGATCTAATGTCTATGGAAGTCCGTTATGATATAGCACATTTAAGGCATATTGGTTCAGATTTAATTGGTGACTGCTGTATTTTTTCTTTCTAAGGAGTGACAAGGTCCACCTTCATTAATTCATTTTATATAATATATATTTTTTCTAATAAGCAATACGTATTATTAGACATGTAGAAATGCACCAAGTTCACAGGGGTATACGTTTTTAGTACATTTTATGTACTAAAGCCATATAAAGATGTTTGCTGTAGAGAAAGCAATATATATAGAATCTCTGCACTAATGTTGTGCAAATGGCTAAGCAGGTCTTCCATTTGCAGCTTCCCATGTTGAGAGCCAAGGAACTACATGGTGCTTCTGCTATTAGGTTAGCTCTTGGTCAACTGTCTGAAGGTATTAAGACGTTTGAAGGCTTTAGGATTCTTCTAAGCAAAAACACGATAAGAGAGCATGCTGATGCAGCTGATCCGATTTCTTGGATCCTTGTAGTTTGTACCCATTTTCAACTGCACATAGTATACCCATACAGTGGGTCCGTCTAACCATGGTAGTTGTATTTGTGGTTAGGATATTCTTATTTCTAGCAGAGCCACAGCGGGGAATTTTTTTTTTTTTGGGGGGGGGCGTTTTGGGGCCTGGGTTTAAAATTTTGTTATTCATTTTCTTCTTAGCATATTCAGATCGAATTGGAATCAAATCGTCAAAATTTCCAGCTTGGATAGTGGACTCCCTTAAGGTGAAATTGATGCTTTCTGTACTACTGTTGGCACTAAATCTCCTTAAATTGAAAATTTTTATAGGTTGAAAAAGATCTGATCCCAAACCCTCTTCCAGAAAGAGAAACATTAACTAGCTAAATCCCTTGAAAATCAGTTGAATGTAATTTTTTTTTTTAGAATATATAAAGAATATCTGAGGTTGACTTTTATAGGAATATCCATCCCTTCCCTTGTTAAGAAGAAAGAGATGTGAAGGTTGGACAGCCATCTTTTTAACATTGAGTAATATTGAACATCTAAGGTCAGCTGAAGTCTTTTGATATATTTCAAATTATGGTTATAATATACTAAATGAACGAAAATTTAACTTGAGCAACCATTTTTATTGAATCTAATTTCATATTAGTGCATTTTCAAATGATTTATGAGGAGCTTTTATTAGTTCTTTTTATTATATTCTTTGAGATGCTTAGAAATATTTTGTTGCTGCTGATCCTGCAGCTTGAACCTCTCCCCCCTAAACCGCCACTCACCTTACATGTGGGGAGGTACCATTCCGCCTACAAGGGCAGTGGTGGATTCATACTCCTAATGGACCTAATTTACATGAGTGCATTTTTAGTTGATTCCTTAGGAACCTTCTATATGTCATGCACACTCCCCTTATTTTGTTTGCTGAGTTGCTTGTGGTTTTCCAACTCAAGTTATTAACATGATATTAATTGATTATTTGTTCCTTGATAACAAATTCAATGGAATTTTTTTTTTATTTGATTTCTTTTTTGCTTTGTCAGTTATTCTTTAAGTATGGTGATTTTTCTTTATAGTTTATAATATTCTTTAAGTTTGAATTGTCTACATGTTCTTATTGACATGTTGTGGAAAAAATGGATTAACATAATTTTCAAAGGGTATGTTTGTCTGTTTGTCTCTCGCACGCGTGCACACACACACACACACAGAAGGCTGTTTTAGAAAATATGAAATTTATTCCAATTTATTGGAATTTTATGATTTCCGATTTGGTAGTTGATTTTACATGATTACCTGTATTTGGAGTCTACATCTTGAGCATTGTTTTGGTTGGTATCAATGAGGACTCAGCAAAGCTAGAGTCAATCCCTTTAGAGCTGTCAAATGAGTCTCCATAGAATACTCTAAGGCTAGGACAGATTCTTCTCTTTATGACAGTTAGGATGCTTTGACTTTAAAATCATGAGAGTTCATTCGTTTCTTTTGATGCTTTCTATGTTGGCATCCATGATTCTAACTGATCTCCTCCATCCGATTTGGATAACTTAGCTTTAAAGCTAGAATTTTGAAAGAGTGAATGAGTGCAAAATCCTGACATGTGTGTGTATATGTATATAAACACATTTTAGCAAGTAAATTTTGGGTGTGGGCTCTAAGTACATGAGTCTCTGCTCCAACTGCGAAAGGGGCATTGATAAGTTGCCATTTGCCACACACAATAGTAAATAGTGCAAGATGGATGGGTAAAACTTAGGTACAATCCTCAAGTGCTTTACATTGGACTCCCCAATTGAATTCAACTAGATAGTTGAAACCTAATTGAGTTAGAAAATTAAATTCATAAGTTCATTGGTCAGTGCAACCTCATGATTGAATTTAATTGAGGAATCTAAAATACAACACCTAAAGGAATTATAACTAAGTTTTTCCTGAAGGAGGATTTTATTGGTTAAGAGGGGGCAGAAGAATCTCTAATAACAGTTGGAAGTATCCTTGTGTCATGAATACATTAAACAGAAGGATCACTGATCCTTTGATTTCATATTTTTATGTGAACCATGTAGAGAACTTACCGGCTTCAACTATGAGATTATGAACTCATAATCAGTCGACAGATATCTGCTTTTCAGTTATCATAGGATTTAAATATTGGGTGGCCTGGTCCTATTTCCACACTAAGAATGGTTGCTTCCACACCCTCTCTTATGTTATTGGTCCTGATGTCTGTTGTGTTAAAAGGATTGTGCCAGAGAAACCAAGTGTGGAAATATCATTTCCCTTGAGTAAGTATTTCTTCCACTTGGCTATTCCACTACTTTCTGGTGCTAGCTAGGCTAGAAAAACATATCTACTATAATCATTCAAATGACTCTGTCTTGACTATATTGTTGGCTTTGTAGGTGGGAATCTAGCCAGTTTGTATTAACAGTTCCAATTAATGAACTACATGTTTGAAAATGAAGGAATTTTCACTTAATTTATGGTTAAATAAATGTTTGTGGAATACAAAATCAAAGATCCCAAGGTTTGATCCCTGTCTTTTCAATTTTCACTATGTTTGTTTGCACATGGGTAAGGAAGAAGAGAAAAAAAGAAAGAAAGGGAGGAATATGGGGAAAGAAGGAAAAGAAAATGTTTCTAGAAGAATTTATTTTCTACATGTTTGGTTTGCACAAGAAAAAGAAAGGAAAATGAATGATTAAACCTATCAATTTTTTTTTTTTTTTTGGGCAAAGAAAAATTAACTAGCTGAATCTCTTGAAAACCATTTGAAGGTAATTTTTTAGAATATATAAAGAATATCTAAGGTTGACTTTTTTGGGAATTTCCAACCCTTCCCTTGTTAAGAAGAAAAAGATGTGAAGGTTGGACAACCATCACTCTAAGGTTTAGTATTATTGAACATCTAAGGTCAGCTGAAGTCTTTTGATATATTTCAATTTATGGGTATAATTTTCTAAATGAATGAAAATTTAATTTGAGAGACCATTCTTATTGAATCTGATTTCATATTAGTGCAGTTTCAGATGATTTATGAGGAGCTTTTATTTGTTCTCTATGATTTATACTTCTTTTATTTTTAATTTTTTGAGATGGTTAGAAATATTTTTTTGCTGCTGATCTGCAGCTTGACCCTCTCACCCCTAAACCTCCACTCACCTTACACGTAGGGAGCTACCAATTACTATTCCACCTACAAGGTTGGTGGTGGATTCATGCTCCTAATGGACCTAATTTACATGAGTTCATTTTTAGTTTATTCCTTAGGAACCTTCTATATGTCATGCACACTCCCCTTATTTTGTTCGTTGAGTTGCTTGTGGTTTTTCAAGTCAAGTTATTAACATGATATTAATTAATTATTTGTTCCTTGATAACAAATTCAATGGCAAAAGTTTTTCATTTGACTTCTTTTTTTGCTTTGTCAGTTATTCTTTAAGTATGGTAATTTTTCTTTATAGTTTATAATGGTCTTTAAGTTCGAATTTTCTACATATTCTCATTCACATATTGTGATAAAATGGATTAACATAAGTTTCGAAGGGTTTCTCGCTGTCTCTCTGTCTCTCTCTCTCACATGCACGTGTGCACACACACAAAGTTGTTTTAGAAAATATGAAATTTATTCCAATTTATTGGAATTTTATGATTTTCAATTTGGTAGTTGATTTTATATAATTACCTGTATTTGGAGTCTTCATCTTGATTACATTGTTTTGCTTGGTATCCATGCTAAATCAAAGAAGACCAAGGACTCAGCAAAGCTAGAGTCAATCCCTGTAGAGCTGTCAAATGAGTCTCCATAGAATACACTAATGCTAGGACAGATTCTTCTCTTTATGATCGTCAGGATGCTTTGACCTTGAAATGTTGGGAGTTCATTTGTTTCTTTAGAATGCAACCATAATTCTAATCAGTCTCCTCCATCTGATTTGGAAAACTTACCTTTAAATGCTAGAATTTTGAAAGGGTAAATGAGTGCAAATATCTGCCAGTAAAGAGTAAATGTGGATGACTTTCCAGTTCCAGACTTAGAATGGTTGCTTCCACACTCTCTCTTATGTTATGGGTCCTGATGTCTGTTGTGTTGAAAAGGATGGTGCCAAAGAAATCGAGTGTGGAAATATCATTTCCCTTGAGTAAGTATTTCTTCCACTCAGCTATTACACTACTTTCTGGTAGCTAGGCTAGAAAAACATATCTATTATAATCATTCGGACGACTCTGTCTTTACTATGTTGTTGGCTTTATAGGTGAGAATCTAGCCAGTTTGTATGAACAATTCCAATTAAAGAACAACATGTTTGAAAATGAAGGAATTTTGCACTTAATTTATGGTTAAATAAATGTATGTGGAAAACGAAATCAAAGACCCTAAGCTTTGATCCTTGTCTTTACAATTTACACTATGTTTGTTTGCAAGAGAAGACAAATACAAAGGGAGGAATAAGGGGAAATAGAGATAAGAAAATGTTTCTAGAAGAATATATTTTCTACACGTTTGGTTTGCACAAGAAAGAAGAAGGAAAATAAGTCATTTAACGTTTATGCCCTTATCAAAAATAATTTGGCCCTTAATGAGGAGCATATGAAGAGCTTGTGAGTAATTTCAAACAAATGATTCGCATGTTTCAGATGTCAAACTTTCTTTCTTCCCATTTCCTTACAATTTAGGCAGAGTGGAAATTCAGTCTTTTCTCTCAATTTTCTCTTCATTCTTCTTCCTAGATGTTTGACTGAGATCTAGATTTGATCAAACTGTTAAAATATCTCCTTCAGCATAGTCAAAGTTGGATTTGGAAGGATGAGATCTCTAGGATACATCCAACCTATCAAAAGTCAGAGCATGGAATCCTGTAAAGACTTTCTGCTTTCCAGCCTATCTATAGTTGTCTTTCTAAGAAAATCATAGACACAGTCAGAGAGAAGATGCCCCTGCACATGGTTGTTACGACCTTTTCATTTCATTTGTTGACATTTTTTCTAAAAGCTTGCTCCAAATCAGTCTATTGGTGTTGATTTCAATAATCAAACTTTTTGTGATTTCCAATTAGCTTTAATAAAGTTTATTGTCGAATTTGGGGCTTGAGGTCGAATTTTCTCTACAAAAAGAAATTCATTGGTGTCTTTCCTGACTTTATACTTTAATAGTAAAAAACAATCATCATCTAATGAATGCCATAGATTCAAATCCAATTATATCTATAAAAAAAAAAAAAGCAAAAAGAAAAAAAGTTTAGGTTAACAAAAAATTAAACTTGTATCTTTATGTACGCATGGGAAGGCGAGCTCATAGCTAACTGTAAGAGGACGTTCTCACAGTAGCCTTACTGCTATATCCACTAAAGATTGTTTTGGTATTTTCAAATCTCTTTGTTACCAACTCCAACTTCGGGGATGTAGCATGCAGCATATTATAAATGATTGCACAAAATATAATCAAACTTTGACTTGATATTGCATTGCTGCCAATACACTGACACACCCAATACAGAGATGATGGTGGTGATCTATTTACTTTCGACTCCATGTGACCAACTTTGCATGCAGCATATATGAACCTTCGATTAGATCTATCACACCATCCATGTAGATATATATGAACCAACCAGGATGATAGTGATCTCTCATCTCTCTCTCTCTCTCTCTCTCTCTCTCTCTCTCCGTGAACATTTGCTGCTACATACACAAGTGCTTATCTTCTTACCAGGCCAAAAACACAAAAAAAGTGCTTTTAAATTTTGTTTCAATTCTCCCATTCCATCAATATTGCCTCCAGCTCCTCCTCCTCTGCCATGCTTTCTTTGGTCAAATTCCTCTTCTAAGGTAGAAGAAGATGATACTTTACAAGATCACTGCAATTCTTTAAGGTATGTTTATCTTATATATATCATAAAGCTTAATACTTGCCTATGTAATCTGTGACTTTGTTGTATTTTTGATTCAAATGCGACCGGACCGTGGTCCAAAATATTACATTTTATCTTCTTATTCCAAGTACACGTCTAGAATTGCTATTTCCTCACCGAAAAATAGTGCCACTCTTTTACATTTTCTTCTTGGAAATCATCCCTTTGACAATAATGAAAGGTGATAAGCTTGACCCTACAGCTACAAGCAATGGTTTCATATTTATGGTTATTTATTTACTTAGATGTGAGTTCATAGTTGAAATGGGGGTTAAAGGATTGTGCAAATGGACTCAAACGACTTATGCTTTAGGAAACATTTATGTTTCGTCTATGCTTAGTTGCACTTTTATTCCTTTGGTCCTGCGATTTACATATGTTAATTATAATATAAAGTGAAAAAAAAATTGTTGGGATTTAGCTAACTTAATCGGTGAAGTCTTCTATTATTGAATAAGAGACCTATATTTGAATCTCACCTATACAGATAGAAAAACCTATTGACATCTTGGCCTAATTGTGAAAAGCAATCATAATATAGTAGACATCATAAATTTCCAAATTCTATAATTTAAAAAAAAAAAAAATACTTTTTATGGGTTCTAGTTAACTTAATTGGCAGGGTTTTTTATTATTAAATAAGATATTCAAGTTCAAATATTGCCTACACCAAAAAGAAACTCATTGGTTAGACACCATAGATTGATCAATTTTTTTTTATAATTTTTTTTAGGAAAGGAATATAATGCTGGTTGGGTGATATATTTTTTACAAGCTGTGCGAGTATTTGGGTAGTCTAAAAGTTAATTGCTTTGGGAGCAAGTACTTTGTAGATGTGCATATCTTGGGTATCAGTTTTTTGTTTTAATGGAGCTGCAGTTTATTTGAACAACGATTGACTGTATCTTTGGCATACAGCCTACTTCTGTGATATGTGATGCTGATCTACTTTTTTTTTTTTTGTTGTTGAGAAACACACACATATATATAGGGAAAGGAGCATGATCTACTTAGTCTGTATACCATCTTATGCATTTCAATCTACCCTTTTGATTTGGCCAAAGTTACTTATGATGATTTAGTAGGTTTAACACATTTAGAATCCGTTAAAAAAAATAGTGTTACATTTAGAAACTAGTCATTCAATTTAGCACAATAAGTTGCAAAAACTAGTTGTCAGTCATGCCAATAATTCACTATTTTTTTTTGGGATAGCTACTATAAGTATTACAAGTTTTATTATATAAATTTTATAAGGATGAGATCTCCCACTGAATGTTTTAATTCCTTTCATTTTTTATTTAGGTGTAAGACGCGTGATATTTAAAAATGAAGTAAAAGAAACATTTGATTTTATATACTAATCTGTCAATTTTTAAATATAATTAAAAAAAAAAACTTACTTCTGTTGATGTAGCACTAATTTTATTTTATATTTTCATTTTCAGTAAACATTTTCCTTTTCATGAATAACCATTCAACATATTGTTAGTAATGATTAGTTTTGGTTTTTTATTTTAATTTAATTCAATTTATAAATTATTTAATTAATGATATTCCCATTTTCACTGGAAAAATATAAAAAATAATTCGACATTAGTTAAGTTTGGGCTTCCTACTTATCATTGGGCTTGTTTCGCCGTAGCATCAAACATGTCAATTCAGCCCATAAGCCTGTCAGTTTTTTGAAGATGGGTTAAGTGGGCTGGGTTTTGGAATAAGTCTAAACACGACACATTTGATGCTTTTTTAAATGATGATAGGGTCCTGGGCAAACAAAATTATGATAGGGTCAATGGGTGCAATGGATAAAACCTGGACCCAGGATTGTATGATTTGGATCTGTAATCTATATGGAGTTTGGACATAGGACCTTGATTTTTTATCGTGAGAGTGAAGGGAAAGATGACCAAAATATATAAACATTAGTATCTTTCGGCCACCTTACCCTCTCATTTTCTCCGTATCTGTTCCAATTCCAAACATATTTGTGTTCGGGAATATGAAAAAAAAATGGGATGTTGGAAAAAGTTGGAAGGATGAATATTAGAAAAATAGAAAATATTTGTGTTTTTACACGGTATATGCTTGGTTTAGAGAATAGAAAAGTGAAAGAACATAGATTAAATTACTATTATATTTTTATTATATAAAAGTGGAAAGATTGAAAAGTAGGAAGATAATTTAATTATTTTCTTCTCAATGCTGCTTTTCTTTCAATTTGGACCAAAAAAAAAAAAAAAAAAATAGTGGGCCAAAATTCCAAACAGGATATATTCTTTTCTCTCCATTTAAACCACTACTGAACAAAGCATAAATTCATTTGGTATTTGCTACAGTACAATTCTAACAATAGATTTGTATGGTGAGATGTATTTATTTTTATAGTGTTTTTTAATCATCTTTCTCTGTCCTCAACTAAAAGTGGTAAAAGAAATTAAGAATATTTGATGTAGAGTGTATTATAAAATGGTGTGATAAAAAAAATAATATTTACATAAAGTGGAAAACGAATAAAATATGTGTTAAAATAGAAAAAAAATAACTTTTTGATGTGTCAAAATAACATTTTTTTTACAATACTTATGCTAGTGCTGATAACAATATGAATGCGACCATAACACAGGAAAAATAAGGCATATCTTATGAATTGAAAAAGAAGGTGCGACAAGGGTAGTTGGTAAAAAAGATTTTGACTTAGTATCATGATCCGATTGCCCATTATTTTTGGGTTTATAAAATTATGGAGAGAGAGAGAGAGAGAGAGAGAGAGAGAGAGAGGGTATAAGATTATAAATATAACGCAGCACCTAGGTACCTAACAGTAGTCCGAATTGAGTTGTTGTTGTTGTTGTTTTTATTTTTGAATCACTATATATATATATAATATATATATATATATAAAAGCATAAAAATAGATGTTGATTCTTGACCCCTAAAATGTGGTCCATTTGGAGCACTATAGTACCTACACTTTATGATTATCATACCTATTGACAATGGAAAGGACAATGATCGTATTTAATATCTAATTTCTTGGCAACTTTAGGTGGAAATTCTACTTAGGCCTATAGAAGTATCTAGTATCTACAACCGTTTAATTATATGATGATACATTTTTTTTAAAGTTATATTTTAATATTGTTTACTTGTTAAGTAAAAGGGATTGAATCTCCATATTTTTCCACCAATAAAGGTGGAGGCGTCACTAGGCTAAAAGGTCATCAACTGTTTTTTTTCTTCTTACACACACACACACACACACATAAAACATTTGCTTTTAAAGATTTTTTTTATATCATCAAATTAAGATATCAATTAGATTTTTGGTGTACACATGAATCGAACTCCGAATTTCTTATTTTACGATAAGAGATTTTACTAATTGAAACTTTACAATTCTTATATATAGTTCATTGTACTTTGTGTCGTTTTCAAATTATATTGAAATTATATATTAATAGAAATATTAATTTTCTATAATTTCCTAAGGTTGCATAATTAATTAAGTGCTCGAGTATATGGCTGAATTATTAAGAATATTTGATATTACCATGGAATATGAGTGGTCCAATTGTAAAGGTTTAGTTCCATGTAACTTGGTTAGGGTTAATATCTTGAGTTCAAACATTTGAAAATAAAATTGGTTCTTAATTATTAGGATGCCTGAAATTTTATTTTATTAGGAAAAGATATTTAAATCATGGAAATTTCTATTAGAAACACTTAAAAATAATAACTAGTTGAGCCATGAGCCTTTTGATAGATGTCCAACTAGTAATGTTACAAGAATCTCTTTAGGATTGAGGTTAAGCTATGGTTAAACCCAATTCAAGCATTAGTTAGTTGGTGCTGCTATATTCACCCACTAATAGGGTCTTACATGAATTGGTCACTACCAACCCTTTTTTGTTGGAAGATTTATTATACAAATCTGGCAATTTGATCTTTGAATAATTAACTATTGAAATACATTTTACAATATTTTCTTTAACAAATTGCTTCCGTTCAAACATATATCATTGTCCATAAAACAGATCTCAGTTGCACCTGGTCTTTGTGTTACATGCCTTTTGTACCAATGAAACATAATTAAAATGGTACTTTCTGTTTTATTTTAATTCCAGTTTCAGCTTAATTCCATGATTAAATTTTCTTCCACCATCTTACATATTTGTTGTCTTTCTTTAAGCTTTTTTGCCCTCATTGTTCTTTGAAAAATAGGGCACAAATTTTACCAGAAAAGTGCCTAAAGGGCTCTACCCAACAATGTATGGACAAAGTTTCTATTTAAATTAGTTTAGAGAGAAGCCCTTTTAAACTCTTCTTGTATTTTTTTTATTGAATGTGAATTTTGATAAATCTAACATTAGATTGCATTTTCTTTTTATATTTTTCATACTTGCAAAATTTAAAGAAGTTCAAAGATTTATAATTATATCATCAATTAAATATTTAAATTTCAAGTTTTTGTAATATTAAATTATACATAAAAAATAAGTTTATGAATTGAATAGTAATCAACATCAGATTTGAATATTATATGACATGCATGTTAACATAAAGAACATACAACCTAATGGTTAAAATTTCAAAATATCTAGCCGTGTTAATTTTTTAGTATGAGTTTGAAGAGTTTTTTTCTAAAATAGTTTGGAGAAAAATCTTGTCCGCAGTTTATTGACACTAAATTTAAAGATAAAAAGAAAAAAGAAAAAATATTTTGGTGAAGTCACTAGATTTCATTTCATCACTAGTTGCATTTAATTTTAATTCAACATATGTGGACTATACTAATTCTAATCTTGTTTACATTCTGATATTGCAAACAGGCCCATGTTATGTAATTAATATAGATACAGTCAAAACATAGTATTATATTTTGCATACAAAATTTGTCCAAGTGCATCATGTGGATTGTAAATGACCATTTTAGGTAAGTAACAATCGCATGCATGCAAGATTAATTGAATTCCCAGTGTATAGTTGCCAAATAGAGCCTAATCAAGTATATATACATAATTGGGATCATTTACATACTGAACTAAGTAAAATTCTAAATAGATAATAGGACAAATGCAAGGGAAACGTTAAACATAGAATAGCACGATGATGATGGCTGTTAGTGCTATATGTAATGCAACTTGTACATATTCAACAATTTTATGACATCCGAGCATGAAGAATATATATGGAATTATAGATCTACTAAGATAATAAAAAGAAAAGAAAGTGGTTGCTCGGCATGAGTCCCACGGCTGAATTAAGTAGCTACAATAATTGTGTAATTGTGTTGTAACGCTAATTTTATATTCCTCTTACTTGTGCTAAATAAATCTACGTACTTTGTCATCTATGAGATTAAGGTTATGATTAAAAACTGTGGATGGACCTAATGATAATGCCCACTGTCACTTGTGTTTTGACAACTACTATTTTGGGCTCTTGCTGTTTTCTTCAAAGATTTGCTGAAAATGATTTCCACATACCCAGTCTTCTTCATCTGCTGTTTGGGAAGTACAAGAGGTCACTTTAAATAGCTTTCGTAAAAATGATTTTCCGCGTACCTGGGTCATCTTCCAAACTCAAATAACTTTCTAAAAAAGAAGAAGATAATAAGGGTCTTATAATAGTTGTGAATAATATTATTGTATTAGAAATAATAAGGGCTAGATAATGATAGCTATACTATATCCTGAAGATCAATAATCAACTCAAACAAGCCATTTCTCAGGCCCTTCTATTGGTTTGGTAAAATGAGGATATGCTCACCATTCATTTTCTCAATAACTCAATAGAGTTGTTAGTGGTCTCATGACCTAGTGATATTGGGATATTTACCTAATCTTATGTGTTGTATTTTTGGATCGTTTGGCACTTTTGAATTATTGTCATCTTTATTTGTTTTATATTCTTTCTTACATCCTCAACTAAAGAATAATATACGTAAAATATTCAACAAATGTTTGTGATCAATGGCCAATTCATCTGAACCATTATGTGCTTCAATATGGTAGCAGAGCCATCCAACCATCATGGCTTCCAATTCTTTGACTTCATCTCATCCATCTTCATACAATGTCACCCAACTAATATTTCCCCACAAATTTCTTTGTTCATTCTCTGTCAAATTCCCACCATTTTTTTATTCATCAAGTTTATCAAAAAAATGACCTTGATTGGAAAACTAAACTTATTCCATGTCCACCTTCTACAATCTGTGTCGATAACATTATGACTCCAAATCCTGCAAATTCTCTTGGACTCGTCAAGACCAATTCCTAATCAGTCTTCTAATTTCTTCGCTCTCGGATGAGACTCTACCACTTGCTGTTGGTCTTACTACCTCTCAAGACAATTGGGTCAAACTTGAATCATCGCTTCTCTCTGCTTTCAATACCCAAAAATTTTCAAATCCATAGACGACTCCAAAGTCTCAAACAAACCCCACGATTGTAGTCCAGCCTTCTCTTGAACTTTATTATTTGTCATGGTTTTTGTGTGTCTCGAGTTGATGCATCTTTGTTCACATAAAATTGGGATGGTGTTTTGAGTATTCATCCTCGTGTATGTTGATGACATCCTTGTCACTAGCAATACTCCCCATTCTATTTCCTCCATCTTCTCTACCCTGAAATCGAATTTGCTCTTAAGTATCTTGGGCTATTGCATTGCTTTCTAGGCACATAGATCACTCATCTCCCGACTAGTCTTCGTTTGACTTAGTGCCACTATATTTTGACATTATTCAAATCTCTATAGTGGCCAATTGCAAGCCTGCAAGCAACCCACTTCTATCCATCAAGCAATATCTCCAAACATAATGAGTTGTTATTCCATAATTTCACACTTTTTTGTCAAGTTATGGGTTTATTACAATATCTATCCATAATTCCCCTCCAGATGAACCCTAGGTTTCTGTCAAACACATTTACTGTTACTTAAGCGCACACTTTATATTGGTCTCTATATTTTCAAAAATACATCTCTCCAACTTCATGCCTTTTATAATTCTAATTGGATTGGTTGCGCGGATGACCAACACTTTACTAGTGATTCTGCCATATTTCTTGGTCATGATCATTGTTTTAAAATCGAACTAGACCAGCTGGTTCAATTGAGAACAAGTCCGGTCTAGTAAAATGCTCTAAAACCAATATAAAATTGGGTTAAACCAAGAACTGGGGCCAACATTGATTTTTTGACAGTACCAATTTTTAAAACCATGGTCATAATCTCATTTCTAGCTTGGTTATCAAAGATGCAACAAATCTAGCTTGGTCATCAAACAAGCAACAAATCGTTGCTCGCTCCTCCATTGAGTCCGAATAGAAGGACTTGGTAGATACTGTAGCAAAACTCTCATGGTTTTGTTCTTGGCTCAATGAAGTCGGTTTTTCTCTTCCTCATCCTCCAATTCTTTAGTGTGACAAAGCATGGGGAAATTTATTTTCCCTTTGTTCCTAACAAGGTTGCCTATAATGCCCTTGAATTTCGCTTCATCTCTAATAACAAAGATCAATTAGCTGACATCATGACCCAAGCACTCTCTTCACCACGATTTATCTTTTTATGTGTCAAGTTGAAGCTCTCCTTTTGAGAACCTTTAACTTGAAGGGGCATATTGAGAGATTAATTTACCTAATCTTATTTGTTTTATTTTTATTTTTGTTGGAACTTTTGAATATTGTCATCTTAATATATTTATATTCTGTCTTGTATCCTTAACTCTAATATTATACATACAACACTCAACAGATTTGTCTGAATGATCAATTCATCCAAACAACCGCGTGCTTCAATTAGTGACATCTGCTTTCTTTTTGCAGGGTTAAGTTTTCGGGTCAAATCCATTCATTTACTCTTAGCAAAAAAAAAAAAAAAAAAAACCAATCTAATAATCCTTTTCAATTAGTAGTATTTTATTATCATATATTGTCAATTTCTTCTTTCTTTGAGGTTACAATTCTGGTGGATGTGCATGTAGGTCAGACCAATTTTAAGTAGTCAATTCTGATTTGTCCCTTTAAATTATATATAGTTTTTTTTTTTCCTTTTATTTTACTATACCAATTAGACCAGATATAATGAAATAGTCTTCGGCTTACCAAATTTCCCTAATCCAAGGCACCCTTCCCTTAATAAAGGGAGATAAGAGCCACTATGTCATAATTATTTCGAATTGATGACTCAAAGTTCTCTCTACTCGACTAATCTTGTCTCCTTTTTATGTGTCTGTGTGCCTAATATATAGTCTTCTGCTGCCTAACATTAAAGAACACCTCTCAATCTCATCGATCTTCACCAATTTCTCCCACTCTAATGGAGAGAATGCTTCACCAGTCCATATGTCATGTATTGATCGAGCTGGTGTCATGTTTGGTGGTCTACAATGATATAAAGGGGGGCATAAGAGTGACTGAAAAAACATTTTGTCGTAAATAGTGTAGTTACATAAAATTGATACTAGCTATGACAGTCATTATCTTTCACTGTCCATGTATAGCTGTGAAGGTGAGGTCATTGCCAACGGAAGTTAAGCCAACATGCAACATATAGGACGTAGTAGTTGATAGCTAAAACAATGATTTAGAAGAGTACTTGATTCAATAAAATATTAAGCATATATGCTTAAACATAAATATTCGTCAATCACATTATATTAAATTTATGAATGGTTGCTTATATATTTATATCAGTGCATAGTATATTCCTAATCCCACAATGTTGGACAAAACGGTTGAGAAAACTAGAAGCTAAACATGGACCTATATAAAATTTTGTAAATTATAAAGGAGTCAGTGAGAAGCTTTGAGCAACGTTTTAACTAAAAATATCAATAGACGACTCAAAGTCCTGGTGTCGTTACAGAAGAAATCATAATCTGAGCCAATTTTACATATAAAATGCATGCTCATTATAATAATTAGGTGAGAGCTTGATAGCCTGTATGGAAGTTTGGGTACCTAACAGACCAATAGGGTTCAAGAATTGAGCACCTATAAAGTAAACTTACCTTTTGACATGTAGTTATCATTGAAACGGTAAAGGTATGATGAAATTAGCATAGATTTTCTAGACCCCACATTATTTTCTATGCTTTGTGTTAGGGTTGTTTGGCTATGAATAGTTTTGAACAGGGTAAAGTTGGTGTTCGATCTATGCCCACAAATACGATTCACGTGTAGTAGACGTAATTGAAGTATTTTTTAATAACTATTTTTGGTGGCCTCTTGTTTTTCAATATGTATTTGTTTAATCAAGTGCTTAAGGATGCTTAAATTGACTGTCATTGTCACTGATAAGAAAAAGAAAGAAGCACTCTCAGCTTATTTTATCATTGTATGTGAACCAAACACAAAGAAGAATAACAAAAACATCAATTCTTCAATGTATATGTTTTTCTTCCTTTATCTTAATAGCAAAATGACTATATTCTATTTATTCTTAATTTGAGTCGTTTGAAGATGCAGCTAGAAACCCTAGAGGTGGCAAGAAGTTCTTAACTTTGTCTTAAAACTCATCTGGGTGTTTATCAAGCTAGTCAACGTACTACTCATGTCAATGCTAGAAACCGAGATGCATTTTATTGAAGGTTCTGAACCTCATTGAAGGTAGTGTATATATGCTTAATTTACTTTGGAATCCATGATCAGCTTCCTTCTTAGGTCTACTATCATGTTATAGAACATTGATTGCCAAATTTTCCTCTGGAATTCTCAGAGAACTAAGTAATTAATTAAACGCTTAGAAAGGCATGGAAAATAAACTGTTTTCATTGGTTTTCTGATATATATATTTTTTCCTTCACTTGTGCTTATTCTATAATGGTTGGTTGACAAGAAGAATGAGTAAAACTAAAGGAAATTTCTTTTAATGCTTGAAAAAAACATGTTATTTTAATATATTCCTGATTGTTTACCTCAAAATCTCCGCAAGAACCAAAGGAGATATAAAAAAAATTTATAATCTTTACACGGGGTACGTGCTTAAGTTAATTATAAAGTATTAGAGTAATGTTTTCTTCTGCATGGAAAGGGAAAGACACAAACCATATACGTGTCATGAAAAAGCATAGAAAGTCCGAGTTTCAGATGTATTGGGTGGAAACTTAACCGAGCAAGCAAATCAGTTGTTTAGCTGACACTACAAACCATGATTTTCTAATGAATAACACAAGGTTAAGGTGACATCAACGCGCTCTAAATTCTTTATAAACCTGCTTCCTTTTTGAATTGAGAAAGGTGGTCCACCGGACAAGGAACCTTAGTTGAAGAAGCAACTGATTTCTCTGTGTGTGTTTGTGTAAAATCTGTCACTAGCTAGATTTCGTGAAGAAGGTGTTAATGAGTTCTTAATAATAATTCTAACTCTTTTCTCTCATACTTTTCTCCAAACCTTAATTTGATAATTGATTTGTTTAGTAGTTATTTACTTGTGCCGACAGCAACATAAACAGAGGCTGGCGTTCTCACTTGTCGTCCTTTTTTACTTTGACTCTACGTGGACATTGATGTGATGCTTTTGTATGAGTTTAGGTTTGAAAGAGCTAGCTTATGAAATAAGAAAATGACCTCTCTGTGGATGAAATTAATGGACCCTAGATTCGAGTTTATATACGAAATGGCCATTGACTAACCCGTGCAGTGCATCATACACCTTTATCAGTGTGAATATGTAGCATGTGTTTCAAAGAAGGCAAATTAATGAGTTAAAATGTTTGTGAAAAATTTAAAGCTCGAGCAAATGCTTTAAGCTAATGTTTAGGCTCATTAATTAATATATAAATTAAGTTAAAGCAAGACAAATTAAGCTCAGTACTCTTGCGAACTTAACTATGATACAATGATTGCTATACATTAGAATATCTTCAATTGATACTGAGGAAAGCTTTAAATTGGAAGTTTAAATTGCTATACATTAGAATATCTTAAATTGATCTTGCCCAAAAATGCATGGTTTTTAAAACGTGAAAGTGCCTACTGCAACTATATTTCTTATATACCCATATATTTGGGTATCAAAATATTAATTTCCTAAAACATAATAACAGTGCACAATTTTGTATGATATATACTAATCCTATAATATTTTGTCAGAATATATTTGGATCCTATTATATATGAAGAAATTATAATGAATATTATAGATCATGCATATCTGAATATTATGGACTACCGTAATTTTGTAATATCACATATTATTGTGGTTTTAGAGTACCATACTAAACCTAAAGTATTACTTTATATGCCATACATTGGGTTTATTGTAGCACACTTGGAATATGAGTTAATGATTAAACTTACAATTTTTTAACAATTTAAATTTTAAAGACCATCAGTGATTTATTATAGACAATTTAATATAATAAAGATATAACTATTTGAGGTTTTATGCTGTGGACGTAAGTTGTCAAGTCAAAGCAAGTTAATTCTCTTGCTTATACGCATACACACACACTCTCTCTCTCTTCAATTTATTCTTTCTATTTTAACATAGTAGAATCACAATCTTCATTCTTTATCAACCTTCATTGTCACTTCTACTGTCGATATTAGAGCTCACACCTAGGATCTAAATCCACGAGGACCCAACTCCCCATATTTCATTCGGGTCCTCTTAGAATCATTGTTTCATTGTTGCACTTACCCATGCCCTTAAGCGTAGTCTTAGTACTCGTTTGGATAGTGCTGAAAAGCACTATCACTGTGTTTGCATTTTTTTTTTTAGAAGCGTGTTTCAGCAAAGCTAATGCACTTCTAGTAGGTCCCATGCACTGTTCACGAAATTCACAAACCTCTTTTTCAGCAAAATTTTTATTAAAAATGAGTCTCACAACACTATTTACACATTTAAAAATTATTTTGCTACAATGTTTTCAGTTTATAGCAAAATAAGCAGTATCCAAACACACACTCCATAAGTCTACACATGTGCTACATGTGCTTACCTATGGTTGCATCCACCACTTCCTACTCTAAAGACACCCTCCTCGGGTCTCACATGTGCTTAGAGCTCTCATGTTCCTGTTTGGCCTTGGTGACATGTTTGACCTATTATTTGATTTCCATAGGTCTTCACTCAACACAACATACATGATGGAGATGCGCCTACTTTCACTTGCACACCATAGCTCATTCCTCCATTATGGGGATTCTTTATTTCTAAGCGTTTTTCTTTGATTTTTCTTCTGCTAAAAAAGCACAGCAAACACTCTTTGATACGGTGACAGCATGTTCTCAGTGAGATCGAGTCTTTCATATACATCACGCAGTTCAAGGGCTTCTTTTTGTACGATGAATTTTTTTTAGCATTTTGTTGGTGGCTCCTAATTCATTCAATGAGCATTAACATTCCTTGCATTGAAAATTTTTCTTCCAATATTTAGTTTTTGTCAAACCCTTGCCTCGAGTTTGAGGGAAGATGTTAGCATATATTAGGATATCATATATCAGTATATTAGGGTAAATATCGTAGACTATAATTGTCTAAAAATGCTATAGGCCGCTACCATGGTTTTTGTAATACCATGGATTGGGGTTTCCATACTACACCTAATTTATTCTTATATATACGGGTTTATTGTAAAACATAATTTAATATTGTGATGATGCAATTGTTTGGGGCTTTCTACTGTGGATGTCGGCTGTGACTCTCTCTCTCTCTCTCGTTTAACAGTGATGATGAATAACTAAAAAATCTTCCTCCATCTTAGAAGAAACGATCCCTCTTTCTGTGATGAGTCTTTCTATACGGAACAAAGAAGAAAGGACGGAGGCATCACAACCGACACATTCTCAGGGTTGTATTGTCTTGGGTGTCAAAGGGGGTAGAAATTTGGGCGTTTGCTACACCAACTTCCTGTCTAACAATCACCTCCAATGGTCAAATGGGTCACATCTTTTCATGTCCTATCTTAGAAAGTTTTGTGATAAAACCTAAGTTATTTGATTGCCTAGGTGTTAAATTTCGCACCTCACATTGGATTTGGTTTTCTAGGATCATATATATATTTTTAACGTTTTAGCGTGTGATCTTGGTAGACATGGACAGTGTCTGTTAGAGTTTCATAAATAAATTCACAAATATTAGTTGCCGTTTTCTGTACATAGCTTGAAGAAGGTTTTGTTGACTCCAATTTTCTCAAATAGCTAGAAAAGAAATTGAAAGCCCCAGATTGAGCTGGCTGATGAACAATGCAGTTGGCTAGCACTCAAAATTTATTATGATGCAACTACTCAAATTCAATATATTAGAAATCCCAAGGGACAAAGAGTAATAATTTTATGCTTTTCACCTTTGATAAGAAATAGCCTCCATCAAGTCTTTATTACTTTGTTGCTTATGATCACTATTTCCTCCTTACAAATTGGACATGAATAGTGAAACATGTGACCCACAGGAGCGCAAGGGTGCTTCATTCTTAGCCTCCTCCTCTCTCAAATCCTTCACATTGATTCAGTTCTAGAAAGTGATCAATAACCTATTATAATTTTTTTAGTGGCACTAGTATTGAAAAATCTTTTCTATCTCTATACATTTATGAAAACTATGTCCTGGTGTCAAAATAAGGTATATGGTCTAAAAATGATCCGGCGTTGATTTCCAATTGAAATGTCAGAATCTAAAACACTTCAGTGATAATACTAGATCTCTTCATGCTTACCTATGTATATCATCACCATATTTGGAAGTCTATCGGAGATTTTTTTAGTAGATGTATGCATTGTACTTAGCAGTTACATATAAAAAAAATTCTTATTCCTTTGTTTCACAAAGCCAAAAAAAGAAAATTTTAATTAATAGTTGTGCAACTTCTTGGCCAACAACTAAAAAAACTCGCCGAGCCCTCTATGTCCTTTGGCTGATCTAACTGTGATATTTTCTTTTGAGATAAAGAGTAAAAACAAAGTAGTGGCAGCTTTAAGATGGTTCAAAAGGATATATTATTATACTTGCAATCATTTTTAGTTTTTTTTTTTTTGGGGTTTCATAGTTTCTTCGAAGTGCCAAATGAGCCTCTCTCCATGTTGAATATTTGCTTCTACATTTGTGTGATTTGGCGCAATATGATTGGTTTGTGGATAACCTTTACTAGAGACAAAGCCAAACTCATTTGAGAGACTAGTGGCGTAGTACTACGTCTAAAAATGCGTAAGCTGGCCATAATTGTAAGAGGAGAAGAGGACCCATCTATATAAATACGTAAAAAGATTTATGAAAGAAGCCATGCAATCAGTGACGAAACCATGGCCTTTGTTGCGTGCATGGAATAGCCTCCGACCAGCAATGACGTGCATGCCACCTGTTCCCTGATGCTGACTTTTACTTTAAGCTAGCCCAAATTTAATTTGTACGTACCCAAAGTAGGATAATAATGGCTCATAATTAATCAGTTAAATTAGGCACTTGAAACCAAACATTGCCCCGACACTTATTGCATTCTCACTTTTGCCCTTTCCTCTTATAGATTTGATAAATCTTGTTTTAGAACTTTCATTTCTAAATCTTGCTTCACTCATCAAGTGGTCTATATTTTCGACTATTTCTATGATGTAAGGTTAAAAGCAAAAAAATCAATTAAATTGACTTGAAGGTGTATGCTGTCTTCAAAGATATGTATTTTGATTTAAGACAAGAACTTAAGAGTTAATTAATATGCTTCAATTCAATGAGCGCTTAAATTTCCTACTACTATGCATATTTCCTATGTTGTAGTTGCTTTAGCACATCTAAATGCTATTCTGACTTTCTCATAACAGCATGGTAAATTTAAGAAAATATGTCATTTACATGTATTCTATGTACTTGCATATAATTTATTTTTACTCTTGTTCTTAAATCACAATTGCTTATCCAAGAAGTTATGCCCACACACACACACGTACACATGTGTGCGTGCACACATATATTTAGGTTGGGTTCAAGTTATATATGATGTAATTCTAAGCAATGTTATACCATTCTCTATACTTGTAAAATTTAAAAATGAGTAAAGATCAATGATCATGTCATTTATCATTTGTTTAAATTAGTGGAGTTAATTTCGTACCATACTGGCCGGTACGATCGGTATTTACCATGCTGGAGCCTTGGCCAGTACAAAAGTCTACTATTTCATTTCGGCTAAAATGACGGCTGTATCAGAGTTGTTCCAGCCATACTGGAGTAAATTCCGAATTTTGACTAGTAATTTGATACCGGGCCAAAACCAAAACCTCTAAGGGAGGGCTTAGAAAAAGGATAACAAGAGAAGAAGTTGAAACTTATTAAAATCTTTGAAAAATTTGCTCACTAGTCGTTGCAGATCGAACAAGTTACTGGTGTTTCTTAGTTCTCAATTTCAAGTTTGTTGCCTCATCACCTGCTTCTCCTTCTTTTACTTCTTTCTTCTTTTGTTTTTCTATTTCACTTTTTGCTCTTCCCCCTCTTTTACTTGTTTTTCCTCCGTGAATATCTATGCACATTTTGAAACTTGTGGTTTGATGGGAAGTGAAAGAGACTGGTCCTTTTGTTCACTTTTACCCATCCAAATGGACACGTGGTTGGGGAGTACTTTTTTGCTCATATGAGAACAAATCCAATCTTTAACTCCAAAAGAATATGATCAAACATCAATGGCGATGTCATCAATCATTTAAGTAAATTCAAGTTTTTGTAGTTTAAAATAATGCATAAAAGATGAATTTATGGATCAACTGTTAAATTACATCCGATTGGCATGCATTTTAAGAACATATAGAATATGTAATTCAACAGGGTGATTCTCAAAATATGAATTCTATAACAAGTTATTGAGTGGTGTAACATTGTTTAGAGTTACACCAAGTGTAACTTGAATCTCTCTCTCTCTCTCTCTCTCTCTATATATATATGTATATATATATATATATATATATATATATATATATATATATATTTTCCCCTTTTTTGATAGGATGTCCACACATATTTTTAGTGCACTGATCAACATGTAAAAATAGATTTAGCTAGCTATTTAATAAAAATCAGGATATAAGTCGCATAATTAAAAGATTGCCACTCCATCAGACTGTTTGGATGCTATATGCTTGTCTCCCAGACAAACAGAAAATCAGGGTCCACTTAAGATTAATTATTTAAGACTAAATGCCAAAATTAAAACAAAGTCACTTGTAAAAGAAATGGTGGAGAGAGAGAAGGATACTTTTGTCATTGCAAGAAGAAAAAAGTGATATGGTTGTTTTGCTAGCAAATGGGGAATTAGCACGTCAACCACCTTCTATACAAATTGGGAGTCATATACAACACCAAAGAGTGTGTATATATATAGAAAGGTTAGGTTAGATTTAAGGAAGGCAGCCCCATTCTTAAGAAAAAGGTTGGATTTGAGGAACGCAGCCATATTTCTTAGGAAGAATAGAAGAAATTGGGAACAAACAAACATGGGAAGGCCTCCTTGTTGTGATGAGAATGGCCTCAAGAAAGGGCCTTGGACATCTGAAGAAGATCAAAAGCTTGTCAAATACATCCAAAAACATGGGCATGGAAGCTGGAGAGCTCTTCCCAAACTTGCAGGTATATATGGATCCATGACACTCCAATCCCATCTTTATCTCTCTCTCTCTCTCTCTCAAACTGAGTCTACTTTGTGCTTTTTTACAGGGCTTAACAGATGTGGGAAGAGTTGTAGGCTAAGATGGACAAATTACTTAAGGCCAGATATCAAGAGAGGGAAATTTTCCCAAGATGAAGAACAAACAATTCTGAATCTTCATGCTGTTCTTGGAAACAAGTAATTTCAGCAATATTTATAATTTTCTTTATTGAAAAATAATGATATATGCCTTTTTTCTCTTCTAATTGATAGCAAGGGGAACTTGAACTCTGATTTTCCACACAGGAAGGATTGAATAATACAACTGAATTTCTGTACTATTGACAATAACTTGTTTAATTATTCTAAAATTTTCTTTTCTTTTTCTTCTACAAGATGGTCAGCAATTGCAGGCCACCTACCTGGTCGGACTGACAATGAAATCAAGAACTTCTGGAATACCCATTTGAAGAAAAAGCTTATTCAAATGGGATTTGACCCCATGACACACCGGCCTCGAACTGATATCTTCTCGAGCTTGCCTCATCTTATAGCTCTGGCTAATTTGAAAGAGCTTGTGGACCACCATTCATGGGAAGAACAGGCTGTGAGACTACAAGCAGAGGCTATTCAAATGGCTAGGGTTCAATACCTACAATATCTTCTCCAACCCCTAGCTTCTAATGGAACTACCAACAACAACTTAAATAGTAGTTTCATGGACATGGACAGTACCATTAGTCTTTTGAATTCACTTTCTTCCATGAAAGATAACTTTGCTTTGAGTTCATCTCATCAATGGATACTCCAACACAATCTCTTGGAACTTCCACACTTCAATCAGTCCCTGATTCAATCCTTTTCTCTCATTTGCCCCAGTTGGAAAACCCTTGCACCTATGAAACACCATTAAATAAGGACAATATGGTTCAAGCAAATGAGTTTACGGCGTTTAGCCAAGGCGAAAACTCTCCCAATTCTCCATGGCTTGCTTCATCTTCAAGTACTCCATCTCCTTCCGTGGCTCCACCCGCAGAGACTAATTCCATCGATGCTTGCAGTACTTCAAGCTATGAGGGAGCCCCTTTTGCTTGGCCTGACCTACTCCTTGAGGACCCTCTATTCCATGAGCTTTCTTAGATTAAGAAGTGTGTGAAAGGTTTGTAGTTTCACTTGCACCACCACTTTATACCCTGTGTGTAATAGTAATTCTCCTACGCGTATTATACTCTTCATCGTATGTATAATCTTCATCATGATACGCCAACTGGTTCTAGTGGTTGAGTAGTATTGTAATCTATGGATTTGAAATCTTAAGAAATGCTTGAGTTAGGTCATGTTTTTATCGTTAATAGAACTAGCTAGGGTACCACTAGCACGAAAAGAAAAAAACCTTAGCAAGAAAAAAGAAAAAAGGTTTCTCATACATTAACACAAACTTGTCATGTGATCAGATTTTTTTCCTTTCCTTTTTTAAAGTTAAATATCATTCACGCACCATATGGATTTGAAGTTATGGTATATATAATGTTGTGATATGTGGGAAGAAGCAGAAAGAATGTTATAAAACATATATGTGCCGCAACCTATATCATTGATTTCCATCTTTTCATTCACACAAACTGTGCAACATAACAAAAAGATAATTACAGAAAATTAGATGGGAAAACACCAAATTCATGTTATTTTTATTGGTTTAGAGGCCATTCGAGAAGTTTTCTCCAAGTTCGGATGTTCACACAGGAAAAAAGGGTCTCTTTTTGTCCTGCTGTTTTTCTTTGGCCTTACTTTAATGTTTATAAAATGTAGCTTATTTTATCTTGTAATATCCATTAATAATATTCTGGGTAAGTTATACCTGGACCAGCCAACCACTATGCAGGAAGAGGAAGGTCCATTCCACTTTCTTGAAAAAATTAAATGCCACTGAGACTATTGTCTTCCGAGAGAGAGAGAGAAAGTTGACCAAGGCATCAATGTCAAAAAAGTGACGTGGAAGGATTCGCAATGAGTAGTTAGGAAACACAAGTGTTCTCGGAATTTTCTGACTTGTAAGAGATGATGAATAAAATGTCCAGGCTAACAACCTTGCAGTTCTTCCTAAAGACTGCGTGCATTTTCCATGCAGTCATTATCATTTTTAGAGCAACAACGGCCAAGTCCAATGTGAGAATGGAAAATTATTAGAAGTTGGTTTCAATGGTATTAATTATGACCTAACTTAGGAAAATGCAGGAACAAGGTTAAGCATATCTGTCCTATTTTTCCAGAATGACTAGTCAGAGATGAAGAGAAACTCTAGAATAAATTTTATTTTTCAACTAGTACCAATAATTTTATTTTTCACAATTATTCTTACTTTTTTAAGCATCCACAATTTTACAATATAGGTCATTCCATTTTGTACATTTATTTAATGGGAAGCACGTCATTTCTTCCAAATTATAATATTTTCTAGAGTTCTTAGGGTAGCTCCACTATGAATTGGATACTACATAATTAATAATGGAATAATGCTAGAGATACAAATTTTTTTACAAACTGCTGATTTAGTAAATGGTTATTGGTAAATGAAAAAGTGATGTTAATAATGGGTTTAGATGAAAACCAATAAAAAACCAGTCACATCAATAGTTTGTAAAGATATTGTAAAATAGTTTGTGACTGTAACATTATTCTTAATAATGTAAATAGATACCTAAATGGTAAAAGTCGATTTTTTTTAAAAATGTTTATAATATAACAACAAAATCTAATCCATTTGGTTCAAAATGAACTTTCGAGTATGCTATCTTGTAATAGTTTGCAAGTTTCAAACTTGATATAACTTTACTATTTTAAAAAAGAAAGAATAAGGAATATGTAACTGTTTTTTTTTTTTTGATAGCAGAGAATATGTAACTATTTAATAATTGATTTGATTCTTAAAAAAAATTATTTGATGATTTTTACGTAGTTAATTTCTATATATAGACTCTAAACATATATTAAACAATAAAATTTATACAGTGATAATTACAAGGCAATTAGTTGGAAGCTTATGGTAGTCTCCATTTTTTTTTTTTTTGAATGATTGGGGATCATAAAATAGTATTTACATAGTATTAGGTTCTCACACTCCATTACTATAAAGTGAAGAAAGAAAAATTCAAGGTCATAACATTTGGTTGGACTTAAAGAATCATTGAAACGTTTGATCTGTTGAGATTTAAAATCCAATATAAAAAGAATTCTTACTGCATATGTTCAAATTTGTTTTCATATTCGTTTCTTGCCTTGTGTACTATGTATGTATATACGAAGGCAGATCGAGACCAACGACTATAGTAACATATGTGTGGATAATTAGATCTGCAAAGGATCATTAGGGGTTCTATATTATGTTATCCCATTGAACAGTTTCAAAAACTGTAGCGGTGCATATCACCTACGGGCTACGTACAGTTTCTTCACATAAGAACAGAGAAAAAGAATGGTAATATTTCATATATTCAGTATATGATTTTCGAATGCATAATCCAAATAGGGTCTATCTATCTATTATATATATATATAGATTATTTTCTAGTTTGACTCTTAAGGGATAAGAAGTAATAGAAAATCCATTGTTCTTGAAATGAAGAGAAGCATCACCTTTTTGCTAATATATAAGCATTCTGATCGATTGTGATCAAACTTCATTTATACATTTCAATATGTGATTTTAAGGAAAAGATCCATGTGTCTTCCACACATCGCACCTCATTAGGCCTGTGTCACATTTAGTGTATATATATATATATATATATATATATGCCAAATAGCATGTATGCTACCTAAATGTGTATTGAATAAACGAAGAGCTCATTTTATTAGCACCTTATCAAGTTTAATATGTAGCTTGGCTAAATATCATGTCAAAGATCTCATGAAATCAACTGGTAGGTGGTGACGTGTCTATGGATAGGAACTAAATAGGACTGTATGAAACTGGAACCAGACTAGCCAATCAAAGTTAGGTTTATGACAGATGTGAATATGACTTGGTGCCATTAATATATATATATATGTGTGTGTGTGTTCATATATGCATATTTGAGTGTTACTACTTACTACTCATCATAAGTACATTAATTTCTTTATTCTTCCTCTTTGTGAGATGAATTACAACAGGCCGGTGATTAGTTTAGGATAGGCCTTTGAAACTGGGAAAAATGTTTGAAGTCAGCGGTGAATGCCGTTCTTATATCGAAAGTAGGAAAGTTTATGACTTGAGAGTTGAGAGTCACTAAATATTCATTGTCTTAGCTAGCTGGATTGGATATATACAATCAATCAGATTTGAAATATTAACCAAAGAGTAGAGTTCAAGATATAAATAATTAATAACCACAATGAATAAAATAATAATATTAGTGATAATAACCTCTATAGGTGAGGAAGATTTGAAAAAACACATCCATACGATAATATGCTCTCGTAAGAAAATGGCCAAAAGAACCTGGATGGATGCCACTATTTCCTTAGTCAGTAGGTTCATGTTGTCACTTTTCTAACAAGGGATTGACTGTAATACTTTAAATTAACTGTTCCGTTAATATCACTAATTAAAGCCATTTCTGCTAAGGGAAGAAGATAGGGATGCCGTGTGACAACAATCAAAATCTAATAGCGCTGAGGGATTTGATTAATTAAGTCTCTGAGTATAAGCTGTATTTTGAGCTGTTGTGGAAAAAGAGTGGAACTTAATTAAAGTCAAGAAGGTCATGATTGTCAAAGCAACATGAAAATTCCTAATTGTATACATGCAAAACATGTTATCAAGTCATATCCAAAATTAAAAGAGAATTAAAAAGTTTACCACCTAATCCTCTTCCGTTTGGTTGGATGATGACCAAAGTTTTGATTGTCATGAGTTTTTTCGTCACAATTTAACGTCTAATTGTGCCATTTTTAACTTTAATATTGATAGATCAATATATGAGACTTGTCATTAGACTTAGGCCTTATGTTAACTTGTTTCTTTTTCATCTAAATGACTAAATAAACATATATTATATATGATATCTTGATGTGGCATGTGATTTCAACTGGACCATAGCCTCTATTTTCATTCTATGATGTAAAACAATGAATTTAAGCGTACCACAATAATTTATTGTTATGAAAAGTTGAGCTACAGAGACTAGGCGTGAGGACAGCATAGATTAAATATACGCTAGAAGAAAGTGAAAGTATAATTAGAGTGGGTTGAATTCGAGGTGGATAAAAATCTTTAGTTTAAGTTCAACCAAGCCATATAGAAACAAAAGAGGAAAGAAAGAACCAAATTGAATGAAAACTGTTCCCCCTATGATTAGTAGTTATCTTGTAAAGTAGCTAAACTCAAATATCAAGATTGTGAAAATATTATGGACTTGAGAAAAATATTTAAAATAAATAATAAGAATGAAGAAAAATAGATACAAAGAGAAGACCAATATTTATGTGATTTGACAATGGCCTACATCTATAGGTAATAGACAATGAATTTACTATATCAAATTTGGGAGAATACAAAGATAGTCTAGAGACACTCACATAATACAAATTGCACAACACCTTCAAAAAGGTTTCTCTATGATTCAAATTAACCAAAGAACCAAAATTTCACAAACATCAAGTTGCAACACCATACAAAAAATAAGAGACAATACTCCAAATCAAATACAAATTTCCGCACCACCAAGAGAAAGCTTCTCACAAACTAATTGCAGGTCACACACAAATCTTGTGGCACTCCTCTCTCAATTTGCTACAGCAGCTACAAGAGAAAAAAAAAAAAACGCAACTTACAATTACAAAATCTGTTTAGGTCTCTTTCAAATTAATTCAAAGTCCTTTCCATGTGAGAGCCTAAGACTTTATGTGATATTGTTTATTTATAAGATTTAAATATCGATTCCTTGGTTGACAAAAAATACTTTCTTTCCCACCAAAAAAACTCAAACCAGATATAATTAGAAATTTGTGACAATGCTTAACAGTTTATACATATAACATGCATTAATACTAAGGATGGCTTAGAGAACTGATCCTTTTTGGGTGGCTTAGAGAAGGCTAACAGGTAACTTGGTATTTAGTTTGAGAATTTTGAGGACTTTAGCATCTTCCACTTCTAAGGATCTTCGTGTGTTATACTCTTCAAATCAATCATAAAAAACCAAAATTCTTTGCTAAGCTAGAAGCCCTAATCTTGATAAAAATGGAATTAATTATCGAATGTTATTCTTCTAAAAGCAAAATATTAACTTGCAAGTGAGCCTGCTCACTCGTATTCGAAAATTGGATTCCAAGTAATGCACTAAAATTAACTTTGGGGGTCTATGTATTGGCTATACATGCCTCTGCCAAACAATGAACATGGAGAGCAATGGCAATCGCAATGATACCACTGGATTATAGTCTTTGGTGGGACATTGGTATTTGGTAAGTAACTTACATAATATGGAACTACAAAGTCATCTCAACAGTGATGTTAAATGAGGTACTGGTTTCTATTGGTACCCAGGTGGTCAATCCACTTTCATGGCTGAAGAAAAATGTTGCCGCCATAAGGTTGAATATGATGATGGATAGTGATATTGAAGAATATAAAGTGGAAGCTGTGTGCGTGTTTTTTGTTTTTATTTGTTTTTGTCTCCTTAGAACCATTGCTTAAAAATTCAATTGGGCATTAGACCCGGTCAACTGAGAGTAGGTTATCGATCCAACTAAGGATCAATAAGTTGAATATATCCCTAAATTATAAATACTATTGAAGAAGATGTATATGTTTCATTAACAAATACCCTTCAAGATAATTAATATCATGTATGTTTCAACTAAAAAGAAAGACAGTTAATTGGTCACCTTCATGCATGTCCTTCTTGTATGAAATGTATGTGTTTAATTTGAGGAAATTTGGGAAAGACAAAATGGTGTGATGACTTCTATATTTAAATAATCATATAGTTTTCACTGGTTAAATGGTCAAATAATTGTTAACTAGTGGTATTGTCGATTAGTATAGTTAATAATAACTCTCTTGTTTTTAATTAGATATAGTAGTTGCAGGGATTTGATCTTGGACTTACCTTTTCACAAAGCAAGAAACTGTTAGTTGCCGTACAGACATTGGCTAATAAAATTTCTTGATATGAGTAAAAAATAGGATATGTTCAGCCAGAAATAAATAAAATAATAATAATAAAAAGTAGTGTCTAACAAAACTTGAAAAAAAAATACTGGATCCAATACTAATTTGGAATTGTTAATTAATTAAGTCTCTAGTTTCATGTTTTTCTTGTAATAAGTAGGCAATGTCCATAACTTATGGATCCCTCATGAACTGCACTTGACCTATTGTCTGCTTGGTTCGGCAATGTTAGGTTTTAGAAATGTCAAATTTCATGTGACAAACTATGTTTCAAAGAGGGTAGTAATTCAATGTAATTAAGTTAAGTTATGTCATGCAAAAGTTGATCAAGAACTCACCGTAATAATTCGAAGACATGCATTTATAATTTGGTCCAGTAAAACTCGATTTCACTTGAACAAATAATTACATCAAGTAGAAACTTTGCACGTCGCTCGCTTGAAGTCTAATTTTTGCCAAATCTTAACCTACCTATATAAAACATTGAAGCACAATATCAAGAAACAAACAACAACCGTATCAAGCAAATCAAAAGAGCCCTTTTCCTTGAGTCAAAACAAAAACCATTAATGTGATTATTTACTATATTGAGCATAAACTATTTCTTTGAAACAATAGAATCAATTCTTTAATAGTGAATTCGTTGTTGTTGCTTTCTGGAATTACAGTGTTACAAAAGAGAGGTTTACTTTGAAGAGAAAGTTCGTGTAGAAAAAATCTAGAGTTCTAGGACCAATATTACATGTCTCTTCTATAGTAGATTTTCTATTAAATCATGGAACCTCCAAAGTGATTTTTCTTTTTAAGAGATTTTTTATTGATTTTCCATTTAGTTACTAAATTCATATGTCTTTCACTACTTTTATTATTATTTTTTGGTTTATTGTGGTTGAGATAAATGTTTTGAAATATTTCATAAATTGCTATTGCTTAAGTACTTTGGGGTTCGGATTTTTCATATTTTAACTATATATTCGTGGAAGATGCTATCCTCACCTTATCGTGAAAAAAAAAAAACTTAATGAAAACCTTAAAACTTTCCTTGTTCTATGTGCACAAAAAATTTTTAAGGCTTGTTTAGAGTTTTTGAACTTCGCTTTTCCCATCTCCAACACCGTTTTTATCTTTACGAAATACGAAGACAAGAATAGCTAATCCGAAATTGGAAATATTAATCTTTGCTGTGTGATTTACGTGGCCAATCCTAGCGCATCATGCATGAAAAATCATCAATTAGGGCACGTTTATGTGATAGGAATAGTAATTTTTATTACCGAAAATAAAATATGTTGTTATGGAATATCTAAATTTGTTCATAGGTTTAGTTGTTACTTGTTAGTTGTAACATTAGAATTTAATTTAAGATCTATATTTAGGAAATATCTTATACTATTATAATTCCTAAAAAATAATATTATTTAAAATTGAGAGAGATGTTATCTTTTTATGTTTTTTTTTTAAATTTATAAATATTATGTGCATATGAAAAATTTATATATTTTGAAATATATTAGTTTTTAGAAATTATTATGCCTACTAAGGAATAAATATTACAACCTTTTGGAAATGATTAGTTATTCCCAGTTTTTTTTTTTTTTTGTTAATACTAAGTATTTTAACATACATACAATGAGGGAAGAGAAAGTTTTAAATAAACTAACAGTAGTGTATATTCAAAATGGTTTAATTATTTCCAGTTTTAAAGAATAACTACTCATAAAAAATAGTCATTCTTTGTAATAAACTTATAACCAAACCACATAATAGCTAAATTATAGAAATATCCATTATATTACCATGTCTATTATTGTAAGCCTACCAAATTTGCCTTTAATTTTGCAGAGATGATTGAGTGCTAGTACTCCTGGATATTTAATAGCTAATGAATATTTTAGGGAAAACACGGATCATGCTTATTGTTCATTATCATTACTATTATTGTTGTGTTAATATTTGATAAGAATTGTGCCTATTACACTGCAGTCAGATTGGCCTTAAAATATATGTAGTTGGTGGAAAAGATGTAAAATTGATTGTTGCAGGTATTGAGCTAATATATATATTAATTAAAAAAGGATGACCTATATTGTTTAATTAACCGTAGTCTAGTCCTCAACTGATTGACTTTATGCTTCCAACTTGGATGTCTTTGGTTGTAATTTTCTGGTGAAGGATCTAATTATTTGATAATATTAAGATTTAAGGTCATACTACTTGTAATCATTAGTGATTCAGTAAAGCCTATGCTCCTGCTCTCAGTAAAAAATTTGTATCCCATCTGCATGTACGATAAGGTTTGTGCCACCAGGGGTAGCCTAGTATATAGTGTAATCAAATGATTATTAACTGTGTGCTACAGTTATACAACACTTCATTGAATAACATAAACTTTTTTTTCTTTTTTTTTGTGAAGCAGAATAATATAAGATTTAATATGAAAATGATCTTTAATTGATCAGTAAAAATGGAGGGATGGACCTAACTATTATGCTTTTAAGCCGCCCCCTACAGTTGAGTCTGCTATCTGCATAAACAAACCTTGAAACATTTTATCAAAAAAATTAAAACAAAAATCTTGGAACAAATAGATAGGGCACTTTATATATATGGACTACATATATTTTGTGTGCACACTACTCTCCACTACATATTCATTATTTATTGCAACTCAACAGGATGCTTCACAAGGAAGAAAAACCAATATCCTTTGTCCAATTTCGTGGACAAACTTGTTGATATATATAATTCATCGATAGAACTTGTTGATATGACCTTAGTCCCGACTTGGGATTTTGCAAGGCTTTGATTAATTAAAAATAAACCATCCTAATAAGTATTCTAGTTTAACTAGGTAGGTTGTGCTTTTCAATCAGTTTTTGCTTTGCCAAGTCAAATGCTCGCCCAATATCTTCTAGATAATTAAATACAGCTTTTGATATACCAGAAATCGGTTCAGGGGTATTGTCTGATCCTAGTCGTAAAACAAAAGCATTAATTGGAAGCTATCCTGGAACTTTCGTTCTAGCATGCAAAATATTAATTAGGTATACATGTGACAAGAAGTTCTATAAAGAGAGATTAAAATAATGAATTTAAGAAATTAATAAACAGAATTGTCTCCAAATCTATAGGCCTAAAATTTTGAGATAAGTGATGTCGCATTGTATAGTACTCCATAAAAACCTAAATTGGAAAGCTAAAAAAAAACCCCTAAATTGTAGTCTTCCAACTCCAAGGGTGATCCTTCCTACCCAAATTATTAAGAAAAAAAAAGAAAAAAAGGGTAAAACATTGGTTGACTATCAAGTAGAAAATGTGGTTTTTTTTTTTTTATAAAGAAAATTCTACATGTTATGAGGAAAAATACATGCCTCTGTAAGGGGGAGTTGTGTTTCATCTTGTTAGGGGGAGTGTTTATCTCTTTATTGTTTTAGGAGCTACTTCTAGCTTCTTGTACACCGGTCTTGTGACCATTTTTATATACTTTGTGCTTATATTTGATATATATGTATGATGATGTATGTTTTCTTCACCTACCTCTACATGTGTTGTTTCTTTTTTATCTTTATGCACATGTTTCTTTATGTACACAATCTTTATTTATGTTCACACATGATGCCTTGATGAGGTTTGTTTAAGTGTTTCAGAAAGACAAGTTATGAAAATCTATCAAGCCGTAAACTTTTTTTTTGCAAAATTTTTCAAGAGTTTGTAGTACAGATAGATTTATTTTGTAATACAACAAGTGATTATGAGTTTAGTGATTTAAGAGTTCTCTCATGATTATTTGTTTTGTTGTAGTTTTGTCAGGGATTACCAAATGGGGAGATTGTTAAGAACATATTTTATGTAATTGGTTAATCTTTTGACAAAATGCATTTTACTTGTAATTGAGTAGATCTAGGATGAGTTTAGTACTTTAAGAAATATGTTGTTCAAACCAAGTATTAAAACCATAAAAATTGGACCAAGAAACAAGTGAAGAAAAGTTGTTCATTAAAACTCGACAGAAGTTGGACAAATTATCTATCGAGGCTCGACAGAAGCTCGATAGATTATCTATCGAGAATTACAAAATCAGAATTTCTAAATCTGATTTTCGACCCATGCTAAAAAATTTGTGTAGGGTTTCTTTTCTCACAACCCTAGACATATATAAGCCTTATTTTAAAGGTCATCATAGTGGATATGCACATAGAGAACATATGAAAAAGTGACCAAGTGCCTTATTCTCTCTATAAGAAGTTACTGCGTCTTTTGCGCCTTAGAGTTTTGTAACCAAGAACTTCTTGATCTTTATTGTTGATGAAGTGAAGAACTTTGCAGCCAATTATATCTTCTTCAAGTAGCTGGAGTTAGTCAAATACTGGGATCCATGCATCATTGGTTAGTCACGTATTGAGATTCGTGCAAAAAGGGTGGGCATTATATATTGAAGAGTTCAAAGATTCTGAAGCGGTAGAAAGTTTCTGTTGTAAGTTCATTTACAGAGATTGTAAAGTTTAGGGACAAAAGTTTTGTACTAGATCTGAAACTTCTTTTTATTATAATAGATTGCTTTTCGGGAAGGTTTCCCCCCAGGTTTTTTACTATGAAACTAGTTTGTTTCATTGGTTTTCCTGGGGTCATCATATCTTGTCTTATTTACTATTCCGTTGTGCATGATTTTGACATGATATTGATATTTATTTGTTTTAACAAGGTTTATTCATAATAAATCTAATTAACAACTTGGGTTTAAAAATTATTAATTTTATCAATTGTGGTCTAAATTTTCTAACAACTTGAAACCGGGTAGAGAAGTTGACTTTTTCATAGAGAGAATTATTGGCAATTCTCATAGGTTTAGTTTCAATCCTATGTTTTGAGCTTCCATAGATGCTTTCACTCCTTTTTAAGAAAGAATTATTGGCAATTCTCAATGTGTCTATAAATTTGGATTCTTGATCTAAGAGGAAGGCTGACTTTACAGGGGAATTATCGTTCTTGCTGGGATAACAAATTATTGTATCATTTGTGGCATTCTTGGGTAAGTGGATCCTGAGTATAATATTTATAGTATTATTCATAAAAAAAAAAATTAAGACAGCTTGTTGAACTTCTCATTCCTTCTCTTTTTTTTTTTGGATGCATCAATGGTTGAAAAGAGGGGGAATATATATATATATCTTAAATGTCTTCATGAAAAACACTAAGAAGTTTCAATTGAACTGAGAGAATCTGTTGGCATCGTTCTCATTCCTACACCTCCCCAAGACTTAGGTTTGCATATATCTTTCCATGCCTCTAAGAAAGCAATGTTTATTTTAATCTCTTTAAAACCGTAAAAGAAATTTCTTAATAACCTGTCAATTGCATCCCAACATATTTTTGTATAGAACTAGTAGACATTTAATACGTAGGGATAATGGAAATAACAGATTTAGTTAAAGGTGACTTGGATTTACTCTTGTATATTCCTAGGTTGGATCATTTGTGATTTTGATGACTTAATTGGTTTTATTAAAAAAAAAAACTTTTGATAGACAATTTAGTAATTAATAATGAAAATGAAATTTCAAAGAATTTTATTATAAAGTTGTTAATTAATGAATTTTACTTTGTAAAATATTTTTAGATAAACTACGTATTGGTCCCTATCTTTTACACCATATTTCAATTTGATACTTAACTTTTTAGTTGTGTCAATTTGGTCATTAACCTTTCAATGTCGTATTAATTTAGTCTCTATTGTTATTTTTTGGATGAAAATTGATGACGTGGTAAACAGCGAAAATAAAAAATAGTTCATTACCATATCGATGGAAACTAATTTTTTATTTTGATTGTAAGTCATTTTAATAATCTTCATCCAAAAACAACGACAAAGATAAATTGACACAACACTAAAAGGTTAAGGCCCTAATTAACACAATTAAAAGGTTATTGACCAAATTGAAATCTGGTGTAAAGAATAAGGACCAGATATAGAGTTTACCCAATTTTTTTTTAGGCATAATTTTGACGGCAGATGCTAATTAAGTTAATTTTTGGATTATTTTCTTCTCAAAAAAATTTAAAAAATGTGATCTTGGCTTAATTTCAAATATAATTTTAATTAATTCGTGCATCATACGCCATAATGCTAACATATCTATCAAAGTTAATTCTTTGGCGAAACTACAATATTGACCTTTCAAGTTTATCCTGTGTGTGCAAGTGGTCCCTCAAGTTTGAAACGAGCACAATTAGTCTCTCAAGTTTTAAAACTGAGTTGTATTAGTCATTTTACTAACTACCGTTAATGGTGTTACTTACGTAGCTAATGGAACAATGACTTGACATTTTTTTTAATAATGTAACATTTTTTATTAAAAAAAATTATAAACTAAATTTACACCATCAATATTTATGACCCCGTACCAGATTAAAAAAATATTTTCTACTGATTCAACAAAGCACTGACCTGCCATCGATGGGACGCACTTTCATTCTGAGCCCAAGGAGGAGGCTCATCCGAATTCGGCCTAGCCCATGAAGGGATTTTACTTTCTTCTTCTTCTTCAGTCTTCTTGTTGCTTGACTCTTTAGAACTTTCAGTCAGAGGAACCACACAAAGCTTACTACGTTGTGGGTTTCTTTTTGCTTGGGATAGGAATGATCTCGGGTAAAATGGATTTTCTACTCTGGGAGTAAGACTATTATTATGTAGAACTAGTATTCGATTTGAACACAATAAGCTTGCTGCAATGCTTCTAACTTTTATATTGCGTTGCGTTGGACTTGGCCCCTTCTTTTGTTTCTGTAACCCAAAAGAATCAAGATAAGATATCAATTGTATGTATGTATAGTGATAAATAAATAAATTAAGCAAGGAAGGAAGGAAGGAGATATGATATCATATGAGACATTGAGGAGGTGGACAGTGGAGAACCCGAGTTCTAAATATTGTTTGTAAATATTGTTTGTGTAAATTTATTTGTTTGTGCACATAGGATAAATTTGAGGGTCCAATATTGTAGTTTCATCTAATTCTTTTGTATAGAATATATTATTGAGTTATAACTTAATTTAACATTCAATTCTAAATAATTAACTTTGCGTGTGTTTGTGGGTTCCAGTTAGCTCAGTTGGTAAATTCTCTGATGGTTGTATAAGAGATCTGAGGTTCAATTCCCGTCTACACCAAAAACTAATTGGTGTCTTGGTCTGATAATAAAGAGCTATTATCAGGAGCGGACGTCATAGGTTGAAACTCTTTAAAAAAAAAAAAAATTGCGTGTGCTTTAACTAGTGTACAAATGATTCTGTTAATGTCTAATAGTCCGAGTATTAAACTTTATTAAATAAACTATAATAGTTTGCCTTATATATTGCTAGACAAGGTTTGCTATACAAGTATAGTACAAGATGTCAAGAAACCTAAAACAATGAGTCTAAGACTATAAACCCATTAGGCTTATATTCAATCCCATCCTTCTAAACCAAATTTTTTAAGCCCACCCGTGAATGCTTACTCCAAATCTGCTAAGGAATATGAAGTTTTTGAAACCCATATGAGTGGGCCTTCTTAATGCTACTGGACATCGGCAATATATGGGCCAATTGAAAACCACCTCATTATGGAACTCATAGATGTGTAATGATGTAATCAACCTTTGCCATAATGAAGCCTACATTAGACTCCGTAAAATGAAGGATATAATAATCAAACATTGCATTCGGTTCTCAGATCATGTAAATACAAAAAAATGTCTTTGATTGTTGATCATACAAGAGAAATTCAAGAACAAGGGATTGTATTATAGCAGTGTAAAATTGAATTCTGTAGCAAAGAGATACTCACACTCAGCCACACAGACAAACCTACAAATTTTAACAACAGCAGTAATAAAGCTTTCTTTGGTTGGTCGGGTAAAGAAGGAAGATTCCATTTTATTAATAAATCTAACAAACTTAACAAGTTCAAAATTAAGTTGCAATATTTGTCCAAACATCTGGTAATTATCTTATGCATCGATATACACATCATTTTTCTCACAATATGTGGAAAATTTTATGAGTATCAAGTTGTGATATGCATCCAAAATCTAATGACTATTTTATGCACATGCATCAGCATATGTATTCTCCGTCTCACACTATGCATTGGCTCTTACAATTGCAGTGAAGCCTTAAAAAATGATGTTACTCTAATAATAGTTTGCCAAATTAGCAAGTTGTCCAAAACATTATGAAAAAATTTATATTAAAATTATTCATAAAACAATTTTGGTCTTTTTTTTTTAGTTGCTTTTTGCACTGTTTATCCATTCTCTTCTTCCTTAATTATGGACTTGCCACCCACAAATTGTAGTAGTCATACAGCTAAATTTATGAATATTAATTTAGCAACTCATTGCTTATCTTTCACTTTTACTTGATGATTCTACCTTCTACTTGTGAAGAAAATAACAACCTTCACAGTTCATTTTTTTTTTCTTTTGAGAATCAACTTCACACATAATTAATACCTTCATAGTAACAAATATGCAGTCGTCGGAATCCTTTATTAGCTACTCCATATGAAGAGAATCTTTCGAACAAGTTTTAATTTTGTTAGAAATTGTCAAATTGGGCTACAGGGGGCGCTCTGAGCCCATTAGTTGGACACGGCCTAATCTCGCCCAACATTATTTCCAATGCATGCTATATGCGCTTGAGTCTACAGTCCTAACATTATTCCCCCTCAATGGGCAATTATCTTTTTTAGGCATCCCAATGAACCCAAAAATTTTTGGGTTCTCTTGGAGCATTCATGATAGATCTTACTACAAATTTAATTAGTGAAATCTACCATATAACATCAATGTGAGAGGAGGGAACATTAGATTTCCGTACTCCAGAAATATCTAATAATTATTTCATTGAACTCTGTTAACATTGTAAGCATGAATCTCTCACAACTAGTTGTTGATTCATTGAATGGAAATTATGGGGTTTAAAAAAAAAATTCAACAGTTGGAAGAGGAGGGATTTTACCCCTAGCTGTCTCAAGGTTCTTGGCAAAAACTAATTACACTAGAATTTTTTTTTGAGAAACCATTAGAAATGATTTTTGTATTACTTAGAATAGAAGATATTGTAGTTAAATAACTATTAATATTATCTGTTTGGTTGTTAAAGTAAAATAAAGTCCCAGATATGCATTCATAAAATATCTTATATAATTATATTTACAATAGCTGTATAACTCAGTTATAATTGAATATTTCTTAAGTTAACATTGTTGCCTATTTTTAAAATCAATACTCAAATCAATTATTTTTTTCCAATTTAAATTAAAAATGCCTCCAGATTTTGTCAAATGTTGATGTATTTAGGGGTGTAAAATCCAAACACTCCAAACTTTAGGGAGTAAAATCCAAATTCTAAAGTTTTAGGGTATAAAATCCAAACATCCCCAAACTTTAGGAGTGTAATTTACAATTTACTCTTATTTTTGTAATTAAGTGCGTAAAGATGAATTAACTTTAGGGGTGTAATTTATGTTTTTGTAAATATATTAAAATTTCAAGTTATTACTTGCATTAATGAATAACTATTAAAGTTTAAGGAATAAATTATTTAAAAAGAAAAAAGAAAAATAAGGAATAGTTTTACCCCTCAATAATTATTTCATTAAAAGATGAATTACTACATACCAACTAGGTCCTTGATTACTACTAAAAGCAAACAACACTATACAATATAGATCCTTGATTACTACTTTTTTTTTATATATATACAAGATAGAATTTCTACTCTAACATAATCTAAGTGTATATGTGTGTGAAGTTCACTCCTAGAGACTTGAAACCCAGCCCTTACCCCCCACACTCCACAAGCATTTATACTTGCGGAGTGACCACCGCACCAAGGGTGCGTGGTGGTCTTGATTACTACTAAAAGCAAACAACACAATACAATAAAGCTTAGTCATATTAAATGTTAGTGATGCCTCCACCATGGATGGCGAAACAAAACACAATAATGAAATTGTTGTGCATCCATCTTAGTTTAGGTGTCTGCTTATTGGTTAGCCTCATGATACACACGATCCAGTTTATAGTTGGTGAAACTTTTCAACAGGTTCAGCAATCAATGGGGTTCCATTTTAGCTCTACGCAACATGAAACATCATTTTATTTGAATAGAACATGAAATTCTCTTTGTATACTAACAAATTCAAAAAAAATAAAATCTTAATTGTGAATAGATTCTTTACCTTCTAAGTGAAGAAAGTCATTCTTTTCTCAAATTATCTTTTGAAATCATGTATTTAGCACATAAAAGAAATGTAAGACCATAGTTTCTTCCACTATGCACACAAATTTAAAAATTGCTTTAGAATTTGCTACAAAATCTCGCATATATCCACTATAAAGAACAGGTACCGCTGAAGCAGTCTTATGACTTAGTTGGTGGTGCTAGGAGATCGATGCCTTACATGTCTTTGGATTGAACTTAAATCGTATCATTGATTCTTTATCTGCAATGAGTAATCTTCAAAATGAAAGAGAAATACTTCGCAGTGCTATGGATTGCTGTAGCACTGTAAATAGTACCTTTTGAGGTTTAAAAGGCAAATATTGTGTGAATTTTGGCCCTCAATTCAAAAGCAAAACAAGTACTTTTGGAAAAATAATTGATTGCTTTCATGTAAATGATACTATTAAATTTCTTCCTAAATTCTTGTGATTCACTGTATTACTCAATTTTTTTTTAGCCACTTGGTTGTAATTAAATATAAAAATTGGGATCAATGCTTTGTTGCTGTAGTGTTGTATCTTAAGTTGGTACTAAACCCTAAAATAAATCTTCTTCCTTTATTAAAATATTATTGTTCCTAGAACATTTTCTCTCAGTTCATCTTTCCTACTCATGTTAGACATTGCCAACACTTAAAAATGACCAAAAAAAAATCTCATCCGAAGATTTTTCAATAACGTGGAACCCAAAGGCTCTTCTTTTGTTTTTTTTTTTTTTTTTGTGGTAAACTCCTGATTAAGTCTTATTCAAAAAAAATTGTTCATCAAGTAAACTGGTTGACATTGTTTAATGTACGTTTTTAGACCCCTTAAAACAATTAGATTAACCTAGTTATTTAACCAAGTGATTAACTTAGATAAATTAAGCAGACCTAGGTTAATACAAATATATCATATCATGCAAAGTAACGGAAATATAAAAAACACAATGATATGATGACTCAGGAAAACCAAATTGGTAAAAAACCTGGAGAGGATTTAACCTAACTATCCTCAAGCTAAAACTGAATCCACTATGAAAGAATTGAAGTTTACACAATAGCGACTTAGACCACTAACATCCTATTGCTACCTTGAGTAGGAAACTTACTACCACGACTACATGACAACTCCGATTCCACGGACTACTTCTTTCTTGAATACTCAGCAAGCACAAGCACTTCCGCTTGTATATCTTTAAACTCTTGAATCTGCAACTGAATTGATTACCAAGTTCTTGACATAGTCTTAATCCTTGATAACTCTAAGTATGTGTGAAGGTAAATACCTCTAGATCTCATAGAAGATTCACACACATAGCATCAACAACACTAAAAACGTGGCTAGGGTTTTCCCTTTTATACCTACGATAAAACATAAAACCCTACACATAAAACGGGCTTGGGCTGAGTTGGAAAATTCTGCAGAAAAAATAATCTGCACGACTTTCGATCGATCGAATCTAATTCTAGATCGATCGAGCCAGGCAGAATTGCACAATAAATTCTGCAGCAACTCGATTCCAATTTTACATATAAGACACATACTTTGAGCAGTCTAAACAAGACTAAAACATTTTGATCATGGTTTGCCAACATTACAAATTAGTGTTCTAATACATTTAAACCTAAAGGTCTTAGAACCTAACAAACTCCCCCTTTGGCAATTCGCGACAAAACACAAACATAACAAAATGCTCAAAGTTTACATATAAACAGCCCATTACAAAAACATAGCCCAAACATAACAAATTCAGCCTAACTACTATCCATTAGTTGCAAGTGTAGACAGCAGCACAACTGAATCAACCTGTATATTCCTGTAACACTTAACAAACACATAAACGCACGTGTGAAAAATACAAGTAAACAACATAATTTCTTGATTTCACATAAACATAAACTACAAGTCATATATCATGACTAACTTCATGTATATAGATCAATAAACAATGTAACACAATGTGAAACAAAAACAGATAATAAAACAAAATATCTCCCCCTAGCATGGACAACCCAAACACAATATATCATGAGTCAAAAAAGTAAATACAAAGTGAAGCACCTAGATACAATCTAAAAACTCCACAACTCCAAACAACATAACAAAATCTCCCCCTAATAACAAAAACTCCTCTCTACACCATATGCACTCTCCCTTTTTGTGACGAATTGCCAAAGGGCACTCACTCATCACCAAAAAGAGGTGGCAGTCTAATACTCTCCAAATCTGCTAGCAAAGCACGAAGCTCATCAAACATGTTCACCAAAAGCTGACCATGAGCCGTCTGAATGGTCATGATAGTCTTCAACATCAGTCAAATGTTTGAATCATCCGAAGTAGAAGGCGGAGGAACATCAACATCAACAGTAGCAGCAGGATCGACAAACGCCTCAGCAGAAGTATTACCTATAGAGGAAGGAGGAGGAGGAGATACGTCACCAGAAGACTCAACCTTAGGACATTTAGGGCTTGCTCTCAACTGAGCAGCCCTCTGCCTAAGAAAGGTGGCACCATAGGAGCAATAATATGAACAGGCTCAGACGCTGGAAACTCCTCTAATCCAAGATGTAAGAGAATTCGATGAATAAACACTGGGAAGAAAAGAGCATGAGCAGTAGAACTACTCCTATAAACCTCATTCAAGGAACGAATAAACATATGAGGAAAGTTGATAGAAGCATCAGTAACAAGGGCATACAGAAACACACATCGCTCAATAGGGATGGTGTGTAGATGAGATATAGGCCACAAGGAATGACAAGCAATCCGAAAGAAAAAATAATGAACCTTAGTGAGCTCAGCAGTAGTGATCCGAGGATCAGAACCCTATTGGATAGAAGACCCAGTGATGTAAGACATGATGTCGTCTAGGATAGGAGACTCATTATAAGGGTAGACAGGATGCTGAACAAGAGGCACCCCAAGAGTAGCAGCCACTACCGAAGGGGTAATGGTGTACTCATCACCACGAATCCAACTCCTCACAAGAGTATCGGCATCATAGGAGTGGACAAAGAGGTTCGAATAGAACTCTTTAATCAAGGTAGCCCGAGGGGGGGTGAGAAATATCTAATGAAGGTAACCAACCCCTACGCTCAAAGTTCCTCCTAATCTCGGGATCAAGCTCATCTAAAAGAACCTTTCTCTCAGCCCAAATGTTCCTCTTAAGGTTAAGTGTCTGAAAGGTCTCTTAGTGTTTCTCACTCAAGAATCTCTCACTCTCAAAGGATGGAGTAGAAGAAGAGGAGGATTTTTTGTTGGCTCTAGGTTTCCTAGGCATGATGCTAAGAAAAGACAGGATACACAGAAAAGAACCAAAAAAGAAAACAAGAAAAAACCAAGAACATACTGTAAGTTAGCACAAAACACTGTAGAAAATAACAATCTATATGATGCATGAACAATGTAAGCAAATGATGCATGCCCTAATGCAGTGTGAATAAGTTCAATGTAACTTTAAAATCACAAAATTGGCTTGAGCATAAAGTTTATATCAAAAACCCCAAAATTATGAAAAACACTTGTACAATTTTCAAGAAATTGACCAATTGATCATTAAACAAGATAGAGAACCCATTAAAATGATCAAATTAATCAAACCAATAAGCCAATTTCATCAAATTAAACTTAATTGAACAAAATCTCCAATTTGGGTAGTTTCAAGCCATAGAATTTCCAATTTTTCACAAACCATCAAATTGATCAAATTAATTCACAAGAATCATGTTTATAACATCCCCAATAAAAACCCAATGATAAAATTTCTCATGAAAAAGCTTGAATCAACACAAAACCCAAAAAATCTTAGGTTTGAAATACCCTTCTAAATGCATGATTTAATGCATGAAAAATGAAAATAAATGACAAAAGAAGGGTAAAAAGGTCTTACCGGCCTAAGAAGACAAAAACCTTGCAAAAGAATCAGAGGAAAACGACAAAAAGCTTGAGTAGGAGCTTGGACATATCGGATAGAGAGAGAAAGAGTTTGAAAAAGTTTGAAAAGTGCTTGAACACGTGAGAAAACGCATGATTTTAAAAACTCCCTATACGATTTTCGATATGTCGAAAGTTAGGTTCGATCGATTGAAAATGCCTTCGATTGATCCAACACCAATTGAGCATCGATCGAAACAGACAGTGGTTGACCAAAGATTTTAATCGCAATTTTGATCGGTCGAGAAGCAGATTCGATCAATCGAAATTCTGGAAAAACCAAATTTTTGAAAAACAATGCATTTTTATGCAAAAACTCCTCGAAGCAAAGAATTTTATGAATAAAATGCATGAGTATGAGATGAAATGTTTTTCAATAACACAAGATTTAAGCCCAAATTTCCCAAAAATTAAGATTTTCACTCAATTCACCTTAAAAACTCAAACTTCAAAACACATTTTGCATTTAAACTCAAGGAAGTTTCAATCTTGGATGGCTAACACTAAATCACACACAATGATATGTACAACGTTTAGTAAAGAGTAACTTATGTAATGTGTGCAACTAGCAAAAACTTGAGATACATGTGAGGCGATATGTAAATAGTAATTAAGCACAAATTCTATAAAATCCATCACATACACTTAAAAAAGACTATCCCTCAAAGAGTTCCATCATATAACTTTCACATCTCCTAGAATAAAAGCTTGCAATCATGTAAGTTTCTTGATTTTCCTCATAATGTACACACCAATTTTATTTGATCAGAAACTTATTAAGAATTAGCTTGGATAATGTACACACCAATTTTAATTGATAGAAATTATTATAATCCAATAATGTACACACCAATTTTAGCATTTAAACCAAGGCTACACCTTATGTTCTTCTTGTGCATGTGCTATACTTTCTCGAGCACAAAATCTTACGATATGCACTAAGGTGTTCATGATTGGCTAGTAAACAGTGGTGAGATGGTTATTTATGCCTTTCTCATTAAGATCAAGTCCGACAATCAAAGGCATGTGATTTCAAGATCAAGAACATGTGATCAAAAACTATAAACATCTTCCCACACAACATGCACTACAAAGTTTTAACTAGTAAAGTGCAATAAAATAAGCTCATCAAAACTAAACAAGGTACATAAACATGTTATGTAAAGATAATATGGCCAACCTTGATTTTAAATCCAAGAAAAAATAATGCAAAACACATTTTGCTTCCTTTTTTTATATTTTATATTTTTGATGAAAATAACAAAATAACCTAGAATGAAATGCATGAATGTTATACAATGCAAATCCTAGAAAAGCAAAGAAAACAAAACAATAAATACCAAAAAAAATTGGTCACAAAGAGTAAAGCAATGAAGCACAAGAACCATGTCAAAAAGACTCACTTAGATTGAGCCTTTTGCATCCAAAGCTTTTTAGATGCATCTTGAGCATTGGAGTTCTTGTTCACATTAGAATGATTTCCAACTCCAAAATTGGAATAAAGGTTTAAAGCATTTACCAACTCACCAATAAGTACCGTAGGATCTTGTGCTTGAGGCACAGGTACTTTTGATTTATTTGCTCGCTTAGCAGCTTGCAACTTGAAACAGTTTAGACGAATGTGCCCAGAGTTTCCACAAAAATGACAAACCCATGCAGGTCTATCATGCAACTTGCCCTTAGAAGGATTAAAAGTCTTAGGTTTAGACTCTTAAAGATCAACCCTAATCTTTTTAGGAGGTATGACTTCTACAGGTTTAACAACCTCACACACAAGGGGCTTAGAAGAAGAAACAAAGTTTGTGGAGTGTGTTTCAAAAACAGATATGCCTTTTACAAAACCTAACCCAGTTTTTTCTGAATGAGACTTTTGAACACTCAGCATATGATCACGTTGGAACAAACAGACCTATTAGTTTGTTCCCTAGCAACAGATAAATCATGTTCCAAATTCTTAACTTTATCAAGTAAAAGCATGTTCTCAATCTTCACATTATTCAACAATTCATTAGCATCAAACAGTTTCACAAGCAAATTCTTTTTATCAAGTTCAAGAGATGCAATTTTCTTTAAGTTTAGATCAACATTCATAGCATTCTTTGCAGCAACTTTGCAAAGCTTATTGTAGGCTTCTTGTAAATCTGCATTCTCATAGAGTTCCCCATCAGAATTGTTCTCCTCAATAGCAACACTTTTATCAACTACAGCAGTAGCAGTGAAAGTAATGAAGTTTCCATCCTCATCACACCCAGACTCATCATCAGATACTTCATTATCACTAAGGGTTATAGCCATAGTTTTACCCTTAGACCTCAAGTATGTAGGACCTTTAGATTTCATATGACCATACCCTTGACACCCAAAACATTGTTGTCCCATAGAATTATTAGAAGGTTGACCTACTTTTTCTTTAGATTTTTCAGTGTTATTAATCTTAGTGGGATCATTCCTCCTAAAATTTCTAGGTTCAGCAGTGTTCTTACCTCTTGCCATTCTGTTGTTGTTCTTAAGAAAGTTTATAAGCTCTTGGCACGATATGCAATCTCTGTAGCAGAGAGCTCATCATCAAATTTACTCACATCAATATCATCAACAGACTTAAGAGCCATTGATTTAGATTTGCTAGTCTTAGGTAGGTCTAACTCATAGGACTATAGAGATCCTACAAGTTCATCAACAGGGATGGAGTCCACATCCTTGCTTTCAGTGATGACAATCACTTTGGGTCTAAAGTCCTCAGTCAAAGATTTAAGTATCTTCCTAACAATTTTAGGTTGATCATAGATTTCACCCAGATTATATGCAGAATTAACAATATCATTAAGTTTAGCATAGAATTCATCAAAAGATTCATCATCAGAGATCTTAATGCTTTCAAATTTAGTAATTAATTGTTGTAACGTATTAATTTTAACTGCCTTTGTGCCTTCATGCACAGTCTGGAGGATATTCCAAGCAGTATGAGCAACCTCAACATTAGAGATTCTCTTGAATTCCTCCATAGAAACAGCATTAAAGATAGCATTCATGGCTTTGCTATTGAAAGCGGCTGCTTCTTTCTGAGAATTTTGCCACTCACTCACAGGAGTAGTGGGCTTCTCCCATCCGTATTCAACGGAGTTCTAGACTCTCTTATCAATGGATTTCAGGAATGCTTTCATCATGACTTTCCAATAAGCATAATTATTCCCATAAAAGTAAGGAGGAATAACAAGAGAGTGTCCGTGTTCCATGACAACCGGGGTCAAGGATCAGCTCAAAGATCAAAAGATCTTCAACAAAAAGAGCTACCCGCTCTGATACTACTTGTACGTTTTTAGACCCCTTAAAACAACCAGATTAACCTAGTTATTTAACCAAGTGATTAACTTATGTAAATTAAGCAGACCTAGGTTAATACAAATATATAATATCAAGCAAAACAACGGAAATATAAAGAATACAATGATATGATAACCCAGGAAAATTAAATCGATAAAAAACTTGGGGAGGATTTAATCTAGTTATCCTCAAGGTAAAACTGAATCCACTATGAAAGAATTGAAATTTACATAATAGCGACTTAGACCACTAACATCCTATTGCTACCTTGAGTAGGAAACTTACTACCACAACCACGTGATAGCTTCGAGTCCACGGACTACTTATTTCTTAAATTCTCAGCAAGCATAAGCACTTCCGCTTGTATATCTTGAAGCTCTTGAATCTGCAACTGAATTGATCATCAAGTTCTTGATATAGTCTTGATCCTTGATAACCCTAAGTATGTGTAAAAGCAAACACCTCTAGATCTCACAGAAGATTCACACACACAGCATCAACAACACTAAAAACATGGCTAGGGTTTTCCCTTTTATACCTAGGGAAAAATATAAAACCCTACATGTAAAACGGGTTTGGGCTGAGTTGGAAAATTCTGCAGAAAAAACAATCTGCATAACTTTCGATCGATCGAGCCAAGACATAATTGCACAGTAAATTCTGCAGCAACTCGATTCCAACTTTACATATAGGACACATACTTTGAGCAGTTTAAACAAGACTAAAACGTTTTGATCATGGTTTGCCAAAATTACAAATTAGTTTTCTAATACATTTAAATCTAAAGGTCTTGGAACCTAACATTTAAAATTTCCAATTTCATGAGTTGCTACCGCAGAAAAAGTTACTAAAAATAGCACTGATCTTGATATCTTTATAAACATTGAATTATTTGGTATATATTTTTAAGAAAAAAATTCTCTAATTTTCACAAAGGAATCAATGCAGAAGAGGTGCTTATCAGGAATATTAGACGAACCGCTTGTTTAGACTTTAGAGTAGCTTTCAGCCCTTCACCCGCTCCTCGTGATCAGTCGTTACTATCAATCCCTATATAGAATAACATTATGCCGCCATTTTATTTTCTTAAATATACGTCATGGGTGCAATCACTACCTTGTCTCTTATTCATTTTCTTCTTGGAGATCTTTAAGAACAATTATTGTGCTATTTTTTTTTATTAAAAAAAAATTGATTATATATCTTAGTGAGCACAGAGATCTTGTTAAGGAAAACAATGATATTTCGCTCTGTTGTTTTATACAACGAATCTACGAGAGCCATAAATCCATATCCTTTTTATCACCTATATATGCGAAGGAATCATTACATATACTCGTGTAAGATATGTTTGTCTTCTATGCATCTGATTTTTTGAACTTTTCACTTCATATATTACATGATCAAATAAACCGCAAGAATGAAAGAAATAAATCATTTAAGCTCTTATCCCTATTGCAAGTTTATTGTGAAAAAAAGGAATTTCCCTAAATACAATGACTATCTTCAAGACTTCAAGCCTTTTCTATTAGCACTTCTTTTTTTATTTATTTTTATTTTCCCCGAGAGGCATTAAATCCGCGAGAATGCTCTGGCAAAGATGGGAGCCAGTTCAAACCAAGAACTTTAGTTATTTGATAATCCTCCTGCAAACCTTTCTATGTTATTGTTTTATGAGAGACTTCGGTACGTAGACAATGTTTAACTTCTTCATTGGTTATCGTTTTCTACCAAAAAACAAAAAGGAGGAGTATCCAAATTATTCATAGAATAAATAAAAACCGTGAACTATTTATATATTGTAAGAAAAGCCATTTGTATCAAAGTTTTCCTAAAATGCTTCTTTCTTTGAACCTTAAGGTGATTTAAAAACTTTCTATAATTAGTAGCCATCAACAACAACGGCAGAAAAAACAAAAGATCCTATGCTTTGGAGATTTATTCCACAAAGAGTGTCTGCTGCCGTGTCAGACCAGGCTTGCTTTTCTTGAAGTTTGAGATGGGAAAGGTGTGGTCCTGCTTGCCAACCCATGAATCCAGTCATACTCATGCCTAAAGAAAAAAAGGCAAAGTGCACCCTCATTTGTTTACAGTCAAGTAGCTTATTGATATTTTAGTTCCTGAGCTACCAAAGGAGGACTTTGCACGCTCATTTTATCTCTTATAAAGTTATATCCCTTATCCTTTTCAAAGGAAGGGTTTGATTTTTCTTTGATACAAAACCAAAAGTTTCACCAACTTAGCTTTGCAGGTACTAATTTCCCCTTTGCAAGGATGGTCCTACACGTTTGAATATTTTTTAATTTTTGCAAATTCATTGGTAAGCATTTTAATTCCCATTACATATTTTTTTATAAATTTTTTTAATTTAATAGTTGTAGGTGAACTAATTTGAAACCTACACGTTTCTAGTAGAAACATTAGAAAGTATCAATTGAGTTACAAAACTCTTGACAATCCCTAATAGGACCTTGAGAATAATAAAAATGAAATAAAAATATACTTTAGTAAGACAAAGAATAAAAAAAACAAAAAATGAGCAGTTTAATTATAATCTTTAAGATTTAATATGGGTGTGGAGAGTATATACGTAAGAAAAAGAAATACATATATATAGTACTAGACTGGTTGAAATTTTTACCAATAATATTCCAATACACTTAACCACGTTGAAACATATATGATTGTTGTTTCTACTTGTATCGACTCTATATTTCCGTTAGTACAAAATCACATGTTACTCTTTTTATAGTTTTTTAAATTAAGATGATATGAGTATTTTTTATATAATGATTAGTTAGATGAAGCTATTTTGAGTGTGTGTGCGTAAAAGCTTAAGCAAATAGAACAGAATTGTTGGAGCTACAACAAGGATTCCAATTGAAGTTGTTCTCAGTCATACCTACAACACCAAATTACCAATCCACAAAGAAAATGAGCACCTACTTCCTAATGCAAATACAAAACAGTGGGGTTCATCAGAGGAATTCCAACTATCTAGTTAGTGAAGGCAATTTAGAACATTTTTCCCTCAGGTCAACTAACAAGAGGTCCACCAGGGTGCCATCACTTACATTTGTAGAGAAAGAAGCATGCCTAATTTGCATTTAATTTAATTGATGGTTAGTAGGGCACACTTAATGTTGATATTAGAGAAAGTAAATAACATTCAATGGACATTGCTCCTTAGGATGGCATACTTTAGGGTCTGTTTGGATTGAGGGGAGAAGGAGGGGGAGTAGAGTAGAGTAGAGTTGGTTGAGAATAAGTTAATTTTGGGTCAGCTCTACTTTACTCCTATTTCCTTCCCCTCAATCCAAACAAACTATTAGTGTTTGAACTCCTTATCAACACCCACGGGTGTCCACCCATATTTCCCTTTTGGCACAGATAAGTTGTCACATTTGGGGACTATTGATCAAACTATGCTAAATTATTGAGCAAAAATTTGTGGGACCATTAGTGCCCTTTCCCTTGGTCAGACAAGCAAGAACTTCAAGCTGAATTGTCTTGTTGGACTGATGGCATTTAGCCTAGGCCTAATGGCCCTAGCTCAAAGATGATGGCTAGACTTCGAGGTTCCACCCTCTCCATATATGCATTGATAACCTTGAAATGATAAATTGTTATTGATTGTAAGAGATTTGTACATGATTTGATGCGACCATTTTGGGGGGAGGTTTTATCATTGCACCAACTAGGTCGGTTTTTCATTAGCCTAACAGCATCGCACTTCTACAAGGGAAAGGATCGACCTCTACTCAGTGTTGATAAGACTAGTTTTATGCAGTTGATTAGTTACAAAAAGGAAAAACAACATCTAAACAAAATCAATACACTCTTTAAATCTATACATTACTTTCTTTTCCTTCATTTTCTTGAGAACTAAACACAGTGTAGTGAACACCCCCAAACTACATCAGCATCATCAAATAACCCAAATATTCCAAAAAAGAAGAAGAAGGAAACAAAATGATTGAAACAAATTCAATCTTTCTCTTACCCACCAAAAATATCCCATTTGAAATCACAAAAGCCAAAAAAAATTTTAAAAAAAAAACCCTAACCTAGAAAGAAAAAAAAAAAACCATTGAAAACATAAGAAATAAACAAACCTAGTTGAAAGCATAGCAAGAAGAGCATAGTAGGGGGCACTATATTCAAAACATTCTCTAGAAACTTCTAGAAAAAGTCATGATTGCAAAAAGGAGAGAGAGAGAGAGAGGGAAACTCAGTGGACGATGGCATCAAGAAGAGGATGCTCTAAAAGAGAGAGAGAGAGAGTGAAAAAAAATGTATGGGAGAGAGAAAAGAGAAGAAAATTCTAACCTAATGCGCTCAAACTCAAACGATTCCATACAAGGCTTGGAATTCAAAACAATGTTATTTTGGTCCCTATATATATATATAAAGTTACATATTATTATTATTTATTAACTAGTGTGGTTATACGTTGGAATAAAAAAAATTCAAACCATGTGCTATACTAGAAGATGTTGGTTCTCCAAAACCACTGCCAACAACCACATTGAACATCTACCATTGCGTCAAGGGTCAACCGGTTCAATGCGACAAGGGTTGGCTTTGTCTGTGTCAAGTGATCACTGAACATCCTAAAATTTTATGTCATTGGCCAAACTAAGAGAACTTCAATATGCCCTAGGAGGGATGGCCTAGCGGTAAGGTTCCCACACGTATACGTAATGATCCCTTATTCGAACCTTGGCAAGTACCGGGGATAGGAGGTAGGAGCACTTATGCGTCGCGCCCTGTACTGCTAGCTTTCTTGGGGTGCTAGGGTAAGGTTTGTGGCATCCCAATCACAGTAACTATGGCTCAATCCAATATTCCCTAGCAAAGGGTGCTCCTATGGTCACACCCAAGGGAGTGAGCCACACATGGTCTCCCTTTTTTATTATAAAAAAAGAGCTTCAATATGACATAATTTGATATTTATGACTTTTGTGAGAGAATGTCTTTTTAGGACTTGTTTTGATATAGCTTATAAGCTTATTTATTTTTAAACTAGCTTATGTACATTATTCAAAGCCTTTTTGTTTTATAGTTAAATATATTTTATACTTTTATCCAATTTTTTAAAATAAAGTAAATTATACCAAACACACGCTTAATGTTAAGCCAAAATATATATATATATATATATATATATATTTTCCTCAAACTCAAAATTGAGAGGATAGAAGTGAATAATGCTTACAACGTATCACTGTTCAAAACCATGTCTAATTCAATGGATGAATTAGCCGCCCGAACGCAGAAATAGCATGGAACATAGAGCAATAGATAATTAGCAATAAAAAATAAAAAATAAAAAGAATGGAGCAATAGAAAAATCGGCGATGGCAACGTAATGACCAATTGAAATACAACTTTTTTCTGGTCGCTATTTTGGACTTTCTTTTTCTATTAAAACGAATCTAGTATTTTAATACTGAGACCCCGAGAGGAAGAACTTAATAAATATAACCTTATTGATAGGATAAAAAGAGAGATGATAAAGTCTTCAGGCTCCAATTAAGAGAAATGGAAGTGTTACCCATCATACCACTTAAATTATTTTAAAAATGTATTACTTATGTAAAGAAATACTAAGAACCCTGAGAATACCATTTAAGCAATATAAAAGTGATGTCTATTGAGGAGTACAGAAATTCTAATAAGGTAATTGTGCTACGTGTCATACTTATAGTCGAGAAGGACCATTATCATGTTGAGGAGGTCACGCCATTGGACAATAAAGTCACGTCAATAGTACGTCATTAGAGGAGGTTGTACTATAGAGAAAGGCATGGTGGCTGCCACCACATTTAATGCATTCCACCAAACCTCCTGTCTACATTTATGTGGAGAAAACCCTTGAACAGTGCTGTCTTGGTTGCTGCGACTCACAAGGGGTTTAGGAAGGTGTCTGATGATAGACACTCAAGTAGTGGTCTGGATGATCAACAAATGGAGGGTCAAGATCATCTAAGGAGAGCTATATAATGTAAGGGACCCTTCGAAGACTGGGGGGGGGGGGGGGGAAGAAAAAGGATCGGAAAAGAAAACACTATAGTAACCAGAATTGCAATAAGATCTGAGTCTAAGAGAAATATATACGCCAAGATCATTCTTCTCAGATGTTGCCGAGGAAGGTTTCCTTTGCTTAAGAGTTGTTCTCCTTACTTACTTGCTATCTATTATTCACTGTGTGTATTCTTGGATTCATTGAAGCCTAGCTTTTAAGCCCACTCTCTACAAATTCATTGTATTGGATTCTTTAGGCCTTAATCCATTTGTCTTTCGGGCTTAAGAACCAAAACCCACCTTTACAATTGGTGCCGTCTATGGGAATAGCTTGAGCTTTGGTGGGATTAATGTTCAGCCGTAGTAGGTTCAGGGCCTAAACGGGAAGAGGTTGTGGGTTCCCCACGTTATGACTGTTTTCTCAACCATGAACGAAGAAAGGACCGTGAGGTTAGTATGCACACGACACAAACTGGCAGGAGCCAGTCCTAGGGTAAGAGTTATGTCTCTCATGAAGAAAGTATTAGAGGCTTGCAGTGGGAGATAGACCTTTTACAAAGGAGACTACGCTGCAAACAACGCGGAGGGACTCCTTCAAGTTCTGATCACTCTTCGGGGGATGATGGTGATAATAGCTATAGGCCCAGGTCAAGGACCCCCCCCCCCTAGTGAGTCTTTTTCGTGTGACGAGAAGCTCCACGATAGGTGAAGGGGGAAGAGCCCATCTCACAAAGGCCTGGGCAATGATGTTATGAGTAGGGCCCTAAATCAGATTTTCAAGTCACCTTTTACTCGTAGAATAGAGGTAAGAAGACTTCCTCGGCGGTTCACCCAGCCCACATTCACCATGTATAATGGCAGGACGGACTCGATGGAGCACGTTAGCCACTTCAACCAGAGAATGGTTGTTCACTCGAAGAATGAGACCTTGATGTGCAAGATGTTCCCATCCAGTTTGGGGCCCGTGGTGAAGAGATGGTTCCAAAGTCTTGAAGAAGGTTTTATCAGTTTCTTCAAGGAGCTCACTAAAGCCTTTGGGGCCCGTTTAGTGACATGCAGTAGAGTTCATTGGCCCTCAGATTCCTTATTGTCTATGACCATGTGAGAGGGAGAGACCCTGAAAACATATTCCGACAGGTACTGAGAGATGTTCAATGAGATAGATGAGAACTTTGATGATATAGCTATAAGGACTTTCAAGGTTAGCTTACCCGCTAAGCATGATCTAAGAAAGCATTTGACCAGGAAACCAATCAGGAGTGTGTGTCAACTCATGGATCGTATTGATGAGTATAAGCGAGTCGAGGAGGACCAACAACAGGGAAAGGGGAAAGCTAAGGTGGTCCCATAGGATAGAAGGGATTTTAGGTCGAATAGGTATCGTAATAACCGACCTCGAAGAGATTTCACGGGGCAATCTGGGTCTACTACTACTCAGGTAGTCAGTACCGTGTTCCAATAGCCAGTGCACCAAATCTTGGAGAAAATTAATAATGAGTCATCCTTTCAATGGCCAAACAAGATGGGAGAAGACCCCTTGAGGTGCAACCAAAGTCTTCACTGCCAATACCACCAGGAACGAGGGCACACCACTGAAGATTGCAAGACGTTATGGAGTCACTTGGAGTAGTTGGTTAGAATTGGGAAGTTAAAGCAATTCCTGCATCAACCCACTGGACAGGGTGGTTAGGCAAGGTCGGGGGCTCGGAGAGATGCTCCTATGGCACCACCTCTAGGTACAATCAGCGTCATTCTCGTTACTCCGGGAAGGATTAGTTCTCAATCATCCAAGGTGATGTCTGTGGCTCGGCCGTCCATCGAAGGCTCGTCCCTCGATCCGAAGAGGACTAAAGTGGAAGGTCGTCTGACTTTGAGCTTCTCGGATGAGGATAAGGTTGGTACCTCGCAGCCACATGATGATGCCCTAGTGGTCACTCTCAAGATATGCAGGTACGACGTGAAAAGAGTGTTGGTAGACCAGGGCAGCAGCGTTGAGATTATGTACCTTGACCTCTTTAAAGGACTGAAGCTGATGTCTAAGGACCTAACTTGCTATGATTCCCCTCTAATAGGGTTTGACAAGAAGATTGTTTTTCCAAAGGGCCAAATCCAACTGCCCGTTCAAACGGCACAGAGGTCGTGGAGGTGAATTTCATCGTGGTAGATGCCTACTCATTCTACAATGCTATTATAGCGAGGCCTTGGCTTTACGCCATGGGAGCCGTGCCTTCCATGCTACAGCTGAAAGTAAAGTATCCATATGGGGATCGAGTTGAAGAGCTAGTGGGGAGCCAATCTATGGCCAGATAGTGCATGGTGGCCATAATCAGACATCAAAATAGGGGTGAGACCTCGGCCTCCGTTGGGCGGGACTTATAGCAATCACAAGCGCCCATGTTAATTGCAAAGGTGGAGGCGGAAGGGGCGAAGTGTGAACAGTTGGAAATAGTCCTTTTTGGCTATGACGAGGAGAATTTCTTTCAGGTCGAAGCGCAGTTGTGTCCTTGAGAAAGTCAATAGCTGGAAGATTTTCTTATAAAAAATATTGACATATTCGCATGGAACGCCTATGAGGCCCTAGGGGTGGATCCAAATTTCATTTGCCACCGCCTAAATGTTAATCCATCTACCATCCCCAAGAAGCAGCCGCCTCGATGCTCATCTAGGGAACACTCTAACGCTGTCAAGGCAAAAGTGCTTAAGCTCAAGCAGGCTGGGGCCATTAAGGAGGTAATCTACCCCGAGTGGCTGGCCCACACAGTGGTGGTGAAAAGGAAAACTGGGAAGTGGCGAGTATGTGTAGACTTTACGGATTTGAATAAAGCTTGCCTAAAGGACCCCTTCCCTCTGCCTCAGATAGATCAATTGGTGGACGCAACGGTAGCACATCTTCAGATGAACTTTTTGGACACCTTCCAAGGCTACCACCAGATACCCCTGGCTCTAGATGATCAGGAAAAGGCCGCTTTCCTTACTCCCACTAGGAATTACCATTACAAAGTAATTCCCTTTGGATTGAAAAAAGTAGGGTCTACCTACCAAAGGATGATGACCAGAATGTTTGAGCCATAATTGTGCAAGAGTATTGAGGTGTACATAGACGATATGGTGGTAATGAGCGATGAAGAGTCCAAGCACATAGGTGATCTCAGGAATCTCTTCGAAATACTTAGAAAGAACAAATTGTGTCTTAATGCCGCTAAGTGTTCTTTTGGCGTAGACTTTAGCAAGTTCCTAGGTTATATGGTTACCCATCGTAGAATAGAAGTTGACCATAATTAGATTAGAGCGATTAATGATTGTAGCCTTCTCAGAACCCCAAGGAGGTCCATAAGTTGACGGGAATGACTACCGCCCTGAACCAATTCATTTCTCGATCATCAGACAGTTGTTGCATAAGTGGAAATGGTTTGAATGGACAAAGGAATGTTCCTCAGCCTTCTAGCAGTTAAATGAATATCTTTCTCAACCACATATTATGTCCAAGCTCGAGGAGGAGGAGGTTTTATTTGCCTACATTGCTGTAGCCATGCATGCGATAAGTCTGGTACTGGTACAGGTTGGTGACGGGGTGCAAAGACCAATTTATTATGTGAGCAAATCACTACAGAAGGCAAAGGTCTGCTATCGGCTGTTGGAGAATGCCATCTTGGCAATGGTACATACTACACGGAAGCTCCCACACTACTTCCAAGCTCACACTGTTGTGGTTCTAACCCAACTCCCCCTTCGGAAACTACTTCGAAAGGCTAATTACATAAGGAGGGTTGCGAAATGAGGGGTGATCCTGGGGGCTTCTGATATTAAGTATATGCCTCGCATTTCTGTAAAGGGTCAAGTCCTTGCAAATCTGGTGGCCAAGTTCACTGAGCCTTTGCTAGAAGAAAATGTTGAGAGGCCGAATAAGGATGGAAAATCAATTGGCACGATCCCTAAAGGAACCTCTATCTTGGAAGATGTATGTTGATGGTGCGGCAAATTAAAGAGGATCAGGAGTAGGGCTAGTTGTAACATCTCCTCAAAGGATCACCATCAAGAAATCCTTAAGGCTGGACTTCTTAGTCATGAACAATGAGGCTGCGTACGAAACATTGTTGGTAGGAATGACTATGGTTCAGAAAATTAGAGGAAGAATGATGAAGATATTTTCATTTTTGAGATTGGTTGTAAGCCAAGTAAAGGGAGAACTAGAAGCCAAGGACGCTAGAATGCAAAACTACTTTAACTTTTCCTTTCGTTTTCAGATTTTTCTTTTTTCCTTTTAATTTCGAAATTTATAAAAAAGAAGAAGAAGGGTAAAACGGTCATTTCTCAGTGAATTTAACGATAATCTTAACTGAGTTTTAACAGAAACTTAGATTGACAAAAATTAAAAGTTAGAGGACTGAAATGACAAAACTTAAAGTTAGAAGACTAAAATGAAAAATATTAAAATGTAGAGGGTCAGTTTTATATTTTTACTAAAAAATTACTAGATAAATTATAATATTAGATTTTTTTTAATTGTAAATATTAATTGAAACTTGAAAGTATTTTTTTTTTTTTTTAATTTTTATTTTTAGCTCAACGATAGAAGACTTTTATTAAAATGCCAAATATAGTCATACAAATAAAGCTAGTGCGTACACTAGCGTAGGGGGCATCCACTGCATGCAATGTTGTCCCAAAGACAAAAACCACAGATAGCCATATAAGACCAAAAGAAGATCAGCCCCATTACCGGTACAATTTAAAAGTTAAAATATTTGTCACATCACGTTGGGCAAGGTGATAAAAAGGACGGCTGAAACTTGTCTACCTTTTCAATGTAATCACGTGGAGGGGCTTGGAAACACAAATAAAAAAAAAAATACAAAAACTAAAAGGGAGAGTGGAGACGGACAAATGAAAAGAGAAAGGGGAAAAAGAAGATAGAAGAAGAAGAAAAGAAGGAGAAACAGCAGGCAACAGCAGAAGATTTGGCGAGTCCGGAAACAACAGCAGAAGATGAAGGCATGACCGGCGACTTGTACTTGGTACAGCCCCTGCGTAGTCCTCTTCTTCTTCTCTGTTTATTATTATTTTTTTCCTACCAATCCTTTGGTGTCAGATCTGAAGAAAGTCCAAAGTGTATGCTGATGATACTGAAAGAAAAGATCGTGAGAACCATTAGAACCGTGCAGTTTGACTGCGGTTCACACGGTTTCATTTTTTTTTTTTTTTAAGAGGTTTTTAAGGTTAAAAGAACCGAAATAGGTTTGCGGTTAACTCGGTCGGATCGTACGATCCGGTTCGAATTTTAAAACCATGTTAACCGGATTTCAAGACCATGATGTACACTGACCGTGAATCAGTGTCTTATTTTGATTGACTGAACTAGCTTTCAGATTAGGCCAACTGGTGACTTGCAATAATTGCATAAGATATTAAAGGAGATATTATTTTCGTTGATCATTCAGTGTTTCGACAAATTAATTGTAATATTATCTCTCAGCGAATATCCTTATATTTCCTATAAAATGGCATAGAGCCTAAAGGTATCACCACAAGCCCTTTAAATTTGATTCCATAAAAAAAAATATAGCTTTACTTGCAAGTGATATGGGTTCAGTTCGAGCTACAAAGCCCCATGCAGTATGCGTTCCATTCCCAGCACAAGGCCATGTAACACCCATGATGAAATTAGCCATGCTCCTACACTCAAGAGGCTTCCATATAACCTTTGTAAACACTGAGTTCAACCACAGACGCTTAGTCCGATCCAAAGGGCTAGACTACATAAAGGGGCTACCTGATTTCCAGTTTGAAACAATACCAGATGGGTTGCCACCATCGGATCGCGATGCAACTCAACATGTTCCAAGCTTAATGGATGCCACCAGGAAAAATTGTTTGGGGCCTTTTAAAGAGCTAGTGCTTAAGCTCAACTCATCCTCTGAAGTGCCTTTGGTTACTTGCATAGTTTCTGATTGCATCATGAGTTTTGCTATTAAAGTTGGAGAAGAATTAGGCATCCCAGAGGTTCAGTTTTGGACTGCCTCTGCTTGTGGCTACATGGGATATCTCAACTTCACTGAACTCATCAAAAGAGGCATTCTTCCATTCAAAGGTACTTTGAGCAATTTTTTTTGTTTTTGTTAGAATTACTGTTAAAGATTAGATTCATATTTTTCTAACCACACCAATGGCACTCAGATGATTATAAGCAACTTTATTAATTGAACTGTAACTCAGATGGTAGTATGGGGTTACTGAGTATATCTATCACTTACCACTCCAAGCTTAAATAGCTAAATGAGCATATACCAAGTTCCCCTATTCATAAGTTTCTCATTTACTCTCTTTATCAAGTGCAAAGTAATTAAGTAGCCATCCAGCTTGAAGTTATTCATGAGACTTCAATTAAAAATTTTAAACATGGAAAACATTGGTGAGTTCGCAATAGCCAAATGAGATTGAGATCTCAAGATTCTCAACCAATATTTTCCCGTAATTAATTAATAATAATTTTATTATTATATAAAAAGATTTTGTTTGGGGTTTTTGTAAAAATAAAAGGTAAATTTTATCCATTGTCATTTTATAAAATTATAACGTTGTCCAATTTAATTCTAAATTTTGATATATATATATATATATATATATATAATTTAAGTTTTAACTAGCAGAACTCTAATAACTTGTTATATAATTTATATTATTTTGAAAATTTTATCGATGAATTATATGTTCTTAATATTGATGCCAATTTTTATGTTAATTGGATATTATTTACCATTTGATCCATAAACTTATCACATTATTTTAAACTAGAAAAACTTCAATTTAAACTATTGATTGATGACATAACTATTAATCTTTAATCACCTTAACATTTTGTAAATATAGAAAATATATGAAAATAGTTTAATCTAACAGCGAATTTGTTAAAATTTACATCTAATTAAAAAATATTAAGCGGTGAAACGTTATTTAAAATTATACCATGTGTAACTTGAACCAAATTATATATATATATATATATTGCCAATTGAAATATATCTAAAAATATAGCAATTGAAATATATCCATTTTATAATTAAGGTTAAATAGTATAAATCTAAAAATATAACCAATTCAATGTCTTTTACCATTTTAAATGACATAATTATTAAATCCATAAAGTATAATCTTAATTGTGAAATAAACACTATCAATTTTAAGTTGAATTTTTGAACCCTCATCACATGTCGATTGATATTTTTCTTTTCCAAAAACAACTCGTCCCTTTTCTCTCAATCTCAAATCTTGATTTGGCGGGGTGCCATTGCTGATCATCTCACAGAATCAATAGATCTAAAACGTGTAGCTTTGTGGTTTGTCAAATACTCTAAATTTTAAATTTCCTTCCAAATAAAGTTCTTTATCTCAAAAGTTCTACAACAAAATCCTACAACTAAAACTTGGCTTCCTAAAACAAAATCAAACAAATTTATGATTTTTTTAATGGAAATCTAAATGCCGACAAAGTTTCATGTGAGGATTGATATATTTCATGAAAATAACTCCTTTTATAAGAGGAAAAATTATCTTATAAAACTGTTTTTTTTTTCTTTTTTTAAATAATTAAATAACACGGGGTCTCATAAATGTGTGAAATCAATCAAGTATAGGAATGGTGTACTGTTCCATAAGAGAGATATTTTCTCCTGTCCAAGGGTTGAAGTAATTTGTCCTTGTATGGATAGTAAATACTTCTCATAACTTTTTCTTTTTTTTTGACGAAATAACTCGACTACTTGTTAGGCCAAAGTTAAGTGGGCAAAATTGGAAATAACATCATGTCTGCTTTCTATGTCAAAAAGACCGTCCCTATTCAGGATGGTGATATTACATATATCAAATATTTTTATCTACCCTCTCATATGGGTGAGTCTCGCCCCATATAAGAGAGTGGATGCATGCATGAATCTGGAAGATGTGGGACTCCTCCCATATAAAAGGTAGATGTATGCATGGTATCGGATACATTTGGAATCCACCTCAAGTAGGATACATGACGATAAATTTTTTTTTATTCATGAGATAAATAATGTATAAAGTTACTTTATTTTCTTTTTATTTACTAGAAATGCTGGCCCTAGACATTTTGAGGTCTTAAGCGAGAACTAAAATAAAACTTTTTTTATATTCTATATTAATTAAATTAATATTTATTTAATATTTTTATATTCTAATATATTTCATTTAAAATCTATTTATTTTGTAAGATGCAAATTGACTAATTAAATTTTTGTATTCAAGTTCTTCTAACATTTCTTTTCAATTGATAGAATAACTAATCTACTAAATCTTTCTTGGGATATTGTCAATTTTAGATATGATTTTATTAATTTTAATTTTGAAATTCTTATTTACCGTAATAGGTATTGTTAGTAAAATTTTATAAGCAAGGTATGTATTTGAAAATAAATCTAATCTTTTATATAATTTAGTATGTCAATTGAAGTATATTCTTATATTTGTAAAATTTCTTTTAAAACTTTTAATCTGAAAATAAATCTAAACTATTAATATCATAATAAGCATCATGTTTGAGAAAAGATTCAAAATTAAGACAGTATTTTTGCAAACTATCACCATCTAGTGATTTTAATTTGGTGAAGTTAAACCAGATGCAAATTTTCTATTAGATATTTCTAATCAAGCAATATATTTATAATGACTGAAATAAAAAATAACTTTCAAATATAGAGTAATAGGACCTAATGTATATAAAAAGTACTAATGTAGTTTCACCGAATTACAAGTGTACAACTCTACCCACAACCACACAAGTCTGATTAGATAAGGCTCCACCCACAAAAGAAACAAAATGGATCCTATTACCTATAACCAAAAAAACAAAAAAAAACCTTCAAGGCCCAGCGGCCCCAACCAGAACTCAAGTAGGCCCACGGCCCCAGCTAGAAGTCTTATTAGACAACACCACCCATAAAAAACCACGGCATCTGGAGAAAAAATAAAATAAGAAAGAGAAACTCAGAGAAAGAATAAAGCTATACCTAGGAGAGTATCAGAGTTTAGAGACTTAGACGTGATCTAATCGAAGAAAGCCTGAGCCAGCGACAGAAGCATTTGAGAGTAGGACCAGTGGGATCTCCCTTCCCTTCTACTTGGGAGCCTTAAGCTATGGCCTAATTGGCCTAGTGGAATAGTTGACCCTGACTAGAATATATAAAGTTACTTTTAATTGTTGATTGTCAATGACCTCATATGGCATTTGGTTTAATTTTTCCTGTTGAGAGTGGATTATAAGGGGAAAAAAAAGGTTATGCTATTATAGGTTAGAGAATTCAAAGAAAAGCGAGACCTAGGCGTAAAATCTAGTTTTGGTCTAATTAATGAGAGTGAGGAATTGTATTCACGGTTATGAAACTGTCTAGGCAATCTAAATTAAGATGATTATCCAAAAAGGGGAAAAAAGAAGAAGAAGAAGAAGACACAATTCAAAAAAACTGTTTCTCAAGAAATTTTAAAACAATTATTTGTCATAATAGAATTAGTTTTTTATTTTTTTTAAATCCCAAAAAAATCTATAATTTTTTATACTAAATTCATAATAATTTTCCTTTTTGAAGTACGGTTGTTATTTGAAACTTAGTTTTGACAATATTTATTATTATTTCTAAAAAAAAAGAGACAATATTTATTATTGAAAATGCTCTTTTTGTAGTTATGTTAAAAAAAAAGAGTAATTATAAATATAATCCCTCAATAAACAAGTTAGTAAGTAAATGATATTTTAATTCTTACCAATCTTTTAATAGAATTAAAAAAGAAATGATAACTAAAAAATATATGGGTGTTTCGGATCTACAATCATCCCTAAAAAAAAACTGAAAATATATATTCTAGCTTGCAGGCCTTTAGCCACTTATTTCTCTATTGGCCTTTAATTTTCAATTGATTAAGAAGAGAATCTTCCTTACAAATACTAAAAGATGAAAAACGATTTTTTAAAAATGTTTTACGTTAAAAATTTGTTTTCTTTAGAGGATGGCCACACATTAGATTATACCATTTTTTTAAAAAACCTAATTGGACTAATTTAATTTTTAAGATGAAAATTGTGATACCTCAAATTGTGCTTATTTGATTGAATTTGATTGTTTAGGCTTGAGTTGTACAAGCATGCGATAAGTTCCACATCAAGTGTATATTAGGTGGATCTTAGGTTTATAAGTGATTACGAAAATTCCCAATCATAATTTGAATAGTACTTTGGGGTATAAACAAAGAAATGATTAGCACTTTTTTTGAGTCATTTACAAATTGTGTTAGAACAAACTTGGTATAACACACTCTATTTGTGTGTTGTGTTGGCATTTACAAAATCCCATGTTAAATGTTTACTAAGTAAATTTTAGGTTTATAAGTGATTATGAGGAGCGCCAATTGCAACTTGACTGATCATTCTAGAGTATAAGCACAGACATAGCTAGTGCTTTCATTGGGTCATTACAAAATATTTAAAACATTTATTATATATAAACTATATAAATTTGGAAGAAAAAAAATGTCAAAGAGAGGGAGGGATGGAGTACGAGGGAAGGGGCCAAGGGAGGATGATGACAAATTTTAAATATGCATTATTAAAAAAAAATTAAAATATTCAAATATGGAGGAGGGTTTGGCGTTGGGCTAGCGGTTGGCCCCCTTGGTCCAAGCGTGTATCTGTCCTTGTTTAGAGTAATGCTATAAACAACATTTTTCAATACTACAGAAACAACGTTTTCATTATTGCTGAGCTGAGAAGTGATTTTTTATTTTCATATAGACTCACTATTGACATCATTTTGTTATCAATCGTTAACAACTTATTACAGATGAAAGCTTTAAAGGTGATGGAACACTTGACAAAGCAATAAATTGGATCCCGGGAATGAAAAACATCCGACTCAAGGACCTCCCTAGCTTCATCAGAACCACTGATATAACTGAAACAATGTTTGATTTTATGGGATCAGAAGCACAAAATTGCCTAAATTCTTCCACGATCATCTTCAACACATTCGAGGAGTTTGAACATGAAGTCCTAGAAGTCATTTCAGCCAAATTCCCTCATGTTTACATTATAGGCCCACTTCACTTGCTAGGCCAACATGTACCTGAGAGCCATTTCATGTCTCAAGGTTCAAGCTTATGGAAAGAAGACTCCAAATGTCTCCAATGGCTTGATAAAAGGGAACCCAATTCAGTTGTGTACGTAAATTATGGAAGCGTAACTGTGATGTCAAACCAACATTTAAAAGAGTTTGCATGGGGTCTTGCGAATAGCAAGCACACATTTTTGTGGATAATTAGGCCTGATGTGGTAATGGGAGATTCGGCAATCTTGCCTGAAGAATTTTTTGAGGAGACTAAGGATAGGGGATTGCTAACAAGATGGTGTCCCCAAGATAAAGTGCTAGCACACTCATCCATAGGGGCTTTCCTAACACATTGTGGTTGGAATTCTACATTAGAAAGTGTATCTGCTGGCGTGCCTATTATTTGTTGGCCCTTCTTTGCCGAGCAACAAACAAATTGTCGGTATGCTTGTACCACTTGGGAGATTGGTGTGGAGGTTAACGAGGATGTTAAACGTCATGAGATTGAAGCACTTGTTAAGGAAATGATGGAAGGGGAAAAGGGTAAGGCTATGAGGCAAAAAGCTAGGGAATGGAAGAAGAAAGCAATGGAAGCAACTAATTTTGAAGGATCATCATATAAGAATTTTGAAAGATTTATTAAGGAGGCTCTCCTCATTGGTGAGTGAAGAGTCAAACTATTTTGTGAGAAAGCTATACTATTATGCTTACATTTATATTCATATCATCATATCATATTTCCCCATTAGTGTGGTAGAATAGAACATGAGTTCAGCTTGTTAATATTTTACTAGTAAGTTGTTCATGCAATACACGGATAATGTTTTAATATTTTATGCAAGATGGTTTTAAAAATTATTGTATATGTATTATAACATAATTGTTATAGAACTATATTAGTAATGAGTTCATTATAAAAAACAGCAATTATAAATTGCATACACATATCCATTATAATTATTCAATTCAAGTAATGAGAAATATAAAACAAATGTTTTAGAGAAATATTATAAAATAAAATTTGATATAGAATATGTCTTTCTTTTTCTCCTTAATTCTAAAATAAAATACACATGTCAAACACACACAGCCAATCACTTCTTTTATAAAACCCACATGCTCACAACGTTACCTTAACATCAAAATCATTATTGTTGCTGTCACTTAATATAAAATGCAAGTCCCCTTTCTTGGTTGTAGCTAACTCATACAGAATATGATTAGATGAGACAATAATGTTGGAGCTAGATAGGTGTCAATTTAGGGTTGTAAATGAATCAAGCCGATTATGAACAATTTGAGCTCGGCTCAATAAAAAGCTTGTTCATGTTTGTTTGTTTATAAATAAGTCAAGTTTGGGCCTTAATTTTAGGCTCGTTTAATAAACAAGCCGAGCCCAATCAAAAAAATTTGTTCTCGAACAAGCTTGTGAGCTACTAGGCTTGATACACTACAATTCAAGCATAGACTCATTTATAAGTTTATATGTGTTAGCTAAATATACTCATTACATTTAATAATGACATTGCCAACATGAGACCACTACCTATATTACCTTAATTTTTTTCTTTCCTTTAAATTGATTAAGAACCACCTTAGACTATAGTTACATTTAAAAATAAATAAATAATTAAGTATGCCACATATGATTCTTTCCTATCAATCATCCAAAGTAAAATTTTGAAACATGTTAGTATTTTCTCATTTATAATAGTTACAAACATGTATTTTTCTACTCCTTCACTATCTAACGTGAATGTAAAAATTTTATTTTGAACAATTGTTGAAGCTGTAGACAAGGAATGATGAATGAATGAATTTAATTATGTAAATTATTAATTTGAATAATGGCTAATCATAAGTAGGACTAGATGCATAATAAAATGAGTATACTATTTTCTTTTTATTTTTTCTTAATTTTAGAGATTTAAGCATTTAATAATGTAATTTTTTTAGATCTCAAGCTCAAAAACTTGACCTAAGCTTGAGTTTGAGCTTGATATTAAGTTTGAGTTTGGCTTGACTAATTAATCAAGCCAAGCTCAAGCTTCTTGGCTTTCCCACGAGCTTAAGCTCAAACACTATTTTTAGGTTTATCACAAACTCAAGCCAACCTCGAGTTTTTGTTTTTTCTAGATGAGCCAAGCTTGAACATGCACTACTCGACAAAGCTTGGCTCGTTTACAACCATAGGTGTCATCAAAAAATTGAAGGTAAATGACATCGTTTTTGGTTTGTGTATATTTGACATGGGATGACATAAAAAACTATATATATATATAAAGGAGTAGAAGTGTAAGAGATAAAAATGGTGAATTGAAATGCAAAGAATTTTGTGTGTATGTGTGAAGGAGGAAAAGTCTCAAAACATTGAACCAAAAGAAACAAAGAATATTGATTTTTTTAAAATGAAAGTCTTGATATATTGAACCAAATGAAACAAAAAGTTAATATTTAATTTTTTTATCTCATATGTGGCACTTGAGAATATTTCAATTTGTTAGGAAATTTAGACCTGGTTGATATAATTAACAAGTTTTAAATCTAAGTTGTTAATTAAATTTATTATGAATAAATCTTGTTAAAACAATCTAACATTAATATCATGTCAATATCATACACAATGAAAAAGTAAATAAGACAAGATATAATGACTTAGGAAAATTAATGAAACAAACTAGTTTCACAGTAAAAAACCTGGGAGGAAACCTTCCTGAAAAGCAATTCACTATAGTAAAGAGAAGTTTCAGATCTAGTATAAAACCTTTCCCTAGACTATACAATCCCCATAAATGAACTTACAACAGAAACCTTCTACCGCTTTAGAATCTCTGAACTCTTCAATATATGAACACCACCCTTTTGTACGAATCTCAGTACATGACTAACTAATGATGCATGAATCCCAGTATGTGACTAACTCCACCAACTTGAAGAAGATGTTGGCTGCAAAATTCTTCATTTCATCAACAATGAAGATCAAGAAACACTTAGTTACAAAACCCTTTGGCGCAAAAGATGAAGTAACTTCTATAGAAAGAATAAGACACTCGGTCACTTTTTCATATGTTTTCTATGTGCACACCCATTGTGACGGTCTCTAAATAAGCCTTATATATGTCTAAAGTTGTGAGAAAAGAAACCCTACACATACATTGGGCCGAAAATCAGATCTAGAAATTCTGATCTCGTAGATCTTGATAGAAGGCTATCTATCGAGCTGCTGTCGAGTTTTGGGGAAAAAACTTCTTTTAAACCTTGATAGATTCAATCTATCAAGAATCTGTTTAGTTTTAATGAATAGCTTTTCTTCACTTATTTCTTGGTCCAATCTTTATGGTTTTAATACTTGACTTGTAAACATGTTTTTTGAAGTCTTAAAATATCTTAGATCTATCAAATTACAAGTAAAGTGTATTTTGCCAAAGGATTAACCAATTTACAATAACAAATGTTCTAACAAGTTCCACATATGTCCTAACAATCTCCCCCCCACCTTAAGCAATCCGTGACAAAACCACAAACAAATGAACTATAAGAGAAGTCATAAATCACTCAACTCATACTCGTTGAATACAATAAAATCTAATCAAAACACAAACTCTTGAAAAATTTTGCAAGAAGATAGTTCATGGCATGATAGATTTTGACAACCTGTATTTCTGAAACATTTTAAACAAAACTCATCAAGGCATCTTAGTCTGAAACAGAAATTAAAAGATGGCATACGTAAAGAAACATGTGTATAAAGAGAGAAAAGAAACAACACATGTAAAGATAGGTGAAGAAGACATACATCATATATATATATATATCAAAGATAAGCACAATATATGTAAAAATGATCCCAAGACTGGTGTACAAGAAGCTAAAAGAAGCTCCTAAAACAACAAGGAGGCAAACATTTTCCCCTAAAAAGATGAAACACAACTCCTCCTTACGAAGGCATGTATTTCTCCCTCTAACATGTAGAATCTTAAAAAGAAACCACATATTCTCCCCCTTTTTCTCATGATTGACAAAAGGTACAAGAAACTATAAAAATTCCTCTAAAAAACACAAAAATGATCAAAGATGATTGAGGGGCAAAAGGAATCCATAAAAATGCATGAATGTAATGAAACAAGATGTTATAGATGATAAGATAAAAGAAAAATGCAAAACTTGTGAAAAACAATACCTGCAAGAGGGTCTCAACAGATTAAGAAGCTGTCAAATTGCTATCGAGAGAAAACCCAAAAATCTCGATGGATTGAAGATCTGTCAAGAGTCTATCAAGCAGACAGAAAGCTTAGAAATTTTCTTCGATGGATCGAGAAGTTGTCGAGATCACAAGAAGAAGGCTCGATAGAAAGGATATATGTTGAGGATGTGTCGAAAAGCTGTTGAGTTTGAAGAAAAGAGGATTTTCAAGAAGGGAAAAACACATAGAGATGAATGCATAAATCAAGCTACTCACTCAAACATCAAACCAACATATTAAGCTCTCAAAACTCATCTTAAACAAGATGCAAAGCATAAAGATCCAAAACACACACACACACACACACACAACAAGTCTAACCAATTTTATATTTCAAAAATAAGTTGATAAAGTTTAGTGGGCATATATTAACACATATATCTCTTGTGATGGTCAAATCACATTGTACTGCATGCGTATCAAAAGATGCAAAGAACATGCATGTTGTGTGTGAAAACATAACAAGTGTGCACAAGTTTATGATATTATGACGATTTGAGATATGAGAACATCTAATACACTCACATACAATCATAACTGTTTGATGGGGACTATCACCTTTGAGGTACATCATATAACTCTCACATCTTCTAGAAACACGCTTACACAATTATTTTAAAAGTATTTTGATTCTTTTTGTTTTGATATTATTTGCATATTTTCTTTTTGAACATATCATGCATGGGCATATAAGAGAGAAAAGAAATACCCAATTATGTAAGTCAAAATATCACAATTTTGCTATGCCAAAGCACACATATGTTATACATGATTGGCGGGCTTTAGTGGTAAGATGGTTATTTATGCCTTTCTCTTAGAATTTTCTAGTTATTCCCGTCAAAAAGAGTGATATGAGTATTACGTATAGAAGATTACTTAATCGTACTCATCACCAACACAAGCCACAAAGCTCACTTGCTTAGTTGTGCATTAAAGTGCTCATTTAAGTTACAAGAGATATAGAGTTTAGAAACTTTGTTTCAATGGCCATCTAAGGTACACAAGTACCAATATACACAAATACACATTGTTTTTGTATTTTTTTTTTCATTTTTTTGTTTTGATAACAAAACAAAATAAAAACTAAACAATTAAACAAAAACAGACAAACAACATTAAATCATGAAAGAAAGATGTAGATACATGAAAGGATGATTCCAGAAATAGATAAAAAATCAAGCAAGAAAGTCCTACTTTAGATAGAAAGAATTAAAGTAGAGGACAAATAGAAAAGACAATTAAGTCATAGGCTCCTTTCTCACCCATACAGCATGAGTCTTTAGCCGTGAAGATGAAAAGACACATGTCTTAGTATATCTACTAAGGGACATAGAAGAATTAGAAATCTCTTGAAATTGAATTAAAAAGTTAAAAACTTTTAATAACTTTCCAAACAAATGTGTAGTTCCTTGAGAGAAAACCTATGACCGTTTGGACGCTTGCTTTTGAGGATACAATTTAAAGAAATTAGGACAAATGTCCTTAAACACCACAATAGACCACAATAGTGACAAACATGAGCAGTTTTAGAATTAGATAAACCAATTATGAATTTCATACCTTTATCACATTTCTTAGATTAGGGCATAATGATAGTCTTTGATTTAGAAGTCGTGAAAGAGGAGGGACTAGAGGAGTCAACATATCCTAAGCCAGTCTTATCAGAACTAAGCTTTTGAACACTCAATACCTCATCAAGCTTTGCCCTAGAGATCCTCTCTATTTGAGTTCTAGCTTGTCTAAGCTTAACCTCGAGATTTTTGACCTTCTCTTCTAATGAGGTGTTCTCCACAACAATAGTCTCAACTAACCTTGTAGTCTAATCTAGTTTGACTAATAGTTCAGCTTTTTTATTTATTTTTACCTCATTGTGCTCTTTTCTACAAAAACAAGAAATCTTTTTAGATTTTATAAATTCAGTGCATAGTTTATCATAGGCTTCCTGAAGGGTCAACTTCTTGGGTACTTCATCATCAAAAGAATCCTCACTGTCACTAGCACTCTCCACAATCACCTTATTAGTTGTGGCAGCAAAAACTATAAAGTGACTACATTCATCCACATACTCATCAGAAGAGTCATTCTTAGTTTATGGCAGCACTTTATCCTCATATAACCAAAACCTTTAAACTCATGGCATTGGATGAGGGGTTTCTCATTTTTGCCATTCCTAAAGGATTTAGATTTCTTATGAGGTTTGGCCTTATCCTTTTTCCTATATTGAAGAAGCTTGATAATCCCATTAGCTATGAAGGTTAGATCCTTATCCTCATCATCATCTTCATCTTCATCTTCGCTTTCATCTTCATCTTCAGAGTCATCAATCTCTTCCTCTATACCATTAAGAGCCAAGTTTCTACTCTTTCCACCTTTTCTCATTAAACCTAATCCTATCTCATAAGTTTGAAGGTTCCCTACAAGCTTAATCAAAGGAATTTGATCAATGTCCTTCACTTCTTCAATGGCAGTGATCTTGGCATGGAATATTTCAGGTAAGGACTTAAAGATTTTCTTAACAATTTTGGATTCTGCTATAAATTTTCCAAGGTTGAAGGCAGAATTCACAATATTCTTGAGTTTAGCATAAAACTCATCAAAGGTCTCATCCTCCTCCATCCTTATTTCTTCAAAACTACTAGTGAGTTTTTGAAACTTCATAGTCTTTACGGCCTTGGTAGCTTCATAGATGGTCTCAAGAATGGTCCATGCTTCCTTGGCAATTTTCATGGATGATATTTTTCAGAATTCCTCATTGATCACCCCACAAAACAAAGCATTCAAGACCCTACTATTGAAATTTTCCGCTTTGATTGTTGCTTCATCCCAATCCACTAGCGCTTCGTTTGACTTAATCCAACCAACTTCAACAGCTTGCCATACTTTTTCACTTAGAGCCTGCAAAAAAAAAAAAAAAAAAAAAACTTTCATACAAACTTTTCAGTATGCATAATTAGTACCATCAAATAAAGGAGGAATTAAAAGAGATTGTCCAAAATCCATGACAATGGGGTTCAAGGATCACACTCAGGAAATTAATCAAATTAGAGTGTACCCGCTCTGATACCACTTGTTGAAAAATTTAGACCCCAATTGATAGAATTAACAAGTTTTAAACCCAAGCTGTTAGTTAGATTTATTAAAAATAAACCTTGTTAAAACAAACTAACATCAATATCATGCACAGTGGAATAGTAAATAAGACAAGATATGATGACTCAAGAAAACCAATTAAACAAACTAGTTTCATAGTAAAAACCCTAAGGGGAAACTTTCCCAAAAAACAATCCACTATAATAAAAAGAAGTTTCATATTTAGTACAAAACCTTTGTCTATGAACTCTACAATCCTCATAGATGAACTTATAATAGAAACCTTCTACCGCTTCAGAACTTCAGAATTTCTGAACTCTTCAATATATGATCGCCACCCTTTTGCATGAGTCCCAGTACTAAGTGTCATGCCTAGTATGTGACTAACTCCAGTAACTTAAAGATGTTATTAGCTGCAAAGTTGTTCACTTCATCAACAATGAAGATCAAGAAGCACTTGGTTATAAAACCCTAAGGCGCAAAGACGTAGTAGCTTTCTTTAGAGAGAATAAGGCACTAGGTCACTTTCTCATATGTTCTCTATGTGCATACCACTACTGACGACCTTTAAAATAAGCCTTATATATGTCCAGGGTTGTGAGAAAAGAAACCCTGCACAAATATTTCAGTATGGGCCGAAAATCAGATCTGAAAATTTTGATTTCGTAGATCTCGACAGATTCAGCTTCTATCGAGCTTCCTTTATTAAGTCTCGATAGATACTGTTTCTGTCGAGATATCTGTTGAGTTTTAATGTTGAGACACCTGAACTCTTCAATATATGATCGCCAACCTTTTGCACGAGTCCTAATACAAGGTGCCATGCCTAGTATGTGACTAACTCTAGCAACTTAAAGATGTTGTTGGTTGCAAAATTCTTCACTTCATCAATAATAAAGATTAAGAAGCATTTGGTTATAAAATCCTAAGGTGCAAAGACGCAATAGCTTCTTTTAGTGAGAATAAGGCACTAGGTCACTTTCTCATATATTCTCTATATGCATACCACTACTGACGACCTTTAAAATAAGTCTTATATATGTCCAGGGTTGTGAGAAAAGAAACCCTATACAAATATCTCAACATGGGCCGAAAATCAAATATGAAAATTTTGATTTCGTAGGTCTCGACAGATTCAGCTTCTATCAAGCTTCCTTTATTAAGTCTTGATAGATATTGTTTCTGTCGAGATATTTGTCGAATTTTAATGAACAGCTTTTGTTAACTTGTTTCTTGATCTAATCTTCATAGATTTAATACTTGACTTGAACTCTTGTTTCTTGAAGTACTAAACTCATCTTAAATCTACCAAATTATAAGTAAAATGCATTTTATCAAAGGACTAGCCAATTATATAAAATATGTCCCTAACAATTTATTTTGTAATTTACTAATAAAAAAATGCCACATCATTAAAAATAATGCTAAATCATTGTTTCGTTAGCCACATATATAACAATACTTACGGCAGTTAGTAAAAGGACTAATACAACTCAGTTTTAAAACTTGAAGGACTAATTGTACTCGTTTCAAATTTAAAGGACCAATATTGTAGTTTCACCTTATTCTTTTGTATAAAATATATTATTGAGATATGACTTAATTTAACATTCAATTATAAATAATTAACTTTGCGTGTGTTTTAACACACATTAGTGTACAAATTATTCTGTTAATGTCTAATAGTTTGAGTATTAAACTTTATTAAATAAAGTATAATAGTTTATATATTGCTAGACAAGGTGTGCTATACAAGTATAGTACAAGACGTCAAGAAGCCTAAAACAATGAGTCTAACAAACCATTGACATAGACATAGGTGATTATAAATAAATAGGATTTTAATAACAAAAAGACTCAAAGCTTTTGGCATGGGTTCATACCATTACTTACAAACGGAGAGAGCATACGGAGGAGGATTTTGGGCGTGACTAGTAATAAGCAGCACATTAGGTGTTCCACTTTTTTCTTTATTTTTGATGGGAATCAGGTGTTGGACTATAAACCCATTAGGCTTATATTCAATCCCATTGCCCTAAACAAAATTTTTAAGCCCACCCGTGAATACATTCTCCAAATCTGCTAAGGAATATGAAGTTTTTGAAACCCATATGAGTGGGCCTTCTTAATGGTACTGGACATCGTCAATAGATGGGCCAATTGAAAACCACCTCATTATGGAACTCATAGATGTGTAGTGATGTAATCAACCTTTGCCATAATGAAGCCTACATTAGACTCCGTAAAATGAAGGATATAATAATCAAGCTTTGCATTCGGTTCTCAGATCATGTAAATACAAAAAATGTCTTTGATTGTTGATCATACAAGAGAAATTCAAGAACAGGGGATTGTATTATCTAGCAGTGTAAAATTGAATTCTTTAGCAAAGAGATACTCACACTCAGCCACACACAGACAAAGCTACAAATTTTAACAACAGCAGTAATAAGCTTTCTTTGGTTGGTCTGGTAAAGAAGGAAGATTCCAATTTATTAATAAATCTAAGAAACTTAACAGGTTCAAAATCAAATTGCAATATTGTCCAAACATCCGGTAATTATCGTATACATCGATGCATCATTTCTCTCACAGTATGTGAACAACTTTAAGAGGATCAAGTTGTAATATGAATCCAAAATCTAATGACTATTTTATGTGCATGCATCGGCATATGTATTCTCCGTCTCACACTATGCATTGGCTCTTACAATTGTGGTGAAGCCTTAAAAAAATGATGTTGCTCTAATAATAGTTTGCCAGATTAGCAAGTTGTCCAAAACATTATGAAACAATTTATATTAAACTATTCATAAAACAATTTTGGTCTATTTTTAGAGTTGCTTTTTGCATTGTTTATCCCTTCTCTTCTTCCTTAACTATGGACTTACCACCCACAAATTGTAGTAGTCATACAGCTAAATATATGAATATTAATTTAGCAACTCATTACTTATCTTTCACTTTTACTTGATGATTCTACCTTCTACTTGTGAAGAAAATGACAACCTTCACAGTTCACTTTTTTTTTTTTGTTGAGAATCAGCTTCACACATAATTAATACCTTCATAGTAACAAATATGCAGTTGTCGGAATCCTTTATTAGCTACTCGATATAAAGAGAATCTTTCGAACGAGTTTTAAGTTTGTTAGAAATTGTCAAATTGGGCTACGGGGGGCGCTCTGAGCCCATTAGTTGGACACGGCCTGATCATTTTTTTTTTTTAATGAGAGACACGGCCTGATCTCACCCAACATAATTTCCAATGCATGCTATATGTGCTCGAGTCTACAGTCCTAACATTATTCCCACTCAATGGGCTGATGATAGATTTTATTACAAATTTAATTAGTAAAATTTACCATATAACATGAATATGAGAGAAGGAAACATTAGATTACCATACTCCAGAAGCATCTAATAATTATTACATTGAACTCTGTTAACATTGTAAGTATGAATCTCTCACAACTATAGTTGTTTGATACATTGAATGGAAATTATGGGGTTTAAAAAAAATCAAAAGTTGGAAGATGAGGGATTTTATCCTTAGCTGTCTCAAGGTTCTTGGCAAAAACTAATTACATTAGAAATGATTTTTGTATTACTTAGAATAGAAGATATTGTAATTAAATGACTATTAATATTATATGTTTGGTTGTTAAAGTAAAATAAAGTCCCAGATATGCATTTATAAAATATCTTATATAATTATATCTACACTAGTTGTATAACTCAGTTATAATTGAATATATATATATTATATATATATATATTTTTTTTTTTTTTTTTGAGAAACATAATTGAATATTTCTTAAGTTAACATTGTTGCCTATTTTTAAAATCAATACTCAAATCAATTTTTTTTCAATTTAAATTAAAAATGCCTCCAGATTGTGTCAAATGTTGATGTAATTAGGTACCAAAGAGAGGAAGAGATTGGTTTTATAAGATTTTTTTTTTTTTTTTTGGTATAGAGAGTGAAAGAGCATATTTTTTAGGTTTAAAAAAAAGATTATTGTGTGTTGTGTGTGTTTGTTGATTTGGCAACTAAAATTAGAGGTTTTGAATTGTAAAAGGAAATGTTGTATTTAGGAGAGAGAGAGAGAGAGAGAGAGAGAGAGAGAGAGAGAGAGATTGATTTTATAAAGATTTTTTGCATAAAGAATGAGCTATTATTTTTATTTTTAGGGTAAATTGCAAATTACACTTCTAAAGTTTGAGGATGTTTTGATTCTACATCTTGAAATTTTAGCATTTGGATTTTATCTCCTGAAGTTTGGAGGTGTTTGGATTTTACGCATTGACGTTTCAGAATTTGAATTTTATCCCTTAAAGTTTGGAAGTATTTGAATTTTACACCTCCAAATTCTGAAACTCTAGAAAGTAAAATCCAAATAATCCCAAATTTTAGGGAGTAAAATTCAAACACCCTAAAATTTATGGAGTAAAATCTAAATTCTGAAACATCAGGGTGTAAAATCCAAACACCTCAAACTTTAGGGGGTAAAATCCAAATTTTAAAATTTTAGAGTATAAAATCCAAACATCCCCAAACTTTAGGTGTATAATTTGTAATTTACTCTTATTTTTATAATTATGTGCGTACAGAGATTTATGTTTTTGTAAATATATTAAAATTTTAAGTTATTACTTGCATTAATGAATAACTATTGAAGTTTAAGGAATAAATTATTTAAAAAGAAAAAAGAAAAATCAGGAATAGTTTTACCCGTCAATAATTATTTCATTAAAAAATGAATTACTACATACCAAATAGGTCCTTGATTACTACTAAAAGCAAGCAACACAATACAATAAAGCTTAGTCATATTAAATGTTAGTGATGCCTCCACCATGGATGGCAAAACAAAACATAATAATGAAATTGTTGTGCATCCATCTTAGTTTAGGTATCTGCTTATTGGTTAGCCTCATGATACACATGATCCACTTTATAGTTGGTGAAACTTTTCAACAAGTTCAGCAATCAATGGGGTTCCATTTTAGGTTGAAACTCTCTCTCTCTCTCTCTATCTCTCTCGTATATTTTAGAGTTTAGGTTGTTAGTGTGTGCTTATACTCTAATAGTAGGCACTGCCACCATCAATACAAGAGTTTGAGGAAATCAAACGTTAGCCATGTGGAGCTTTTGATCTATGAAATTCTTGGAGACAAGCTAGCTCTACGCAACATGAAACATCCTTTTATTTGAATAGAACATGAAATTCTCTCTGCATACTAACAAATTCAAAAAATAAAATCTTAATTGTAAGCAAACTCTTTACCTTCTAAGTGAAGAAAGTCATTCTTTTCTCTAATTATCTTTTGAAATCATGTATTCAGCACATAAAAGAAATGTAAGACCATAGCTTCTTCCACTATGCACACAAATTTAAAATTTGCTTTAGAATTTGCTACAAAATCTCGCAACCACTATAAAGAACAGGTACCACTGAAGCAGTCTTATGACTTAGTTGGTGGTGCTAGGAGATCGATGCCTTACACGGCTCTGGATTAAACTTAAATCGTACCATTGATTCTTTATCTGCAATGAGTAATCTTCAAAAAGAAAGAGACATCTTTCGCAGTGCTATGGATTGTTGTAGCACTGTAAATAGTACCTTTTGAGGTTCAAAAGGAAAATATTGTGTGAATTGTGGCCCTCAAAGCAAAACAAGTACTTTTGGAAAAATAATTGATTGCTTTCATGTAAATGATACTATTAAATCTCTTCCTAAATTCTTGTGATTCACTGTATTACTCAATTTTTTCTTAGCCACTTTGTTGTAATTAAATATAGAAAATTGGGATCAATGCTTTGTTGTTGTAGTGTTGTATCTTAAGTTGGTACTAAACCCTAATATAAAACCTTCTTCCTTTATTAAAATTGTGGGGGTAGAATGATTAGAACAAGTACTTGGGCTTTAGGCTTGGTATTGGTGGTATAAGCCTGTCCGAGAAGATTCTTGGAGGCCCATAAGGTTGCTCCTGCTAGAAAAGCATGATGAGGATGTCCGAGGAAAAGCATCTCCTCGGATGAGTTCAGTAGTGATTGCACGACACGTCGTGAAGTTTAGGAGGAGAATTCTAGAAGGTTATGTCAGTAAAGATGTGTTCTATATAGTCCTAAAGAGGAGGAACGTATGAAAAATATCAAGGGAAAAGCTGCTACCACCACATTAAAGACCCTGCACCTACCTCTCTGGCCACATTAATGGAGAAACGACCTCTAAACAGTGGAGATCGGCTTTCCAGCTATTGTTTGAAGACTTCCAGAGGGAGGTGGATGGGACAAGTATCTAATAAGGTAAGTTTTTGCTACATGTGGAGGAGGAAGGGAAGAAGAAGAAGAATGATATAAAAGAAAAGGAAAGGGCATGGTGAAGAGGGAACGAGAGATAAAAGGGAGAAAGAAAGTACTGTATATGGGATTTTCAATTTTAGTCTATTGTTTAAGGAAAGAATATCTATATAAAACTTAGCCGAGGAGGTTTTCTTAATGTTTTCATCTTTTGATTGTGTGTGAGGTGACATCCTAGCCCTCCATCTGTAGTCCAACATTCATAAGACCTAGGTTTCAAGCCCACCCTCTATAAATTTGATTGTATAAGGCCATTTGGGCCTGAACCCATCACGTGTTTAGGTCCAAGTATAAATTGTGCACTTACAATTGGCGCCGTCTGTGGGAAACCTTGTGTTGAAGGAGTTAGAACACTATGGCAGGCTCAGATCCACATCATGTGGAGTCTCTAGGGTCCCAACGTGAGGATCATTTCCAGCATCTCGAGCGTGAAAAGAGTTCGCGAAGGTAGCGTACACACGGTGCACACCAGAGGGAGTTGTTCGCATGGGGGAAGCAGAGTCCCCCACGAGGATGATGCGAAGGCCATGTAGAAGGAGATTGATCACCTTAAGAAGAAGTTACGCCGTGCGAGACGAAGGCAGACACCATCACTTTTTGATCCTTCTTCTAAGGGCTCCCAAGGTAGTAGCTACAGGCCAAGGTCCAAAACCCCTCCAAGTGAAACTTTCTCGCATGAGAAAGACGATCTTCCAACCCGTAGGGGCAAGAAGTCTTACTCTAGGGGATTAGGGAACAATGCGATGAGCAGGGCGTTGCACCAAATCTCCAAGTCACGTTTCACACGTAGAATCCAAAAGGGAAGGCTTCCACGGCGGTTCACTCAGCCCACGTTCACCATATATAATGGTAGGACAGACCCAGTGGAGCACGCGAGTCATTTTAACCAGAGGATGGCGGTACACTCTGAAAATGAAGCTTTAATGTGCAAAGTTTTCCCCTCTAGCTTAAGACCTGTCGCTATGAGGTGGTTTAATGGCCTCAAGGGGGGTTCTATTGATTCCTTTATAGAGCTCACTAGGGCATTTGGGTCTCGATTCATCATATGCAGTAGAGTTCCTCGACCTTTGGACTCGTTGCTGTCCATGGCTATGAGGAAGGGAGAAACCTTGAAAACGTATTCCAATAGGTATTGGGAGATGTTTAACGAAATTGATGGCGATTTTGATGAAGTGGCGATTAATACTTTCAAGGTGGGCCTCCCAACTGACCACAACTTGAGGAAATCCTTGACCAAAAAGCCTGTACAGAGTGTACGTCGGCTCATGGATCGTATTGACGAGTAGAAACGAGTCGAAGAAGATCAGCAGCAGGATAAAGGAAAGGTGAAGGTCATCTTTGAAGAGATGAGAGATTTCAGGTCAGATAGGTACAATAACAATAGGCTGAGGAAAGATTTTTCTAGGCAGTTTGGTTCAGCCCTCCCTCAGGCAGTCAACACCGTATTCCGAGAACCGGTACATCAATTGCTGGAGAAGATTCGAAAGGAACATTACTTCAAATGGCCTAATAAGATGGTTGGAGATCCCACAAAATGGAATCAGAATCTCATTTGCCAATACCACCAAGACGTGGATCATACCACCAAGACGTGGATCATACCACCGAGAACTGCCAGACACTTTGGAACCATTTGGAGCAGTTGGTTAGTGAAGGAAAGTTAAAACAACATTTGTATCAACCTAATGGACAAGGAAGCCATTTAGGTTCAAAAAACCAAAGGAATAATTCATCCCGGCCTCCCTTGGGAACGATTAATGTTATCTTCGCTGCTCTTGGAAGGACAGGCTAATGTCTTACCAGGGTGATGTTTGTGACACATGTTCTTGCCGAGGGGTCTGGCTCGAGGCCGAAAAGGATTAAAGTTATCACTCCACCCATTTTGGGCTTCTCGAACGATGATAAGGTTGGCATAATTCAACCGCATGACGACGCCCTGGTGGTTACACTAAGGATAGGGGTTATGATGTGAAGAGAGTGACGGTTGATCAGGGTAATGGAGTGGATATTATGTACCTTGCTTTTTTTAAGGGGCTTAATCTAAAGCTGAAGGATCTTACTTCTTATGACTCGCCGCTGATAAGTTTTGAAGGGAAGGCTGTCATACCAAAAGGACAAATTTATCTGCCTGTGCAATCAGGTCCAGAAACGGTGGATATGGATTTTATTGTAGTTGATGCTTATTCCCCATACACAGCCATCGTAGCAAGGCCTTGGCTGCATGCTTTGGGTGCTGTATCGTCAACATTGCATGTAAAAGTGAAGTTCCCTTCAGGGGAACATATTGAAGAAATTCTCGAAAGTCAATTAGTGGCTAGACAATGTATATCGGCTGCAATATTGTATCATGCTAAATCTAGATCCTCGGCCTCAGCTACTGAGGACTTATAGCAATTAACGCCTCTAGAAGCACCCAGTGTAGTGTTAGTAGAAGAGGCAACATGCGAAGAGTTGGAGAAATTTCTTATAGGTGATGACTTTGAAAAGTTCTTTCAGGTTGGTGTTCAGTTGCCATATCACGAAAAGATGGAATTGGTCATGTTCTTGAAGAACAACATAGATGTATTTGCCTGGGATCCTTATGAGGCCACTGGAGTTGATCCAAACTTTATTTGTTATCATCTGAATGTCAATCCTGCAGTTGTTCCGAGAAGGCAGCCACCTCGGCGTTCATCTAAAGAGCATGCCGAGGTTGTCAAGGAAGAGGTGCTCTAGCTCAAAAGGGCTAGGGCTATTAAAGAAGTCTTCTACCCAGAATGGTTGGCGCACACAGTTATAGTAAAGAAGAAGAACGGGAAGTGAAGAGTATGTGTGGACTTCACAGACCTAAACAAGGCTTGTCCCAAAGACTCGTTTCCAATGCCTCGTATAGATCAGTTAGTAGATGCTACAGTTGGACATCCTTGAATGAGTTTTCTGGATGCTTTCCAAGGCTATCACCAAATACCTTTGGCACCGGAGGACCAGGAGAAGACAGTCTTTATTACTCCTACAGGAAATTATCACTATAAGGTGATACCATTTGGCTTGAAAATTGTAGGGGCTACCTATCAAAGGATGATGACCAAGATGTTCGAGTCATACCTCGGAAAGACTATTGAGGTATATGTGGATGATATGGTATTGAAAAGCAAGACGGTGCCCATGCACGTGAAAGATTTGGATGATACCTTTCAAATGCTCAGGAAGTACAAATTACGCCTTAATGCCTCTAAATGCTCTTTTGGGTTGGGCTCTGGAAAATTCCTAGGCTACATGGTGACTCATAGAGGAATAGAAGTAAATCCGGCGCAAGTTAGGGCAATCCACGGCGTACAACCACCTCGAAATCCAAAGGAGGTTCAGAAATTAATTAGGATGATTGCTACTCTCAGCAAGTTTATCTCTTGATCTGCTGATAGGTGCAGACCTTTCTTCCAGTTGCTGAATAAGTGAAAGGGATTTGAATTGACCGAGGAGTGTGCTTTGGCTTTTCAACAACTTAAAGAATACCTTTCCCGACCACCCATCATGTCTCGGCCAGAGCTCAATGAAGTCCTATTTGCGTATATAGCTGTGGCCATACATGTTATTAGTTTGGTTTTGATACGGGACGATGATGGTATACAGAGACCAGTTTACTATGTGAATAAATCTTTGCATGAAGCTGAGGTGCGTTATTTGCCATTGGAGAAAACCGTTCTAGCCGTAGTACATGCTATGCGTAAACGTCCTCACTATTTTCAATCTCACACAGTTATTGTTTTCACTCAGCTCCCTCTTAAGTCAGTATTACGAAGTGCTGATTACACGATGAGGATAGCTAGGTGGGGAATGATCTTAGGGGCTTTTGGTATTAAATATATGTCACGTGCCTCTATCAAAGGCCAGGTCCTTGCTGATTTGGTGGTCGAATTTGCTGAGTCATCCTTAGAAGAAAATGCAAAGGGGACGCACATGGATGGAAAATCAGTTGGCATGATTTCGTGCAAGGAACTTCCTAGTTGGAAAATGTATGTTGATGGAGTGACGAACCAAAGAGGGTCTGGTGTTGGACTAGTTCTTCTGACTTCGGAAGGGCTTATATTTGAGAAGTCTATAAGATTTGGATTCTCGGCCACTAACAATGAGGCAGAATATGAGGCTTTGTTGGTTGGGATGGATATGGTCCAGAAAATGGGGGGAAAGTTAGTCCATATGTTCTCAGATTCTCAGTTAGTCGTGGGTCAAGTGCTAGGAACATTGGAGGCTAGAGATCCAAGAATGCAAAAATACCTAGCCAGGGTTAGACACTTACAATCCAGATTTGAGTCATTTACCTGGCACATATATCTAGAAGTGGAAATACGCATGCGGATTCATTGGCCACGCTTTCAACATCCTCAGTTCAAGGTTTGCCTCAGGTCATTCTCGTTGAAGACCTGTTGAAAACTGCTCGGACATTTATAAATGCCATCCATATTCATCAGGTTAGGCTCAGATCAAGTTGGATCGACCCTATAATGTCTTTTTTTAAGAGCGATATTTTGCCGAGGACAAATCTGAGGCAGATATAGTTCACAGGAAGGCACCTCGATTCTGGTTGTCCGAGAATCAGAAGCTGTATAAACGCTCATTTTCTGGGCCATACTTGTTGTGTGTACACCCTGAAGCGACGGAGTCTCTGTTGTAGGAATTGCATGAAGGGATTTGTGGAAGTCATACAGAAGGGAGGTCTTTAGCCCATAAAGCTCTGACCCAAGGATATAGGTGGCCCAATATGCAGAGAGTAGCTCAGGACTACGCGAGAAAATGTGATCAATGCTAGAGATTTGCTCCTAACATCCATCAACCTGGTGGTGTACTTAACCCTCTGTCTAGTCCATGGCCGTTCGTTCAATGGGGATTGGATATAGTAGGGCCTTTCCCAAAGGCTGTGGGGAATAAAAGGTGGTTACTTGTAGGGATCGACTACTTTACCAAATGGGTTGAAGCTGAGCTTTTGTCAAACATTAGAGATGTGGATGCAAAGAAGTTTGTTTGGAAGAACATTGTCACTAAATTTGGGATACCTTATATGCTTATTTCAGATAATGGCTTGCATTTTGATAGCAAGGCTTTTAGAAAATACTATGGTGATATAGGTATCACGAATAGATACTCCACTCCAACTTATCCTTAGGGAAACGGGCAGGCCAAGGATGTTAACAAGGTGATAGTAAATGGGCTGAAGAAGAGGCTGGATGATGAAACATGAAGGTGGGTGGAAGAATTACCAAATGTTTTGTGGACGTATCGGACTACACCACGAAGGTCCATAAGAGAAATGCCCTTCTCCATGACCTATAGGGCCGAGGCCGTGATCCCTTTGGAAACTGGGTTTCCGACGTTGAGGACAAGCTCTTTCAACCCTGAAAATAACGATGGTTTGCTAGATAAAAGCTTGGATTTGATTGAGGAACGGCGAGAGGCCGCAATGGTTCAACTGGCTTATTATCAACAGAAGCTCAAACGAGGATATGATGCTCACGTGAAACTAAGGCCACTTGCGCTTGGAGATTTGGTCTTGAGAAAATTCATGGGTACCTCTAAGAATCCAGCGTGGGGAAAGCTAGCACCTACCTGGGAAGGACCATACCGAATCACTTCTGTGGCGGGTATAGGATCATATCGCTTAGCCGACTTAGATGAAAAAATTGTATAACGTCATTGGAATGTAAATAACCTACGAAGGTATTACTATTAATGAAAGGCACTTTTGTCATTTTTGTTCAATTATCATTATTTTGTGTTTCGATTTATTATTCTAAGTATCAAACAGAAACTTGGTGCATGGCTCCTCGGACCACATACCTCGTGAAAATTGATATATTATTAAATGTTAAACAGAACCTGAGTTACGTTAGGTCCTTGAATCTTCTACTTTGGAAAAATTAACATTTAAGTTCATTTTTATAAGTATCAAAAAAAAACTTGGTCATGCATGGCTCTTCCATACCTCGTGGAAATTGGTATATTATTAGATGTTAAACAGAACCTTAGTTACGTCAAGTCCTCGAATCTTCTACTTTGGGAAATTAACATTTAAGTTCCTTTTTATAAGTATCAAACAAAAAGTTGGTTATGCATGACTCCTCGGACCACATACCTCGTGGAAATTAGTATATTATTAGATGTTAAACAGAATCTTAGTTACATCAGGTCCTTGGATCTTCTACTTTGGGGAAATTAATGTTTAAGTTCCTTTTTATAAGTATCAAACAGAAACTTGGTCATGCATGGCTCCTCGAACCACATACCTCGTGGAAATTGATATATTATTAAATGTTAAACAGAACCTTAGTTACGTTAGGTCCTCGGATCTTCTACTTTGGGGATATTAACATTGTAGTGCCTTTTTATAAGTATTAAATAGAAATTTGGTTATGCATGGCTCCTCGAACCACATACCTCGTGAAAATTGATATATTATTAAATGTTAAACAGAACCTTAGTTACGTTAGGTCCTCGGATCTTCTACTTTGGAGAAATTAACGTTGTAGTTCCTTTTTATAAGTATCAAACAGAAACTTGGTCATGCATGGCTCCTCGGACCACATACCTCATGGAAATTGATATATTATTAAATGTTAAACAGAACCTTAGTTACGTCAGGTCCTCGGATTTTCTACTTTGGGGAAATTAACGTTGTAGTGCCTTTTTATAAGTATGAAACAGAAATTTGGTTATGCATGGCTCCTCGAACCACATACCTCGTGAAAATTGATATATTATTAAATGTTAAACAGAACCTTAGTTACGTCAGGTCCTTAGATCTTCTACTTTGGGGAAATTAACGTTGTAGTTCCTTTTTATAAGTATCAAACAGAAACTTGGTCATGCATGGCTCCTCGGACCACATACCTCGTGGAAATTGATATATTATTAAATGTTAAACAGAACCTTAGTTACGTCAGGTCCTCAGATTTTCTACTTTGGGGAAATTAACGTTGTAGTGCCTTTTTATAAGTATGAAACAGAAATTTGGTTATGCATGGCTCCTCGAACCACATACCTCGTGAAAATTGATATATTATTAAATGTTAAACAGAACCTTAATTACGTCAGGTCCTCGGATTTTCTACTTTAGGAAAATTAACGTTTTAGTTCATTTTTATAAATATCAAACAGAAACTTGGTTATGGATGACTCCTCAGACTACATGCTTCGTGGAAATTGAGGTATTAATAAACCATGGTATGTTTGATGGTTTACTTTATGCCCCAAATTAAACACCAAATTAAGTCTTAGACTGTATTTCTCTTTTTTAAATTTAGAAATACGCATAGATACTTAACTGTATGTTGTTGTGCTTCGTATATTACATTTTTAGTACATAATCTATCTGCTGATGATTAAAATTGATAAAGTGAATGTACTTTTATGCTAGGTTATTGTTGACTGAGGTGTTACAAAAATTTCCCTGTACATTCGAATATTAAGTCACTTGCTCCATGCATTTAATTTACATTAAGGTGAAGGAAATTAGTATTTCATTAAAGGAAATTGGCATTGAGATAAAGAGCAATCTTTCAAATTGGCCATTAATTCTGTCAGTGGGTACATTGAAAATAAAACTCTGAAATAAAAAGATCAAGATAAAAGTCCTAATACAAAAAATTATTACATAAAGAAAAGAGTCATAGCTGGTCTGTGCCTATAGTTTTAGGGGAGGATCCTGTTTGGACTTGTTGGCAGCTTCTTTTGTTTTGTCCTCTTCCTCTGTTTGCTTAAGTTCCACTTCAAAAGAGGTTTGGACTTGTTTGCCTTTATCCTTTGCCATTGGTGGAGGAATGTTTGGCTCGGTATGCTCCCTTAGGCGCTTCCCGGCCCCGACATCTTATTCCTTCTCTTAATCAAAACCAGTAAGTTCTTTAGAAGAGGAAAGAGGTTCTGGAATTGGGGATGGCTAGAACAAAGGCGCTGCCTCTGAGGTAGTTGAGGTGGGAGGAAGGTCTTCAAACACTCAGATGTCCTGTGGAATCCAAATGTTCTCAGACTTTCTCCATTCAGAAGTTGACGAGACTCCTGCCACGTTCAGGGCTTCTGCCCACACTTGTTGGCAGTACTCCCAACACAATTCTGCCAGCTCCTCAGTCAGCCGAGCTTCAGTTGCTTCGACCCCTTCATCATAAGCAACCTTCTTGGTAACCTCCATGGTCTCCCTAAGAGTATGCACCTCTTCCTTGGCTAGGGCAAGCTCCTTCTTCAAGTCCACATTTTCTTGTTGAGCTTTGGACAGGTCCTCGTCTTTTTGGTGCAGGAGCTTGCGTTGCGCCTCCACTTGAGTCTTAGTGGTCTTAAGGCTGGCCTCGGCACCACTTCTTTCTCTCTTCTCGTTTGCCAATTTCTTAGTCAGATCCTCATTGTCTGCCACGGCACGGCCTAAAGCCTTCTCGGTCCGGCCTCTGACCTGGAGCTCGGCTGTAGGCTTTTTTTGAGAGTCTTTGACTCACTTCTCTACAGCAAAGACTTCTTGGATGGCCTGCGTTGAAATAGTAAATAAGCACATAATGACAGAAACAATATAGAAACATATATGAAGGATATTATACAGAAAGATAGTGAAGTAGCAAGATAGAAGTAGTTGAAGGGCACTTACCAGAGCTAAATCCCTTTTTAAGGAGAGGAAAATGTGTGGTTGGCTCATCTTGTCCAAAGCCTCCATATCCCTTGGTAGAAGAAGGGGCTCTTCCAGGGCGTTCGCGAGGTGGTGAGCATGTCCTTGCTGGAACGCTCTGATGCTGGACTGGCTAGAAATGGGAGCCCTATCTAGTTCCAGCATAGGAGACCAAGTGGCTTGTGTTCGACGCACCTCGGCCATGTCATGGCTTTCCCCACTTTCAACAGAAGGGGCATGCATTCTACCTTTGGCAACGTTTTTTTGTTGTTGATGTTGCTTAAGTTTCTTTTGTTTCGCTATCTCTGCCTCCTTGGCTTCGTTCTTCCTTTTCTTTTTGGGGTCTGAGGTTGGAATCTTGGGGTCAGAAAGAGGAGGAGGTGGCGGCAGCTGGGGAGGAGGTTGAGATCCAACTGCACCCTTTTTGGGAGCTTGTGTACCCCTTTTGGACATCAGTGTCCTCAAATTGGTCATATCTTCTTCTTCGTCACTAGTATCAACTCGCGTTGTTACTAAGCCTTTTATACTAGAACCCTCTGAAGGTTCATTTTCTTCGTCTGAGATGGTGACGATGTGGCTCTCTAGGGTCTCTCGGCTTCCTTAAGTCAGAAATGATCTATTTCTTCTTCAAGTGACTGTTGCGGAGATATTGACTCTTCTCGAATGGTTGTTGCCTGGGAATGTGCCGAAAGAGGGATTGCTGCAATTGGACGTGTGTAGAGGATCACTGAGGGATCGTCCAGTAATTCATGTTTATCGAGAAAGCCCGGTCTAGAAATGTTTATTCTATTGCATCTCTTGTCACCCGCAATGATCACGTTACCGATGTCTTGGAAATCTTCTGACAAAGGGTCGTATCCCAATATGAGATGGGCCGCCCTTACTTATAGGTCTTCGCTCACGAACACCTCAGATCGTAGAACGCGATTAAGTTCAGCAACGCTACAGTGGCTTACACGGGGCCGGAAGTGTCATCCCACCCTCTAAAAAGGCGATGATGGGAATAACAACTTCTCCTTCTTTCCTATCGTTAGCTATGGCTTCAGGAGAACAATATCTCAAAACTAGGTCTTAGGAGATATGGTATTTGGCCCTAAAACCCTCCATACCAGCATCTGTATCTACTAGACACTTGAATCTACCCATTTGGAAGAGGCAAGAATGAAAATTAGAGAGAGGAAGGAGGTAATTAATGGCCGAGGACAGTAGCCGAGGAGAAATGAACTTAAAAAATGGAGAACTTACGGATATAGGTAAACGATGCTTCGCGAACTTCTTGAGAGGAGAGGGAGTAGAAACTTTTGAGATTTGATTGAGTTTTGAAGTGAGAGTTTGAGTTTCGGTTTCCTAGGTATTTTGGTGTGTTAGAGGCGGCATTGAAAGGGAAGTTATCTCGCTCAAATTTTAAGAGAGAATCCGAGCCGTTGGATGCACATCACACCGTTGGACGTGGGGGACAGGACGTTACCTGCATCATTTAATGCACGTGTGGCGGATTTCGAAGCGTCAAAAACGTTTCAAAAGTAGCAAAGTAACCCTTTCACGTGTGACAATTCGCAAGGCATGTGGAAGCTGCGGCGTTGGTTCAAAACTCCATTTTTTCTCCTTGGATGGGGAGAAAAATAAAGTTTTTAGGGGCTATTGTGGGGGTAGAATGATTAGAACAAGTATTTGGGCTTTGGGCTTGGTATTGGTGGTATAAGCCTGTCCGAGAAGATTCTTGGAGGCCCATAAGGTTGCTCCTACTAGAAGACCATGATAAGGATGTCCAAGGAAAAGCATCTCCTCAAATGAGTTCAATAGTGATTGCACGACACGTCGTGATGTTTAGGAGGAGAATTCTAGAAGGTTATGTAGGTAAAGATGTGTTCTATATAGTCCTAAAGAGGAGGAACGTATGAAAAATATCAAGGGAAAAGCTGCTACCACCGTATTAAAGACCCTGCACCTACCTCTCTAGCCACATTAATGGGGAAATTACCTCTGAACAGTGGAGATCAACCTTCCAGCTATTGTTTGAAGACTTCCAGAGGGAGGTGGATGGGACAGGTATCTAATAGGGTAAGTTTTTGCTACACATGGAGGAGGAAGGGAAGAAGAAGAAGAATGATATAAAAGAAAAGGAAAAGGGCATGCTGAAGAGGGAACGAGAGATAAAAGGAAGAAAAAAGTATTGTATACAGGATCTTCAATTTTAGTCTATTGTTCAAGGAAAAAATATCTATATAAAACTTCCTCGGCTTACATCCGAGGAGGATTTCTTAATGTTTTCATCTTTTGATTGTGTGTGAGGTGGCATCTTAGCCCTCCATCTGTAGTCCAACATCCATAAGACTTAGGTTTCAAGCTCATCCTCTATAAATTTGATTGTACAAAGCTATTTGGGCTTAAACCCATCACGTGTTTGGGTCCAGGTATAAATTGTGTACTTACAAAAATTTATAGCAAAGCCGTGCTCACTTATTTTGAAAGTGCATAATATTACTGTTCCTAGAGCATTTTCTCTCGGTTCATCTTTCCTACTCATGTTAGACATGGACAACACTTGAAAATGACCAAAGTAAATCCCATCCGATGATTTTTCAATAACGTGGAACCCAAAGGCTCTTCTTTTGTTTTTGCTTTCTTTGGGGGTAAGCTCCTGATCAAGTCTTATTAAAAATAAAATAAAAAACTGTTCATCAAGTAAACTGGTTGACATTGTTTAAAATTTCCCATTTCATGAGTTGCTAGCGCAGGAAAAGGTACTAAAAATAGCACTGATCTTGATATCTTTATAAACATTGAATTATTTGGTATATATTTTTAAGAAAAAAAAATTATCTAATTTTCACAAAGGAATTAATGCGGAAGAGGTGCTTATCAGGAATATTAGACGAACCACTTGTTTAGAGTAGCTTTCAGCCTTTCACCCACTCCTCGTGACTATCAATCCCTATATAGAATAACATTTTGTCGCCATTTTATTTTCTTAAATATACGTCATGGGTGCAATCACTACCTTGTCTCTTATTCATTTTCTTCTTGGAGATCTTTAAGAACAATTATTGTGCTATTTTTTATTTATTAAATTATTTTTGATTATTTATCCGTTTGGATAGAACTTATTTTGCTGAAACTGAAAACACTGTAGCAAAATAATTTTTAAATGTGTGAATAGTGTTGTGGGACCCATTTTTAATGAAAAAGTTGTTAAAAAGTAAAATTTGTGAGATCATGAACAGTGCATTTGTGCACTATTCATGGCTGAAAAGTTCAAACTTGCGGCTGGGTTAAAAAAAAAAGAAAGAAGCAAAACGGGACGTAGACGCAGAAACAGCGGATCCAAACGCCCTCTATATATCTTAGTGAGCACACAGAGATGTTGTTAAAGAAAACAATGATATTTCGCTCTGTTGTTTGATACAACGAATCTTATATAATATATAACAAATACTAGTGTACAACACCCTTTTCATATATACGAGATCCATAAATCCACATCCTTTTTATCACCTATATATGCTAAGGAATCATTACATATACTCGTGTAAGATATGTTTCCCTAAATACAATGACTATCTTCAAAACTTCAAGCTTTTTCTATTAGCACTTCTTTTTTATTCTTTTTTATTTTCCCCTAGAGGCATTGAATCTGCGAGAATGCTCTGGAAAAGGTGGGAGCTGGTTGAAGCCAATAACTTTAGTTATTTGATAGTCATCATGTGGACCTTTCTATGTTATTGTTTTATGATTCTGTTGGCATGAATTATGAGAGACCTCGGTTTCTATACGTAGACTCTATTAACTTCTTTATTGATTATAGTTTTTTACCAAAAAAAAAAAAGAATGTATGTCCAAATTATTCGTAGAATATATAAGAACCGTGAACTAGTTATATATTGTAAGAAAAGCCATTTGTATCAAAGTTGGCCTAAAATGCTTCTTTCTTTGAACCTTAAGATGATTTAAAAACCTTCTATAATTTAATAGCCATCATCAACAACAGTATTACAAACAAAAGATCCTATGCTGTTACATGCATTGATCAATTTGTATGACGTACCCAAGTTTGACAAATGTCATAAAGAGTAGTTCACAACATTCAAACACTCGTGTCTTTTCCCCCCAATAAGTACAAATAATGATGCTCGTGCAAAACAATTTGAAACATAATTCCTAGCTATGATGTGAAATTTGAATAATTAATTAAATGGTTAAATAAATATTCAAAACCCTTTATTTCATACATTCGATCATGTTTTGACATAAATTTTTTTATAATTAATTATGTCGGTTCATGAGCTGTACCACCTCACCTCAAAACTTTCAACACAAACTGAATAAAAAAAATTCAAATTTTTTAATGATATTTGTCACCGCGCCCGGATCACCGTCATTAGTAATTCTAATTCACCCTTATTCCTGTGGAGATTTATTCCACAAAGAGTGTCTGCATGTTAAATGCCGTGTCAAAACAGGGTTGCTTGTCTTTAAGTTTGAGATAGTCAAGGTGTGGTCCTGCTTGCCAACTCATGAATTCAGTCATACCTAAAGAAAAAAAAAAAAGGCAAAGTGCACCCTCATTTCTTTACAGTCAAGCAGCTTATTAATATTTTAGTTCCTGAGCTACGCAAGGAGGACTTTCGCACGCTCATTTTATCTCTTATAAAGTTATATCCCTTATCCTTTTCAAAGGAAGAATTTGATTTTTCTTTAATACAAAACCAAAAGTTTCACCAACTTAGCTTTACAGTTACTAATTTCCCCTTTGCATGGATGATCCTACACGTTTGAATATTTTTAATTTTTGCAAATTCATTGGTAAGGGTTTTAATTCCCATTACATTTTTTTTAATAAATTTTTTGAATTTAATAGTTGTGGGTGGACTAATTTAAAACCTACAAGTTTCTATTAGAAACATTAGAAAGTATTAATTGAATTACAAAGCTTTTGACAATTCCCAATAGAACCTTAAGAGTAATAAAAATGGAATAAAAATATACTTTAGTAAGAAAAAGAATAAAAAAGACAAAAGATGAGCCATTTAATTATAATCTTTAAGATTTAATATGGGTGTGGAGAGTATATACGTAAGAAAAAAAAATACATATATATAGTACCATACTAGTTGAAATTTTTTGTGTCAACCAGTAATATTCCAATACACTTAACCACGTTGAAACATATATGATTGTTGTTTCTACTTGTATCAACTCTATATTTCAATTAGTACAAAATCACATGTTACTCTACTCTTTTATAGTTTTTTAAATTAAGATTGTAGGGTCAATGGGCCCAAGGGTATGTATTGGCCCAAAAGCCCAATCTGAAGACACTAAACAATCTAAGGATGTGGGAATATAGACTTAGAAAGCAGTGTTGATGGATAAAGAAACGGAGGCCGATCAAGGTCATCCCTGAAGGTTGTCCAAAGATGAGTCCTACCTCGGATATTTAAGGCCGAGATAGGGAAGGGTTGTCCGATATCCAAAGGCGATGTTCTAGGAAATCCTGTAAGTAAGGATAGGCATGGAGGGTATACAAGATAAGAATAAGGGGTATGAAGTATCTAAGATAAAACTGCTACCACCGCATTAAATGCTTTGCAACTAAACCTCTAGCCGATTTAATGGGGAAATAATGCCAGAGCATCAGGGTTCAGCCTTACAGCTATCTCTAAAGACTTTAGGAATGGGCTGATGGGACATGGATCCAAACCAGTAATCTGATCCATACGTGAAGAATGGAGAGAAGAGGAAAGAAGATAAAAAAGGAGGAGAAGACGTTCAAGAAAGGGGATCGAAGAGAGGAGAAAGAAAACACTGTAGACATAAAAAATCAATATCTGTAACTTTTCTTTAAGGAAGGGATTATAACATCCAGCCTCCTCGGCTTGAGTCCGAGGACAATCTTTGTTGTATAAACTATCCCATCTGTATGATGTTGCAAGCTAGCCCATCATCTTTGTTAGTTTAAAATCACTAGAACCTAGATTTCAAGCTCACTCTCTACAAGTTCATTGTATTGGGCTTTTTAGGCCTATCCCAATCTTATTGTTTGGGTCTGGGTGAAAATTGTAGCCTTACAAAAATGATATGAGTTATTGTTTTATATAATGATTTGTTAGATGAAGCTATTTTGAGTGTGTCTATGTGTGTAAAAGCTTAAGCAAATAGAACAGAATTGTTGAAGCTAGCTACAACAAGGATTCTAACTGAAGTTGTGCTCAGTCATGCCTACAACACCAAATTACCGACCTACAAAGAAAATGAGCACCTACTTCCTAATGCAAATACAAAATAGTGGGGATTCATCAGAGGAATTCTGACTATTTAGTTAGTGAAGGAGATTTAGAACAGTTTTCCCTTAGGTCAACTGATAGGAGGTCCACCAGGGTGCCATCCCTAACATTTGCAGAGAAAGGAAGCATGCCTAATTGCATTTAATTTAATTAATGGTTGGTAGGGCACACTTAATGTTGATATTAGAGAAAGTAAATAACATTCAGCGAACATTGCTCCTTAGGATGGCATACTTTAGGGCCTGTTTGGATTTAGGAAAGAGGGAGAGGGAGTAGAGTAGAGTTGGTTGAAAGTAGGTTAATTTTGCTCCAACTCTGCTTTATTCTCATTCCCTTCCCCTCAATCCAAAGAGACTATTAGTGTTTGACCCCTTTATCAACACCCACGGGTCTCCACCCATATTTCCCTTTTGGCACAGATAAGTTGTCACATTTGGGGACTATTGATCAAACTGTGCTAAATAGTTGAGCAACAATTTGTTGGGACCATAAGTGCCCTTTCCCTTGGTCAAACAAGCAAGAACTTCAAGTTGTATTGTCCTGTTGGACTGATGGCATTTAGCCTAGGCCTAATGGCCCTAGCTCAAAGAGGATGGCTAGACTTCGAGGTTCCACCCTCTCCATCTACGCATTGATAACCTTGAAATGCTAAATTGGTATTAATTGTAAGAGAAGTGTACATGATTTGATGCGACCATTTTGGGGGGAGGTTTTATCATTGCATTGACTAGGTTGGTTTTTCATTAGCCTAGCAGCACCGCACTTCTACAAGGGAAGGATTGGCCTCTACTTAGCGTTGATAAGGTTGGTTTTGTGCAATTGATTAGTAACAAAAAGGAAAAACAATATCTAGACAAAATCAATACACTCTCTAAATCTATACATTACTTTCTTTTCCTACATTTTATTGAGAACTAAACACAGTGAAGTTAACACCCCCAAACTACATCAGAATCATCAAACAACCCAAATATCCAACAAAAAAAAAAAAAAAAAACGATTGAAAAAAATTCACAATCTTTCTCTTACCCACCAAAAATATCCCATTTGAAATCACAAAAGCCAAAAAAAAAAAACATGGAAGACATAACAGACAAACAAACCTAGTTGAAAGCATAGCAAGAATAGCATAGTAGGGGGCACTATATTCAAAACCTTCTCTAGAAACTTCCAGAAAATGTCATGACTGCAAGAAGGAGAGAGAAGAGAGGGAAACTTAGAGAACGATGGCACCAAGAAGACGAGAGAGAGAGAGTGCGCGTGTGTGAATGAAAAATAAATAAATGTATGGCAGAGAGAAAAGAGAATGTATGGCAGAGAGAAAAGAGAATGTATGGAAAAGAGAAAAGAGAAGAAAATTCTAACCTAAAGCGCTCAAAATCAAACAATTTCATACAAGGATTGGAATTCAAAACAATGCTATTTTGATCCCTATATATATAATACATATTATTATTATTATTATTATTATTATTATTATTATATTATTATTATTATTATTTATTGACTAGTGTGGTTATATGTTGGAATTAAAATACTAAAACCACGCGCTATTCTAGAAGATGTTGGTTCTTCAAAACCGCTGCCAACAACCACGTTGAACATCTACCATTGCGTCCTACAACGGCCGGTTCAATGCGACAAGGGTTGGCTCCGTTGGTGTCAACTGGTCACTGAACATCCTAAAATTTTATGTCCTTGGCCAAACTAAAAGAGCTTCAATATGATATAATTTGATATTTATGACTTTTGTGAGAGAATGTCTTTTTAGGATTAGTTTTGATATAGCTTATAAGCTTATTTATATCTAAACTAGTTTTATGTACATTATTCAAAGCCTTTTTTTATAGATAAATATATTTTATGGTTTTATCCAATTTTTTAAAATAATATAAATTATACCAAACGCACGCTTAATGTTAAGCCAAAAAAAAAAAAAAAGATTTTCCTCAAACTCAAAATTGAGAGGATAGAAGTGAATAATGCTTACAACGTATCACTGTTCAAAACCATGTCTAATTCAATGGATGAATTAGCCGCCCTAACGCAGAAATAGCATGGAACATAGAGCAATAGAAAATTAGCAATAAAAAATAAAAAATAAAAAGAATGGAGCAATAGAAAAATCGGTGATGGTAACGTAATGACCAATTGAAATACAACTTTTTTCTGGTCGCTATTTTGGACTTTCTTTTTCTATGAACGAATCTAGTATTTTAATACTAAGACACCGAGAGGAAGAACTTAATAAATATAACCTTATTGATAGGATAAAAAGAGAGATGATAAAGTCTTCAGGCTCCAATTAAGAGAAATGGAAGTGTTACCCATTACACCACTTAAATTATTTTAAAAATGTATTACTTATGCAAGGAAATACTAAGAACCCTGAAAATACCATTTAAGCAATATAAAAGTGATGTCTACTATAATATATAGCCAATTGGAAATACTAAAAATATGCCTTCCATCAAATACATATGAATTTCAACTATATGAATTAAATCGATTATGTACAGTCATCCTTGTTAGTGTTAGAGACTTCTTTAACTTATATGTATGAAACTAGATGAACAAAACAAGGATTAGATGTATATCTTTGGTAAAGAGATTTTGCAAAGAAAAGGTGCTACACTAATTTAACTTTAAAGTAATTTTATTAGAAATATATCTTCTTCTTCTTCTTCTTCTTCTTCTTCTTCTTCTTCTTCTTCTTTTTTTTTCCTTTCTTTGAATAAAAAAGACGTTTATAATACTTTAAATAGCAACAATAGGGCTTTTTTCTAAAGAAAGCTTATTCCCATCTCAAAATTTTCTTAGCCCTGGAGTTCAGGTGATAGTCCCTACTTAGCAGTAAATTTGGGATGGGAAAATAATATAATGGAAAGTATTGAAACATAAATTTAAGGAATGGTCTAAACATGTCTATTATTTGGGAGTTTTGAACTAAAGATTAAAGAGTAGAATGAGCATTGAATAGTGCTACTGGTACAACATTTTCATAAGAAGTTATTATTGTTTATTAGTTCTAAGATCTCAGTGGCGGTGCCACCCAATACTGTTCAAGGGTTCAAATGAACCCCATGACTTTGGGATTTTTTTATTTATTTTACATATAATATTTTTAAAGTTTTTGTTTAGACCACCCTAAATTGAAATTTTGAACCCCCTGAAAGAAACCCAATAACAAATCAATTCAACACCAATATTTATTTTGGCTTTTATAAATAGAAAGAAGAAACCCAACAACAAACCAATTTGATCTAAAATCTGATAAAAAAAATAGCAATTCCGACAATAAAAATTAGTAATTTGTTAATCTTAAACCTCAGGGAATAAAAATTAAGTGGACAGTAAAGTGTAAACATCTAACACTAAAAGATAATTAAGTGTGAGATAGTGGAAGTGGAACATAGAACCTGGCATAGTGGGAATTGGGAAGTGAAGGCAATTTTTATTTTTTTAATGATTTTATTATTGTGTTGAATTCTTGATAGAGTAATGCAAAAAAAAAAAAAAAAAAATTTAATGAATTATAAAGACTAATAAGTTGTCAAAATTGAGTCGATTTGTTAAATAAATTAATTGAAAAGAGTAAAGATAAAAACTAATAAATAATAAATTAAAATATCTAAGCAATAATAATTAAAGTTCACTTAACAATAATAATTAATAACTTTATCATAGTAAGAGACAATAGATGATTTCCAAGATTTAATTTTAGCAACACTAATCTTCAATATACTGAAAAACAATATGCTCAATGAATTTATAGTTTTTCTTTTATTCTCTTGTTGTATTATGGATAAATTTTTGATAAAGAAATCTTGTATATACTTGCAAGATTCAACTCCTACCTAAGATTTGTTATTTTAAAATACTCGTGTTAACTTGAAAAATCTTCCTTTAAATCATAGGTTGTGAAATATCTCATCTTATCATCTTAATAATCAATATGAAATAAGAATGTATTATTTACAAAGAGGGCCTAGCCAAACTCTTCAATATAAATTTGAATGACTCCTTAAAAATTTTTCTTGAAACTGCCCCCGTTAGTTCTCATGTAAGTCCATTATTGACATCGCTTTCTTTTAGTTACTATTACCGGTTTGTCATCTAGTTTCTATCATGAAAATATTGGGTACAGAATTTATTCATAAACTAAATCATTAAAAATGAAAGTCCCTTCATCACGTTTCCTATCCTCTTAGAGCTGGTTAAATGATGCATTGCCACCAAAAAGAAAAAAAGGATTTTTGGTTCGATATTTTCAATGAGAAAAGTACATAATAATCATAAACAAGATAGAACTATTATTCTTTCCTTATATGCTTAGCATTGACGTGAATTTATTCTTTAATCCTCATTCCTTTATCACACAATTAAAAATTCCATGGAGGAAACTCTACCCTTATTTTATGTCTTTTCATTTTTTTATAAACTCCTAAACACACTATATATATATATATTATATATATATATATAATATATATATATATATATATATATATATATAGATATATATATATATATATATATATATATGTATGTATGTATGTGTGGGGAGTGAAAAGACCTCAGTGGGTACATGGGCTTTTGGGCCATGCTAAGGAGGGCCGACCTGTTCCTGGGTAAAGAGTTTGTTAGTACTACGGGTCGGCCCATAAGCCGAGGATCTGAGGATCTATCCGAGGCGTGATTTTCTCCTCGGACGGATATAGGAGAGTCAGGGACTTCATCATAAAGGTTAAGGGACGACTCGGTGAAGACCAATGGTTAAAAAGAGTAAACCCTTGAATGTCCTAGAAGCACCGATACTTGAGAAATATCAAAGATAAAGGCTGTCACCTCCACATTAAAGACTCTGCACCTACCTTCCTGGCCGCATTAATGGGAAATGACTCCTGAACAGTGGAACGGAGACTTCTGGTCACTATCCAGAGGCACTAAGGAAAGAAATATCTAGGGGGAAGGAGGTGAGAACAACACGTGGACAAAGTATCAGAAAAAGAAGTATTTAAGGGGGAACTTAGAACAATGGAGGGGGACCCTTTTTTGGGAAGAAAAAGAAAGAAAAAGAGAAAGAAGAGAAAAGGAGCTCTTGGCTTACGTCCGAGGAGGCTTATTTGCAATAATTGTTTCTTGTTAACAAGTGTTTGTAGTTTTTAGATTGTTATAAATTCTCAATACTTCTAACCTGGGTTTCAAGCCCACACTCTAGAAATTATATTGTTTAAGGCTCATTGGGCCTGAACTCGTAACTGTTTTTGGGTCCAGGTGCATTTGTGCACTTACAGTATGTATGTATATATAAACTTCATTCATTTTCATTTCATTTAATTCCGTTATAATTTATCTATTTCATTTTAATCTTTTATGAACTCTGAAATATAATGTAAGTATATGTAAACAAATTATTCACTTGCAAGACTCGTAAAAGTACCTCTTTTATTAGTGTGATTATTGATTATCGTTTTAGAAATTACATACTAATACATAGCAGCTAATTGAGCCAACAACTAATTCTCTAGTCTAGTCAATAATTACTAGAATATACATTGTGCTATTAATTAAACATGCTTCTAGAGGTTTTTGACAATTGACATGACTAGCCGATGAATGCATTTAGTGAACCAAAATTCAAAGCACCGCTCGTTGATTCTTTCTTTCTTTTTATTATTATTTTTTGTTGAATCATTTCCCATTGATTCATATTCCAGTATATCTTCGTAATTTTGACTGTTTTCTTGGAGAGTTTATTAAATAAACACTAATTTTAAACAGCTGAAACTACCTGGAAGCAAGCAAGAGACTTTCTTGGCCCATGCTACATTGACATTGTTACCATCTCTCTACTCAAAACAAATATAAAAAATAAATAAATAAATAAAATAAAAAATAAAAAAATCCAGAGCTTAGACTTTAATCCATGTGAAATACGATATGCATTATCAAAACCCAAGACAAAGTCAGGTCCACTATCTTCCACTTCCTACTCTTATAAAATATACAATATAAAAAACGAAAAAAAATTTATGATTGGTTGTAGCTGCTAAGGGTTCTGCAAGATCCAATTTCTCGGGCTAATATAACGCATATTTGAGTATGGAATCTATGCATTAGGCGTGTATTAATTCAATTACCAACAAGGCAAGTAAGCAACAATAATCACACCGATAACCGCGTATTAATTCGATTGGGTCCTCCAATGACAATTTTAGATTGAACCCACTTTATATATATAAAAAAAATTTAAGGACACTCTTTGTTTATTAAAAAATTAAAAAGTCCACAAATCACCATGGGCCTCCTCTAATATTGTTTTCGTTTTTGTTTTTTCTGTTTTAAGTAATAGGGTTGAGGAGGACGGTCAGTGAGGAGTACCATACCTGCGTGTAATTATAGTAATAACCCTTCAACTAAATAAGAACAAGTTTGATTTTAGTCTTACTGATAAATTTTAATAAAATACGGTCAATATTCAAATTACACCTAATGATGGTTGAAGCATCAAAGATCACTTGTTTAGAAGGGACTAACAAATTAACAAATGAGAAGCACAAAAGAGAATCAAATAGCTGAGGGAAGACACCGGTGTGATGTTGGCCTGAACTTCTTTGACATACAAGGATTAAAATTAGTGATTCCTTATATTTGGGATGTAGTTTTCTAATGATACGTTTCTTCTACCTCTAGGATCTTGGAGCCTTAAATAAATATTGAGTTACGAAAATACTTGATTTCTCCTTATAGTTTGGCCATTATCACTGGTCAAGCTAGAAATGACATTTGTCGTGTGTTTGTGGCAAAATTATGAAGCACTTCCCTAAGATGATATAAATTTTTTTTGGTAAACAGGGGAGCTTTCATTAAACACTAAACAAGAACAAAACGATCATAGGCCACCCAGCAGAATCAAGACTCAAAAGCAAAGAAACTTCCATTGAGGGGTTAAGAAAATTACAAAGTCTTGGGAGAGCAAAACTCCCCTTTTAATGAGCGCATCAATGCATTTATTCACCTCACAATAACAATGATTAATTTGGACTTTAGGAATCTGTCCTAACTCGGACTTACAATCACTTACTAAAGCATCAATGCAATTCTGATGCCCATTTGGTTTTTGCAGAAAATCAACAATAAGCTTGGCATCCAATTCGATGATCACAGCAGGAAGCTTAAGAGCTATGCATAATTTGAGACCATCGCGTAAAGCCCAAAGTTTCGTAGCCACACTAGTCGAAAACCCCACATTTCTAGCATAACCTTTTAGCTACTCTTCCTTATCATTTTGGATTAAGCCCCCGCCACCCGCCTTCCCCGAAAGATGATATAAATTTAGAACTAGTAATCATCATCCCATAAATTAAGGGTGCATGTCTCGTGTACTGCGACTCACTAGAAAGAGATTGTTCTCATTTTTTAGTGACTAATTGAATCTCACAACTTGTCTCTTCGAAGTAAGGTCGTCTATCTAATATAACTTAACCGACAGAAATATAGAAAATTCAACATATCAACACACTTTAAGTTTGAGTAAATTATAATTTTCATCCTCATAATTCATTTTTGTCATTTTAGTTCTTAAATTTTAATACATGGGTCATATCATCCATTCCTGTATATAAGATTATCTCCAATTCCAATCATCGGTTGTAAACCAATTTGCATAATATATATGTAATTGCTTATTGGATTTAAAGATTGTACCCCCAATTTTATTTTTATTTTTTTATAGATGATAATAAATGGAATGGCGAAGTTGATGTAATATCCCATTAGGTTCTAATTAACCGAATTAATAAAAATTTTGTTCTTGAATAAAGGGCTTGAGTTAGATTTCAAAATACATATAATACAAATTACTATTTTTAACTTAATGATAAAGAATAATTATTACAAAGCAAAAAATTTGGTTTCAAAGCGTTAACTAATAGGAATGATCCTAAGTACCCAACCAAAACTGTGGATAAGTGGCTCATGGCCACCACCAAAGGTTGTTCTTATTCATTGGTCCCTTTTACCTGACTTACCTCAGTGACCTCTATACCACGCACGCTGTCTTTCAACGGTCACGATCACTTCTTCGTGTGCCACGTGTACACCACCCCATGTCTCCCACATGTTGCACATATATAAAAAAATTTCGCGCACCAATTTTTTTCTCAGCTCATATAGTCTTATCAAAGTCAATGAACCACACTTTCATTTTCATCGCTTACCACAATACTTTCCTCCTCTCTCTCTAACGACTTCGCAATGTTCAACACCGGCGAATCTTATCGGATCCCGGCGGGATATTCTGCCGGGCTCGGCCACAATCCGGGTCAAAACCGGGTCGGAAGCTCGGACTCTCGGGTCCCGCTTCTGAACCTCTCGACGGTCCGAACGAGAATGGATTCTCTGCAGCGCTTCCTATCGGACACGGTCAATCGAAATCATTTGATAAGTCAAGATCAGATGGACATGGTCTCCACCGAGATCGTCTCCGCCATCCACCAAATCATAGTCAACGGCGCCGCCCTCCTCTCCTGCAGTCAAACCTCTGACCTCACCGCCGCCGCCGCCCCGGAAATAGCGACGCCAAGCTCAACAACCCCGCCGAAACTCGCGGCGGATTCATCGGTTCCGTTAAAAGTAGAAGCGTCGGATTCCGACGATTTCAAAGTCGAGAATTCGTTTCTCGACTCCGACTCCGAGATAGTCGAGCTCGACGCCGTGGAATTGCTCGCCGAGCACATCCATTTCTGCGAGATATGCGGGAAAGGGTTCAAACGCGACGCGAATCTGAGAATGCACATGAGAGCTCACGGAAACCAGTACAAGACCCCCGAAGCTTTAGCCAAGCCGGACAGGCTCCTCGGCGGCTCCTCTGCCGCCGCCGCAGAGTCGAGCCGGCACACGAAATTCTCGTGCCCGTACGACGGTTGCAACCGCAACAAGTCGCACAAGAAATTCAGGCCGCTGAAATCGGTCATTTGCGTGAAGAACCACTTCAAGCGAAGCCACTGTCCCAAGATGTACTCGTGCAACCGTTGCAACAAGAAGAGCTTTTCGGTTGTGGCGGACTTGAAGAACCACCTCAAGCATTGCGGAGAGGCGAGGTGGAAGTGCACGTGCGGCACGAGCTTCTCGCGCAAGGACAAGCTGTTTGGTCACATGACTTTGTTCGAAGGCCACATGCCGGCAGTTGGGGGAGATGATAATGAGTGCCCGAAAATCGCGCCGGATTCTTCGGCGGCCGTTACGGCCATGGAAGAGGATGACGAGGAGGTTGTTATGGGTTCGGGTTCGGGTTCGGATAACGGGTTGTTGTTTGATGGGTTGTTGGATGATTTTGGTGGTTCGATTGAGGGCTATTATTGTTTTCAGGACATGTTGGGTTCGCCTCAGCTTAATGGAATGGAGTTAAATTTATGATATATGATTTTTGGGAAGGTCATCTTATCTCATCTCATCTCTGCTCTGTTACTTTGTTGTTATTGTTGGATTTATATATGTTTGTTTGTATGTAAAGGTTTTTTTTTTTTTTTTTTTTTTTTTCGGTTATAAGTTAGTTATGGACTTTCATGTTGATGATCTATGTTGTTGTTGTTATTGTTGTGAATTCGAATAATTTATTTTTCCCAGATTTGAGTTACAATAAAAGCTTCATCTTCTATGAGAATTATGCTAGTTTTGTTCTGTAATTGTTTTTGTCAACTATTATGGTAAATTGATTTGGGAGATCCACCAATAACTAGCAATAGTTTTGCTGAGTGGAGGATAAAGTTTTATTAAAGGCTAGTGGGTTGGTATGGATGAGAATTTATTCAATTTTCAAGTTGGTGAAAATGGAATTGGTAATGGTTATGTTGAAGAAGATTGGAGATTGGGGGGAAAAAGTGTTTGACTGATTTGTTGGAGTCTTTCTTTATCTCAAAAGAGTGGATTTGGATGGAATCAGCCAATAATCAGGATCCTCTGTTGCCCCAGCCGCTGTTTGGGTGTAGGGATAAAATTGTTGCAGGTTTGGAACAAACATATATACTGAGCTATCAACATCCCTAGTGGTGTTAGACTATGCACTTAGCATGGATGCTAAAGAGAGTACAGGATTATCACTAGAAAGTCATCCATTATTCATTATTCTGAGAGAAACATTTTCTCTTTTTAGCATAACAGTAAGTTTGATCACATGTGTGAAATTTATTGCGGGATTAAGTAGTGTTTGTGTAAGTTTGAGCGACCTCGGTTCATAGCTTATTCTCCATTTCTTTGAACAAAAAAGCTGTTTATTAGGAAGAATCAACAGGAGCGAATTGTGTAATTAAGCTCAAATATATAGGATGCTTCTAATACACAGTGTCAATGGTCCCAACTCCTATCACATATCACACACAGGTGGGAGAGCTAGGCTACCAAACTCGCCACCATATGTGTCCATGGTCACATCTCCTCTGTAACTTTGATGCAGTATAATTTTTTCAGTTTTAGCCAGTCCATTAAAGGAATTAAGCTTTTATTGGAAGGTCTATGTAGTGAAAATGATAATAACATGAGTTCTGAAATGATGACCAAGACATTCTGGTCCCTACTGGTCTCTATTCTACTTTCGTTGAAACAGACATACTTATTAAACGCCATGAGCTCTCAATCTTTAAGGTTACTCTGAAATCCTTCTCATACTATTTGAACACATAGGAAATTGGGTTTTCATAATTAAAGATTTTTTAGAATATGCGAGAAGTAGATTGCCTTTATTTGATTCCAACTCCTTGTTTTGCCTTCTTTCTGTGGGGTTTATAATAACAGGCTAACGGTTTAGTTGTCGGTGAAGGTTTTTGATGAGAGTGAATGCCTTCTTTGAAGTTAACCGAAAAAGAGGAAAACAATGGTGAATACATTCGCAACGAGAAAAGAACATGAATATATAACGATTCTCACTTTTGCTGTAGTAGTCAAGGACCAGTAGTAGATAAAAAGGGAAGGTGGTGAAGAATTACAACTTTACAAGTAACGCTGGATAAAATATCTAGAGATGTAAAATGACAAAGAGTTAGAATCATATACATGGACCCAATTAAGCCTTCACAAAGCCCTTCTCGGCTCCTTTTTCTAAAGGGATGGTTAAAGCTTTAAATTTGATGCTTCAATAGATAGAAATTGTTCAATGGTAAGACACTTAAATTACAAGCATGCACCCCCAAAACCCGAACATGGGTCCTAAGATACCCTCTTGGCAATTAATTTATGGGTAAAATCTAGTTCACAGGCCCTGCTATACATACTCTTTGCACGCATAAACTGCACACAAATCGTTTTCCAACTTGAAAATTGCAATTTATGTGCAGTTTGTGTGTGTGTGTGAGAGTGTATAATAAAATGTGTGTAATAAACACCATTCTTAATTTTCTGATACTGATAAAGTAGAGTGATGGAGAAGAAAGAGTAGAAACTCCAAATCTGTACAAGGCTACATATTTTCATATAAGTATATAACTACTAAAGTTAACCTAACTCCTAATCACTCCTAATCAAAGTTGATCCAAGAGGATCTCTTGATTGTACTAAAATCAAGGTTCAAAATGTGCCATATGAGGTACATGTGCCTAAAATATAAGAGTGAGGAGCAACTTATATAGTATATACAGCAACAATTACTGCTAGTGATAAAGAGAAAATTTTAGTAGGGCTCAAATTTCATGGGTTAAACTCTAGACTTTCTCCGTTCTCCTTGAGTAGATAGAGAAGTAACACAAACTAAATAAATAAATACTCTTTACATACATTTTGTTACACAAACTTAAATTTTATACACAAGTTTGTGTGTAACAAACACTACCTAAAAAAAAAAAAGGAGAGTCAGGTTCCAATTCAGATTCTTCTCATGAAGACCACCAGGCAGTGGTATTGAATCACAATACTCTTAACAGGTAATTGATTATTTAAGGTAATGGGAATGCCACTTTGAGTTACTCTCTGACTACAGGGCAAATTATAAGGAATTAAATGAAAAAGAAGATGCTTTATCGAATAAATCCCAAGAAGTTTCGGAACATATGCCAATGCATAACTTCTTCCTTAAACCTTAATTATAAGCCACTGAAGAAATATAGATCATGAGACAGTCCAGAGCTTGTTTGGTCCAATTTCATCTTCGAGGTGTGGAAACTTCAGCCCTGCTTCACGCTATTTTCTTGGTACAAGAGTATTAGCATTGGTGGTGCTAAAAAACTATATTGCTATTCTTAGCCCCACCAATACTAAAAAGCATGTTGCAATGGTGGAGGGAAAGTAAAAAAAAAATTAGCTGCTGAGCTACAATACACTGTCAATTATAGTTAAAATAGTATTAAAAAAATTATTATAAAATACATTATTTTATTAATAAATAAAGTAATTCTCTGTGGTGCTAGATTATTAAATTTTTGGCGCCACGAATGCTGATGCTCTACTGATGTTGTGTTGGGTAGCTGCAAAATAAATGTATTCATCAATTGCTCTTTTTTTTTTTTTTTTTTTTTTTGCTGAATGTATTCATCACTTGCTCTTACTATTGTTTAAAAGCATCCACAGTATCAATAAATGACATACCGAAAAATGTTTCTATGAATTACACTTTTTTCTTTTTTGATCAGTGAATTACACATTTTAAAAGAACAAAAAATTTCTTTTCTACTTTCTATAAATGTAGTCAGCTAGTGAGCTACCAAGCTTGCATCATGGCTTTAATCATCACCTGCAATAAAAGCTGACAGCCTAGCATTTTATTTTGAGAAGACGGAAAAGATGACTCAAAAGATGGTCACGAGAACAATGCCTTTCTAAGAAAAATTTAAAACACGGTTTAATCCTATGACATCTCTCTCTAGCTCTGAAGAGAAACCTTCGTTTGATTTGTATGCTATCCCGTGACTGTAGAAAGTTAGCTAGAAAGAAGAATTGGTGTCTTTCTTTTATCGGTTGCGTATATAAAGGTCACGTAGAGAGGAAACCCATTATCAAAATAGAATTAAAAGTAGCTTACAAACAATCTTTGAGCCACTACATTAAGAAAAAGATTATTAATCCAGTTGTACCTCGTTAAGTTGCACGAATCATGGCAGTTTCATTTGAAGCTTTAGCGATGGCAGGCGTGGATTATCTTCAATTTGCTGCGGGTGCTGAAGATCAATGGGAACAGGAATTGCTGCAGACTCCACCCCATTTATTAGTAGAAGAAGAGGAAGAAGGAGAAGACGTCAGAAGAGGCAGTAGTTTTGCCTTTCCAAACACACATATCTTCCCGAGACACCATTCAAAAGATTATACCGATGATGAAGATGAAGATGAAGATGAAGATGATAGGGTGACCATAACATGTCAACCAAGAATAAGCCTGGGAGAAACTATAGATAACAGGATTCATAAATGGTTGAGGTCAATAAGATTAATGGTGACAGCCATTATAAGGTTATTGACAATGATAAGGATGGACGTGGAGAAAAGGGTCAAGTCCTTTTTATTTTGGTTATGACAAGTTGAATTTCGGATTATCTTAGTTCAATATGACACTAGCTCGGAGGTGAATGCAGTTTTGTATTCAGCCTGCATTTATTCAGCTTATTGTGCATCCAGTTTAGGACTTTTCCTTTTATCATTCTTTTCAAATAGTTGACGGGATTTCTTGTTGTGTCTTAGTTGTGATTTTGGTGCGATTGTGAAGAACCCCTAAATTGATGAATAGTGTAATCTTGTTTACTGGTGGTTGTAATTATAAAATAGTGTGGTGCATACAATATTAATGTTTTTTTTTTTGTTTGGTAAGTAAAATATCATTGAACAAGAAGCCCAAATGAGGGCAAAGACAACAAAGGGGAACCTGCCCATCAGAATCCTCACAAAGAGCCCAAGAAGGGATGGATATATGAGATGGGTTGGGGTCCCCAAGTTGAACAAAACGATGCCCAAAAAGTAATAGAATGGGCTAGGCCATTAGAGGCTCTATGACAAAAAGTAAATATAACTTGAGAAAAGCAGGGAAGGAGGAGTTGAATATGAGATGATCGATCTAAGGTCCCAAAATGGAGTGGAACTAGGAGCTTTAATTGAGTCAATTACAATCTTTGCATCGCCTTCAAAAATGACAGATGGGAACTGGAGGTTGGCTACTGAAGAAACAGCAAGAAGGGCTGCTTTAGCTTCAACCCAGGCGGGGGAGGAGACAGATTCTTTGGCTGTGGAGACTGAGATAATATGTCCATTAGAGTCATGACAAACTGCAAAAGGAAAGGAAGCACTCGGGGTGATGGCAGCATCAAAATTGAATTTAACCCAACCAGGAGGAGGAGGTTCCCAAGCGACTATGGTAGGCTGCAACAAAATAAACATTTTATATTTTATTAAAATGATATGCAAAGATAAACATTAGCTTTAACTGTTTCACTATGTTTTTAAGTTTACATTCATGTGTTTCTTATAATTGCCAAGAATGGGAAATGAATTTCTGTGGACATGTGATATTGATCAAATCCCTTTTCTTTATCAAAAACTAAGGGCCATTTGGTAATATTACTAGTTGTTCTAGTAACGTTGTTTTTATTTTTTTAAAATATGTGTGGATAAAAAAATATATAAAAATACGTGTAATATTATTTAAAAATTAAAAACATATATAAACAGCCGCTAATTCTTTCTAGCTCTGTATGTACAATTTGATGCATATCTTGACCCTTGATATTAACTTTACAAAAAGTAGTTCTTTGTTTTTTTTTGACCAAACACTTCTCAAAGGCAAAAAAAAATATGAAATAGTACTTTAATTTGGTACCGAAGCTCCATTCTAGAGGTAGTCCTCGAGTTGCAACATAAGTTTCATATTCCATTCAAGCCCTAAAATTCATCCGTGATTCTCATTGGAAACTGGTATAAAAAGATTTTAAAAAGGGATATAGGGATGAGAGAGAGAGAGAGCTTAAAATGTTTTATATCATTATATTACTGTAAATAAATTGCCATGTTTTCTAAAATACCATGGGTTATCTTGGCTTTAGGTTATCATACTATATGCTATAATATATTCCCTTCATGTGCTCATTATAACATATAATTTATAATAGCAAAGATGTAACTATTTAAGGTTTTCATTGTTGAAGTATGTTCTCAAGCTAAACTACGTCGATTCTTTTGTTGTTTCTCTCTTTCAAACTTTCTCTAGACTCTAAATTTCTTCATTTTATTCTTTCCATTTTATTATAGGATAAGTAATCATTTATTATGGTATTAGAGCAGATGATTTTGAGTTCAAGCCCTCTACTTTGTCTATGGTCTACATTCTCTCCTATGAAGTAAAAAATTCACATGTTTTGTCTCACTTATTGTGAGGAGTCTAGCTAGGACTCTGGGCCTTACACGTGAATGGGATTCTATGTCCGCATGAGTGTTACAATAGCATATAAGTGATTAAATTAACTATTTATTAACGACTTAAGCTTTTGGGATTAATTTAGTCCATTAAAGTTTATTTCTATTGGTTTTTTTGTTTAAAAATATAAGTTGGGTAAAAATACAATTGTACCTTATAAAAGTGAATTGAAGTTTAAAAAAATTATATATAACCAATAAGCTAAATTAGAAAGAAAAAGAAATCCAGAGTCTAGACGTATGAATTGTAGAAGGAAAATGTTACAATACTTCACATGAAAGTCACTGTATACAAAACGTCGGATTACAAGGCTTTGAAGACAAGAAATTGCACATGATAGGTTGACGAAACAAATTATTGGGTCAAATTTTAACAAGTTGCAATGATCACAAGCAATATTGAGACTTCTGCGCTTGACCAATGAAGAAAATTCAACCCCAAATGTCGCTCTCAAAGTATATTCCTGAGTCTTGACAGTTACAATAGAGAGGTTTTGAATTTCCCATTCAAACAGCTTTTCGTGTAAAGTGTAAACATCATATATATATCTCAGTTTTTCAAAGTCAAAATCCTATTTTGTTAGTCTTCTCCGATCTATTTGTTCTCTGAAACTACCTAAGCTATATTCATATCTAGTTTGGTTCCAATTTGAGATAACAGAACCATTAAAAAGAGTGTTCAATCTGTATACATGGTCTAATGTTGTGGAAAAGGGTACATTGTGCATATTTTTTTACATACAAATTAAGAATCAGAGATTATTTATAGCTTCATACATGTTAATCATATAGGTGTGCCAAAATTTAATATATCAAAGCAATTATATAGATTTTTAAAGAGATTATATATACCAAAATTTAATATTTCATGTGTCTATTTGAGATCTGGTTATTTTGTTGAAATTGAAAACTTTTACTAAAAATATTGCATATAAAGGTAAAAGTTAGCTGAAATAGTACAGTAAGACCAATAAATAATATAAAAAGTGCAGTAAAATCTATAAATAGTAACAAAAATAAACTAAATAGTAAATTAAATTGGCAAAATAATTTTTGCCAAACCGAGGTGGAATCTCCGGTTTTGCCAAGTTTGTGATATATGTCTTTCATTACGTGTGCACTGACAAGAAGTTTAATCTCTCACATTAGATGCAGACGCCAACTGAATACCAGTGTTTGACCTGTATAATTGCACTTAGTCATATTGTTTTCACACATGCATACACTCGTGCATATTGCATGAACTTTCCAATTGATAAGCCTTAGATAGAGATCAATATAAACTTGGTAATGAAAAGCCCGTGACATTCTTCCTATTATCTACAACCTCTTTTGGAAGAAAGTTTATATTCTATTCTATTTTGGTATCTCCCAAAATAAAGTTCTATTTTCAAAATTAATAAATAAAATTTTTATCTTAGTATTAAATTTATTATAAAAAGTAAATGTCATCCTTTTTTTTTTATGTAGCTTAAATTAATAAGAATAGTTTTAAAAATTTATACATTTTTAACTTACAACTTAAAAAGTTGAATTTTCTAAAAACGACTAACATTTCGGTGTTTCACCATTACTTTTGGGTTTTCTTTTCAATGAATAAAATAAAATCAAACCTATAAAACATACTCCTATACAATTCAAACACTATCACGGACGGAGCCAAAACTTTGAGTTAAGAGGCCGCTTTACAGTTGATTGTGTACAGCAATTTCAACCTTTGACTTTATTACAACTTAGCTACTAAGATTTTTTATTTGTGTGTGGGTAAGAAAAAAATTATTTTTGTTTATAATTTTTTAAAGGGCATGGTTGTTTATTTTGGATAAAATTGATTAATTGAACTTAATTTTTTTAGTTTTACTATTGGTAATTTTGTTGTTAAGCTATTTTTTTGGGCTTGTATATTTTTGTTATAGATTTTAGATCTATAAATTTTTTTGTAGTCACTAAAATGAGGAAAATGCTAGAACTACAAGCTTTTTTTTTTTAATAAATTATTAATATAATAAGTGGTTATTGATAAGTAAAAAAAATTATATAAATGGTGGGCTCATTATGCGAACCAATAAGAATTTGTTACTAAAACAGTTTGTAAAAATGTTGTAAAAAAGCTTGTGAGTATAGTATTATGTTTAAAAGAATCAATAATACTGTTTAAGGGAAACAACAATGTAATTTTATATAACAAAATTGCTAAAATTAATTCACATATATATATAATAATATTTAAAAATAATAATTGGAGGGGGGGGGGCTACTACAATACATTAGTTGAGTTTTTTTTTTTTAATGATCCCAAAAATAAAGTAGGGGTATAATAGGAAAATTAGTAAACTAGTGGCTTCTAATTTTAGAAACAAGGCAATATTTTGGGTCATCCCAAAATGAAATACAAGACCAATAATTTGGGACAGAGGAAGTAATAAATTGTATAGCTACTCACATATTATTCATGTGTTAATAGTTAGTTATTAGAAGATTAGGCCGTTAGTAGATTATGTTAGTTTGTTAATTATCCTCTATTTTGGGAATATGTATTAGTACCACAAAACCTTAATCCCAATGACGTTCATTACGACATCAAATCTTTGAGGTTGTTCCTTGGAGTCGGTCAGAGGTACTAGTATTTGTTGTTCGTGAAGAGTTTCATATAGAAAGAGTTCAAAAGTTATGAAGCAATAAGTTCAACTATCGGTAATGTCCAAAGACCAAAGTTTAAGATGCTCTGATAGAGATTGAAGGTGAGGAGGGAGAAGAGCGGGAACCAATTGAACGTCCTTGTAAATATATACCTTAAAAATGTGTAAATTTTCAAAACTATTCTCATTAATTTAAGCTATAAAAAAAGAATGACATTTACTTTTTAAAAACAAGATAATATTTTGGGTCATTTCAAAATGAAATACAAGACCAACAATTTGGGATGAAATAATAAACTGTATAACTACTCATGTGTTAGTCATGTGTTAACAATTAGTTATTAGAAGATTGGGCAGTTACTAGATTCTATTAGTTTGTTAATTACACTCTGTTTTGGGAATATGTATTAGAACCTATAAATACCATTATCTGAATCAATGGGAAATGACAATAATGTGAGAGAACTCAGAAGCAAGCAATAATGTCTATTGAAGCTCTAGCAATGGCAGGTGCCGATTATGCAGAGTGTGGAATTCACCTTAAAGACAAGGAGAGAAGTGCATGGGAACAGCCGCCACCATATTTGCGGGCTGATGAGCAAAGTTCTAACTTTGGAAATGTGAAAAAGGGTGCTGACATATTAATTGTTGACATGTGCAGTGGGCAACAAAAGAAGCAAGCATGCACGAAAGGGCTGAAGCATGTCACAAAGAACAAAAACGTCATTTAAAAATGAAAGATTTAATGTATTAGAAGTGTGAAAACTGTGATATTGTACACATGTAAGTACGTACGTATGTATGTATGTTAGGTTTTAGATTAGCAGATTCAATGACAATGTAATAATCAATAAGTCTGTAATATGTCATTCAATGTTCAAGAATGAATTATATACATGTGGTTAAAAGAAATCATTTTGTCTGAATTTCGATTACCTTTCAATCAACTCTCGATCGATCAAACTAGATTTCAACAGACTTTCAGTATCTTCTTGATCGATTGAAAGATGATTTTCAATTGATATTCGACAACAACTCAATCAATCGAAATTCATTTACTCTTTTTCTTTTTCAGTGCAACTAAGGCCAGAAATCAAAGAAACGAAAGAGAACATCCAAACCTCTATTTTGTGATCTCTTGAATTCATCATGACTGTTGAGGTAGATTTTTTGAGAGCAACACATATTGAACATCAAAGCTTGAATCTTTCAACCCGTGAGTACAGAGAGCATAATGACTTATATATTCAACGGTATTGTTGAGCGATCAAAGAGTTGAAATCACAGAGCCTTCATCCCAGTGACATTCATTGCAACATCAAATCTTTGAGGTTGTTCCTTGGAGTCGGTCAGGGGTACTAGTGTTCGTTGTTCGTGAAGGGTTTCATATAGAAAGAGTTCAAAAGTTATAAAGCAATAAGTTCAACTATTGGTAATGTCCAAGGACAAAGGTTTAATTTCAACTACTAGTACTAGGTAATGTCTAAGGACAAAAGTTTTTTATTCAATCTGTAACTCCTATTCCTATAATGAATTGTCTTAATTGTTTTTCTTTTGGAGATATTTTCTATTGATTTTCCACTTCGTCACCATATCATCTGTTCCCAAGTTTATTATATTATTTTAAGATTTGGTAACTTCTTGTTTTGTAGTTTTTAATCTTGTAATTGTGATCAATGATCACATATCTAGCTTAATTGGTAGTAAATTGATAATTTCGCTGCATAGTAATACTCAGTATCCTAACTGATCCTTTCAGTATAAAAATTAAATTTTCATGAAATGACATCAATTTCACGGATAAATAAATAGGATCTTACATCAAGTAAGTTGAGCCTTTTTTAATTTGCATCTTCCTTTTGTTTATGAAAATTCTTAATTATATTGACCCTTATTTTTCATTGCCAACTATCCCAATAGAAAAAGGCCCACGCATTGATAATTTTTTTTATCATTTTCATAATAAATTATAGGTGGTTATTATAATTTTTTTTTTATAGCAAATTTAAGATTTGTTGTGAAAGTATTGTAAAATGTTATTTTTTGAATTCTAAACATACATAATTCACTAAGTCTCATTCGGTCTTTTGAGTTCTAAGAACAAAACCCTCAGATTTATTTGATTTTCCAAGATTCTAATTCTTTTCTTTCTAAATTTTTTTTTTTTAAAAAAAAAAAGCTTTTAGTTCTTTTAACCAAATGACTAATCTTCTTCTTCTTCTTCTTTTTTTCCCATAGTTTACTTCTATTGGAAGGGTTTTTAATTTTGAAACTTTGAAGGATAATATAGATTTCAATTCTTTTTCTCCCAGTAAAACTAAAATATCAATTCTAAAACTCTATTTTGTCATTCTTTAAAAAGATAAATAAAAAATTATGAACTTTCTATACTTTGGGGTCTAATATTACTATTTTATTTTAATATTAATATTTATAATAGTTACATATTTATGTATAAATTTAATATCTGAATTTAAGAAAATTAATTTATTAATATTAATTAATTAATTAAATACCAAAAATAAATCAAAGTTCAGATTTGGGAAATCTTTAACATAGATGAAGATGAAGCCTGAAAAATTATAACCCAAATCAACATTTAATCAACCACAAGTCCCCTCTCTTTATCCATTTCATAAAATAAAAAAATAAAAAAAACCACGAGCCCCTTCTCTTTGGTTTGATCCAAGAACCTATTAGGGAGTAATGAATCTAAATTTGGGTCAAGTGGTGGCAAAGACTCTTTGCTTTGGTCCTTTGTAGGTGGACTCCGAACTACCCACAATGTTAGGAGCTTTGCTAGTTGCTAATGATGGCATGAGGGGTGCTTGGGCAGCATTGGGCCAATCACATGGCTTCATGTTTCCTCAACACACTCATGGCTCCTCATGCCTAACTAGTGATGCTCCTAATGGCTCTTTGAGGGGGACCTACCTAGTCTCCCTCCTCGAGTTAGATTGATAAGCAGTGACGAGGGGCAACATATGGAGGCACCTTGCTCCACGTAATGCCCCAAGGCCATGGCAGAGGTAGGCCATGGTGGACAAAGATGGTTTTGATGATGATGGGTAGCAGCAGGTAGTGCTGATCCTATGTGATGGTGGTGCATGACATTGGTGGCTTAGTTGTCAGTTCCTTGTGTGTGGGCTTGGTGGCTTAAGTGCAAGGTGGGGCTGGACTGCTGTGATAATCAAATGTTGTGTGCATAGCATTGGGCTAAATGGGGCTGATTGAATGCATGGACAAGTGCTAGTGGGCTGATGGCAGTTACTTTGAATACTGCATGTGGGCATGTTGTGTGGGCTGTAGTGCTAATGGAAAGCCTTGAGCATGGGTTAAGCCTCCCAAAACATGTGGAAACATGTTGTGTGGGTTGCTGGAGATTGGCAGAAGGCCCATGATTTGTTGAGACATAGGTTGTGCATGTGCAGTGGCAGTTACTAAGTAGTTACCATGCAATTCCTAGCTTTCTAGATGTTCAAACCTGCTGTGTACGGGTTGAAAACGTAGAGAGCAGACCAAGACAGCATCAGTTGAAGGTGTTCTAAGTCAAAACACAAGTGACAAATTGCCTAAGACCTAGGCTGTTACTAGCTAGGTAGTAACTACCATAGCAGTTAATTCTATGTACTTAACCCTAAGGCTATTGAGAGTGTCAACAATAGAGTGTATTTGGCCTTGGGAAAATTTTGTGTAATGCTCTAGACTTGCAAAAGAGTTTCCTTTATACTTGAGATTAAGTAATAAAGGTTAGGGGTGGGTCTCCTGTAAATATTGTGTGTGTTGTGTGTTTGAACGTCCATATATAATCTGTTCTAAGTGTTATTGCAGTGAATGTGTGATGTTGACTAGTCTCAGAGACTTAAGGCCATCACAGGCAGAAAATTTGAGTGAAAAATTAATCCTGTGACACATAAGAACCTTTGCTCACTTCTCTCTACCCTTACAGATAAATCCTTCAACCACTCCTTTGAGAACAATCGTAAGCTTCCAAAGCACAAAAATAAACAATCGTAAGCTTCCATAGCACAAAAATACAACGCTTCTAGTTTAACACCTAGATATTTTCCGTTAGTACTTAACAGTAAGAACCAAATTGACCACGACTTAAAAATAACAAGGGCCAAATTGACAATTATCAAAATGTAAAAACCAAATTAATCGTGACAATAAAATGTAAGGACCAAAATAATTTTGCCTTAATTCTTTGGAGAGTACGATTTTGACCTTTGAATTTGATTATTGCAGATTTGCAGGCATATAATAATAATAATAACGGGTAATTATTGGATACTATACTCTCCCTCTCACATGAATTGTAGGTCCCACAATAAATTTAATTTAGGACCCACAGTTGTATAAGAAAAAGGAGTAAGCATTTGTAGTCCTCTCAGAGTATTCAATAAATGTCAAATAATAACTACATCACTATTAAATGCGAGTTATGTACGAGATTTACACACTTAGGATCAGTAGTCTGAAGTTAAACCAGTATTTTTTTTGGGGGGGGGGGGGGGGGGGGGGCGCGGGCGGGCGGGGCGGGGAAGCTGGGTTGAAGAAAGGAGCTACAAACTTTGAATTCACATCATACAGAACTCCCGTAGTCCAATTAATGACCGATCAATCGCCACCCACTTGCCTCTTCCATGAGTCTTCCACAATCAGTCATCAACTCCCCAGTCTTCATAACTGTTAAAATTCATAAAACCAAGTAAAACGAATGAGCATATATCGGGCACGCATATATCAGACACGTGCCCCAAAAAAGATGGCTCTCACATAGTAGCACATAGTGTTACAAAATTTCAGAAACTTCGAATAAGAGCCTCACCTTCCATCTGGCAGGTAGCGGCGGATGGTGAAAGGTATTTTCCGCTCTCGAAGCTCCTTCATTGCAATCTGAAATGTATGAATAAGGTGTCACTAACTGCTTCTAATACAAACACACCCCAAATAAGATCATAAGAATTTTGACTATAAAAATTTTTCCATTCTTGTCTAGAAACATACTAGATTACAACACACAAGGTAAACTCCTCTTTATCATCCTGAATAAGTGAAGCTATCACCTATTCTAGACCAGACCTTTGTAGCTTAAGAGTGGTGGAATATGAGTAGATGATTTAACTAACTGCCAAGTCTAATATAGATGTCCTACTCTAGTTCATGACATTAAAGAGAACTTCTTGTACGTATTCTCTGACCAAAAATTAGTGACAAAAGAACCAACAGTCATTTCATAAATACAATGGGTTGGAGGTTTGATAGCAGCATTCCTTGGGTTTGGCAGGGGGTATCCTAACTAATCAAGGTCCATTTGCATACATAAGCAGAAAGAAAATGAGAAGAATGAAAGGAACTGCATTTAAAATGTCATTTACATGGCTTTTAGAGAATCTAACCTCAAGTGGGTCAGTTTCACCCTCCAACTCGACCATCACAGGTGCATTCATACTGCACAGAGAAAGGGATACATTATGGAATCCACCCAACTAAGTCAGCATAAATTAGACTGTAAGTGCAAACAAAGAAAACCTGATCTGCAGAGCACGGGTACCCAATATTCGGGCACGCTCATATTTTGTCATGTACTTTGAGGTCTTACGCAGACGTTCAACTGCTTCCTGCTCTTCTCTCTCCTCACCTTCAATCTCTATCGGAGCATCTTCATTGGCATTGTTCTCTAAATCCTCCTCTGCGCCTTCCTGTCCATCATTTATCCAATATGTTAGTCAATTTGTTTTAAAAAACATACATTCAGTTCATCATATGCTTTCAGGAAGCAAATCAATGTCTACCTCGATCTCGGGCTCTGGGGGCTCATCCTCATATCTGCAGCAAAAAATTTCATAAGACACCTTTTAACAGGTATATAAAAAATTACAGGTCTAGAATTAGATATTTGAGCCACCAATGCCAAGCATAGAGTCATACAGAACAGTAAAAATTACTACAAGGAATCAATTGAGTTTCAACTTCCAAGGGACAAACATTTGAGTGATCATCTTTAACATGGTGAATTTCCTCACAAGCTAAACAACTATGATACAGCAAGGTTTTTGCTAATTTTAGATAGATTTCAGACAATCATTAAATTAAGAAAAAGATACTCCTAGAGGCCAGGCTAGCAGATTAATTGGACCTATAGACTAGGAACCAAAAGAGAAAGCAAGCAAGCTAGTCTTTAGGACAGCATTTACAAAAGTCCATTTAAAGCATTTGAATTGAAACTTTAATGGGCTGGTGGCAACTGAATAACTTTAATCCAACCCCTTTTTTTCAAAACCCGCTTTGTGCCCTTCCATATTCTGACTACCCGCGTACCCCTTGGAGTAACATTCTTTACCTAATGCTATATTGACATGGTGATAAACATCCTTCCAAGAGTACCCTAACTATCCTAACCAAAAGGAGCCCAAATTCCCATAACGATCATTTTGAAGTTCTTTTGCACAAACCATATCATAATCTGTGGGTATCACAAGCACCCGCAATTAAGCAGATGGGCACATTAGTTTCATCTCTGCATTAAGTTCCCCACAAAAAGCCAATAAATCAATATTGAGTCTATTCTATCCATAACAGTAACAGTGTTTATCATAAATAATGAATATCAAAAGGCAACAACAACCAAGCAGACACATGAATCTTTTCTGCCATCTTATCCTACCAAAATCAGCTCTTTGTTTCCTCCTTAATGGATATCAAAAACTTTATACGAAGTGTTTTTTTACAGCAACTTATCAAATTCACCCATTCTTGTATCAAATAGATCACATAATCTATTCTATAATTTCAAGTTTTTTATCCAACCTTCGGCCAACAAACCACGGAAAAGTTTATTCAAGATACAGATTTAACACCAGTTTTTCTTACATATATCTTTTGTTAAACCATTTACTACACACCAAAAAAACAAGTAAATAATACAAAGTTGCCCTCTAGTGTTTGCATATCTCCTTGCTACACAAAAGGCTAACAAGTTAAAATGAACGTAACTGTCACATCTAAACACCAAAAATTTGGTCACCATTATATATTAACTTATTTGTTCAATCACTGATAACAATAAAGCAAGCAACTAAATATTTATCCAATTACCCACTATTTTTGGTTGCTCAGAAAACTCAATCTATATGTGTATGTATGTGTGTGTGTGTGTGTGTGTGTGTGTGTGTGTGTGTGTGTGTGTGTGTGTGGTGTGTGTGTGTGTGTATGTATATATAGCAAATAATTTTCTTAGGAGACTTGTTTCCTAAAATACAAGACAATCAAAAATTTTAAGGTTTTAATTCATTTTCTAACTCATCTTTAATCAGCGACCAAACAGAGTGCATAGAAATACAAATCAATGCAAAAATAAACCCTAAAGCGTCTATATATGTGTGCATGTGTGTGTGGGGGGAGAGAGAGAGAACCCCATGTCCAAATCATTGTAATCTTCATCGGCCATTGTTGATTGCTGAAGAAGCTTTTTCCTCTACACTTGGCTTTGTCACCAACACTCTTAGTCAAAGAACTAAATAGTATGTAGGACTTGATTACCTGGGGCGTAGAAACGAGCTTGTTCAGCAAAATATTACCTTTTCAACAAGTTCACTACTTTGAAAAAACAGTCAAGATTTAAAATGCAGATATTTCTCAAACATCACTGTAGGAAAATATCTTAGGACTTAAACACAGATACAGAAAGATTTAACAAGACAATACAGTTCCCTATGCGCAATAACACCATAATATTTGAATACAATCACAGAAAAATATCCCTAGGGATTTCTACTCATGGTCTACGAGACTCTACGTTTACACCTCTTTGGCTAAGTTGTGCGGTCCCCTGGACTAGGACCCCTTCTTTGGTGCGGCTCCCTCTTTGGAACCTAAAGTTGGCCACACTCCAGCCTTGGAATTTACACAAAGAACATTCCCTCTTTGGAGCTACCAACGGTGAACTTCCCTCTTTGGGACTTAGCTATGGTACCGAGCCACTACTCACAACTTGTCTTAGGGTTTCAAAGTCATTTCTCAAAGTGCTCATAACAAGTATGTTTCAAAACTAATCAATTTCATATGCTTCGTAAATATTTCTAAAACATATACTTTCAATCTCATGATACTTTCCTACCATTGCAAGCAAAGACGAACACATCAAATCAAAAACATAATGAGCAAATAAGTAGCAAGTATTCAAAGAAACTGTCTCAACATAATAATTTTGCAAAATATTCATAATTACCTTTCTCAAAAAGTCAATAACTTTTTCCAAAAGCAAATCATAGGCAACTTAAACCATATTTAAAACATTCACATATTTGAAATGCGCATTAACACAAGCATATTCATATAAGATTTAGCTCATCCCACAATATTTTCAAACAAACAAGTATTCAAAATTTTCTTGAAATATCTACTTCTTCATTACAAAAAAAAAAAGATTTGACGGTCAACACCATTTTTTAGAAAACCCCCCAAATTAGCAAATACTACTTACCTTATGCGTCTGGCAAAACCAAACCCTATACTCCAAAACGCACAAGTTAGATTCTACACATCATAACATTATACATTTGTCATGATAAGGCCATGAACAAGATTAGCCCATATTCCCTATGGATTTAATCATTTAATAGGCTCTAGCTGATTCTTACAAAACTTATTTGTTGCTAATTCCTTTGGTAAACCAAAATCATCAAATTAAAGCTCCAAACTCACCACTAAACCCTTGTTTCACACACCCATCTCAAGACTACTCAATGAAAAGTAACCTAAACCAAGAGAATCATATAAACCCAACTCAATGATGAGTGTCCAGCCATTACAACTCCCTCAAATCCACCCCCAAACTCTTCACATTCAACCCATAACAACTCCCAAAATTAAGAGCCCACTCTCTTTGCCCCCATTCAACCATGGCCCAACTTCATGTCACCCATTCTTCACACTTGCAACCTCAACCTTAATCTCATTTATTAAACAGACATTCTAACAAGTTTAAGGGTTTATGGGTTTAGGGTTTCAACCCTAAACCCAAACTACTTCAACCCTAAAACGAACCCCAATTCAGGTTTTTCATTCAAAACACACACAGATATAAATTCAAAGGGAGGAAGATTTACCTATTTGGCCGAAAGATCAAAAAATGGTCGCCTAGTTGTGGCTTCTTTGGAGAACGGTGTGGTGCTGTGTGAGAGAGAATGAAAGGAAAGTGAGGGAGAGAGAGAGAGAGAGATCGGCGTAATATGAGGGTTTTTGGCCCAACAAGCCCACTCAAAACTAACCCCCTAACTTTGATCTTTTCGGCCCAAATTTATGGTCCTTAATACTTTTTGGGCCCAAGTTTACTTCCTCTTTTTCTAAAGTAACCCGAAGCTTACAAGTTACAGGAGAAAAAACCATTGGTTTCTTTGACCAAAGAAAAAGGTTTTGCAAAACATCATATTATAATTAGCTGAATTTGATAAAGAATATTGTCGTGGAATAAAAAATTTAAGGTTGAAGTCTCATCTATCCCAAAAACTTATTAGTGTATTAACTTGATAAAAAGAACAATCATTATTGTAAGGTCTCAATTTATATCTAAGCCCAATAATAGGAAGGGTATAGACCCAAAGAGCCCAATACAATAAATTTGTAGAGAATTGGTTAGAAATCTTGTTTCTAATGAGCTTAGATAAGAACAACAGTGGCCCAAGATCACAAAATGATAAGCATGGATTAATTTGTATGATGAAAATTGTTCTCGGACTCAAGTTGAGGAGCTAATTCTTAAATTTCTTATTTCCTAAAGATTGATTACAGATATACAGTCTACAGTGTTTTATCTCCCTCTTTCTCGATCCCTTTTCTCAGGGACCTCTCTCTATTTTATACCTCTTTCTTGTTTTCATTCCCTTTCTCCATGTGCAGGTCTAGATTGCTCGTACTGATATTTGTCCCATCAGCGCCTTCTAGAAGTCTTTGGGTAGTAGCTATAAGACTGAAAATCATTGTTCAAATATCACTTCCTCATTAATGTGGTCAAAGTTTTGGATACAAAGTATTCAATGCGGTGGCGGCAACGGCTTTCCCTTAGAAATTTTATAATTGTTCATTTACATTGTGCTTCCATGAAACGTATCTTCATCAATGGGACCTTCTGGTAAATTGTTTTGGACAAAAGGTAGTAACATCTAGCTGTTGCTTCATTTAGCCAGGAAGACACCCTTCCTCATCTGTCCTCGGACAAAAAAAACACCCTCGGACAAAGCACATGGCCTAATATGCATTTTTGGGCCTTTTATCCCTACAATAGCCCCTAAAACTCTATTTTTCCCTCCTATATGAGAAGAAAAGCGGGGGTTTTGACTCCAAGCACCGGCTTTCACACGCTTCTTGAACCTCTACACGTGAAAATGTCGTTTCGCGTGCTCCATAATTGTTTCTGATGCTTCAGAGCCCGCGATGTCTTATTAAATGCTCCAGGAGATGCTTTGTTCCCCGTGGGATGTAGATCCTACTGTTGGCATTTCTCCTTGAATTTTGAGCGGGATTACTCCCACCCAATCCCGCCCCTTATATAAGACGCCTAGAGGGTTGCAATTTTCCTTGCTTACAAATTTGTTAGCTTGTAAGAATTCTCAAACTCTCCTACTTCCAAGAATTTCTCAATTTCATAATTCTCAAGAAGTTCCTGAAGTGTCCCCTGTTCTTATTCTTGTAAGTTTTCACGCTCCTAGGTTCTTCTCTCCTCAACCACTCTTCTCAACCTTCACCTCGTTTTCAAAATCATTTTATTTTAATTCGTTCAAATGGGTAGATTCAAGGTCCTGGTAGACTTTCCCGCTAGTATGGAGGGCTTTAGAGCCAAATATCACACTCCACAAGGAGTTGCCCTAAGGTATTGTGCCCCAGATCAGATAGTCACTGATAGGAAAGAAGGGAGGTTGTTATTCCTATGATCACTTTTATAAAAGGAGGAATGACTCTTCCCACGGGGGGAATAACTCGAGATTACCTGTTCAACCATAGGTTATGTCCTCACCAGTGCACGCCCAACGTATTTAGAATTCTAGGTAGTGTCAATGCTCTCAATGAGCAAATGGGCTTGGGACTCACATGGCACAATGTCGTCCATATGTACGAATGTCATTCTCTCGCTGACTCGGGTATTACCTCAAGTCCAGGTCCAACATTGTTAGGCTTGTATCGTGTCTTCCTAAGTCCAACAAAGGCATGAAGGATAACTGCCTAATCGCCTCTAGGGAATGGCATGACGATCTTCACTACCCAACTCAGGAAGGAAAGCCAGGTGGGATACCCTAGGGTTAGGTCCCTTGGCACGGGATTTAGTTTTTTTTTTTTTACTATTTTTTTTATTCATTCTCCTAATATTGCATTTTCTTTTGATGACGGATTTCGTTGGTCTGATCATGATTTGCTCCCCGGCTGTCTTTGCAAACAAAAATCACGTAGTGCCTCACCTAAGCCAAAAAGCATCATTAACTAAAGATGACAATATTAGCTCCACTAGCGATGTTGAAGTGAGAAATTTTGGTGTACATGAGGCTCTTTGACAATGATTCTAGTCTAATTCTGGACAAATACGGTTCGTGGACCAAGAGACTGAGTTTGAGAGCTATGATGAGAGGATAGAATTAACGAAAAGTGATAGTAGTGTAGTTAAGTCTTAACTCTGCGAGATTGACGTCTGAATCGACTTCTACCAGGACAATACATGGAGGAGGCTAGAGGAGATAAATTGCGAACAAGGTCAAAAGAGATAGAAATTGTGGAATACACAAATTCAAAATTATATTCATTGTCATCACTAAACAGATGAGCTAAATAGACCATAGACCCTTTTTTTATTTATTTATTTATTTTTTATGGGAATGACCATAGACCCATTAACCCGTGCAATGTAGCCTATAAAATAGCATCAAAAGTCTTAGTGAACTGGATAAAAGCCTAAAACCCATCCTAATAAATGATCTCATCACATAGTACCGAAAGAAAGGGCTTCATCAAGGGAAACCAAATTTCAAACAATCTAAATTTAACCAGAGTGAGATTATGGAGAGAGAATGTGACTGAAAAATGAAGAGAGGAGAGAGAGAGGGAGTATTCAAAAAATATGACGGACAGAGACAATATTTAGGCATTAAAAAAGTCTTTACAACCTGCTATAGTGAGTTCTTATTTTCAAGAACTCACTGTAGCAAGGTTGTAAAATTTTTTGGATATGCATATAGAGATGAAGTGGGTTTTTAGGGAGGGTTTGGTTGGGCTTTTTGAAAAAGTGCATAATGAAAAAGTTGAGTTTTTAAAAAGTGCATAATGAAAAAGTGATTTTTCAAAAAGCTGAATGTTTGGTAAAAACTGTTAAAAAGTGCTTTTTGAAAAAACTGAATGTTTGGCTAGCACTTATAAAAGTGGCACTTTGAGGGGTAAATTACTAAAAAGGACAATGTCTATATAAAAATAATTTTTTGTTTTAATTATCTCTTTTAATGCAAGTTATGGACACAATATTTTCACAAAAATTTCACAATAAAGTCTATATAACAAGTTGTTAATAGTAGAAAAAAAAAGTGTCACTAATAGGTCTAGATGAGAACTAATAACAACTTACTATGTAAGTTTTATTATGAAATTGTTATAAAAATATTCTGTCAATAGTACTTTTTTTTTTCTAAAAGAAAATAGTACTAACTTAAGAAGTTTAGAGATATAATAAAATGTCACAATATTTTCACAATACTAATTTAAAATTAATCTTTGTAAAATAAAATTTTATTAACACTTATCTTTTAAGTGAGTTGTTCTAGTACCCACACTTTTTTCTCCACCACATACTCTATAACATCACAACTATTAAAAAAAAAATTTGTAAAATAATTTGTGTTCTTACTCATTATATTTTCTTTTACTTTCCTCCACACACACACACACACACACACACAGCTCACTTAAGCTCCCTCTCTACTCCATGTCTCCAACGCACAAAGAAGTCTAAGCTCCCTCTCAAGCTCCCTCTCTCTACTCCATGTCTCCAAAGGTTCCATTTGTCAAAAATTCTACCAAATTCAAAAGTTTTTTTTTTTTGAGATTAGATATGTACGTAAATAATAGAAAAAAAAAAAAAAAAGAGAAGAGAAGAGGAAGAAGCAGCACAAAAATAGAAGAAGAGGAAGAAGAAGATGAGATGCCGCAGCACAACAGCATAGAGGAGCAGGAAAAAAAACTATGGGCAATTTAGGGGAAAAAAAAAACCCACCAACGGTAATATTACTGTTCTATAAACGTGTTTGTGCGTGTTTTGCAACTGGAGCTCAGAGCTCCATTTTGCAAACGCACGTTTTCTTCATAAATCCAAAACGCAACTTTTAACAAAAAGTTGCTTTTTGAACCTAACCAAACAGGCTTTTGGGCTGGGCGTTTTCAAAACGCGCTTTTTTGGCTGGGAAAGTTGAAACAAACAAGAACTTAATGTAATTGGATTGTAAAATAGCAATGGGGGGGGGGGGGGAGGGGGTTTACAACCCCCAATGCTAATACTCTAATCGAGATAAGTAAGAAGAGGAGTGGAACAGATAGACTGATAGCCCTTAAACTCAACCTTAGCGAAGCATATGACAAATTAAGTTGGAATTCAAGTAGTCTTGCGAAAAATGAGGTTTAGCCATCAATGGATACATATAATAATACAATGTGTTAGGACAATGTCATATAACATCCTGGTTAATGAATCAACAACACAACCAATTAATTTATCCCCAACAGAGGCTTAAGACAAGATGATCCACTGTCTCCTTACGTCTTCATTCTTTGTGAAAATGCTCTCTCATGCACCCTTATAGACATTGAAACAAGTGGTACACTAAAAGAAATCGAGCTCAGAAAAGGTGGGCCAACCAAACTAGTTATTTGCAGATAACATCCTAATCTTCGTGAAGATTTAGAAGGAAGGTCCAAGAAAACTCCGCAATGCACTTAGGCCCTTATAGCAAAACAATTTTGGAGGATTGCTTAAATCCCTCAATCTCTTCTAGTCACTACTTTAAGAGATCCAAGTACTTTCCAAAGCACAACCACTTCTAGGAAGCACTCAACAACCTTAGAATTCAACAAGGATGTGGAAGGCCATATGGGAAACAAAGAATACAGCTAGGGCATGCCCAATGGAGAGTAGGGATATGGGGCAAAACATTAGGTCCAAAGACAACAGCTAGTTCCAACAATGCCCCTCTGAAATTTTGGAAGAATTCAGTTAATGGTGCTCTTCGAGCATTTGTTAATAGACCATTTTAAGAAATTTTAATATTATTTTTATAGAAAATATAAAAATCTGTCAAAAAATTAATTATTTTTTTCTTTTCTTATAAAAAATTTCTAAAAAAAATTCTTAGACCAATGTACTTAAGGCATCTGTTAATTTTTTCCATTTTAAAATGGTTGCAACTGCAAGAAGGAATAGTAGAGAATCTCTTAAAAATGGATCATCTGGCTCCAATTATTAGCAAAATGGAACATACTAGGTACGAAGAGGGTACGGGTACATATTTTTAACACAAGAAATAAGACCAAATTGACCAAGAAGATGAACCACGCGAAGGGAGAAACAAGCAGACATAAAACGGGCTATGAGAATTACATATTCCACATAGGGTGACCTTGTTTTATCGTCTCCTCCTACACAACGGCCTAGCCATCAAAATAAAGCTAGCCCATATGCATATAACAATAGTCGATAGACATTGAATGCAACCTATGTAGAGCCATAGAGGATATATAGGAAGAAACATCGGACCACCTATTCCTTATGTTCCTATTTGCACGAGCATTATGGTTTTATCAGAATGACAAACAGGAAAAGCTGGTTGAAGAAGAGAGAAGAATGAGAAGCTGAAGAAGAAACAAGTTATAAAGCAACAATGAGCTAAGCGATCGATAGTTAGTTAGTTGTTACATGCAAAACGACCTATAGCATCATTCTCTTTTATTTGTATAGTTTAGTAACCATGTGACTAGCAAGTGCTATGATAATTTTTTTTGCTAAATAAAAATGATCATAGCACGTGCTATGATTAAATGTTAGTTAGTTTAGGCAGTTATATCTGTTAGTTGGTTTCCCTCTTAGCCTTGAGTATATATTGGTCTTGAGTATATATACTCGAGTATAAAGATGACACAAAGAAATAAAATTAGTGTGTATATTATCTGGACAAAATAACAATTTCACAATGAAATAAAAATGTTGTGTACTTTATAAGACAAAATAAAAAGAAATTTACATGATTGCAAGCTTGTTTTCTAGGAGATGTGAGAGTTATATGATGTAACTCTTTAGGTGATAGTCACTTTTAAATTTATGTGATGAATAATATAGAAATTATGATTGATTACTATCTACTTATCACACATGTATCTCATGTTGTTACTAGTTGCACACACTTCACAAGTTATTCTTTGCTAAACTTAGTACATGAAATTGTGTGTGAATTTGGATTGGCCATCCAAGATTATATATTCTATGATTTTGATAAAAAAAAAAATATGTTCAATGGTTGAAAACCTGGGGTAAAAAGGATTGAAAACCTTGTTTTTTAAGTTATAGGTTGAAAACAAATATTTTTGAAAAACTTTTAAACTCATTCTCATGCATTTCATTCATGAAAATATTTGAATTGAGTATTTTTTGCATAAACTTCTGCAGTTTTTCAAAAAATTCAAATTTCCAAAATTTCCATTGATCGAATGCAATTTTCAACCGATTGAAAATCCCTTGATTTTAAATCATTGCTCTCTGCCTGACTCGATTGGTATTCGATCGATGCTCGACCGATTGAAACTGAAAATTTTTCAGTTTTTAAGTTTTTAACCAATATTTTTTCATGCATCATTTATGTTTAGAATTCACATGCATTGCATTGTTTTTTTTCTATATCCATCTTGTAGGTTTGCAGTCATATCTCTCATTGTTTTCACACATAACATGTATACACTTTCTTAAATTGGGTACTCAACTTGATTTAAAAATAGATTGATTAATTTTTAGGTCCTTTGTATAGTTTAGTATATGCTAATTTTATGTGTGAAATATAGAAAATATTTTTCAAAAGAGATATGATGGATAATAATGTGCAAATATTTTTTCTACTTGACTTGAGTTCAAACACCATCTGTATATGGATCACATAGTATCAAGTTTGCATTTATTGAAAGAGAGAATATTTTTTTGAGTGTATCCTTAACTTATGTTTCTTTTAGTTCTTCCCCACCTCCTAAATTTTTCCCAAATCTATTTTTCCCGAAACATGTTTTGTTGTTCCTATTTTTATAGGGGGAGTTGTTTCCTTGATTCTCTATTTTCTCTTATCCTTTATTGCGTATGTTTTTTTGCTTACTCTTTGATTGGGTTGTCTTTGTCAATACGTGACAAAAAGGGGGAGAAATAGATGAAATGTGGGATTCTTGTTTAAAAAGGTTTTAAAAATGTTTTGTTTAGGGGGAGATGAAATTGTTTTTGAAAGTGGGAGACAATAAAGTTTTTGATGTATCTAACTTAGGGGGAGAGTTAGTTTACTTTTGTTTTTATATTGTGCTTCATTTTGATTTACTTGTATATTTCACACAGCGTTTATGGTTTGTTTAGTGTTTCAGGAACTTATAGGTTAATTCATTTGAAGCTATTGTCTACTTTTGCAACTGATAGATAAGAGTTAGGTTGAATTGTAATTTGAACAATAATGTGTAATTGGGTTGTTCTTGTATTTGAGTATTTCATATTGTATGTAAGTTTTGTCACGAATTGCCAAATGAGGAGATTGTTAGGTTTTAAAAGTTTAGAACAATTGGCAAATCGTGAATACAAACTTGTCTAGATATAGATCCTAGAATCTATAGGTATTATTAGACAATGCTTAAGGTGATACAAGTTAAGATTAAAGAATATACAAACTGTAGAAAGAAGAGTTCAAAATTTGCTTGGTTCGATCGATCGAAAGACAGGCTCAACCGATCGAAATACGAGTCTGTAGAATTTTAAGTCGACCCATATAGCAGTTCAAGCCCAAAAAGAATTAGGATTTCAGATATACTTCTTCTAGTATATAAAGGAAACCTTAAGCACGTTTTTAATAGGCTTTTTAGAGAGAGAGAGAGAGAGAGAGAGAGAGAGAGAGAGAGAGAGAGAGAAGAGTGTGCCTCTTTTCTAGATCTAGGGTTTTGTATCCAAAAGTTCTCTTGAGTCTTTTAATGTGTTGTGTGTTGAATCTCTTGTGAGATCTAGAAGTGTTTACCTTCATACACACTTAGGGTTATCAAGATCTAGATTCAAGTAAAAAACTTAGTGATCATTTCAGTTGCTGCATAAAGAACATTCAAGAAGATCAAGATTCACAAGTAGAACTTGTGGTTGCAGTAGATCAAAGAAAGAAGTAGTCTATGGACTCGGAGCTGTCACATGGTTATCGTAGTAAGTTTTCTACTCGAGATAGCAATAGGATGTTAGTGATCTAAGTTCTATTGTACAAACTTCAATTCTTTTATAGTGGATTTGTTTTACCTTGAGGATAGTTAGGTTAGATCTTCTCCAGGTTTTTTACCGGTTTGGTTTTCTTAGGTCATCAGATTTTTGTGTTTTTTATTTTTTTGCATTATATTTATTTTACACATATTGGTTTAACCTAGTGTTAATTAACAAACTTGTTAATTAACTTGGTTTAATATTAGGTTAATCATATTGTGTTAAGGGGTCTAAAACTTTAAAAAAAAATTTATAAAAAAAAATAGGTTAAAATTAATATGTTGTTTATTTTTATTTTTAATACATGTATATTGTAGCACTAATGGATGAGGATGTAGTTGCAAAAGATTTCTTTGACTTAAATGAACCACTTCAAGAAAGTATTATAATTTTATTTTATTTGTGATTTACATTTCATTTATCATAGAATATTTTTAAACTCTTGTTTTTATATAGAACCAAAATTAATATGATGTTAATTTTTATTTCTAATACATGTATTATGGCACCAATGGATGGGAATGTGGTTGCAAGTGAGACACGTTACTTTACTCCAAAAAATTGTTTTGACTTAAATGAACCCCTTCAAGAAGGTATTATAATTTTATTTTATTTGTAAATTTTCATTTCATTTGTCATCAAATATGATGTTTATATTTTAAACTCTTGTTTTAACATAGCACCAATGGATGACAATGTAGATGCAAGTGAAAATCATCAATTTGTTCTAGTGGATTGTTTTGACTTAAATGAATTGTCTCAAGAAGGTATTCTTATTATTTTTTTTCATTTCATTTGTAATATATAATTCATATATCATATAATATGATGTTGACTGTTTTTTTAATTTTTGTTTTAATATAGCACAAGTTGATGATGATTTGATTGCAAGTGAGGTTCATGGAAGTATTTCAAAGAATTGTGTTGAATTAATAATACTTATGGAGATGAAATAATTGATTGGAATGAATGTCCATAGATAAAATGAGAGTTATTGAAGAACATGAATATATAAATTCAATAGAAAATGAGTTTGAGCCTTGGTCAATATTTTCCTAGTGAACAAGCTTTCATTTTCTATAAAAATTATGCAAATCAATATGGTTTTACAATTCAAAAAGGTTGTACTGAGGAAAAAAAGAAAAGAAATAGTAAGATGTGATTTCTTTTGTCATCGACAAGGTAAACAACCATTAAAATAGTAGATTCATCTAAGGAGCAACGAAATAGGAAGTCTTTAAAACGTGGACGTAAAGCTCATTTAAGTATCATGTTGCTCAAGTCATTTGATAATTTTCCTCGAGAATGGCATGTCACTAAGTTTGTTGTAGACCACAATCATGATTTGTTCTCTCCTTTGGAAGTGTGATTTCTTCTAGCCAATCGAGTTATCACTATAGATGATGAAAAACATATTTTCTTATTGAAAGAAGCTGGACTTTCAATTAGAGAGGTAATGCGTGTTATGGAACTTGAGAGACATTTGAAACATGGACAACTTTTATTTTTTCAAAGGGATATTCGTAATCTTTATGTGAAAATGAGGAGGAAGAATGCAAAAAATAATGTCATGGATCTTCTACAATTTTGCAAAGTTGCTAAAGAAGAGAACTCTAGATTCTAATATGCATTGACAATTGATGAAGAAAATAGATTGGAGCATATTTATTTGGTCAACTACTCATTGTTTTGATTGGTACAAAAAATATGGAGATGTGGTTGTTTTTTATACCACTTATAAGGTGAATGCTTATGATATGCCTTTTGGTATTTTTGTTGGTGTCAATAATCATGGAAAGACAATTCTCTTGGTTGTGCACTTCTTTGAAATGAAACAACAAGTGCCTTTCGATGATTAATGAAGGTATATTCTTTGTCTTACAAATTTGTACAATTATTTTTTAAATTTTATTTGATTAATTAGTAGAATAATAACGTATATCTTTTGAAATATTTTCATGCTTTATTAAATTTGTATTTGATTAGCAGACTTTTGCATGCTTAATGAAGAATTAACTCAAGACAATTTTGACAGACTAAGATCCATAGATTACAGAGGCAATATCAAAAGAATTGCCGGCAACAAAGCATGCCTTTTTTATATGGCATATTACCGCTAAATTCAGCAGTTGGTTTACATCAATTCGTGGTAATCAATATTCAAATTGGTGCATGGGCTTTTATAAGTTATACAAGTTAGAGTCATGTGAAGACTTTGACAATCAAGGGCTTCAAGTTATGAAAAAATGACATGCTCTTTAACAAACATGTAATTGGTTTATATCAAATCAAACACTTTTGGATACCATGTTACCTTCATGAGAATTTTTGTGTGGAATGACAACAATTGAAATATCGGAAAGTATAAATACATTTATTAAACGGTTTGTTAGTTCTCATACAAACATGATCCAACTCATCAAACAAGTACGTCATTATTTACCATTGATTTCTTTTGCTGTATATTTTTTTATTTGTTAATATTTGTAATCTTCATGTGCCATACAAAAGTTTTTAATTTATTTTAATATTTGTAATTTTAGGTTGATCTTGCCATTGAAGAAATTGAGCAAATACAATCACGTGAAATGATGTTGGAGACATATAGAGGTTCTTCTTTAAGATCAATGTCATCGTTAGAAGACCTAGCACATAATGTTTTGACGTCCTATGCTTTCAAGATTTTTCAAGAGGAGTTTGGGAGAGCAACACAATATTCGGTGCTTCAAGAAAATGGTATTAAATTGTGCTACAATATTACAAAGATGAAACTAGTCAAAGGCACAAAGGATTACGGGATGGTAAGATGACATATTGTAGTTGCAAGAATTTTGAATTTTGGGGTATATTTTGTCATCATGTACTTAGTGTATTCCTTCATAAAGATTGTTACCAAATTCCATCCTTGTATTTACCACCATGTTGGTGTCGTGAAGCATCATTAAATGAAAAAGAATTGCTAGTGGTGGATGATGAAAATTTAGTGGACAAAGAAAATATGGTTGATGCTAATGTTAATTATATGATTGATAGAGATTGCTTCATTAATTGTCCTCCGCTCTCAAAGATAAAAGGTTTCCCGAAGCAAAAAACGAATGCGAGGTGGAAAAGAATTAGGAAAGAAAAAGAAAGCCTTGTAGTCTTTGCAAGAATGTTGGCCATAACATCTTAACATATTCGGAGAAAAATAATTGTACTTCCTCAAATGGGGTGAAAAAAAGAAAAAAAAAATGTAGTTTAAGTGAAATTGGATTGAATCCAATATTTTCTTTAAAATGTTAGGCATAAACTCTTGAGCTTGTAAAAGAAAAAAAAATTTTTGACAGTATCGTGTTTGTTAATTTTGACGCTTCTCTTGTGTTTATTTTTTGGTTTTACATTTCCATTTTGACAATTATGTCATTGTACTAAAACACTTCTTCCTGCTTTTTTTTTTTTTTTTATAATGAATTTACCTAAATTTTTATAAGGGATTCAATAAATAATAATTTAAATTAAATATTCTTAAAGAAATTTAAATCATGCTTAAATTGCCGATTTATAAGGGATTCCAACCTAAACTCTATTCCATGTTGATATTACATTGTTAGTCCCTAATATTTATCTACTAGTGCTTTAGTCCCTAAAGTATCAAGTGAATGTTATTGGTCTTTAAAGTATCAATTTTGACAACTTAATGTATTTGTTATTGTTTTAACTTTCTTTTTTTGGTGTACCCATAGCATAAACAATTCAATCAAAATTAATATTTTTCTTCGGGTTGATGAGTATTTTCAATTCGACCCACCATATTCAGGTTGAAAAAAGATCTAACCCAACCTAGCCGGGTTAGAATTTTTTAAAAAGTAATAATTTAATTGAGCATTCAAACAACACCAATATAAACAACACCGATACAAATAAGAGCAAATTTATAACCTAAAAAGCCTGAGCCTACTACCAAACTAACACAAACTATTTTATTAGTGCTTCGAAGTTAGTAGGATATCATATAGCCTTATCCTAACTTGGTTGATAAGAAAAGAATAAATAATAAAATTATATAATATTTTTAAAATATAGATTAAATATAGGTGGGTCTATTTAGGTGAATTTGCTGACCCACCAACCTTTAAAAACTGACCCAAACTAATGGGTAGGGTTGAATTGGATCGGTTTTGGCGGATCAACGACTTGGTTGCACATCCCTAGCCTTGTATAGTAGAATAAATAAAGGGTAAAGGGTTGAAATGAAAATTTTAGATTTGAGCTTCCTCTAATGCACTTGTGAATTTATGTTTTCTTATCCTTCCTTATTTATTTGGTTGCAAATTTTTGTCTTCTTTTTTCATCTTTTAATTTCTTAATTGATATTCCTATCTTTTTTTCATTAGTTTTCATTAGTTTTTTTTTTCCATTAATGGTAGGTGAAAAAATATTAATATCACTAGGATGTCGATGAGAACCAATAAAAACTTATTGCATAAACTTTATTATGAAATTATTATGAAAATATTGTGTAAATAGCACAATTTTTTTTCTAAAGAAAAATAATACTAATTTAAAATTTTTAGAGATGATATATATAAAAGACAAAGTTTAGCTACAAAATTGGTTGTAACTTACGGCTACAACTTTACTTAGTAAAATAAACATTACAACATATTTTAAAAATCTAACCGTTAAATTGTATGTGCTATATGCTCTTAATACACATGCCAAATTTTGTGTTAATTGGATATTATTTACTATATGATCTATAAACTTATATATTATGCATGATTTTAAATTACAAAAAAACTTGTAATTTAATAAATTTATTGATGACATAGCTATTGATCTTTAATTTTCTAGAAGTTTTTCAAGCACGAAGGATATAAAAAGAAGATATAATCCAATGGTAAATTTGTCAAAATTCACCTCTAATAATAAAATGTGACAATATTTTCACTGTACTTTTTGTTTTTGGGTCCTGTTAACGGGTTCTGCCCAGCACTCATTAAGTTTGCATGATTTTACTAAATTAGCCTGAGAAATCAAGAAAAACAACAACACATTAATGAAGCGTGTCAGGTGGCATAAAAAACAACAAATATTGCATGCTTTTACTTAAATACCTTTTCAACCATTTTTACCATCTCCTTTTTATCTCTCCCCCTTCCTTTGGTTTCCTCATTCATATCTTTATCTTTTGATTTTCCCCCCCCTTCTTGCACGGCTGTGTTAGGCGCAACATGAAGGTAACGCCAACCATTTGTTATTTATTTGTTAATTATTATTATTATTATATTATTATTATTATTTAGCCTCCAAAAAAATAACTTTTTAAAAAAGAAATATGACTCCTAAATTCAAATATTCATGAGCTGGAATATTTAAAGAAAAAATTTATCTAAAAATAAAATAAGAATACATAGATAAAATAAGTGGCATAATAAAATAAAAAAAATTCAAAATAAACTTATATATTTAATCTCTTATAAACATAAATGGCTCTAGTTGGATTGGGTCGACTGGTTATACTTATATATGTTCAATCTCTTGCAAGCACTCTCTTTTCAATATATATTATTAAAATTCACATAATATGCCTAAATATATTCCAAATTTCTAGATTCATCAAAACCAATTCTTAAAAATAAATCAAACTGAAAATTAAAATAAGGGTAACGAAATAAACTTAAAAATATGGTGGGTTGGTTTGAGTCAGACGAATTGAAAAAACTATCAATTCAAACTTGACACAACTTAAGACTTAGATTACATCCTTCCTATATATTTCTTTTGCTTTGTCTTTAAATTGTAACTAGGAAAAAGAATCTTGCATTTTCTCTTATTTAGGTTCATTTGTTTAACAAATAAACCAAAATTAAGCCAAATTTAAGCTTGACTATTAAATGTGCTAAGCTCAAGTATAATAATATATCTGTAAATAAGCTTGTGAACATGATAAAAGTTTTATAGTTTATTATAATTAATAATTCTATTCGTAGTAAAATTCATTGATTTGTGAAGGGGTAAAAATAGGAAGTCAATGGTTTTACAATATATGAGAAAGGCTAAATAGTAAAATACACCCCTAAAATTTGGGGTCTTGTAATTTTTCTCCCTAAAGTAGGGCTACTTTAGTAAGATGACTAAGATCGTGCATTTTCAGGATTGTAAGTAGGATTGGTAAAATCTAATTGATCCTACATTCATGAAAGATCCTACTAACAACCCAAATTTACTTTAGGTTGGTTTAAAAAAACAAAAACCCAATCAACCTAATGGATAGAAATAATCCAATGGGCCTCAAATAGTGTTGAAGTATTGAAAAGGCCTCCATGTAAACTAAAAATATCAAAAACAAATTTCACTTTAAATTACAAACTTATTCCATATAGTCTTAGTTATGTGGGATCAAAAAATGATTATCTTCCTAAGTATTTATTTGTTATACTTGACGTCTGTGTATTATATAAAAAAAAAGTTTATTGTAAAATTCCATTCGACTAATATTATAGTCATATTAGTTGGTTTTCATCTTTGAGAAGTAAATTTAGTTGGTTGGTTTGATATAAAATTTAAGGGTTAGTTTGCAATTGTAGTCTTACAATTTTTTTTGAAAAATTTTGCTGCTCATTTTTCAAGGATATTTAACCATAATTTGTGTAATTTAAAATATCATGATCACAACTGGTCAAAATCAATAAGAGTACTTAGTTAACCAAAACATTTAAGTACAATGCCATAATATTCTCAAAATGAAAATATAACACCCAAAAAAGAAAAAGAAAAAAGACAAGAGAAGCATAAGTTAACAATGGCATAACATAGTCATAGTGGGGGAAGAAGCAATGACATAAGATTGTCAAAAATAACAAAATATTGGATTCAATCCCAATTCAAAAATACAAGGTCAAGAGCTTTTACCTAACATTTCAAACAAAATATTGGATTCAATCCCATTTTACTTGAAGTACACGTTTTCCTTCTTCTTTTTTTACATCATTTAAGGAAGTATAAGTCTCTTTCTCTAGACACATAGAGATGTTATGACCAACATGCTTGCAAAACCCACAAGTCTTCTTTTTCTTTCCTAATTCTCTTCTGCCTTTCATTCGTTTTTACTTTGGATGGCCTTTTGTCTTTGACAACGGAGGACAATTAATGAAACAATCTCCATCAATCACACCATTAACATTGACATCAACCACATTTTCCTTGCCTACTAAATTTTCATCATCCAACGCTAACAATTCTTTTTCACTTAATGAGGCTTCACAACACCAATGAGATGGTAAATATAATGGTGGAATATGGAAACAATCTTTGTGAAGGAATACACTAAGAATGTGACGACAAAGTATACCCCAAAATTCAAAATATTTGCAACTACAATTAGTCATCTCACCATCCCATAAGACCTTGTGCTTTTGACTAGTTTCATCTTTGTGAGTGGCAATTCTTTTGATATTGCCTCTATAATCCATGTATCTTGATCTGTCAAAATTGTCTTTGGTTGTTTCTTCATTAAACATGCAAAGTTATGCTAATAAAAACAATTATTAGAATATGCAATCATTTCAAATGATATGTATTAATATTAGCTACTAAGGATTCAGACTTTTCAGCACAAAAATTAGCCCAATAAATTGCAACTTTCGTGAGCAAGGGGAAGCAATACAATAATATAAACAAGAAAAATTGCATCTCAACTAAAGTGAACTCCACCCCATGCAACAATTAAAGACACAACTACCCCCATTAGCTCTTTTTATTTATTTATTATAATATAAATAAGTAAACTTTTATTGAAACAACAAATAGTATTTATCCCCGTTTACTCACAAATTTCTAATTGGTTTTGCTTCTTTCACATACAAATAGAAAGAAGAATCTCAATTCTCACTCATCTACTAGTATTTATACAAAACCCAAAATTCCATTTTCAATTCCACACAAAACAAGCAGAAAATAACACCAATAATTCCAACACAAACAAACCATTTTCACCCAAGAAACAAAACGCTAATTAAATAAAATGGAAAAATAGTTGTACAAATTTATAAGATAAATAGAGTACCTTCATTAGCCATCGAAAAGCACTAGTTGTTTCATTTCGAAGAAGTGCACAACCAAAGAGAATCAACTTTCCATGATTATTGACATTAACAAAAACACCAAAAGACATATCATAAGCATTTACCTTGTAAGTAGTATAAAAAACAACCACATCTCCATATTTTTGGTACCAATCAAAACTATGAGGGTGCGACCAAAAAATATGCTCTAACCTTTTCTCTTCATCAGTCGTGAATGCATATTGAAACTTAGAATTCCTTTCTTTAGCAACTTTACAAAATTGTAATAGATCCATAACATCATTCACAGCATGCATCTTTCTCATTTTCACATAAAAATTACAAATATCCTGTTGAAAAAATGGAAGATGTCAATGTTTCACATTTTTCTTAAGTTCCATGACACGTATTATTTCTCTAATTGAAAGTCGAGCTTCTTTGTATAAGAGAATGCAATTTTTATCATCTTCAGTGATAACTTGATTGGCCGGAAGAAATCGTACACTTGAAGGGGACAACAATTCATGATTGTGATCTACAACAAAAATAGTGACATGCCATTCTTTCGGAAAAATGTCTATTGACTTTTGCAATGCAATAGTTAGACGAGCTTTGCATCCACATTTTAAAGACTTCCTATTTCATTGCTCCTTAGATGGATCCACCATTTTTAGTGGTTGCCTACCTTCTCGATGACAAAAGAAATTACGTCTTCCTATTTCTCCATTTTTTTTTCTTCTCTGAATGACCTTTTCGAATTGTAAAACCATTTCAATCCACATAATTTTTATAGAAAATGAAAGCTTCTTCTTTACTAAGAAAACATTGACCAACAAAAGGCTCAAATTCATTTTCTATTGAATTTATATCCTCATATTCTTCAATAACCACCATCTCATCTATTGGACATTCATTCCAATCAATTATTTCCCCTCCACATGTGTTATTATTTTTTTCCATTATTTGGAAACTCATTTAACTCAACACAATTCCTTGAAACACTTCAATGAATTTCACTTGCAATTAAATCATCATCAATTTGTACTATATTAAAACAAGAATTAAAAAAAATCAATATCATATTATACGTTAAATGAAATATGGATTACAAAAAAAAATAATAATAATAGTACCTTTTTGAGTTAGTTCATTTAAGTCAAAGTAATTCATTAAAACAAGTTGATGAGTCTCACTTGCAACTAAATTGTCATTCATTTGTGCTACATGAAAACAAGATTAAAACAATCAATATTGAATATCATATTTTAGGATAAATGAAAAAAAATGATACAAATAAAATAAAATAATAGTTCATTCTTGAAGTAATTCATTTAAGTTAAAACAATTTCTTTTAACAACTTGATGAGTCTCACTTATAACTAAATTCTTATCTATTGGTGCATTATTAAAACAAGATTAAAACAATCCACATCATATTTTAGGATAAATGAGCAAAAAAAACATGGTACAAATAAAATAAGATTAACCTCATATTCAAATATATTTTAACAAATAAAATTATTGTACCTTGCAAATAATTGTTTGATCCTTCATTGAACACTTGAACTTTTCTTCTTCTCTCTTTTTCTTCTTCTTTTTTTTTTTTTTGGAAGTGGGGTTTGATAATGATAAAGTGAAAGAAAGTGAGTTTGATATTAGTAAAGTAAAAGAAGATGAAGAGATAAATATTGATAAAATGAAATTAGGTGGAAAATAAAAAGTAAAATAGAGGAAAATGTGTTAAAGGTGTGTTAAAAGGATATTTTTGTTCTATAATTATTGTAGAAACCAAAGTACTTCAACAGTCAACCACAGCTAAAAAATAAAATTTTGCCAATTTCTTATGCAACATGAAAAGTACACGTCTAACATTAACAGGTGCTGTCGACACTTGTTAACAAAATTCTTCTTTTTTTTTTAATGAGAAATTATTATGTATTCTTGAAGTACTATAAATGCGTACTTCTTTCTCTCACATGAATCGTAAATCCCACTAATTAAATTCATGATAAGACCCACCATTTATATAAAAAGAAGAAGTACGATTTATTTATGATACGTACCTAATAATTTTTTTTTTTGGGACGGAGATAAGACTTAGTGATTGGGACGGAGATAAAACTTAGTGTTAGGGGGCAAAAGTATAAACAATTTTTTTTTGAAACTCCAAGTAAGCATTCATTTAGAACAAAAATGATACGTCTATAATATTTTCATTATATTTTCACAATAAATCATAAGCGGTAGATTATTATTGGTTGTTATGAGTGAGCAAAAAAGTAATTTAAGTTGTGGATTTACGTTGGGTGTCTTGTGTGTTGTCAAATGTGTGTGGGTGTTCACTTAGACTAGTTAGAATTGGCAAAATTTGGTAAATAGTACAAATTTCGGAAAATTTTTGGTGACTGGTATGCGCTTTAAAGTAATTAGTTAGTTGGACTAATTTTGGAACTTGAGTTTGCTAAACTCGAGTTTCATGAACGTTTTTTTTTTTTAATTCCACATCAGATTGCTATTGGTTAGACCTCGAGTATAGCAAAATCGATTTTGAGGTGGAACTTGAGTTTCAAAATTAGTCCAACTATCTAATTACTTTGGAGCACATGCCAGTCACCAAAAAATTTCCAGAAATTGTACTGTTTACCAAATTTTGCTAGTTAGAATTGGCTCAAGAATTTTTTTATTTTATTTTATTTTTTCTTTGTGGCTTGCGTGGGTTTGTTTTAGGGTGTTGTTTGAGTTTAAGTTTGTTATTGGTAAATTTTGTTGTTAAGCTTATTAAATTTATTTCAAATTTTAGATCAATAAAATTTGTTATAACCTTTTAAAAGATCAATAATATTGTTTAGATGGCAAAGGCAAATTTATTGAAACAAAATTGCTAAAATATATATATATATATACTACAAAAAATCTGAAAAAATTTAGGAGTCCGTCACTGTTAACAGGTGACTTCAACTCTGGGATACAGGTGACTTTGACAGAGTTCGTCGGTGCCGGAGGTAAATCTCAGTTAAAAAGAAAACAATACAAAACAGTGAGAGGAAGGGAGAAAGAGAGAAAAGAGTTGATTTTCAGAGCCACTGCTTTGGAGAGATCAGAACGCTCGTTGCAGCCGTCGGCAAAGCAGAATAATCACGTGATACATTTTTGGAGTTGAAAATTTGGTAATTATATATGAGGTCACTAGAACAGACCACGTTCACATCTAAATTCTAAGAGCAAGGACCATTTGTTTTTGTTTCTTTTGTTTTTTTTTAAACAGTCAGTAGTAACGCGTTACACGTGTTATATAAAAAAAAAAGGTGTATAAGGTGTATGACGGAGAAAACTCACTGTAAACTTTTAAGGATTTTGCTAATGGCAATAATTAATCATTTTTTAAAATATTTTAAAAATTTTGAAAAAGTATTGACAGTTTTTCTAATTCCTGAAAAAATATTTTAAAAAATAATGGATTAATATATGCTTTAAGGGTACATATTAACTGGATCTAACTTTAAATGCATACACGTGCATGATTTTTAGACCCAGACCGTTAAAGAGAGATTCAAAAAATTTTCAATTAAACCAAAGTCAAATCAAGATCGATGATGATATCATAATTAATTAAAATCAAAATCAAAATATTAAATTAATACAAATACAAAATTTTATTAAATTAATTCCTAAATACATATAAAGATCTATTTTTCAAATGTATTTTTCATATTATATCTTTCATAAGATAAATAAAAATAAATAAATCCAAATCAAACATAATAAATAAACAAATATATATAAGTACATAACAATGTCAGAGCCGATTTATTATTATAAAAAAATATAGTTAAATCACTTAATTAAACCAAATAGTAAACCATTGTTATCAATTTTATATATAATAGAAAATATTATTAAAATACTAAATAAAACAGTTTTTTTTTTTTTTTTTTTTTTTGCTGAAACTAAATAAGACAGTTGATGAAGCTTAAATCTACTGTAGTAGTATTGCTATTGTGAGACGCTGGAACTGCAACGCATGCATGAATAGAATAACAAAGCTAAAAACTAATTATATAATAAATATATCAATCTCTCTCGTCAAATAATTAAAAATGAATAAATATATCTATAGTTACGTGATTGTGACTTGACGTCTGTGGTACTGGGTTGACAGCTTTATCAAACAAAACAAAGACCAGGGGTCCAGTTAAAAGAAAACAAGACAGTGAGAGGTAGACGGAAAGAGAGAAGAGAGTTGCTTTTCAGAGCCCCTGCTTTGGAGAGATCCGACCGCTCGTCGACTGGTGGTTGCAGCGGTCGGCAAGGGTGGAAGCTTTGATGAAGCATCTTAATTTGTATATATTTATTGATTTTTAGGTGCTGTAAATACATTTTTGGAGTTGAAAATTTGGTAATTATATATGAGGTCACTAGAACACCACACACACACACACACACACACACACACAACACACACACACACACACATATATATATATAACCCTTTCGTCTTTCCCAAGTTCCATGCATTTGAATTAAGTCAAGCTTAAATATTTGAAGCTCTCAAAGAACAACGTCAAGTTCACAAAAGAAAGAGTGAGCCGAGTCAGCTAGAGTAAAAGATATGGATTTCAAGAACAAAGAATGCCTGTTGAACTTTATTGGCTTTCTGTTTCTTGTTGCACAGTGTGTTTCAATGGTTGAAGGAGAGGTCCATTACTATGAATTTGTTGTAAGTACTTACCATGTTATATATAGTTGTCTTTTTATCTGCACTGCCTATAATAGCGAAGTGTTTTCCTGTTTTAGAATGATTCTAAGATATTGCAAAGCTTACCTTATAAGATTTATAAGTTGACATAATGCTGATATTTATTTATGGATAATGTTAACCAACGTCGCTTGGTGTTGGTTAAGGGTAGAAAAGACCAAAAAAAAAAGTCTTAAAAAGTTTTTTTTTAAAAAAAATTCTAAACAATACTACAAAACTGAAAAATTGACCTAAATTGATAAAAGAAAATATTAACAAGCACTAGACCGTGCTTGTTAAGGTTTTCTTTTATGTATTTCACTTAAAAAGAGGAAAAAAATTGTTAAAAAAATTGTCAAAAGAGATAAAAAAAATTACCAAAAACTGAAAAATTATCAAAAGCTAAAAAAGTTACCCAAAAAATTACCAAAAATGTGTTGTTAATGGGCACCGTAAGGTGCCCATTAACATAACCCATTAATAAAAAGACAAAAAATTTGTCAGGAAAAAGTAAAAAATTTTGTGCTTAACAGGCATTGCATGGTGCCCGTTAACATAACCCTTTATTTATTATGTTGTTGAAATTTATCAACTATGTTCATCATTATGTCAGTTTGTAACATTTTGTAGTAAAATTTGAAATAATTTTAACATTTTACTTTCCAATATTGTGGGTTTGAATGGATAAGCTTATCACTTGGATTGGAGAATAATAGCTTGATTTTTTTTGTTATATTAATTTAATTATCAATATATGCTTCTTATTTCGCAGCTTGCGGAGAAAAACTTCACGAAGCTGTGTAACACGACAAGTAAGTTAGTTGTAAATGGCAGTATTCCAGGGCCAATAATACAGGTACACAAGGGGGACACAGTATTTGTCAATGTTCACAACCAAGGTTATTATGGGGTGACTATTCATTGGTAAGCTCAATCACTCTTCATAAACACACGCGCGCGCACACATACACACACCTATATATCAAAACGGTTCTTTAGCATGAGTTCTATGAACTCACATTCATAAGGGACAATAAAAAATAAAAACCAAACATAACTAATGCAAGCAAAAATATTTTCATTACTCTATCTCTTACCTAAGTACTGCTCAACAAGATTCAAATCCTTGGATAATTTTATGGTTCTTATAGGCATGGTGTAAAGCAACCAAGAAATCCATGGTCAGATGGCCCAGAATACATAACGCAATGTCCTATTGAGCCAGGATCAAACTTCACATATGAGGTCATATTTTCCACTGAGGAGGGAACGCTCTGGTGGCATGCACATAGCGATTGGACACGAGCCTATGTTCATGGTGCCATTGTTATCTTGCCTACTATTGGAACAACTTATCCATTTCCCAAACCAGATGATGAGGATATAATCATTCTTGGTATGCTTATATTTTTAAATCACTTAATCCCACTAGATTTTAATTAAAAAAAAACTTTCACGTCTATTCAATAAAGTGTCAACATCATTTTGCCCTTATGGAAAAGATATGAATGTGATGCTAGTGATGTGAGTTAAAAGTGTGTATACAGTTATTAAATTTATATCTAACTATATGTTTAGTCCATCATGCCCAATAAAAATGGCCCAAATCCAACATATCATATCAATCTAACATTATCTAAGACTTAAAAAAAAAAATATATATATATATATTATATATATATATATATAATATATATATATATATTATATATATATATATATAAGAACGGAAAAATAAGAATAGAAAGTAAAATTTCAAAATTGAAACTTGTAAGATCCACGTGATTGCCTTGGAAACAAAAGAGAGTTGATGTGGACAATAACTCTACTTCTTATTCCAGCCACAACTTTTAGCTTTCAACCATTTCTTATTTTTTATTTTTTTTTCTTTTCCTTACTTTTTCTCCTTCATCTCCTTCTCCACTTATTCGTCAGTTCTCTCTTTCTTCCATAAAATGATGATTTGTCTAACCAAGTTTCAGTTCTACTCAACCCAACAAAAGTAGCACCGCTAGTTCCACCACCCCGCCTCTGTTAACCTCTGGTTCATGGTTTGTTTATTTTATTTATTTTTGGTTTAAATGAAAAAATTGCAGAAGGAACCATTTCGGGTTGAAATACATTTTTCAACCAGAATGGCCAAAATGGGCCGATATGGCTGGTACCTTTCGAAATGTTCTGGTATTTAGAGCAAGACGAAATAGGGGGTGTTCTTTGTACCAGAGTGAATTTCGAAACAGAAAATACCGGCCCTACTGGCCGGTACGAAGTTATTAAATATGATTTTTTTATTATTTTTTTATAAGTTATCTTATAATTTATTATAATATTTTTGTAACAAAAATCTTAGCTTTACATGTTGTGCATTCATAATGTGATTTAAAGTAGTTTTTGTTCTATTATTTTAATATCATTTTTTTTGTTCATTAAATTTAGAAGTTCTTTAGGTGTTGTAGTTTGACTCCCTCCAATTCAATCCACTATGTAGCTTTGGAAATTGTAACTATTTACAATGAATTGTATTGACTAATAAATCAAATTATTAAATTTTTCTTGAAGAACATAAAGTACAACACATGAGGAATTAGACTTAAATTTTTTCCATTATTAATTTTTTAAAATTAATGCGTGATTGTTGATTAAAGAATGTATGGCACAAGACTAATTCTAATATGTTAAAAATTCATGTTCAAATGAAGGAAAAGCAAAATGAAACTTGATTGCCGAGAGCTCTCTTATTGGATGCATCATGCATGAACCTACTCTAAGCCTTCTCATATGCTAGTGTATTTCTGATTAAGTTTTGTTGAAAATGCAGGTTCATTGTACAAAGCAAATTTAAAAGACGAATACGATTTTGACCTAATACATGGTGATAACGACCTGCCACACTCTATTGCTTACACCATAAACGGCGAACCAGGAGATTTGGGTGCATGCTCCAAAGGTACGTATGATAGCATATTATATTTTAGATTTTATAGCTCAGAAATACTCTTAATTAAGATCTTCTAGAGTTCTTTAATTTTGATCATATATATATATATATTTTTGTAATAAAGGTTCAAACTAAATCATGTCATCAATCTATTAGCAAGGATCTTAAAATAATAATGTCACATTTAGAAGAATCAATTAAATTGACATGTCATATTTTGAATTTTTTATTTTATTTTTAAATTTTCAAAAATTGAAAAACTTAAATCCAAGACTCAGTCTTATTGTCGATCTCTCACCAGAGGCAAGTTTATGCTTCAATTTTTACTTCTTTCGTAGTCTCAATATCTCTCAATTTCACGTAAATCTGAGATTGAAGCTGAATTAGCTTTCTTCTTTCATTATTAGTTTTTAATTGCCTAAAAATATGGATTTGCGTGTGCTAAATAAAATTTTCAGAAGAACAATAAGAGCTTAACTAAATGCAAGCAGACTCAAATGAACTAGGCACAATAGAAGTATAAACACAGCTGTAATTAATTCTGAGTTTCAAGCATATAAAAATGCTCTGAATTGTAATGTTTTCGAGATCTAATAATTGAGCACTATTTGCAACTAGGGATGACATTTTTTATCCATATCCATGAACTCACCCATTAACTATCTAATTCAGATTAGTCTTAACTCAACCCATTTGGAGGTATTTTGGTAATTTTTTTAGGTTTCAGAGAAATTTTGGTCATTTTAAGGGTTTCATGGGTATTTTGGTCATTTTACAAACTTTGGGGGGTATTTTGGTCATTTTAGTGGTTTTTGAACATATTTGGTGATTTTAGAGATATCAGGGGTATTTTGGTCATTTTAGAAGTTTCATGGGTATTTTTCTCATTTTAGATATTTTGCTCATTTTAGAGATTTTGGGGATAATTTGGATGTCCAAGGGTATATTGGTAATTTTGGAAGTGTAGGGATATTTTGGTCATTTTGGATATTTAAGGGTATTTAGGTCATTTTGGAGGTTATGAGAGTATTCAAGTAGTTTTAGAGGTATTTGGGTCTTATTAGATTAAATGGGAGGGTATTGGGTAATTAATTTATATATAAATGGGTCATAAATTGGTAAATGGTACATTATACACCCAACCCATTTATGACTCAACCCGCCCATTTGCCACCCCAATTACAACACATTATGTCAATGTGGTATCCATTTCATTGATTAAAATGCAAGCACATAATAAGTATATATAATTTTATTTGTTATTTTTTGAGAAGAATAAGTAGATAATTTCATTGGAACAAATTGAAATTGAGATATATTTAGAGAGAGGGAATGTTATGTGGGTTTGATGATTATGATCTAAGTGATTGGGTTGGGCCGGACTCCATCTTGATCCAAGTTCTCTATCGTTGTCGTTGTCGAGATCTTGCTCGAGACATGCTTGTGCCATCAATGTTAGCACGACGGTGAGAGTAGAAGTGGAGAAGGACGAGAGGTACAATAGTGAAATTGGTTCTTAGAACTGGGTCTTTTCAAGTTTTTGAAAACTAAAATAAATTCAAAATTTGACATGTTAATTTTTTTAATTGCTAATATTGCATCATTATTTTAAGGTTTTTGTTAATGGATTAATGACACGATATAATTAGCATAGTTAGTAAAATACATTACGAGTTTAATATGACAAGCATACGGGCGAGTATAGTTCGGCATCTTTCAAAAAAGTATGTTTCCAAAATTCAACATACGGAAATGGAGAAAAAATGGTACGCGTATATTATGGTTATGTTACGTTTGTTTTTTAAAATATAGTAACAAAAATACGTAAACATTTACCATATCTGTTTTTTAGATAAATACAATCATTTCTGTATCATAACCTTTTAACTCTTGTCAAGTGTGATTTAATCTTTAGAACATTCAAATAAAATTTAAATTTTTTGAGAACAATGCAAGAGAAATTACAAATTTTTTTTATATAGGTCATATAAATTGATGCGCCACTAATTATAAAAAGTAATTTAAACACTCATTATTATTTTTGTAAAACAACACCAATTACATTTATTGTCTCATCAATTATTAAGTTTTTGTAGTAAGAGTAGTGCTATGTCCACAACATTTTTCACAAGAATTTTATAACAAATCCTCGATGACAAGCTATTATTGGTGAGCAAGGAAGTGATGTTAATGGTGGGCCTAAATTATAGCAAGCAACAATTTACTACTTAGATTTTGTTGTAAAAATATTGTATACATGGCATTCCTAAGTAATATGTGTTGCACTAGTTTCAAAGTATTTAAGATAATAATAATAATAAAAATATCCTTAACACGGTTATTTTGGCACTAGGAACAATGACACAAACTTGGAATATGTGTTTTGTTAGGTCTATATTTTAAATATATTAAAAATCTCTTTTAGGGTAAGTTTGAGAATAACTTATTTAACTGAAACTGAAAATTTTTTGCTAAAAATACTGTAGATAAAACTAAAAGTTAGCTAAAATAATACAGTGGAACTTATGAATAATACCAAAAAGAATAGTACCAAAAAGTTCAATAAGACCCATAAATAGTAACAAAAATAAGTTAAATAGTAAAATAAGCTATCCAATATAAGTTTATCCCAAAAGCAACCTTAGGCTTATTTAGTGTTGGACATGTATTCGTTTTGTTGAGATTTTTTAATATTCTATATTCCTTGTTTGATGCAACAGCCAACAAGTTTCAATAAAAAGTTGATTTTTTAACATTTAACAAACTCGAATGTAACAAGCCAATTTTTACATTGTTCGTATTTAACGCTTATTGTACATTTAAACTTAAAATAACACGTTTAGTTATGTAGCTTTGCCAACAGTACATAGTTTTGCAAAATAGCAAGTAAGAGGCAAGTAACTTTAATTTTAACAGATGTATGCGAATTGTTCGTGTACATTACGCATATTTACCAATTGTGATAATCAAAACCATTTATGAAGATTAGAATAAACCTATGTGATAGAATTCCCTAGAATCTTAGTCCAAAATATCTACCCTATTGGATCATTTTGTTACAAGAAAGTCTAAATCTATGACAAAAATTTTACAAACTAAACTAATGTGGTAATAAATAAGATGAGAAATGCTAAAAAAGAGATGGAAAATGCTAAAGTTACTACAAGTTTTGCTAAAGGGCTTTATGTAGCAAAACAAATATGGTAATGAATGTGATTGGTAGGTTTTAACTAACTCATAAATTTGTGACTCATCAGTTTGTAAGCTCAATTTAGTAAACTTGTAGTACTTGCAACATTACTCTTAATGAGATTTGTTTCACTTCAATAAGATAAAGAAGAGAATTTTACTATATAACCTGTACAAATTGATGTGGCAATAGATGTGATTGGTGAATGTCAAAAACATAATAAATGAATACCAAAATCACTCTCTTTTTTTTTTGTTTTCTAATTGATGACACATTAATTTCTACCGTATAAAAATTATAGTATCAATAGAATTACTTGTAAGATAATTTTGAGTATTTGAATTATTTTTTGTGATTGGTGACACGTTAGTTTGCAGGACCTATATAGTAAAATCTATAGTATTCCTATCATCACCCTTTGTAGTATTTAGCATCTCTCTACTACATAATCTTTACAAGTTGACATTTTACTAATTACAAAAAAGTGGTTACATATTCATATATTAGGTTTTTTAAGTCCATGATCATATTCATTGTCATGTCAGTTTATAAAATTTATTTACTAAAATTTGTATATATTTAAAGTTATTCATAAATAAATCACACATTGGAATTAATTCAGTCATAATCTTAATGTTGTAGAAACAACATACCGTCGGGTGGTTGATCACGGCAAGACCTATCTTCTTCGTCTAGTCAACGCAGTTGTGTCAGCAAATATGTTCTTTGCAATAGCTGAACACAACCTCACAATTGTTGGAATGGATGCAAGTTATATCAAACCCGTAACTACTAGTTACATAATGATAGGCCCAGGACAAACCATGGATATTCTACTCACAGCAAATCAAACTCTTGGCCATTATTATATAGCTGCTCGACAACTCTGGAGCCAACAAGAGGAACTTGATGGTTTTGACCAATTCAATGTCACCGCAATCATTGAATACAGAGGAAACTATACTATTCCATTATCTCCTTCCTTTCCAAGTACACTTCCCAGTTACAAGGACTTAACAGCTGCCAGAAAATTCTCCGCAAGCCTTTTTAAGAGCTTAGCAAGCAAAGACCATCCCGTAAATGTCCCCTTAAACATAACCACCAGAATGTTTATTACAGTTTCCATGGCTAAAATTAAATGTGAAAATACCACATGTACAGCACTCGAACAAGGAATTATGTTAGCTGCAAGCGCGAATAACATAAGTTGGAATAACCAGTTCCTACTGATGTGCTACTTGCTTACTACAGGTTTTTTTCCCCTCTTTCCCTCTTTTATTTTATATATATATATTTTAATATAGATTGCGTTGTTTTTATAATGAACAAAGTATGCAGTTTCAATTATTTTCCATTTCTTCCTTTATGATTGCAAGTGCAGTTTTTGGTAGCTTATTTTCATATTATTTATCAACAGATTAGTTTTTAGTAACTTTATGTTAAATGTATGACAAAAAAAAAAAAATTGGTTTATTTTTAAAAGGATAGAAGTTAGATTATTATATATATATATATATATATAAAGAACAAAACCTTGCGCACACTGCATGTCCTATGATGCCATAGTAGCGATAATTAAAAACTAAGAATAGAATACCATGACTTTTACTCAAATGACCATATAGTGTTTGATAATTACTTGGTCCTCTTCCATGTAATCAATATATGTTTTAGTTATCTTTTTAGAGTTGTGATATTATGGTTGAGAGATTTTATTTATTTATTTTAAATTGTGTATTTTAATAAAGGACTTTTGCCAAACATTGCATGGATTACTGACTAGGTATGAATATTTTATCAAAATGCAATATGATTATCCTTCTACCATATATGACAATACATTTTGATATTTGATTATATTAAAATCTTTCATGCAGGAATATTAGTGGGGTTTATACTACAGATTTCCCAGACCAACCCCCTTATTATTATAACTTCACATCTTACGAACTTCCAGATACTATGGCAATAGCAGACCTTGGGTCCAAGGTGAAGGTGTTGAATTATAATGAAGCAGTTGAGATTGTTTTTCAAGGTACCAATATATTTACCGGCTCTGAGTATCATCCAATGCATTTGCACGGGCATAACTTTTACGTGGTTGGAAGTGGTTATGGAAATTATAACAATGAAACCGACCCAAAAAGTTTTAACTTGGTTGATCCAGTCGCAGTTAATACCTTCATTGTGCCTAAGAATGGATGGCTTGCCATCAGATTTGTAGCAAACAATCCAGGCAAGTTATTTTATCACTATCTTCTACGTTTAGTTTATATTATTATAAAAAGTGCATACATTAGAGACAGAACATTCGTTGGCTCAAGATCTTGTAATCACAAATAAATAAAAATAAATATGGATAAATTTTTTAAAATAAGTTTAAGGGGGAAGATGGGATCAAACTTGTAGAAAAAAAAAAGTTGCTACTGACTTAAGGGGATGGGGGGGGGGGGAAATTGAATCGCAAATGCATGCATTTAAAAATTGATCTAATTATCTAATTTTGGTTGGTCTAAGAATTGTGGATGTTAACATCAATAATATTTGGCAGGTGTGTGGTTTTGGCATTGTCATATAGATAGACATATGACTTGGGGTATGGCTGCTGTTTTTATCGTAAAGAATGGAGGCACTACTGAGACAAGTATCCGCAAACCTCCTCCTCACTTGCCTCCATGTAAATTTCCCTTAGAATCACAGGTCCAAAACAATGATGGATCAGATGGAAAAGAAAATCAACCAATTTTTATCTAAATGGATTGATTTACTTTTTATTTTTATTTTTGATGAATGTATGGATTGATTTACTTATGTAATCAGTTTATCAAACATTGTATTGCCTTAATTATTTGTACTTCCTAGTCAAGAGAAATTATTCAATAATCTCAGAGCAATGCTCCTTCATTTCACATAATGGTGAATCTCAGTAATTAAGTTTATAGTGTGATACACCGTTCATGTGCTCGTGCTCCTGCATGATTGGGTATACACATACACATGCTTGGAGCTTGATGCCATGAGTTGGTAGTTTCTCCACATGTACATGCCTTTGCTCCCATGGTCACATGTTTCATCTACTTTCCCTTGCTTGCCTCACATGACACATGTTAGGTTTTGAGTTTGTAATGTTGGCAAACCATGACAAAAACTAAGTCTCATTGGTTTAGAATGGTCTACATTAAAGTCCATGACAAAAAACTCATGCCGAGGATGAAAAAAGTGAGTTACAATATGTTTCATTCGATTGGTACTCGATCGATCGATCAAAAGTCGCATATCTGCAAAAAATCAACAAACGTAAAAAGCCCATAAGTTGACCATTTGAAGCCCAAATTGCTAGCCGTTTTTTCTAGTATTTAAAAGACATTATAAGCTAACCTTAGAGAGGTTTTTAGGGAGATTAGAGTGCATCTTGTGCCTCTTTTGTATATCTAGGGTTTTGAACCCAAAAGCTCTCTAAAGTCTTCTACCGGTGTTATTCCTTGAAGAATCTCAAGATAAGGTGTTTTAGAAGTTGCTGCATACAAGATCAATGTCTGAGGAGATCCAAAACCTTTAAGTGGAGTCTCAAAGTCACAAGTGTGGGTGTTTGTATTACAAAGGCCTAATAGAGAAGGAATTCGTGGATTTGGAGTTTGCACACAGTCGTGTCAGTAAGTTTTACATATGGTAGTTAAAGGATGTTAGTGGTCTAAGTCTTATTGTATACTTTGATTCTCTATAGTGGATTTGATTTTTACCTTGAGGGTAACTAGGTTAAATCCTCCCCAAGTTTTTTACCGGTTTGGTTTTCTTGGGTGATCATATCATTGTATTCTTTATTTTCCACTGCTTTACATAATATGACTTTATTGTTTTAACCTAGATCTGAATAATAAACCTAAGTAATCACTTGGTCAATTAATTAGGTTAAACAATCTAGTTTATAGGGGTCTAAAACTTTACAACACATAGACTCACACCCATGCTTTAGATACAAGTGCATATCTTTTGAGTCATTAGGATAGCTTATTTTCCATCTAGTTGATGAACGATATGAAGGCTAGTTATGAATGGGCAAACTTAGAGTGCGTAACCTCTTTTCATCCTGTATCCTAACTTTGGACCTAGTTTGATAGAAAGACCTTCATGAAGTCATGTTTTGGGTCTTGAACCTATAATCAAGTGGCGACTCATTCATCTCTTTTTAAGAGGCTCTGTGTACTCTTAGGCTCACGTTAGTTTTGAATCTAAAACCATTTTTTAGGAAGATTAAGTACTGTGTATCCCGCTTTCGCGAGAAGAAACTGACATACCAATCTCTCACAAAAGGGGATACGAATCATGAAACTTACAAGTTGCTAGGCTAAATATGCTTTAATACCATGTTTTGGAAAAAAACATGTATCGAGTTTCTTACGTTTAAACCCTCACATGTTATACACACACACACACACTCTCTAATTTATTGTATTGGCCCTAGATATATACTTATTACAATATTAAAAAAATTATTAATTTTTCTTTCAAAAAAATTATTTTTTTTAAAAAAACCATAAACCCAAATCGAATTTACTCAGATTTTCAAATCCCATCAAATCAACCCAAGAAATATTTTTTTTTAAAAAACAGCAACTCAATACCACAAATACACCAATCATAAAGCCACCTAAACAACACCCATTATCACTAAGTTCAACCACCAAACCTCCAACGACTCGTCACCAATGACACAATGACAAGTGACAACAAACCTGATTCTAGGTGGTGACTAAGGTTGAGGTTGGTCTTGCTATCAAAAACCATGCATCCAATCTATACACATGGTGCAAATTGGATGGAAGGACTAACGGTAACAGCCAATGTGGACATAACAAGTAAAACTTGAATGACCATAATTTTTGCTCTTTGTTTTCAGTTGCAAAATTATTGATAAGGATAATTATAGAAGGGTGTTAAAATCATTCATGTAAGATAAAGCTGACGTTCCCAATGAACTCGTCAGCCTTATTTGTGCTTTCATAGACATAGACGACTCCACCTCAAGGTTGACGACTGCATTTGAAGATCAACGACACCTGTATAAGACGATCAGAATGCCTAGACAAGGTAAAAAGATGACGGAAGGAAGCTAACGGGATAAAGAAACCTTTGACGGGTCTGACAAGACCTTGCTTGGCTTCTGCGCATAAGTATATAAGGAAACATCTTGCCCCCCACAGTTAACCCTAATCGAGAGGATTCCTACAAGGAAAGGATCCCGCAAGATACGCTTATTAATGAGAATTTTCCCTACAAGGAAAGGCCTTCTCCACCAAGGAACAAATGTCAATTCTACACTACTATAAAAACCCCAAAGCCCTCACAAATCAAAGTACGCAAAATTCCCTAGCTCTGGTACTCTAGAGTAGTGAAAGTTCTCTGGCTTAACATTCGGAGTGTATTTGGCCGATACCACATCGTTACTCTCTTGAGGTCTTCTTTTCCTGTGTTGTGCAGGTGTTGTCTTAAGCACGTGAGGACCATGTGACTTATTGACGATTTTTGGCATCATCAGTTGGCGTCGTCTGTGGGAATCAAGAACTTGTAAGCCATACTACCACCTTCTAGACAAAGAGTTGCATGATACTTGCTTGATGGCGACCACTAACAATAATCAAGGAGACGAACCACGTATCACTACCCTCGAGAGATAGATTTAGACTCTCGCTGCGGCCGTGGAACATGTTACCAAGCAAAACCATGACCTGGAAGAACAATTGCTCCAATATAATGCAAGGCCTAACAATTAAGAGGAGGACCAAGAAGGTACCAGTGCAGAGAGAAGAGACCAAGAAGGGCCAGAAGGCTGTAACGCCCCAAAAAGACAAGAGCGATAGGACACAAGCCATCCATCCACAACAGATATGGCTCTACCACACATGGTCGCGCAGATGCAGATGATGAAGGAATGGATGAACTTCATGATGAACTCCTTCAGACATGTGTCTAGTGACCTCGATGAGTTGGTTTATCAAATTGACTCACCATTCATTGCATCCGTCACTTTGTTCCCCCTTCCATCGAAGTTCCGCATGCCACAAGTAAAGGCCTATGACGGATCTAAGGATCCCTTAGATCACCTAGAGTCTTTCAAGACCCTAATGCATCTGCAAGTAGTGGTAGGCGAGATCATGTGCAGGGCCTTCCCCACTACATTAAGGGGACCCGCAAGGGTTTGGTTTAGCAGGTTGACGCCCAACTCCATTAGTACCTTCAAGGAGTTGAGCGCTCAGTTTGCCTCACACTTTATTGAGGGACATAGTTATATGAAGTCCACCACTTGCCTAATGAACATTAAGCAACGAGAGGACGAAATGTTGAGATCTTACATTACCCGCTTTAACAAAGACGCCCTCTCGATTGATGAAGCTGACGACAAGATACTTGTGGCTACATTCACGAATGGGTTACGAAAGGGTAAGTTTCTATTCTCCTTATACAAAAATAACTCAAAGACTATGTCGGACGTACTCTATAGGGAAACTAAGTACATACACGTGGAAGATGCACTTCTGGCACGAGAAGAGAAGCCTAAGAAGAGGGAAAGACAGGAGGAAACACGGCAGGACAGAGGGCGAAAGACAACAAGGACTGGAGATCGACGGGAGGATAGGCACCCCAAAACCCCCACTGGGAGGTTCACAAGCTTCACCCCATTGACCGCCCCTATCGACCAAGTCCTAATGTAGATCAAAGACGAATGATCCTTGACATTTCCTGGCAAGTTAAAGGGAGACCCCAATAAGTGATCTAGAGACAAGTACTGTTGCTTTCATCGAAATCACGGTCATGACACATCTGACTGCTACGACTTGAAGCAATATATAGAGGCTCTTATCAGACAAGAAAAGTTGTAGAGGTTCGAAAGCAAAGAAAGGATGAATGCACCGCAAGAACAAGCTGCTCGAAGGGAGAATGAGCACCCTAGGCCGCCCATAAGAGACATAAGGATGATTATGAGAGGATTTACAACTTCTGGCTTGTCAAAAAAGGCTTACAAAACCTACCTAAGGGTGGTTCTGAACGTCCATCTGACGAGCTTCGTCCTAAAGATGGCACGAGTCTACAACCCTATCGTTGGATTCTTAGAGGAAGACGCTTGACGTCTCCACCACCTGCATGATGATGTACTTGTCTTTCTAGCATATGAGGATTGAAAGAGAACGGCTGGTTTTGACCAATGGCTCACTCGTTGGGTTCGGGGGAATGAGAGTATATCCCCTCAATGCAGTCACATTTCCCTTAACAGTTGGTGATTATCCATAACAAATCATAAAGGATGTAACATTCCTTGTGGTCGACTGCTTGTTTGCCTACAATGCCATCCTAGAACGACCTACCCTCAACTCATGGAAGACCGTGACTTCAACTTATTACTTGATGATTAAGTTCCCCATCGAGTATGGAGTTGGAGAAGTACGCGGGGATCAAGTAGTGGCATGTGAGTGTTACATAGCAATGTTGGAGATGGACGACCATTTACAAACCATGAGTATAGAGGAGCAGCAACGGATGGTTACGGAACTCGTCGAAGGATTGGAAGAGATACCCCTTGACAACTCCAGGCCTGAATGAATGACTAGGATTAGCACTCTTGCTAGTCCGCCAATTTGTCAAGCGCTCACGACACTTATAAAAGAAAACCAAGACGTCTTTGCCTGGAGCCATGAAGACATGCTCAAATCGACCTTTTAGTCATGGTGCACAGGTTGAATGTGTCGCCCATTTTTCCCCTTATCCATTAGAGGAAGCAAGTGTTCACCCAGGAATGAGACCAAGCTATAGCGTAAGAAGTCCACAAGCTGTAAGATGCAGACTTCATTAGAGAAGTATACTACCCTGATTGGCTGGCCAACGTGGTGATGGTCAAGAAAGCTGACGGGAAATGGAGGATATGTGTAGACTTCACAGACTTGAACAAAGCATGCCCCAAGGATAGCTACCCCTTCCCACGGGTCGATGTCTTAGTAGACTCTACAGCTAGACACCAGTTATTGAGCTTCATGGATGCTTTTTTCGGCTACAACCAGATCAAACTGGACTAAGCTGATCAGGAGAAGACTTCATTCGTCACCAGCCAAGGCCTCTTTTGCTACAAAGTAATGTCGTTCAACTTCAAGAACGTCAGCGCAACATATCAGAGGCTAATGAACAAGATGTTTGTGCATCAGATTGGAAGAAAAGTCCAAGTCTACGTGTAACGGCCCAAGAAAAAGCGCTAGTCACATCTGCGCTATATCTCAAAAGGACTAGTCACAATTAAGGCTCATTGTAGTTGTTAATAAAACCCAGTTCAACCCAGTAAATACCTGATGTGGGGCTCATCACACACCCACATACATCACACAATCAATCAAATTGGGGCATCACAATCTCCCCACTTAAATCCCTAACGTCCTTGTCAGGGCCCACTTTGTGGGGTAATGTCTCCGAGCCCACACGGAGTTACTGTGCCGGCTCTGATACCATATGTAACGACCCAAGGAAAAACGCTAGCCACATCTACGCTATACCTCAAAAGGACTAGTCACAATTGAGGCTCCTTGCAGTTGTTAATAAATCCCAGTTCAACCTAGTAAATACCCGATGTGGGACTCATCACACACCCACACACATCACACAATCAATCAAGTTGGGTCATCACACTACGTTGATGACATGCTGGTAAAAAGCCAAAGGGAGGACGACCACTTGGACGACCTCAAGGAGACCTTCGACACCCTCCGCTCTTACAACATGAAACTTAATCCGAGTAAGTGTGCATTTGGGGTGATGGATGGAAAGTTCCTGGGGCTTATGGTGTCCTAGAAAGGTATCAAAGTCAACCCAGACAAGATCAGAGTCATAATGGAGATGTCATCACCAAGGAACGTGGAAGAAGTACAAAGCCTCAATGGCAAAGTAGCCGCACTAAACAGGTTCGTGTCAAGGGCAATGGATAAATGCCTACCTTTCTTCTGCACGCTAAAGAAGTCTTTTGAGTGGATGGCTGAGTGTCAGCTAGCATTTGAAGATCTGAAGGCCCATCTCTCTTCACCGTCGCTGCTAAGTCTCACCAAACCAAGGGAAGAACTATTCTTCTACTTGGTTGTATCTCCGGCTACCGTCAGTGCGGCCTTAGTCAGGGAGTAGAAGCCCGTCTACTACACTAGCCGAGCACTCTAAGGCATGAAGGAAAGATACCCACCGATAAAGAAGCTCGCCTTGGCTTTAGTCACCACAGCTCGTAAGCTCAAGCCATACTTCCAAGCCCATACTATGGTCGTCCTGACAGACAAGCCTCTATGACAAGCAATGAGTAATCCTGAAGCCACCGAACGGATAGTGCTATGAGTGATAGAATTAAGTGAATTTGACGTACAATACCGCCCAAGAACTACCATAAAGGGACAAGTAGTCGCCAACTTCATTGCAGAGTTCACCAATGTGAAAGGCCAGGGGGTAGAAGAACATCCTCAGTGGAGCGTCCATACAGATGGATCATTTAATAGGTAGGCTGACGGAGTAGGTGTAATGCTCCATTCCCTAGAAGGGGACGAGATCAAATGCATGGTTCGCCTGGACTTCCCAACGACCAACAACGAAGCAGAGTACGAAGCTTTAGTGGTGGGGCTAGATCTCGCACAAGCCATGGGGGCAACAAGTGTGGTCGTATATTGTGACTCTTAGGTCGTCACCAGTCAGGTGAACGGGGACTTCGAATGCAAAGGGGAAAATATGAAGAAGTACTTGGAGAAGGTATGGAAATGAGTAGGCGAGTTGCAGGCCAAGTTCGTCCAAGTCCCTAGATAAGAGAACGAGAAAGCTGATCGCCTTGCCAAAGCCGCCTCATCGGAATACATGTGATCGCCTAGTAAGGTACTCTCTTTTGTTCAGCACTCACCCTTGATAAATGACATCAGTGTGCAGGAAATAGATTCAGGAAGCAACTAGACTAAACCAATAGTTTCCTATTTGAAAAACGGCACACTACTTGACGATAAGGGAGCCGCAAGAAAGCTGAAGGTCTAGGTAGCGCGATTTGTTCTGATAAAGGACATCTTATACAAGAGAGGCTCCTCCCGCCCGTAATTAAGATGTTTAAGCCCTGAAGAAGTGGACTACGTCATGAGAGAAGTCCATAAAGGGATTTGCGGGAACCACTCAGGGTCGCAGTCATTGGTGCACAAATTGATTCATGCTGGATATTATTGGCTCACTATGTAATTTTACAAGGGCCGTGATGAAGTCAAAGAAGGTCAACCTAATTAAATTCAATTCCAATTGGAGCAAGGAATCAAAGGAATTTTGCACCTAATCCAAGCCCAATTCGGATTAGGATTCCAGCTTGCACACCAGTTAGTATTTGGAGCATAACTTTCGGCTCCGATGTCCAATCGAGATGATTCAAGTTGGGCTAGAATACTAACTTAAAGGGCTAAAACCTTTTAGTTTACCAAAAGTCCGAATTCTGAAGTTAAATGGGCAAAAAATGTCAGTTAAGTGAAGCCTAAAAACTTGAGATTTTCTCCAAACGGAAATTCAACTTGTAATAGAATTCATTGACCTATTTAAAGGCTCTTTAGGGCAAAATTTAGGGGAGAGCTGCTGTAGAACATAATTTAGGTTTTCTTAAAATTTCTTTACAGATTTTAGAATTTTATTTGTATTATGGCTTGCTAGAAGCCTTGCTAAGGCAAAGAGTGAAACACAACCATGTATTGGTATGTTTTTAACAATTATTTATTGTTTTTAATGCTTATGTTTTTATGTTTTTGATTGTTTTACTCATCTAGAAAATTGTTTAGTTCTGTATAATCCTTTGATTTATCATAGACTTCAGTCACGTTAAATGCTTAGTATTCCCTGGGAACTAATTCACTAATTTTGTTTTGCCTAAAATCAATCAATTGCATGAAACTACCTTAGACAATTAATTCTTGAGTTTTTATTGTTAAATCATTTGATTGAGATCATCCTTCGTATGAATTTTAGTTGAGTTATAAAATAAATATTGTTAAGACTACCAATAGATGTGTTGTGTGTGGATCCCTAAACCTTAGCTTTAATATATTATTATTTTCTCTCAATTTAAATTACCTTTACTAAACTATCAAAAATCTATTTAGATAAACTTTATTATTTTAGTTTTATTCTCTTGTGGTTTGCTAATCTATTCCCTTTTCCTTGTGGATTGGACCTCGGACTTTCCGAGTTATTACTTCGCGACAATCCTGCACTTGGGAGCATTATTTAAGTTGTAGGAATGATAAGTTAATTAAATTACGGGCATTTTTGGAAACAAAAAAGACAATATCTAACTTTCTAAATCCTCTTAATATATAGAGATAAATAGTTGTACATGCATATTTTTATCGATGGAACATAGAATTTGTAGCAATTGTGATATTTTTCAAATCATAAATGAAATATGTATTTGACTTTAATGCATGCCAAACCTAGCCCGTTTGTCATAATTCAAAAAGAGGTAAACGAAGATTGATGTACTAGATAATGCATAGCAATTCAATTTCTTACAAGTCTACAATCAGTCACCTAAGCCCTAGCTACTAGTCAGTGCTCCACATGAGTAATTCTTAGGTACTCTCAGAGCATAAAAAATGGTCATCTCACATTTATGATGGGATTCACTCATTAAATTCATGATAGAGTCCACCATAAATGTGAGAATAGAGAGTATTATTTATCTATATTTCGGAAGTACCTAAGAATTTTCTACTCCACTTATTATGTTTCCTAATCTCACTATAATATATATGTATATTAGTGTCCAAGATTTTTTTTTTTTTAATGTTATGAGCAACCCAATCTTTTTTGTACAATTGTATATATCATAGTTGTCAAAACGTAAATTATATTGTAAATCAATTTTTAATCTTTCTATACCGTGTATCGTATCGTATCGTATCATGTATCATAAGATACACATGTAAAAAATTATAAATATACATATATGAAGGGTATATTCATTATAAATTTTGAATATATTCCACTAATGACTAATTTATTCATCACTTATAAAATAATATTTAATAAGCTAACTAAATAAATCAAACTAGCATGTGTTTACAACATACACATTCAAATCACTTAAATTCAAAAGTGATAATATATTACAAATGACCTAAAAATAATAATTCATATTGCCTAATCAACTTCATCTAAAGTCAATTCTATCGTCATGTTTATAATTTTGTAAACTTATTTCTTCATTAAAATTTTCTTCATCATCATTCGTCATTAACATTTACTATCTCTTCTTATTCTTTTTATTTTAATAATTTTTTTATAAAATTTTCTTTTGGCATTCTAGTTTCTTGGACTTATAACAATAACGATAAAAATAAAAAATTTATATAGTCAATTAATCTTTCATTCATGGTATATAAAATAAATTTGTAAATATTAAAGTGAAGGGTAAGTGTGTACTATGTAGTCCAATTGTAGGAGAGAGAGGAAAAAGAACTTATGAATTTGTTATTTTAGTAGGCTAAATTAAGTAAAGTAATAATTTTATGTTAAAAAAAATTCTAACAACTTGTTAGATTCAAATAAAAGTACAAATTTTAACAAAAATCTCATTTTACAGTATTTGTCTATGTATCGTACTATACATACAATTTTAGAATACGATTCATACGATACGCATACAATATTGTACAATTTATGAACACTTACAGTACGCCAATACAATACAGAACTTTTTGCACACGAAACAATACATATCGTACAATATGTACGATACTGACAACTATGGTATGTATAGAAACAACAGCCCCTATCAATACAAATTCCAAAATTTTGGAGGTAAAAAAAAAATAAAAAAAAAAAAAAAAAAAAAAAAAGAAAAAAAAAGAAGAAAGTTCCTAAATGTTAACGTTTTCTATAGTTATGAAGTAAATTAAACACTTCTAAAAAAAAGTAATAAACTAAACGTAGACATATTTTATTGTGTATTGATTGCATATTTAATTAATTTGATTGTGCAAAATCATTTTGGCATCATCCCGTGCATTTTGCACAAGTTAACTGCTAGTGTAGGTCAATGAATAATATTATGCTAGTATATTTTGATTAAGTTTTGTTGAGAATGCAGGTTCATTGTACAGTGGAAATTTAAAAGCCGAATTGGATTACGGCCTAATATATGGCAGTGACTTGCCACACTCTAGTGCTTAGAGCATCATTATCAGATGTTGCAAATGTGCCAAATGCCAAATGTTTGGCACATTTGCAACACCAAACACAAAAGAAAACACCTCCCATCAGAAGTTGTATATGTGCCAAAATTATACCATTTGTGTCCGTACTGTGGCAAATTTGCCACGGTACGGACACAAATGGTAAAACCAAAAACTAATATTTTATTGGACTTTTCTCTCTCCTCTAATTTCTTTATTTGATTTTCTCTCTCTCTCTCTCTCTCTCTCTCCTCTCTCTCTCTCTCTCTCTCTCTCTCTCTCTTCTCAGAATCTGTCCCTCTCTCCCAAGTTCCCAACTCATGTTCTTCCTCTTCTCACAATCGAACGTGAGCAAGAAGAAGGTGGCGCAGAAGAAGGCGGCAGCGGCGGCCTCAACAGAATCTTACGGTCCAAGGTGTTTGTGAGTGCAGACGGGCAATTGAGGGCAGCCCATCTCATTTTGGGTTTTGAACCAATCTTTGACGTCTTCCAAGAGGTGGGTCACACAATTACAGCAAGCAATCCTAGACTCCAAAGGATAGACGTCTCTAAGGCTGGATTTCTAGCTCACAAGGACGTCATGCCCGTCGAGTTACCTCTCCCTTTTGCTTTCCTCGAAGTAGCGGTTCCCAGAGAAGAAACTGCTTCTTCATGCTTATCACTTAAGGAGGAAATAGATCAATTCAAACTCGAGGAAGAAGTGGAAGCGCAACTAGATCCCATCAACCTTTTGGATTTCAAGGGCGAACTTGACAGATCCTCACCATTTCGTTCCCCTCCTTTGATATTCGTCAAGGTAAACAGTGATTCCAAGGAGGAAGGTACGATGGCTCTAAATCCAAGGAAGGGCTTGAGGGACATCATGGCTGCAAGGCACAAAGGGTCATCATCCAAGGAGGCCCCTAAGTCCTAACTGCCACTCACGTTTCCTCCCCACCCTCCTCCTCCTACAACCACCACTGACCTGCTTCCCATGAATAACCTGAAGAAGAAAAGGAAGGAGCAAGACAACAGGGAGGATCCAACTACAACCAAAGTACGCCAGCAAAGCGTTTAGGCTCCTCGACTGGAGCTGGAAGGCACTTCCATCCCATGGAATTCCTCTATTAGAGAGTTCCAGAGAGATCATTTTGCCGACATTGCTGAAGCTTTGGAGCAACCCATCCTCTTTCCAAGAGACATGGATGCTCTAAAGAACATGAGGCAGCAAGACCTTTTCATGTCGCTGAAGAGAGATCTCGCCATGGTAAGTTTTGCTATCGCCTCTGTTAGATAAATGCTAGGGCATTCTTTTCATTCTTTATTCTTTAACCCGTTCTCTTTCTCTCCTTTATTGACTCCTTTGTCATTTTTATGCAGGCTATCCAAGAAGTTTTTGTAGCCAAAGAGTGGGTCAAGGATGCTCGGAAGGTGACCTAGGCTGAGGCCCAACTCCACACCCAAACCACTAAGGCCCTAGGAGCTACGAAGGAGGAGAATCAGGAGTTGGCCAACAAGCTAATCGCTAAGGAGAGGACGCGGGAAAGCACTAAGTCTGGCTTAAAAAGTGCTCAGGACTAGGCTGAAAATTAGCGCAAACAGCTTCATCTTAAAGAGATAGATTTGGTCACACAAAAATAGCTGGTTCTGGACCTTAAAGCTGATTTGGAGAAAGCCAAAGCCTCTGCTTGGGCGGCCGAGGAAGCTATTGAGGCCACAAGGCAAGCATACTACAACTGCAAAGTTGAAGAAACTGAGATTCAGTTAGCTGAGGAGCTGGCTGAGGTGTGGAGGGATTACTGCAAGGAGACGTGGGAAAAAGCCCTCAACCTTGCAGGGGTCCCTACTTCCTCATAGTAGAGGCAACCTGGGAAAGTGTACTACCCTCCCAACATTCATAAAATCCCAGTTGTCCCTACGTCTCCTACTGCCACTGCCCTAGAATCTTCTGAACAGCCCTTGGCTGCTCCAGGCCTTCCTCCGCCCCCTAAAGCTTCCAAAGGATCCATCCAAACTAGTGATCAAGGCCAAAGGGGTGAGGTGGGCAAGGATAAAGGCAAGGGTAAGAAGGTCAAGCCCCCCTCAGAGGCCAAGGATGCTGCCAAGGCCAAGGATGTTGTGGCCAAAATGAAGGAGGTAGAAGCCAAATCCAAAGAGGTCGACCCCACGGTCAAAGATACTAATACCTCTCAGTCAAGCAAAAAAGAAGACCCTCTTCCTCTAGCCAAAGAAGACCCTGCTCCTACAGCCAAGGTATAGCTCATAGGGTTTTATTTCTTTCGTTGCCATTTTTCTTTTCTTTTGTAATTTTTTCTTTATATTTTTTCTTTGGTGATGGCATTTTGCCACTATATGTAATTGGATTTTTTGTAAGCAAATTGCCTCTTCCTGAGACTTAAATCAATGAGAGATACAAGTTCTTTATTCATAATTGTGAAGTTTGTATTTTTTTCCTTGTATAGCTTCTGTTTTCCTTAGTACTTACTTAGTAGGATAATGAGACATGCCTCACTTTGATACAAATGCTTTAAGTGATGCTCATGAACCTCTGTATTTTTAGATCACTATTGTAGGAATCTCCAAGGTGTGTGATTTGAGGAGCCAAACGTAACCAAGATCAATTTCAACACTTAGAAGAATAATGGAAGATATCAATTTTCCCAAGGTATGTGGTCCGAGAAGCTAGGCATAGCCAAAGTTCTATTTGATACTTAGAAAAGTTAATCCGAAGTATTAATTTACCCAAAATAGGTGGTCCAGGGAACCAGACATAACTAAGGTTCTGTTTAACACTTAGAGAAATAACGGAAGATATCAATTTTCCCAAGGTATATGATCCGAGGAGCCGGGTATAGCCAAGATTCTGTTTGATACTTAGAAAAGTTAATCTGAAGTATTAATTTACCCAAAGTAAGGGGTCCAAAGTACCAAACATAACTAAGGTTATGTTTAACACTTAGAGAAATAACGGAAAATATCAATTTTCTCAAGGTATGTGGTCTAAGAAGCCAGGCTTAGCCAAAGTTCTATTTGATACTTAGAAAAGTTAATCTGAAGTATTAATTTACCCAAAGTAGGTGGTCTAAGGAACCAGACATAACTAAGGTTCTGTTTAACACTTAAAGAAATAACAGAAGATATCAATTTTTCTAAGGTATGTGGTCCGAGGAGTCAGGCATAGTCAAGGTTCTATTTGATACTTAGAAAAATAATGAAAGATATCAAAATTTTCAAGGTATGTAGTCCGAGGAGCCAGGCACAGCCAATGTTCTGTTTGATACTTAGAAAAATAATAATATATATCAATTTTTCCAAGGTATGTGGTCTGAGAAGCCAGGCATAGCCAAGGTTTTATTTGATACTTAAAAAAATAATAAATGTAATGCATGAAATAATAGGTTATATATAACAGAAAAGACTTTCATTAATAATAATACATTCACAAATTATTTACATTCTAGGGACGTGGTACAACATTTTCATTTAGGTGTTCGAGATAATAAGCATCTATCCCAGCTACCGAGGTGATGTGGTATGACCCTTCCCAATTTGACCATAATTTTCCCCAAGCTGGATTTTTTGCAGTACCCAAAACCTTCCTTAATACCAAATCCCCAAGCGCCAGTTTTCATAACTTTACGTTCAAGTCATAACTCTGTTTGAGCTTGTGTTGATAATATGCTCATTAAACCATGGCACTTTCGCTTCGTTCGTCAACAAAATCCAAACTCCTTTCTAATAACCCATCATTGTTGCTTGGAGTAAAATAGCTCGTCTTTAACGTTGGGAAACCGATTTTTAAGAGGAATTACTACTTCGGCCCCATAAGTCATTGAAAAGGGAGACTCCTCTGTGGACTTACGAGGTGTAGTCCTATAGGTCTAAAGGACGTGTGGCAGTTCTTCCACCCATTTTCCCTTAGCATCATCCAATCTTTTCTTAAGCCCATTTACTATTACCTTATTAACAGCCTCAGCTTGTCCATTCCCTTGTGAATAAGCCGGGGTGGAATATCTATTTGTAATGCCTAGATCGCAGCAATATCTTTTGAAGGCTTTACTATCAAACTGAACGTCATTATCTGAGATAAAGGTATGAGGAATTCCAAACTGAGTGACAATGTTTTTCCAAGAAAATATTTTTGCATCCAAGTTCCTGATATTTGACAGTGGCTTGGCTTCAACCCATTTAGTGAAGTAATTTGTGCCTACCAGCAGCCATCTCTTATTCCCTACTGCCTTGGAGAAGGGTCCTACAATATCCGAATCCTATTGAGCAAAAGGCTAAGGGCTGGATAGAGGATTGAGGACGCCCCCTAGTTGATGAATGTTGGGAGCAAACCTCTGACACTGGTCACACTTCTTCACATACTCTAGTGCTTCCCTCTGTATATTGGGCCATCAGTATCCTTGGGTAAGGGCTCTATGAGATAAGGATCTACCTCATGTATGACTTCCACAAATCCCTTCATGCAATTCTTCTAGAAGTAGCTATGTTGCTTCAGGGTGTATACACAACAGGTATGGTCTAGAAAAAGAGCGTTTGTATAACTTTCGATCCTCGGACAACCAAAATTAAGGAGCCTTTCCACGTACTTTGTCAGCCTCGGACTTTTTCCTAGGTAAGATGTTCTCTTTAAGATACAGCACAATAGGGTTCATCCAATTAGGACCCACCCTAATCAGATGAACACAAACTGTATCTACATTCATCTTAGTAGGCATAAACAAATCTTCCACCAAAATGACCCAAGGTAAACTCTATGCTGAGGATGTTGCTAGGGTGGCTAGAGAGTCAACATGAGTGTTTCTGTTTCTGGGAATTTGCACTAAGGTGAAGGACTCAAACTTTGATTGTAGGTGTCTAACCTAACTTAAATACTCCTGTATCCTCGGATCTCTGGCTTCCAGCTCCCCTTCCACTTAGCCTACAACCAATCTTGAATCCGAGAACATCTCCAGAGTCTTCCTTCCCATCTTCTGAACCATGATCATTCCTACCAGTAGAGTTTTGTACTTGGCTTCATTATTCGTAGCCAAGAAATTCATCCTCAAAGATTTCTCAATAACAATCTTATCTGGAGATATTACAACTAGCCTCATTCCTAATCCTCTTTGATTTGCCACACTATCCACGTACACCTTCCATGATAGAGATTCTTTCAGGGAGATCATGCCAATTGATGTTTCATTCATGTTCGACTTCTTAGTATTTTCTTCTAACGAGGTCTCAGCGAACTCAACCACCAAGTCGATAAGGACCTGGCTTTTTACAGAGGTGCGTGGCATATATTTGATATCAAAAGCCCCTAGAATTATTTCCCACTTGGCAATCCTTCCCGTATAATCTGAACTCCAAAGTAGAGACCTAAGCGGGAGTTGGATCTAGACCACAACTGTGTGGAACTGGAAGTAGTAGGGAAGCTTACGCGTAGCATGCACCACTACCAAAATGACTTTCTCTAGTGGTAAGTAACGAATCTCAACTTCATGCAATGATTTACTTACATAATAAACTGGCCTCTGAACACCATTGTCAACCCTTATCAACACTAAACTAACAACATGGAAAGCCACAGCAATGTAAGCAAACAACACTTTATTTACCTTTGGCCTAGACATAACAGGTGGCTGAGAAAGATATTCTTTAAGTTGTTAAAAAGCCAAAGCATGCTCCTCAATCCATTTGAATCCCTTCCATTTATTCAGCAACTAAAAGAAAGCCCTACAACTGTCTGCGGATCGAGAGATGAATCGGTTCAAAGCAGCCGTCATTCTCGTCAATTTCTAAACTTCTTTAGGATTATGAGGTGGCTACAAGCTATTAATCACCTTAACTTGATCAGGATTGACTTCAATTCCACGATGTGTGACCATAAAACCCAAAAATTTACTGGACCCCACGCCAAAAGAGCATTTGGAAGCATTTAGGCGTAATTTATGTTTCCTTAGTATCTCGAAGATGTTCCCAAGATTCCCCACGTGCTCGGACACCACCTTACTCTTCACCACCACGTTATCTACATAAACTTCAATACTTTTCCCTAGATGCAATTCGAACATCCTGATCATCATCCTTTGGTAGGTAGCTCCCGCATTCTTTAAACCAAAAGACATTACCTTGTAGTGATAGTTTCCTGTAGGAATGAAGAAGGTTGTTTTCTCTTGATCGTCCAAAGCCAAAGGTATTTGGTGATAACCTTGACAAGCATCTAGAAAACTCATCCAAGGATGCCCAACTGTGGCATCCACCAATTGATCAATGTGAGGCATGGGAAAAGGATCTTTGGGGCACGCTTTATTCAAATCTGTAAAGTATACTCATACCCGCCACTTTCCATTCTTCTTTTTAACCACCATTGTGATGGCCAACCATTCAGGATAAAATACTTCTTTGATAGCCCCTGCCTGCTTGAGCTTGATTACTTCTTCCTTGACAACCTCAGGATGTTATTTTAGATGATCACCGAGGTGGTGGCTTCCTTGGTACAACGGTGGGGTTGACATTTAAATGATGGCATATGAAACTCGGATCTACCCTAGGGGCCTTGTAAGTATTCCAAGCAAACACATCAATGTTCTCGCTAAGGAACTTCATCAACTCTTCCTTCTCCTGAGGAGGTAGTTGAGCTCCTACCTAAAAATACCTCTCTTTATCATCACTTATAAAAACTTGTTCTAAACCTTCACATTCTGTTTCCGCCACTAGACTCTCCGATAACATTGGCTCCTTCGATTGCTACAAACCTTGCTCATTTGATGCTAAGGACTTTCCCTCAACTTGATGTCTAATTGCAGCCACCAAACATTTCCTAGCCGTAGATTAGCTTCCAATAAGCTCCTCAATTTGGTCGCTAGATGGATACTTCACCTTCAAATGCAAAGTGGAAGGGACGGCCCCCATGGCATGAAGCCAAGGTCTTGCCACAATGGCTGTGTATGGAGAATATGCATCCACCGCTATGAAGTTGACTTCTACAACTTTTGACCCTGTTTGCACTGGCAACTTGACTTGCCCCATTGGTATAACCATCTTTCCATCAAAACCTACTAAGGGTGAATCATAGCTAGTCAAGTCCCCTGGTTTCAACTCTAACCCCTTATACAAGTCGAGGTACATAATCTCCACCCCACTACCTTGATCAACTAGTACACGCCTCACATTGCACCCCCTATCCTGAGCGTAACCACTAAAGCATCGTCGTGTAGCTGTATAGTTCCAAACTTATCCTTCTCCGAGAAACTCAATGCCAGTTGCAACTTTAGCCTTCTTCGGCTCATGATTAGAGTCCTCAAATAGCGGCCGAGCTACAGTCATTACTTTAGAAAGACACGAACCCGTCCTTCTAGGAAAGGCAAAAATGACATTAATTATGCCGAAATGAGGCCTTGAAGAAGTGTTCCCTTGAGTCCCTGAGCCTACATGATCTGCTTGCCCATTGAGTCGATATAAGAACTATTTTAACCTTCCATCTCTGACCAATTGTTCCAAATGATTCCACAAAGTCTTGGAATTCTCGGTGGTGTGTCCTTGCTCCTAGTGATATTGACAATGAAGATTCTGATTTCATCTGATGGGGTCTCCACTCATCTTATTAGGCCATTTAAAGTATGGCTCATTTTTTATCTTCTCTAGAATATGATGTACTGACTCCCGGAACACCGCGTTGACTGCTTATGGCACAGTAGCAGCCCTAGTATGCCTAGTAAAATCTCGCCAAGGACGATTATCGTTGTACTTATCCAACCTGAAGTCCCTCCTATCCTGAGAGACCACCTTTGCCTTTTCTTTACCTAACTGCTGGTCCTTTTCAACCCGTTTATACTTATCGATGCAGTCCATGAGCTAGCGCATATTATTAACTGATTATCCAGTTAACGATTTCCTCAGACCATGCTCGGTAGGTAAGTAGACCTTGAAAATTCTTATGGCCACATCATCAAAATCTTCATCCATCTCATTGAACATCTCCCAGTACCTATTTGAGTATGTTTTTAAGGTTTCACCATTTTGTATAGTCATAGACAACAAAGAATCCAAAGGCCAGGGACTCTACTACATGTAATAAAGCGAGGTCCGAATGCCTAGGTGAGTTCCTTAAAGGAATCATAGAACCTGATCCCAAGCCGTTAAACCACTTCATCGTGACAAGCCCTAAACTGGATGGGATCACCTTGCACATCAAAGCCTCATTCTTGGAGTGCACAGCCATCCTCTAGTTGAAATGGCTTACGTGCTCCACAGGGTCAGTTCAACCATTATACATGGTGAATGTTGGCTGGGTGAAACGCTGAGAAAGTTTTCCCCTTTCAATTCTACGCGTGAAGGGTGATTTAGAAATTTGATTTAATGCCCTGCTTATAGCATCATTTCCCAGGCCTCTACAGGACGAATTCCTATTCCTGTGGCTACGAGGGTTACCCTCTTCATACGAGAAAGACTCACTAGGGGGAGTTTGTGACCTAGGCCTGTAGTTGCCCTCCCCATCTTCATCAGAAGAAGAGTCAGAAATGGACGGAGTTCGCTTCTGTCGTTCATGACGCAACTTTCTCCTCAAACGATCAATCTCCAATTACATGACTCACAAATCATTCTCACGAGATTGTACGAGATCATGTATATATGTGGTGTAAATGTAAATGTAGTGTTTTTTTTTAATGGCTAAAGTAAATGTAGAACAGATGTGATCCAAGCTTCAACTTATTTAAATTTTTAACTCTTTTTTTATACTATTTATGAGTCTTATTGCACTTTTTGGTACTATTTATGGTTTTTAACCACGTGGTCAATGGGAGACTTTGGTCCCACTTCATGACTGACTCCTGCTAGTATTGGTGGTATGTACACTTCCCTCCCGATCTCTACCTCGTTCAAGATTGAGAAAGTCATCTTGACGTTGGCATCCCATGGTCTCTACCTGGTGTGAACCTGAATTTGCAATAACTAGACGTTAAACTCACTGAATAACAAAATTTCCCAAAGACGGTGCCAATTGTAAGGTCGCAATTTGTACCTAAGCACAAGAATAGGAAGGGTATAGGCCTAAAGAGCCCAATATAATAAATTTGTAGAGAGTGGGTTAGAAATCTTGTTTCTAATGAGCTTAGATAACAACAACAGTGACCCAAGATCACAAAATGATAAGGATGGATTAGTTTGTATGATGAAAATTGTCCTTGGACTCAAGCCGAGGAGCTAATTCTTATATTTCTTATTTCCTAAAGATTGATTACAGATATTCAGTCTATAGTGTTTTATCTCCCTCTTTCTTGATCCCTTTTCTCAGGGACCTCTCTCTATTTTATATATCTTTCTTGTTCTCATTCCCTTCCTCCCCGTGTAAGTCTAGATTGCTAGTGCTGATATTTGTCCCATCAGCGCGTTTCGAAAGTCTTTAGGTAGTAGCTATAAGGCTAAAAATCATTGTTCAGACATCACTTCCTCATTAATGCGGCCAGAGTTTTGGGTGTAAAGCATTTAATGCGATGGCGGCAGCAACAACTTTCCCTTAAATATTTTATAATAGTTCATTTACTCTGTGCTTCCATGAAACGTATTTTCATCAATGGGACCTTTTGGAAAATTGTTTTGGACAAAAGGTAGTAACGTCTGGTCATTGCTTCATTTAGCCGAGGAGACACCCCTCTTTGTCTGTCCTTGGACAAAAGAACACCCTCGAACAAAAGAACACCCTCGGAAAAAGTTCATGGCCCAATATGCGCTTTTGGGCCTTTTATCCCCACAATTATAAGTAGAATTTTTTTTTAAAATTTTTTTTTTTTAAATGGAAAATTTTAGGTCTAGTGTCTTAAAATTCTTTCATATTAAAAAAAAAAAAAAGTTCAGGTCTAGTATCCAATTGTAATAAATTCATCATAAAATAAATAAATATTTATTTTTGACCACGTATCATCATTTAGATTCAAAGCATCTGAATTCAAACGAGCTAGTTAATGAAAACCTTGACTTACAGCTTTTTTGAAGAAGAGGAATTGAACATCATTTGTTGACGTAACATAATGAGTAATTTAACAGTCACAACTCACAATGATCACAACTCACAATGATCACAACTACACAAGCATTAAAAGAGTTGTGCGCTGGACCAATTAAGAAAATTCAACCCAAATTGATGGCCTTCAAGTATCTTAGTTGACCGAGTCCAAATCTTCTGTCTCACTTTTCCTGCTCCACTCTATACTCCACCAATAAAAACTTGCCACGTATTCACCACATTAATTAAATAATACTATTAATTAATAACAGTAGCATTAATAACTCAATTAATGATAGTATTTAATTAATGCGGTGAACACGTGGCAAGTCTTTATTGGTGGAGTACAGAATGGAGCAGGAAAAGTGAGACAGAAAATTTAGACTCTAGTTGACCACGTAGAGAAGCTTTGATTTTCATGTACTGTGATTTATTTTTTTAAAATCAAGTGTACGACTCTTCCTAAAAAAAAAAAAAGTGTATGACTGTACGGTCATATATCTTTCTATTTTATTCAATAAAAAATCTCTCCTTTTTTTTTTTTGGGATCCAGAGTCAAAACCGTTATATTTTGAGATTCATTTAAATTCAATTTAGGGGATTAATTAGAAAATGCTTCTATTTGTGGTGTTTTAAATTTAATACTTCGTACAAATTATTTGATTTTTATGTCTGTTTTGTGTGTGTGTGTGTGTGTGTTTGTGAGCTGAAGGTAGTGCTGCTTTACATCATAACATCAAATTCTATATACTTGGACCGTTGTCCACTCCATTCCATCTGTTCTCCCAAACTATGTAAGTTTTTTTTCGTATTTAATTTTAATAGTTCCAATCTCAAATAACAGAACCATTAAAAAGAGTATTCAATCTGTACGGCATCTGATTATATGAAAATTTTTAGATCAATCAGTCTAAGGAACATTATTATATAAATTCTTGTTCTTTTTTCTCTTTTTTTTTTAAAGATAAACATGGTCCTTCTCAAAAAAAAAAAAAAAAGAAGAGGAAGATAAACATAGTCATTTTGTTTTCAATCCATTATATTTGCACATTGTGCTCGTGCATACTACATGAACTTTCCTAGTTATAAGCCTCAGAGAGAGAGATATCACGGGTACATCAATGGCATAAACTTGGTAGATAAAAGCCCGTGATATTCCTCTTTTAGAAGCCAAATTAGAGAAACAGTGGCATATAAGTTAAGCCCATTTGCCCAATTGTATGGGAATGACAAGCTGAGATCTTTAATTTTCTTCCACTCTTTTGTGAGCATATTGTGAGAGAAATTAACCAAATGTCAATTGAAGCTCTAGCAATGGCAGGTGCCGATTATGTAGAATGTGGCATCAACCTTGAAGCCTTGGAGAGAAGTGAGTGGGAACAGACACCACCACATTTGCTGGCTGATAAGCAAAGTTTCAATAGTGGAAATGAGAAAAAGGGTGCTGAAATATTAATCGTTAAGATGTGCAGTGGGCAACAAAAGAAGAAGCAAGCATGCACTAAAGGGCTAAAGCCTTTGTCACAAACTTCATATAAAAATGAGAGATTTAATGTATTGAAAGTGTGATTTTTTTTTTTTTTTTAGTGGAAGTGTAAAAAATTTACTCATGTGAATGTGATATTAGCAGCTTTTCAAATTAGTTCTAGTGCTTTTTGTGCAACAGATATCATACAAATCATTTTAGACAGTTGGAATTGGGTGGATTGAGAGCATGGTTGTTAAGATCCCGATCTGGATCCTACAATCCTATGATTTTACGATCTACCTGCCCAAAACAATCCGAATCTTTCAAAGATCTTAGCGATCATTCATGATCGTATGATTCTGACGATTCCAAACGATCCTGGTTTCATGTAATCTTCTTTAATTTGACAAAAGGCTCAGATGGACTCAAATGAAAAATAACATTCCAATAGATTATTCTAATGTAGAGAGAGAGTGTTAGTTGAAACAAATGAAAAATAACATCCCAATAGAGTGTAACGTTTTGAGATTTTTTTGCCTCTTTAAATAATGCTTACAAATGGATGTAATGATGTATAATACTCACATCAAATGAATGCAAATTTTTGGTTTTTTATGAATGTATAATTTATGTGATTACTTAAAATACCAATTTTTTTTCTCAAGTAATGTAGGATTTTATGATTTACGATGTAATGAGGCTTACAAATGGATGTAATGATGTATGATACTTACATCAATTGAATGCAAATTTTTGGTTTTTTATGAATGTATAATTTATGTGATTATTTAACATACCAATTTGTTTTTTTTTTTCCTTAAATAACGTATTACGATCCGATCCTACGATCCACAATCCCACATACCTCCCACGATCTTATGTAAAATCCTGATTTTGACAACCTTGATTGAGAGAAATATAACAATATTTGGCATATAAATGGTTTAATGAAGCTTTATTCTCATTCTGTTTTTAGGGAAATTATTGAGTACTCTCGGAGTACAATAGATGCATACTTCCTCCTCTCACATAATTATGAATCCCACTAATTAAATTCATGATAGGACCCACAATTTATGTAAGAGGGGAGAGTACGCATTTATGGTACTCCAGGAGTACCTAATAATTTTCTCTGTTTTTAGGTTTTGTGTACATGTACTTCACTATAAATCAGGTTTGCTTGAGAAAAGAGACTCTAGTTATTATTTTCTATTAGTATTTTATGTTGACAAAAGGAAAACTCTCTCTCTCTCTCTCTCTCTCTCTCTCTCTTCTCTCTCTCTCTCTCTCTCTCTCTCTCTCTCTCTCTCTCTTCTCTCTCTCTCTCTCTCTCTCTCTCTCTTCTCTCTCTCTCTCTCTCTCTCTCTCTCTCTGTGTGTGCACCATGCCCTTGAAGTTACCTAAAACTAGTCAATAACTCACGTAATGCACTGAAAAGTTTAACAAAATATTCAATTTCCAATCACTTATTTTTTATTATCTAAAACATAGAATGGATTTTTTTTTTTGGATAGATTTAAAAGGAAATCTCTTTTTTATACTTACAAAACATATTAGATAAAATTGATATTATGGTAGTTATTAATAGGCATTCATTATGATTGATTTGTATATGAAACTATTGATTCTACCATTTAAAGAAAATGATTCAATATAGAATAATGACATATAAAATTGAGATTTGAGAAACCTCATAAATTTTGGTGGCAAAATATCAAGAAGTCTAACAAAACTTAAAGGCAAACATCTTCAGTTTGAAAAAATCTCTAGTTTGTTTCTTCCTATTATGAATCATATTTATCGTTGCCGTGCAATTTCACTAACAAAGTATGGAAGTGTATTTTGTAATATAGAGAAGTATATCACCTACTTAATTTTATTTTTTTTAGAAGAATATCACCTACTTAATTGGTTGGGCAGCCCCTGCAATGTACAAGAGGTGAAACAATAAAAATAAAAATGTCAATAAAAAATGTGAAGTATACAATTTAAAGCCAACTCAATAAACACAGCTCATATTAAAACCAAACACATCTCACTCTCACCTTACCTCTATAACCAACTAACTCTCCCACAACTATCATATTTAGTCGCCATTAATTAGCAGCGATGGCTTCTCAATCATCATCATTGCCCAGTCACCCCCACACCTCTACCACATTCGACACCAATGGCCACAATCTCCACCACAAAACAATGTGTACAAATCTTTCATGTACACATCACCATTAAACCCTAGCTAAGTTTTCACTTTTTTACCTGTTTTATATTTTTCCAAAGGTTTAGTTGAAATTGCAATTATTTTTAATTACTTTTTAAACCTTTGAGTTTTTGGTATGCTTCATTTGAAACTTAAACTTTCAAACTGTTTCATTTAACCCTCAAAGTTTCAATTGTAATAAATTCATCATAAAATAAATAAATACCTATTTTTTACCACATATCATCATCTACATTCAATGCATCTGAATTCGAACGAACTAGTTAATAAAAACCTTGAATTACAGCTTTTTTGAAGACGAGGAATTGAACATCATTTGTTGACGTAACATAATGCGTAATTTAACAAGTCACAACTCACAATGATCACAACTTCACATGCATTAAAAGAGCTGTGTGCTGGACCAATTAATAAAATTCAACCCAAATTGATGGCCTTCAAGTATCTTAGAAGGCTTTGATTTTCATGTAAAGTCAAAATTGTACGGTGATTTATTTTTTTAGAATCAAGTGTACGACTATACGGTCATATATCTTTCTATTTTATTCAATCAAAAATATCTCTCTATTTTCTTTTTTCTTTTTTTTGTTCCAAAGTCAAAACCCTTATCTTTTGAGATTCATTTAAATTCAATTTAGGGGAATAATTAGAAAATGCTTCTGTGGTGTCATGGGCCCAAATCATACAATTGGATTTTTGGACTTTGGCTGAGAGCGTGGAGCTTTGGCCGAGAGCGTGAGTGGTCCAAGTCCGAGGAGGAATATCTCCTCGGATAAGCTAAACGCAGATCAGGTATGGATCCTAATGATCAATGTGACCTTTCAAGAAGTTCTAATAATATAGATGAGTATCATGAACGTACAAGAAGGATAAGGACTCAGAAATATCTAAGGGAAAGCTACTACACGGCATTGAATGCCTTGCAGTTACCTTTCTGACCACATTTATGTGGAAAAGACCCCTGAATAGTGCTACATCAGCAACCGCAACTCACAGAAGGTCAGAAAGGCTGTCTGATGGGACAAGCACTCAAGTGATGGCTCAAAAGATTAACAAGTGTAGGATTAAGATCATCCAAAAGGAACTATATAATGGAAAAGGCCCATCGTGAAGAAGAGATGATGAAAAAATGAGAAGAGAAAACACTGTAGCAATCTCAACAACTCCTGTAACCATTGTCATCCAATATATATTAGAACAGAGCTCCTTGGACTGTGCCGAGGACAAACTTTCTCGCACAAACCGGGTTCAATTCTTGTTGGGTCATCATCTAAAACCATATTAACTGTTATCCATGCACTAAAATCTAGCTCTTTGACCCACTCTCTACAAATTTATTGTTCTAGGTTCACTGGGCCAAGATCCCATACATTTTTGGGCCTAGTCTGAAAATTGTGTTCCTACAATTGGCGCTATCTGTGGGAAGAGCTTGTGTGATAGTGAGTGCAATGGTTAAATATGGTAGGATCAGGCCCTCATCAGCAAGAGTCCCTGAGGAAAGCCATTATGGTGGCTAGTTTGCTATGTGAGCAAGTCACTACAAGGGGCACACACATTTGTTGTCCTAACTTAGCTTCTGCTCAAGTCTATACTACGAAGTGCGGATTATACGGGGAGGATTGCTTATTAGGGCACAGTTCTAGGGGCTTCTGACATCAAGTACATGCCTCGTACCTCTGTCAAAAGCCAGGTCCTCACGAATCTAGCAGCCGAGTTCGCTGAACCTCCATTGGAGGTAATGGCAACAACATAGAGCATGGGTGGAAAATCTGTTGGCACAATCTCCTTGCAAGAACCTTTATTCTGGAAGTTATATGTTGATAGTGCAACAAATCAAAGGGGCTCCACAGTAGGGCTAGTTCTGGAAGGTATGTATTGATATCTTTTAATCTTTAGAAATGTTAAACAGAGCCTTAGCTACGTCGGATCCCTCAGACCTCCTGCTAAGCGTTAAACAAAGCTTTAGCTATATCGGGTCCCTCAGACCTTCTGCTAAGAAGAGCCTTAGCTATGCCAGGTCCTTGGACCTCTTGCTAAAAAGAACCTTAGCTATGTCGGGTCCCTCAGACCTCCTGCTAAGTGTTAAAACAAAGGCTTAGCTATGCCGGGTCCTCTGACCTCCTGCTAAGCAGAACCTTAGCTATGCCGGGTCCTCAAACCTTCTGCTAAGAAAAGCCTTAGCTATGCCAGGTCCTCAGACCTCCTGCTAAGAAGAACATTAGCTACATCGGGTCCCTCAGACCTCCTGCTAAGTGTTAAAACAAAGCCTTAGCTATGTCAGTCCTCAGACCTCCTGCTAAACAGAACCTTAGCTATGCCGGGTCCTCAGACCTTCTGCTAAGAAGAGTCTTAGCTATGCCAAGTCCTCGGACCTCCTGCTAAGAAGAACCTTAGCTACGTCGGGTCCCTCAAACCTCCTGCTAAGTGTTAAAACAAAGCCTTAGCTATGTCGGGTCCTCGAACCTCCTGCTAAGCAAAACCTTAGCTATGCCGGGTCTTCAGACCTTTTGCTAAAAAGAGTCTTAGCTATGCCAGGTCCTCGGACCTCTTGCTAAGAAGAACCTTAGCTACGTCTGGTCCTTCAGACCTCCTGCTAAGTGTTAAAATAAAGCCTTAGCTATGCCAGGTCCTCGAACCTCCTGCTAAGCAGAACCTTAGCTATGCCGGGTCCTCAGACCTTCTGCTAAGAAGAGCCTTAACTATGCCAGGTTCTTAGACCTCCTGCTAAGAAGAACCTTAGCTACCTCGGGTCCCTTGGACCTCGTGCTAAGTGTTAAAACAAAGCCTTAGCTATACTGAGTCCTCAGACCTCCTACTAAGCAGAACCTTAGCTATGCCGGGTCCTCAGACCTTATACTAAGAAGAGCCTTAGCTATGTCGGGTCCCTCAAACCTCCTGGTAAGCGTTGAACAAAGCCTTAGCTACATCGGGTCCCTTGGACCTTCTGCTAAGAAGAGCCTTAGCTATGTCAGATCCCTCAAATCTTCTGCTAAGAAGAGCCTTAGCTATGCCAGGTCCTCAAACCTCCTGTTTTGGGGAAATTAACACACGCTGACAACTTTCAAGTATTTAAACTATAACTCAATTATGCCTCGATCCTTGGACCAGATGATGTGGGAAACTTAACACTCCACAACAACTTTCAAAGTGTTCAAACAGAACCTTAGTTATGCATGACACCTCAGACCACATACTTTGGGGAATTAACATTTCATAATATCTAGTTGTTTCTCACTAAGGGTTAAGACAAGCCCAAGATTATAACCAAATCCTCAGATTGGTAGCTCTAAAAGGAGCAATTTCTAGTACAAATATGGGGCGCGTGAAACGGCACTCCCTCGGGTGTAAATCAAAGGATCAAAGCATAATTAACTCCTGAGAAATCAAAACCCCACTTTTCTCCTCAGATGAGAGGAAAAAAATGGAGTTTTAAGGGGCTATTGTGGGGTCATGGGCCCAAATCATACAATTGGATTTTTGGACTTTGGCCGAGAGCGTGAGTGGTCCGAGTCCGAGGAAGAATATCTCCTCGGATAAGCTAAACGTAGATCGGGTATGGATCCTAATGATCAAAGTGACCTTTCAAGAAGTTCTAATGATATGGACAAGTATCATAAACGTACAAAAAGGATAAGGACTCAGAAATATCTAAGGGAAAGTTGCTACATGGTATTGAATGTCTTGCAGTTAACTTTCTAACCACATTTATGTGGAAAAGACCCCTGAACAGTGCTACCTCAGCAACCGTAACTCACAGAAGGCCAAAAAGACTGTCTGATAGGACAAGCACTCAAGTGGTGGCTCAAAAGATCAACAAGCGTAGGATTAAGATCATCCAAAAGGAACTATATAATGGAAGAAACCCTTCGTGAAGAAGAGAGGATGAAAAAGGAGAAGAGAAAGCACTGTAGCAATCTCAACAACTCCTATAACCATTGTCATCCAATATATACTAGAACAGAGCTCCTCGGACTGTGCTGAGGACAAACTTTCTCGCACAAACCGGGTTCAATTCTTGTTGGCTCATCATCCAAAACCATATTAACTGTTATTCATGCACTAAAGCCTAGCTCTTTGACCCACTCTCTACAAATTTATTGTTCTAGGTTCACTAGGCCAAGATTCCATACAATTTTGGGCCTAGTCTGAAAATTGTGTCCCTACAGCTTCTATTTATGGAGTTTTAAATTTATTACTTTGTTAAAATTATTTGATTTTTATGACTGTTTTGTGTGTGTGTTTGTGATCCGAAGGTAGTGCTGCTCTACAGCATAACATCAAATTTACCATTGAGGGGTGTGGTCTAGTGATGTTGGGTGAGGCACAAAGATGCCCCGAGTATAAGGTCCCAGGTTCGAGTTCGAATATGAACGTGCTTGGGCCTTAGCAGCCCAAAATCGCTAGCGTCTCTCGTAGAGTTGAGAAGTTATAGCTCACCGCGGTTCCTCTACACCCAGCAAGGCCCTGAACCCAACAGATAAGGTGCTACTATGGTCATGTCCAAGTAGGATTGTCACGTTGGTCGCTCCTCTACCCATTTTTCCTTCAGCAAAAAAAAAAAAAAAAAAAAAACAAATTATGCATACTTACCGTTGTCTACTCCATTCCATTTGTTCTCTCAAACTACACAAGTTTTTTTTCGTATCTAATTTTAATGGTTCCAATTTCAAATAACAGAACCATTAAAAAGAGTGTTCAATTTGTACCGTGTTTGATTATATGAAAATTTTTAGATCAATCTTTTTTTCTTTTTTTGAGAAACTTAGATCAATCGGTAAGGACCATTAATATGAAAATTCTTGTTCTTTTTATTTTCTTTTTTTAAGATAAAGATGGTCATTTTGTTTTCAATCTATTATATTTGCACGTTGTGCTCGTGCATATTACATGAACTTTCCTAGTTATAAGCCTCGGAGAGAGAGAGAGAGAGAGATCACGGATACATCAATGACATAAACTTTTTTTTTGATAATCAATGACATAAACTTGGTAGATAATAAGCCCGTGATATTCCTCTTTTAGAAGCCAAATTAGAGAAACAGTGGCATATAAATTAAGCCCATTTGCCCGATATTGTGGGAATGACGAGCTGAGATCTTTAAATTTTCTTCCACTCTTTTGTGAACATATTGTGAGAGAAATTAAACAAATGTCAATTGAAGCTCTAGCAATGGCGGGTGCTGACTATGTAGAATGTGGCTTCAACCTTGAAGCCTTGAGAGAAGTGGGTGGGAACAGACACCACCACATTTGCTGGCTGATGAGCAAAGTTTCAATATTGGAAATGAGAAAAAGGGTGCTGAAATATTATTTGTTAAGATGTGCAGTGGGCAACAAAAGAAGAAGCAAGCATGCACTAAAGGGCTAAAGCCTTTGTCACAAACTTCATTTAAAAACGAGAGATTTAATGTATTAAAAGTGTGATTTTTTTTTAGTGGGAAGTGTAAAAAATTTACTCATGTGAATGTGATATTAGCAACTTTCAAATTAGTTCATTGTGCTTTTTGTGGAGCAGATATTATGCAAATCAAAAAAGTTCAAAAAAGTTCATGTGCTTTTTGTTGAGGAGATATTATACAAATCATTATAAACAGTTGGAATTGGGTGGATTGAGAGAAATATAGCAATATTTGGCATAAATGGTTCAATGAAGTTTTATTCTCGTTCTGTTTTTAAGCTTTGTGTACATGTACTTCACTATAAATCAGGTTTGCTTGAGAAAATAGATTCCATTTATTATTATTTATTGGCTTGACCTTTGATGGACATCAGCAAGATCACCTGCAGGCTGCAGCTGACAAATCTCAATCACAATTCCATTATTATTTTATGTTGACAAAAGGAAAACTCTATCTCTCTCTCTTTCTCTATAAATCTCTAGCTATTTATGTGCCATGTCCTTGAAGTTACCTAAAACTAGTAAATAACTCGCGTAATACACTGAAAAGTTTAACAAAATATTAAATTTCCTTTTTCTTTTTCTTTTTCTTTTTTTATCTATAGAATTGATTTTTTTTTTTTGGGATAGATTTTAAATGAATTCTCTTTTTTATACCCATAGAACATATAAGATCAAATTTATATCATGGTAATTATTAATAGGCATTTATTATGATTGATTTGTATATGAGACTATTGATTCTACCTGTAGGGGTAGAATTGTCAAAATATGCTTTTGGGCTTTGGGCCTGATTTAGAGGTATTAATTTGTCTGAGCAGAGCCTTGAAGTCCGCGAGCAAGCTCTTGCTAGAAAAGTTTATGGGAGTTGTCCATTATTCAAGGAGGGGCATCTCTTCTGCCAAGTCAAGTGAAGATCGTACAACACATCATGATGTTTGGAAGGGAACTCTGGAAGGCCTGTTGGGTGAAGATATGTTCTACAAAACTATAGAGAGGAAGAACGAATGAGAAATATCAGGGAAAAAGCTGCTACCACCGCATTAAAGATTCTGCACCTACCCCTCTGGCCGCATTAATGGAGAAATGACATCTGAACAGTATAGATCAGCCTTACAGCTATTGTTTGAAGACTTCCAGAGGACGGTGGATGGGACAAGTATCTGGATCATTGATTTGATCCATACGTGGAAGATGGAGGGAAGAAGGAGGATGATATAAAAGGAAAAGAGAGGCATTCTGAAAAGGGGGACGGGGAGAAAAGAAGGAAAAGAAAAAGACTGTAGACATCACCTTCAATTGTAATTTATTTCTAGAACAAGGATTAGTAATACAAAGTATCCTCAGCTTATGTCCAAGGAGAGTATCTGTAACATAAATCACTTCCTGTTTGCATTTTGTGGAGTTAGCCCACTAATTTTGTTATCCAACATTCCTAAAATCTACAAATTTCATTGTATAAGGCTTTTTGGGCCTACACCCTTTACGAATTGAGTTATTGACACAAAACGTGTCATTGCATTTTTTTATATATATACAAGATAGAATTTCTACTCTAGCTTGACCTTTGATGGACATCACAGAGATCGCCTGCAGGCTACCGCTGACAATCTCAATCACAATTCCATTATTATTTTATGTTGACAAAAGGAAAACTCTCTCTCTCTATAAATCTCTAGCTAGTTATGTGCCATGTCCTTGAAGTTACCTAAAACTAGTAAATAACTCACATAATGCACTGAAAAGTTTAACAAAATATTAAATTTCCTTTCTCTCTCTTTTTTTTTATCAATAGAATTGATTTTTTTTTTTTTTGGATAGATTTTAAAGGAATTCTCTTTTTTATACCTATAGAACATATAAGATAAAATTTATATCATGGTTTTTTTTTTTGGATAGATTTTAAAGGAATTCTCTTTTTTATACCTATAGAACATATAAGATAAAATTTATATCATGGTAGTTATTAGCAGGCATTTATTATGATTGATATGCATATGAAACTTTTTTTTTTTTTTTTTGATAGGATGTATATGAAACTATTGATTCTACCTTTTAAAGCAAATGTTTTTTTTTATATACAAGATAGAATTTCTACTCTAGTCTAATCTAAGTGTGTATGTGTGTGAAGCTCCCTCCTGGAGACTTGAACTCCGCCCTTGCTCCCCACACTCCACAAACATTTATACTTGTAAAATGACCACCGCATCAAAGGTGCGCGGTGGTAAAGAAAAGGTTTCAATATAGAATAATGACGTATAAAATTGAGATTTGAGAAACCTCATAAATTTTGGTGGCAAAATATCATGAAGCCTAACAAAACCTAAAGTGAAACATCTTCAGTTTGGAGAAACTCTCTAGTTTGTTTCTTCCTATTATGAATCATATTTATCATTGCCATGCAATTTTGCTAACAAAGTATGGAAGTGTATTTTGTAATAGGGTAATGCTAATGAATGCCTTAGGGCATTGTTTAATAGTCCACTTAAAGAAAATTTTTATAGGGAAAGAAAGAAAAGCAATTAATGTTTTGACAACTTTTTTCATTTGTCATAAAAGTGATATCAAAACTTTCCTAAAATGAATTGTTAACTAATGCCCTAAGGGCATTCATTAGCATGACCCTTTGTAACATAGAGAAGTATATCACCTACTTAATTTTTTTTTTTTTTTTTTTTGAGAAGAATATCAACTACTTAATTGGTTGCGCAGTCCCTCCAATGTACAAGAGGTGAAACAATAAAAATAAAAATGTCAATTAAAAATGTGAAGAATACAATTTAAAGCCAACTCAACAAATACAGCTCAGGTTAAAACCAAACACATCTCACTCTCACCTTGCCTTTATAACCAACTAACTCTCGCACAAGTTCCTCAAAAAAAAAAAAAAAACTCTCCCACAACTATCATATTTAGTCACCATTAATTAGCAACAATGGCTTTTCAATCTCCATCATTGCCCAGATGCCCCCACACCTCTACCAGATTCGACACCAATGGCCACAATCTCCACCACAAAACAATGTGTACAAATCTTTCATGTACACATCACCATTAAACCCTAGCCAAGTTTTCACTTTTTAACCTGATTTATGCTTTTTCCAAAGGTTTAGTTGAAATTGCAATTTTTTTTTAATTTTTTTTAAACCTTGAGTTTTTGGTATGTTTCATTTAAAACTTAAAACTTTCAACCTGTTTCATTTAACTCTCAAAGTTTCTAACAATATTTCATTTAAATCTTCTATCACGTTTTTTTTTTTTTTTGTTAACAACATTATACATCACATGACTAGCTAGTTTAAATGTTTAAACAAAACTTAACCAAAATTTAGGTATCAAACATATTTTATTACCTAAAAATTATAAGCATAAAAAATATTACTGTTTTCTTCATGCTTAATTCTAATAATCCAATTTCAATTGAATGAATAATATTGTATAAATCTTAATTATTTCTTGATTATTGGAATTACTTACACAAGTGTTATGAGATTGGCCACAAATATTAAAAATAATATATATATATATAATATATATATATATATATATATATATATATATATATATATATTACTTTGTTAAATGGCATATTTGGCCTTCCACCTTTAACATTTGTTTTGAAATTGTTCTTATTATTATAATTTAAATATACAAAAATGTCTTTACTATCATTTAATAGATGAAAAATGCTAGCATCACACAAATAAAATTTATAAAATTAAAGTCACTTTGATGAAGTGAAACTTACGAGAGGAGAAATAAATTTTGTCTGCCATGTTGAGATTTTACATCCATTAAATGCGGATAAGAGAAGATATTTTGAGATAATTTCAAAAGCATAGGCGTTAAAAGTAAAAAATCTTTAAGTATAAGTACAATTTTTTTATAAAAAAAAATCAAAAGTTGAGGATTAAATATGTGATTTAACCATATTTGATATTAATAAATATGTTTAAATTTGGGATGCAATGCAAGACATATATATGACGTCATGTTGAAGGACTATATATGGAAGCTTCTACTCACATGTCCTTTTTTTCTTTTTTGAGGATCCTACTCACATGTCCTTTTACAGAAAGAGCATGGAATCTAAGATGCTAATAGGAGCTTTTATATTATGAGATGCTTAATGACATATGCAATGGCACAATGTCCCCTCTTACCTATATATAATTATATCTATAAATCACGGGTTTAAGTTCCAAGTACATATAATTAAATAAATAAAAAAACTTGTACATGTAATTCCCGTGCATAGTCCTCTTTTCCCACTGTATACTAAGAAGTAAGAATAGGAGACCAAGAATTCACTAATATTTTCCCCACTTGTCTTTTTGAGCTAATCACTAATCAGTAGTGAGTTCTATTTTATAAACAAACTCTAGCAGATACATAAATATTAGAGAAAAAGAAATGTCTATCGAAGCTCTGGCAATGGCAGGCATAGACTACACAGAATGCAGCATCAAGCTTGAAGAGTTGGAGAAGGATGGCCTAGAACAGCCACCACAATATCTGCTAGATGTGCAAAATTGTGGCAATGAAGTTGAGAAAATGGGTGGTCATCATGTATTAGTGGGCAAAGGCAATGGAGAATGGATGAAAGCCAGAATGCTCGAATGGGTTAAAGCTGTTGTTGCAGTGAATGAGATTGTGCTACACTCTAAAACGAGAAATGTATTAGCTAGCTAGTTTGTACTTTGTAAATGATATACTATGATAGTTTTGGAGGAATTTTAATAGAGGATGCTTTTATATTATAAACATTGAGAATATATAATCACTTTTTAAAGAGCCACAATTTGTAAATGAGAAACAAGAACGCAACCTACACATGTACAATGCATGTTTAATGAGATGTGAAAGCTCGGATTTGTGTTAAAATACAAGAGCTTGTTTAGACCCCAAATTAAAAAAATACAGCTCGGTTGATTTTACTCTAACTTATCTAAGCGCAAAACAAGAGTAATTGAAGTGCAATCAACCGATACTACTCAAGTGCATAAACATGAACAACAAATAATAAAAGAAAAGTACAAGAGTAAGGGAAGAGAGATATAAACACAAGATAACACAGCGATGTATTATTGAAGAGGAAACCAAAGAATTCGGCAAAAAACCTCTCCGCCACCTTCCAAGCGGTAAATCAATCTACATGACAATAAGTTGGGATACGCAAATAGCAAGAGACCCTCTAAGTCTAATCTATCCAATGTACCTAAGCCCTCCAAGCTCCTACTCCAACAAGGCTTCTCAAAACTGTGTCTTGTCTAGCTTTTCGGATCCCGCAATACGCTCGATTGCATCCACCAAGCCTCACTGGCTTCTTTTGACAAATCCCCAAAACTTCCCAAGCTCCAAAATACTCTCTATACTCTGAAAATGTGTGGGTTGTATTTGGGTACAAATCTCCTCTCAATGTATAACAATGGGAGAGGGAATGAGAAGAGGCTAGGATGATTTTTCACTGAGGATTAGTAGCTCTCTCTCTCTCTAAAAGATGGATGTTTGTGTTGTTGAAAACCTATCTAGGGTTTTTCTCTTTGAATGACCTCTAATACTTTTATGCGTAATGAGAGTATATATAGTATGGGTGAAGGGTGAGAAAGTCACACTTCAGAATCCTCCAGTCAAAGAGTTTCGCCGATATCTCACGAGAAGGCCCACTTGCGAAATCCTCCAAGCTGGCATTACTCTTCAGCTTCTAGCATGTGCTTCTCACATGGCTCTTACGCGGGTTAGCTTCTAGCGAGACACTCGCGAAATCCTCTGATTCTTCATTTTATGCTCAATTCTTCACCAACTTAATACTAAACTCAATACTATAAAATCCCACAAAATACAAGGAAATAAATTAAAGCAATTACAACACTTTTTATCATGGAATAAAGCCAACATAAAACATAGTCATAAATCACAACTTTACAAGATGTATGATGTATCCATTCATTTAAATTGTACACAAGATGTACACTAGATATTAGTTTTGAACAAAGGGAAAATCATATTATACACAATGTGTTATACATATTATATTTTATTTATAACTGAAAATGTGATGTTTTCAAGTTATAACAACATAGCGTGTGTAAAACACACTTTGAATAAAAGATACAACCCTTGAACAACGGCATTTCATGCCCACATTGTATCTTGTTTAAATAGTAACTAGACGCAAGCCAAACCATTGAACTCATGTCTAAGCTTCTTATTTTTAAAGAACTTCATGTCCAAAAAGCAAGTTTAGTGAGCTTTTTAGTCTTAGCCCAAAACTAGGTAGTAGGCCGCACAACCCAATCTTTTTCTTTTTCTTTTTTTTGAAATGAAACTCAAACTTTTCATTAATATCTGAGATTGAAATATAACAAAGGCAAAAAACAAGGACCAACTCTAGCATTTTGATCTATCTAACATTAGCAAACTATGGAACATAGGGGGCTCGGTCCCTATCCAGGTTCAAGTCATCTCAAACTTTCTGGCATGCTGAGCTAGCTCGTGTGCCACTTTGTTGTAGTCTCTTTTCAAATGGAGAACTTTCCAGCTTCTAAACTGATCAAGCAAATTAAGAGCACCTTGGATAATAGGGCTCATAGTTCCATGGAATGATCTTGAATTCACCACTTGGACAGCAACAAGGGAATCTAATTCTATAATTATCTGAGGAAGCTTTAATTCACCGCCCAAAAGGATCCCAAACTCAAGAGCAAGAGCTTCAGTTGTCTCCACATTGTAGGAAGCATCCAGCAATTTGCTTCTTACAGCTACCATCATACCTCTACAATCACGTATCACTACCCTGATGCTAGATAGTCTGACGTCCTCAATCGCAACTCCATCTACATTTATCTTGAGCGTCTCAAGAGGTGGAGCTGCCCAGCCAACACCAGGGGGCTGCTACTTGAGAAGGTTTGCAGTTATGGCACCTTTATAGTCACTCTGAAGTCTTTAAGCATAATACCAAACCTGAGAGTGTGCGAGGCAAGGCTGCTCGTGCACCACCTGGTTTTTATTGTACTAGATTGACCATGTTGTGACCAAGATTTTAAAACCCAGACCGTTCATTGAACCGTAAAAGAGAAAGGTTCAAGGTTTTTAAGGTCGAACCGAGATTGAACCGTGATGACATCATAATTAATTTAATAATTATTTTAAATATATATAAAAATATTAAATTAATAAAAAATAGAAATATTAACTAAAATAGTGTAATTCACCAAGGATTTAACTAACAAGCTCCAAGTTGAGTATTTCACCAAGCAAATCTTTTATATCATCTAGCCCTCGATCTATACCAAGGTTTGAAAGTAATCCACCAACAGTAGGTTTCACAGTAACAATGGCTTTCACAGAACTGACCACTTCATAGTAACAATGTGTAATCCATTACACATTATTTCTTACAAAAATACATAAAACTAATGTTATGAATACTGTTTCAGTTTGTCTATTGTAATGGAATGTTTCGATACCGGCTTATTTCAGTGTACCATTTCAGAACTATTGCAAATATATATATATATATATATATATATATATATATATATATATATATATATATATATATAATTTCATATCTTATTACTTACAAAAAAAAATTATAAAATTTACATTTTTAATATATTTATAAAACTTGTTATCTTAGAACTAATATGATTATTTACTTAAACTACTATTATTTTATTAAAGTATACTAATTAATTCTTTTAATGCAAAAAAAAATAAAACAAAATAAAATAAAAGTATGGAACTTAGTAAGTTGGCTTGCACTCTGCCCAACCAGTTATATTTTCAATATTTTATATTACTCCTTTTTCCTCAAGAGCTAGTTCGCTCCCTTTTTATTTTTTTTCTCTCCTATTTTCTCATCCACACACATCTAGTCACACTCCTTGATTTCCGCTCTTCTCAGTTTTAAATTTCCTCTCATCTTTGTCATTTTATGTTAGTCTTCCTCTTTGTTCTACTTTTTTCCTTTGTGTGCGTCTTCTTCAACCCAATGGCAGTAAACTCCAGTGCCTCATCTCATCTGACTAATCTCCACTTCTCACTCAAGTTTCTCACCATGGCTTTTTTGTTTTGCTTTTTTTTTTTTGTAAGGTACTTTTTTTTATTTCATTTCTTTCTTCTTCTGTTTTTTTTTTTTTTTCAGTTGAGATTTTAGTTTTACTGTCCAAACTCCATGCCAGCCAAATCTTGAATTTCGGCTAGTATTTATCGAGGGTTTCTTGTTTGAGAGAGTGAGGCGAGGGTTTCTTGTTTGAGAGAGTAATCCAATTCCAAAGTTCAAACGATGCCGTATAGGAAAAAAAAATAGGGAAGAGAGTCCAAAACAGTGTTGTTTAAGGCTTGAAACAAAGGATCCGTGTGAACTGCCTGAACCGGTCACGGTTCATAGAACTGGGCGGTCCGACCGTAGTTTGTACGGTTCACTGATTTTTTTGCATGGAACGGTTCTTCATGTTTAACATACTGTAAAAATGGCTGGTTCGAGGTTTTTCCGGTCGGATCATACGGTCTGGTCCGGGTTTCAAAACCTTGGCTGTGACAAAGAAATCTTCATATCCAGAGCTGTCCCCTTTTCCATAATCCTTATAGCTATATCCGTGATATCCAAGTTTCCATCTCCCATATATATTGGACAGGTCTGCCAACTCCACCACACCTCCTAGGCCTTACTACAATGAATTAATGCATGTTTGATACTTTTAGGACCCTTCTCGCATAATGGGCATGAGCCTTCAATTCTGACTCCTCTGTTTTCCAAGTTTAGACGAGTAGGCAATCCATTCATGCAGGCCCTCCAAGCGAAAATTCTGATCTTAGCAGGTAGCTTCAGTTGCTACATCTTCTTCCAAAAGGGGTCCTATAGTCCCCAGCTGAGCTCTCAGCTTCCACGGACTGATCCACCAAGGCTAAAGCCACATAATACGCACTCTTTATAGAGAATACCCCACGCTTGTTTCCAATCCAGCCAATGGTGTCCTCGGGTAAGTTAAAGCTGAGAGGAATATTTAGGATGGTTTGTGCTTAGAAGGACAGAAAAAGGGATAAAAAATTATCAGCTTTCCAAGGCCTTGTGTCTTCGTAAATGAGGGAGGAAACCATAGGAAAATCATCAAAGAGTCTCGGTGGGCTGCATATTCTATATGTAGTTGGGGTGGGGAGCCATTTGTCCTCCCAAATGTGTATTAGTTTCCCATTTCCAACTCTCCACCTAGTTCCCCTTCTTATGACCTTCAAGTTGTTATAGATGATTCGCCAAGCGTACGAGGGATTGCTCCCAAGCTTCGTTCCTAAAACATCTCCGTAGGGGTAATATTTTGCTTTGTAAATGCGTGCCACCAAGGAAGCTGGGTTTATTAGTAGACGTCAACCTTGCTTTGCTAGCATAGCTAGGTTAAAGGCTTAGAGATTGCGAAAGCCCATGCCCCCTTACCTCTTAGCCTTGCACATCTTTTTCCAACCAACCCAAGCCATTTTTGTTTCTTGGTTTCTCTGACCCCACCAAAAATTCCTCATGATCTCCTCCAAATCCTCACAAAGACCTTGAGGCAAAAGAAAACAGCTTATAGTATAGGTAGGGACTACTTGTGCTACTACCTTGATAAGAATTTCTTTTCCCCCCATCGAAAGCATCTTTTCCTTCTAACCCGAGAGCTTTTTCCCCACCTTTTCTTTAATCTCAATAAAGACTTGGTTTTTAGACTTTCCTATTAAAGATGGGAGGCCAAGATACTTACTGTGTCTTGTATTCTGCATAGGTCCTAGGATGTCCAAAACTTCCTCTTTTGTTGTAGAAGCTGTGTTATGGCTAAAGAACACAAAGGATTTATCCTTGTTCACTTGTTGACCTGAGGCTGCTTCGTTCTACTTAAGTATCTCCACCATTTTGTTGCACCCCTGATTATCTGCCTTACATAAGAGTAGGCTATTGTCGGCAAAAAACAAATGAGTTACTTTTGGACTACCTCTGCATATGGATATACCTGTGAGGGCATTAGTGTTGTTTGCTTCTTCAATCAGTGCAGAGAAGGCTTCCGTGCATAATAGGAAGAGGTAGGAATAGAGCGGATCCCCCTGACGCAATCTTCGAGAGGGTACTATGCGGCCATGTGCTTCCCCATTGATAATGATGGAATAGGAAACCATGGTGATGCATTTCATAATCCACCCAATCCATCGCTCATGAAATCCCAGTCTTCGCATAACTTCCTCAATAGATAAAAGATAGAAATTTACACTCTTTAAAAGAACATGATTCTTTCCATTCGAATGAACTGGACATTGTACATTTTAAATTTTATTACCAAGATGTAGTCTTTAGGGATTTAAGTGTATAAACACGGTGCTATATAATTTGAAATTTTATTCTACCAATTAGAAGTGATTACGAATTTTAAATGATGGGATAATTTATACACAATTACATTCTTGAAAAATAAATCTTGACAATAAATTTAATTTTCTCCATTTCAAAAAACAAATATAGATGATGACATTTCAAGCTTAATCAGTTGATATTCTATCCAGGACAGCAAAAGGTGATATTACCATTGATGCAGCTAGGATTGTACTGATACTACACATTGTGTATATTGGATTGGATAAATTTTCCTTAACAAGGATAACAATAATTAAGATAGAGGAAATTGTTTTATATATCTCAAAACTTAAAACAAAAGGCAGCCATTTTGATCTTCTCCATATGGTGATGATCATGCATTTAAGAGCAGAAACAATCACTTTAAAAAAATGAAAATAAAAAATGTATCAAAAAGAATTGCTTTTCAATGTTCTCCACAAATAACGCCTTGCTTCAACAAAGAAAGTAAGTTTACTTTCCATTCCCACCTTCTTCAAGATTGCTTTTCAACGAAAAATTTGAGAATAAAAGGAAAACGATAAAAAGTCTTTTCGGAATTTATAAGGCATAATTCTTAGTCCTGCAATTCACTGGAAGCTAAACACACAACCATATCAAGGGAAATTGTTTAATTTTCTATATGATTTCCATATATAATCATATTTAACCTTTAGCTCTGGACCTCTAATTAAGATGGGAAACAGATCCATTCCTTTACTTATCAGTTATCACCTATGCATTTGTAAATAAAAGCCTTGAGGGTGTGTTTATTTTGAAATGAAATAGGGTGGATGGAAAATTTTAGAGAGAAAATGTGACAGAAAATGGATTTGTGTGTTATTTGGTTGGGAGGGGAGGAAAGAAAACTTTTGTGTGGGGCCCAACCATTTTCCACCTGGGCCCACACAAAAACTATCTCTCCAACTTGGAGAGAAAATAGGAGAGAAAAGTGTGAGGCATGCGTGGGGACAAAATTACTCTAATTTTTTATTACTCTCACTTACCTCTCTCACATTCCTATCTCTTGTGACCTGATCATCTTATATCTCAGGTCTCACAGCTTCTCTTCTCTCTTTTTTTTTTTTTTTCCTTATCCTAATTCTATTCCACATTCTATTGTATTAATCTATTGTTTTCTTGTTAATTTTTTGTTTTTACCGTCTTCTCCAGCCTAGGTTGTTGGGTTTTGTGGAGCCTAGTTGTGTTTGATCCAGTTGATGACCTGACCCAAATAATGTTGCATGGTTTTTTTAATGGGAGATTTTTTGAGACTTAGTCCATAGGAGATTTTTGGTGTGTGCTTTCTGAAGGAAAAATTCTGGTTTTGTGTCTTATACAAAACACATAGCAAAAGCAACAAACAATGATCCATTTCATTCATGATTGATAACGTGCACTATGTAAATTTCAGAATTTAAGAACAAGATGGCGTACCTTGGTGTGGAGAAATTCAAAACAAAGATTAGAAGCACTTGGGAACACTTTTAATCTTCACTCCAATTCCACTTTACGCCCAAGATGTGTGGTCTCTCAATTAGTTTTCAAGAGAGAATGAAAGTGTGTCTCACACTCTCTTACACACCGTTTCTTATTTTCTTTTTCACTTCTCTAAAAAAAATTTTGTATGTTTCTCCCTTTATAACTAATTGATTATCTAATTGGGCTGGCCTATTGGGCCTTTCCAATTGGGTTTTAGTGTGTGGCTTGGAGTGGGACCAAAATGGACCAATAAGACACTAGCTCCAATGGGCCTTGGGCTTTTCCGTCAACTCTTGACAAGTCCAAAGTTACCATTAATTATATTTAATACCACTATATAAATATAATTGAACTCTAGGCCTTATTAATAAATTATATCCCAAGACTTTATTATACATCAACCCCTTGATAAAATATTCGTAGTAACACAAAGTCATAAATGTAGACTGCCACTTTGTTTACTACATCTTATCCTTGAGTACCTGGTTTAATCCTTTAAAATTATTCATTATATATTTATGAAATCCAATTTCATAAATATATACTTTAGTAATTTCTTACTAAAGTGGTTAGGCCTAACTCTATGAATAACTGAACCCATTAAACTTATCTCAAGGGAATATTTTAAGGGCACTAATCCTAACACTTTCTCTATTTTCTGTTTCTCACAGTTGGGAATTTCGTGGTAATTTTCCTACAACTGGTATCAGAGCCTAAGGTTAGGTTTGAGTGGGAGTAATGGTAGAGGAAGCAGGAAAGATGTCTAGAATAGAAAAGTTCGATGGCACAGACTTCGCATATTGGAGGATGCAGATTGAAGATTATCTCTATGGGAAGAAATTGCATCTACCTCTTTTAGGGACAAAACCTGCGACTATGAAGGATGAGGAATGGGCTCTTCTTGACAAACAAGTATTGGGAGTTATCAGGTTAACACGGTTTAGGTCTATTGCACACAATGTTGTAAAGGGGAAGACCACAGTAGATCTAATGAAGGCTTTGTCTGGTAGGTATGAAAAGCTGTCAGCAAACAACAAGGTGCATCTGATGAAGAAGCTGTTTAATCTGAAGATGGTAGAGAACGCATCAGTTGCACAACATCTGAATGAATTCAACATTATCACAAATCAATTGTCGTCTGCAGAAATTGATTTTGATAATGAGATCCCTACACCGATTGTTTTGGCTTCTTTGCCAAACAGTTGGGAGGCAATGAGGATGGCAGTAAGCAATTCCACAGGAAAAGAAAAGCTGAAGTACAATGACATACAAGATTTAATTATGGCTGAGGAGATTCGCAAAAAAGATGCTGGTGAAACCTCAAGATCTGGTTCTGCCCTAAACCCTAAGTCAAGAGGTAAAGGTAGTGATAGAAATTCAAATCGAGAGAGATCAAAATCTAGAAATTCTAATCGGAACAAAAGTAAATCTAGATCTGGCCAACAAGTACAATGCTGGAACTGTGGGAAAACAGGTCACTTTAAGAGGCAATGCAAAAGTCCTAAGAAAAAGAATGAAGATGATTATGCTAATGCTGTAACAAAAGAGGTACAGGATGCATTACTTCTTGCAGTAGACAGTCCACTTGATGATTGGGTTTTGGACTCAGGAGCTTCGTTTCATACCACTCCACATCAAGAAATCATACAGAATTATGTTGCAGATGATTTTGGTAAGGTGTATTGGCTGATGGTATAGCCTTGGATGTTGTGGGTATGGGAGACGTCCAGATATTGTTGCCAAATGGGTCTGTTTGGTTACTAGAGAAGGTTCGACATATTCCTGACCTGAGGAGGAATTTGATTTCTGTTGGACAATTTGATGATGAAGGCTATGCAATACTATTTGTTGGTGGGACTTAGAAGGTTACAAAGGGAGCTAGAGTATTGGCTCGTGAAAAGAAGACTGGTACTCTCTATATGACCTCAAGTCCAAGAGACACAATTGCAGTTGCTAAAGCAAGTACTAATACAAGCCTATGGAACCGTAGACTTAGTCACATGAGTGATAAAGGGATGAAAACTACTAGAATTGAAGTTCATTAATTTTGACATGTGTGAAAGCTGCATCTTAGGAAAGCAGAAAAAGGTGAGTTTCTGAAAACTAGCAAGACACCGAAGGCTGAGAAATTGGAGTTAGTACACACTAATTTATGGGGCCATTCTCCGGTTGCATCCCTTGGAGGTTCAAGATACTACATCACTTTCATTGATGACTCAAGCAGAAAGGTATGGATTTATTTTCTGAAAAATAAATCTGATGTATTTGAAACTTTTAAGAAGTGGAAGACCATGTTTAAGACAGAAACAGGTTTGAAAGTAAAATGTTTGAGGTCAGATAATAGAGGAGAGTACATAAATGGAGGGTTTAGTAAATATTGTGTTGTACAAGGAATTAGGATGGAGAAGACCATTCCTAGGACACCACAGCAAAATGGTGTGGCTGAGCGCATGAACAGAACTTTCAATAAGCGTGCTAGGAGTATGAGGTTGCATACTGGACTACCAAAAACTTTCTGGGCTAATACTGTTAGCATTGCAGCTTACCTGATAACCCGAGGACCATCATTTCCTATGAAGTTCAGACTTCCTGAGGAGGTTTGGAGCGATAAAGAGGTAAAGTTTTCCCATTTTAAAAGTTTTTGGTTATGTCTCTTATGTTCATATTGATTATGATACTCGTAGTAAATTTGATGCAAAGTCTAAAATATGTTTTTTCATTGGCTATGGTGATGAGAAATTTGGCTATAGGTTTTGAGATGAACAAAACAGGAAAATCATTAGAAGTAGAAATGTGATATTTAATGAACAAGTTATATATAAGGACAAGTCAACTGTAGTGCCAGATGTTACAAAGATAGATCAAAATAAATCCGAGTTTGTCAACTTAGATGAATTAACTGAAAGTACTGTCCAGAAAATGGGTGAAGAAGATAAGTAGAATGTAGATTTACAGGTTGATCAGAATACACCTATAGCTGAAGTCCGCAGATCTTCCAGGACCATTAGACCTCCACAGCATTATTCACCCGCTCTAAATTATCTCTTGCTGACTGATGGTGGTGAGCTAGAGTGTTATGATGAAGCCTTGAGAGATGAGAATTAAGCAAGTGGGAGTTAGCCATGAAGGATGAGATGGATTCCTTATTGGGGAATTAGACATGGGAATTGACTGAATTGCCAGTAGGAAAGAAGGCTTTGCACAACAAGTGGGTATATAGAATAAAGAATGAGCATGATGGTAGGAAACGTTACAAGGCCAGATTAATTGTTAAAGGGTTCCAGAAGAAGAAGGGCATTGACTACTCAGAGATATTTTCTCCAGTTGTGAAGATGTCGACAATTAGACTGGTACTGGGAATAGTGGCTGCAGAAAATTTACATCTTGAGCAATTAGATGTGAAGACAACATTCCTTCATGGTGACTTGGAGGAAGACATTTACATGATTCAGCTAGAAGGGTTCATTGTTTAGGGACAAGAGAATCTAGTCTGCAAACGGAGAAAGAGCTTGTATGGCCTAAAACAAGCTCCTAGACAGTGGTACAAGGAATTTGACAGTTTTATGCATAGAATTGGGTTCAAAAGATGTGAAGCTGATCACTGTTGCTATGTTAAGTTTTTTGACAATTCTTACATCATTTTATTGTTGTATGTGGATGACATGCTTATTGCAGGGACTAGCATTGAGGGGATTAATAATCTAAAGAAGCAATTGTCAAAACAGTTTGCAATGAAGGATTTAGGAGCTGCAAAGCAAATCTTTGGTATGAGAATCATTAGAGACAAGGCTAATGGTACATTGAAGTTTTCACAGTCAAAGTATGTGAAGAAAGTTCTCAGCAGATTCAACATAAATGAAGCTAAACCAGTGAGCACACCCTTGGGTAGTCATTTCAAACTAAGCAAAGAACAATCACCGAAGACAGAAGAAGAAATGGACTATATGAGCAAGGTGCCTTATGCCTCAGCTATTAGCAGCTTGATGTATGCTATGGTGTGTACAAGGCCAGACATTGCACATGCAGTGGGAGTTGTGAGCAGATTTATGAGTATGCCAGGGAAACAATATTAGGAGGCAGTCAAGTGGATTCTGAGATATCTGAAGGGTTCATCAAATACATGTTTTTGCTTCATAGGTGCAAGTTTGAAACTGCAGGATTATGTAGATGCTGATTTTGCTGGTGATATTGAAAGTAGAAAGAGTACTACTGGGTTTGTCTTTACACTGGGTGGTACAACTATATCTAGGACCTCAAATTTGCAAAAGATTGTTACTTTCTCTACTACAGAAGCTGAGTATGTTGCAACAACTGAAGCTGGAAAGGAGATGATTTGGCTAAATAACTTCTTAGATGAATTAGGTAAGAAGCAAAAGATGGGCATTTTACATAGTGACAGTCAGAGTGCAATTTTTCTTGCTAAAAAATCAGCTTTTCATTCAAAGTCGAAGCATATACAGACAAAATACCACTTTATCGGGTACCTTGTTGAAGATAAGCTAGTAATACTTGAGAAGATTTGTGGATTTAAGAACCCGACAAACATGTTGACTAAAGGTGTCACTATTGAGAAGCTAAAGCTATGTGGAGCTTCAGTTGGCCTTTTAGCTTGAGAACAGGAGGATGAGTTTGTAGGGATGAGGGATTGTTTTTGGAAGATAGCGGCTGATGTTGGTAATTGAACTAGTCTCCAAGTAGGAGATTTGTTGGGTTTTGTAGAGCCTAGTTGTGTTTGATTAAATTGATGACCCGATCCAATCCAAATAATGTTGCATGGTTTTTTTAATGGAAGATTTTCTAAGACTTAGTCCATGAAGCGAAGGCTTAAGCTGACAGGCCCAAGCCGTAACACTCATGGACAAGCCTCTAAGGGGTCCGAGGGCAACGCCCCTAGGAAAAATTTTAGCCTGTTTTTTAGCCCATTGTGAATCCTGTATACAGGATATAGAAAAAACGTTATTTTGGTAATTAGGGTTTTTCTATTGTTGCTTGTGAGAGAGAAAAAAAAATATTGTAGCCGCACTTTGTATTTTTTCCCTGATAATAGTGAAATCCCTGCAACTCCGTGGACGTAGGCAAATTGTCAAACCACGTAAATATTGTTTTGTGCGTGTGATTAATTTTCTTTAGCGTGTGCTTTCTCTATTTTTTGTTTCTCACAGTTGGGAATTTCGTGGTAATTTCCCTACAAGGTTCAGGTATAAGTTAATATGACATTCATCTTCTTCTCCGGCCCAAGTTTACTTCCTCTTTTTCTAAAGTAACCCCAAGCTTACAAGAGAGGAAAAAAAAAACCATTGGTTTCTTTGACCGAAGAAAAAGGTTTTACAATTCATCATATTATGGTAAGCTGTATTTGATAAAAACTCTTGTCGTCGAATAAGAAATTTGAGATTCAAGTCTCATCTATTTCAAAAACTTGTTAGTGTATTAACATGATAAAAATAATAATCATTATAAGTTGAAATTCTATTGTACTTATAAGAAATTAAAAAAAAAATAGAAAATTTTGGGTCTAGTGTCTTGAAATTCAATCATATTTATAAAAAATAAATAGAAAAATTGGGTTCCAATATTCAATTGCAATAAACTTATCACAAAAGAAACATGTATTTACTTTTGGCCACATATCATCATTCTAATAGATCCAGTGCATCTGAACTCAAACAAACTTGTAAATAAAAAACTTGGATTACAAACTTTGAAGATGAGAAATTGCACATCATTTGTTGACATAACATAATGCGTAATTTAACAAGTCACAACTTACAATGATCACAACTCCACAAGCATTCAAAGAGCTCTGCGCTTGACCAAAAAAGAAAATTCAATCCAAAGTGATGGCCTTCCAAAATCTTATTTGACCACGAAGAGAGGCTTTGATTTTTAAGTGAAGTCAAAATTGTACGGTCATTTTTTTAGGATCAAGTGTACGGTCGTAGATCTTTATCTTTTATTCAATCAAAAATATCTCTCTTTTTCCAAAGTCAAAGCCCTTATATTTTGAGATTCATTTAAATTCAATTGAGGGGAATAATTAGAAAATGCTTCTATTTATGGTGTTTTAAATTTATTACTTTGTGCAAATTATTTGATTTTTATGACTGTTTTGTGTGTGTTTTTGTGAGCTGAAAGTAGTGCTGATCTACATCATAACATCAAATTTACCATTGAGGGGCGTGATCTAGTGATGTTGGGTGAGGCAAAAAGATGCCCCGAGTACAAGGTCCCAGGTTTGAGTTCGAATATGGATGCACTTTGGCCTTAGCAGCCCAGGATCGCTAGTGTCTCTCGTAGAGCTGGAAAGCTATAGCTCACCGCGGTCCCCTGCACCCTAACAAGGCCCTGAACCCAGCAAATAAGGTACTACTATGAACATTTTCAAGTAGGATTGCCACATTGGTCGCCCCCTCTACCCATTTTTCCTTTAAAAATAAATAAATCAATCAAATTATGCATACTTACCGTTGTCCACTCCATTCCATTTGTTCTCTCAAACTACGCAGGTTTTTTTTTTTTTTGTATCTAATTTTAATGGTTCCAATTTCAAATAACAGAACCACTAAAAAGAGTGTTCAATTTGTACCTTGTCTAATTATATGAAAATTTTTAGATCAATCTTTTTTTCTTTTTCTTTTTTTTTGAGAAACTTAGATCAATCGGTCAGGACCATTAATATGAAAATTCTTGTTCTTTTTATTTTCTTTTTTTAAGATAAAAATGGTCATTTTGTTTTCAATCTATTATATTTGCACGTTATGCTCGTGCATATTACATGAACTTTCCTAGTTATAAGCCTCGGAGAGAGAGAGAGAGAGAGAGAGAGAGATCACGGATACATCAATGACATAAACTTTTTTTTTGATAATCAATGACATAAACTTGGTAGATAATAAGCCCGTGATATTCCTCTTTTAGAAGCCAACTTAGAGAAACAGTGGCATATAAATTAAGCCCATTTGCCCAATTTTGTGGGAATGACAAGCTGATATCTTTAAATTTTCTTCCACTCTTTTGTGAACATATTGTGAGAGAAATTAACCAAATGTCAATTGAAGCTCTAGCAATGGCGGGTGCTGACTATGTAGAATGTGGCTTCAACCTTGAAGCCTTGGAGAGAAGTGGGTGGGAACAGACACCACCACATTTGCTGGCTGATGAGCAAAGTTTCAATATTGGAAATGAGAAAAGGGGTGCTGAAATATTATTTGTTAAGATGTGCAGTGGGCAACAAAAGAAGAAGCAAGCATGCACTAAAGGGCTAAAGCCTTTGTCACAAACTTAATTTAAAAATGAGAGATTTAATGTATTAAAACTGTGATTTTTTTTTTTTTAGTGTAAGTGTAAAAAATTTACTCATGTGAATATGATATTAGCAGCTTTCAAATTAGTTCATTGTGCCTTTTGTGGAGCAGATATTATGCAAATCAAAAAGTTCAAAAAAGTTCATGTGCTTTTTGTGGAGCAGATATTATACAAATCATTTTAAACAGTTGGAATTGGGTGGGTTGAGAGAAATATAGCAAGATTTGGCATAAATGGTTCAATGAAGCTTTATTCTCGTTCTGTTTTTAAGCTTTGTGTACATGTACTTCACTATAAATCAGGTTTGCTTGAGAAAAGAGATTCCTGTTATTATTATTTATTAGCTTGACCTTTGATGGACATCACCAAGATCGCCTGCAGGCTGCAGCTGACATATCTCAATCACAATTCCATTATAATTTTATGTTGACAAAAGGAAAACTCTCTCTCTATAAATCTCTAGCTACCTATGTGCCATGTCCTTGAAGTTACCTTCTTTTTTTTTTTTTCTCACGGTATTTTCTCAAAACTTTCAACTAGAGATTAATTACTATTTGCGACGAGTAGGCTCATAGTGGGGTAAATCGCTAGCCCAGGGAGTTTTTTCAAAGTGCTAGTACCTGGACTTGAATTAAAGAGCTCCTAATCAAACCCAAAACAGCCACTTTAAAACCGAGTGCCCAACCACTCAGCCAACCCCTCTAGGTTGTCCTTGAAGTTACCTAAAACTAGTAAATAACTCACCTAATGCACTGAAAAGTTTAACAAAATATTAAATTTCCTTTCTCTTTTTTTTTATCTATAGAATTGATTTTTTTTTTTTTTTTGATAGATTTTAGAGGAATTCTCTTTTTTATGCCTATAGAACATATATGATAAAATTGATATCATGCTAGTTATTAATAGGCATTTATTATGATTGATTTGTAAATGAAACTATTAATTCTACCATTTAAAGAAAAGGTTTCAATATAGGATAATGACGTATAAAATTGAGATTTGAGAAACCTCACAGATTTTGGTGGCAAAATACCATGAAGTCTAACAAAACTTAAAGTCAAACATCTTCAGTTTGGAGAAACTCTCTAGTTTGTTTCTTCCTATTATGAATCATATTTATCATTGCCATGCAATTTCGCTAACAAAGTATGGAAGTGTGTTTTGTAATATAGAGAAGTATATCACCTTCTTCTTCTTTTTTTTGAGAAGAATATCACCTACTTAATTGGTTGTGCAGTCCCTGCAATGTACAAGAGGTGAAACAATAAAAATAAAAATCTCAATAAAAAATGTGAAGTATACAATTTAGAGATTAAGGTAAGTACATGGTATAAAACCCATGTTTTACCCCTCTAATCCCAACATGCCACATCATTTTATCACATATTTAAAAATAAATACAACTACACTCCATCAATTCTAATATCTATATATATAAATCCAACCAAATTGGGAATTTATTGAAATGTTATTAGGTGTAATAAGATGTATTGAATTTTAAGTAAAATCCTGATGTAGCAATCTCTTATTGGATGGTGCAAAACATGGGTTTTACACTCCATCCTTATCAAATTCGGACTCTACAATTTAAAGCCAACTCAACAAATACAGGTCATATTAAAACCAAACACATCTCACTCTCAACTTGCCTCTATAACCAACTAACTCTCCCACAACTATCATATTTAGTCACCATTAATTAGTAACAATGGCTTCTCAATCTCCATCATTGCCCAGTTGCCCCAACACCTCTACCAGATTCGACACCAATGGCCACAATCTCCACCACAAAACAATGTGTACAAATCTCTCATGTACACATCACCATTAAACCCTAGCTAAGTTTTCACTTTTTAACCTGTTTTATGCTTTTTCCAAAGGTTTTGTTGAAATTGCAATTTTTTTTAATTCTTTTTAAACCTTGAGTTTTTGGTATGTTTCATTTAAAACTTAAAACTTTCAACCTGTTTCATTTAACTCTCAAAGTTTCTAACAATATTTCATTTAAATCTTCTATCACTTTTTTTTTTTTTTGTTAACAACATTATACATCACATGATTAGCTAGTTTAAATGTTTAAACAACACTTAACCAAAATTTAGGTATCAAGCATATTTTATTACCTAAAAATTATAAGCATAAAAAATATTACTGTTTTCTTCATGCTTAATTCTGATAGTCCAATTTCAATTGAATGAATAATATTGTATAAATCTTAATTATTTCTTGATTATTGGAATTACTTACACAAGTGTTATGAGATTGTCCACAAATATTAAAAAGGCTCATGCTAACGAATGCTTTTGGGGCATTGGTTAACAATCCAATTTAGAAAAGTTTTGACACCATTTTTATGGAAAATGAAAAAAACTGTCAAAATATTAATTGTTTTATTTTCTTTTCCTATAAAAACTTTCTTTAAATGGATTATTAATCAATGCCCTAAGGACATTCATTAGCATTTCCCTATTAAAAATAATATATATATATATATATTACTTTGTTAAATGGCATATTTGACCTTCCACCTTTAACAATTGTTTTGAAATTGTTCTTATTATTATAATTTAAATATACAAAAATGTCTTTACCATCATTTAATAGATGAAAAATGCTAGCATCACACAAATAAAATTTATAAAATTAAAGTCACTTTGATGAAGTGAAACTCACAAGGAGAAATAAATTTTGTCTGCCATATTGAGATTTTAAATCTATTAAATGCCGATAAGAGAAGATTTTTTGAGATAATTTCAAAAGCGTAGGCATTAAAAGTTAATATATATATATATAATCTTTAAGTATAAGTACAACTTTAAAAAAAAAATCAAAAGTTGAGGATTAAATATTTAATTTAGCCATATTTGATATTAATAAATATGTTCAAATTTGGCATGCAATGCAAGACATAAATATCTGACGTCATGTTGAAGGACTATATATATGGAGGCTTTTACTCACATGTCCTTTAACGTAAAGAGCATGGAATCTAAGATGCTAATAGGAGCTTTTATATTATTAAATGCTTACTGACATATGCAATGACACAATGTCCCCTCTTACCTATATATAATTATATATATAAATCACGGGTTTAAGTTATAAGTACATATAATTTAAATAAATAAACTTGTACATGTAATTCCCGTGCATAGTCCTCTTTTCCCACTGTATTCTAAGAGGAGACCAAGAATTCACTTATAAATTTCCCCACTTGTCTTTTTGAGCTAATCACTGATCAGTAGTGAGTTCTCTTTTATAAACAAACTCTAGCAGATACCTAAATATTAGAGAAAAAGAAATGTCTATCGAAGCTCTGGCAATGGCTGGCATAGACTACACAGAATGCAGCATCAAGCTTGAAGAGTTGGAGAAGGATGGCCTAGAACAGCCACCACAATATCTGCTAGATATGCAAAATTTTGGCAATGAGGTTGAGAAAATGGGTGGTGATCATGTATTAGTGGGCAATGGCAATGGAGAATGGATGAAAGCCAGAATGCTCGAATGGGTTAAAGCTGTTGTTGCAGTGAATGAGAGTGTGCTACACTCTAAAACGAGAAATGTATTAGCTAGCTAGTTTGTAAATGGAGATTTTATAAATGCTATACTATGATAATTTTGGAGGGATTATAATAGAGGATGCTTTTTGTAGTCCAAACAATTTGCAAATGAAAAGTGAGTTTGCAAATGAAAAGTGAGTACGCAACCCACGCATGTACAAATACATGTCTAATGAGATGTATGATGTATCTATTCATTTAAATTGAACACAAAATGTACACTAAATAGGAAAAATCATATTATATACCACGTGTTATACATACTATATTTTATTTATAATTGAAAACGTGATGTTTTCAAGTTATAACAACGTAGTTCGTGTAAAACACACTTTGTCTAAAAATACACAACCCTTGAACAATGGTATTTCATGCTCAAATTGCATCTTGTTCACATAGGAACTAGCCGCTAGCCAAACCCTTTAAACTCATGTCTAAGGCTCTAGGATATGTTTAGATACCATTTATTTTGTTAAAACTAAAAAATTATTACTGAAAATACTGTAGATAAAGGTAAATGTTAGTTAAAATATTACACTGACACTCATGAATAGTGTCAAAAAATGCAGAAGGGTTTATAAATAATTATAAAAATAAGCTGAATAGTAAAATAATTTTAATTTTTTATTCTAACCCAAACTCACACTAACCTTCTTATTCTTAAAGAACTTCATGTCCAAAAAGCAAGTCCAATGAGCTTTTTAGTCTTACTAATACCCATCGAGAAAGTGATTCGTTCTCGGCACAATGCCCAATTTACACTCTTTTATTACGGTAGAAGTTAGAAATTTATACTCTTTTAAGAGAACATGATTCTCCCCATTCGAATGAACTGGACATTGTCCATTTTAAATACCAAGCTGTAGTCGTTAGGGATTTGAGGGTATATACACGGTGCTATATAATTTGAAATTTTATTCAACCAATTAGAAGTGATTACTAATTTTAAACGATGGGATAATTTATACACAATTACATTCTTGAAAAATAAATCTTGACAATAAATTTAATTTTCTCCATTTCAAAAAACAAATATAGATGATGACATTACAAGCTTAAATCAGTTGATATTCTGTCCAGGACTACAAAAGGTGATATTACCATTGATGTAGCTAGCATTGTACTGATACTACAGATTGTGTATATTGGATTGGATAAATTTGTCTTAACAAGGATAACAATAATTAAGATAGAGAAAATTGTTTTATATATCTCAACGTTTAAAACAAAAGGCAGCCATTTTGATCTTTTCCATATGGTGATGATCATGAATTTAAGAGCAGAAACAAACACTTTAAAAAAATGAAAATAAAAAATGTATCAAAAAGAATTGCTTTTCAATGTTCTCCACAAATAACGTCTTGCTTCAACAAAGAAATTAAGTTTACTTTCCATTCCCACCTTCTTCAAGATTGCTTTTCAACAGAAAATTTGAGAATAAAAGGAAAACAATAAAAAGTCTTCTCAGAATTTATAAGGCATAATTCTTTAGTCCTGCAATTCACAGGAAGCTAAACACAACCATATCAAGGGAAATTGTCCAATTTTCTATATGATTTCCATATATAATCATATTTAACCTTTAGCTCTGGACCTCTGGTTAAGATGGGAAACAGATCCATCCCTTTACTTATCAGATATGACCTATGCATCTGTAAATAAAAGCCTAAAAACTTTATTTAAAAGCGAAAAGATATCAATAGTCCAATGCTATATCAAGCCACCATATTTTCAAGATATATTGTCAGATTTTTTTAAATAAGATTTATTTTCCTTCAAATTTCATATAGGGAGTCCTTTTGCAATTTGTCTTTTTTTCTTTTCTTTTTTTAGTGAGGGTGTTGGTGGGAGAGTTAGCAGTTGCAGTTGCAGTTGCTTGGTGCCCATGACATTTGATAAACCAGTTCCTTCTTATTGCAATGCATCTACACCAACCAATTAAAACCCACTAACTATATATCACATGTATTCATATGTATATAGGTCTACCAAATTTATGAAGAAAAAGTGCATTCATAGAACTACCGAAACTAATTACATGTATATTCGCAATTACAATACTTAGGTAGACATCCACTGAATTTATACACCATCATAATCAACAAATTTAGGTATAAAAAGTTCAAGATTTCATAATGAGAGACTTACGCGCAGCCGTTGAGGTCACGGAAATAGCAATACAAACTCTGTACATGTAACACCTGTGACCTGTGTTTCCATAGATGTTTGGTATACTACAGTTGAACACCTGAGACCTCCTCAACCTTCAAGAGGAAGACACAGATCACATATAAATACCAATGCTAATTTTTCTTTTAAATCAATTCCCATAGACTTCTCATTTTAAAACAAACACAAATAAAAATTGGTTTTTCTGGTGAAGCCATGTCAATTGAAGCTCTAGCAATGGCAGGCATTGACTGTACCAAGTGCACCATCAACCTTGAAGAGGTGGAGCATAGAGATGTGGAGAAGACTCCACAGTACCTTCTGGCCGAGCAAAAACCAAGCACTGAGAGTGAGACAAACGAGGACCAAGTTGACAGTGAAACAGTGGCAGGTGAAGGAAAAGATTGAAGCATGGACTGAAGCACAGTTCACGCCATTTCCACTTTTAATGTTTAAACAAGAAAGTCGTATTTTAACTGATTTTGACAATCAGCATGGACTGAAGCTCTTTTCTTTTTCTATTTTAACATGGAAGACATTTACAGAAGCTTGTGGTTCATCCAGAAGAAATATGTGTATTATGACTAAACTTTTAAAGTTGGAACAACGTATGTACCTAAATACGTGTATATTTCATGTCATAATTTTACCCTTTCATATCTTTTAATTCCAATCAAACTAATGCTAAGACTGATGAACTGGAAAAGACATTGTAAGATTCAATTCCAAGTGCAAAACAAAATAGTCAGAGAACTTACACATATGTATGTACATTCGTATGTAAGTATATATAGAGAAAGAGAGAGATGAAGTGCCTTGAGTATGCATGATGAAATTAGAGGAATTCACTATATTTGTATGTGAACAACATTTGTATGTGGGGGGGAAAAGGGGGGGGGGGGGGGGGGGGGGGGGGGGGGGGGGGTTTGCTTTTTCTTGTTTCTAAAGAGTGATCACATACCCACATGAACACAGAAGAAAAGTACAATCACAAAGAAGAGCTTGAACCAGAAATACATAGAATATTTAAGTATCAAGGCCATGTTTCTTTCAATTGGGTATACAAACAAGCATCAGCAGAGAAATCATTACGCTAATCTACCAAAAAGGATGATAATACAGGCCCATCATCTGATGAGGGAACAAGTAGACTTATCTGTTACCTCATCTTCCACCAGACAATTCAATAGCATCTTGGTTATAAACTGAATCTTCTCCCCAGTCAAATCTTCTCTGCAGTCTCTCATACTCTTGCCTGCGAGTAACCTCAATATGCTGCCACTCTTCCCACCTCTCAGCCAGCCCCTCACCCTCCAGCATCCGTACAACCTCTGACATTGCTGGGCGATCCTCTGGTGACAACTGGGTACAAAGCAATGCAACTTGGATCATCATTTCTACCTCTTGAATGTCGTACTTTTTATTTAGGTTTTGATCCACAATATCTTCTAGTCTCTTCTCCCTTTCCAGTTTCTTGACCTTCATAACAAAATAAATACAGAGTTTATTAATTACCAAGTTTAAGGTAAAAAAAAAGTACAGAACTCAGAAACTTCAAATAGGGTGAACGCTAGGAAAAAATAAACATACACAAAAAGGATCATTTAAAAGAGACTTCCAAATCACTTTTGTGCACAATATTATTGCATGACATGGAATCACCACAAATTTTTGTTCTTCCAGAATTACATGCCAGTCTTCTCGAGCTTATCAAGAGTGGTAATACTCAGATGTAGTAATCACCGTTTGCCTAAAAGCAAATGAACCCCCAGCTTGAACAAGCATGAAATTCCCTCAATACAACAAAAAACTCCAAATGGCAGTAAAACAAAAGGGAAGCATTTCATCTAAAAATTTTCTTTTAAATATATAACATGCAAGGAAACACTATCTTATTGGCAAAGTACATTTGCCATGAAGTGAATGAGACATTTGTAAGTGCAAATTAATTGTTGATGCACGAAAGTATATGTACTGAAAAATATAAAATGTAGCATCCTTATTGGCAATGAGGCTACAAATTATATGTTTTCTGTGGGTCTCTTTGACATCACTTAAGACAAATCGTATTGATGTGTTTGCTCTATCTGTATGTAGAGTATGAAGTACATAGCATGCTCATAATAGAAATTGTACTCCAAGTAATACTTGTCATATAGTTAAAACACTAAACATATTACCCATACATAAAATCATGACACTGGAGAGAGAGAGAGAGAGAGAGAGATGCACTGAAAAACCAAGGCACTTTCATAACAAGGTTATCTTACATGGTCAAGCAATAAAACATCATCTTCTTCTTCCAAGCGCGAAAAGTCAATTGCCCGTTGACCTGTTACTATTTCTAAAAGCATGATTCCGTAACCAAAAACATCAGTCCTTTCTGATGACTTCCCAGTGGACAAGTATTCAGGTGCTATGTGGCCCATTGTCCCACGAACTTGAGTTGTTACATTAGTCTTTCTAACATCAACCAGTTTTGCCAGGCCAAAATCACCGACAACCGCTTCAAAATCTTCATCAAGTAACACATTTGCAGCCTTAACATCCCGATGAATAATTTTAGGATTGCAATGTTCATGAAGGTACTCTAGGCCACGAGCTGTGCCTAAAGCCACTCGTTTTCTAGTAGGCCAATCTAAAACAGGCACCCCAGCTTTAAGATCTGCATTAGTGCTCCAAGCCAGTATTATATTGTCAGAAAAACTGCTAGAAATTGGTAGTAGACTAAGATTCATATCAGGAATGGTCCAATATGCTACATAAAAAGTGATGTAAAATCCTATCAGTCAATGAAACACAATGACACAAATAATTAATGACTGAGGACTTGTCTTATTGACATACAATGATACTTTTTGCTTTTCAGGATACAAAGTAACACATAAGCCAAAGAAATTTGGTTGGTACTCAGAGTTTGATGACAATGCTAATGACAGAGAACCCTAAGTTTTCCCATTTCTATTCCCCAAAATCTAATATGAAAAAGCTGCAACTTCCATGGCCAATTGTTGTTAAACAGGTCATGTGTGGTCTACACATATTTTTATGGCTAACATGCACTTTACACCCACAAAGTTTGGGTTCACTTCTAAATTGGTGCCTCAACACTCAAAACTTGTAATTTACACCCTTGACTATTACAACATTGTCAAACACCCCTTCCATTTTGGTCCGTCACATTTTCACTATTAACCTGCCTAGAAGCAATGTTGTTTTTCTTCTTCCTCTTCTTTTTTTTTCTTTTTTTGGTCCAAAACGTCTTTTTTGTGTAAGTTAATGGCAACATTCTAACGGATGTTGATACTGTTGTAATACTTAATGGTCTAAATCGGAAGTTTTTATAATTAAGAAACCAATTTAGAAACAACCTCAAATTTAAAGGGTGTAAATAGTATTTAACCCATTTTTCTCTGTGTTTAAAGGCCTTCACACCATAATTTTAGGGTATAACTCCAAGCAGAATAATCACCACTAAGGCTCTTATTTATATGTAAATAAGGAATTTATTGAAAAAGACTACTCCATGTACGTGGAAATGAACACAAATGACACTAAGGCTCTTTGAAAAAAACTAAAAAGTGAAAGGATGGAAAAAAAAAAATCCCAATTTCTGTCTTGTGTTTCATAGGAGAGATGGAAAATTGATGTATTTCCTTTTTATGGTTGAGAAGTAAAATGGGAGAAAACAAATTACTTTGGATTAATTTATTATTATACCATTATTATTAAAAGAAAAATTATTATCATTACTTTTCATAGTACATGAAGTTTTATTAGTATAATAATAGGAATTATGTATTAGGATATTGCATCAAATAGAATTTTTGAGAACATGATGCAAATTCATCATAGGATTATTATGGTTTATTGTATAATGTATTATCATCATTCTTTTTTAAAATTCTACTTAATATTTTTATATATGAAAATTATGTGAAATTTGGTTATTCATATTTGATAAAAGATTAAGCGACATTGAAAATTGGATGGATAAGGGGCAAAATTGTAACTCTAATGATGGATATTGGAAAGATAAGGGCTAGAATGGAAAGAATCGAAAGTGTGGGCCAAAGTTGAAAAACAAACCATCTTCTCTATCAAATGGTAATAAACTTCAATCTCATCCCTCTTTTTCTTCCTTGATTTTCTATTTCCCCCTAAAATCCTCTCTACCAGACAGAGTGTAAGAAGAAATTAAACATCAACTTAAACTGCTTTTCATAACCACAAACATGGTGGAGAAAATATTTTCATCAACAAAGAAAATTGATGATTCTCTCGTTTGAAAGACTTGTACTTCAACTGCAGGCATTTAAACAGCCTCAATGATTTGACCTGTGATAAGTACATATGCATATTGTCTTACTAGCATGTGAATGCACCAAGGGAAACGAGAATACAAATTTAGATATGGTGTAGCAAGTTACATATAATTGTAAATGTTCAAAATGGGTCAAGAACACCCCTGGTAAATAATCCAAGGCCAATATTTGCAGGCTTGATATATCACCAGATCCCAAACTGGTATTTGGTGTTGAGCATCAGACGGGATAATCCATTCCGATCCAATCCAGAATGAGATGGAAAATCCACAGAAGAACAATTTAACCCCACAGCAGCAAAAGGGATTGGGGGATATGTAAAAAACCCACTATTCACCACTGGCTACCCACTATTCACCACTAGCCAGCTCTACTTCACTGCCAGCCAGCTAAAGGCTGCAGGTGGTGGCCGGCCAGCCAAGCATGACAAAACCCACTGGGGATATAGCTCAACTATTGCAGATGCACACACAAAAACCAAATACTACATTTATTCAACCTGACTGACTGTGTGTGTGTGTGTGAAAGAGAGAGGGAGGGAGAGAGTCTCCGTGTAGTTTAACTAATAGCAGATCCTATGCACATAAACAACTAAAAGAACAGATACCTCGTAGGCAATAAGCAACACTTAAATTCTGCATGAAGGGATAGACTAAAAGGCGTTCTGTTGGAGTTGTGCAAAACCCAATTAGCCGTAAAAGATTCCTGTGAACAGCTACACTTATCATCTCAACTTCACGCTGGAAAGCTGCATCTCCTCCAGGACTTTCATAGTCAGTTAACCGTTTCACAGCAATTTTTGTGCTATCAGGTAACACCCCCTTGTAAACTTTCCCAAAACCTCCCTGTCCTAGAACATTTTTCTCACTGAAGTTGTCTGTAGCTAACTGTAGCTCCCTCCATAAAAATCTTTTCAATTGACCAAATGCAATTCTCCGGTCAACTTCACCTGAGCACACAAATTAAAATTAACAAAGGAAAGGTTTCAAAAGAAGATTCTTGAGTTTAAGTTCACATTAACTACCAATTATATCCCTATGACAAAGTACCCAAGGATTATTGAACGTGATACAGAATAAAACAAATTAACAAAATGAAGAGAAACACTATGGAAACTTAACCCCCCCACCCCCCCCCCCCCCCCAGAAAGAATTCAATGACGCAAGAATCTAAGGGAGTCATTAACTACCTGATTTTAAATGATTCGATTTCAATAATATATTGTAGCCCTACTTTATTATCAATTGCTTTTGATTTTACACAAGAAAGAGAAGTTATTGAAAACACTAGTTTTGACCCCAAAACAATTATGCAGCGGATTAATAGATTATTTAACAATTATTCAGCTATGTGATTACACAGTTATATCAATTTACTCAACAGAACCAGCAAGTCACCAAATTTGTAAGAAAAGATGAGCAAAACAATAAACAAGAGACAGCCATATTATGATGAAGTGGAAAACCAATGGAGATGCACCAAAGGGAAAACCACTTCAGAATTACCCTTATCCCAAAAGAAATTCACTACTAGAATTGAAGTTTTTACAATATGATTCAAATTTTTGAACCTCGACTCTAATTGGTAGATTATTTACTAACGTAACCTCACAATCAGCTCCAACACCTTCGTACTCTTCTATCATAAACACCTTTCCTGAACCACATCCATGATCATGGTCAGACCCTCTGATCGACACCAAGGACCCTTCTTGAATATTTAGATATCGTAGTGCCAAACTGGGTTGATTAGTTATGCGGTTTCAGGCTTTGATCACATTGACTGATATGCACCCAAAGGAATATCACTTTCTGTACTTGCGGGTTCACCAGGATAGATGCTTCTGTTTTCTCTATGTTTATCATAGGGTTTCTGCCTCACGAAGCCTCACAAAAGTCGTGTTTATGAGGCTTTATATAATAGACTTATGTAGGGTTTAAAATAAAACAACGAAACCTGATCAGATTTGGCAATTCTGTGTCAACTTCAATTGGCCATAACTCACTCATTTCAAATCCAAATCAGGTTATATTGGTCTGTTTAAAAGCCCTGAATACCTGCTTTCTAATGAAAAAAGTTTCACTCATAAGTTCATTTTTGAACAAAAGACAAGGACAAAAGATCATCAACTTTTCATCTCCAGGATGTCAAAACTTTGTCGTATTTGAACAATGTCTAACCCAGACTCAACTCACTTTTAGAACGAATAAATTACACCAATAAGCTTGAAATTTATTACAAGCAAATGTCATGGAATGAGCCAATAAAAATTTAAAAAGTAAAAACCTAACAATTATTTTTCCTTAAAATTTGAGCAGTCAATACAGAACCCAATCAGGTAAGAAGTAAAATTCATCCACACCCCCACCACCACCACCACCACCCCCCCCCCCCCCCCCCCCCGGTCCAAAAAATAAGGAAAACAAGTATATGATAAATATTCCATTTTCCAATTTTCACATCACCTTTTTCTATAACTTCTATCACATTTTGTGTGCGCGTTTAATAAGCTTTTCATTAGTTCATGGAATTGTATAAAACAAATATGAATTTATCAGGAAAAAAAAAAGGTTAAACCACTCAGGCTGGATAAAAATCCAAAGGAATCCAAACTGCTCAGAATATTTTTGAATCTGAAGTCTACTCAGTTCAAATAAAATGGTGTACACAATAGATTGCAAATTGTAATTGGATATGATCTGAAAATTTAGCACATAAATTATATGTTTTTGAGATAGAGGTAGCGTCAATGCTAATTTGTTGTTAGTTTATCCAATAGTAGTAGGTTTATGCAAAATAGATACAAAAAAAATAAAATAAACAATCACATTGGGAACACAAAGATTTACTTATTTTGGCCTAAAGCCTATACACGCAAACGGCATCAAGAGAGTTTCACTAAGAAAATTGGGAGATTACACCCAAAGAGCTCTATCACAAAACCCTAACCCCAAATACGCCCAAGTCCTCTCTCTCTAGCCACAACTAGCACGCCACAAGAATTATTAATTCTCAAATCCTGGTGTGCAAAAGACCAAATTTGTATGTGCAAGTTGGCTTGGTCTTGCTCTTCTGAAACAACCAAGGAAATGGAATATATATGTACATATATATATATATATTGAGTTCAGAATACTGGACCATCTTATCTGGAAATATTATCATCTTTCTAGGCAGAGAAGTTTGATCGAATAATGTGAAATCAAATAGATTTAAATAATAAGATCAAGATGCCTTACCAAATCCAGCTAAATCATAGAACTTGAATAAGATTAAGATCATCATTTGATATATTTATATGCATAGTAACAACTCAATCGAACTTACAACATGCAAAACAGACTATATACTTTTTGGTAATGGATTTCAAAAAGGATCACAACAGGGTAGCTAAATCCAAAGCTAGTTACTTGTTCAAATATTATGCTTAGGAGGTCTTGTTTTATGGTATGATGGAAACAGGCTGCAGTTACACCCCAAATAACCATAAAATAGGTAAAACTAGAGGATGTGTTATACCTAGCCCTGTATAACAGCACTTATCATGAGAATACAACAACAAAGCCTTGGCACTTTTCACAAGAATATTATGCAAAAAGATGCAGAAATATGCATGCAACATTATGAATTTCAACACTCATAACAAGATAGTTCACAATGAAAAATCAATAAGTCAACAGATACCCATAAGTCTGTGTCATAATATTTCTTTTTCACCTTTCAATCAACTTTTCTAAAACTTAACCCAATTAAAGCACAATTCAAAACAGTGTCAACTTAATTGAACTAGGCTAGTTCAAGCGAGTTGAATTCTGTGCTAATTTGTTGAAATTTAGAAATAATTCTAAACATAATGTTTTTACGTTGGAGGTATCATGTGAAAAGAGCTCAACTTAATCGTATAACCATAACCGAACACGAAAAAAGTTAAAATTGACAATGTGAATGAGCAAATTAACCGCGTGCACACTGGGGAGATATAGGAGAAATAGCAAAATTTGATGTTAAAAAGAAGAGGAAAATAGGAGCACCAAATGTTTTCAGCCAGTAAAGCCCATTTAAACTTTTTTCCCCTATTGAAGCAGGCAATTTTAATTGGCTAAACAATTAAAAAGGCTAAACAATTAAAAAGGAAAGCGAACCTGCAACATCTACAAAAACTTCACGTTTGTAGCCACGGTTTCTACTTCTACACAGAACTAACAACAAAGCAACAAGAAGAAGAATAGCAATGCAACCTCCAACAATTCCAAGTATAACTCCAATTTTTGACGCATTTGAACCACCTGTCAAGAAAAAGAAAATATTGGCATGAAGCTAGTCAAAGAAAGAATTATGCACCATTGCACTCCAGAAAACTTTGTCCATATTGTAAATCAAATCCAATAACCTGAATCTCCACTTTCACTTGCACAAAAAGGAGAGGAATTAATGCTACAATTCAAGTGGTTTCCTGTAAAGCTGCAGCGATCAACAGAAGCAGAGCCAGGTGCATAGCAAAAATTAGTGGTATAATAATACTAAACATCTAATTTATAGCATATGAACAAATTTATTATCTGATACTATGCATATCAATCACACATAAAGAGGCAAAACAACCAGAGAAACCAAGCGCACAAGCACCTTCAGCTTCTTGTCCTTAAATTGATAAATAGATGAAATTCCCATCTACTTATGGGAAAAAATAATTAATTGTGCAAATTTTTTCACCATTTCATCCCTTAAAAACCAATGGCAAGATAAAAGACTCTCTCTCTCTCTCTCTCTCTCTCTCTCTCTCTAACACACGTCAACAGCAATCCCTCAAGAAGATTTATGCATAAACAGGAAAAACAACCAGGGAACTGAAGTGCACAAGCAACTTCAGCTTCTGTGTCTGTAAATTGATAACTAGATATAATTTCCTTAATTGTGTAAATGTTTTTACCATTTCATCTCTTAAAAATGGATGGGAAGGTGACCCTCTCTCTCTCACACACACATGGCAATAACAGTCTCTCAAGAATATTTATACATAATTAACACTAACACCCGTGAATAAATTGGATAATTTTCCTTGGATTGTATATCTCAATATTGAAAATGAGGCCAATAAAGTTCATTTTAAGGGTAGTAAATTATGGGAACTAAAACTAATAGGAGTCTATTTGAAAATTTATCCACCACTCATCCATCAAGGGGTTTCAAATGGAAAGTGAAGGGTGGGCCCAAGTAGGCGAGAATCAGAAAATTGCTAAAGAGTATGGTCTAACTTACTAGCTAGTTATAATAGATCTTGCAAGAAACTGTCCTTGGGTTCATTAGATACACATATTCACTGTATGGGCTTGATTGAAATTATAAACCGTCCAGTGCTTTGGGGGAGAGAAACACAGATTTCAATCCCCTCATATTCATAGCAGGAAACATGACTCAAGTTGGTGGTGAAATCTAGCAAATACAATGTTAAATGGGTGGCATAATCCAAACCAGTACAAATAGCATGCTCAGCATGGTGCCGCAAGACCATTACCATAACATTTAATCATGCAAGACTGAAATTCTTCTAATATGATTCATCTTGTACATGTGAACGCAAATTGATCCAAATCTTATAATGTATGACATGTGACAAACTAAAACAATGCACAAAAAATTTAAGAACAAGTAAAATAAAGATAGATGACCTAGGAGTCAACACCTAGGCTTACTTGGAATCAACACCAAGTGAAGGAAAATCTCTAAAGAGTCACCACCTTAGGTTGACTAAAGTTAGCACTAGACCATTGAGAAAACAGTGATTTTATTCATCAAAATAATCCCCCTTCATAGGAGCACAAACTTTACTTACATAGGAGGACTAACCTAATTCTAACTGATATAGGGACCCTAATTCTAAATCACTTGGGAAAACCAAATTATTGAATTACAAATAACCTTGACTTGAAATAAAAATACTAATTAACCTAATTAAATAGTAGGGCATAAAATAAAATACCTTTGACCAATAAAAATAAAACTGACTATAATATTAAATAAGACCAAATTAAACTATAATTTCTTTGTACTTCCTGCACCAAATTTGACATAGGACAAGCCAAAACAATGCAAAACAAATTGAATGACAGGATAATAGAGGATAGAGAATCTAGGAGTTAGCACTTAGGCTTGCTTGGAGTCAATACCAAGCAATGGAAAACCTCTTGGAGTCAACACCTAGGATTGGCTAGAGTCACCACCAGACCATTGGAACAATTTCAATTAAAAATTCAATTCATCAAAATAATCCCCCTTCATAAGAGTACAATACTTGCTTATATAGAGTTCTAACCCTAATTCTAATAGAGACAGGAAACCCTAATTCAATTTGACTTGGGAAAACCCAATTATTAAATTACAAAACTAACCTTAGGTTTAAATAAAAATACTAATAAACCTAATTAAATACTAAGGCCTAGAATCAAATACAATTGACCAATAAAAATCCAATTGATTCCAAAATTAAATAAGTCCAAATATAAATAAAAATTTCTTTGCAGTTCCAGCATTAATCTATCCATAATGATTAGTTGTTCATACTTGTAGCTTTGAACTTGTAATAAATGCTGAGGAATCTGACCACTGAGATTGTTTGAATCAAGCATTCTGCAAACAGAGTTTCAACCATGCCATTAAATACTGAAGAAAGGTGTAAGTACACAACTTCACAGAGATCTTAAATTCCATAAAACACAGTAACTATTTAAATTATTTCAATTTTAACTGAAACAAGTAAAAATTTTCAATGTTCTTTGCATCATACAAGATATCACATACAGACTGCTTAAGCTTGGAATACGTGAAAGTGACTCAGGAATGGTTCCAGTGAGATTGTTTCCACTCAAAGTCCTGCTTACATAATCAAGAAGATCACACTGTTGATAAGAGATCACAAGAGATGCAAACATCATTTAATATGTTGGAAACTGAAGACAGTGCAGAAAGAATTACTTACAGGAACTGAAGCTTCGTAAGATTACCAAGCGACGTAGGTATTTCACCAGATAAATTATTATTTGACAAATTCAAAGTGGTCAAATTTGTCAAATTCCCAAATTCTTTGGGTATCCCACCAGTTATGCCATTTCCTGGCAAACTACTGCATGATGAATGAAACAGATAAACATTAGTGTCACACTTGGGCTTCTTGCTTACATAAACTTCAACATATGGAGAAAATAATCACCAAGAAATCTATAACTAAATCTCTAATAAGTAATAATTTAAGCAGCCATGACACTAATTCAAGGACATTACCATTAAAAAAATGTTACCAACAAAGATCATAATGTCATGGTCACAAGATCCACATATGCTATCATAGAGAACTGAAACTTTATTATACCCCCCTCCATCCCAAAATAGATGGAATGCTTTCCGTATTGGACTGTCACAATATTTGTGATTCTAAAAATGAAAGCACTAATCCATTTAACTTCCTATATTGCCCTTTAAGTTGAACCCAACTCTTTTCAAACTTGAACCACCTTTCCTGGCTCATCCAAGAGCATATTAGGAAGATGTTACGTTTATTTTGTTTGAAAACTCCCTTCTAATTTGGGACAACAGGAACAGAAGTCATCATTCTGAGTGTAATAATTGTTGTTGTTTCTTAAAATATGATTTAGAAGTAATCATCATATATTTAAAACAAACACCAAGTAATCAATGGAATGACAGAGACAACAACTTATTCACTACAAAAACAAAAACAAAAACAAAAAACAAAACAAAACAGAATATTCACCTCCATCAAGTTTCATTAAAAAAAATTGGCTTATAGAAACACAGTTCAAAATCCACCTGATGTAAAAAAAAAATCATTTTGTCTTTAGCTCTAATAACTAGAATACATCAGGTTATTCATTATTCAATCATTTTCCTAATTTATTACGGTTAAAAAATTCCTTTTTTTTAATTACCAAAAAAGAAATTTTTTTATATAATAATTAAAAATAAGAGCATACTGAAGCCTTTTTGGATACTCTTGTTGAATTCCTCAGGAGATAATATCATCACAACTTAAGGTTTATTGGCGCATACAGTAGTCAATGGTTGTTTGGTAAGGTATCCTTTGCATATTTTCTCTAAAAAGTGGTCAATGATTGTTTGGTTAAAGAAATAAATTAATAAACATCCTTTCCTCATTATGTTATGCCTTTATAAACATATTTACATGAAATAATCGGTTCCTTGTTGTCCTTTAGGGGGGAAAATATCACAGACAGAGGAAATCATCAGGACAAAATATACACATTTATTAAGAAGGAACAAGAAAACCGTTGAATAGGAACTTCCTCTTTCAAACAGAGGAAATCGTGACTACTAGGAACTTCCTCTTTCACACAGCAGTACAGCTACACGTACAGCACACAAATTTGAGATTCAAACCAATGGCAAAGGAAAAAAAATATTAATAATAGAGGAAGGCAGGAATCAGGCTGAAATTGGGGGAGATTTGAATGAGTATAGAAAAATCTTCCCAAAACTCTCCCTCTCTCTCAAGCCATCCTTTCTCTCTCTCTAAAACCCATACACCAATACTTTCTATGCTCAATGTATCATTTCTCAGATCTCTCTCTTTGTCTATTATATTATTAAATGTGCCTTGGTTTGTGAAACTGACAATGAAGAATTGTGTTATGTTTTAATGAGTTTCAATCTTGGAAAGGGGTTAGGGACATTGCAGATCTTACCTAAGGGTTTTGGTTTTCATTTCAACTTGAGGGAGCTTTGATTAAAAGAAAACATGGAAGAAATGAGACTAATGAGTGTCTTCTGAATAAATTTATAATAAAAAATAAACCCACACATTCAATGTATGTCAGGATCGGTGTAGGATTGTAGGATCATACAATCCTACTGATCCTAAATGATCCCAAACCAATCTCGCTGGCCCAACGATTCTAGAACAATCCTAGTCTTTTTGGTGAAGTGGAATCGTACAATCCTAGTGATTTTAACAACCATGCTTTTTTACCACAATAACCCAATTCTCCTTTGGAAGGAAAAGACAAAATTAACAAAAAGTACTAAAGCCTACCACAGCTTAAAGAATCAATAAGTTGTTTTAAAATTGACATTGGCTGAACTAATTCTTTTAATACTTACAGAGTTTCAAGGGTCTTTATATTTCCTAATTGTGGGGACAAGGTTCCACTAAATCCCATCGATGACAATGATCTGCAAGAAAAAAATAATGTAAGCATAGACCAGACAAAAAGGTATTAAGATGAGCGAGTAAAGCATAGAAACTTGCACAAATCACAAAATCAATGATTTGTTGGAAACATTTTGATCAAGCATGATATGATTAAGATAAGGAAACAGTACATTAAATAGTATCTTACAAAGAAATAACATTATTATTAGGGTCACAATTAACATCGACCCAAGTGCACGGGTTAACTTGATTTGGGTTCCAGCTTACGAGCTGATTAGGTGAAGCTTTCAATGAAATCTTCAATGCATTCAGGGCATCACCTGAAACAGAGCACAGGAAATTTCACCACTCAGGTAAAGCTAATATGTCAACGTCAGTATGACGGTACCAAAATGCAAACTTCAGGAAAACATAGACAATCAGAAATAGAGAAGAAATTGCAGATATTCAATCTTTCTACAGTACTGGACTCACTTAACCGAGCTATTTCTGTGATGACATGTAAACTGCCAATGAAATTGAAAACAATAAATATACTTAGCATAGCTATATGTTGTCTGAACGAATTAAGAGTCATGCGGACACAGCCTTGTACCTTGTGCATCAGACAATACAAGCGACGGCAAGCAAGCCGATATCAAAATGGCGAAAAACAGCTCCATCTTCAACAACATCAATTCTAGCTACAAACGAAAACGAGATCCATAATGATCGATAAACACAAGAATACAAGCCATCACTGCAAAACATCCCAGCATCAAATAGCAAACTGTTAGATTTAAAAAGCAGACACTGTATAACATAAACGAACTTTCAGATAATAATACAACCGATGGCAAGACAATCCAAATAGTAGTTAATCTTAAGTCAGTTTTAGCAACTCCTCTAATATTACTGTCGTGGTAAAATCTAATCCACTCATTTCAAAACGAACAGATAGGTCCTAAGAATCCTGAACGATCCTAAACTAAGACTTGCGAATATTAACGCGTCAAATTCTTTTTTTTTCAATAATTCGATAGTTACAACAGTGGAGAGGGCCTCCGTTGGAAACAGCAATAATAGATGTCAGTTGAGCTACAAGACTCTCGGCCTTATCGCGTCAAGTTAGATATACAACACAGTACAAACTATAAAAACCAAATTTCTTCAACTATAAAAAAAAAATCCGTACGGAATTTGAGCCCATAGCTATATGTATATAAATATCATATTCCTACGGCAGATTCGAAATTAACCTGCGGTAAAAGAATCAAACAGTTAAAAGAGATTAAAAAACTATTCCCGGTCCTAATACAGATTCCAATTTCAACGACTGATAAGTCAAATTTTAGTAACTATTTTCCTTTTCCGGTAATAAGCAATGGAAGTAAAATTACAAAATTACGTTAATACTGAAACTGAAACATAGAAATGAGAAATTGATAACAAAAAATTCAAAGAAGAAGTACCTGTTGATGTTCTGGAAGAGGCTCTGAATCAAAAGGATCTTACATGGTTAGGGCTTTTATTTATCGAAGAATTTAATGTTCAAGTAGCCAAGCTGGCTTCGCTGAGAAATGAGATAAATCTCAGAAAGAAAGAAAGAAAGAAAAGAAAGAGAAGGTGTTGCGCTGTGTTGTACTTGTATTTGTATTTGAAATCCAGGTACAGCAAAACAAATCTAAAGAGTTAAAGCAAGGGAGGACCTTCTTTTTTTTTCTTTAGTGTAATTTAGGGGTTAGAAAGAAAAACAAAAAAAATGCAAAAGTTGTTGTTGAATGTGTTTGTTTGTTGGTCTGATTGATTGGTGTGAGTGTGACCAAAGACTAGGGGTGGTGCAGGTGCTCACTAACTGGATGGTCCACACAATAATAATATCTAAGACTATCGTGGACCGCATTTATTACATTTGGGGATTTTGTTTTGTTTTTTTTAGATTTTCTTTGTGCGCGTGTCTTACAAACTTCCAAGTTCTAACAAGACTTTTTGTGCGGAAACAGTCTAAAACAGACAGGGCTGGCCAAGAGAAAATGGAGGTGGAGGGCCCTCTACTTTTTTCTTTTGATCTTCTAGATTCAACTCCCCTTTTATAAAGCCATCGCATGTTTAGTTTAACTGAGATCCACATGGGTGAATCATGCGTTGCATTTACTGTATGCTATCATATGTGGAATTGTGGACAAAGATTTGATGCTTTAAATATCATGTTTAATGTGGGTTGTTGAATTGAAATCTTTTTTGACCTTTAGAATTTTTTTTTTTTTTTTAGTAATTGATAGATGGAATAAGAAAATATAGGAAATTTGAATCTAGACGTCAAAGACACTTTAGAAGATACCAACCAATTGAGTTACAAGATTCTTAACAAACTTTTGATTATTTTAATTAACCAAATTATTAGGCTATGTTTGTTTTGGGTGTAAATGAATTTCGGAAAATATTTTACACCCAGCAGCATGTTTGGTAAGGCCTTTAAAATAAAGTCAAACAAAAAATCATGAGTTTTGACCTAAAAATAAGCCCTTTGACCCGGAAAATACTTTACACTTCTATTTTACTTTCAAATCATTTCCGAACTCAAACACCCAAAGAGAGAAAGAGAGAAAGAGCACAAAGAGAAAGTAGAGAGAGTGAGCTCGAGCTTGCGCCGTCGAGCTCAGACCACCGCCCCAAGCCCAGACGCGCTGTCGAGCTCACGCCAGTGAGATCGAGCCACGAGATTGCACCATAGAGCTTGCGTCGTCTATATCGCGCTGGCGAGATCGTCCCGGCGAGATCGCACCCCAAATCACATCGCCGAGATCGAGCCACCATCGCCCTCTAGATTGAACTCTTTTCATCTCAATCTCGGCATCGCCTAAAGCCTACCACCGCTAGACCGGTCTCGTCACCCATGACCGATCTCTATCTTTCTCGATCTACCTCTCCCTTTCCCTCAATTTGCGATGACTCTCTCTTCCTCCTCCCTCTCTCAGTCTGACCGAATGATTTTTATTTTTATTTTGTTTGTTTAAAAGTTTATATATTGCAATTTTCTATTATAAAATTTATTTGGAAGCTGAGAAAATAGTTGAGAAAATGTGAGAAACTAGTAGAAAATTTGCATTTTCAAAATGTTACCAAACACTTGAAATTATTTTCTAATATAATTTTTAAAATGCAACCAAACACTAGAAAATATTTTCCTTTCCCAAAAATATTTCACTTGAAATTATTTTACACTCATAAAAATATTTTACACTAAAACAAACGCAGTCTTAGTTAATTCAAATGAGTACAAGTCATGATGAATATGTGATAGGCATAGCCAAATCGCCAAAATTAAAGTATAGTTGAAAATAAATTTGACACAACAATCTGGTCACAATTGGAAAAACCCTAACGAAAAAAAAAATCCAATGAGGGTAGTTTAAAGGCTACTATAAGGACAAAAGTTCCAAGGCATGTTCTTAGGCCTTAGGCCTGATCCGAGGGTACTTACTTGTCCGAGGACGGTTTAATGTTATGATGCTATCAAACTTGCAGGCCCGCGAGCAAATTGTTCCAAAAGAAGCTGGTGGAAGTGGTCCGAGGAGGGATATCTCCTCGTCTAAGTGAAGTGAAGGTCAAATGATACGTCATGTTGATTATAATAATATTCTAGAAAGTCTTAGGGATGAAGATATGTTTCACAAGGGCACGGAGAGGAAGAACCGATAGGAAATATTTTAGAGAAAGTTGTTACCATCACATTGAATGCTCTATACCTAAATCTCTAGCTGCATTAATAAGGAAATGACATCTGAACAGTAATGATCAACCTTACAGCTATTATCTGAAGGCTTCAGGAAGGGACTGATGGGACAAGTATCTAGATCGGTGATATGATCCATACGTGAAAGATGGGGAAAAAGAGGAGGATGATATAAAAGGAAAAAAAAAAAAAAAGACATTCAAGAAAGGGAATCGGGGAAAAGAGAAGGAAAACACTATACACATCACCATTCATAATTGTAATCTATCTTTGAAAAGGGGAAAGATAATACAAACCATCATCGGCTTCTATCCGAGGATAAATTTTGTTATATAAACAATTCATTGTGTGTGACATTGCAATCGAGTCCATCATTTTTGTTATCCAACATCACTAGACCCTAGATTTCAAGTCCACTCTCTACAAATTTCATTATATTGGGTTTTTTGGGCCTATCCCCTTCTTACTGTTAGGTTTTGGTGCAAATTGTGACCTCACAGTTACCACTAACTTGAAGAACCCACTACGATGAAATTGAAGCTACAACAATAAGAAATATACCTTATCTCAGAGTTGTTGCCTATAGTAGAACTTACTAATGTTGTCTGAGCATAACTCCAACCCAATTGGACTCTTCTACATTGTGGATCACTTCGATACAAGGATACCCAATTCGAGTCTGACTTCACTACTTTTGATTCCTGAAGATGTTGGTGCAAATGTCTCACATGAACACTTAGGTTATGTTTGATAACAGTTTTTATTTTTTATTTTCAAAAACTTGTTTTTGGGAATATAAAGAAAAACAATTTTCTTGTATTTTCAAAATTAAAAACATGTTTAATTCATTGAAATTAAAAAATAGTTTTTTGAAGAAAAAAATAAAAAATACTAAAATATGTTGTTACTAGGATTTGAACTCTAATGCTAATTAATTAAACGAGATAGATTCATTAAATCAAATGTGTGTTTTCATTATCTTTTGAAAACTAGAAACTGAAAATAGGCTTTTGCATGTTTTCAATTTCCATCACAAATTGAGTTTTGAGAATAGTTTTTGTTTTTTATCCATTTTGGGTTGCCAAACAACTTTTTTAGTTTCAAAAATAGAAAATTATTTTTAAAAACATAAAATAAGGGGAAAAAACAGTTACCAAACATACCCTTAGGAGGTGTTTGGTAATGTTATTATAATAATGTTATTTGTATTTTTTGAAAATACGTGTGAATGTAAAAGTGTGTGGAAATACGTGTAATATATATATATATATATATATTATATAACAGAAGCGTTTGAAACTCCCACAATTTTTTGCGTCACCACTATTGTGGGGAGTAAAAAGGTCCTGATAGGTATATGGGCCTTTGGGCCATTCCAAGGAAGCCAACCTACCCTTGAATTTGAAACCTCTTAGTACATTGGGCCCGCTCGTGCGCCGAGGACCCCGAGGACCAAGCCGAGGTTGATTTTACTCTTGGATGGGAACAGAAGATTAGCAGCGCTATCTTAAAAGCTCATAACGACACGACGGAGACCAACGGTTAAGAGGGGTGAACTCATGGACGTCCTAGAAGCACCGGTGTGTGAAAAGTGCTAAAAGCTGCCACCTCCACATTAAGACCCTTGACCTACCACTTTAGCCGCATTGATGGGGAAGTGAACCTGAACAGTGGAAGGGAAACTTCTGGTTACTATTCCAGGGCACTGAGAGAAAAAATATCTAGGCTAAGGGGTAGATGGGGTAACACGTGTATGAAGTATCAAAAAGAGGAGTATTTAAGGGAGACCCAGAACAGAAAAAAGGGGGGGGACTCACTTTTTGTAAGAAAGAAAAAAAAGAAAGAAAGATAAGTAATATAAGAACAGTCCTCGGCTTACGTCCAGGAGGTTGAGTTACAACATTTCCTGTTATTTTTAAGTGTTGTCAATCTTTGATTTGTCATACAACCCTTAGACTCGTCTAACCTGGGTTTCAAGCCCACACTCTACAAATTCATATTGTTTAAGGCTCATTGGGCCTGAGCCCATAACTGTTCTTGGGATCAGGTGCAATTGTGCACTTACAACTATTTTCTTTTTCTTTTTATTTTAAGTTTTATATCTTATATATTTATTATTTCTTTTCAATGTGTAATTATCTTATCCAGTATTACAATAGTTTAGTTTAAGTAAAACTCTGTTAGATATATATTTTAAGAGCTTGAAAATTTTCAATCAATGCCAAATATTCTAATTAACCCAATAAAACGGCATGAGATGAAATTATCCCAAAGCAAAATACACCGATAGCCCCATAAGGTATTTACTTAATGAAGTTTGAAATTCAAATCAAAGATTGTGTGACCCACAAGAGACGAATTATAGTCCTATTGGTTCTTGCTGTGATAAATCAAATTTTCCACCATGCTCAACAACCTCATACATGACGACAAGTAATGGTCGGTCATTCTCATTCACTATTTGCCTCGAGAAAAAGTGGAACCCAGCTGAATGTATTATATATGGGACCAGACCCACAAGACTAACCTGTAGGCTTTTGAATGCAAAAATTTGTCGCTTTTATATATTTACATATATATATATATATATACCAAAACCTCTAAAACTCCCACAATTATTTTTTTATATTGTACATGGCAAATAAAGCATCTCTATTTTTTTGGAGAAAAATCAAAACTGTAACCTGTGTCTTCTAGCCTAGGGAAAGATAAATTTTTATTTGGTATGTTATATATAAATTTGTTGAATTTGGTTTGGCTTTTAAGTAGAATTTGGGGATTCTATAAATTTTGAAGTTTTAAATCTTGGGGTTTTGGTATTTGCATCTCAATAGGTTGATCTTAATTTTTCGCCTTAAATGTTTTTTATTGAGGTTCGTGTAATTTTTTGTTTTCCTCTTAAAAGTTATGATTTTTGGTTGATTAATTGTTTTTTTGGATTAATTTCAATTAATTATTTGTTTAGATTCAACATAAAAGATAATATAATTAGGTATTATAATTTTGATATTGTTCCATATTTTGAAGTGTATATATTGTTATTATTACGAGAAAGTCATATTGCTACTCAAATTTGAAACTTGGTGTGTCTTTCTCATACCATGGTTTTTGTTTATATATTTGCAGTTTATATTAGTTTTGAGTGTGGTTGTATATATAACTATTAAGAGTTTTGCTTTATAAATTTAAGAATTGTAAATTACTTTATAGGTTTCGGTAACTATGCACTTGCAACTCAATAGTGTTCAATGTTAGACAACATTTCTAAACCATGGAAAAGTATAGAAGTTAAACATTTCATTATTTTTATATAAAAAAAAAATACTAACTAGCAAAATGACTATTTACTCATTGTTGGATTTTTTTTTCAAAATCAATAACTTTTCCATGTATCGCACGAGTTAGTGACTAGTACTGTTTAAAAACTGAAAATTATTACTCAAAATCATGTACCAAATGGCCCTTAATCTCCAATGTTTTAAAAAGACACAGTGTGGTACAAAAACCCTAGACACACATAAGCTCTGTTTGGTTTGCATTTGCAGACTATGCGTTTGCATTTTTGGTTTTTTTATTTTATTTTATTTTAAAATCCAGTGCCTCTTACACTGTTCATGGGGCATGAACAGTGCAATCAAGAACAGTAACCAAAACTCAAATAGTAACTTTTTTATTATTTTTTTATTGTTTTCAATTTTCAGTTTTCAGCAAAATAAGCAGTATCTAAATGCACACATAATGTTGCAGCCGCTTCTCCAAGTGTACAATGTTCTTCTTTATGATGAAAGCTATTAAAAATATTAGACGCAAATGCACTTTTAGTCCCTACATTTTTTGTTTTTTTCTATTTTGGTCCCTACATTTTATTTTTATCATTTTTAGTCCCTAAACCAATTAGCGCATTTCATTTTAGTCATTTCCATCAATCAACTAGCAGAAAAGGCTGACGTGGCTAATGACACAGTAAATTAATAATTAAAAAATCTATTTTGGCATTAAAAAATTGCCATGTCAGCATCTGAATTTTTAAAAAAATTAATTTATTAATTTTAACTAAATGAAAAAAATTAAAAACAAAAACCCAACCGATACAGATCAAAACACCACAATCCCAGATCTAACACACAAATAAACGCGTATTCACAAAAAGAAAAGAACACATAGAACTTTTGAAGATGTGCGTTTTGAGCCATTGCCTTTCTATCTATCTTCCCAATTTCGCAGCTCATTCGATTCTCTCTTCTCTTTCATTCAATTTCTCGCTGTATCGCTTGCCGCTAGTAAGGCCTTTGATACCTGTGAATTTCTCAATGGCGAAGCTTTGAAAAAAAAAAAGAAAAAAAAGATCTAACACACAAACAAAATTATTTGTCTCTCTTGGAGTCTTCTTTAAACTCAATCTTCAAAAGTAAATCAAGCCCACCTGACACAAACCAAAAACCACAATCCAAGCTTCGTTTGCATTACAACAATGAAAACAAACCAAACCCATCTTCGAATCTTGATAGACTAAAAACGTATTGACCCCTTGTGATGGATTAATTGACCAAGTTTAATTAATTAATCAATTTAACATGCAAATGTGTGGTAGCACAAACAAATCACCAATTAAACTAAGTATGCAGCGGAAATTAAATGACACGGTGATTTGTTTATGAATGGGGAAAACCTACAAAGCAAAAACTCCACCGGATGATTTTAAGGTCACCACTCCCGAAATTCCACTATTATCACAACAAGTGGTTACAAGTAAAGGAATCTCAAATACCTTACCAACTTACAGTTGAACCCTTACCCCAATACCCAATTGGACTTGTTCTATAGTGACAATTTCTCCTTTCAATGCACTTTTGCTATGCCCAAGCATACAGATGTTATTATAATTGGCAGGTAACAATGGTAAGATGGTTATTTATGCCTTTCTCTTAGAATTTTCTAGTCCTATCCGTCAAAATGAGTGATACGAGTGTTAAGTATAAGAAATCACTTAACCTTACTCGTCACAAACAAATAGCCGCAAAACTCATTTGCTTAGTTGTGCATAGGAATGTTCATCTAAGTTACAAGAGATTCAAAGTTTAGAAAACTCTGTTTCAATGGCTATTTTAAGGTTTACAAGAACCAATGTACACATACACACACTGTTTTTGTATTTTTCTGATTTTTCTCAATTTTTTTGATTTTGAAAACAAAACAAAATAAAAACTAAACAATAAAACAAAAACAGACAAACAACATGAAAGCATGAAAGAAAGATGCATATGCATGAAGGTATGATAGAAAATGCAGATGAATGAAAGCATGATTCCAAAAGTAGATAAGAAATCAAGCAATGAGAGTCCCACTTTAGATAGAAAGAATTAAAGCAGAGGACAACAGAAAAGACAATTAAGTCTTAGGCTCCTTTCTCACTCACACAGCACGAGTCTTTGATTGTGAAGATGAAAAGGCAAGTGTCCTAGTATGTTTACTAAAGGACATAAAAGAATTAAAATTTTCTTGAAATTGAGTTAAAAAACTCAAGACTTTCAATAACTCTCCAAGAATAGGTACAGAGCCTTTAGACAAAGGATGAGACCTATTAGACACTCGCTTATGAGGAAAAACTTGAAACAATTAGAACGAGTGTATCCAAACATCACAATAGTGACAAACATGAGCAGTTTTAGAGCTACTCGGCTTCCCAAAAGGAGGTCTAACCTTAGAGGTTGATAGAGACCTCAACTTAGGACAATTTGGCCAAATATAACCAGTAATGTGACAATGATGACAAGTGGGGACAAAAACAGATTTTTCTTTCATCCTAGAAGGAGTTTTAGACATAGGTTTAGAAATTTCAGCGTTAACATCAGATTGTTTACCTTTGTCTATCCTAGCAATATTAGCCTTCAACTCTTGATTATTCCTTTTAAATAGAGGAATATAAAAATATTTTTCCTTTAAATTAGGCTCAACAACAAGTTTGACATTAGTTAAATTTTCAACTTCAATTTTAAATTCAACTAGTTGCTCTTCCAAATTCTTAAATTTGTCCACCTGAGATGAAATTTGATTTTTAAATTTCTCATTCAAATTATTTGCTTCATCCAATTTTGCAATCAAATAATCTCTTTCAAGTTTAACCTTTTTAAAATTAGCTTTTAATTTTGTAGAATACTCAAGAGATTTCATACAAATATTATAAAGTTTGCAATAGGCATCTTGACAATCATTATCATCATTCAATACAAGATCATGCAAATCAAAGCAATCAAGAGCTTCCATGACAACGAGGGTCAAGGATCACACTCAGGAAATTAATCCACTTAGAGTGAACCCGCTCTAATACCACTTGATGAGAAATTTAAACCCCGATTGATAGAATTAACAAGTTTAAACCCAAGTCATTAATTAAATTTATTATGAATAAAACTTGTTAAAACAAACAAACATCAATATCATGTCAAAACTAAGTGCAGCGGAAAAGTACTTAAGACAAAATATGATGACTTAGGAAAACCAATGAAACCAACCAGTTTCACAGTAAAAAACCTAGGGGGGAAACCTTCCTGAAAATCAATTCACTATAGTAAAGATAAGTTTTAAATCTAGTACAAAACTTTTGTCCCTAGACTCTACAATCCTCGTAGATGAACTCATAGCAGAAACCTTCTACTGCTTCAGAACCTCTGAACTCTTTATATGAACGCCACCCTTTGATGCACGAATCCCAGTACGTGACTAACTCCTTTACACGAATCCCAATACGTGACTCACTCACTAACTTAGAAAGAAGAATGTTGGCTACAAAGTTCTTCACTTCATCAACAATGAAGATCAAGAAGCACTTGGGCTGTGTTTGGTTGGGTGTAAAATATTTTCTGGGTGTAAAATAATTTCAGGTGAAAATATTTTTGGGAAAAGAAAATATTTTTAGGTGTTTGGTGGTATTTTAAAAAATACTTTGGAAAATATTTTCAGGTGTTTGATTGTAATTTTGAAAATATTATAAAAAATACATTATTTACTTGTTACTCACATTTTCTCATATTTTCTCAGCTTCTAAACAAATATATAACATCATTTCTCAGCAGGGAAACACAAAAGAAACAAAACCCAAAAAAAAATCATAAAATTTGGGAGAGAAGAAGGAAGAGAGAGAGGCGAGATCGCAAAGCGGCGCGATCGTGAAGAGAGAGAGGCAAGATCGCGAAGAGAGAGAGGCGAGATCGCGATCATGCAATCGCGACAACGGCACAATCGCAAAGGCGGCACGATTGAGAAGGTGGCGCCAGTGCTGGGATGCGATCTCGCCGGTGCGTCTGGGGTTAAGGCGCGATCTCCTTAACTCTCTCTACTCTCTCTTCTTTCTCTTTCTCTCTCTCTCTCTCTCTCTTTGCATGTCTGAGTCTGGAAATAGTTTGAAGTGAAAATTTTCACTTCAAACCATTTCCGGGTTAAACCCATTATTTTTACGTTAACGAAAATGTTTTTCGAGAAAATTCTATTTTTCATGCGCAACCAAACACACGGCGATATGTAAAATGATTTCCTAAAATGGTTTGAAGCCAAAACAAACGCAGCCTTGGTTACAAAACCGTAAGGTGCAAAAGATGTAGTAGCTTCTTTCAAGAGAATAAGGTTTTGGTCACCTTTTGCATATGTTCTCATTGTATTCTCTTATGTGATGACCTCTAAAATAAGCCTTATATATGCTTAGGGTTGTGAGAAAAGAAACCCTACACAAATACAAAAGTCTGGCCCAAAAGTCAGATCTAAAATCTTGATTTCCGTAACCTCGATAGATAGAGGTGTTGAGCAGTTGTCGAGCTTCATTAAACCTCGATTGATAGAGGTGTCGAGTAGCTATCCACAGGTGTCCAGTAGGTGTCCAGCTTTAGTGAACACTTTTTCTTCACTTGTTTCTTGGTCCAATCTTCATGACTTTAATACTAGACTTGAACAACATGTTTTTGAAGTATTAAACACATTTTAGATCTACCCAAATACAAGTAAAATGCGTTTTGTCAAAAGATTAGCCAACTACATAAAATATGTTCTTAACAAATCCAAACACACCAGCCAAAGAAACCCCACACCCACAAGAACACCCGGTCGAAGTAATCGCTTGGATCTAAGACTACCCAGATCAGAAAGAAAAACCCACTTCGGTTTTGAATGTTACCAAGACTTTAGCCTAGATGAGGTTTCTCTTTCCAAAGACCAAGACCTAGACAGGGACAAGGACCATGAAGTCGAAGTCAAGGCAAGCCGAGATGTGTGTCCAAGATGAGAGCTGAGACATGGGTTCAAGCCGAAGTCGAACAAGCACTTGTGGGAGTAGATTTCGTCAGAGATGAGAGAAGAAAAAGAGGAAGAAAGAAAGAGGCGGAGAAACTGAGAGAAAGATCTGGGAAAGAATAAGAAAAGTAAACTTAGATCTATTATGTTTGGGTGTGTGTTGTTATATTTAAATCTGGGTTTGTGTTCATTGTGTTATTGTTGAAGATGAACTCAGATATAAATTTATGTATTTTTTGAATTTTAATTCTGCTGTTGTTTTTTAAAATTGAAAAATTAATTTTTTTTTCTAAATTAGATGCTAATGTGACATTTTAAATTTCTGGGCAATCAAACATGTTTAGGGAAGAACATGAACAATCATGTTCTTCCCAAAAACTAATGAATTTTTTTATTTATTTTAATGTTTGTTTTTAATTTAATTAATTATTGTATGTAATTATATATTTTTTTTATTCCACCGTCAGCCATATCAGCCTCTTCCGCTAGTTGGGGCTGACGAAAAAGACTAAAATAAACACGTTAATTGGTTTAGGACTAAAAGTAGTAAAAATAAAATGTAATGACCAAAATAGAAAAAAAAAAAAAAAAAAATATATATATATATATATATATAATATATATATATATATATAAGAACTAAAAAAACATTTAGACCAAAATATTATTAAAATTTTCTAGAACTCTAATGCACAAATTCCAAGTTAGCCAAGTCATCATTGGGCGTAACATATAGGCTGAGTTTGGATACAGCGTTTGGTGTCTGTGTCCAGTGATTCTGTGTTTTTTTTTTTTTTTTTTCAACGTGCATGAACAGTAACCTGTACTGTTCATACACGGTATTTTACTGTGCGGGAGACCAATTTCACTGTTCACGCACTGTTTACGCACTATTCATGGACCAACAAGCACTTTATTCAGGAAAAAATATTAAAAATGGGTCCCACAACACTATTCACACATTTAAAAATTATTTTGCTACAGTGTTTTCAGTTTTCAGCAATAAGCTCTATCCAAACGGACTCATAATATTGAAATCTCATGGCTCGATCAGTCAAGTGGTGTCGAGTGTGGTATCGTGGCAACACAACTTCCACTTTCGATCACTTTCCTGAGTTGTTTATTGTGTTGTTTTCATGTGTCTTCAATGTGAATCTTCAAACCAAACTTGGACAAAAATCTAACTGCTTAATTACATCAAAATGCATTTCGACTCAGATTTGCTGACACATACATCATATAACCCTAACATGGGTTTTAATTATTTATAAATTTTCTTACTAGAATAAGGCATTTGGATTATATTCTTGCCTACATAAAAAATAATTAAAATTTAAAAAAGATGATATATATGCTTCTAATGTTGGCTTAATAATAAGTACTGCATCAATTAACATCATACTGCAAGCAATGTACGTGTAATGGACTAATGAGGTAGTTAAACAAAATAAAATTTTGAAAAGTATATTATTACTGTTGGCTCTATAATAAATATCAATTAATTAACATTATATTGCAAGTAATGTAGTGTAATGGGGTAGTTAAACAAAACGTAAGTGCACAACTACAGATTATTCATTCAGCCTATAAAAACTGCAGATTATTTAGTGCAAAATTGGTGCCAATGTTGGCAGATTTCCAAACACAATGTGAGGCATAACACAAACTATAAGTGAAGAGGATTGAAATATGTAAGTGACGGATTAATTTAAGTAAACATGACAATGTTAAGATGACAGGTATAGTCAACAGATCAAAGGTGCACAATGGACGAATGTATGTGCACAGTGGACAGATGTATGTGACATGTGGGATCCAACTATTTTGATTAAGCTCTAAGAATTCCTAAATGGAATTAACTTGTGTCTCACGATTAACTTTAAAGAATCCTAACACGAGAAGAATTCTAACTAGCAATAGATTTCGTAATATACGCTCGTTAAGGAGAATCTTCCCTGGAAGAAAAGTCTTTATGCGCAAGAAATGGAGGACGACTTTACTATAAAAACCCATAAACTCTTAGAATACAAGGTACGCATAATTCATCCCAACTCTAGTACTCTAGGGTTGTGAAAAATTCTAACTTGACATTTGGAGAGTTTTTGGCCGGCACAATACCAATGCTCTTTGTTAGGTCTTCTCTTTTTTATTGTGCATGTATTGTTTCAAGCTTGTGAGGACCGTGTGACTAATTGGTGATTTTTCAGCATCATCAATAAGTAATCTGCGTAATATTCCACGTTTGCAAACATACTGTGCAACATAAGCACACTTGATGTTGGCGAAGAACTGTGGCATATATAAAAATGTTTGGCAAGTGGTTGATAGTGGAATCAAATTTAAAATAGAAAATAACTTTATTGCTTCTATTGGTTTGGCGGTAATCATGATTTCCATTGTTCAGATTTTTCTTTTTAATTATGGAGTTAAAAGTTAAAACTCTATTAATTGAAAAATGCAAAGTCGATGGATTCGTTTGACTTTATCTAATTATCTTCCAGATTTAAATTATTAATTGAAATCTATCTTTAAAAAAAATAATAGTAATAGAGTAATACTTTAGTTTATATCCACCAAACTAAAGTATCCGAGACTTTGGAACTCTTGCAACTAGAAGGGCTGTCCATTTTGTACAGGAATTGGATTTGCACGGTTCTTTTTTTCGAAGGAGATTCAAAAGTTTCTATCTTGGCTATCAAAAATCAGTGCTTACATCATTCATCCTATTGTCACTTCATTCGAGACATCGTGTCTTCAATTGGTTGTCTCTAGAACTATTATTTCTCTCATACACGTCGGCAAAGCAATGTTTTGGCACATGCTCTAGTCAAGAGAGCGAGATTTTCTTTTCTTGTTCTAGTTTGGATAGAGTTTGTTCGTCTTGACATTTATAAGTTTTATGTATCTGATTTTTTAGCTATTAAATAAATTGGCTTGTCGGCCTGCTTCTCAGGAAAAAAAGAAAAAAGAAGAAGAAGAACAAGAAGTTTATATCTACTAAGATTTTAATAGCTCAATAATAACAATTCTTTTCTTTTACGAAAAATTTCGTCTGTTAAAGTTGTGTGAGATGATCGGAGATTCGGAATCCCATAGGAAAGTCATTTGTTGAGTGCAATAATATTGTTACCAACTTGCTATGCCCCGTATATTTCATTCACAGTTATGTCCATAGTGGGTGTGCTGCTTACATCTGTTTCTTGCTCATTGTTAAATAAATTGGAGGAGATAGAAAATAGATGTAAAAGCGAAAGCATAAATGAGCAATTCAAGAAATTATGGTGTTTAGTCTACCGATTACATCCACGAAGAAAATTCTTAAGAACTAGATCATTGATTATAAGTGAAGTACAATTTGTGTCACAATGAATTCAATATGAGTATTTATATAAAAGGCTAAATCATAGACTAACCATGCATTAACTATGATTAATAGACTTATAGTATAAGTATTAGACTCGGTTTACGCGGTAAGATCAAACTTGGCTTATAATATTGAACTTAATATATCTCTAACACTCATTAGTTAACCTCTTTGCGTCCATATAAATTATTTGGAAAAACAAACAAAATTTTTAACTAAGATGTAAGCAATTTCCATTAAAAAAAAAATGCAAGCAACTTAAACAAAGACGAACCATCGAACCAAAAAAAGCAGTCCTCTGGCTTTTAACAAAGAAGGTCATTAATGTATAACATGAGTTCACTAATTACACATGTTGCAACTCAAATGCATGAATAGGTGTATGTTAAATTGCCCGTAAATAATCTAAGTATAATACTACATACCCACAAAAAAATTGATGACTTTTTTCACACATATTGAGTTGACAAGTTTTCACTGATTTTCATTTAAATTTATCACTAACATCATTTTTTTACCTATCACTAACAATTTACTACATCAGTAATGTCAATTTTTTTGTCAAAACTTCCATGTCTCTAGACTTTCCTATAATCTGAACAACGTTAGGAATTCTATAAAATACTAGAAATAAATATTATTTTTAATTTATTTTTTATTTTCTTTATATTTCAAACAAATATAAGACATTTTAAATGACATACATTTTGTTGTTCTTTTGATTTTTGGATAACAATTATCAAATTATAACCAACCATTAAGGTAGGTACCGGCCATAGCAAATGTCATAAATGGTTTGATTGAAAAATTGTAGTGTACGACTAGACATTCTTTCTCACCCTTTAACCACATTCAATTTAGGGATGGCAATGGGGGCTAGGCGAGACTAAAAGATGAGGTCTTTGTCTCCGCTCCGCATGACAAAGAAAGCTTTTTCACCCCATTCCCGTCCCTTGGGGCCCCGCGAAGCCCTGCTCCACTCCATAAAACTCAACTTTTTGTTAATTTGCCTTACAATTAGTATAATCTTTTTAATGAAACTTATTTCATTAATAAAAATATATTTGAAATTACAACTAAATTTATCGCATCAAATCAAATCAATTTTTAGAAAAAAATTGAATAATATATCCAAGTGTTTAACAAGACAATCACAAGAAAAAAAAAATCATAGTATAACACATAACAAAATAAAGGCAGAGAACCACATTGTGTAGAATAAAATAAACTAATATTGATATGTTTATTTAAATAGTAGAGTTTTAGAGTACAAAAAACTTACAATTATATCCCTTAGCAACGTGGGCGGGGCAGGGACAGGGACGGGCGGGATGAGTCTAAAAAGCCTAAACCTATTTCCGCCCCGTGGTGCGGGGCTAAAATCTTACCCTATCCTTGCCCCATCACCTTTGCGGGGCAGGGGCAAAATTGTCATCCCTGATTCAGTTTTCCCTCTATTGCCTTATAATTATTACAAAACAATTCCTAATGTATTATTGTTTCTCTATTTATTTTAATCTCATCAATTATTATCAAAATTATTATTTTATTCTCTCAATTTACCATGCCAGATTTTTCCTTCTGATGCTTACAACAATGACTATTTAACACAATTCTAAAAAGTTAAAAGTTAAATAACATGCCTATAACCTTAGAGATCATTTTGAAATATGTAGCAAAAATTAGGAACCAAAAAAGATTACTAATTTATTTATTTATAAATGCGTCCTCCTAGATGGGGAAAAAAGATTTTATGTCTTTGTTGGATACCAACTCCTCGTAGCTAAAGATTAGAGTTGTTTGCCTCCAATAATTCTAAGACTACAATCTATGCCACAGTTTTTTCTACAACTATCTACGTAATTAATTGTGAGTAGTGGAGATAAAATAATGGATATATATGAAAATAGCAACCAATCACCATATGCTATATGGAATAGTTTTGAAAAATTATGAGTTGTTGAGGTCGCCTTAAATTATAAATTATTAATATCATATTACAAGCAATGTAGTGTAATGGGGTAGTTAAACAAAACACGGGGTAGTTAAACAAAACACAAGTGCACAACTACGAGGTCGCCTTAAATTATAAATTATTAATATCATATTACAAGCAATGTAGTGTAATGGGGTAGTTAAACAAAACACAAGTGCGCAACAACAGATTATTCATTCAGCCTAAAAAAACTGCAGATTATTTAGTGCAAAATTGGTGCCAATGTTGGCAGATTTCCAAACACAGCACAAACTATAAGTAATCTACATAATATTCCACGTTTGCAAACATACTGTGCAACATAAACACACTTAATGTTGATGAAGAATTATGGCATATATAAAAATGTTTGGCAAGTGGTTGACAGTGGAATCAAATATAAAATAGAAAATAACTTTATTGCTTCTATTGGTTTGGCGGTAATCATGATTTCCATTGTTCAGATTTTTCTCTTTTAATTATGGAGCTAAAAGTTAAAAATCTATTAATTGAAAATTACAAAGTGGATGGATTTCTTTGACTTTTTTTTTATATAAATAATTATAATATGCCATTTTACCCGCAGCTTCATAATTAAGATTTTAATAGCTTAATAACAACAATTCTTTTCTTTTTTTGAAATTTTCATCCATTAAAGTTGTGTGAGATGCTCTGAATCCCATAGGAAAGTCATTTGTTGAGTGTGATAATATTGTTGCCAACTTGCCATGCCGTTTATTTCATTCACAGTTATTGGGTACAAATCCTTTCCCCTTTGTCCGGAGTGGAAGTGCTATGTAAATCTTTCTCTTGGTCATTGTTAAATAAATTGGAGGAGATAGAAAATAGAGGTAGAAGTGGAAGCAAAAAAAAGCAATAAAATGAGTTATGTGGTTCGGTCTACCAACCTATATTTATGAAGGAAACCTTAAGAGTTAGATATTTAATTATAAGTGAAGTACATAACACTGAACTCAATATGACTATTTATATAAGAGACTAAATTCTAAACTAATCATGCATTAACTATGATTAATAGACGTGTAGTATATATATTAGACTTGGTTTGCACAATAAGATCATACTTGACTTTATAATATTGAACTTAATATATCCCCAACACTCGTTACTTAACTTATTTGCATCCACTTTCTCAAAAAAAAAAAAAAAAAAAACTTCTTTGCATCCATATAAATTGTTTGGAAAACAAATTAAATTTTAACGAAGATGTAAGCAGTTACCATTTTAAAAAAAAATGCATGCAACTTAAACAAAGACAAATTGTCAAAAAAAAAAAAAAAAGTAGTCCTCTTGCTTTTAACAAAGAGAGTTACCACTGCACACCCTTGATGTGATGATCACTCCACAAGTATAAGTGCTTGTAAAGTGTGAGAGGCAAGGGTCAGAGTTCAAGTTTCCAAGAGAAAGTTTCACACACATATACATTTAAATTTAGTTAGAGTAGAATTTCTATATATATATATATATTATATATATATATATATATATATATAAAAGAGGTCAATAATATATAATAGGATTTCACTAATTACACATGTTGCACCTCAAATGCATGAATAGGAGTTCTATAAAATACTAAAAAGAAATATTATTTTTCAACCATTTTTTAATTTTTTTATATTCAAACAAATCTAAGGCATTTTAAATGACATACATTTTGTTGTTGTTCTTTTTTTTTTTTGGATAACAATTAGCATATTATAACCATTAAGGTAGGTACCAGCCATAGTTAGGGTTGATTGAAATATTGTTGCATATGACTAGACACTTTTTCTCTCCCTTCAACCACATTGAGTTTTACCTCTTTTGCCTTGTGATTTTTACAGAACAATTCCTGATGTAATATTGTTTCCCTATTTATTTTAATCTCATCAATTAGCATCAAAATTATTATTTTAGTCTCTCCATTTACCATGTCATATTTTGCCTTCTGATACTTTCAATAATGACTACTTAACACAATATTAAAAAGTTAAAAGCTAAATAACATACATATAACTTTATGGATCATTTTGAAATATGTACCAAAAATTAGGAACCAAAAAAATATATATATATTTATTTATTTATGCATCCTCCTGGATGGAAAAAGGATTCTATGGGTCCGTTAGGATAGAACTTATTGTTGAAAATTGAAAACTGAAAACTGAAAATACTGTAGTAAAATAATTTTTAAATGAGTAAAAAACACTGTTTATGTCAAAAGTTACTGTTCATTGGCCTAAAATCACTGTTCATGACCAATGAACAGTAACAAACACGCGTAAAAAAAAAAAAAAAAAAAAATTTTGACGTGGACGCGCGTTTTGGCTATCCAAACGGCCTCTATGTCTTCACTGGATACCAACTCCTCATACAAAGCCAAAGATTATATTTGTTTGTGTCCAATAATTCTAGAGCTATAACATCCAATCACTGTATGCTATATAGAATAGTTTTGAAAATTATGTGTAAAAATTATGGGTCTTTGTGTTCGCCTTAAATAATAAATTCCAAATTGTTAATACTATGTAATAAATTAGTAATAAGAAAATATTTTTATAAAGTAATAATAATAATAATGAACAGAAGAATTATTTACCAAAAATATATATAAAAACTGAAGGCCCACTTTTTATAATCTTGTCTCCAAAACCATTTTTTAAGTTATCTAATGTATCTTCTTCTCAAAAAACCAAAAAAAAAACAAAAAAGTTATCTAATATATCTAAATAAATAAATATAAAAAACAACTTATCTAACATATCAGGCCCCACAGTTCAGCATCACCTTTGACTGGGAGAAGAGCGAGGATTCCACGACCACAAGAACTCAATTATTGCAGATAACCTTAAAGGACTCGTGATCCTAACAACTATAAAAATTATCTTCTACAGTTCTGTGTATGGAAATTCTTACCGCAACCCTGTCCACAAAAAAAGAAAAAAAAAAAGAACATTTACAAATTAAAGAAGAATAAAAAATGTTACATGGGTCCATCCAATTGAATTTTTACTTGTGTTCAAATGGATTTATGTGTATATCTGCGTTATTATTTCTTCCTATATAACTGATTATCCAATCCCATGTAATGATATTTTCAAAGTAATTATTTTTTTCTGCTAGAAAATTAAAAAAATTTCATCTGTAATTTTTGAAATATTAAAATTGATGGATCAGGTAGAAAAATATAAATTACTTTTGTAAATTTAATTAAACTTTTTTTTTTTTTTTAGCTTAAAGCATACGGTCATTGATTACATAAACTTTCCACTAGATGTTCACGCCAATAATTAATGGATGACTTATAACTAAAAAGAAGGCAACATTGTTGACTACTGAAATGAAAAGCAAATATACAAATGGTATCTATCACCAAATTACCAATGACCATTGACCAAGACTGATTGTAGCTCGACTGATATTTTTTTAGTGTTTCAAATGATGATGTTTATCAAAGTGTTGTAATTACCGAATCAGGTCAGAAGGGAAAGAAATGAAGAAAAGGAACAATGCAGAAAGAAGAAGTGAAGTCTAGGATATAAACGACAATAGAATGAAGATGTTGTGATATAGTAGTTATAATGTAAAGCTACCTGTAGTTTAGTGTTTTTATTTAAGTGGGCTGTATTCACACGTGTATAAACTAATCAGTACACGTGCTGCAACTAATCCCGTGTAATTTGGGATATTTTTGTTTGCTCTGTTTTGGTATTTAGATGTAGTAACTGGTACAGATTCATTTTAGTTAGTTGAAATTAAATCTTTCTTCAGTTCTAATTCCCTCTAGCTTTCTTTTCTTTCTCAAGATTCTCTGTGCTTTCTTATAATGTTTAAGTTTTAAATTCCTCCTCTTTCAGTTATTATTATTTTTTTTTAAATGTTATCAATAAAGTTGTCTAAGTTGTTACTAAAATTATTTTTTTGTCTACTAATAACAACAAATAATAACATGATTTTTAAGGTTTTGTTATGAAAATGTTATGAACGTAACATTTCTCTTATGAATATCATATGTATAAAAAATTAAATTATATATGAATGTATATTAAATAAAAACATAATAAACACTTTCACGGTGGGATAGGGCAAGACATGACGGGACAAGCAAAATTGATTCATCTCCTATCATCTTTTCGAGCCAAGGAAAACCCGTGTAGAGCAAAGTCAAATAGAAAATTTTTGCCATCCTTACATCTCTTATCATGCTGGATTTATTATAGTTTTTCCCATCACGATTGTTCATTTGTGTAGCATCAAACAGAAAACAAAGAGAAAGAGATAAAATTCATTCGTGTAACATAAAACAAAAACGGAGAAAAGAGAGAAAGAGGGGAGAGTTTCTTCCATAAAGTTTATTAACATCGTCAATAGGTTTTGTCATCATGATTTGTCAAAGATCCGGTGATTAATATCAAGGCTTTTTAAGAATTAATATTACTAATGCAATTAGTCAATAAAGTTTATTGTCATCAACTAAGATTTTTGAAATTCAAACTCTACCTATACTAAAAATCAATTGAACATCTTAAGTTAAAATTCTAGCAAATTTATAATTTTAAAAAAAAATCCAGAGTTTTTTGTTAATTATATATATATATATATATATATTATATATATATATATATATATATATATATATTTACTTAGTTATCTCCACTATTTTTTTCCCACCATTCCTCTTTCTTCTACATTTTCTTCTCCTGTTGTTATGGTAGAAAATGTGGAACATGTTCAAAAAGTTATTGATATAAAGTTATGGTCATTTTAATGGGCACTCTTAGAGCAATTATTAACAATTTATTTTAAAAAAGTTTTGACACCACTTTTATGGAAAATGAAAAAAACTGTCAAAATATATATTTTTTTCTTTTCCTATAAAAATTTTCTTTAAATAAATTGTTAAGCATTGTATAGAGAAATGTTAACGAATACTCTTAGTGTATTGATTAATAATCCATTTAAAGTAAGTTTTATGGAGAAAAAAAAAAGCAATTGATGTTTTAACAGCTTTTTATCATTCTCTATAAAAATGATGTCAAAACTTTCTTAAAATGAACTATAAACTGATTAGGATACTTGTTTTGAGAACCCTTTCTTATAAAGTTATAGACAACCATTTTTTCGGTTTTACACATACCAACCTCAAACTTAAAGTTTCTTGGAGGGAGGAACCGAAAAAAAAGGGTACGAACCAACAAACATTACCTACCATAGTTTGAAGAGTCCAGTAAAGGCAAACTTTGCAGGACAGCAGGAGTGGATCCAAAGCCAACATAAAATTAACCTTTCTTCCACTGACCATTATGCTCAAGTTAAGTCAATTAAGTTATCAAACTTCGAGAGTGCCCACCAGTCACCACACATTTAAGAATTAATCATTTTTAAGGTCCCTTAATTATACCACATTATCACTTATTATAGATCGTAATGATTTTTTTTTTCCAAGTTGTAGGACCCAAGAAAACCCATTAAGGCATTCACACATCAGTCTGTTTGTGTATAATAGAAAAAAATATATAAAATGTACACAGTTTTGCATAAAAATGATCAACATTAATTTATATATAATTATGTAAATTTACAAGTTTATTACAATAACAGTGTAAATTTATATTGATACTATTTATTTTATATTTAGTTGTTTGTTTTCTCTTTATATATCTCGAGAATGAAGAAAGATAGTGAATCATAGTTGTTGTGTGCGAAGAAAAATAACAATTTAAAATTTAAAAAAATTGATATTTTGATAAAATATATTATAAAATAGATAATTTGATACGTAGTGTAATATATATAGGCAATCAAGAGAAGTGGGATTCATGATCTGCATCAAAAGCTTCAAATTTTGCACGATAAAGACTTATTATAGCATTATCAAGTTGTAGTCTCTTTTGGAAATTAGCAATTTTGCATTCGAAGTAACTTGCTGGAACGGGCATATATGCATCATCATGATAAGACATTGGAAAAAGCCAAAAATGTTAGGTCTTTAGTTTGTCGTGTAATACTGTAATGGGATCTTATTGAGAAACCATTTATGAGAATGCCTATTTTGATTAAGATGAGTAAATAGTCAATACCGGTACCATTTGCATTTATTTTGGTTAACAAGATTAAAACATAATTGAGTATATGACAGTCCAAAGTATATATGTGATCACCATCACAAATTCGAGAGGTCAAATGCAATCAATTGCAAACACATGACTACAGGGGCGGCGCCACTATGGGAGCACCCCCATTTTTTTTTTTATGACAATAAAATTAAATTTTAGTCCATAATTGAGCAACTTAACAATATATTCGAGGCATTTCAATAAAAAAGAACCATATAATTTTGTATTATTTTAAGCCCATACTACAGTTTTACTTTTAATTTTTGATTTACCTGATACATTGTTATTGTACAACTACTTTTCCTCAAAAATATTATAATATATATTATACAACTAATTGGTCAAAGTCATGTAAATTTAGCTTTGTCTATTGTACAACTACTTTTCTTTTTTCTTTTTCTGATAATTTTGATTAGAAAAAAAATACTCCCTCTATCCCAGTTTGTTTATCTTCTATTCCATTTTGAGATATCCTAAATTATTGTCCTGTTTCTAAAAATAAAATTAATTAATTTACTAATCCTACTATATCCCTACTTTATTTTCAAAACTACTTGAAAAGAAAACTAACAAATATTTAAAAAATCAATTTAATTAGGACGCCTTTTTAGTTGTCTCATTAAGAATAACTCATTTTTTAAAAAAGCTGATAAATTTATTTAAGGACAGATTGTAAATTTATACATTTTTATAAGGTAGACAAGACAATAAATAATGTTCCCTTAAAAAAATTGACTTTTCACATAGGATAAACAAAGTGAGACGGATGGAGTAGCAGTTTTAGTTAATTAAGTGAATAAACTTAAAAAGTTACTTAATTTTTATATAACATCAATTAATTCATTATATATATATATATATATATATATATATGTATGTATAATAAACTTTTTATTTTTATGATTATAATTAAACATGTGATTGTCCATTCAAAGAAAATTTGATTAAATTGACACGAAAAGTGTCAATAAATATTATGTTTTTACATTTTGCTATCATATTATTAGTTATAAACTTATTATATTTTTATTTATATAATTTAAAATTTTATTAATTATATTATTTATAACGTCATCGGTTTGACCATCGGTCAGACCGAGGTCCGACCAGAAAACTAGTAACCAATCTCTTTTCCAGTTCTTTCACCATATTGGTTTATAAAACCATGGAAAAAAAATTGGACGAAAATCTGGAAAAAATAAAAAAATTATAATAAAACCATTAACAATGCCCAAATCAAATGCCAATAAGAAAGCATAGTACGAGATCAATCTCATCCCAGACTATGACTATCACTACTCCGAGGCCAACATGTTTACGTTTTTAATTCAACAAATATCAACAAAAAAAAAATCCTCAGTGCCTTGCGGATTCACAAATCATTAAAAAAATTTAAACCAAAACTAAATCAAATCTAAAGGCTAAAAGAAAATAAGAAACTCACATACTCTCTCCAACTAGCGCCATCCATTCCTGTTCAGCAACACTAATAATAACCATAACTGAACTCCACAAGCTTTATGTCAAAAAAATTTATGCATTTGGTTTTTTTTTTTTTTATTGTTCTTGTTGTCAATATATAAATTTTTTTTTTTATTTAATTGTGTAATTTATACTTCTTGAAGAATAACTTGAAAAAAATTCATGGAGCCCACATTGCATGGCTACCACGTTTTTAGTTAAATTAGTGTAAGCCCCAACTATTTTGATGCTGACTGACACTTGCATTACATCCATGAATTGGAGCAATAGTACTTTTCATGGTCCAAAACTACAGAGTACAGTCGTCAAGATTAATGCATCAGAGCCAACACAAATTTCTGAGGATGATAATTCCTGCAGCTATGTCTCTTTCAATAAATAATATCGAAACATCAGTCAAAAACTCGTCTTCCATTTTGTTGCAGAAGTTAATTTTAATGACATTCATAGTTGATATTTGGTGGAATGACAAAATAGTTTAGTTCATAGATTAGTTTTGATTCAAATTTTTTTAAGGGCCAAGTTATTTCGTTTGGATAAAATTAGTTGATTGGGCTACTTTAGCTTTGCTAGTGGTGATTTTGTTGTTGGGCTAATTTGAATTAGTTTTGGATTTTAGATTCATAATTTTTTTTATAACCTTTAAGAGGAACAATGATACTGTTAAGGAGAGGCCAAGTGTAATTTTATTGAACCTAAACTGCTAAAATCAATACTTATATATACATATTCAACTTCCAATTACCTTAAGTTTAACTATTATAAATTTCAAAAGTTGTTACTCCTAATTGAGGAAACTATTATAAATTTCCAACTATTATACATAGGAACAGATTGGTTGCTCCTTATAACAAAATTTGCCAATTACTATTTTCTAACAAATCAAACAATTTGAAAGTGAGGAATAAATGTTTTTTTTAAAGGAAAAATAAATGTTGATTTTAATGAAGAAAAAAAATCTCCTTAGAGTAAGATCTAATTAAGAAACTAAAATACAAAATCAGTTTTTTAGAGAGATTAAAAATGAGCTAATCAAAAGTGTTGAAACATAAATTAACAAACAATGAACATACGATTAAGGTTCAAGTTCAAATTGATGAATAATGAATCTATATGTTGAATGCCTAAATAGCTTGTTTTCATTTGTTTGTAATGGAGTTGGTCCAACTCATATTAGATTTATTGTCAGGCCCATAAAGTTGGGTCCCATAGCTTATTACGAAAAAGAAAGGGTTGAAATTGGCCCAATTTTGAACGTTTATTACTAGAAGTCAGTTCTTATGCTTTTATAAGTGGCAGCATAGACTTGTGGAAAAATGGCTATCGTTCTGCATTTCAATACAGTGGCTTTGTTATTGCTAATGTAATATAATTAACTCAACTGAACAAAGGGCACCATATGACCAATTGTGTTCCTTTGGTTGTCTACTCAACATTATCCTTTAAAATTTCCTATGTTTTGGATTGCTTGTATGATGTTTGGTTGATTCTATAATTAAAGTAGACTTATAATTTCTTCTGCTACAATAATTGATTTTGTAATACTGAATTTTTTTAGGAAGAGAAGGGAAAGGGGCGGTACATTAATATTTATAGGATCCCAATTTTTATGGATGAGTGAATTCAAAATAATTAATTTTTTCTAATGGTAATTTGTGTAACTAATAAATCCAAGTGTCATAGCTAGAGGGTCAGTATCTATTGCTTGAATTTAGAACTAATATACTTGAATATGATAATTTCTAGAAATAATGATTAGTTTGTATTTGGCATCTGAAAGTTGTTTATGTAGGCATTTACTTGAATTCTAACAAAATAAAAAATAAGGCCTATTATGTTTTCATTATTTTTGTTATTGTTTCCCTGGTGGTGTTCTATAGTTTTTTTATTCTTCTGTAAGTGAAAAAAAAAAAAAATTCGTTTCATCTTTTTTTTTGACATACATGTTGTAAGTGCACAATTGCACCTGGAGCCAAAAACAAACGTGAGCTCAGCCCAATGAGCCTTAAACAATAAAATTTGTAGAGTGTGGATTCGAAATCTAGTTTAGTGATATTGGAAGCTTTTCACACCGTTGCGTCTAGAAGGTATTTAGATCCCCCTCTTAACCAACAATTTGTCCAGAACCCTGCCTATAATCTTTTTGGTGAATCCCAGGGTCATCGCGGGTCTTTCCGAGGGGAGATTAGTCCTTGGATGAATCCTCAGACCTTCGTCCTGTGGGCCGACTTACAATTTTAAAGGCCTTTTAGGCAAAAACGGTCTGGCACCCGTCAATAAAGCTTAAGGCCCAAATACTTGCTCAGGTCTCTTTACTCCCCACACGTCTTTTGGTGCCTTCTAGTTTATTATTTGAATTTTATCTTGGTTAGTTTTTGCCGCTTTTTGGTAGGTGAATTCGTTTTAGTACAACTTTTGGTCAATATTTTTTAGTGTTAGTATTCTTCCATGTTTTCCTATTCTGTTTCAGGGAGGGAGAGGAAGAAGATTAATATGAAAATCTAACATAAAATAGATCACTTGAAGTTTGTAATTATGCCATCCACATCTTGGATATCATTTGTCATACCACTTCAGTCATAGCCCAATATCTAATATATTCATTTTCCTTTCTTAATGTCCTTAAATAATCATTTTTTTATCTTTTGTTAACTTTTAATTTAGTGAGTTCTAATTAGTTCAACTGATAAAAATTTTAATGGTTAAATAATAGATTTGAGATTTGATCCCTGTCTACTCTAAAAATCGATTGAAATTTTGATCTAATGATAAAGAGTTATTAATAGGAGCACACACTCTAGATAGATACTCTCACCAAAAAAGAAAAAAAAAAAAAAAAAAAAAAAAAAAAAAAAAAAAAAAAAAAAAAAAAAAGAAAAGAAAAAGGAAGAAGAAGATATAAAGCTGGCTAATTTTATTTACAAACAAAAAAGCCCAGCTCTGGCAGCATAGTCGTTAGAGAGCTCCCATGCTGTGTCTAAAACCCACCCACCTTTTCAAACGCTTTCCCTCCTCTCTTCTATTCTCTACATATTCAACTTCCAACTACCTTAACTGCCACCTCAACTACTTCCTCTCTAACCAAACCTCAACGCTCCAATCTCTCCTCCAATCTCATGCTCTGATCATCGCCAGTGGCAACTCAAACAACCTGTTCATAGCCTCAAAGCTTATCTCTCTCTATTCCTCTCTCAACAAACCCACTTCTTCCACCAAGGTGTTTGACTCGGTGTCTCCCAAAGACACATTTCTTTGGAACTCTGTAATCAAATCCCACTTCTCTAATGGCAATTACTCTCAAGCCCTTGAATTTCATCTCCAAATGCGAGCATTTGATGCCCCACTTGACCAATTTACCATTCCAATGGTTGTTTCTACTTGCGCTGAGTTGATGTTGCTAGACCATGGCAAGAACATTCATGGGTTGGTTTTGAAACTTGGGCTCTTCGCGGGGAATTCTGCGGTTGGGTCTTCATTTGTGTATATGTATGCTAAGTGTGCTCAAATGGATGATGCATATCTTATGTTTGATGAAATGTGTGTTAGAGATGTGGTTGCTTGGACCACACTTGTGATTGGGTATGTGCATAATAATGAGAGTGAGAAGGGTTTGGAGTGTCTTTGTGAGATGCATAGGGTGGGTGGGGATGGTGTGAGACCGACTTTTAGAACATTAGAAGGTGGGTTTCAAGCTTGTGGGAACCTGGGTGCTTTAGTTGAAGGTAGATGCTTACATGGTTTAATAGTAAAAGCCGGAATTGGGTGTTCACAAGTTGTTCAATCTTCGCTTTTGTCCATGTATTCCAAGTGTGGGATCCCTGGAGAAGCTTACCATTCTTTTTGTGAAGTAACTAATAAAGATCTTCTCTCATGGACATCACTCATTAGTATTTATTCAAGATTTGGGCTTATGACTGAGGGCTTGAGTTTTTTTTGGGAAATGCAGGAGAATGAAATATGCCCAGATGGAATAGTTATCAGTTCCATACTTTTGGGATTTGGTAATTCCATGATTGTCTCTGAAGGAAAAGCCTTTCATGGATTAATCATAAGGCAGAGCTATGTATTGGATATGATGGTTCATAATGCATTATTGTCCATGTATTGCAAGTTTGGATTATTATCTCTTGCAGAGAAGCTCTTTCGTAGAGTACCTGAAGCAAACAAAGATTCTTGGAACAATATGATTTTTGTCTACAGTAAGGTAGGGCTGGAAGCAAAGTGCATAGAACTGTTTAGAGAGATGCAATGGATTGGCATTGAACCGGATTCAAATAGCTTGGTCTCTATGGTTTCTTCATGTTCCCAACTGGGAGCCACCTATCTTGGCCGTTCACTTCACTGCTACATAATTAAACATTCAATGGATGAAAATGTCATGGTAGTTAGTTCACTCATGGACATGTATGTGAAAGCTGGCAATTTGAATATTGCATCGAAAATATTTTGTGGGACACAGGGGGATATCATCACATGGAACACATTGATCTCATCTTATACTTATTGTGGGCGCTATGCAGAGGCTGTAGCCCTCTTTGAAGATATGATTTCAGAAAACTTGCAACCCAACTCAGCAACATTGGTAATAGTGCTTTCAGCTTGTTCTCATCTTGCATCTCTTGAGAAGGAGAAAGGATTCACCATTACATTAAGGAAAGAGGGATTGAGTCTAATATTTCTTTGGCCACCGCATTGGTTGATATGTATGCAAAATGTGGGCAACTTGAAAAAGCAAGAAAATTGTTCAACACAATGAAAGAGAGGGATGTTATATCTTGGAATGTTATTATCTCAGGTTATGGAATGCATGGTCATGCAAAATCTGCTATAGAGATATTTCAGCAGATGGATAAATCAAATATTAAACCAAATGGACTCACTTTCCTTGCTCTTCTCTCAGCTTGTGCTCATGCTGGGCTCGTCAAAGAAGGGAGTGTCTATTTAATAGAATGAAAGACTATTCTATAAAACCCAACTTGAAGCATTATGCCTGTATGATAGATCTTCTAGGAAGGTCAGGTAATCTACAAGAAGCTGAAGCATTGGTCCTTTCAATGCCATTCTCTCCTGATGGTGGGGTGTGGGGTGCTTTGTTAAGTGCTTGTAAAATTCACAATGAAATTGAGACCGGTGTAAGGATTGCAAAGTATGCTATTGAGACTGACCCAGAAAATGATGGGTACTATATAATGATGTGCAACATGTATAATTCTGTTGGGAGGTGGAAGGAGGCAGAAAGGGTAAGAGCAATGATGAATGAAAGGAATGTGGCAAAGAGAGCTGGTTGGAGTACACTCTAGGTTATATGAATTTCCTTTGATCCTTGTTGGGGGATCTCTCTTACCCTTGGGCTTGATAATTATATAAGGAGCTTTAGGATACACCTCAATTCTGATAGCCAGCAACACAATTGAAATAGGTCAGTGTACAAGGGGCCTGAATTTTGCTTCAATTCAGAATATGGCTAGCATTGCTGTTGCCCTACTGTGGCTTGCTGGTAATCTTCCTGTTCACTGTGTTCCAAACCCCCCTTCCCCCTTGGTTTCTCTTTTTTGGGGGGGGCAACACAGCAGTCATAAACTGCATGGAACATAAAAAAAATTAGAGAAGATTCAAGTAAAGTAGTGACTCAGGCTGGATCAGTTATTTTGGCTGGGTCCCATCCAATCACTGCATCATGGACATGTAGCACTGCACTCTTTTGCTTTACTTAATTAAGTTTTAACTTCTTTGAACCTTTTTGTATGGGATATGGGTTGTGAGTTCTTTTCCTTATCTATGCATGAAACCTGTCCATTTTTTGTGCCTTCATATCTATAATGTAAAACTTCTCACTTGTGCCTTTACAACAGGAAAGCCACCTTAGTAGGTCAAGCAAGCAATTTGTATAAAGACCATGAGAGGGATGGTGGGTTCAACATATGCCAAGTCTTGTACATTAAATATGGCCTGGTCCAGGAAGCAGGTGCCTTAATTGCTTCATTAGCACACCCTTGAAAATTTTGTAATAATGTAGAATCTATATTCAATAGTTTAGGGGGAAAGTTATAGATATACCTTTACTTATTTTCTCCATATCGACCAAAAAAACTTACTCCCTCCATTGTCTTTCCCAGATTACCAATTTGGCTTGTACAATTGTAGTCAAAAGTGAGTAAGCTGTTTGCGACTATAGTAGGTGTGGTCATTTTCCATTGAAGGATTGTAGTGTCTTGTGGCAAAAAAGAAGATGAATTTGATCTTTTTGGGTTTGAGTACAAGGTGAGATATTTTTATCTTTTATATGTTGAAATCCTGTTATGTTGTTTTAATATGCTTTTGTATACTTTAAGTGCATTTTCATGTGCTTTCACTTTCTTCTTTCTTTTGTTTTGTTTTGTGTTGTTTTGTTTTTTTTTTTTTTTTTTTTGTTTTTTTTTTTTTTTGGATTGGAAGGGGGAATTAACTCTTAAGCTCAGAGTTCTTTTCCCCCTAAACAATTTTGCAGTTTGATTTTTATTTCTGTTAGAACAGCCTCGTTTTTTCAGTTTGTTTTATCCGTATAAATCAATTTGATATATGTTAGGAATGCTAAGGAGAGAATTTTATGTGGAAATCAAATAATTATGTGGCGATTCAGGGCAAAGATCCAAACTCTAGTCTGTAGTCATCACTGCAATGGAATAAATATTTTCCCCTGATGTATGCTTTTCTGTTGTCTTGGCCTCTAATTGGTACATTAATTTTCAGTCTGGTATTTGGAGGTTACAAATGAGACCAGTAAACCACTCTACTTCATGCTACTAACATTCTTGTCAAAAAAGGCAAACTGGAATTTTTTCTAAATTTTTGGGTGCTGCATTTTATAACATACACATTCCTCTTGTTGCTTTTATGGTTTTAACAGAAGCTTAACCTTTGCTTCCTACAGTTTTTACCAGTAAATGCAGTGGCTACTTCATGTTACTAACCAGCAGGAAAAAAACATTGAATATCATTCTCAATATTAGTTTGAGGTGAGTTGTTTCCATTGTCCATGTTATAACTGTGTATTTGTTGTTGTTGGTGTAATAATTTAATTTTAGGATTATGGTGGAGCATTGTTGGATAATATTGAGCATAGAAAATAATGAAGTCACTCAACTCTCTTTTCATCATTACTTGTTAGAATATGAGCAAATCTAGAGTTGTTTGCCTGCTTGTGAAAAGTCTGAGTACAAAATGCAAAATGCCATTGGATCTTGCTTGTGCTAGAATGTCATTTGAAGGGAAGGGATCAAAGGTTTATTTTTTACCATAGAACAAAAAGGAAAAGGGGGCAAAATAGGCCTTTTTTTAAATAAAAAAATATTAAATAGAAATCCCAGTATTTAACTCCCCTATGTCGAACTTTTGAGCCTAAATGATGGTGCCCTATACTCTTTTTTAAGCTTTTCTTTGGAGGGGAGGGCGGAGGCAGGGACAAAATTGAACCCGTGATGTGGAAACTAGGGTAGGTTCCAATTGGACACAAGTTTGTTGGCGGTGCCTTATAGTCTTTACCTTCTCATAAGCCCTTCTCCAACTCCATTAAATTTTAAGTTTTGATATACCAAATCTATGATATGAAACAGCCAGTGAGTTTGCTAGTCACATAAATGTAACTCTTGGAATTAGGCAGGATGTGTTGAGCCTACCCAGATCCTAGTAAACTAGGTGTCCCTCATAAATAAAGTTGTCTTGATAGGATTCTCAAAAAAGAAAAGAAAAAGAAGGCTGTGTTTAACTGTTTATAGAGTTATAAAGTATGGTACCCTCCTACTCTTCCACTAATAAATTTAGTGACAGTTCCTTTTTCACAATTTTTTTTTTCAGAATAATTATGATTAGTATATGTTAGTAATGGTGTCAGATGTGAAAATAATGTCTAATCAAAAAATTGTATCACCTAATATTATCTTGAAAATTTTCAACTAAGAAACAAGTTGCCCTAATTAAATTTGCCCTAAGTCAACTATAACTTCAAACCAAACTTGGCTGTACCTTAAATGGCAAAAAATAAGGGAATCGGCTCCCCTCCCGTTTTAAAGACTAATGCTATAGAGTAATGAAATTGAGACTGGAGTAAGGATTGTGAACTATGCAATTGAGACTGACCCAGAAATGATGGGTACTATATAATAATGTGCAACATTTATAATTCTGTTAGGAGGTGGGTGGAAGGGCAAGAGAAATTTCCTTGATTCTTGTTGGGGGATCTCTTTTACCCTTGGCTTGATAATCATATAATTATATAAGGAGCTTTAGTATCCACCTCAGTTCAGATAGCCAGCAACAGAAATGGAAATAGATCAATGCACAAAGGGCGTGAATTTTGTTTCAATTCAGAATGTGGCTAATATTGTTGTTGCACTACTGTGGCTCACTGGTAATCTTCCTGCTCACTGTATTCCAAACCTCCATCATAGGCAAAACATTAAAAGAAGAAGAAGAAGAGAAAATTCTGCTTATTTTGCTGAAACTATAATTTTTTTTTGAAAATACTGTAGATAAAGGTAAAAGTTAGCTGAAATAATATAGTGAGACACATGAATAGTACCGTGAGACCCATGAATAGTATCAAAAGTGCAATGGGGCCCATGAGTAATAGCAAAAATAAGCTAAATAGTAAAATAAGCTGACTTTTTAATTTTTGCCAAACACACTCTGCATCAGTACAAATAATTTCAGTGACTTGAAATAGCATTAAGGGTCCATTTGTATAAGCTGTTTGAAAACGGTGTTTTGAGTTTAAAATGAGTGTTCGCAAAAAAGCTACGAGGAGTTGTGGTTGCAAACAGAGTTTTGGGTTTTAAAAATGGTATTTTAAACTCTCAAAACGCCTAACCAAATTGACCCTAAGTACAGTTGATATGCTATGTTTCTGGGAGATCATGGACCATGTAGCACTGCTCTCTTTTGTTTTACTTAATTGACTTTTTAACTTCTTTGAACCTTTTTGTATGTGTATATGGGTTGTGAGTTCTTTTCCTTATCTATGCATGAAACTTGTCTATTTTTCATACCTTCATATCTATAATGTAAAAACTTCTCACCTGTGCCTTTACAACAGGAAAGCGACCTTAATCAGTCAAGCAAGCAATTTGAATAGAGACTATGAGAGGGATGGTGCGTTCAACATATGCCAAGTCTTCTACAATAAATGTGGCCTGGTCCAGGAAGCAGGTGCCTTAAGTGCTTCATTAGTATTCCTTTGGAAATTTAGTAACAATATAGAATCTATATTCAATAGTTTAGGGGGAAAACAATAGATTTTCCTTGACTCTCCATATCGACCAAATAAACTTACACTCCCCATTGCCCTTCCCAGACATTTGGCTTGTAGTCGAAAGTGAGTAAGCTGTTTGCCAATATAGGAGATGTTGTCATCTTCCATTCAAGGATTGTGGTGTCTTGTGGCAAAAAAGAAGATGATTTTGATATTTTTGGGTTTGAGTACAAGGTGAGATATTTATCTTTTATACATTGAAATCCTGTTATGTTTTTTTGGTATGCTTTTGTATACTTTAAGTGCATTTCACGTGCTTTCAATTTCTTTTATTATTTTTATTTTTAAGTTTTATGGAGGGGAAGGGGGTATTAACTCTTAATCTCAGAGTTCTTTTCCCCCTAAACAATTTTGCATTTTTTTTAAAAAAAAAATTCTGTTAGAGAGAGTCATGTTTTTCAGTTTGTTTTATCTTTATGCATCAATTTGAGAGTAGAAAACCTTCAATTTCATGACAGAAATTTAATTTCTCCATCCTTTGCCTGTTGATTATTGTTTGATATTAGCTAGGAATGCTAAGGAGAGAATGTTGTGTGGAAATAGAATAAATTATATGGCTGTTCAAGGAAAAGGTCAAAACTCTAGTCTGTAGTTATCACTGCAATTGTTACTAAGCGGAGTTTTTCACAACTTGAGGAAAGCAAGTCAAAATTGATGCGGGACATATATGACTTTTCTCTACCCATTAAGATTAGTTGTTAATCTATCGAGATAAGATTCACTTTGTTGAGATCGGTTATTGACCTTCAATTATTTTATGTTTTTTAAGCAATTTATGTATCCCTGGATATATTTAGTAACTTTAATTGTCTACAAATGAATAATGTTTGCAGTAATACTTTCCTGTGTGCCTTTCTGTTGTTTTCGCCTCTAATTGAAACATTTATTTTCAGTCTGGTATTTGGAGATTCCAAATGAGACCAGGAACCTACTTCATCTTGCTAACATTCTTGTCAAATAAAGCAAACTGGAATTAATTTCTACATTTTTGGGTGCTGCATTCCATAACATATGCATTCCTCTTGATGCTTGCATGATTTTAACAGAAGCTTAACCTTTGCTTGCAGTGGAACCTACTTATCAATAATATCTAGAACTACCTCATATCTCTTTTAGAAACATTAGGTACTTTCCATTCCCTACTATGCTCGCAAACTGACAATATTCTCATTATTATTGCTCTCTTTTTTGCAACCAGCAGTGTGAAATATCTAGGAAAGCAAAGATAGGTCAGCAGTTTATCAAATGGAGTTCCTTCTTGCTTCCTACAGTTTTTAACAATAGATGCAGTAGTGGTTACAGATGTTATTAACCAGCTAGAAAAAAGCATTGAATATCATTCTCAATATTAGTTTGAGGTGAGTTGTTTCCATGGTCCATGTTTTTTTTTTTGGACTGAATCCATGGTCCATGTTATAACTGTGTATTTGTTGTTGTTGGTGTAATAATTTAATTTTAAGATTTTGGTGGAGCATTGTTGGATAATATTGATCATAGAAAATAATGAAGCCACTTGACTCTCTTTTCATTATAATTTGTTAGAATATGAGCAAATCTGGAGTTGTTTGGCTGCTTGTGAAAAGTCTCAGTACAATTGCAAAATGCCATTGTATTTTGGTTGTGCTGTAATGTCATTTGAAGGGAAGGGATCAAAGGGTTTTTATTTTATTTTTTATTACCATAGAACAAAAAGGGAAAGGGGGCAAAAAAGGCAGGGTTATTTTTTTTTATATAAATTATTAAATAGAAAGCCAGGTATTTAACTCCCTTATGTTGAACTCTTGAGCCTAAATAATGGTGCCCTATACGCCTTTATAAGCTTTTCTATGGAGGGGAGGGAGGAGGCAGGCAGTGGCGGAGCTAGGAATTTTGAGTTAGAAAGGCTGAACAATTGTGTCGAGATAAACTCAAATCATATATATATACACTGCTTTAAAAAAACAACCACTTATGAGTGTGTATGAAAAAAAAAAGTATATATATATATACACACACACTAGCATCACTCCAGTGCGTTGCATGGTTTTGGTTATGAACTTTTAGAAAAAATTTATTGAAAAATAACAAATTAACAATCACTTGAGTCTTGATCATATAAATTGTATATAAAGTATTGTTCATTGGATTCAAACAGTCGCACAACATATTTATATGAAAAAAATTCTTGAATTTAATAATAAAAAACCAAAGGAAACTTGACCAGAGGTTTTTCATTTGCTAGAATGTTTGTAGTACATCTAAATTGTGTTATGCACTTTATTTTGTTTTTCAAACCTTTATTTAGAGTTATGTTTTAATACACCAATGACCTCTTTTATCTAAACAATGAGTGGAGAGTCATGAAGATTTAATATGAAAGGAGTCTTAATAAATAAAAATGACAAAGACCATGTTAGAAAAAATTATTAGTTCAAGCAAATGGATCATATTAAGATGTGAATTCCTTTACATGATATAGATTTAATATTACTTGCTAATAGCAATCTTGTGAAGGAATATGTTGTTGATATTTATAACATGCTATGTTTAAAAACAAATTCATGAATACTATTCAAATGTGTTGTGGGTGATAAATGTAGGTATGTATATTGATATTTGTAAAAACCAAAATAAAAATTAATTACAGTGAAATTTAAAATAATAAAAAAAGTTACATGCTCATAATGTTAGACAATTTCTTTCGCACACATATAATATTATTAACAACAAAAATAAAAATGAGAAAGACAATTTCTTTTGCACACATATAATATAATTGACAACTAAAATAAAAATGAGAAATAGTAACATAAAATTTTTACTTCTTAAGAAAATTAATTTAATCTAATAACACACATAAACACAACACAAATACAAATGGAATTCTACTTGTAGGAGAGAATACAAAATTTGATAATTCTTAAATAATATTTATAGAGGTTTATATGATATATTTCATGGATTTAAATTTGCATTTATGACTCATAAGCAAAACATTAAAAAAAAAAAAAAAACAAAGAAGAGAAATGCATACTTGTAATAGGTTGGATGGTAGGTGTGAGGATAAAAGAACTGAGTAGGAGTATTGGGTTGTGGGCCATGCCCGAGGATGCCAAGGAACCCAAGGATAATCAAACAATAGGATAAGCATGTGGGTTAATGGGCCGAGGATGAGGACAAATAGCGACGAACAGGTAGTGTCTCCTGAGGAGCCAAGCCTCCTCAGTAGGTGATGTGGAGGGTTGGAGTCTGGCTACCTAGAGAATACTATGCAAGAGGTAACCATGCTTTTGAGGATAAGTTTTAGAGAAATGAGTCAATAGTGAACTAAAAAAATATCTGAGAAGAACGCTGCTACTACGACATTAAATGTTCTGCACCTAATCTCCTGACTGCATTTATGTGGAAATGTCGCTAGAATAGAGATATTTAGTCTTACATCTACATCCAAAGCTTTTAGGAGAGTTCTAATGGGACATGCATCCAAGAGATCATCTACCTAATCAACAAATGGAAGGCTAGGATGAAAGGAGAGGGAAAGTCTATATAGGGGGAAGGCCTCCATGAAAGAGGGGGCATCTAATTTGCAGAAAATAAAAAAAGAACTCTTTATACTTAGAAAAAGTTGGAATAAATATAAGAACATATCTTCTTCGGATTTGACCAAGGAGTGTTTTTCTCTTCAAATTATACTTCCCAGTCATTCTAACACTAAACCAATCTACTGTGGCCCACACTGGATTCATTAAGTCTTCACCTGAAAAATCCACTCTCTAACAAATCTATTGTTGTGAGCTTGTTGGGCCATCACTCACATCTCTTAGGCTAAGGGGCAATTTTAGTCCTTACAGTAGGTTTGATAAAGACTTTACTATGGATTTCACAAACATCCAATTGCCTAAGTAATAAGAAAAAGGAGAGTTAGATTTCTAAACAACATAGAAATTGTAAGAGAATGAGAATTATTGATAATGGGGGAGAGAAAAGAATAAGAAGAAGAAGAAGTTGTGCCTAAGAGTATATAAAAATAAATTGAAAAACATTATATATCGAATGGTAATAAGGAAATAGGATAGAAATATATATATCTATAAAGTCATAGAAGAAAAGTTGATAATAACAAAATTATATCTATAAATTTCTGCATGCGTAGTATGTTGCTATTTTTTTTTAATTAATATTTTTTAATAAATGAGTAGTATTTTTTTTTTAATTAAGAAATTTAATAAATGACTAGATGAGGAATTTAGATTGTAATCAAATTAAGATAAAATTTGGATTGGAATCAAAGTAAGATTTTTATCAACTTAGAAATTATAGGAGAAGAAAAATTATATCCATTTTTTCTTAAAATCTAAAAAAAATTCTGCAATATGGTGAATCCGCTTGAACCAACCATGGCGTCTAAGCCCAACTTTTATTATATAGTATATAATATATATATACATATGCATATATAATAATATATATATATATATGTATGTATATATATGTGTGTGTGTGTGTGTGTGTGTGTAATTACCAACTTTAATATGTATATATACATACCTTGATACAAGATCTTTTTTTAAGAGAAATTTATAATCTTCTTAAACTCTAATGAGTATACAAATCTTGTATAATTGGCTAACAATATACAAATATATAGAACCAAAAAAAAAAAAAAAAAACGAATATAGTATATTCCATCAAAGTTAGTGGCAGTTCTAGGAATTTGTTTTAGGGTGATTACTAAGAAATTTAAATTATACCAAATTTAATAAAGAGACAATTTGAATATATCAACGTCACGAAAATATCACGCAAATATATTAAATATTACAATTTTTTGTACTAACAAAGAGAATACGAAAAAAAAAAAAGACTAATAAAAGATAAAGTGCAAATAAAAAATGCTAATACAAGAATAATAATAAAGTGACCATAACAATTTCATAACAAATCTTACGCAATAAGTTGTTAGCCTGCTATTGGTGGGTAAAACATGTCAATATTGAACCCGAATTAAAATTAGTAATAGCTTTACCAAATAAGATTTACTGTGAAATTATTGTAAAAATGTTATGGGTATAGCATTATTCTTATATTTATTGAACAAAAAATTCTTATGATTCTCAAGAAAAGGTGTTCAACATTTTTATTAGGGGGGTCAAAATTGGTTAATTTAATATATAATATATATTTTTAAAGTATATATACACATTTTTTTCGAGTCAGGGTTGTCACAAAACATATTAATTTAAAATGACTATTTATATATATATATATATATATATATATATATATATATATATATTTTGCATATGTATAATTTTTTTTTTTGGCCAAGTGAGCCGCCAATGATCAAAGTCATGTTCAACAATAATACTTCACATAATAAACTTCATCAATTATTATTTTTATAGAAAAATTATTCATAATTTCATTTTTAATATATAAATTGTTTGCAAAACTTCATCCATGTTTGACAAATCAAAATCATAATGTTACAATTGAAGTCTCACATCTTGAGAATAGAAAATTTCAACCAAATTGCATATGTTATCAATGTTAATTTGTAAGCATTAATGATATTTGAAATTGAGCTAAAAATTAGAAGTTCCACTATTTATTGACAAAATTTACTCCCTAATTATTTCATTCTATTACAATTGTATATCAGCTCTAAAATTTCTTTCTTTCTTCTTTTTTCCTTCTTTTTTTTTGGGAAAGGATTACTAGATGAGATTAGTTGGGTCAATGCTTTCTATTTGGGGGAAGGGGGAGACTCCAATTTTTTTTTTTTTTCATATAACCTTTAACGATTTATACCTATATTTAAATAAAAAAAATTAAAAATTTTGGAGCGACCATGGCCCCAACCGTGCATGTGGCTTTGCCACCGGAGGCAGAGACGAATCTAATTCTTGGAATTAGGGTAGATTCCAATTGGACTACAAGTTTGTTGGCTGTGTCTTACAGACTTTACCTTCTCATAAACTCTTCTCCATCCAACTCCATTAAATGATAAATGTAAGGTTTGATAATACCAAATCTATGATATTAAACAGCCTGTACGTGAGTTTGCTAATTAAACAAATCTAATTCTTGGAATTAGGCAGGATGTGTCAAAGCCTAACCAGATCCTATTCAAACTTGGGCGTACCTTTAATGGCATAAAATAGGAAGCACAACCGTTGAGAAAAATAGCAATGGATAGATATTGGCATATAAGTTGGGGGCTTCCAACTAGGTACCTTGTAAAAAATCAGCGAAATTTTGGGCATGTTTGGTGAATGTGTTTAAACACATGTTTTCAGTTTTTAAATAAAATTACACACATTTTCAATATACTTTTTTTACCCATATGTATTTTCAAAAGGGTTGTATTAAGGGGCACCGCATGATACTCGTTAACCACAAACATTTTTACTTTTTTTTGACAAAATTTTTGTCTGTTTCTTGTAATTTATGTTTTTTTTTTTAGTTTTGTAGGTACTATTTGAAATTTTTTTTTGAGAATATTTTTTTGTCTCTTTTGCACTTAATAAGCATTACTTAATGCTTGTTAACATTCTCTTTCCAAAAAATACTTGTTAATGCTCGATGTTTGTTAATATTCTCTTTCTAAAAAATACAAATAACATTATTATAATAACGTTACCAAACTGATTCTTTATCAGTAGACTAATTCCCCCTTGGCGTGATGTGATACGCATGAATCATAACCATTTTTAAAGACATGCATCGTGCCATGTTTTTAGTGCACAAGCCCATTGAAGCTAAAGTCAAAACCCACCATATTTGCAGCATCTTATTACGCCAGTTTGACTCGACTCCCAGTAGAGATCGTGGTTGGTTGCCTACATTAGGCTAGTTAATGTCAGCTTAACTATAATTAATTATGGGGAAAATTAACTGATCCTCTAAGATAATGTCAGCTTATTATGATGCGTGTGTGATGAGGAATTTTATTTTTTATTTTTTAGGTTTATATGTTTTACTCATAAAAAATGTTATGTCTATAATTTTTTTATAATATTTTCATAACAAATTTTATGTAACAGGTTGTTATGAGTTATTATTGGTGGGATAAAAAAATAATTTCTAAGGTTCAAATTAGAACTAATAACAACTAACTACCTATGATTTGTAGTGAAAATGTTGTGGACAAAGTACCTCTTTTTACTCATAATAGTTTTTTTTTTTGTTTTTTTAAAAGAAGAAATTGTATTTGTACTTGACTACTAATGTGAGAGAGAAATGTGAAGGTAGAAAAAAAAAACTATTTTGTGATAAAAAAAAAGGGTAAACTACGTATATGGTCCTTATCTTATACATCATATTTCAATTTGATCCTTAACCTTTTAATTGTGTCAATTTGGTCCCTAACCTTTCAATACCGTGTCAATTTAATCCCTACAGTTATCTTTTGAATGAAAATTAATGACGTGTCTAATGACCAAAATAAAAAATTAGCTTCTGTTGATGTGACAATGAACTAAAATTTTATTTTGGTTGTTTACTATGTAAGAAATTTCCATCTAATATATAATGGCAAGGACTAAATTGACACGACACTAAAAAATTAAGGACCAAATTGACACAATTGAAAGGTTAATGACCAAATTGAAATATGGTGTAAAGGTTAGGGACTAAATATGTAGTTTACCCTTAAAAAAAAAGAGTATGTGTGTGGGAAAAAAGCAATTTTATTTATTTATTTTTTCAAAAAGAACAAGTTGTATAAGTACTTGACAACTAATATGAGTGAGAAATGTGGAAGAGGAGAAAAAACTTTTTAATTTTTTTTTAAAAAAATTTTAGCTAAAAATTAGGAGTTTTTAAATTACTAATTTTACATGTCTAACCCTATGATTTAAGTTTTATAAATCGATGAATTTGAGGGTATTTTGGGCATCTAAATTGAGGATCTTAAACGGGAGAAACCCCTTAAATAGTAGTATAGATTAAGGGAAAAGTTATAGGAAATTCATAAGTACTCTCAGAGCACAAAAAAATAGTATTTTCTCATCTCACATTCATAGTGGACCTTGTCATGAATTTAATAAGTGAACTCTACTATGAATATGAGATAATGAAACACCATTCTCTATACTCCGAAAGTACTTAAGAATTACTCAAAGTTATAACTATAATTAATCAAGGAAAAGGTTAACGGATACTCCAAGTTAATATCAGCTTAACTATAATTAGCTAAGAGAAAGGTTAACGGATACTCCAAATTAATATCAACTTAACTATAATTAATCAAAGGAAAAGTTAACTGATACTCCAAGGACATTAGTTAAAAAAATATTATTAAAATTTTTTTACGAGGGAAAAAAAACGATTAATTGATTGGACCCCTCCTTTTGTATTTTTTTTCCTAATATATTTTATTCACTAAAATAAAAGAGAAATGCTCTGTCCATAATATTTTCACAACAAATTCTAAGTGGCAAGTTGTTGCTGGTTGTTATTGTTAGGTAAAAAGGTAATCTCAGTGGTAGATTCAAATTTGATGACAGAATGACACGCAGGAATAGGACAACAAGAATGTTTTTATTTGTCATTTTTAATTAGAGACAGAACTATTCAAGGGCAGAGGGGGGCCATTACCCCCCCCCCCCCCCAATCTTTGAAAAAAAAAATATTAGTATGTGTATTAAGAAAAAGAGTTTTTATTCTGGATGTTAAATTTATATTCTTGGCCCCTCTCCCCAAAAAGTTTACAAATTGATTCAAGAAATCCAACAAATAGATAACAAGCAAAATCTATAGAAAAAAAATGCATGAATACAGATAATAAGAAATTTTTTTGGACAAATCATAAATCCGATTTAAGCAAAAACAATAACAACAAATTAATTACAAATCCTAACAAAAAAAATCACAAAAACCCAATAACTTTTACCAATTTCTCCCTCTCCCTTGAGAGCTTTATGCTCCTCTCAAATAACTCTACCTTCATAGCCATAGAGAAAACTCCTATGCTACATATTGATCGCTTCATCCACACATTAGTTAGACTTTGAAAATATTAAGACGTGCCAATTGACTTGCAAAACTCTTGATTATAAAATCCTGTTATTAAAATTTTTCCAAATAAAAAAATACAAATAATAATTAATAAATTAATGCTAATAATGCAACTTTGTCAACCTCTAGTATTGATATACCAATTTTTTTAAATCTAACAACAAAGAACTTTAACCCTCTAAGTTTGAATCCTAGTTCCGTCCCTGTTTTTAATGGATATATTGTTTTTATTTGTCGTTTTTAATGGATATATGGAGATATAACTGATGCCTCAGCCAACTCCCAACTGAATCTTACCCAACAATCCTCATTATCAACTGACAAAAACAACAAATTACGCAATTAGTGACGAAATAGGCAAAATTGCACGTAACAAGAAGTAAAAATGATGCCTTGTTTGGCCGTCCCGTGTACGTAATGGAAACGAATAAATTCTGTTCTTCTACTGCACTTCCCAAATCAATATTCGTTATTTATAAGGAGCTTATTAATTAATCTAATCGTTAGGCAATTCAGCAAATGACACGAATATTAGGTAGCCAAATTCCTAATTCAATTAATAAAGGGTAATGGTATTGGACCTATTGGTGGTGAGCACATAGGGTATTTGTTACTATCAAAGTATCATAAATGCATACTTTCCCTTTTTACATAATTATGAATTCTACTAATTAAATTTATGGTGGATCTCACAATTCATGTAAGAGTGGGAGTACGCATTTATGATACTCCTAAAATATTCAATAATTTTCCGAGCACATTTAGTAAGAACTCTCCACAATGAAATGAGTAATTCTTAGGTACTCCCGGAGCACGGAGAATGGTGCTCCCTCCTCTCACATTCATGGTGGGGTCCGCTCTTTAAATTTATGGTGGAGTCCACCATGAATGTGAGAGGAGGGAGTACCATTTCACTAATTTTCCCAATGAAATAACACATTTTTTCTTTTCTTTTTACTGAACTTCCGGTAAGTTAGAAAATTTTTCACCTTAATTTCATTTATTATTATTTATTTACATTCATTTAAAATATATACCGAGTAAAAATAGGGTGAAGCTTGTGTCTTGTGACTTTTTGTACTGGACATGCTATGATTCAAACACGCAATTAGTTTGGACACATGTCCGCATTGTAGCAAATATACAAGTCTAAGAAAAAAAAAATAGAGCATATATATAGAAAAATTTTAGAGTTACAAATTTCTTATAAATTATATTTACAAATTATTGATGTCGTGAGTAATTATTAGTAAATAAAAAAATAATGTTATTGATGAGTTCAGACAAGAACGATAAAAAATTGATCATAATAACAGTTTGTAAAAATATTATAAAATAGTTTATAATTCTAGTATTATATATATATATATAAAAAGACAAAACTTAGGATATGGTTTTTCTTAGGTTTTTCCACGTGGTTTAATAAAGTCAAAAAAGAAAAAGTATAAAAAAGAAAAAGAAAAAGAAAAGACCTTACATTTCTACCCTTTAAAACAGCCCTATAATTGTGCCACATTCGTCACCTCTCCTTCACTCGCTCTCTCCACTCTCAAAAACAAAAACACACAAAACACAAAACACTCCTCCTTGCTGTACTTTAAAATGTCAAATTGCTTTAGCATCGCTAAGGCGTTTGAATGGTACCACCGGTACTCCTTCCAGAAGGCGGGGCTGCAGTCGACGACGACGGACCTCGGCGAAGGCACGGTGATGCACTGCTGGGCCCCGAAGGCCCACGACCCATCGAAGCCCAATCTCCTCTTAATCCACGGCATGGGCGCCAACGCAATGTGGCAATGGAACAACTTCATCTCCCATTTCGTTCCCCAATTCAACCTCTACGTCCCGGACCTGGTCTTCTTCGGCGAGTCCCACTCGACCCGACCCGAGAGGTCCGACGCATTCCAGGCCCAGTGCGTTATGGGCCTCATGGAGGCCCAGGGCGCGAGCAAGAACATGCGCGTGGTCGGAATCAGTTACGGCGGGTTCGTCGCGTACAACATGGCCACGCGGTTCAAGGAGAGCGTGGAGCGCGTGGTGCTTTGCTGCACCGGGGTGTGCATGGAAGACAGAGACATGGAGGAAGGCCTGTTTAAGGTGAAGAGCGTGGACGAGGCCGTTAGTATTCTGTTACCGCAAAATGCGGATAAGATGAGAGAGTTGTTGAGATTAACGTTCGTTAAACCCAATTTGAAGGCCCCGTCTTGTATTCTCAACGATTTCATCAATGTAAGTGGGTCCCTTCTCCTTAATCATTTTTGTTTTTTAAATTAGTTTAATATAATACTTTTTGGATTTTGTTTTGATTTTTGGTACGAAATTTGGAGAGCTGTCTCTGTTTTGACATTTTTTGTTTGTTTGTTTAGGTTTTTTTTTTTTTTTTTTATCTACTAAATTGTACTTGTACTTTAGACGGCTTGCAATTTATTAGAAACAATAAATAATGCGATCCTTCCTTTCTCTCTCCTGTGATATTGGAGTCGTTGCCATCATGATATGCGTCATAATTACTGCGGGTTCAGTGTATTAAACATATTGAACAGAAGTCACGCCCTTCATCATTAACTTTTCTAATAGCAAAAAACCCCCCACTCTCGGCTTAATGCCTACTCATACCCCCCATTGGGTTGGAATAACAAGTAACAACTACGGCTCACTAATTTCCTTTCTTGTAGGTTTGGATCTACGCTAGAATACTATGGTTACTAGGAGTACCTATTAAATGCCATTAACTCGTTGAAAATGTTTATTTATTTATTTATGAAAAATGCTAACGAATATTCTAAAGATATTGGTTAATAACTTATTTAAAGAAAATTTTTATGAAAAAATAAAATAAAATAATTAATATTTTGACAATTTTTTTTATTTTTTATAAAAGTGATATATTTTTTGTTTTATTTGATAAGATTCTCACAAATATCGATAGAAGGAATATATTGACTTGTTTATAATATCGATAAAAGGAATATATTGACTTGTTTATAATATTGGTATTGGACGTGAGAATCTTACCAAATAAAATAAAAAATATATCACTTTAATATCACTTTTATAAAAAATAAAAGAAATTGTCAAAATATTAATTGTTTTATTTTATTTTTTCATAAAAATTCTAAGGCTTAGAAAATCAAAGGTCTCTGGGATGAAAAACTTCTCCCTGTGAGAGAGAGAGAGAGAGAGGTAACATGTATCGGTAACATGTAATACCTTCCCCTCTTGGATAGAGAGACGGTAACGGGTATGGCTTCTTTGCTAAGATTTTATTGTGGGCATAAAAGAGAGGCCTTTATCTCCAGAGCCAAGTGGTTCTTTTAAATAACAGGGCTTTAATGCTTTATTGACCATTGCCGACTAAAAGAAAAGGCAGTGACGCAACTAATATCCACCGAGCTGAGTTAGATGACCATGGAAGCAACTGACGCAGTGACACTCCTTTTCACAATGTCTTTATTAGAAATGGGATAGAGGTGGGGCACTATCAACCATTAGGAATCCTCATTATTATGTTAATTAATACTAACTTTATCCCCTTATTTAATTTTGTATTATGACGGGACCGAGTGTCATTCCACATCTCAATAATTTTGTTTTGCGCCTTGTTACTTATTATTCAATCAATAAATTTATATGTATGATATCAAAATACAAAAAAAAAAAAAAAAAAATTGATATTTAAGCATTTTATAGATGACATTATAAGTTTTGGGGAGAGTAAATTATACGAGTGGTAACTTGAACCTATCATGATATTTACGTGCCACCAAAGTTGACCTTGGAATACTTTTGTGCTTGTGCATATAGTATGCATCTTCTGCAACTGGTTTCCTTTGGAGTTAGACTCTAAAGCTGTCTCTAAACAGTTTCATTTTTCTGTGTATCTAATATATATCTCAAAGCCTCTAAAATGCTACTGAGCTTATTTGTCTTGATATGATTGTCCAAAATTGTTCTTGTGACATGAAATATTTATCTGGGGGGCAATCCAAAATTGACAGAGATAAGTTGATAATATTTGGCAACAATTCATCTCTAGTTTTACCTTAATTAAACTTTTTGTGTTGGTAATTGCTTGCACTGGCAGGTTCTGGGTAAAGAGCACTATGAAGAGCAGAAAGGATTGATTCACGCGTTACACAAGGATAGGAAATTGTCTGATCTTCCCAAGATAACCCAGGTTATTCCATATTACATGTTATACAATCACCGTAGCTTAGTTTCTGTATATATTTCTTACCTCTTTTCTGAGAATATTTTAGAGGCATATGTAAGTAGGGATGACAATTGGGTGGGGCGGAGCAGGGCCGAAGGATGAAATCTATTCCCTCCCCCGCATGGTTTTGTCTTGCCTCATTCCTGTTCCGCCTCGCATGATGGAAAAAACTTAGTCACTCCATCCCCGCCTCTTGGGACCCTGCGAAGACTTGCCCTACCCCGTAAAACTCTATTTTTTGTTAATTTGCCCTACAATTAGTACAATTTTTTTAATGAAGCTTATTTCATTAATAAAAATATACTTGAAATTACAACCAAATATATCCCATCAAATCAAATCAATTTTTGGAAAAAATTGAATAATATATCTAAGTGTTTAACAAAACAATCATAAAAAAAAATAAAAATCTCATAGTATAACACATAATAAAATAAAGACAGAGAACCATATTGGGTAAAATAAAATAAGCTAATATTGATATGTTTATTTAAATAGTAGGGTTTTAGAGTATGAAAAATTTATAATTATAACCCTTAGCAAAGCAGGGCGGGTGGAGCGGGACGGGGCTAAAATCTTGCCTCATTCCCGCCTCACCACCTTTGCAGGTGGGGAATACCCGCGCGGGACGAAGAGGGGAGGGGTAGATTAAACGGGGTGGGAAAAATTATTATCCCTATATATAACTTCTTCTTCTTATTCATGCAGCCTTCATTGTTAATCTGGGGAGAAGAAGACCAGGTATTCCCGCTGGAATTGGCACACAGATTAAAAAGGTAGATATGAAGATCTAAATAAGTTCGACAATATCATTCATACTTTGATTTTCTCTAACCTATTTGGGTAGAAAACAGAACCTCTGTGTTGTGTCCTTCAGATCACTTTTACATTCTATTGTCATGTCCTCATCAACCAACTCATCGGCTGTTTTTAAGGTTTGAATTTTGACATAATCTTCCCCACTATACAGGCATTTGGGTGAGAATGCGGAACTAGTAATCATAAAGAATGCAGGGCATGCAATCAACGTTGAGAAACCCAAAGAGATGTTCAAGCACATAGAGTCTTTTCTCATGGATCTACCTCCACCTAAGCAACATAACCACAACAATGGCCACAAGATAGACTAAATGGTCTATTTGAAATGGTGTAGAGAATTCAGGAATGTATGATTTCTCAGTTGACTCTACAATTTTATGAAACTTGATTGTGTGGTTTTGTATAAACATGGACGCTATGAGGTTTTCTTAAAAGTACTAATTAGCTATTATTTACTAGTATGATATAATAGAGGTAAGAGGTAGACAAGTGTATATCAATGCAAAAAGTATATTAGCTATTATCGTCACAACTGGAAAATTAGAGGCTTAGAATCTGATTCCACAACATTTGCAAAGGATTTGAACCCTTTGAATATCTATTAGAGACTATTGTTGGTTGAGAAGTGATAAATTCATAACACTTTAGTAAAAAATTTTAGGTAGAGCTAGCAACAACTTTTTCTTTAGAAATTGTTGTGAAAGTATTGTAAAAATATTGTGAACGTAACATATTACATATTTTATTTATAAAAAAGAAAAGAAGAAAAGTTATGTTACATTTTATTTATAAAAAAGAAAAGAAGAAGAAATTAAGCTAGATTTTGTCTTGGTTATGGTTGATTAAGTTTTTGGCATTGTGGTCGTGGGAACCCCTTCCCTTCCCGTTTTCCCTTTTGCTTTTTCTTTATTTACCTATCCTATTTTAGGAGTGAATGCAAGATGCAACGCTAAGAGCAAAGCCCCACTGAGACTAAACTCTTTAAATAAATAAACTCTTTCCAATTCGAGTACGAGACATTCTATTATAAGATGCAGAACCTCTCTTTATCTAGGCGATGAGGGAGTCAGTTATGATTTGGTTTTTCTCACCTCACCTTACTTAAGAGGTTTTTTGGCTTTTTAAATCCCCTACTGTTTCAATTTCGTTAGCTTGGAATTTTGGAAGTTCAAACCGTTTGGCAGCTCCACCAAAACTATCCTTCTCACCAAAACTAAACTCAAAGATCGTAAAATCCCAGTGGAAGTGGAGTGTGACATTTGTGGGGAAGTTGAAATAGCTGGACGTGTTTTGGGGCTGTGAACTTGCGGCTGCGGTGTGGTAAATGGCGAACCTCAAAGCTCCGGGCCTCACTGCCATTGCTCCAGAATTTCTGGACTTGTTTTGGTGCATTAAAGAGGCCAAACCCAGCCAAGACCTTGACACCTTCGCACCATTGGCATGGTCCATTTGGAACAACCGTAATGCTGTTCGGCATGGGGAGACTGGCAGAACTGCTTTGCAGATTTTTGAAGCATCACGGGCCTTCCTAAATGAGTTCCAAAGCTTCTCTGTGATTCCACACCCTCCTCGCCCCCATGGCCTTGGCTTTTGGAAACCCCCTCCTCTTGGATGGTACAAGGTCAACGTGGATGGTGCTGTTTTTAAAGAACTTGGACACTGTGGGATTGGGGTGGTGGTTCGAAATGACAAGGGACAGATTATGGGAGCTCTCAGCAAACTACTTCCATATCCACTTGGTGCCCTCGAGACCGAAGCTAAAGCTGCTGAGATTGGCACGATTTTTGCTTGGGAGCTGGGCCTTAGAGAGATCATTCTGAGGGGGACTCCCAAACTGTCATGGCTGCCATTGCTAACCATGATCTGGGCCCAATCCAAGTTCATCATTTAATTGTTGGTATAAAGTCATGGGAATCCAAGTTCAGCACATGGAAATCCTCCTTCACTCGCAGAGACGGGAACAAGGCAGCTCACCAAATGGCCAAATATGCCAAACACATATCTGGCTGTATTATTGGGGTGGAGGATACTCCCCCTATTATTGCTTCTCAAATTCTAAATGATGTAACTGTTTTGGGTTTAAATCCCATTCAATGAAAGCTCTTTAGCATCCCTTTCAAAAAAAAAAAGTTTGGAAGTTCAAGACTTCAAGTGGTTACAATTTAAACAATGCTAGAAACACAATTTTTCACAACTTGGGATGATAAATTGTGATTCTTACATTACTTCTGTATCATGTATTAATCATAATATTTCTTTTCTTACAGAAATTATCAATCATAATATTTGATTATATGTTAAGCAACGTCTTTTGAATAGCTTTTTAGCTTATTTGTTGATACTGTTCACATACATCAATTTTTTATCTTCTTTTTTATAATTATATTTCAATTACTTTTTAAAAAATAAATAGATAAGCTTTAGGGGGAAAAAAAGAGACTAAATTCTCTTACGCCACATTACCAAAAAGAAAAGGCACTTACGCCACATCAACAATGAAAAAAGCTGGTAGAACATTTGGAGTCAGCGATGGTAACGGTTATGTTGGAACGTAGCAACTATTCCACGTGTATGGTTCACATTCATTCATCCATAGAGGAGATGCTTGAGCGTTAACTGCCTTTATTCCTTTTCTTGTTACCACTTTGCATGCCAAAATCTACTTCAGACACATCAGAGTCACACTAAAACTTTGAGCATCTCCGATAGATTAAGTAAAGTAAAATAATCTTTATAATGGAGAATGAAACCAAAATAGTTCTCCAATAGCTTCTTTAAAACTTAAAAAGTTTTTTGCTAATGAACAGTCATTCTCCAAACCTAATGTGTTACTGTTTATTAGCAAAAGAATAAAACAGAATAAAAAATTTGCAAAGAAATGAGTGAGGATGGGTATGGGAATATGTGTTAAAATATGAAAAAATAATATTTAAATGAAATAGATAAATAATAGAGAATCTGTTGAAAGATATATTTGAAAAAGTAAGGGTAAAAGACAAATGTCACTGTCTACTGTTCAAACAGTACAAAAATATAGAGATATTACTGAAGATGCTTTTATTGTCCCATCGATCAAGTTACTAAGCAGAAGATTAGGCCTGCCAAAAACCCGAACCAAATTTTCCCTGCAACATTATGAAAGATAAATAAGAAACAAAGAAATCACAGACTCAGATCCAATTGAGAATAACATAAAAGCAAACTTTTAGTTAATTAAGCTACACTCTGCATCTAGCTATAGCCTATCTATTTTTTATGTTTCAAATGCGATTTTATCTAATTGCAGAATAGCTGCTAGAGCCTTTTCCCTTGTTGTTGCATACTGTAAAGTGGACACACACACCATACACACAACACTTGTAAATCATGTGTTTCACAATTTTAGCTTACGAGGCACATACTCACTATGTGCAATTAACAGCGCAATTAGCAAATTCTGCTATGAATAGCAAAAAGCTTAACATAGTAGGTTTGCTTCAAGGCTAAGCACCTAGTGCACTGAATAAAGCAATAATGACAATTTAAAAAAAAGAAAAGAAAAGAAAAGAAAAACTACCTGTTGTAAAAGAAGCAGTGCTCCAAAATTGGTCCTCGATCTGACCGTATAATTTATTATTGTAGCAATCCACTGTTGTATTATATCCATTCTTACAAACACAGACAAACGAATTACTTGGTGGCGCATACCCACAAATACCATCACTCATCTCGCATGAGTTACATTTGCCATCAATAACGCTATTATCCAATACGTCATTGACATATTTCAAGGCCACCCCATATTCCCAATGTGAAGGGTCAGTTGGGTAGTCTCCTAATGACACCACAGACGAGTACCCATCACACTTTAATTCATCCAATTCCAATTCTCCTTTACCATTAAAGTTCGCCGGCGCGTACACGCAACACGTGTTCGTAGGCGGGAACAATGGCAAGCCGAGGGAGACGACGGCCGGGCACGTGTAGAGTGAATCACAGAGGTGAACGCTTGAGGGGTCACATATGGGGGTGCTCTTTAGGGTTAAAGAAGACGTAGGGGATGTGCATGAAATGAGAATGAAAGTTGATGGGCCTAGCTGAAATGGGCTGGACCAGTCTAGGCCCAAATTGGAGGAGTGGTGCATGGATGAGCATGTTGACATTTCTTGGGGGCTTATGGTTAGAGAGGAAGTTTTGTAGTCTATGGAGGTGATTGGGTATGAGCCAGTGTGGGTGGCGAGGAGGAGCTGGTCTCCGCTGGGTGTACAGGTTACATAGGGCTGGAACCGTGGCGAGCCGCAGCCGGAGCCGGAACCAAAAGGGTACTTGACTTGGAGGGAGCCGCAGGAGCTTTGACATATTGGGTTTGGAGCTATGGTTAGCTTTGGTGTGAATGGAATTATCACGAGGAAGAGAAGGAGAAGGTGGACATCCATATTGGCCTGATTCATTTGATTGATCTCTTTCTCTGTATGGCTCTTTCTTTTCTGATGAGGGAAAGTGGTGGATGGTTTAGCCTAGTTGTGTAAGTTACAGGTGTGTACAGATTTCAAGAATATAACAGGCGCACCAACCACAAAAAGAACCATGAGCCATAAAATGAGTAGAAAGTTTTCTTTATCTCTTCTCAAACTTTTTCATTTATTCTGTTTTTTCTTTTGACTGTTTGGACTGTTGCACATCTTCAATTAACTAGAAATTGCTTTTTTGTATGCTTGATTTATTAAAGGGTAATAATGGTTGCACATAACGCTTATATTTTTAAAATAAAAAGTGTGAGTTAAAGTCATATTTTCTATTTATAAAAATATTATACACATTGTGTGTAATACTACTCTTTATCAAATATGACTCTCAAGTGGTTCAATAAATCATGTGCCTTAGCTAGTTATGATTTATGGATTATAATAAAGCTTCAACTCCCCACCACCCCCACCCCCTTTTTCTTCTCTCTCTAACAAAGCTTTAATCCCTCTTACTTTGCCTAGTGGGAGTATTTTGTAGTTTGGTTTCTAGCTGGCAAGCAAAACACAAACCAAAAATTGGAATCAAATTAATAGCCTTATTGCAAACTAGTTCGAATATATTCTATATGTAATGGTTATTAGTTATTACAATGTCCATTCACCTTTGATTTAATTAACACATTAAAGCAGTACTGCCTTCTTCCTCATGTTATTATCAAAAAACACATATTAAAGCATGGCATGTATACTAAAGGTAAAGGCATAAAGGCTCAGTGGAAAAAGTAGTAAAGAAAGGCATAAAGTATTTGTGTGAAAGTAAGGGGAAAACTTCAAGAGAAAGATTTAAAAATTAAAAAAAAAAAATCCGACCTGCCGGATTCGAACCAGCGACCTAAGGATGACAATTGTTTACAACTACAGTCCTCCGCTCTACCAACTGAGCTAAGGTCGGTTGTTGGTAGCTCTGTACATATTTTATTAATAAAGGTTCTATTTAGGTAAAATGACCAAAATATGCATGCATGAGTTAATCTTGGGGACACCGACTCTATAAATTAGCAGTTATCACTTAAAATAAGTTCAAAGGATTCTAAAAAAAAAAAAAAACTTAAAATAAGTTCAAAGAGTAGGCTAATTATTACATAAAGACCAAGACTTAGGTTATGTTTCTTATATTCCCTTTTTAAAATTTTGCAATGTGAATTTTTTCTCATGAAATGAAAGTGTATTTTTTAATTAAGTAATTATATGGTTGAATCTTAAGTAGAGAATCTAAGGTGATGACTGATGTAACAAGTCGTTAACGGTCAATCAATTATCACTTACAATTTTATATATATATATATATATTTGGGTTTAAAAGTGTAAAGGGATTAGATGATTCAATGGGAAGAGGTCTTATACTTCCAACTGAAAAACCAAATAGTTGGACAGGGGTGGTGTTGAATTGTTTTTGATGTAACTGTCCAGAGAGAGAGTTAAGACAAAAGAGAGCAAACTCAAATTCCAACTAGCCTCGAATAAGACCTCGGTCAATTATCCTCACCCATATTCAAAGAGAAAATATATCTTGTTACGGGTGTATGTTTCTCTCCTCTCACAGCTGGTGGGACCCACAGTTAATGAGTCTCACTAGCTTGTGAGAGGGAGGAAGCATGCACCCGTAACAGGGTGTACTTCCTCCCATTCAAAGGGCCTTCTAAGCTATAACTTCTAAACAGCTTCTAACACTCGCTCATAGGAATAACAAAAAAAAAAAAAAGGGTCTTTTAATTTATTTTTAGGGCCATAGCTAGCTAGAAAGACACGTTTATGGTGTTTTAAAATCTTGTTAAATTTTTCTTTAAAAAATAATGATGCAATTGCAAAGAGTTATAATTTTTTTTAAATCTTTTATGATTGACCTCACAAATTTTTCCAATTCGTTTAGTTATATAAATATTTCAAGTACTGCATGTCAAACTTTTAAAAAAAGTCCTAGTATGCCACTCACACATTACTTATTACTATTCCGATCATTATTTTTTATTTTTTAATATGTTATGGTGTCTGGTACAACAAGTCACTTAATAAACTTTTTTTTTTCTTATTGGATCAATGGAAGATAAGCAAAGTTGAGTAAGAATGTGTTTGGATCCACGTTTTATTGCTGCGTTTTAAGTCTACTGTATTTTAAGTTTTTTTTTTTTTTTCCTTCCAGCGCGTGAACAGTAACAGGTACTGTTTATGCACATGGAGTTACTGTGCGGGAGACTAGAGATACTATTCATGCACTATTTACGCACTGTTCATAGTACCCACAAGCATTTTTTCAAAAAAAAAAAAAAGGGTCTCACAATATTATCACACATTTAAAAATTATCTTGCTACAGTGTTTTCAATTTTCAGCAATAAGTTCTATCCAAACAGACTCTAAATAAAATTTGAGATCTAAGGTGATAATCTTAATGTGCATTTTTATATTTAAATATAAATTAAATAATACTTAGTTTAAAGTTCTATATATAAAAAATTAAAAAACCATAATTCTTACTTTTTAATAAGACTAATCCACTTATTAATGGTGATTGAGTTGAATTTCCTCATTCAAGCAAAAAATCAAAATCAAAATCAAATCTCTCTCTCTCTCTCTCCTAAATGCTAAACGGAAAAAATAGGAAATGTTTCCATATTTGGGGTATGTTTTGTGAATGAAAATTATTATTCTTATAATTATTTGGTATTACAATAAAAATATTAATGCTTTTTAGTTCGAGTAAAACAAAAGGAAAAATATGTTTTTAGTATATTTTTAGGATTGCAACCAAACACACAAAAAAAAAGAGTCAAATTTTCAACAATGTTTTTCTATCAAACAAGTGGAATGCTACAAACACAATAAGTGAGAGAAATAATTTTGAATATTAATTTTCTCCATAAAAGAGATTGAGCAATATTATTGAACCTAGAGTTGAAAACAAACTGAGCCAAGCCAAACAAAGTATTTGGTTCTCATATATATATATATATATATATAGTAAACACCAAAACTAGCAAATTTTATATCCCTTCAAAATTTTATTTTAATAATAATAACAACTAAATTACAGATGAAAGTATATAACTTGAGTTAATTAAGTAGTATAATTTTCATTTATTAACTTACAAAATTCACCAACTTTATATGGTTAAAAACTATATTAATTTTTACAACTAAAAATACCATTCATATTATCAATAATTTATCAATAATATGTTCATATCTTATGAGTTTAGTTAAAAAACTGTATAATTATTTATGAAGTTCATGTAAATATAGAAACATATAATATTATATACACTTATCTTGAATGTGATGCTTGTATGCTTGAATGATTGATTAGCATAAATCTTTGTGTATACAATTTAATAAAAACTAGGTCCTTTCTCGAGCCACACATCAAAGTTTACAAGAGCTCGGACTATATAGTTTAGTATTATATTTACTTTATTACAAGAGGTGGTATCTTATATTCTAGTCATATATGTAACAAATCACTTACGATACGATACTTGGGTCACAACTTTCTCATTTTTGAGTTTGACTTATTTATTAAATAAAATTACACATAACAACTTTGCTACAAACTTAATTTTTTTCAATTTGGTGTAGTGGCAAGATTAAGTCGTGGATAATTACTTTCACATAAATCATTAACACCATTTTTATTTATTGTAATCACAAGCTACTACTTCAACCGTCAATAGCCTCATTGATCGATTAACACCGTTAATATTTTCAAAATATCTAGATCTATTGTAACTATAGAATTATTAAAAATAAAAAAACCCACCACTTCAAGCAATTGTCAAAAAAAAGTTGTCACTATACTAATTATTCTATAAACCAAAACAGCTTCTTTGGTATCATTAGTTCACAACAGAAATAATTTGCAAAAATCTTTTACATTTCTTATTATTCTATTTTACAACCGGCATAGAAAATATCATTAAGTTAGACCTGTCCACCTCAGGTCCAATAAAATATCAGCATTTTGACAGACTAGTCTGAGAGAAGTCAGATCTCCAACCCAAGATCACAATCTAACGGTGGAGAAGCCGTAGAAACACGAAACAACTAGGTCACAGAAAGCAACACATTAAAACCCAAAACCCAACCCCATTGAAATGACAATATTATCACTATCAGCCTTATTTTGGTCTGCAATAAGAGCTCTCTAGAACCTCATCTTCCTCCTCTGCAACCAAAACCCCCACACACTCTTTCCCTCTCATTTCACTTCACTTCTCACAGAGAGAGAGAGAGAGAGAGAGAGAGGCTGTGACCTAAGAGCTGCTGAGATTCAACGAAACAAAGAGCGAAGCCAAACACAGGTTCGTCTTCCATTTGCAGCTTCGAATAAATGCCCTAATTTCTTCTACACTGCTTTACTGCGCATGAAAAGTTCGCGACTTCGAATGAATGCTTTGCGTTTTTTGTTCTGTTTTGTATTGTGTTGTGTTGTATTGCTTGAATTGGATTGATGTCGATATGCTTGTTCTTTGAATTGAGGAACGCTATGCTGCTTCGTGTTGTCATTGTTTTTGTGTTCAATTAGTTGTTTGGTTCTGTTAATGGTGGATGTGAAATGAAACCCTAGTGGATAAGGACTTTTGGCGTAGTTTGAAATGGAAATTTTCTTTGAGAATGATCACTAAGCAGGAGTTTTTAGTTCTTAGTAGGTGGAGGACACTCATAGAGTTAGTTCTTTGAGAGAAATATGTGTTAAGACCCTGTTTCGATGCACTTTGTTGTTTATGGGAGGGAGCTGGTACTAAAAAATGGAGGAAATTGACGGTACCGAGTGACTGGGAAATGTAATTATACATTGGGTGAGTGTGTTAGGTCACTCATTAAGTTTGAAGTAAAGTAGATTTTGATTTGGGGGATGTTAATGCCATTGCTTATAGAGTAACGGAGTGTTTGCTGTTAAGAGAAGAAAAAGAAAAGTGTTTTGAAGTTGAGGAACGAAGATTAATGAGTTGCAGCAGCTCAACTCAGATTGGACTGTTTCTAAGTTCTGTAGACAGTATATAACCCTGTGATACCATAAACTTGCCAAATATCTTGGGTTTCAGAAGTTAGATTTCAATTGTAGCCCATGGTTCTTAGCTTTTGAATCTGGATGAGCTGTAAAAGAAAAATCAGTGTATTGCTGTAAACATATGCTGCTAGCCTATTTATTATGAAGACTCATATTGCACTTCCTAAATGATAAAATAAAAGGTCACGTCTATCTGCTGCCTTTCTAATCTTGTCCAAATCATGAAATCATAGATGTGTTCCACTTCATAGGAAACCAGAGATAGCATCCCAAAGTTTAGGTGTGGGATTAATGACTCATCAAATCTTGCTCATTTTGAGTAAATATGTCAACCCTGGGAGCTCACCTACCAATCTTACCCTCTTTCAATGTAAACTAGATGGCAGCAGAAGTATCCTTTGTTGAAGATGCTTTCTGACATACCCAACAAGAAATTTGAGTAAATTATTGTTCAACCATTCATTACGTTTTGACTTGTGCTAAATCATTTTTTTTCCTTAAAAAATTTTATGTGCTCAAATAAACTTATGAAATCTTCTGCTCTTGTGTTTGTGCTCTCTCTTTAAGCTCTATTTTCTTTGACTGGGAACAATATTTTACACATGTTCATTTGCAATTTGAGTTTTTGAAATTGTAAAAAGAATCAAGAAATTGGTCGCAGTGAGTCTCATGAATGTGTGCCATGTATTGATATGCTTATTGAGCAAGCAAACCGTGCTGCACAAGTCCTGGCATGTCCAAACTTCTATATGGGGCCATTTAAGGGGGCTGTGTTGCCTACATATTCATGCTGGGGATTATATATCCTTTAGTCCTTTTTTGAGTTTAATCCATTGAATCAATTTTTGTTTCTCAAATTAGAGGCTCTCATTAACCAGTATAGTTTCTTTTGATGTATTATAAACTAATATCCTGATTTATATGTTTTTCTCTTGGCAGAAGTTCATCAGGCGTAAACTCATAAATAGTTCTTTTTAGCCAACAATATTAATGGCAATTTCACCTTGTGGAAGCACATGGGTTGCTCAATGGGGAATTCGCCCTCAGTGTATGCTGAGGTCTTATGTCACAAACAAGATTCCAACTTCCCGATATTGGTAAGTATCAGTCTATATGTCTAAGTTATCATCAATAGATTATACTTCCTAGATAATTGGATTGTATAGAAACCCCTTTCTTATTAATTTCTTCAAAAGTAGCTTAAATTGCACCCTCTCCCCTTGCAAGTGCAAGGTGGAAAATGAGATCGTGGGTTCAAGAGCAACTAGGTTCATGTGTAACATACCAATTAAGAAAATAATTTCAACGTTAAGGTTCTGCTACAAAACAGAAGAAATGTACTAGGCTACTTGTTAAGTGTGGATACAAGGTGTCACTCCTAACATCCCTAAAGTGTGAAGCAATACTTGCAGCTAATCTGAAGAGAATTTCAGTATGTGATGTGCTCATGAAAATTAATTACACACTCCTAATTTTACATAGAAGTTGTCATAATTGATATTCTCTTTCATAAAATCTTGTAGTCTTAAAGTCTTCTTAGAATCTTCACAAAGAGTTCTTCGAAGTATAATAAAGGAGTTCTAGATGCATCATTAAAGTTAGCACAAAGGAATGTAGTAATTGAATCTTCTGTTTTTGGTCATACACTTGTATTAGTTTAGCTGAACCATACCTTGGTGATTTGATAAACTAGTGCAAAACTTATTCTTGTAAAGAAATTATTTTGACGTTCCACCTTTCCTTTAAGCAGACAAGCCATCTGTTTGTAGGTGCAAGGCTTTCAAAGAGTAGCTTACTAGGAATTGCGGTTCAATCCAAGATCCACCATCTACTTTGCAGGAGTACCAATGAAAAGGATCCTAGTTGTTTCTATAGGTTTGGATTTAGGATCATTTAGATCTCCCTAATGAATTGATTCTCTTGAGGGAATGAACATGACCCAATAAATTTTAGGACTAGGACACTACTTGCTCACTCCCAAGTGTAAGAGATTGTAGCAATATAGTTCTCGGAGTACCGAGGTCGAACCACAAGGAGCAGTATAAATTCAAAGAAAATATAATTAAACAACAATTTGGGTGAAGAAAAAAAGTACTCTTGCTTGATGATTGTTAACAAGAATAAAAATAAGAACTTATTTAAATAAAAAATGTAAATACTAGGACATCAATGTTTCCTTATATTGATATGAAATTCTTTGTGATCTAAGAAAATATATATTTCATAATTGATTGTTCTTATACAATTAAATACTTATAATTCGGTTGAATTGAGACAATTTAAGAATGCATGATAACTAATATTGATAATGCGGTTAGAAAAGTTTTCAAAAAAACCCATTCACTTTAAAACCTGATTTCTATTTGAAACTTTTAGAAATTCATCTAAACAATAAGAAAAATATTATTGAACTTATTGAAAGCTTGAAAGAACTAATACATCAAAAGAAATCTAATTGAACAAGCAAATATGTTGTTGATAAAATTCTAGAAAGAATCACATTGAATATTTATACCATATAGAAGAAACATAACCCTTAGCCTAGCAAAGAGTTTAGGCCGCCATTAGAGAAAGAAAAATACAAGGTTTTCTTTGCCAAATTCATTCTACACAACCTCCCCTCAAAACCCTAATGTCCAAGTGTCCAAAGAAAAATAAAACTTTTACTATTTTAATTTTAGTCCATATTTACAGCAGTAAATTGTGAGTTAATTTCAGCCTTAAAAAATTATGAATTTCGAAAAACTCAAAATTGGAAAGTTGTAGATGTTTAAGCTAGGAAGCACTGACGCAGCTGGGAGGGTGCTGCACCGGAGTCTGATGCGGCCCGTCGGGGGGTGCGGCCACCGACGCGGCTGCCTGTGCGTTGGTGCAGCGTCTTGAGTTTTTTTTTTTAAAAAAAAAATTAATTAATTAATAATTATTTTTATTTTTCGTTTCTGGATGCACATCGACTCGTGCTGATTCGGCTTTGATGCATGCCGAACTGGCCGATTTGGGCTGAATCGGATTGTATCGGCCTAATATCGGTGTATTTTGGCTGGAAAAAGGAAATCGGCCGGTAAGGAAAAAAAAAAAAAAACTTAAACTGAAAATACTGGTGGACTGGACTGGGTATTGATACACCGCTGTTGCCAGTGGACTGAAATCGTATCTTTGCTTCTTTGCTTCATCTTCTTGCAGAGTTGTTCTTCGCCGGAGTACTCAGTTGTTCTGTTACAGTTCGGTTTCTTTCTTTCTTTCCTTTTTTATTTTTTTTTTTATTTTTATTTTTATTTTTGGTGGAAGAGTTCTGTTTCTTTCTTTTTTTTGATAAGAATAACTTAAAGGCTCTTCTTTGTTTTTTGTGCCTCTCTGACCAAAACGTGAGAGCCACACCTTTCTCTCTCTTTTTTTTTTTTAATGGAAGCTACCCCTTTTTTAACAGGGGCTACATATATCCTTTATTTTGTTTATAGGCTGACCAAATACATGAGTCATTAAGTCACATTTAAAAAAAATTTTAATTATGAGAAGTCTCATCCATTTTAATAATTCTGTCAATAATTCAAGTGTCAAAAACTTTTGCATACTTATTACTATCTATTTATTTTTCTATTATTATTATTATATAAAAAAGCATGCTTAGCAATATATAAAATATATAAATAAAAATATTTTTATAATTTTTTAATTGTCGCATCCACCCACACCTGCACCCTATTTTTTCAAAAATTGCTGAATCCTGCACCTGCACCCGAATCTGGAAACGCCCCGTGCTTCATAGTATTTAAGTCATAGTTCCAACCCATCTGGCCTTGTGTCAATTGGATTTTTGAGGAGAGAGATACGCCCAAAATACTAATCAGTTCTCAAATCTGATTTTTCCTTTTCAGATTCAGTCTTTTTGATTTATTTCCTTATTTGAAGCTTCCAAACATGGTAGATGACCCAAACACTCCAGTTGCACCTCCTTAGACATTTAAGCATGGTTCTTTAGCTCCACTTTAATTATAGTTTGACCTCCATTCTCTCACAAACTCCTGTAAACTCATCTTTTTTACATGATTTCCTAAAAGTAGAAAATTACATACAATGAATAACATCTTATTCAAGAAATTATGTAAAGATAAATAAAAGGGACTAATGCAAATCATGACTTAATTATACAAATTAAGCATAGTAATAAGGAGATAATGCCCACATAAATATATAACAAGTATACATTTTAAGGTGTTATCAGACACCTACTCTCTTGTATCTACATCCATGGAGAGAGAGAGAGAGAGAGAGAGAGAGAGAGAGAAATGCACGAGGTTGGATTGGGATAATTATGTAACACTAGTGTTATAACCTAAGGAAAAGTGCTAGCCATATTTATGCTATACTCCAAAAGGACTAGTCTAGTCATAATTGAGACTCCTTGTACACTCAAAATTACCTCATTTTTATTTATTTATTTTTAAAGTTAATTTTTAAGTCATATATTTGACTTGTGTAAATTTGGAGTGTTTTTGACTGCAGCAATGAAGAGATAATAACGGAAGCTGAGTTGTTGAGTGATAATTGCTTGTATGTTAGAATGAGGATCAGCTTGTTTTCTGTGTGATTATCCCGGTGTGTGTTTTATAGCTGTTTGATCTATCTCTCTTTGTGAGACTCTTGTTTGAATTTGATGTGATTTTAATTTTCATGGAGATTTATTGTTTGGGTTTAGTGTCAGATATTGGTGGCTTATCGTGATGGAAATTGAGTATTGGCATGCTCTCTGATATTTATATCTGGCTGTTTATGTATATACTTTAAAATTTACTTAGTATTTGTTCTCCATGTGCATTAAGTCTTCTCTTCAAATAAAATTTATTTACTTGTAAGAAAAATGTTACCTACATTTTTAGATCTGGTAAACTGTAGAAATGTTTGATGTGCTTATATCAACTTCTTTGCAGTACTACAAGCAGTATAAGCTTTTTATCAGCACCAAATTCAAGCTTATTTTCTCGCGGTTCCTTCCCTGTGCTGTCATATCCAGGGTCATCTCAAACTTCACATCGCCGTAGGGGTACACGTTTCACAGTTAGAGCAGATTCTGTGAGTGTCAAATTGTTTTGTTTTTTCTTCAAACTGATAGTTGGGGCTAAATGGTTCAAAATTTTATTTTTATTTTAAAATAGGGTATCTGTGTTTCCTTATTTATTTATTGAACTTTTATTAGAAGGAATGCTCTATTTTACTTATCAGATTAAGGTACTAATATCTTTTTATTTACAGGATTTCTATTCTCTTCTTGGGGTGTCAAGAAATGCCAGTAAATCTGAAATTAAAAGCGGTATATACACTTTTTACCCTTTTGGCAGATTGTTCTATGAACTTCTTTGCTTTTAAGTTTTTGCTTGAATAGTTGCTAATTCATCCTTGCAATGGTTATACAAGTTTTCACTTAATGGCTTTAAAATTAACTGGATGCAGAGAGATCAGACCTATTAGAGTAGACTTCTCCATGCTTATTAGCAAAGTAAATACTTCAATATTGTGCCATGCAACTCATTACCATCTTATCCCTATCCTTTTGATTTGACTGATGTTGCTTTGGAGTTGTTTATGGAGTTTGGCTTCCCCTCCCTATTTTTTTTTTTCTTTTTTTGAAAAGGGAGAATACCATTTTCTAGTAACTTAACTTGTTGATAATTTCTGGGGATCTTTATCCAGTGCTTTGAGATTGAAAAAAGGGCAATTAAGGTATTGTATGAGATGGTTGGAGACTGAAACTTCCAAAGTAGTATTAGGTCAGATATAAATGTTTATGTGACACAGTCGGAACCTCCTTTTGACACCTCAACTTTATGCCTGACTTAATGATGAAAGCAATTGGCTGTGCACCTCAACATTTGAGTCCTTTCGGTCTTAAGTTGTTAAATATTTTATTTGCTTTATGATTTTTACTTTTTCTCCCTTGTAAATATTTAATGAAGTGAAAAGCAATACCTTCCACTAGATCTGGTGCCCAGAATGTTTAGGATCTGAGAGTGATTGTGTTGTTAATGCACTTGTAAAATTGCATTTGAGATTTTTGTATTAGTTTGATGAATGGGAAAAAGTTTTGAATGGGTTTTATTAATTGAGCCTTTTGGATGAGTTTCAACTCCAGAATGTAAAACCTCCAGTATGGAGACACTTTGAACTGATATATTAGTTACAACTTATTTGGATATTAAATATGGGTTTCTGATCCGAAATTTTCTTTTTGAAGATAAAAAGGTCTCCAAAATAGTTACTTATCACAAGAAAAAGAAAAAAGAAGCTTCCAAAAAGTAACATTTATGCCTTATGTGGTGTGTTTGTAGAGAAAGCAATGCTCAAAGCTTCAGAGGTTGTTGAAATTAGTCCTGGACTTCGAAGCTTTTTTTACTGAAGACCTTATATGATCTGATGGCTGCCCTCACATATTTTTCTTTCTCTAATTTATTTGGTGTATCTTTTGTTTACTTCCCATGTACATTGCACATTGGTTGTGCCTCTTTTCTGCATGTATATATATAGGACAGCCGCAAGAGTGTATGAAAGATTGTATTGCAATTATTTCAAATGGAACTCAAGGATACATGAAGGATTGTTTGATTTGTGATGACCAAATTGAAATATATATTGTTATGGAGTTCTGACTTTTGACATTACATTGACTAATGTTTTAATATTCCTCCTATGCTTTCACTTTTCAGCTTATCGGAAGCTTGCTAGGAGTTATCACCCAGATGTGAACAAGTGAGTCCTTTCCCCTCTTCTTTTTTCTTTGTCCTTTGGCAATGCATGCTCAGGATGGGTTTCTGTTATAAGTGAATTGCTTATTGGTTTTGTAAGATATGAACTATTTGTACTAGGTCATTTTTCATTTGAGAATTTGTTGCACATGTTTGTTATTAGATTTTAGATGTTATTTCGCAAGCAAGGTTTCCAAGGGGGCTTCTATTTTTTTTTTTTTTTTTTTTTGAATTTATATAACTATTGCATGTATCAACGTATTAAAAAACTATGGCATTTTGATATTTGAGTCAGTCTTTTGAGTTTTATATATGATGAGGCCCATGTATCAACGTATTAAAAAACTATGGCATTTTGATATTTGAGTCAGTCTTTTGAGTTTTATATATGATGAGGCCCATGTCAAAGTTACACAACTTGACTGAGGTAGAATTGATAATTAGGCAAGATTCAGTGGTTTAATTGTTTGGTTTTGTCTTCCAAAGATTAGAGGGGGGGTTGGCTTTTGGGATTTGTTCTGATACATTTTAAGTAGGGGAGGGAGATTCCAACCCTGAACATCTTTATTGGAAATATCCAAAGGGGTAAATGACTTAGGGGTCATTGCTGCTTTTGGGATTTGTACAAATGTGATAAAGGCCCGTCCATTTTGAGGTTGGCCAAATCTCTAAAACTCAGCTCAAACAAAAATAAGGGCCAAGACCTGATTTCCCAACATTATCAAATAAAGTTCTCCCTCTTGACTTCCAAAAAAATAAATAGTAATTATCTTCGATGGAAAGTACTATCCCTAGTCTTTGCCAACCCAATTAGTTGAAAGCTTTTCTGAGATATGTATTGACTATTAACCTTAGCCACAGATTTGATATTAACTTATGGAAGAGCAGGTTGAATTCTGGTAAATGATCATGAACCCATTAAAATAACAAAAAACAAAGATTTTTATCTTGTTGCAATCTGATTTGGCATCATTATCCAGTCAATTATGTCAAGACAGGATTCGCTATCCTGGAAGTTATGAATGAGGGCTTGATCAAAACAAAATAATAAACCCCAAGGGATAGCGGAATTGATTGGGGACTATGCCTCTTGAAGCGGAGGTTAATAGTTCTAATATTTTCTTCCCCCTCTTGGGGCAAAAACTTATCCAAAAAATAGAAAATAAAAGCAAAATAATAATGATTGATTTTTTTTTTTTGGGATAGGTAATAGTAATTTTTTATTGATATAAAAGAACATTGTGTTCACGATGATGAACACTCAGAAAATGAAACAAATACATACATATCAAGAACTAAAGCTAGCAGATTGATTGGAAGAGGGAGAACATGGGCCTTTTACCAAGGAATGGATATTAATTTTTTAAAGCTTGTCTTCGATATGGAAGATAGTACAATAAGTTGTAGGAGCATTGGTAGTAAAAAATTTCTCTATGAAGTTTATATTAGATTATGATTTTAGGTTCATGTTTCCAGTTGCGTCAACTTTGTTTTATCCTGATCTATTTGTTAATGTTGCATATTTTTGCTTATTTTGTTTGACACTAACCCAAATCATGCTGCAGAGAACCTGGAGCAGAGCAAAAATTCAAGGATATTAGCAATGCATACGAGGTAAAAGTGAAATCTTATGATTCATGATTGAGCTGTGGCAGTTTCAGAGCCATGATCTGAAGTAGTTACTTGATGGTTTTTCTTGTTTTGCAGGTTCTGTCTGATGATGAGAAACGATCCTTATATGACAGATATGGAGAGGCTGGACTTAAAGCTGGTCCGGGCTTTAATGTAAGTAAATATTTCATGAATATGGGAAATATCTAAAGTTTAAATCACATCATCTACCTTCTTATGGTTGGATAACCCTGCTGTTACAGGATTTCAGCAATCCCTTTGATCTTTTTGAGTCGTTATTTGAAGGCATAAATCAGGGGGGAAGACCTTCTAGGAATAGAGCGGTTGATGGTCAGGATGAGTATTACAATCTTGTCTTAAACTTTAAGGAAGCAGTGTTTGGGGTTGAGAAAGAGATTGAGATAAGCCGACTAGAGAGCTGTGGGACTTGCAATGGTTCAGGTGCTAAACCAGGGACCAATCCATCCAAATGTAGCACTTGTGGTGGGCAAGGACAGGTTGTCTCATCAGCGAGGACCCCATTAGGTGTCTTCCAGCAGGTAATGACCTGCTCTTCTTGTGGTGGGACTGGGGAAATATCCACCCCTTGCAACACGTGTTCTGGGGATGGTCGGGTAAGAAGGACAAAACGGATAAGTCTGAAAGTTCCTGCTGGTGTGGACTCTGGTAGCCGTTTAAGGGTCCGAAATGAAGGAAATGCTGGAAGACGAGGTGGGAGTCCTGGTGACCTCTTCGTTATTATTGAAGTTATGCCAGACCCTGTCCTTAAACGTGATGACACCAACATTTTGTATACCTGCAAGGTTTCCTACATTGACGCGATCTTGGGAACTACAACCAAGGTTCCGACAGTGGATGGTGTGGTTGATTTGAAGATTCCTGCTGGGACTCAACCAAACACGACTCTCGTAATGGCCAAGAAAGGTGTTCCTCTATTGAATAAGAGCAACATGAGGGGCGATCAGTTGGTTCGCGTGCAGGTTGAAATCCCAAAGAGATTGAGCTCTGATGAGAGAAAGCTCATTGAAGAACTCGCTGATCTAAGCAAGGGCAAGACTGCAAGCAGTAGGAGATAGTTGTCTGCGGCATCATTTTGCATTTATCTGTTTATTGCTGATCTCATCAGTTATATTCTCCTTTGTGGGTCCAACTTTGTTGAACCCATGATGCATATTAAGGGGAATTCAGCAGTTCTCAGGACTCTGGAAAGGGCGAGAGCACGTGTTTGTAGTTGTAGGTAAATTATATTTTGTGATAATTTTTCCCCCACATAAGTTATCTTAAATGACAGGAGGTAGAAAAGGAGGTGAAAATTGAGGATCCATTACTCTTTCATCATCTGTATTTAAACATAGAACTTATTCTTTGGGATTGAACATAAATTTCAGCTACATCGTAGTCTTTTTGTGTTTTTATTCCATTTTTTATTTGAGGACATTTGATGAATCAAAAAGCATCTTCATAATTGTATCACAATTTTGTAATTTTCAAAATGTTTTTAATTAGTTTTCCTAACCAGGAATGGGGATTATGGTTTGGTTGGTGGTAATTGATGCAATATTTAGGCATCCCAGGGCGAATTAATTATTAGTGTAGCTGTGTCTTTTATTTATATTTATGGTCTATAGGCATTCCTTTATGATCATATTTTTCTTTACTAAACCGGATGAGATGAATCAGATGCATTTTTTTTTCCCCCAAATGGCGCCATATTATGGATGTTTTCTTTATGTTGGGAAAAGACCTTTTTTATTATTATTATTATTATGACAAAATTTAGTTATAAAATTAGTTGTAGCCTAAGGTTACAACTTTACTTAATATCTTTTTATTGGAGGTAAATTTTGACAAATCTACTATTGAATTACATTTTATTCTAATATCTTCTGTGGGGAGTAAAAAGGTCCTGGTAGGTATATGGGCCTTTGGGCCATGCTAAGGAGGGCCTACCTACCCTTAAGTTCAAAACTTCTTAGTACCTCGGGTCAGCTCATGCGCCGAGGACCCGAGGACCTATCCGAGGTTGATTTTACCCTCGGATGGGCATAGAAGAACCAGGGATGTCATCGTAAAAGCTCGGAAACGGCACGACGGAGACCAACAGTTAAGAGGGGTGAACCCCTGGATGTCCTAGAAGCACCGGTGTTTGAAAAGTACTAAAGGCTGCCACCTTCACATTAAAGACCCTTGACCTACCACCCTAGCCGCATTAATGGGGAAGTGACACCTGAACAGTGGAAGGGAAACTTCTGGTTACTATTCAAGGGCACTGAGAGAAGAAATATCTAGGCTAAGGGGGAGATGGGGGAACACGTGTATGAGGTATCAGAAAGATGAGTATTTAAGGGGAGACCCAGAACAGAAAAAGGGGACATCTCTTTTTGTAAGAAAAAAGAAAAAGAAAGAAAAGAAAGATAATATAAGAACAGTCCTCGGCTTACGTCCGAGGAGGTTGAGTTACAATATTTCTTGTTATTTTTAAGTGCTGTCAATCTTTGATTTGCCATACAACCCTTAAACTCTTCTAACCTAGGTTTCAAGCCCACACTCTACAAATTCATATTGTTTAAGGCTCATTGGGCCTGAGCCCATAACTGTTCTTGGGACCAGGTGCAATTGTGCACTTACATCTTCTTTGCTTGCAAAATTTTTTAAAAATTAAAAATCAATAACTATATCATCAATAAATTGTTTAAATTGCAAGTTTTTTGTGTTTAAAATTATACATAAAATATAAACTTATAGATCATATAGTAAATAATATTCACTTGACATAAAATTAGATATGTGTATTAAGAGTATAAAGAACATGCAATTTAACGGTTAGATTTTTAAAATATGTAGTACTGTGAATGGTATTGAGTAAGGTTGTGCCTTAGGTTACAACTAATTTTGTAGCTAAATTTTGTTATTATTATTATTAAATAAAAGAATTAGTAGCAACTGAAGCAGTTCTTAAATGTTGGAAAAACCAATTTCGTATATCAAGGAGATCATTCTATTTTAAAGAACTCTTTCACTATATTATTTCAATATTTTGGGTACTTATTTTTATATAGGGATGGATTTACTCTGGAACAGTGTATTTTATGTTAAAACATTAATCCAACTGATGGTTTCAAGTTTCAACTTCCTCAAAAAAAAAACTGATGGCTTCAAATGTTAATTGGCAAACTCTTTTAACAAACATTATTATTGACTTTGCTAAGAAACAATAAACACATATGTCGTTCACTACTTGGACCGTTTTATTTTGGAGGGTGGGGGGAAGGTTAATTGGATTGGATCCGTTTCCAAAAAATGTTACCCGATCGGCAACATTGGTATTTCCATATAATTGTCCAAATTCACCGATGTTGGGCCTTGTGAGAAGGCCTTCTTTTGGGAGAATTGAGCAGCAAAAAGCAAAAGAAAAATGATGGGGTGAGAGAGGCTCGAACTCTCGACCTCAGGATCACTCAGAAGCTATGAGACCTACGCGCTAGCCAACTGCGCCACCACCCCATGCGTGTTGGTGTTCCTTCCAATTTGCTACTTGTTTAGCTAGCTCTCTCTCATATGTCTCTTCCAACCTTGTCTCGTGATGTCGTAGACTTTTTCATCCTCTCAAAAAGTATATAACTCTGGGTTATTTTCACGACAAAATTTAGTTATAAAATTATTTATAGTTTTAAATTATAAATTTATTTAATATTTTTTTGTTGGATGTAAATTTTGACAAATCTATTACTGGGTTACTTCTTCTTCTTATGTCCTTAATACTTGATAAATTTTAAGAAAATTAAAGATTAATAGTTATGTTATCAATAATTGTTTTAAATTGTAAGTTTATGTAATTTAAAATTATACACAAAATATAAGCTTATAAATCATATAGTAAATAATATTTGGTTGACACAAAATTTAAGATATATAAAAAGAGTGTAAAGAAAATGTAATTCAATAGTTAGATATTCAAAATATGTTGTAATATTTATTTTATTGAGTGAGTTTGTAGCGTTAACTTACAACTAATTTTGTAACTAAACTTTATCTAGGACAAAATGGACAAATTCATGCATTTTGCACTCATACCGTGCATATATATTAGAATTATGTTCCATCAAGAATATCATTAAATTATTAATTGCGCCCTTAGGGCTTTAGAGCCATGATCAATAATTTTTCCGCTCATACTGATGCAGTTCAATTCTATATGCAAAATCCTTTTTCTGGTGTCATTCCATACTAAGTACTTGAATATTACTAGCAAACGTTCGAGTAATTATTTAAAAGAACAAGTCATCGAAGAATTTACAGAACAGATTTAAATCTATTACAAAAAAATAACAACATGGGCAGATGGAATGGAACACATACATGTGACCACAATAGCTAGTGTAATAATATTACCATTCACCTTCAGCCCAAATTATATATATATATATTTTTTTTTGGTATTTATTATTTACTTTCCTACATAGAGAGCCTCCTTAATTAACCTCTCAAAATCCTTGTAAGATGATCCTCCTATATCAGTTGCTTCCACTGCTTTTTTCTTCCATTCTAGGGCCTTTTGCTTTGCTGTCTTCCCCTTATCCCCTTCTAGTATTTCCTTAACAAGTGCTTCAATCTCTTCACGTTTTACATCATGGTTGATCTCCATGCCAATCCCCCAAGTAGTGCAAGCATATCGACAATTTGGTTGTTGGTCAGCAAAGAATGGCCAGCAAATAATAGGCACACCAGCGCATACACTTTCTAATGTAGAATTCCAACCACAATGTGTTAGAAATACCCCTATAGATGGGTGTGCTAGCACTTGGTCTTGGGGGCACCAACTTGTTAGGAATGCCCTATCCTTTGTCTCCTCAAAAAAATTTTCGGCCAAAATTTCTGAATTCCCCATTACCACATCAGGCCTAACTATCCACAAAAATGGGTGCTTGCTATTTGCAAGCCCCCATGCAAATTCATTAAAATGTTGTTCTGTCATTGTAGTCACACTGCCATAATTTACATATACAACCGAGTTGGGTTCCCATCTATCAAGCCATTGGATGCATTTTGGGTCTTCTTTCCACAAGTTTGCACTTATAGACTTGAATTGGCTCTTAGGCACATATCGTTCTAGCAAGGAAAGTGGACCTATATTGTAAATTCGAGGGAATATGGCTGAAATTGCTTCTAGGGCTTCATGTTCAAACTCTTCAAATGTGTTGAAGATGATTGCCGGTGAATTCAAGCAATTTCGAGCTTCCAATCCCATAAAGTCGAACATTGTTTCAGTAATGTCAGTGGTTCTAATGAAGCTAGGGAGGTCCATAAGCCTGATATTTTTCAATCCTGGAATCCAATTGATTGGTGTCTCAAGAGTGCCATCATATTTGAAAGTTTCATCTGTATCACATGAAAGATAAAATTATGTTTTTAGAAAATAATGTGTTTAAGTATTTCGATTTTTACAAATTAAAATCATGTTGGTATTACAAAGTTGCATGCTCCGTATATAATTTTTTACAATATTAAACATTTTTCATGTGTCTTGTCAATATAATTTTAACTTGTGAATATTTTTCTTGGGACATAAGATCAATATTCATCACTCTAGGAGTAAAATGTAAAGTAATGATCACAATACAAAATTAGAAAAATATAAGGCTCATTCTCGTGTTTAATGACTAGCAGATGGACCAAGACTAGGTGCAAATGGATTATTCCTTCAAAGATTATCCAGATTTATGATTTACACAACAAAATATGCCTCTCCTATCCCTTAAAACCTTAAAAGTTTCCTTCTTAACAAACAAACTATGATCTTTGGTTTCATTATGATGACAGTAGATTTTATCTAAAATTTAGCTAATGCTTCTGATTTTTTTACATTGACGAATAAAAGTAACGTTAACCAGTACACAAATAATAAACAATAGTTAGGTTTTATTATTTTGAAAAATACTAAAGGTGCTATCACTTTTTACCATATAAAACTTACAAATTGATATATTAATGAATAATTAATTCACAATAGATGGGTTTTCATTTGATTTTTTTTTTTTACTGTTTTTTTCCCTAATAAGGACCGCTTCCTTTCGTCTTTCATTAAAACATAGTAGTATTATTATTAACTTTAGTAAAAGCATTTTGACACGTCTTTTTTGTTGCCTGTGACATGAACTTGATGCCATATAAGGATGAGAAGTATTTGCAGTAAGTGCAAAGCCACCGCAAATTTTACATCTGTTAAGGTGATAAAGTGATCGATTCTAATTGATGTATAATAAAAATAATGTTAATAATTGTTTTATATATAAGTGATATTACACTAATTATATTTTTTAAAAATAAGATATTACACTAATCACAGTATGCTATTCCAACGTGAAATACTTTGTGCATGTAGCATTGTTGAAGTATTTATACAAAAAGAAAATCAGTCCCCTATTGTCTGGTCCCCTTGCAAAAGGGGTCGCATCAGTGGGTATTGCACATCAATTGTTATGGTATGTATTACACATAATATGCTTCTCAAAGTATATGGATGGAGGATTCACATACTACCTACAGATATTTTCTTCTTCCACTTGGGGTTTATTGGTTCATCCTCACAAAAGAAACTTCTATACAGAATTACTACTTTTGTTAATACAAGAGTATCGATTTAGATTTTTTCAGTATTAAAAAAATTTATATTTTGTGTGCATTTGGTTTCAAATTAAAAAATTAACCTATTTTACTATTCAACTTATTTTTACTATTATTCATAGACCTACTACACTTTTTTTAGTATTATTAGTTATCTTTTATTTTTATCTACGCTACTTTGCGAATTCCTTCAAATAGTAAAGTCCAATTTGTTAAAATAATAAATTATAAGTGATAAAAAGTAAAAGTAATGTTCATAATGAGTTGATACAAAATTGCTTAGTCTCTGTGAAAACGATGATCTTTACTCACAACCTAATAGTTTTAAAAGGTTATAAAAGAAAAAAAAAGTTATGAAAGAAGCATAGCAAAGAAATTGATACTCATATAACATTCGCACTTCAAAACCAAAAGTAGCCCAAGTACCTTTGAATGGAATAATTCCTCTTTTGATGAGTTCAGAGAAGTAGAGGAATCCCATGTAGCCACAAGCTGAGGTAGTCCAAAATTGAACCTCCGGGATGCCTAATTCTTCTGCAACTTTAATTGCAAAACTCATAACCCCATCAGAAACTATGCAAGTAACCAAAGGCACTTCAGAGGATGAGTTAAGCTTAAGCACTAGCTCTTTAAATGGGGCCAAACAATTCTTTCTTGTGGAATCACATAGAGCTGGTACATATTGGGTTGCATCACTATCAGATGGTGGCAACCCATCTGGTATTGTTTCAAACTGGAAATCAGGTAGCCCCTTTATGTAGTCAGGTCCTTTGGACCTGATTAAGCGTCTGTGGTTGAACTCAGTGTTAACAAAGGTAATATGAAAGCCCCTTGAGTAAAGGAGCTTGGCTAGTCTCATCATGGGTGTTACATGGCCTTGTGATGGGTATGGAACACAAACTGCATGGGGTTTTTGGGTTTCTGCAGAACCCATAGAGCCAAGTTTAAGCTATAGAATTTAGAATCAAATACTGAATTGGGTTTCAGAATTGTGATGGTTTTCCAAGCTTTTTGCCACACTCTCATTTATAGGGAAAATGCTTCAATATTAGCCGTTAGATGGGTAACATAATCAGAAGATCAGGTGATGAGAATATCTTTGGTCCATTTGTGTACCATATAGGATTGCCTATGTATCTGTCACTTTCTTGCTCAGATTGAAAACATTTTACCCCACCATCCCTCGAATATTCTATTTTTGGACATCTGGTTATTAGTACTTTAGTTCTGATTAATTGAACTGCAATGGTCTGGTCAATCAAAACTTATACTTAAAGAACTTATAAGTATTAAATAAGTAGAGCTTGTCGGAGACAAAATAATTGTTAGATAGTTTACACCGCGATTGGGCCAATCAAACAATTATTAAGCCACTAGTGTATTAATTAGTTCAATTATGCTTATGGCCTCGGTTGATGTAATCATACACAATATTGCGTAAAGTAATAACATTGAAAAAAGAAAAGAAAAGCAATATTGCCAACCAATGGAAAAACTATTCCAAAGGAAAGACTACTGTAACTGCAAGGACTTAGTTTCCAACCCCAAGATAAATAGATTTACTATATGGAATTAAAGTTTTACAAAACAATATAACCATAGTCGAATTTGTTACTAACAAAGCCCTAGAAGTTTGGCTTTGCTTTGTTCCTGTTGGAGTAAGGACCTTCGCATACCATCTGCTGTGAAGATAATATCTGAGGGAGATTCCTTAAATAGTTAAATAACACATAGAAACACACTTAACCTAAAAATCCTAAGCTTAATGGGTATGAACTCAACTATATTATATTAGCCACTTCTTATCATTATTCAATATAGGATTTCAATTACATTTGTTTTCCTAATAAATTCTGTTAGGTTCTAAGATCTTTAGGTTTAAATGTATTAGAATTCTAATTTGTAATGTTAGCAAACCATGATCAAAAAGTTTAAGTCGTGTTTAGACTGCTCAAAGTATGTGTCTTTAATGTAAAATTGGAATTGAGTTGTTGCAGAAGTTACTGTGCAATTCTGCTCGGCTCGATCGATCGAGAATTAAATTTGATAATTCGAAAGTCGTGTAGATTGTTTTTTCTGCAAAATTTCCAACTCAGCCCTAAGCCCATATGACGTGTAGGGTTTTATGTTTTGAATTAGGTAAAAGGCAAACCCTAACCACGTTTTTGTAATGGCTCATATTGCTGTTTGTGTGAATCTCTTGTGAAATCTAAGAGGTGCTTGCCTTCACACAAGTTTAGGATTATCAAGAAGGAGATTTCTTCAAAAGCTTGATGATCATTCAGTTGCTGCCATAAGAGCTTAAAGATATAGAAGCAGGAGTGTTTGTACATGCTGGAGAATCCAAGAAAGAAGGAGTTCGTGGTCTCGAAGCTTGCACGTGGTCGTGTCAGTAAGTTTTCTATTGGTGGGTAGCAATAAGATGTTAGTGGTCTAAGTCATTATTGTACAAATTTCGATTCTTTCATAGTGAATTCAGTTTTATCTTGAGGATAGCTAGGTTAAATCCTCTCCAGGTTTTTTACCGGTTTGATTTTCCAGAGTCATCATATCATTGTGTTCTTTATATTTTCGCTACTTTGTATGATATGATATATTTGTATTAACCTAAATTTGCATAATTTACCTAAGTTAATAACTTGGCTAAGTAACTAGGTTAATTTGTTGTTTTAAGGGGTCTAAAAACGTACAGATTCTTTAATGTCGACTCATCAAGTACTTTTTACATTATTATTTTGGACCCATTAATATGCTATGAACAAAAAAATATTTTTTTTAAAAATCAAGAATTAAAAGTGTCGTGACTATATCAAAAATGTGAAGTTGATATGGGTTCTATACTTCTATGCAGTTATTATTATTATTATTATTATTATTTTGGGCTGTGTTAGTCTTGGTTTCTAAAGTGGGGCGTTTTTTTTTTTTCTATGTCAAAAGGTTAAGTAGCAGACAAAAGATTTTTTTGGGAAAGAAGCCCTTGGCTTCCGCCTCTGGTAAGTGGTGACAAATAAATGACAAATATGTGTCATTACTGATATGGATGTAGCCAACCTAGGGTTCATGACTTCGTAGCATCTCCTCAACTCGGTCAAACTCAAACTACACCAAACCAAGCCCAACTTGGGAACCTAACACCTCACAAGACCTCATGAGCTCAGCTAACTTAAGGATGGTCAATTTAAACATGGAAGTAATAAAAATGCTCATTAGAATCTCGTCTACAATTACAACCGGTTATCCCATAATTTATAAATGAAATTACAACTGTTATTATGGTAGGTGTTGATGATATATGTAAAAAAAAACTTGTTTTCTTTCTAAAAAAGAGACAATACTAACTAACTTATGTTCGGTTTGAATTGAGGGGAGGGAGTGAGAGTAAATGGAGAGTAGAGTAAGATTGACCCAAAATTAGTTTATTTTCAACCAATTTTACTCTATTCTCCTCCTCTCTCTCTCTCTCCCTGCCCCTTCAATCCAAATGGGCCATTAAGCATTGAAGATCTTGTGATCAGTACCATCTAGTATATTTCCAATTATTATTTTTTAGGTGTTTATGACTTTATGTTCGCATCAACTGTAGAATTAATTAATTGCCAAGAGTGCTATAATTCATTTGAAATTTTCTAATATATTTAATGGACATATTTATGGTTTGAATCCCTCAAACTCATTTTGACTATCGAAGAAGAAAAAAAAAAGAATTGTTTCATTAATTGATTGTATGCAAATTGACTTTTATGGTCTATTTGAATTAAAGGAGAGTAGATAAAAATTAGCTAATTTTTAATCAACTCAACTCTGCTTCTTCATTTTTTCTCCTCAATCCAAACAGGCTGTTAGTCTACCATTCTTTCATCATTTGATTGTTCAAAAAATGCTATCTTGATGATTTACAACTTTGCAGGAAGTTCATCTTTTGCTTACAATAATTTGATAGAAATTTGACATCAACTATGCTAATTGAGAATGGTCGAAACTAAGTATATTAGATTAAAATAATATACAACATCATGAGACTTGTTTTTTAATTTTTTTGATAGGACATCATGATGAGACATTATTGTATTTTTGGTTACCTAATGATAGGTTGAGTAACAAATGGCAAAGCTTTACTTGCCCGCAATGGTCCAGATAGAATTAAAGATAAAAATGGATTGAATTCTTCATATCTCTATCATTTAGCTGTTTGCTTTTTGTACGCATTGGAGCAACCGTGGTTCCAAGAAACTAACAGTCAAACACTACATTGGTGCCTGCAACACGTGTGCTTCACATATACGTGGTTCTTTCTTCAGCCTAAGTACCACGTGTGTCGGCGCCACTGTTCAAGAATTCTCTGCGGTGCTAAAATTTCAGTCAACCTACAGCTACATGATTATATTGATAGTTTTTATCCGATGAAAACTCCATGCATGAAGAACATTGAGGGTATATTATATATACATATGGGCAGTGTTTATTATACAGGCTGTTGGTCGCGGTGTTGTAATTATTATAATTTTATATTAATGTAGTTTTAATACAAAAAATATAATATTATATTATTTAAAAATGATGATATTATAATGATGTGATATATTTTATAATTTTAAATTAGAGTAATGTTAAAAAAAATAAAATAAACTAAAAACTTTAATGTTATATCATTGTTATGTGCATCACATTAGCACATCACAATGAATCAAATGCCTCTCATAATAAGAGTGTAGGACTCCTCTTTTCTTATGGTTATACCCTAGACGTGTGTCACAAATTGATTCAACAACTATCGGTTTGGACTTTTGTTAAAAGTAGGCGAGTCAAGCCTTATACTCCTGCAAAACGAGCCTTTGGTTCTATTATATATGCCACCAATTTGCTTGGGCACAAACATCAAAATAAAAACAAAAAAAAAGGGAAAAGGTGATGTTTTAATATTATTAATTTAGAAAATATTTTTGAAAACTTTTTATATGAAAAGAAAAAAATTAATTAATTAATTATATAATTTTTTATATTTTTAATAAGAGTAGTGTTATGACTTTTTAAAAATAATTTATTAAAAATTGCTCTAAAAGTATTAATATGACGCAAAAAAAAAAAAAATTATGTTAATGAAATGACATGGATTAGTCAATACTTCTCTTTTAGCAAAACAGGTATAATAGAGTAGTTGCTTATTGCTATAAGGGAACTTTGATCCCAACTCTTGTAGACTTGCTGCCCAACTAGAACCAATCAAATCTAAGAGGTTTGGAATCCTATCCAAAATAGCCCGATGCCATATCCCAACAAAGGCCAAGTGTAGGAGTCAATTTAGTATATGTTTACCATCAATTATAAGCTTAGTTTTTAGTTTTTTTTTTAAAAAAAAAACATTTATGTACAATTTTTTAAAACTTCACTTTTTTTTTTTTTTATGTTTTTACTTTTTCAAAGAATAAGTATACTTAAACACACTTTAAACAAAAAGCTAAATAAACTGTTTTCAAATGGACATTTAGTCGTTAATCAGTTCAAAATTGTGATGAAATGGACTTGACATGCATCTTGTAATCACTACAAAAAAAAGGTTCTATAGCCATGTTTTTAAAACGTGGCTATAGGTCATAAAAACGTGGCTATAGGTCAATTTGGTCTATAGCTGCGTTTTTTTAGGCCGCGTTTTTACCCATGGCCTACGGTGCGTAACTACAGCCTAGAGGGGTCTATGGCCACGTTTTTATAGCCGTGGCTATAGGCCGGGACCAATGGCCACGTTTTTATAGCCGTGGCTATAGGACAAAAGTTGGGCTACCTGGAAGAAAGTTTGGCCGCGTTCAAAACGTGGCCATAGTTGTGAGCTGAAGCTGCGTTTTTAAAACGTGGCTTCAGCCCATTACTATGGCCCCATTTTAAAAACGCGGCTATAGCCTTGTTTTTTTCTGCTCTCCTTTGGCCATGAATCTTCAACCCCATTCTTTTCCGGAATGAAAGACACATAGCCAAAGAAAGAGCACAAACACAGATTAAATACCAATTCAGAATGCATATATAGATAATACACTGATACTGCCACACACCACCCACCATTCTTTACTGTAAAGACTGAAACTAAGATTGCACAAGGTTCAAAATCTAGGCAAATATGGGTAAAAAGAAAAGATATGCTGAACTACAAGTACAAGATGTTAACCTATGGCTAAAATTGGATAAATGTGAGTAGGACATGAGATTGAAGGACATCTAACTTGAAAGTGACTCCTACTTAATAATGTAAAAGGAACCTAACTTGTCTCGAGTGCTAATAATGCTATTGACAGCACCCCCCCCCCCCCCCCTCCCTCCAAAAATAATAATAATAAATATCATATCCTTAAGTTTCACCTCTTAACAGTTGGTTATAACATAAAAAATCATTAAGGGTGTGGTTTTTTGGGCTAGGTTAAAGGGAGATATTAGATTAATTGAATTATAAATCATTTGGTACTTAATTTTCTAAGATCCATACAACTGCAATACCTTTTCATGAGTTTGACTATCCAAGCCAGCCTAAAAAATGTTCTAGTATAGATTATGTTCTCAATATATTATAAATTTATATATATATATATATATATTATATATATAGAGAGAGAGAGAGAGAGAGAGAGAGAAAGACACACACACACACAACTCCAATCAAAACCTGGATGCAAATGTAATTTAGATATAATCGTGTTCCCATTTAACAGTCACTTCAGCCATATAATAGATGAATAAGTAGATATCATAAGCATATCTCACTAATGGACATACCAAGCTCTTGAAGGTTCACATCAGGAGCAAGAAAAGAACTCTCTTTCATCTTCTTTGTATGAATTTGAAGAATCTGTAAGCGACCATTCTCATCAGGAAGGCTTATCTCAATTGAACCTCCAAGCGTCCTGGTCTATAAATCAAGAATAAAAAAATTAATGAGTGAATTTTATTGGTAATTACACATGCACCCAACAGGTTTTGAATCCATGATCTCACCCTCCACCTCACATTTTACAAGGAAGTGCAGCTTGAACTAGAGCTGATTGGTAGGAATAAATAAATAAAATTTATTGGACTTTGATTTAGAGTCCAATGTTGACTAGTAGTTGCTACAACCTACGTACATCAATGTTAACTAGGAGTTGCTATCCATGCTTTTCATGACATAAAACAATTTAAGGTTGCATGGACAGTTACACAACACAGAAGCGGGTGAGAAATAGACCTTAAAAGGGCTTCATCAAGTAAATCTTTTCTGTTGGTCATTCCAATAAGCAAGACATTATTTAAAGACTCCACACCATCAATCTGAAAAGTAAATAGTGTTTTAGTTATTAGCAGAGAACACTCTGATTTGCAAGATTGTAAAATAAATTGAACCTCCAACTAACCTTTGTAAGAAGCTGGTTCACAATACTGTCATGGACTCCTGTACCATCTCTAGTTGAACCTCTTGACTGCAAATGCAAAATGAGAACATGCATTGAGCTCTTTCCATTTGCTAAAAAACTTGGATTACATAACCAGACAACCTTAAATCTAAAAATTGACATTGTTTCTTAGACATATTAAACATGCAGACCTCAGGTGGAAATCCAACTATGTAGGTGTTACCAATGTGTTCTTGTGCTGTAGCTTTTAAAATCATACTGATAATAGCATGTTCGCTTAGAGGTCAAGAAGGGAACAAGGATTCAAGTCAATATATGCATACACATATATAAATATATTTATCCCAAGGCCTACTCATCTACAACTCTTAGCACTATGTCACTTAGGCTGATTCTTTGACGCAGGGTCCCAATTCTTGGAATGCTCATTATTGTTCATTAAGACAACATAAAGAGTTATGAAACTATACAAAGCATTTCTAACCGCATAAGGAAGTTAATCTATAGATTCCGCACGCCTTAGATATTCAAATAAATGACACTCCAGGACATTCAAGAACAATAGATTCAGTCAGCGGAAAATGCTAATTACTAACTATACATACATGCATATATATCAATCAAAAGCAACAAATTGATGTCACTATCAATCTACTGGCAGGGAAAAAAAAACATTACCAAATATTTGAAGAAACATGTACCTTACAAATTGCATCAATTTCATCAAAAATTATGACATGGAGATCACTTTGGTCCCCTGAAAAAAAAACATGATCACATCTCCAAACCATTCACAAAATCTAGGCACAATCCGGAGAATTATTGAAGTATTGTATAAGAAAAATTCAACAATAGCTAATTATTAGGCATGGTATATGGCACACCTTGTGGTTCAGATGAAGCATAAAATTTACTGTATAAGTTGGAGGCATTTAGATGTGATACAATATAAGCATACATCAAATATACCAATTTTAAGACATAATAGTGAATGGACCTTTAGTTTTTCTAAGATATGTTCTTACTTCCTAGGCATGCTAACTTTGAATGTTGACTCCATCTGCATTGGAGATGCATGGTTCTTGATCTGAGTCTGAGTGTACAATTTCCTTTTACCAATTCCGCATCTCTGTGGCATGTTTTTTTTTTTTTTTATATATATATTTAAGAGCCCAATAGTCTTTTATTTATCGTTTAAAAGTGAAGCACTTAGGTATTATATGACTTAATGGTCCTAAACCTAAATAACAGAAACATAGAGAAGATTTCAACTTTTCAACAGTAAAAACTGGGTCATATGAGAGAGCCGAGTACTGGAAAATTTTGTTTATTATACGATAGTAATTCAAACTTATGGTGTCTACTAAATAATAATTGCATTATGTCGTCAGGACAAACAAAAGATTTTGCCAATTGAACTACTGGAAGTTTGGAACCCACATGACTTGGATGAAACTTTGATACTGATAAAGACATACGTCTAAGCAAAATGGAAATATCATGCAACAGATATTCATAACAAAGAAATTCTTCCACCTTAGGGAAAAGTAGGGATATTTAGTAAAGTGCAGCTATATAGTATACCTTGATCCTTATCTCACCTACATCACTAGACAGGAAAAGCCACTTTTAATCGTTTAACAAGAGTAAATTATAGAAATATCAGTTTGTTCACTTATACTTGCTCAAACATGGTCAACCCACTGGTCACCTTGGAGGATATAATAATGTAAATAAGATTTGATGGGTTGTATTGTGGCATGCAAGGCATCTCTAACCAAATCAAATGTTTTACTCTTTCAGATACATCCTACAATTAGCTAAACTTTTTAGGAACTTTCCACAATATAAAGTCTTTTAAGTCTTAATCATGAAGAAAACGGAGGACGACAAAAGCCCTATCCAGTCAAGGATGATAGCTTAAGGCAGTCAATTAGGTATCCAAGGAATAAGAAACAAGAAAATAAGTGTTTTGGTGCAAAGGGAAATAAAATATATCAGAAAAGTTACATTATTAAGTAGCTTTTGCAAAGGCAACTACGATTTGAATTTAAGATATAAGTTCCTAATCACTACACTAATAGAAAGAGTATGGAACCCCGGGTTGTAGGGGTTGGAGGGATGCATCTATATATATAAGAAGAAAAAAAAAGAGATGAAAAATATGTCCAGAATTATCTTATTAGAAGTAGTCTTTCTAGTGATACAAAAAAACATTCACAATAATTCTAAATTAGCTTATTATCCAGAGACAGACCCAGGTGGGGGCCTAAGGGGGCCCGAGGCCCCCCTGGGCCAAATTTTTTTTTTAATAGGTTCAATTTTTCAAAACAAAAAAAAAATTTATAGGCTTGGGCCCCCTCTTGGTTTTTAGCTCAGGCCCCCTTCCTAAATTCCAAGCCCAGCCAGCCAGCCCAAGATGCAAGAGCCCATGACCCATGTAAAAAAAAAAAAAAAAAAAAAACTAAACTCAGCAGTAAACTAACGGAGAAAGTGGAAGGAAGAAGGAAAAATAAAAGAAAGGAAACAGAGATAGAGAGGCGAGACAGAGAATGAGAGAGATAGAGAGTCGAGACCACCCACGTCCCTGCTTGAAATCCTAGGTCCGTCCCTGCTATTATCTCACACCTAGACTATTAAAAAATTTTAAATTACAGATTATAGTGACTCCATTACATGTGAAGTGATAGGCTAATTTAAAAATATTGTGAAATTATGTTATGTCCAGAATTTTTTATTATTAATATAATAATTAGCCGTGCAATTATTAATTGCCACACTCAATACACCTCCATACATTGGATGAGTTGGTACTTCCCCAAGACTAGTGTTTTGGAGAGCTGGGAAGTTGTGTGTGTGTGTGTGTGTGGTGTTTTTTTTTTTTTTAAGGTTTTGAATTTGGAATCCAAATAATTGTGTAAAAATTGATAACAAATTCATTATTGTACGAAGGACAACAAATATTTCCACTCAAAAAAAAAAAAAAAGCAGAAGCAAAAGCAAAAAAAAAAAATATTGAGGTGTCAATAACATCCCATAACCCACCTCAATAATTGTTGAGTTATCACATAAATACCTTATCATCATGCCTTTTGCATGTTCCTCAAAAAAGAAAAACATTGTTCAATTTGCAGTTATCCAAATAATCAATTAAATTATCCAAGGACCAAAATAGAACCATACAAAGAAGATTGTACATAGAGAACTTACAACAGCAATATTGACAATACGAAAGAAGATTCCATAAACAAAACTTACAACTGCAGTTACTGATCTGAACATTGGTAACTCATACACAAGACAACTCCGTATTACTTGCCAACTACAGTCAAACAGCAAAATTTTCTCAAAAAAGTAAGTCAGTTAAGTATGAGGATAACAATATTAATTAGAACAACACATATGATAGAGATTCCAACAAGACTGTGAGGTTGGATTTGTAATCGGCGTTGGCGGTTTCATTTGATTGACCTAAACAACTGTGATCAAAGTAGACTGGCTGGGAAAATAATGGAGCTGGTAAGCGCCAAGACTACACATAATATTAACAGAAAGGCTGTGGTGTTGTGGAGGAGGTAAAACATTTTGACCAGTATATAGAAGAACGGAAGAATCATATATAAAACGTTAGTTTTCCTCACATTCTTGTTAAAAAAGATTCAAGTAATGTTAAATTATAAATTAATTAGAATTACCCTCTCTTTTTTATTTATCTAAACAATTTTATATACATTAGACAAGAAAATATTTTCTATGAAATATCTAATTCGATTTTTTAATACTTATCAGATAAACATGAGTCATATTTAAATATCTTTTACTGAATTTTACATATATTGTTCACAACCTATTTTATGATCAAGAGCACTCCTTTACTAGTAGGATTCAAACTTTTCATCGCTATTATTATAACATCGAATTATCAACAACAAAAAAATCAAATTAATAAATAAAAACCTAGTTTTCATGTTTTGTTGCAAGAATGGTAGGTAATAAGTTCCATTCATGCTAGAGAAATACTTGCGTGTGAAATCCAAACACAATAGCACGTACTGCAACATAAGAAAGGCAAAACCCCAAAAAAAAAGGTCAAATTATAACCAAATGACAAAGTATACCCAAAACCCCAAATGTCACCAAGACTTAAATATCACCTCCATTAACAATGAAGTTCATAAGATGGAAAACTTTCTGCGTCGTCCAACCATATTCGGGCACTCTCAACTCAATCCTTATTAATTGAATCTGCACATCACAAAACCCAGAAAATCCATCACACACTCACTTCAAACAAGTTTCCACATCATTTCAATACATAATCAAGAGTATAAATATTCTCTTCATTTAATCAATCATTAGGCAACGAAACAACCCAAAACCACAACACGCATTCAGAAGATATATCTTAATACATGTAAACTCAGACTGCTCTATTTCTTAATAATATTTTCGGGCAAGGGCCTATTTCTCAAAAAAAAAAAAATCCCCTAAAAATAATGGTTTTAAAAAATAACCACTCATAAATTATAATTATTAACTAAAATGCAAAAGAACCGATAGTGGCAATAGCATTGTAGAGTTAAATGCAAAAGAACTGCCTCTAGGAGTGCTGAAGAAATGGAGCGTTATTATGCTTATTTAGAAAATGATTGTTATGCAAATAGGTGAAGCACATATCGTATATAAATGGCAGAGAGGCACTTATATACAGGTTCCAAATTAATTGGGCTATTTTCATGTAAACATCAATGATTTTCAATCTCATATTATGTTTAAGCCTAAAATCAAAACCCTAAATATAAAATCGAAACCCTACAATCACAAAATCAAAACCCTAGACCTAAAATCGAAACCCTAGAATCACAAAATCAAAACCCTACAATCACAAAATCGAAACCCTAAACCTAAAATCAATACCCTAAACCAAAAATTGAAACCCTAAAACATAAATCAAAAAAGCCCAATTTAAAATACTTACTGTTAGTTGGCCCTCTCTAAGCGTCTTGAGTGAGATTGAGAGTTCGAGAGAGAGAGGGAGAGACTTAGGGCAGCGCGCGGTGGTGGAGATTCGGTTCTTTTAGGGGTTTTTTTTTTTTTTTTTTTTTTTTTTTTTTTTTTTTCAGGGTAAGGCTTTTTGTCGCCGCATCGGACTTCGGTGCGGGTGAGGGAGGAGGCGGTGCCGCAGCGCTTGGTCTGGAGGTCAGTCACGAAGCTTTGATGAACGACGGCGCGGGCGGTGTCGGGTGGGGCGGATTGAGGTTGAGTTGGGTGTTGAGGGAATCGGTTCGAAGGGCTGTAGACGGAGAAGTCTTTTTTCTATTTTGGGTGTTAAGGCTGTTGTTTGGGTAAATAAATCTTCTTAATAACTATTTATAGTAGGGGTTTTGGCCGCGTTTTTAAAACGCAGCTTCAGGAATTCTTGAAGCCGCGTTTTAAAAACGCAGCTTCAGGGCAGACTATGGCCGCGTTTTTAAATAAACGCGGCTTTAGGAGGGTCTGAAGCCGCGTTTTAAAAACGCGGCTTCAAGACATATATTAAAAAAAAAATTATATATTTCAGATGGGTCTAAAGCCGCGTTTTTAAAACGCGGCTTCAGCCCATTCCAGAAAAACGCGGCCATTGGTCCAAAAAACGCGGCTGCAAGAGTTGGGCTTGGGCTGCGTTCGTCACACGCGGCCATAACATAGGTGCTGTGGGTGCGTTTTTTAGAAACGGGGCCCAAGTAGGGTCTTAGGCCGCGTTTTTAAAACGCGGCTGAAAAAAACGCGGCCTAAGACCCGCGTGTTTTGTAGTGAATAGCTTTCGGCTTTTTTTTTTTTTTTTTTTTGTTTTGTTTTTTTTTTGTTTTTTTTTTTTGTTTTTTTTATAACTTTTTTGGGACATATGTATTTCCCTTGCAAGCACAATAGCCAAAAACCGCGACGAAATGGTACATTACCATATCTTCCCCTCTTCTTACCAATCTTATCTCCTTGGGCCTTTGCAAGCTTTGGCTATGGATCAAGCCATTTTACTTGGCTTCCAAAATATTGTTTTTTGAATGAATGATGGTCATATTGGTCATTTGGCATAGATTTTGAGGTTGTTCAGTCTTATCAATGTTGGAACCTCATCCCCTCCCGTTCTGCCACATAGACACTCTCTTAATTCAAGGCATATTACTAGGTTGATTTCCTCATGGCCAAAATGGCCCAATACCACAATTTTCAAAAAATTTTAGCAAAAAAACCATGTTTCGGAACTAAATAGGGAAATACCACTTTTATGGTACTCGAGTTTGCTAAACTCGAGTACCATTTGGAACTCGAGTTTAAGACACTCGAGTTCCAAAAAGTTTTGCCACCGTGGCACTGCTGAGGTGAAAATTTGGCGAATAAAAAAAATAATGTGGTACTCGAGCTTGGTATACTCGAGTACCATGCAACACAATACTCGAGTATAACATGCTCGAGTACCTTTTATAAATAAAAAGTCAATTATTTTATTTCTACAGTAGTCGAGCTCACCAAGCTCGCGTACCTTGTAACTTTTTTTTTTTAGATTATCAACAAATAAACATAAACATAAAATGTTGTTTATTTTATTTCTATAGTACTCGAGCTCACCAAGCTCGAGTACCTTGTAACTTTATTTTATTTTATTTTGGGATTATCGACAAATAAACATAAACATAAAATGCTGTTTATTTTATTTCTACAGTACTCCAGCTCACTAAGCTCGAGTACCTTGTAACTTTTTTTTTTTTTTTTTTTGGGATTATCGACAAATAAACATAAACATAAAAATAAGTAGTTTTTTTTATGTATTTATTTATTTAAATAGAAGCATTGTAAAATACAGAGATTTAATTTCAAAATATGAATTTAATTTCTACATTAAGTAAAACTGTTCACTGTTTTCTCATAAAAATTGTTCACTCTCTTTTTTGCGTAAATTATTTTCTGTTCACTATTTAACAAATTGTTTGCTGTTTTCTCATAAAACACCTAGTAAAATCGTGTTTTCTAAATTTAAACGTCAAATCTGAATGCTTTTTCATGTTTGAATTTCACAATAATTGAATCTATTTTTCTGCATTGATAAAATCTACTTCTACATTAATAAAATTTTCTCTCTGCACATCATGTTTACTGTATATTCGAATCTGCTTACTGCATTCATAAAATTTGTTTTTTGCATTAAGTAAAACTGTTCACTGTTTTCTCATAAAAATTGTTCACTGTTTTCTGCATAAACTATTTCTAGCATTTTGCATAAAATTATTTTTTGTTCAGCATTATTTAAAAAATTGTTCACTCACTTCTCTGCGTAAATTATTTTTTGTTCACTATTTAAAAAATTGTTTGCTGTTTTCTCATAAAACACCTAGTGAAATCGTGTTTTCTAAATTTAAAAGCCAAATCTGAATGCTTTTTCATGTTTGAATTTCACAATAATCGAATCTATTTTTCTGCACTGATAAAATCTGTTTCTACATTAATAAAATTTGCACTCTGCATATCATGTTTACTGTATATTCGAATCTGCTTACTGCATTCATAAAATCTGTTTTTTGCCTTAAGTAAAATTGTTCACTGTTTTCTCATAAAAAAATTTCACTGTTTTCTGCATAAACTATTTCTAGCATTTTGCTTAAAATTATTTTCTGTTCAACATTATTTAAAAAATTGTTCACTATCTTTTTTGCTTAAATTATTTTTGTTCACTATTTAAAAAATTGTTCGTTGTTTTCTCATAAAACACCTAGTGAAATCATGTTTTCTAAATTTAAACGCCAAATCTGAATGCTTTTTCATGTTTGAATTTCACAATAATCGAATCTATTTTTCCGCATTTATAAATATGTTTCTACATTAATATAATTTTCTCCCTGCACATCAAGTTTACTGTATATTCAAATCTGCTTACTGCATTCATAAAATCATTTTTTTTTTTTTTGCATTAAGTAAAACTGTTCACTATTTTCTCATACAAATTGTTCACTGTTTCTGCATAAACTGTTTTTAGCTTTGGCACGATTATTGCTCTTAAATGATTTTTGTGTTTTTTTAAATATGTAACCATATGAATAATGGACAAACTCCATGAATGAAAAATGAGTGATTCATATAAATCACCTAATGGTAAGTGCCTCACATAATTCGAATTTGTAAAAAAGTTCGAATTAGTTGAATGTAGAAATTCGGGAAAAATTGATGGAAATTCAATGAACGTACCAAATCGTGAAGGTGTACATAAGATGTACAAATAGTCTAGACTTGTTGAGAAAGTACGAATCTACTTTTACAGGGATGCATACACCTCCCATTGTAGTCTTTTAAAGCTGGCTAGCTTGCAGATTGTATTGCAACTTCTTTCATACTCATGGCCTGGGTACCTAATCATTAGTATTGAACAACTGCATTGTACAAACACTAGGAATTGCACATTTTTAATTGCATTATAATACCATTCTCATAATTTTTTTAAGTATTTTTCATGTGTATTATTTTCATACTAAGCTAATTGTATTTCTACAAAATTTAATGCAATACAAGTGCTAAATGTCTCTTTTAGATTTCTACTGCCTATTGCTTCCATGCTTTAGAAACCAAAAGATTTTCTAGCTGATTGCTAAATGGGGAACAATACACAATATTTGGTCCAATCAGAGTCCGCTCACATAGGCTTAATATATACAATAATCTTCCAATCAAAAGTACGAGTTGACATTAGAACGTAACCATTAGTAGAGGAAAGTCAAGTAAATTTGAAACAAGAGGTATAGAAAAGGTCATGTTTCTCTAGCAATTTTATGAAACAAAGTCTAATAAGATACATAGCTACAATTAACACTGAATTAAATAAACTGTCTATTACAAGTGGAACAAGAACTTCTAGACAATGTCACTTTGCAAGAAATAGAAGTGGTATCAACTAAAAGCATAACAAAAGTGAAATGTCCTATGATATTTAAAAGATTTTTTTTAAAAAGATTTTTGTTTTTCATAAAAAAAAGAAGAAGAAGATATTTGTTTTGTGATGCGTTTGGATGGCTATCAAACTATCTATCATTTTGCCATTTTGGAAGGAGTGTAATAGAATGATTATATATATATATATATATATATAGAAGGATTCGTTCAAAATTTAAATTGAAAGAAATGAATCAAATGATACCCTTAAAGTGTGGATGAAATGTTTTATAATGCTTAAATTTATAAAAGATACTAGTGAAAATTCCATGCGTTGCATGGCTTTTATCCTGAATTTTCTTTATATATGTTATTGAGAAATTATAACTAAATGAGTTATTATTACATAATTTTAGAATTATTTTCTAGCTAAATGTCAAAAATGGGTTAAGTGTCAAAAATGAAACCATGGGTGGGTAAGTTAAATTTGAGACAAATCATAGGTGGGTAAAGTGTAATTCCCAAAAAAAGAAAAGAAAAAAAGAGTGGGTTCAAAGGACTAAAAAACCACAATCTATTAGTTTTACTAAGGTGAGTTTGGTTCAGCTTTTTCAAACAGTTTTTTAAGCAGTATGTTTGGTAAAAACTATCAAAAAATGCTTTTTAACAAAGTTGAGTGTTTGGCTAATATTTATAAAAGTGGCGGTTTGAGTTGTAGCCGCACAGATTGGAGGACTTAATTATATGAAGATCACTATTTGGAGTACTCTGTCTACTTGGGACGGTAGTTATTATATGGAAGCTTGGCCAGTACACATTTTGGCTGTTATTCATGATTGGGGTTGTATCCTTGAATACAACTGGTATACAGGAGATACTTATTTACCACTTGATTATCCGGATGCTCTGGCTCAAGATGGTCTAATTTCATGAGTAATAAGATTTATGAGATATAGAAAGAATTAGACAGAGGCTTCTACTTATATAGTTACACAAATAGGATAACCGTATATGGTTCAACACCTTTAGCAAGGAGGCTATTTGGGAAAAGAAAGATTGTTAAGGATCCTAGAATGATACAGATTGAAAGACAAACAGATAGATCACTATTCACCGGCGACTGATCACTATTCACCAGCACGCGTGAATAGCTTTTAGAGAAATCAAGACAGTCCAAACAGATACAGACAGATGTTCAAAAGTTACTACTATTTACTAGCATGGGTAAAAAGAGATTGATAGATTCCCGAGATCTGAAAGATTCCAAGCAGACGCAAACAGACTATTACTCATTAGTACTAATTTCCATACCACCGACAGATTAACTTGAGTTAAATTTACCTACTCAGATTACTTTACCATGGTTCATTTCACCTATAAAAGAGACGCAGTACGAAAATAGCGAACAATTTTTTAAATAGTGAACAAAAAATAATTTACGCAGAAAAGATAGTGAACAATTTTTTAAATAATGCTGAACAGAAAATAATTTTAAGCAAAATGCTAGAAATAGTTTATGCCGAAAACAGTGAAATTTTTTTATGAGAAAACAGTGAACAATTTTACTTAAGGCAAAAAACAAATTTTATGAATGCAGTAAGCAGATTCGAATATACAGTAAACATGATGTGCAGAGTGCAAATTTTATTAATGTAGAAACATATTTTATCAATGCAGAAAATTAGATTTGATTATTGTGAAATTCAAACATGAAAAAGCATTCAGATTTGGCGTTTAAATTTAGAAAACACGATTTCACTAGGTGTTTTATGAGAAAACAACGAACAATTTTTTAAATAGTGAACAAAGAATAATTTACTCAGAAAAGTGAGTGAACAATTTTTTAAATAATGCTGAATAGAAAATAATTTTACGCAGAATGCTAGAAATAGTTTATGCAGAAAACAGTGAACAATTTTTATGAGAAAACAGTGAACAGTTTTACTTATTACAAAAATCAAATTTTATGAATGCAATAAGCAGATTCGAATATACAGTAAACATGATGTGCAGAGAGAAAATTTTATTAATGTAGAAGTAGATTTTATCAATGCAGAAAAATATATTCAATTATTGTGAAATACAAACATGAAAAAGCATTCAGATTTGGTGTTTAAATTTAGAAAACACGATTTTACTAGGTGTTTTATGAGAAAACAACGAATAATTTTTTAAATAGTGAACAAAAAATAATTTAAGCAAAAAATAGAGTGAACAATTTTTATGAGAAAACAGTGAACAGTTTTACTTAATGTAAAAATTAAATTCATATTTTGAAATTAAAATCTCTATATTTTACAATGCTTCTATTTAAATAAATAAATACATAAAAAAGCTACTTATTTTTATGTTTATGTTTATTTGTCGATAGTCCCAAAAAAAGGAAAAAGAAAAGAAAAGTTACAAGGTACTCGAGCTTAGTGAGCTGGAGTACTGTAGAAATAAAATATACCGCATTTTATGTTTATGTTTATTTGTCGATAATCCCAAAACAAAATAAAATAAAGTTACAAGGTACTCGAGCATGGTGAGCTCGAGTACTGTAGAAATAAAATAAACAACATTTTATGTTTATGTTTATTTGTCGATAATCCATAAAAAAAAAAAAAAAGTTACAAGGTACTCGAGCTTGGTGAGCTCGAGTACTGTAAAAATAAAATAAACAACATTTTATTTATAAAAGGTACTCGAGCATGTTATACTCGAGTATTGTGTTGCATGGTACTCGAGTATACCAAGCTCGAGTACCACATTATTTTTTTATTCGCCAAATTTCTACCTCAGCAGTGCCACGGTGGCAAAACTTTTAGGAATTCGAGTGTCTTAAACTTGAGTTCCAAATGGTACTCGAGTTTGGAAAACTCGAGTACCATAAAAGTGGTATTTCCCTATTTAGTTCCGAAACAGTGCTTTTTTGCTAAAACTTTCTGAAAATTGTGGTATTGGGCCATTTTGGCCTTTCCTCATGATATACGGAAACGCTGGTTTGGGTTTTCGGCTTGGGCCCTTGTGGGCCTTTGTTGAGGGTCCACTTTGGAAAATTAATGTAGCAGAGAATTAGTATTGATGGCTTGATAATAGTATCAAAACTATAATCAAGATTCAAGATGGTGATTTGTTGATCAATAAGAACATTAATAGTTATAATTATAATATCATCTCACCATTAGCTTCATAGCCACCCTGAGGACTTGTACCTCATAAATAATGCAATTGTTTCATCTTCACCTTTTAGCATTGCAGGATACTAACAAGCTTGACATATTGCAAAAGCATGAAAGAGTTTGTATATTATTCTAACTAGTCGCAAATTCTTGAATTTACAAGGAACTTCTTGAATATATAATAAAAAATTTTGAAATCAACCAGATGAATGTAAATAAAATGATTACGATTTATAATTATTTGAATCTTGGTCTACTATTTAAACACTCTATAAATCTTTTTTTTTTTTTCAAAAAATTGCGATTAAAACAATAGCATAAAATATTATACATTACATAATAAAAATGAACAAACTGAACCCATATTATGTCCTACCTCACAAATGGGGAACATGATCTTTTAAATGAAAAGAGCTCATTTCATGGTTAAGATTTTAATTCTAGGATCTAATAATGTACAGATTGTCACACCATTTAAAATTTTAAATGAGGTGGCAAGCTTACACTTCTAGATTAGCGATATTTAATCTAAAACATGAAATGAATGCAATTCAAATAGAGATGACCATTTTCCACATGTAAAGCATGACAGGATAACATTAATACAGATGTAAAAACAATAGCCTAAGATTTTCACAGGATAGTTTTACCATTTACTCACCAATGAGGAGAGCCTCCTTAATTAATCTTTCAAAATTCTTGTATGATGATCCTTCAATATCAGTTACTTCCACTGCTTTTTTCTTCCATTCACTAGCCTTTTGCCTTGCAGCCTTCCCCTTTTCCCCTTCCATCATTTCCTTAACAAGTGCTTCAATCTCATCACGTTTAACATCCTCATTAACCTCCACACCAATCTCCCAAGTGGTACAAGCATACCGACAATTTGTTTGTTGCTCAGCAAAGAAAGGCCAGCAAATAATAGGCACACCAGCACATACACTTTCTAACATCGAATTCCAACCACAATGTGTTAGGTAAACCCCTATAGATGGGTGTGCTAGCACTTTATCTTGGGGGCACCAAGTTGTTAGCAATCCCCTATCCTTAGTCTCCTCAAAAAATTCTTCAGGCAAAATTATTGAATCTCCCATTACCACATCAGGCCTAACTATCCACAAAAAAGTGTGCTTGCTATTTGCAAGCCCCCATGCAAATTCATTAAATTGTTGTTCTGTGATTGTGGTCATGCTACCATAATTTACATACACAACTGAGTTGGGTTCTCTTTTATCAAGCCATTGGAGGCATTTTGAATCTTCTTTCCATAAGCTTGAACTTATAGACAAGAATTGGCTCTCTGGTAAATGTCGTTCTAGCAGGGAAAGTGGACCTATATTGTAAATGTGAGGGAATTTCGATGTAATTTCTTCTAGGACATCATGCTCTAACTCATCAAATGTGTTGAAGATGATCGCTGAAGAATTCAAGCAATTTCGTGCTTGTGATCCCGTATAGTCAAACATTATTTCAGTAATGTCAGTGGTTCTAATGAAACTAGGGAGGTCCATAAGCCTGATGTTTTTCATTCCTGGTATCCAGCTGATTGGTGTCTCAAGAGTGCCATCATATTTAAAGCTTTCATCTGCAAACATTGAAAATACATTTTGCTTATTGAGAAAATTTGTCATAGTGCAAGCTAAATATTTCAATTCTTACAAATAGAAATCGTGTTGATATTGCATGTCCTAGACTCCAAATACAAATTTTCACAATAGTAATCACTTTTCATGTGCCTTGTGAACGCAAATTTAACTTATGTATACAAGGCTGACTAAGGTTTTGTAGGGCCTAAGGTGACAACTTTAAGTGAGGTCTATTATTATATTTTGAATATTAATAGAATATTTATTTAACTTTTGTTTTTTTTTTTCATTTAAAATATTTTTTTTAGAAAAAAATTACAAATTAAAACGAACCTATCACATTACTCAATGACTATACAACTAAAATAAACACTATTTATTGAATAAAGTTACCAAATACTAAAAAATTATGATTGAAAAGTTTAATAAAGTTATATATTTGATATTTCTAAATAGAATTTGTGTATAAACTAGTGTAAAATTAATGAGTTCTTTTAACATTTATGTGTGAGAGATTAAATGATTGGTCCACCCAATGAAAATATTTTTCTTTAACTGGTTTTTCTTTGATAGAAAACAACTTTTTATTTATTGGTTAATATTTAAGGCTTAATTAATACTTCTATTGGTACAAGAATATCTCTATTGGTAAAAATTTAGGAGAAATTATAAGGTCCTCTATTCCAGTAAAAGACTCCCACTTGTTTGAAATTATGGGGTTTTATATAAAAACTGAATATTGACTCAGCAATTTTAAATATGTGGAAGCCTTTTACTGGAATGGTGACAAGTGACGTGATCCACCATTAGCACCGTATAATTTCTCAAAATTTGGTGGCCTTTTTTTATTGGGGGTCTTAGGTGGTTGCCTATTTGGCTCACCCATTGAGCCGACATTGTGTGTATATTTTGTTGGGACATAAGATCATTACTCATCACTGTAGGAGAAAAAGATAAATTTATGATCACATAAAATGTTAGAAATTACAGTGCTCATTCTCATATTTAAGTGACCAGCAAATGGGACAAGACTAGGTGTACATGTGATCCCTTCAGATGTATGAGCTACAGTGCTACATAACAATCATCAGATGTTAGCTAGATAAAAAGAGCCTCATAACTGTGTTTTGCAATTCCTCAGCCTCTTTTTTTTTTTTTTTGGGGGGGCAATCACTATATTTTTTTTGGGGCAATCACTACATAGAAAGACATAAATTTAGACAGAAGGATCAATTTAAGTATTTCTCAAATTAGAAGTTTAGGGGTCAATTTGATTTTGACCCAAAGTTAAGGGGTGTTTTGCATTTTACCCATAATACTCCCAATAAAGTTAATTTTTTATTTAAACAAAGGCTTGTTGCTCCTTGACTATTTACAAATTCTTATTTAGGAAAAAAAAAAAAAATTTAATGGGTAATTTATATTAAACTGTTTTTCATTTGATACAATAAATTACTGTTTTTTTTAGTAAAGTAAAAACGGGTTCCAGTTAACTTAACTTGAGGTCAAATGGGTTGACCTAGTTCCAAAATATTTCTTCAAAAAAAAAAAAAATCAAATAGCCACATGGGACAATTCACAATTAAAAATTCATTGTATCCACATCACATTCAAGGAGTGTGATTTCTTTCACAGGCAAACCTAATGGTTTAGTACACCACATCATTATCAAACCTAAACCTAAACCTAAACCTAAACATTTGGAATGCTAATATCTTCGTCTCTACTTCTCAGCCTCACTCTCACATCTCAAATCTCAAGTATATATGAAGATTTCCAATATTGGATCTATTGTTAACATTAAGTTGATTGAGTTGCAATCCATATTAAATCTTTACTCATTCTTCTTTACCTAATATGTTATGTGTTATTTATAAAGCTTTTTTTAATAAAAAATAAAAAATTAATTATCATTCTAGCTAATTTAACTTATTATTGTTATTTTACATGCAACAGGAATTGGTGCACATGATTAGGTTGGGTCCACGACATTTAGTATATTCCCCTATTCTTTTATGGTGATGATACCATTATTGAACCTTAGATTGTAGAAAGTAAACTCAAGAATTTGTGCATCATTTAACTTCAATTTTTGAGTATTTTTTTAGTTGTTCTCTTATTTGTATTGACAAGAAGGAAAAAAAAAAAAAACAATATGATTATATGTTGTTATTATTATTATTATTTTTTTTGTATGTGGAAAAATAAGGGCTGACCAGTACCTGAACAAACCAACCCACAACTCACTTGACTTGATCTTCAACGTGTTTAGAATGATCAATTTTTTACTCGAACGCGATAAACCTGACCTGAGTCGACCCATTTGTCAAGTCTATCTAATATCAAGCCATTTAAACGTGAAATGTGAAATTTATGAAAACGAAAAAGTTCACGTATCTTCTTAATTTGTGCCATTTATACTCATAAAATAAGTGAAAAAACAAACTTAGAATCATAACCCATATATACTGGATTCAAAAAAACCGTTGTTTTGTATTCTACTCTGTATTGCACCAATTTACAATTTGTCATGTATCTAATTTTTTTCTTTTAGTTTTAAATTTAGTTATTTTATATAAAAAATAAAAAATAATATAAGATAAATGGTAATTGGTGGAGTAAAAATCATAAGCTATATGATTTGTATTCTTAGAAGGTATTTGGATTTAGCGTTTTCTTTTTTGGGACAGATACTGTACACGTATTGTGAATATTCACATACTTTTTTAATAATTTTTTTATTAAAAATAAATTACTATTTATACGTTAAATTATTTTGGTAGAGTATTTTTCAATTTTCCATATTTCCAAGTTACATCCAAGCTTGAAAAACAAAAGTGAAAAACAAAAGTAGACAAATGTATCAAGTACCTTTAAATGGAATAATGCCTCTTTTGATGAGTTCAGTGAAGTAGAGATATCCCAAGAAGCCACAAGCAGAGGCAGTCCAAAATTGAACCTCCGGGATGCCTAATTCCTCACCAGCTTTAATAGTAAAACTCATGAAGCCATCAGAGATTATGCAAGTAACCAAAGGCACTCCAGACTCGGATGAGTTGAGCTTAAGCACTAGCTCTTTAAACGGGGCCAAACAATTCTTTCTTGTGGAATCACATAGTGCTGGGATATCTTGGGTTGCATCACGATCGGACGGTGGCAACCCGTCTGGTATTGTTTCAAACCGGAAATCAGGCAGACCCTTTACGTACTCAAGTCCTTTGGACCTGATTAAGCGTCTGTGGTTGAACTCTGTGTTTACAAAGGTTATATGAAAGCCCCTTGAGTGAACGAGCTTGGCTAGCCGCATCATGGGTGTTACATGGCCTTGTGATGGGTATGGGAGAAAAACTGCATGGGGCTTTGGGGTTTCTTCTGAATCCATGGAGCCAATTTTTAAGCTATTAGAATAAAATACTTGGGTTTCAGAATTGGGATAGCTTTCCGAGCTTTGCGCCTTACTGCCATTTTATAGGCAAAATGCTTCAATATTAGCCGTTAGATGGGTGTAGCATAATCAGAAGATCAGATGACATAAATATCTAATTTGGTCACATGCACCATATAGGATTGCATAAACAGTTCTATCGTGTATAAAAGAAAGATTATTTGATTTTTCAGAAAATGCCATAATGATAGCTTACAATTTGAATGAAATTCAATCAACATCAACTTTGCCAATTTAGAATGGTCAAAAGACTCAAAACTATTCATATTAGATTAAAATAACATACCTCATGATAATTGGGTGAATTGGCTATATCGATGGGATTAAAAAGTTTACATTATTAGTCCATGGATATGATTGGCTACGTTAGTCAATGCCCCTTTTAATCTGAAAGCGCAATGCCCCCCCCTTTTTTTTTTCTTTTTGTCAATATATTGATTTATTCCATTTTTTTTTTGACACATTTTCCACTTCCATATATTTATATCCATACCGATAGTATGTCGGAATTCCTTGACACGAGCAGTGAATCCTCAATATCTTACAAAGAGTAAAACTTCTAGATAAGAATATTCTTGTTATTTAAAAAGAAGGAGAAGAATCATCATAGTAACTTATGGTATGTAGTTAGTCAATGCCCCTTTTAATGTTTAAAAGCGCAATGCCCCTTTTTTTCTTTTTGTCAATATATTGATTTATTCCATTTTTTATGACTCATTTTCCACTTCCATATATTTATATCCATACCGACAATATGTCAGAATTCCTTGCCACGAGCAGTGAATCCTCAATGTCTTACAAAGAGTAAAACTTCTAGATAATAATATTTTTGTTATTTAAAAAGAAGGAGAAGAATCATCATAGTAACTTATTGTATGTAGTTGTACTCTGGTTATGTAATGTATTATAAATTTGATTTAAAACACTATTATTATTTTCGTGTGTGTTCTAATAGGTATTACTGTTTATTAAAAAAAATTGTAATTTATTGTATCAAATGAAAAATAGTTTAATATAAATTACCCATTAAAATATTTTTTTTCCTAAATAAGAATTTGTAAATAGTCAAGGAGCAACAAGCCCTTGTTTGAATAAAAAATTAACTTTATTGGGAGTATTATGGGTAAAATGCAAAACACCCCTTAACTTTGGGTCAAAATCAAATTGACCCCTAAATTTCTAATTTGAGAAATACTTAAATTGATCCTTCTGTCTAAATTTATGTCTTTATATGTTTCCCTTTTTTTGAAAAAATTCATACTAGAAATTAATAAAAAAATCTGTTTAAATTATAATTTAATTAACCTGTGTTTTTTCTCAATGAAGGGAAATTAATTCAAACCAAATAATCAATTTGGATATTTATCAAAGTTCAGGCACTTCTAATTCAAATTAGTAGTTCAGGATTTTTTTTCCTTCATTTTACCCTTATATTCTATACATTATCAACACACAATGATCCACCAGTGACACACATGCTCTAAAACATAAAGTAGCAAAACACAATAAAAAAGAGTTTATGACAACAAAGCACCTCAAATAGTAACCTCCAGTGTATCCAAAAAAAAAAAAAAAGTCCAGCAAATATCTGTCCATTCCTGTAGCAGACGCCACTCCATGGCAAAATCGTACTCTACTGTTTTTGGCTGCGCAGGGTGTGATGTTGATTCTGCAACTTGGCTACAATATTAATGGTCTAGTATTACAGAGAAAAATACATTGAATTCTCCGTCTCTATCTTTTTTGTTTTTTGATAGGCCGTCTCTATCATTAGCTGTTTGCTTTTTGTTTTTGTACGCATTGGAATGGATGAAGCCACCGAGATTCCGGGTTCCAAGCAGCTAAAACGTACAGATATTTTTAAAGTATTATATTGATGGCTAGTCGAATCCACTGAATACGTTAAGATGCATATAGTCACAGACTCACAGTATTATTGTTATATTGATGACTTTTATGTTTTTTTTTTTTTGGAGAAAGAATGACTTTTATGATTTTGTCTATGAAAAATCTATGCCGAACTAGTTGGCAGATGATAAATATTATCTCAAGCGGATTGCGTCAAAAAACACTCATATGAGTTTTTGAGGAAAAGGATATTTTGGAAAGGGACTCTCTCATGAGTTTTTGAAGACAAAGGATTTTGGTGGAAAAACTTAAAACCTTAAAAGGAGGACTAACCTTTTTTGGAAAGGTAATGTTTCATTTACTTTGGAGAATTCTTTTCATTATTAAATCTGAAGACTTTTTGAAAAATGGGTTTTAAAAAAACATACATTTCATGATTTCCATGGGTTTTTGTAGTAAAAATTCTTTCGATGATTAAATTTCATTGCCTTTTAAAGTCTTTTTTTTTTTTTAAGAAATCCAAAATTTAGGGCTCTTGAGACTTAATTTAGAAAGTACAACTATCAAATGATTTAGATTTTAAAATAATTTTTTAGAGTTTTAGAAACCAACTTGAACAACATTTTTGAAAACAAATTTTAAAGCAAAGATTTAGGTAGCTATTTGGAAAGCAATTTGTAAAATTTAATAAAAGCCTTTGAAAAACACTTTTTATTTATTAGAGAGTTCCTTTGGACCAAGCTTTTTATTTTTGAATCATGCTAGAGATACAAACTATTTTACAATTTTTTTTACAAACGGATGATGTGATGAGTGATTATTGGTAAATGAAAAAGTAATATTAATGGCGAGTCTAGATGAAAACCAATAAGAAGTTGGCCACATCAACATTTTATAAAAATGTTGTAAAATAATTTGTGATTGTTGCATTACTCTTTATTCTTTGGTAGCTTAAAAGCTAGCATCATTAACACTTCCACCCATGAGAAATCATTCAAGGAGATAAAAATCACACATTCATTTACTTTGTATTATTATTGCAAGGGAAATGCTAATAAATGCTCTTAGGGTATTGGTTAATAATCCATTTAAAGAAAGTTTTTATGGGAAAAGAAAAAAAATGCAATTAAAATTTTGACAGTTTTTTTTTCATTTCTTATTGATAGGGTGTTGATTCAGCCCATCTCCAAATCGTCCATAAGGTCGTCCATAACCCGGCTACTATCGTAAACACCCTCAGGAACTTACCCAGAATTACCTCGTCCGTAAAGGAAGAAGAGTTTTGGACGAGGTAAGCATCACCAGAATGATGCACTCGTCCAGATCGCTAATAACCTCGTCCTGAAAAGGCTCGTCCGTTAGACGAGACAACCCCCGCACATACCAGTGCACATTCAAGGAGCCCTAGGACGAGGGTACTATACTTAGGAAAATCTCCGGGCATGGCGTGACAATCCCTTATCCCACGCATAATCGCTAGGTATCCGTTGTGGAATAGAAGCATAACTCCCAAACGGTTATGCATGTTACACTTGATTCCTGCCTCTCCTCGAATCTAGGAGAGGTTCCAATCTTAGTAACCGCCTATAGGAACACTATAAAATGGCTGTTTCAGACAAGGCCAAGGTACGTTCATATTTTACTCCACAAAAGTTGGAACTCATAGCATGGAGAGAAAAACTAACTTCGCCATCGGAGGGTTTTCGGCCGGCAGCCCCGGTCGCCTCTGATTCGCTTTTCTTCTTTTTCAGGCCGCAGAAAGAACCAGTAGTCCTTTCAAGTCCGGAGCATCCAGCGTACTGATTTTCTTTGCATCATCACTTATAAAAGTGATGTCAAAGCTTTCTTAAAATGGATTGTTAACTAATGCCTTAAGGGTACTCATTAGCATGACCCTTATTTCAATATCCACATAGCTATAAACATCTTAATATCAAGATCAAAGGACTTAAATACATAAATCATAGGTGATCTCGATATTTAAACGCATAGAACATGGATATATAAACTAAAAGTATATAAATATCAATATGGATAAATCTATTCAAAAAAGCATAGATGCACAACTTGGTTAAAAACTCTATACCCATGGATCTATCAATATATATATATATATATATATATTTTGTTGAGAAATATGGATCTATCAATATATGATTGTGTACATCAAGGTGTATGTGAGAATATAGCCATATATATGAAAACAATAATATATATAAGAGCAAGTCATGTAGTTAATATACATTAATCTAAGCTTAAAAGCATAGAGATAATATATTACTCACATAAATTATATATGCATTAATATATAAACCTAGAATACATAAAGCAAAAGATGAAATTTATTTGCTTAAATGGAAATCTAGACCAATAAAGCAATAAAAGGGGGTAAGAGGCTTACTTTAGGGGTGATTAGAAGCCTAAAGACTCCCTAATTTATTGCTGCAAATTTTAGGAAAAGAGGATTTGGAATCCTAGGACTTGGTTCAAAAAAGGTAAAAAAAGATATTTGATGATGGGTAAAGATTGATGATCAAATAAGAGGGGGAAATCTTTAAAGGGAAATGGGATGGTCATTAGGCTCAACCCTACCATGAGCCAGGCACATGGCAGGGCTGGGTCTGCTGGTCATCTCATTTTTCTACAAGCTTCTAGGCCTTTCCGGTCCCATTTTTCTCCTCTTTCGAGTCCTATCTTTGGGCAGCTGTTTGGAGGTCTTCTAGAACTTGGATTCTTGTGTTCTTGCTGTCCTTTAAAAGCTCTTGCAATCTACTTTCTAAATGTTCCGGCGTTATTCAATTCAGAGCAGCGGTCATGAAGATATTCCAATTGGAAGAGTGGTTTCAGCGTAGAAATTTGCAAAACTGATTTTTTGCCCATCTTGTAAATACGATATCTCTCAATCCAAAAATGATATTGTCAAGCCATTTGTTCTATGACATACATAATTGATCCTAATTCAATAAAGTTAGGGCTTTTTGCATAAATTATGGCTGAAACGAAACAGTTATTTGTGCAAAGATGCCCCCAAAAATAGTTTTTGACTTGGGGGAAAAAAAATTGTGAACAAACTTTATGGTCTTGCTGACCTCCTTTTTGGCCAATTGGCTCTGTTTGTTTTAACAATTATGTTCTCTAGAAAATGAATTATTTTTCAAGAATCATTTTTCAAAAAGCATTTTTTATAAAACTATCTAATTTTCCAATATTTGGTAGCAACTTTAAATGAGTTAAAAAATAAAATAGAGTTGTTTTTCAAAAAAATTTAATGGAAAACAATCTCTAAAAATAAGGCAAACTTTTATATTGACCAAAAATAGTTTTCCTTTGACTCATCATTTTTTATGTTATCAAATACTGGAAAATAAGGAAAATTATCTTTATACAAGATTTTCATCGAAATAAGTTGGAGGAATTATAATGCCTATTTTCTAAAGATGTTTGTTTTGATGTCCCATTCCTCTAATTTTGCAAGTTGTTGGCTTTGGAAAATGGTGATAAAATCATGATTATGCATAAAGTTTTCAGTTTTTTAAAGTTTCTTTATTCAAGTGGGGATTTTTGCAACCCATGCTAAATTTAAGTACACCATGAGACCTTACTAATGACTCCTCACTTGAGCCAATTTGTGGTCATTTGATTATAATTTAATTGAGATTAAATTATAATCAAATGTTACAAAAATGAGTGTTTTTTTAATATTAAAGATTGAATGTTTTCGCAATGGACTAAGTTTAACTTCAAAATTGGTTATAGCCTGTACGTGCAAGTTAGATTTGAGCTTAATTATGAAAGATAAATAAGTTATTTAACAATACATTTACATGAAAAAACTTGATAAGATGCAAGTTTTGACATGACACTCAAACAAGAAATAAAGAAAGTGATGGTAGGACATGAAAAAGACGCACATTTAGAGAAGAAGAAGAAGCTAACTATCAAAGCAACACAAGATGTACATGAAAAACCCCAGAGAAAGGATAAAAAACCACGATTTGAGCAAAAATACAATATTCTTGCTTGGCTTAGCTTGTATCATGTATTAGAAAGAGATTAGTTTACAATGGAGTAACCCTTTTCTTCCTACCAACTGTCCACTTTCATCTCCAAAATATCTAGTTGGGTTCTTGCCCTAGAAGTTCAGTTGCATGTTCCTTTTATACTCTAAGGAACATGGCTGAGTACAAGGACATATGTCAAATTATTATAATCTCTCTTTCAAGATCTTTTTACAGCTGTGAAGTTATCTGCTAACTAAGGGGTAAGGATTATTTCAACATGACACTGGGACTCATAGGTAGGTAGCTTTGCCACTGTTTGGGAGACAAGTCTTTGTTATCAAGAGAGACATCAGGAATACTATGATTAGTACACGTGTCTCCAAGGTGACTCACCATACATTCAACCAATAAGAGATGTCCTCATAGCATTCAGTTTTGAAAAGTCACTATGTCCCTTTTTGGTAATGCTTGAGTACCGTGTCAGGTCTAAATCTCACTTCCTTCCTAAGGCAGTCACGCCTTTGGCACCAACCAAGACAAAGTCTCTTAGCCATCAATTGCTCTCACTTATCTCACAACTGCTCCACATGTAGAGTCCAGATTCAACCACTTATGCATTCTCCCATGCCTTAGTGGTTTTATGTACATAACCTAAGGATACAAGCTTACTTAATAAAATAAATATTACTATATATTTTAAAAATCTAACCGGTGAATTGCATGTTCTTTACACTCTTAATACACACCCAAATTTTGTGTAAATAAGATATTATTTACTATATGATTTATAAGCTTATCTTTTATGCATAATTTTAAACTACAAGAACTTGCAATTTAAATAATTTATTGATGACATAGTTATTGATCTTTGATTTTCTATAAATTTTGTAAGCATGAAAAATATAAGAAAAAGATGTAATCCAATGGTGGATTTATCAAAATTCACTTCAAATAAAAAAATATTGGGTAAGTTTGTAGGCTTAGGATACATTCAATTTTGTAGCTATATTTTGTCCTTTCACAACATCTTTTTTTGTTTCAACAACAATCTAGGCTCGTGAACTATCATTTCAAAGAGAATTTCATGATCTTTAAATTGGATGGTTGGACTTTTGGTCAAATCTTGATTAAACCTTAATTAGGGTTGGTCAAACTTAGTTAAAATTGGCCAAATGGTTTGAAATTGTAATTAGGTCGAAGTAAAGTGGAATTTGGAGGTTGGATGAACTTCGAGCTAATTTGAATGTTTAATAGCTTAGTCAAACTCAATCAAACTTGGTTAAGATGATGAGATAATTTTGGGATTTTCGATTCTTGAACCATTGAAATAATTTTCCCAACATCTAATTGGGAAATTTTTTTTTTTATTTCATGTAATTCCTTATTTTTCCATGTTTGGAACATAATTTTTTGGATTTTAAAGCTCAAATTAACATTTCATCAGACAAATCGAGGTCAAACAAAATATGACATCTTCTAGTTTCTATTTCCTCAATCTTCTCCTCTAGTTCTCTCTTGAGATCCTTGCAACAACGCGAATTAGGGATCTCTAATGTGATCTCGGCAATGACAAATGAGCTAGATATTGGTGTAGTGCTAGTGGTGGCATGGCGGTTTGGGTCTTAGATTCACCAAATCTTGGGTTCTATTCTGTCGAGTTGAGATCCGTGGGCTTATTGATGGGTTTTCTTGCTGGCTTGGGTTCTGGGTAGTGTGGTTTTGTCATGTGACAGCTATAGTGATTATCAGTGGTGGTTGGGATGAAATTGGTGTTGTGATGTGACGTGGTATAAGGGGTTTGTGGTGGCGCCAAGGTGGTTAAGGGTGGTGATCGCAACTGGGACTTTGTCTGTGTTGTTTTTTGTTTGGCTTGAAAATTTGAGTATATGGGTGGGGTTTATAGCTAAGGAGGAGGAACAAAGTTTCTCTCTAAACTGGTTTAGAGGGAAGCCCTATAAACTCCTCATGTATCTTTATATTGGATATGAATTTTAAAAATCTAACCACTTTATTGCATTTGCTTATTATATCGTTCATGCTTGCAAAATTTTAAAAAGATTAAAGATTAATTGTTATGGCATCAAAAAAATGTTAAAAATTTCAAATTTTTGTAATTTAAAATTGTATAAAAAATAATTTATTAATCGAATAGTAAATAGAGTCTGATTTAAACAAAATTTGACATGCTAAGAACAAAGAACTTTAAATTTAACAGTTAGATTTTCAAAATTCACACCTAAAAAAGATCTGTATGCAAAGTTTAAATAGAGTAACTTTGTTAAGAGGATAGGAGTGAGATAAGAGTGAAAGAGATGATTTGTCAAAAATAATAGTAAAATATTAGATGAAGAAATAGTATTTGAATAAAATAGACAATAGAATAGACAAATCTTTTTGAAAAATGGTTATGTAAAATAGAAAAAATAGGTTTTTATGTTAAAATAGACAGAATTTTTTGCAAGTATTGACACAAATACTTTATCATCTCTAGAGCTACATGAGTTGTTTCCAACAGTACTTGATACATAAAAGATAGTGTAAACTACAAATTTAATCCTTGAACTTTTCTATGTTTTTCAATTTAGTTTTTAACATTTTAAATGTGTCAATTTAATCCGTAATCTTTTGGTATTGTATTAAATTAGTGATAACCATTAAGTGATTGATAAAAAATGCTGATGTGGCTAATGACAAATTTCTTTTTTTGTCAATTCAGATGCCACCTAACATGGATTAAACTTAAAAAATAAAAAAACAAAAAAACAAAATAGACAAAGCCCAGCTTAAGGAAGACGCCAAATTATAACAACTTCACTAATATCGATTGACAAATAAAGGCTAGCTATGACATTCATTCTGTTTTTACTTACCAACTTCACTAATATCGATTGACAAATAATTCTGTTCTTATTTTTATTTTTGAGGGATTTGTTTTTTCATCTCTTTTCTCCTATACGTGGATAGCCCACTCTTTATAGGAAGTTTCTGGGGAAGACAAGTCATAGATTATTGTAACTAGTCACATATACTTAAATCCATAAAATAAATTTTTTTTTTAAAACCTTCATATATACAAGAATTTTAAATCAATAGGCCAAATTAATTATAAATGAAAATGTAAAATAAAATAAAAAAGTGTTTAGTGTTACCTTTTTTTTTTTTTTCTTTCAAATCGTAATCCTTAATTGGTGATGCTTTTTTAAAATCGCTAGAAAATTGTGTATTCACAAATTATTTCCCCATAGCAACAACATTTTTCATATATTTAACCAAACAACAGATTGCGATTTAAAAATCATGTTTTCAAAATAAAATTGCTTTATATTCAACTTTTAGGATAGCAGGATACTAAAAAGCTTGACATATATAAAAAGTTTGAAAGGGTCATATTTATTATTTTAACTAGTTGCAAACTCTAAAATTCAAAAGGAACTTCTTGAATCCATAAAAAAGAATTTCAAAATTAACTAGATGAAAGAAAATAAATTAATTGCAATTTTTTTTATCATATATTTGAATTTGGTCTACCATTTAAACACTCTATGAAAATTATTATTTTTAATTACTGAACAATTGTGATTAAAACAATACTATAATGGATTACAATTTAACTTGTAAACTTATGAAAACATCTAAATTTAAGGAATTCAAATCTTAAATCTTAAACTTCTAAAAATTTTATAATAAAAATTAACAAACTGAAACCTTATTTTGTCCCACCTCATCAATAGGGAACATGATCTTTGAAATGAAGAGAATCCATTTAATAGTTCAGATTTTATTTATTTGCTCTAATAGTGCACAAATTGTTATATCATTTAAAAGTTTAAATAATATGGTAGCTTATTCTCTTTTAGATAACTAGAATCATGAAATGATTCTATTTCAAATGCAGATGACATTTTACCACAAGTAGAACATGACATGATGACATAGAATATAGATGTAAACACAGTAGCTTAACTTTCCCGCAACATAATTTTACTATTCATTCACCAATGAGAAGAGCTCCTTAATTAATCTTTCAAAATTCTTGTACAATGATCCTTCAATATCAGTTGCTTCCATTGCATTCTTTTTCCATTGCCTAGCCTTTTGTCTCATAGCTTTACCCTTATCTCCTTCCATCATTTCCTTAACAAGATCTTCAATCACATTACGTTTAACATCCTCATTAACCTCCACACCAATCTCCCAAGTGGAACAAGCATATCAACAATTTGTTTGTTGCTCAGCAAAGAAAGGCCGGCAAATAACAAGCACACCAGCTCTTACACTTTCTAACGTCAAATTCCAACCACAATGTGTTAGGCGAACCCCTATAGATGGGTGGGCTAGCACTTTATCTTGGGGGCAACAACTTGCTAGCAATCCCCTATCCTTAGTGTCCTTAAAAAAGTCTTCAGGCAAAACTGTTGAATCTCCCATTACCACATCAGGCCTAACTATCCACAAAAATGCATGCTTGCTATTTGCAAGCCCCCATGCACATTCATTAAAATGTTGTTTTGTCATCATGGTCACTCTGACATAATTCACATACATGACTGAGTTGGGTTCCCTTTTATCAAGTCATTGGAGACATTTTGAGTCTTCTTTCCATAAGCTTGCACTTAGAGACATGAATTGACTCTTAGGTAAATGTTGTTCTAGTAAGGGAAGTAGACCTATATTGTAAATTTAAGGGAATCTGGTTGCAATTGCTTCTAGGACATTGTAAGTGCACAATTGATACCTGGACCCAAAAACAAGTGATGGCCTCAGGCCCAATGAGCCTTATACAATGAAATTTGTAGAGTATGAGTTTGAAACCTAGATTTGGGATGTTGGAAGTTGATTAACAGGCTGGAGTGCCACAATCCACGCAAGTGACAAATGAATATAATGAAGAAACCTCATCAGACGTAAGCCGATGACAATTTGTATAGTATGTCTTTTTCTAAGCCAAAGATTACAATTCTTAGTTCTTTTTTAGCTAAGAAGAATGTTTTGCTTTTCTTTCCTCTCTCGTTTTCTTATATATTTTTTTCTTCTTCACAGTTTCATCCACGTGTCACATAAATCTTCCTCTTAAATACTTGTTTCATCTACCACCTTCTTGAAATCTTAAAATAATAGCAGGAAGGCTAAATTCTACTGTTCAGAGATCATTTCTCCATTAATGCGGCTAGGGAGGTAGATGCAGGGCCTTTAATGTGGTGGTAGCAGTTTTTTCCTTAGATATTTCTCACATGTTCCTGCTTCTAAAGGGTGCTTGAATCACACTTTTATCCACCAGTTCTTCCAGAATTCAGCCTCCAACCCATTTAGCAAGTCCTAGGGCCATTGCTAGGCCTGTCTAAGGATATACTCCTCCTCGGACCACTATAGTGCAGACTGACCTGTGGGCCTATGAATCCTGACCAAACAGACTTGTATTAACCAATCAGGCCCAAAGCCCAAACATTTGTTCAAACATTTTTACCCCCACAGACATCATGTTCAAACTCTTCAAATGTGTTGAAGATGATTGCCAAAGAATTGAAGCAATTTCGTGATTTTGATCCCATAAAGTAGAACATTGTTTCAGTAATGTATGTGGTTCTAATGAAGCTAGGGAGGTCAACATAAGCTTGATATTTTTCATTCCTGGAATTGATCAAGCCATTTTACTCACCTTCCAAAATATTGCTTTTTAAATGAACGATGGTCATATCCGTCATTTGCCATAGATTTTGAGGTTGTTCAGTCTTATGTTGGATCCCCTCCCGATCTGCCACATAGCCAGATACACTCTCTTAATTCAAGGCATATGACTAGGTTGATTTCCTCATCATGATATACAGAAACGCTGGTTTGGGTTTTTGACTTGGGCCCTTGTGGGCCTTTTTTGAGGGTCCACTTTGGAAAATTAATGTAGCAGAGACTAAGTATTGATGGCTTGATAATAGTATCGAGACTATAATCAAGATGGTGAATTGTTGATCAATAAGAACATTAATATTTATAATTAATATCATTTCACCATTAGCTTCACAGCCATCGAGGACTCGTACCCCATAAATAATGCAATTGTTTCATCTCCACCTTTTAGCATTGCAGGATACTAACAAGCTCGACGTATAGCCAAAGCATGAAAGGGTTTGCGAATTATTCTAACTAGTCGCTAACCCGTGTGATGCAAGGGATAATATAAAGCAAGTTGTTGACAATTATTTTTGTTGAAAGTAAGTGATTAACCTACTGAATGAAAGAAGTTTTTGTTGACATTTTTCCTTTAGAATAATTTTCATAAACTTAGAAGAGCATGTGTTTATTCGTTTGAACATTTGTTGTAGGAACACTTTGTGGCATATTTGTCATTGTGCTAGCCACCCTCAAGTATTATATATAGCACCTTTTCATCTATGGTCAATTATTTTGTCATTGTGCCAACCAACATTGACGCCTATATATAATGAAACTAATAGTAACTAACTGAAAAAAAAAAAAAAAAAAAAATCAGCAGTGCATGTTATTTTCTTAGCACAGAGATAGCCAACAAATTAATTCATTTGAGATTCTAATTCAAAGCCTCACTTTAGCCACTGCATTCCGTCAAAGATCAATAATCTTTTTTTTTTTTTTTTAAATCATACCCACCAGCTATATAATGATGGCCGAATCCCAATTACACTACCAAAAATAACCTATAATTACAAATATAAATTACATTCCCACTTTTTTTGACTGACCACACAGAAATTGTTATTAAAAATAATAACAAAATAATAACGCAATGATACAAAAAGAGAGAGAAGAGGGGATGAAACATAAGTTTGACATAGACACCAAAAATTAATATAAAAAATTGAGAGCATACTCAGAAACTTCAAACTTCAAAGAATCTCTCAAGCATATAGAGCCCCTAAAACGATGGGGGTAAAAAACCATTTTGAGAGTAGAATATATTTTTAGATCCCTTTATAAATTAAAATAATAAACGAAATAAGCCTTTCATAGTCATCATTATTATATTTCCACAGAAACTAAACATGATAATCACAATAACAAACTACAAAATTTGTACTAAAATCATAAACTTTGAAACTTTCAATGACGATAACTATCAAACTGGTAGTAGGAAAAATTAAATTTGAAATCATAATGGAGATTAAATTATAAGCTTACTATTTCAATCAAATTTAACAGAAGATTGGAATAATAAAAAATAAAAATAAAAAACCAAAAAGTACCTCTCAAAATATGTCTTTGAATAACATTTAGCACCAACTTAACAATAAATTAAAGATAATTAACATATAAAATTTAAATAGTAAAGTCATTTTGGAAACATCATATAGCCAATTTTCAACCAATATAATCAAATCCAACGACACCAACACATATTAGAAAATTCATATAAGGTTAGCACAAATGTTGCTTAGATAAGCATATCAAAGCACTTTGCAAAATAGAAGTTTTAGCAAAGATGTAAAAAAGAATAGCTTACTAAATGGAAAGATAATGTCACCTACTTAGAATTATTAGGTTGCAGCCAATTTGATCAACAGAACATTGTAGAATATAAAACATTGTAGACTAAAGCTGAAAGAAGCAATCTTTTTAAGCAGAATTTTTTAATGTTACGATGTGCTCATGCTCGTTATCTTGAGCATGTACTAATTGTTTCCATTAATAAAAAAATACCACAACTTATCAAACAAAAAAGTAATAATTTTTATGTAATTCTTCAGACTATCTTGTGTGCTTATTATGAACAAAAAAGACTAATTGAAATGGTGAAAATTTCAACTAGGTTTCACACTACAAACAATGACGCATGTTTAAAAGCATAGAAACAAACACAATATACACACTCATTAGACGTGTATTGTGCATATTTTGAAAGTGGAATTTTATCAAACAGCTGAACTGCATTCAATTGAGAAGCAACCTTTTAAAGTCATATAAAATTTAAATAGTCAAGTCATTCTAAAAACATCATATAGCCAAGTTTCAACCAATATAATCAAATCGAATAACGCCAATACATACTAGAAATTTCATATAATTCATACACCAAGTTTCAATCTGTGTTTTTCCAAAATAATTGAAAGCCAGAAGGTAGAGAAGCAACTGGGAGGGGAATACTAGAGGCAGGGAAATATGACCAATACCCAAATAGTGGAGAAGATACATGACTGGAGTGGAGACAAATAAGGCTAGCATTTTAGGTTTGAAAGAGGAGTAGATAGAAGAAAGAAGCAGATGACAAAAGGGGGCTGCGTGAGAGACTGAGAGTTGGCCTTTTAAAATAAAATGTAAAATAAAAAGAAGAAGAAAATAGTGGTGATGTGGAAAATTGTGAGAACTTTAGAGGCTTTGATTATAAATATATAGACTAGTCACAAATTCTTTTATTTACAAGGAACTTCTTGAATATATAAGAAATTTTTTTGAAATCAACCAGATGAAAGTAAATAAACTAATTACAATTTATCATTATTTGAATCTTGGTCTACTATTTAAACACTCTATAAATTGTTCTTTTTTATTAACAAAAAATTGCGATTAAAACAATATCATAAAATACTATACATTAACTTGTAAACTTACGAAAGCATCTAAAATAAAGCAAATAAAATCTTAATTCTTAAACTTCTAAAAATTACATAATAAAAATGAAAAAATTGAACCCATATTATGTCCTACCTTATGGGGAACATGATCTTTTAAATGAAGAGAGCTCATTTCATAGTTAAGATTTTAATTCTAGGATCTAATAATGTACAGATTCTCACTTCATTTAAAAGTTTAAATGAGGTGGCATACTTACATTTTTTGATCAGCGATATTTAAACTGACACATGAAATGAATTCATTTTAAATATAGATGACCACTTTCCCAAATGTAAAACATGATAGGATGACATTAATATAGATGTAAACACAATAGCCTAATCCATTTCAAATAGAGATGACCACTTTCCCACGTATAAAACATGACAGAATGACATTAATATAGATATAAACACAATAGCTTAAGATTTTCACAGGATAGTTTTACCATTCACTCACCAATGAGGAGAGCCTCCTTAATTAATCTTTCAAAATTCTTGTATGATGATCCTTCAATATCAGTTGCTTCCATTGCTTTTTTCTTCCATTCACTAGCCTTTTGCCTTGTGGCCTTCCCCTTTTCCCCTTCCATCATTTCCTTAACAAGTGCTTCAATCGCATCACGTTTAACAACTTCGTTAACCTCCACACCAATCTCCCAAGTGGTACAAGCATACCGACAATTTGTTTGTTGCTCAGCAAAGAAAGGCCAACAAATAATAGGCACACCAGCACATATACTTTCTAATATCGAATTCCAGCCACCATGTGTTAGGTAAACCCCTATAGATGGGTGTGCTAGCACTTTATCTTGGGGGCACCACGTTGTTAGCAATCCCCTATCCTTAGTCTCCTCAAAAAATTCTTCAGGCAAAATTATTGAATCTCCCATTACCACATCAGGCCTAACTATCCACAAAAAAGTGTGTTTGCTATTTGCAAGCCCCCATGCAAATTCATTGAACTGTTGTTCTATGATTGTGGTCATGCTGCCATAATTTACGTACACAACTGAGTTGGGTTCCCTTTTATCTAGCCATTGGAGGCATTTTGAGTCTTCTTTCCATAAGCTTGAGCTTATAGACATGAACTGGCTCTTTGGTAAATGTTGTTCTAGCAAGGAAAGTGGACCTATATTGTAAATTTGAGGGAATTTTACTGTAATTTCTTCAAGGACATCATGTTCTAACTCATCAAATGTGTTGAAGATGATCGCAGAAGAATTCAAGCAATTTCGTGATTCTGATCCCGCGTAGTCAAATAGTATTTCATTAATGTCAGTGGTTCTAATGAAGCTAGGGAGATCCATAAGCCTAATGTTTTTCATTCCTGGTATCCACCTGATTGGTGTCTCAAGAGTGCCATCATATTTAAAGCTTTGATCTGTAAACATTGAAAATACATTTTGCTTAAATTTTAGGACAAGTTGTAAATATTTCAGTTTTTACAAATAGTAATAATGTTAATACTGCGTGTCCCAGACTCCCAAATACAAATTTTCACAGGAATCATGTTAATATGTTTGAATGACTCATCACTCTAGGAGAAAAAAGATAAATTTATGACCACTTACAAAGTTAGAAATTACAATGCTCATTTTCATATTTAAGTGACTAGCAAATGTGACAAGTGTACAGTGCTACACAGCAATTTTCCCTTCAGATGTATGAGCTACAGTGCTACACAACAATTATCAGACGCTAGCTAGACAAAACAGTCTCATAACTGTGTTTTGCAATTCCTCAGCCCACCGAAGATTTGAAATCTCTTTATTAGACCAAAACTAAACTTCTTTTATTTTATTTCCGGCAATCGCTATATATATTTTTGATTAATAGAACACGCCATCTCACAAAACTATTGCTAGCAGTTTTGTGAGATGGCGTGTCTCGCCATCATATTATTTCTCATTCAGCCCATAAGATAAACTTTTTCCCCCTTATAATTCACATCACAAAGAAGAAATTGGGCCCAACACGATATGATGTCATTGAAAAGTAAACTTGACCAGATATGTGCCTAGTCAATAATTAACACAATGTTGGATTTTTTGGACTGTTTTTTTTTTTAGCCTTATAGGATTGCGTTTGTCTTTCTTTAAACCTTACCCTTAAAAAAATAAAAAATAAAAACCTTGCCCTATGTTTGGATCCCTCCCCTCTTCTCGCCCTTTGTTCCAAACAAACCATTAGTGTCTGTTAAAGCACTTCCACACAAATTTTTTTGTCACCGGTGAAATGAGTTTGATGTGATTAGTATGAGTAGATAATTTTAAATAATTTTTTTTTGGGTATAATTTCATAGTTACACTAAGCATTGAACTAGAAGACTCTTGGCAATATGAAATGAATTTACAGTATGTTTAAAGGCACAAAATTTTTTACAATTGTTATTGTGGTAGGTTGTAATTAATTTACAATAAAAATAATATTAATTGTGGTCACATGTGAAAATAATATTGCAATAATTACAATCTACCCTCTTAATATCTATGAAATTTATAGCCTCTAATATTGACCAAGATCTTAGTTTTATTGACTAACATATTAGAAAATATAACCAAAGTATCCAATTAATTGACTAACAAATTATAGGAAAATCTTGATTGAGATCTCACTCTTGTTTGGCTATTGCAAAAATATTGATAACTACTTTAGAATTTTTATAAGAGTAGGTTTTTTTATTTTATAAATTTATAATTACTTTAGGATTTGAAACTTAAGCATTTGCTTTATAGTAATTGCTCTTATGGTATTTATTTATTTATTTTATATACAAGATTGAATTCTACTCTAGTCTAATCTAAGTATATATGTATATGGAGCTCCCTCTTTGAGATTTGAATCCCGATCCTTGCTTCTCACACCTCACAAGCACTTATACTTGTGGAGTGACCATTGCACTAAGGTATGCGATTGTTGCTCTTATGGTCTTACCATTAAGCTAAGACACTAATTAATTTTTGGTGTAGTTAAGATTCAAATCCAGGTCCATTGTTCAACAACATGAGATTATACTAATTGAGTAATTTTTTTTTTGTTATTTAATAATAATTTTACAATATGATTTTAATCTTAGGCATCCAATTCATAGTGATCGCTTTTAGCATCAAACCAAAACACCAATTATTCATGGATGCGAGACTTTACTAACTGAGTTAATTAGAACAACTTATATTTTAGTTCCTATGCAGACTTGCAACCAAAATAGCAAAATAAAATAATTAAAAAAGTAAAAAGGAAAAGAATAGAGACGCCATGATGTGTTTTAATTTGCAATCAACTTTAAGCAATTTACTTTGGTATTAGTGGACTCTCCATTTACCATCATACTTGTAGTTAGAATGGTACCTCGATCTCCCCACATCTAGGTGCATGATGTTTCTAAGGAAAAGGGTTTAAGTTGCAAGGTTAGTAACAAAATTATTTCTAACCATCTAAAAACAAGGATCAGCTCCATTTGAAATAGATTCCTTTAATGGTTTGGAGTAAATGGCACAAGTTTAAAGATGAAACCCAAAGCAAAATACCAAATTTAACTTGAGTTTTTACATGAAGTAAAAATGAGTTCAAGTCAACTTACTCAAGGGTCAAATGGGACAATTCAGTCATAAATTCATTATATTCACATCACATAACATTATGTAATTTCTTTCACAGGCTAGCCTAATAGTATAGTACACCGCGCCATTATTAAAACACAACCTTAAACCTAAACCTAATTATTTGGAATGTCATTGTCTGTCTCTACTTCTCGGTCTCACTCTCATATCTCAAATCTAAAGTATGAAGATTTCCAATACTGGATCTACTACTAACATTAAGTTGATTGAGGTGCAATTTATATTAAATATTTACTCATTCTTCTTTACCTAATATGTTATGTGTTATTCTTAAAGCTTTTTTTTATTTTATTTTAATTATCATTCTAGCTAATTTAACTTTATTACTGTTATTTAACATGCAGCACGAACATGCGCACTTAAGTAGGTTGATAACTTGACGTGATCCATGATAATTAGTATTTTCTTTTGTTCTTTTATATGGTGAGTGAACTTTAGATTGTATAAAGTAAACTTAAGAATTGGTACATTATTTAACTTTAATTTTTGAGTATGTTGTTAGTTGTTCTCTAGTTTGTATTGACAGGAAGCAAAAAAAAAAAAAAAACAATATGATCATATGTTATAATTATAATTATTTTATTTTATTTTTACATGTGAAAATATACAAGTTGACCAATAACTTGATCAAACCAATTCATAACTCAGTTGACCCGATTCACAGTGTGTTTAGGATAACCCAGTTTTTACCCGAACATCATTAACTCGACCTGAGCCAAGACCCATTTGTCAAGTTTATTAAATACCAAGCCTTTTTTTTTTTGTTGAGAAACTAGACAAAGATTATTATTAATCAACATAAACTTCTGTCAGTAGCTACAATATTTAAATACCAAGCCATTTAAGTGAGAAATGTGAAATTTATGAACATGAGAAAGTTCATGTATCTTCTTTGGGTCATTCATACTTATAAAATGTATGGGAAAAATAAAAATAAAAAAGACTTATAATCATAACTCTTATACACTAAATTCAAAATTTTTATACCACTTTTTATATTTTTCTTTGTACTTGTACCAATTATAACGTATCATATATTTAGAATTTTTTTGCTATTTTAAACTTTAGCTATTTTACAAAAAAATATAAAAAATAATACATGATAAATTGTAATCTATAAAGTAAAAATAATACAGATGATTTGTATTTAGTATTAATATACGCCCAGCACCACCACGGTAACATACAAGCTTAAAGAAGAAAAAAGAAAAAAAGAAAAAGACAAAGAAAGAAGTAGACACAGTAGTCAAGTACCTTTAAAAGGAATAATGCCCCTTCTGATGAGTTCGGTGAAGGAGAGATATCCCATGAAGCCACAAGCTGAAGCAGTCCAAAATTGAACCTCCAGGATGCCTAATTCCTCACCAGCTTTAATAGCAAAACTCATGAAGCCATCAGAGATTATGCAAGTAACCAAAGGCACTTCAGACTCGGATGAGTTGAGCTTAAGCACTAGCTCTTTAAACGGGGCCAAACAATTCTTTCTTATGGAATCACATAGTGCTGGGATATCTTGGGTTGCATCACGATCGGACGGTGGCAACCCGTCTGGTATTGTTTCAAACCGGAAATCAGGCAGGCCCTTTACGTACTCAAGTCCTTTGGACCTGATTAAGCGTCTGTGGTTGAACTCGGTGTTTACAAAGGTTATATGAAAGCCCCTTGAGTGAACGAGCTTGGCTAGTCGCATCATGGGTGTTACATGGCCTTGTGATGGGTATGGGAGAAAAACTGCATGGGGTTTTGGGGTTTCTTCTGAATCCATGGAGCCAATTTTTAAGCTATTAGAATCAAATACTTGGGTTTCAGAATTGGGATAGCTTTCCGAGCTTTGCGCCTTACTGCCATTTTATAGGCAAAATGCCTCAATATTAGCCGTTAGATGGGTGTAGCATAATCAGAAGATCGATGACATGAATATGAATATCTAATTTAGTCAATTGCATAAACAGTTCAATTATTCAACAATGAGTTAAATTACCACCGCACCCTTTATGTGATAACCATTTCAGAAGTACAAAGTTCTTGTGGAGTGGGAAAAGATAAAAACTTAAGTTCAAATCATTAGAAGCAAGCTTCACATTATATCCACTTAAATTAGTTTAGAATAAAATTTCTAGTTTGTATTAAAAAATATTAAGTACTAAATATGTTAAAATTGTCGGTGTCAAAGTAAGGGTCCGTTTGGATACAGCTGAAAACTGAAAACTAAAAACACTGTAGCAAAATAATTTTTAAATGTGTGAATAGTGCTGCGGGTTCCATTTTTAATTAAAAAAAAGTTAAAAAGTACATGAACAGTGCACCACTGTGCAGTTACTATTCACGCATAGTGGTGAACCATCATGTCTGCTGTTGAAATCTGTGCGCAAGGGAAGAAAAAAAAAAAAAAAAAGGTCAGAAACGTGAAACGTAGACGCCAACCTCCCTATCCAAACCCACCCTAAGTATTAGATAGTTTAGACCTTGGTTGCGCCAATTAGCCAATTATTAAGCCTGAGTACATTACTTTGTTTAGAACTTGTTAGATAGTTTAGAACTTGGTTGCAAAGAAAATCGATTTAAGTACCCATTTGAAGCTTTCTTCCAGTAGCTTGACTGCTTGACATCATCTGAATGCAACAACTGCTATTGATCATTGGATCTTCGGAGTTCTGCAATCTTGATCTCTAGATGACATTTTGAGCGAGCTTGGGACAACCTGCACAACGCATGGCTCTCAAAAAGTCTTCCACACAACATAAACAAGATAATGGATAGTTATTTCCAGCAAGTAACTAGCTAATAACTTCCTGTAACCGCTCCAAAGTTACATATTTTGACACCATTTGTCCTCGTATTAGCTAGGCATTCAAACAATTTTTACCCAGATTGCCATATCAATATCACATAATCATTAATTTTCTGGTTATTCTAATTATTAAAATTGTTATTTATACTAGCTTCTGAGCAGGTGATTACGCACTACATTTTCCAATTACAAGAAAATCTAGGGGTGTGATGAAAAAAATATTTCACCTACAAATGCATAACACTCATCACACTCCCTAGATATTTTTGTAATTCGAAAATGTGGTAGTCCCTAATTATAATTGATGAAAATTATTAATTTTTACCTAAAAAATACGTGTACTTAGATGCTAGTACCACTTTACCACTATATGTAGAAGGAGTGATAGGAAGGAATTCCCCCCTCCAAAATACCACTATAACAGTTATAAGAAACATATCTACAAATTGTTTCTTAAGAGAAATGAATATTACACACATTAACAAATACCGTCACAATTAACGTCTTTGTTTTAAGGAGTTAATTTCTAATAAAAACTACATAATTGTCTTTGAAGTTGCACAATCAAGAAATAGTGCCTAACACTCAAATGAATCCAATTTGGCCTTTATCTATACTTCTGAAGAGGGTGATGTTAAAGTGGATGGCCAAAATTTACGAGACCTAACATTGGTAGCATCGAAGGTGGATGGATGACCTGTGATGAACGAATGATTTGCAGTGGACAGATAATGGTTCAGATGGATGCTAAGGTTGACGGTAGCAAAAGGCCACGTGGCAATGACATGGCTTATTTGGTCCCCAAGGAACATTAAAGGGCAATAACTTGTGACCCACGATTAACCCTAGTCAATAAAGTCTCTATATGGAAAGGGTCCCTTAAAATATGCACATTTATGAAGATCATCTCTATAAGGAAATATCCTTCTTTGCCAAGAAACCAAGGTCGGTTCCCCACTATTATAAAAAGTCAAAATCTTCAGAAAACGAGGTATGCATAATTCACCCCAGCTCTGGTACTCTAGAGTTGCAACAGTTTTCTGACTTAACCTTCAGAGGGTATTTGGCCGATACCACACCGGTATTCTCTTGAGGTCTTCTTTTTTGGTGTTGTGCAGGTATTTCTCTAGGCACGTGAGGACTGTGTAGCTGATTGACGATTTTCTGCATCATTAGTTGGTGTCGTTTGTGGGAAAGATACTAGGAAAAGCCATATAACTAGTTCCCGGACAAAAAGTTGCATGGTGCTTACTCACTCGATGGCAACCACCACTAACAATTAAGGAGATGAACCCTATATGGCGACCTTTGAAAGACAGATCCAGACTCTCGCTACAGCCATTGAATGTCTCACCAAACAGAACCATGAGTTAGAAGAGTAGCTAAGACAAAGGGATGACGACCCTGAAATAAAGAAGAGGAGCAAGAGGATGACAGCCTTCTGCGCGCCAACGACAAACAGGATAGGGAAGGGACAGAAGGCAGCAATGCTGTGAGTAGGTTGACAGCCACAGACATTGCCCCCCAAACCTAGTCGCGGATATGCATATGGTGAAGGAACATATGGAACTGATGATAAACACCTTCAAGGGATGAGTATCAAGTGATCTTGAAGAATTGGTGCACCGGACGAATTTACCCTTCACTGCATCTATTACTTCATTCCCTCTTCCACCGAAATTCTGCATGCCGCAAGTAGAAGCCTACGACGGGTCAAGAGACCCTCTTGACCACTTAAAGATTTTCCAAACCCTAATGCACCTGCAAGGCGTAGTAGACGAGATCATGTGCAGGACTTTTCCCACCACACTGAGGGGACCTTGCAAGAGTTTGGTTCAGCAGACTGACGCTGAACTCCATCAATAGCTTCAAGGAGTTCAGCACCCAGTTCGCCTTGCACTTTATCGAAGGGCACAGGTACAAGAAATCGACTGTATGCTTGATGAACATCAAGCAATGGGAGGAAGAGACGTTAAGATCTTACATCACCTGCTTCAACAAAGAGGCCCTCTCGATTGATGAAGCTGACGACAAGATACTCGTGGTTGTGTTCACCAATGGGTTACAGAAGGGGAAATTTTTGTTTTCGCTTTATAAGAATGACCTGAAGACAATGTCGGATGTACTTTACAGGGCTACAAAATACATGAACGCGGAAGATGCGTTGCTTGCGTGGGAGGAGAAGCCCAAGAAGAGAGAGAAAGACCAGAAGAAACACTACCGGAAAGGGGACGGAAGGCCACGAGGACGAAAGATAGGCGAGAGGATAGACTTTCCAAACCCCCCATGGGAAGATTTGCAAACTTCACCCTACTAAACGTCCCCATCGATCAAGTACTCATGCAGATCAAAGACAAAGGATCCTTGACGTTTCCTAGCAAGTTGAAGGGTGACCCCAACAAGAGGTCCAGGGACAAGTACTACCGCTTCCATTGAGATCATGGCCACGATACATCTGAATGCCATGATTTGAAACAATAGATCGAAGCCTTGATCAGATAGGGAAAGTTGAAGAGGTTCATAAGCAAAGAGAAGACAGACCAACCATAAGAGCAAGTCACCCAGAGGGAAAACGAGTGTCCTAAACCACCTATTGGGGACATAAGGACTATTGTAGGAGGCACAATGATTTCCTGTTCAACATGGAAGGCGCATAAGTCCTACATTCGGATGGTTCAGCATGTCTAGTTGATAGGTTCGGTCCACAAGATGGCGCAAATCGATAACCTTGTAATCGGGTTCTCAGAGGAAGATGCTCGACACCTCCATCATCCACATGATGACGCGCTTGTTGTAAGAATACGAATCAGGGACTACAACACTCACAAGGTCTTGGTAGACAATGGAAGCTTGGCCGATGTACTATATTACACGGCTTTCCAGCAGATGAGGATTGGGAGAGAACGGTTGATTCCCACTAACGCACCTCTCGTTGGATTCAGGGGGACGAACTCGCTCGGTGCGGTCACGTTATCTGTAACCGTCGGCAATTATCCTCAATAGATCATTGGGACGTTACATTCCTGGTTTTAGACTATTCATCACCTTACAATGCCATCTTAGGTTGCCCAACCCTTAATTCGTGGAAGGCCATAACATCCAAATACTACCTAATGATAAAGTTCCCCATTGAATACAAAGTAGGAGAAGTGCGAGGAGATTAGGTGCGGCACACGAATGTTACATCGCCATGCTAGAAATGGACGTCTATGTATCCACAATGTGCATTGGAAAGCATTGAATGGTAGTAGAGCCATTAGAGAGGCTAGAAGAAGTACTCCGCGACGACTCAAAACCCGAGCGGATGACAAAAGTAGGTACTCTTCCTAGCCCGCCAGTCTGTCAGGCCCTAGTATCATTCCTAAGGGAGAACCAGGATGACTTCACCTAGAGCCACAAAGACATGCCCAGGATCGACCCATCAATCATAGTCCATAAGCTGAACGTTTCGCCTTTTTTCCCTCCCATTCGCCAGAAGAAGCAGGTATTTGCTCAAGAGTGGGACAGGGCTATAGCAGAGGAGGTCTGCAAGTTGCAGGAGGCAAAATTAATTCAAGAAGTGTACTACCCCAACTGGCTGGCTAACGTGGTGATGGTAAAAAAAGCCAACAAGAGGTGGAGAATGTGCGTGGATTTTACGAACATGAATAGGGCATGCCTTAAGGACAACTACCTACTCCCCTGGATTGATATCTTGGTGGGTTCATGGTGTCCCAAAGGGGTATTGAAGTTAACCCAGACAAGGTACGGGCCATCATGGAGTTGGCTCCACCAAAAACCACCAAGGAGGTATAGAGTTTGAATAGTAAGATTATTGCCTTGAACAGGTTCGCTTCAAAAGCAATGGATAACTGCTTTCCCTTCTTCCGCCTGTTAAAAAAAGCTTTTGAGTAGACAATTGAATGTCAACGAGTATTCGAAGAATTGAAGGCATACCTTTCTTCGCCACTTTTGCTAAGCCCATCCAAACCAGGAGAGGAGTTATTTCTCTACTTAGCCGTCTCTCCAGCCGCTGTCAACTAGCCTTAGTTAGGGAAGAGGACGAGGCTTAGAAACCCGTATACTTCACAAGCCAAGCGCTCCGAGGCACGGAAGAGAGGTACCCACCTATGGAGAAGCTCGCCTTCGCGTTGGTGACTACAGCGTGTAAGCTCAAACCATACTTCCAGACCCACACTGTGGTTGTCTTGACAGAAAAACCCTTGCGAAAAGCAATGAGCAGTCTAGAGGCAGCTGGACAGATGGCACTATGGGCGATCAAGTTGAATAAGTTTGACATCCAGTACCGTCCGCGTACGGCCATAAAAGGGTAGATTATTGCCAACTTCATTGCTGAATTCACCTGCACGAATGAACAGGGAGCAAAAGGGAGCCTCTAGTGGATGATCCACACGGACGGGTCGGTAAATAAACATGCAGGAGGAGCTAGTATAGTACTTCGCAGCCCAGAAGGAGACGAGGTCAAGTGCATGGTCTGACTTGACTTCCCCATAACAAATAATGAGGTCGATTACGAAGCATTGATAGCGGGGTTAGATCTCACTCAAACAGCAAGGGCCACGGGTGCGATAGTACATTGCGACTCCTAAGTGGTCACCAGTCAGATTAACGGCAGTTACGAGTGTAGAGGAGAACGGATGGAAGAATCCCTTGAACAGGTGAAGAATTAGATGCATAACCTCAAGGCTGAATCCGTTCAAATCCCAAGGGAGGAGAATGAGTAAGCCAACTATCTTGCAAAGGCGACATCAGCGGATGGCATGCCTTACCCCAGTCAGGTACTCTTCTTTGTTCAGAACTCACCAATAATAAATGCAGTCAGTGTGCATGAGATAGGTATTGAGGGCAACTAGACGACACCAATTATCTCCTACCTTAAAGACAGATTGTTTCCTGATGATAAGGGAGTTGCAAGGAAGTTGAGAATCTACGCTTCACGATTGGTACTAATCAAAGATATCTTATACAAAAAAGGTTTCTCCCACCCCTACCTGAGATGCCTTATCCTCAAGGAAGGGGACTATGTTATGAGAGAAGTTCATGAAGGAGTATGCTAGAACCACTCGGGATTGTGGTCCTTAGTTCATAAGCTAATTAGGGCCAGTTACTATTGGCCCACCATGCAGAAGGATGCCTAAGTGTACGTCAGAAAATGTGACCAATGTCAGAGGTTTGGCAACGTCATAAGGCAACCGATAGAGGAACTCGCCCCAATAACTGCCCCATGGCCCTTTGCTCAACAGGGGCTTGATATCATGGGACCGTTTCCTCTAGCAGTCAGGCAGCTAAAATTCCTACTAGTCAGCATTGACTACTTCACCAAATGGGTAGAGGCCGAAACCTTGGCTACCATCACAGAGAAGAATATATGCAGTTTTGTATCAAGGAACATTGTTTGCAGGTACAATATAGCTAAGGTCCTAGTCTGAGACAATGGGAAGCAGTTCGATAACGACGCATTCAGGGACTTTTGCTCTCAGCTTAGGAACAAGAACCATTATTTGTCACCCATACACCCTCAAGCCAACAGGCAGGTTGAGGTCACGAATCGATACTTGTTGAAAATCATTAAGACTCGTCTTGAGAGGGCAAAAGGTATCTGGCCGGAAGAGTTGCCAAGCGTACTATGGGCATACTGGACGACGGTAAGGACACCTATAGGAGAGACACCGTTTCGACTTGCGTATGGCAATGAGGTAGTCATCCCAGTTGGGATAGGTCTCACAAGCTATAGAGTTGCGAACCACGACGAGGAGAAGAATGATAAGGTGATGCGCCTTTAGCTCGATATGGTACATGAGGTCAGAGCGATGGCTGAACAAAGTTTAACATGATACCAAAACCTCATGGCCAAATGCTATAACTCCTGAGTGAAACACAGGGACTTCTAGGAAGGAAACCTTATCTTGAGGAAGGTAATAGGCGCCACCAAAGACCCCTATTAGGGGAAATTAGGATCCAATTGGGGGGGACCATACAAGATCACATCATGGCATAGGAGGGGCACTTACTGCCTCGAGACACTGGATGGAAAAAATCTGTAGCATCCATGGAACGCGGAGAACCTGAAGAAGTACTACTAGTAGATGAGGGCGCAGGCAATGACACCTCACTCCTAGATTATTTTTCTAATTTACCCCTTTAGTTTTTATTATTATCTATAGTACTTTTTTAGCCTAAAGGGCAATTTACTTATTTTGCATGAATAAATTCTACTTGCATAACTACCATAATAAGAGTTTATTTGGAACACGTTGAATGGTTTTCTATAGAATCTTAATCATAGTCCATAAACTAGACAGATCATCCTAAAAGGGATGAAATATCTTCACTAAGTCCAAAAAGTGGATAGATCATCCTAAAATGATGGAATATATACACCAAGTCCATGAATTGGACAGATCATCCTAAGAAGGATGAAATATATTCACGAAGTTCATAAGTTAGACGGGTCATCCAAGAAGGATGAGTTTAATCACTAAGTCCAAAAAGTGGACGGATCATCCCAAAAGGATGAAATTTATACACCAAGTCCATGAACTGGACGGATCATCCTCAGAAGGATGAAATATATTCACGAAGTGCATAAGTTAGACGGGTTATCTAAGAAATATGAGTTTAATCTCTAAGTCTAAAAAGTGGACGGATCATCCCAAAAGGATGAAATTTATACACCAAGTCCATGAACTGGACGGATCATCCTAAGAAGGATGAAGTATATTCACGAAGTCCATAAGTTGGACGGGTCATCCAAGAAGGATAAGTTTAATCACTAAGTCCAAAAAGTGGACAGATCATCCCAAAAGGATGAAATTTATACACCAAGTCCATGAATTGGACGGATCATCCTAAGAAGGATGAAGTGTATTCACGAAGTCCATAAGTTGAACGGGTCATCCAAGAAGGATGCGTTTAATCACTAAGTCCAAAAAAGTGGATGGATCATCCCAGAAAGATGAAATCTATACACCAGGTCCATGAACTAGACGGATTATCCTAAAAACGATGAAATATATTCACGAAGTCCATAAGTTGAACGGGTCACCCAAAAGGGGATGGACCACGCAAGGTGAACAGGTTCACTCCATGAATAGATTAAGTTCACAAGGATGAGCACAAAGTAGACGGATGTACTATTAAACATATAATCAAAATATTACAAATGTCTACATAAAAGCTTACGAAACAATAGGCAATGGTTAAAATTAACAAAGATACTGTTCTTCAAAGCATCTTCAAATTTGAACAAAAAATGAAGTAAAAAATAAAAAACTACTGTTGGGCAACGGGGGTCTCTTTGTCCTTCTCCTTAAGCGTCTCAACCTCAGGCTGGCAGGTGCAATCCTCGATGGGTTTTTTTGTATCAACATTTTAAGCCTCACTGTCGCCAGGGTTGTCACCAAAGAGCTCGTCCGTCCCTTCAGAGTCAATGGGATGAGCAAGGATTTGGCCTTCAGGATCTATGGTAATGTGCGAAAGGTTCAAGTCTAGGAAGGAAGCCTTGACTTGACAGAGCCAATCATCGAAACCGTCAGCAAAGGATGTGTCCAGTTCGCTTAGAAGAGCATCGGAATTTCGATACTCTTGTATAGCGTCAATCTTAGCTTGATGGAGACTGTCCTCTTCGTCTTCCAAGACTTTTTCCAGCACATCCACTTATTTCTTCAACTCTCCCCAGCGTTGCTCTGACTCCTTGAGCTTCTCCTCCTAACGAACCTTCCAGGCCTTCAGCTCCATCAGCTTCTCCTCCATCGCGTTCACCTTTTCTTGGACATGCTCTAATGCCGTCTCATGGGAGAGGCAGCTCTTCATCAACCCCTTCATCATTAGGACTCCCTGCACCAACCATATAAATAAGATAAGGAAAGTAATAAACAAACACGATGGAAAGGTATTGGGACGGATACAAACCTGTGCAAGGTTGAACAGACTCATCCCCTTTATAGCACCAATGGCGTGGTTGCCCAGGTCCTTGTAGTCTTCATCCTTGATAATGGATGTGATTTTCTTGAGGGCATAATGAGAATCCTCGCAAAGACGGACGGGTGGTTTCTCCTTGGCGGGGTTCGGGCTAACCGTCAAGCCCTTACCCTTCCTTGGGTTGAGCTTGGGGGGCAACTTGAACAAGCCGGAAGTTTGCTTGGAAGCTAACCCTGTCACCACTTTAGGTTTCTTTGCATAACGGTCCAATTTTTCGGGCAGCTACCTTTTGGTGGATGGGTGAGCTGAGCCCATCATTTTTTCTATTTGCTCTACTCAAATTCGCTCCTGCTCATGGTATGTGTATGTCAATGTACATTGGTCTTTTCTATTTTGGTTTTCTAATTCATAAACAACTTCTTATATTCTAGAAACAAGTAAAATATTTGTGTAAAATAGCCCTTCTATTTCAACCTCACCTTTAATTTCTTTCACATATTTCTTCAAGGAACATGCACTGGGTAATTTCTTTCACATATTTCTTCATGGAACCTGCACTGGGGTATAATTATTCAAGGAACGTGTACTAGGGTGTCTATCTTCAAGATTTTCGTATCTAAACTTCAAGGAACATGCATTGGGGTGTGGATTTTCAAGATTTTCGTGTGCTTTGTCCTTAAACTCCAACATACTATTTGGACTTTGGACTTGAAGTGTAGTCAATGGCAAAAATGTAAGTATCTTTGATGACCTCTATTTAGATGCCTCATGCGTGTTGGGTTCTCTGTATTACAACAAATTACGTTTGCTTTTATAAGTTTTCATTCAATATTTGCTTTTCTGAATATGATTTATTTATATTTGGTTTCCTTACTTTGTTATCATATCCTTTTCATAAATATCTTTTCTTTTCTTTTCTTTTCTTTTTTAATCTTCTCTTCTCTTTTATTTGTTTAGTTGGGGAAGAAGGCAAAGTTTAATTTGACTTGGATCTGAGAGGGCTTAGACCCTTGACTTAATGTGTTTCCATTTTTTGCCAAAAATTTTATTGATGCAAAAATTTTATATCAGAATAATAATAGTATTACGTAACTTGGTTCATCTCTCCATGACGACATAGCTTAGGCTGCGGTCAATTACTGAGAATTCGCGTAGCATCATGCATCATGACAAAACGATCAATAAATTTAATTATCAATGACCTATGGTCCTAGGCCTTGCTTTTAATACTGACACGCTTAATAGAATAATCTAATGATAATGATAATCAACTCCAAAAACCCCCTAAAAAAAAAAAATTCCAAAAAAAAAAATGATAATGATAAATAAATATAAATACTAAAAAAGATCAAATTAGGTTGAACTGCATTGGGATTCCTGCTTCTTCTTTTTTTTTTTTTAATTTTTATTTATGAGTGTTTAATATTTTCTATAATTAATAAGTCTTTTTTAAAGAATGGAAATGATATATATATATATATTATATATATAAATTGTCTATTTTTTTACGGTTATAAGGTTTGACTAATTATTGTAGGGTATGTGTTCAAAGTGGACCTCTTTCTTCCTCCTATTATTTTTGTCTTTTGTTTTTCTTACATATAAGCCTTACTCTCTATTTTTTTGTATTTTTTTTAGGGTGACATATCAATAATTTTGTTAGATTGCATAACTGGCATATTGGATTAATTTGGGTGAGCGAAGTGATAGTCAATCTATAAAGTAGTTGTTAAAGACTATTTTTTTTGTAAATATCCTACCATATGAAATTTAATATTGTCATTTGTTGTCACTACAAGAAATCTGGGTTTAGGCGGCGTTTTTTTTAGTGACGTTTTTAAATCCGCCACTATAAGTGGCATACTGTGACGTTTTCTAAAAGCGCCACTAAAGATTGAGATTTTAGCGACGTTTTTTAAAAAACGTCGCTGTAGCTCAAAACAATACCAACGTTTCTTAAAACGTCGCAAGAAGTATAGTTTTAGCAGCACATATCTTGTGTATAGCAACGTTTTATTAAAACGTCGCTATAGTGATTAAAGAAAATGTACTGTCTAAAAAAGAAATACTCTATAGCGACGTTTTTAGAAAAGTCGCTATAGAGTTTACAGCAAATGGTCTCCAACTGTTGGTGAAAAAAAAGGCGCTATATTGATTAAAGCAAACACTTTCAAACACTCTATAGCAACGTTTTGAAAATGTCGCTATAGTGATTACAGCAAATGGTCTCCACCTGTTGGTGGGAAAAAAAAAAAACACGCTATATTGATTAAAGCAAACACTTTCAAATACTTTATAGCGACGTTTTAGAAACGTCGCTATATGTTCTAAACTTTTGACTTTCAAGTTCCCACATTTTTTTCCCTCTTTTTTTTTTTTTGGCCTACACTTTTTTTTTTCTTTCTTTCCATTAACTCACTCCGTGTCCCACTCTTTTCTTTCTTAAGCTCACTATTGATTGTCCCCTTCTTTTCTTTTCTTTTTTTTCTTTGTTCTTTGTTCCTAGTTTTTTCTTTGTGACCCATTTTCTCTAGGACCACCACACATCTTTTCCCTTCCACCCATTGCCACCGTGGTCGTCATCAACCTCCACTAGGACTTACTGCCACCACCATACTTTTTTCCCTCTTTTTTATTGTTCAAGTTTCTTTAGAGTGTAAGTATTTGTTCTTGGCTTATGGGTTTGCTTTGATATGGTATTTCTTTAATGGGTCATGGAGCTTTTGTGCTAATTTTTGCTATTTTTCAGTTTTGGTTTAAAGTTTTTGTTGTTCAAGTTTCTTTAGAGTGTAAGTATTTTTTTTTTTTTTGGCTTATGGGTTTGCTTTGATTTGGTTTTTCTTTAATGGGTCATGGAGTTTTGTACTAATTTTTGCTTTTTTCTATTTTGGTTGGAAATTGGTAGAAAATTCTCTTATTCAGATTTGGCTTCTTGGGCAAAAGGACTTGAGGATCAAGGGTTGAATCATTGTAAGTATTTCTTTAGAGTGTTAGTATTTGTTTTTCAATATTATACTTTCTAGCAGTGGCAGGGGATGAACAATAGGATTGCAAAATAGACTATGTTCCAAACATATATATTAATGGGTTTTTAACTAACTAAGAAACTTAATTTAATAGCTACAATTAATCTTAGGCAACCAATCCACTTAGTTAAAGTGATACATGTATTGGTATTATACAATATATATATATATATATATATATATATATATATATATATATATATCTATGGTTAATGTGTTATTGTGGAATATTGATGATTAGTAGGTACATTTGATATATTACAAGCTTGTGTTAGTTATTGTTGAATTTTAGGCAGATTTATATAGCATTTTTAATTTTTTTTAAAAAATAATGAGCAGCTTTTGCGACGTTTTTGAAACGTTGCTAAATGTATTTTCCTACATTACATACGAAAATAGTATATTATTTAGTGACGTTTTAGAAAACGTCACTAAAAGTTTTTGAACGCCACTAAAGAGTAGCATATGGCGACGTTTTTTGAAACGTCGCAATAAACCTATAGTGACTGCTCTATTGCGACGTTTTTGAACGTCGCAAAAACAAACGTCGCTATAGACCATTTGTGTCTATAGTGACGTTTTTTGGGTTTTTAGTGACGTTTTACAAATGTTGCCTAAACCCAGATTTCTTGTAGTGTGTGCCTTTCATTGCACATTTAAAAGAAAACACATTTTTTTAAAATTAAATGAATGGTAATGTTGACTGCCCTTCTTAGTTTTTTATTTTATTTTATTTTTTATAGCTTTTTTAAGCATCCTAAAATTGTGGGTTCTAGTCAGCTCAATTGGTAAAGTCTCTGATGGTTGTATAAGAGATCTGGGGTTCAATCCCCGCCTACACCAAAAACTGATTGGTGTCTTAGTCTGATGATAAAAAGCTATCATCAGGAGCAGACACCATAGGTTGAAACTCTCTAAAAAAAAGCATCCTAAAATTAGTTATGGATGTGTACTAAGTGCCTATCTTTTAGGATTACAATTACATAATTACCATTTAAAAAAATTGAAAAAAAAAATTCTGAGTTTACAACGTGAGTCTTTTGTATTTGAAATTTTTGTTATGGTTATGGATATGAAGCTACCTTTTAGGACTAAGTGGCTGCCTTTTAGGATTTTAAAGAAAAATTGATAACTCACATTTGAAAATAAATAAGAAAATACATTTTTTTTTTCTTAAAATTAAAGCAATGGCAACGTTGGCAGCCCTTCTTAGTTTTTTTTCGGGTTGGGGGGGGGGGGGCTTTACAAAGCATCCTAAACTTTATTTATGGATGTGTACTAAGTGACTATCTTTTAGCATCAAATAACTACCATTTAATATAAAAAAATTGAATAAAAAAAATTCTGAGTTTACAATGTGAGAGTTTTTAGCATTTGAAAATTTTGTTATGGATGTGCAATAACTAGCTACCTTTTAGGATTAAGTGGCATCCTTTTAGGATTTAAAAAAAAAAAATGATAACTCTCATTTAAGAAAAATGATAATTGTGACACTCTATGACCACTGACCAGTATATCTTTTATGTCATTACAAAGTCCACAATCCAAAAGAAATAATTTTCATTCATTAAACTTTTGGGCTTGGGTTCAAAAAAAAAATAGATGCACAAAAAAACTTACATCGCTTGATATTAAACTTAGAGAATATGTGGACTTCTCAAACGGTATTTTTGGTGTTTTAAGAAATTAATACTATTTAAACTTTCTTTTACTTCAACTGAGCCTTAATCCTATACCCAGCTTTGTGAAAATTAAATCTAAGGGTGTGAAAGACATTGAAAATTATACATTACACTCAAAATCAGCTACCAATCAATTTTAATCCAACCTAAAAACTAAATAAAATGTTATACAAATTAAATCAAACAAAAAACCATATGCACAATGAAAAATATACAAATGTATGTATTCAAAACCAAGGTACTACACAAATGTATTCAAAAGCTACTAACCTTTCTGTATTCAAGGTGTTTAAAACATTTAATAGAAATTTAATAATTTATTTATTTAGATATTTTTATGGATTTTTTTTACTAAATGACTATCTTTTAAGATTATAAATAACTTCATATATAGCTCCCATCCAAAAATTATTAAGAAAAAAAATTAATAACATGAAAGCCTTTTCTATATATAAAAAAAAATTAATACCCTTCAATAGGTGGGGAGGGAAATTTCAACCAATTGAGCTATTACTAAAGAAAAACATTATATTACAGCTAAAATATTGTGTTTACATATTTTTAGTGTCAGACCATCACAACTCAAAAATAATGTTGAAATATTATTTTGCGAAACTTTTATATATCAAATTATTGTGCAATTTTGTTATGTCTATACATTTTAACATAGCACATGCTTCCACTTTTTCTAAAATTTTATTAGAATTGCACATATTACTACAATTCTTACATGTGATTGGGCAATTGCCTTGCATTTAAAATATACTTCAATGTTTACAGGTTTAAATACACCCTATTTGGATTAGTCTCTGAGCACGCCCTCACGCGTGTGCTCAGCAACTCTTCCTTTTCTTTTTTTTTTTTTTGGTAAAGATTAATAATTTGAATACAATATAATTTTGATTCCTAACTCATCCAAAACACATAACACTCTTCACATACATGCTCAAAGGCTAGTACTTTTATTATGCAAGTATTTGTCGGAAGGGTGTTACATGGCCTAGTGCTGGGAATAAGACATACATATTGCATCTTGCAAGTTAAGCTACATATTAGATGGAATTATATTTAAATTTGGGCTTGTAATCCCTTCCGGCTCTGTGCTATTCAAAGGAAATATAAGTAGCAAGGCTATAGATTTTTACAATAAACCCAACTGCAGGAAAAATTATTTACTTTTACATCAAAGTAAGTGGTATTTGTTAAGCAAAAATACTATTTTGGTCTTTATATTTTAGGATTACTATTAATTTGATCCAAATATTTTGGTAGTCTATTTGGTCCATATTATTTGAAATTTACAATCAATTTCCGTTAGTAAGTTGACAGCAGAAAACAAATTACTGTAAGTTGAAAATAGCAAAGACCAAATTAACTGTTACCAAAATATAGGTACAAAATTAACAATAATCGCAAAATATAGAAGGCCAAAATGGTTTTTTCGCCGAGTTGCTATAATTGAAAAGGAAAAAAGAGAGAGTAGTATTTGTCAAAATGCTGAATAATTAAGTAACGGAAGCATATTTTGTTTAACGGCTTATACAATTATTGCAAGTACATTTTATGATTTTTCTCTTAAAATGATTATAGACCACAAACAGTTTTACCAACATTTTATTTTATTTTATTCTATTTTTCTGGGGATTTTAATATTAGAAGTTTCTTTTGAAAATATTAGAAATTATTAATTGAATTATAAGGCTCTTGACACTCACAAGTTGTTATTGTTTAAGTAAAAAAGTATTATAAGTGGCAAATTCAAAATTCATACGAGAACTCATAATTTTTTTTTTCGATTTAACAGTTACAAAAATTGTTATGATCTGTCTCCCTTAATTATTGATAGCAATCAAAGCTCTCCTCTGTTTGGTTTGGGCCGTGTTCTTATGCGTGTTGTCACCTCTCAGTGGGTTTCTCATAATTAAGGGTGTAGTAGAGTTGCTAGAATAAACTTACAAATGATCATAAAGAAAAGAATAACTTAAAAATAGTCTAGACCACAAAAAATTCCAACCACAAACCCGTTGTGAGCAAGAGAAATTTAAACTTTGCATACTTCTGTTTAGAAACATGAAGAGATACCAATCAAACAATAAGGTTCTTGAAATTAACAAGTTAATATTGTTACGTGGATTTGATAAGAATTGGTAAAAATTTAACAATTCAATTATTGTAAAAATTGTTACGTCTATTGTATTATCCTTTATCTCTCCCACATCCCACCATTTGGTTGGAGAGATGAAAAAGTGAGAGGAGAGAAGAGATTTTAGTTTTCTTTATTTGTATTTGGTTGAGAGTGGAAAAGTGAAAGAATAAAAAAAAAAAATGAATTTGTATAAATTTACTTATATGCATTTGTTAAAAAATGATGGTCAAGTAAAACAAAAAGTGACAAAAAAAAAAGGCAATCACCAATCATGCCTAGAAAAAAAAAAGAGTAAAATTAAAAAAAAAACAAAGAAGAAAAGAAAAAGAGCAAAACAAAAGAAACATCCACAACCTGTATCCCGCAATGTATCACGCCCAAGACAGCCAAAAAAAAAAGCAAACAAACCCACAATTTGTATAAAGTTTAGACAAACCCAATCGCATAATCTCTTCAAGTTTACTCTTATTCTAATCTCATCCTTGCCACCCATGCACAATTGAAATCCTTGAATTTTTTTTTTCGTTACGATTTTTATCTCTAACAATGTTCAGCTTTTAATTATTTATTTTTGTTTCATTTATGAATTATCCACAATTTTTCGTTTTCCTACCTATCTCCAAATATAAGTGCAACTTTAGATTAGATCATTAGATCAGATCGTCAGAAGGAATTTAATTAGATGGGTTTTTATGATGGAGTTTAACTTGAAACTCTGCTATCTCTTAAGACTACTTTTTGATGATAGCTTTTACAACTGTTTTTTAATTACAACTTTTGTTCCATCAAACACATCCTATCAACTTTATTATTGATTGAATTTTTTTTATCACTGCTTAAGAGGTATCGCTATCAGATCGTTAGAGATAAAAAAAAATACAGTGGCAAGCCCCACAAGAGGTCTATTGCAAAATTAACGTGGATAGACAAATCATTAAAGAGCTTTATTTGACACGGATTTTTTTTTTGCCCTACAGTCAGCTAGCTGCATTAGATTTTTATGAAAATAGTTGTGGAATAGGTTGTAGTCCTAGAATTTTTCATAAGTAAAAGAGTGTATTAAACCATAACAGGAGAGGTCAAATTAACTTGTTATCCAAATTAATTTGAAATGAAAATGTAAAATTAAAAAAAAGCTTTTAGCATTACTGTTTTTTTTTTTTTTTTTTTTTTTTTCATTTCAAATCGTAATACTTGGTGGTGCTTTTTTAAAATCGCTAGAAAATTGCGTATTCGCAAATTTTTTCCCATAGCAACAACATTTTTCAAAGATTTAACCAAACAACAAATTGCGCTTTTAAAAATCATGTTTTCAAAATAAAATCGCTTTATATTCAACTTTTAGGATAGCAGGATACTAAAAACTTGACATATATAAAAAGTTTGAAAGGGTCATGTATTATTTTAATCAGTTGCAAACTCTAAAATTCAAAAGGAACTTCTTGAATCCATAAAAAAGAATTTCAAAATTAACTAGATGAAAGAAAATAAATTAATTGCAATTTTTTTTTGTCATCTATTTGAATTTGGTCTACCATTTAAACAATATGAAAATTATTAGTTTTAATTATTGAACAACTGTGATTAAAACAATAACATAAAGGATTACAATTCAACTTGTAAACTTATGAAAACATCTAAATTTAAGAAATAAAATCTTAAATCTTAAACTTCTAAAAATTTTATAATAAAAATTAGCAAACTGAAACCTTATTTTGTCCAACCTCACTAGTAGGGAACGTGATCTTTGAAATGAAGAGAATCCATTTCATAGTTCAAATTTTATATATTGAATTTAATAGTGTACAAACTATCATATCATTAAAACTTTAAATAATATGGTAGCACATTCTCTTTTAGATGACCAAAATCATGAAATGATTCTATTTCAAATGCAGATGACATTTTACCACAAGTAGAACATGACATGATGACATAGAACATAGATGTAAACACAATAGCTTAACTTTCTTGCAACATAGTTTTACTATTCATTCACCAATGAGAAGGGCCTCCTTAATTAGTCTTTCAAAATTCTTGTACGATGACCCTTCAATATCAGTTGCTTCCATTGCTTTCTTCTTCCATTCCGTAGCCTTTTGTCTCATGGCTTTACCCTTATCCCCTTCCATCATTTCCTTAACAAGAGCTTCAATCTCATCACGTTTAACATCCTCTCTAACCTCCACACCAATCTCCCAAGTCATATAAGCATACCTACAATTTGTTTATTGCTCAGCAAAGAAAGGCCAGCAAATAATAGGCAAACTAGCACTTACACTTTCTAAAGTCGAATTCCAACCATAATGTGTTAGGTAAACCCCTATAGATGGGTGAGCTAGCACTTTATCTTGGGGGCACCAACTTGCTAGCAATCCCCTATCCTTAGTTTCCTCAAAAAATTCTTCAGGCAAAATTGTTGAATCTCCCATTACCACATTAGGCCTAGCTACCCATAAAAATGTGTGCTTGCTATTTGCAAGGGCCCATGCAAATTCATTAAAATGTTGTTCTGTCATTGTGGTCACGTTGCCATAATTTACATACACAACTGAGTTGGGTTCCCTTTTATCAAGCCATTGGAGACATTTTGAGTCTTCTTTCCATAAGCTTGCACTTAGAGACATGAATTGGCTCTCAGCCTCAGGCAAATGTTGTTCTAGCAAGGGAAGTAGGCCTATATTGTAAATTCGAGGGAATTTGGATGCAATTACTTCTAGGACATCATGTTCAAACTCTTCAAATGTGTTGAAGATGATTTCCAGAGAATTGAAGCAATTTTGTGATTCTAATCCCATAAAGTCGAACATTGTTTCAGTAATGTCTCTGGTTCTAATGAAGCTAGGGAGGTCTATAAGCCTAATATTTTTCATTCTTGGTATCCAATTGATTGGTGTCTCAAGAGTGCCATCATATTTAAGGCTTTCATCTGTAATACATTGAAATTACAATTTGCTTTAATTTTAGGAAATGTCATAGTTCAAGCTAAATATTTCAATATTTACAAATTGAAATCATTTTTTTAATTGAAAATTGAGATCATGTTGATATTACTGAATTGCGTGTCCTTGATCCAATTTCACAATATTAAAAAAAATTTATATGTCTTGTAAACACAAATTTAACTTGTAAATATTTTTTGGGACACAAGATCATTACTCATCACTCTAGGGGAAAATAATAAAATTATGATCACATTTAGAGGTAAAAAAATATGAGGCTCATATTAAGTGACTAGCTAGATGAGACGAGACTAGGTGTACATGTGATCCTTTTAGAAATTATCCAAATGTGTGAGCTACAATGCTACACAACAAATTATGCCTCAAAAAAAAAAAAAAAAAAAAAAAAAAAAAATATATATATATATATATATATTATATATATATATATCTATATATGTGTGTGTGTGTGTGGGGGGGGGGGGGGGGGGGGGGGGGGGGGGCGCTCTCCCACCTAGGTCTATTGGGTCACTTCTATGCCGATGCTAAAAAGTGCCAACATAGAAAGCACTGACATATGACAAATGTATGAGCCTATTTGGTTTTTTGTTGAAAATATTTTGCTAATAATGTACTAAAATATACTTGTATCCTGAAAATTTGAAAAAAGTGAAAAAATGCAGAAAAAATTGTGGTTTTAAAAATTTATGCATAAAAGGTAAAAGTTGAAACCGATACCCAACAAGAAAGTCTTATAACTTTGTTTTACAATTCCGCATCCTATCTTTAGGCCAAAACTAGACTTATTTTTTTAGTGGAGTTGTGATATGCTTTCGTATTAGAACTCATTTCTCTCTTATTTGTATGTGTTAGTTTCTTAAAAAAAATAAAAAAAAAATTCCTGGCAATCACTATAGCACGATGGCATTGATAGGGAAAAGCAACTTTTCCAGATACTAGCCACATCGATGATCAATAAAAGTTGGGTTTTAGGACTTTTTATATTTTTCCCTCGTTAAATAATAAATAATTGCTTTTGTTTGGATGGACATCCTCTGTCCTCTTCCTCCATTCCAAACATACCATTATCCATTGGGGTTAACTTAGGTAAAAATATCCAAGTTGATAAGCATTTACATCCAAAAACACATGCGTGAGTGCGTGTGCATGTGCGCGCGCGCACACACACACACACACACACATATATATAAAGCCCAAATTCCATACTCTATTCTTTTTGTGAGATTATAATACTAATATTTGAGATATAGATGTTGCTATAGAGAACATCTATTTTTGGATGTTACTATAGCAACATGCAAAAATCTCAAGAATGTTAAAGGCTTAAAACACCCGATGTGGAGTTCTTTTTAGGCAATTGATGCTAAAGTAAAATGCAAAATAGCTAAAATTACACCAAATGGGAATGCTCAAGTATGAGAGGATTTTATTTTATTTTTTGGGATGTTTTCATAGTTACATTAGGTGTGGGGGATTTGAATCTTGAAAATATTAGAAGGTGTTAGACTGTTAGTTGAGCTATAAGACACATGGTAATATGAGAACAATTTACTGTAAATCTAAAGGCACAACAAATTCAATTGTTAACATGGTAGGTTGTGATTGATATACAATAAAAATAATATTTATTATAGTTCCATTTAAAAATGATATTGCAAAAATCATAATCTATCTTCTCTATATCTTTGAGATTTATTGTCTCTGATATTGATGAATTATGAATACAACAACAAATTAAAATGATTCAGTTTACCAGGTTTTGTCCTGACCCCTCACATGAAGGGTTGCATCTGCGGGCCTTATATCAATAATTATGGTATACATTAGACATCTATTATATTAGTAAGTCCAGGACCCAAAATAAAAATCACAACTATCGAGGTGGTGAGTTGATAATGGAAGAAAAAAAGAAGAAGATGATATTACTGATGAGTCCAAATAAATATCAATAAAATCTTACTAACTTAATTGTTGTAAAAAATATTATGTGTATAGCATTACTCTTATAATATACCTCTCATAGTTGATATATGAAGTATCTACATGCTAAATATATTTATTTTCTCCTTCCCCATATGGTCAATCCTCATGTGAGAGGGGAAAGACACTTCCCAACAGAAGTATTAATCTTCTTAGTTTCTTAATACAAGAGCATTGATAAAGATTTTGTAATTAATTTTTTTTATAAAAAGATTTAGAATTTTTCCTTCAAATCTCTATTTTAATAGTTAATAAACCCAATTGGTATTATTTAATTGATGTCTTAGTATAATGATAAAGAAAAATTATTATAGAGTGGACACATAAGTTCAAATTTATGCATCTAAAATAACAAAAATCATGATTTTAATTTTAAAAAAGAATATATATTGATTTTCTTAGTTAAAAAGAGAATAAATGTTGATAAAATATGTTTTAGTTGAAAATTATAAATTTCGGCAAATATTGACCAAGATATTAAATAAAAATAGCGGAAATGTTAGAAATATCAAAATAATAGCTAAAACATAAAAATGATTACAAAACTATATATAATTTAAGGAAAAAAAATTAAAATATATTGACAGAGATCTTAGTTTTTATGTCAACTAATATATTAGAAAATATAACCAAAGTATCCAATTAATTAATAAATAGTAGTATCCAATTAATTAATAAATAAATTTATAGGAAAATCTTGATTGAGGTCTCACTCTTGTTTGGCTATTGCGAAAACATTGGTTTTTTTTTAAACTTGAAGATTTTTATAAGAGTAAGTTTATTTATTTTTTAAATTTATAATTACTTTAGGATTTGAAACTTAAGCATCTACTTTATAATAATTGTTTTTACCATTAGACCAATACACTATATAGTTTTTGGTATAAACGAAATTTGAATTCGACTCTTTTGTTCAACAACAAGAAACTTTATGAATTGAGTCAAGTTACTTAGGCATCTGCTCCTTGATATTGCTCTTACTATCAAGCCAATACACCAATTGACTCTTGATGTAAGGACATGAGACTAACCAATTGAGCTTAATTGGAACCTACACCTATTTTATTTCCTAAACAGACATGCAACCAAAATAGAACAATAAAAAAAAAAAAATTAAAAAGAAAAGAAAAGAATAGAGACATCATGTATTTTAAATTGCAATCAACCTTAGGCAGGTTACTTAAGTTACTTTGGATTAAGGATTATCTCCATTTACCACCATACTTGTAGGCGTAATGGTACCTCCCAAGTCTGAGTGCATGGGGTTCAAGGTGAACTGGCTTGAGCTATAGGATCAATAACAAAATTATTTCTAACTATCTAAAAAAAATCATCTACATTTGAAATAGATTCATTTACTGGTTTAGAATGTTACAAGTCTGGTGTATCAAATACTAGACCTGGCAAAAAATTGAACTCGAACCTGACAACCCAAAGAAAAATACCCGACCCGACTAGAGTTTTTACTTGAAGCAAAAACATGTTGACCCAACTCGACCCATTTAATTTTAGGTCGGATAAGGTCAACATGCCTACTAGCCAAATGGATTGACCGCTTTTGAAACTCTCTCTCTCTCTCTCTCTCTCTCTCTCTCTCTCTCTCTCTCTCTCTCTCTTCTCTCTCTCTCTCTCTCTCTCTCTCTCTCTCTCTCTCTCCACATACTACATCACGTCATTATTAAAAAGAAACTTAAGCCTAAACAAATGTTTAGAATGTAATTGTTTTTATGTCTTTGTTTCTCCGCCTCACTCTCATATCTCAATTCTCAAATATGAAAATTACCATTTTTTTTTTTTTGTCCTCTTATGTTAATAATGTCATTAATGAATTTTGGATTGTGTACAGTAAACTTAAGAATTTATGCATTCTTTAATTTTTATTTTTGAGTATTTTGTTATTTTTTCTCTTATTTGTATTGACAAGAAGGAAAAAAATATGATCATATATTATTATTATTTTTGCATGTGAAAAAAATATGGGTTGACCAGTTGCTTGGTCAACCCAGCCCATAACCTGATCGACTTGCAACCTGTGTAGGTGACCCACTTTTTATCTGAACTCAATTAACCTAATTTGATCTAACTTGCTTGTCAAGTTCATCAAATGTCTCATATACTATCATGTCCAAAAACAAAATATTGATGGAGAAAATTGATCACTCTCTCAATTTCACTTGACAAAGAGAGTAAATGTGAAATTTTTAAATATGAAAAAGTTAATATATCTTCTTCGGCCATCCCTATACCTTATAGGATAAAAAGGAAAAAAATTAAAAAAAGGTTAGAATCATAACTCATATATATAGTCATCACCGCCACAATATAGAAGCATGGAAAACAAAAGAAGACAAAGTAGTCAAGTACCTTTGAATGGAAGAATGCCTCTTTTGACGAGTTCAATGGAGTAGACATCCCATGAAGCCGCAAGCTGAGGCAGTCCAAAATTGAACCTCTGGGATGCCTAATTCTTCTCTCGCTTTGATTGCAAAACTCATAACCCCATCAGAAACTATGCAAGTAACCAAAGGCACTTCAGAGGATGAATTAAGCTTAAGCAGTAGCTCTTTAAAAGGGGCCAAACAATTCTTTCTTGTGGAATCACATAGTGCTGGGACATCTTGGGTTGCATCACGATCAGAATGTGGCAACCCATCTGGTATTGTTTCAAACTGGAAATCGGGCAAAACCATTAGGTAGTCAAGTCCTTTGGACCTGATTAAGCGTCTGTGGTTGAACTCAGTGTTAACTGTTGACCAAGGTGATATAAAAGCCCCTTGAGTGAAGGAGCTTGGTTAGTCGCATCATGGGTGTTACATGGCCTTGTGATGGGTATGGGACACAAACTGCATGGGGTTTTCGGGTTTCTACAGAACTCATAATTAAAGCAAATTAAAGTTTAAGCCTATTTTAGAATCAAATATGAAGGGGTTTGAGAATTGTGATAGCTTTCAGAGCCGTATATATATTGGAATTTATAGGGAAAATGGTTCAATATTAGCCGTTAGATTGATGGGTACCATATATCATCAGAAGATTATATACGTTTTTAGACCCCTTAAAACACAATCAGATTAACCTAGTTATTTAGCCAAGTGATTAACTTAGGTAAATTATGCAGATCTAGGTTAATACATATAAATCATATAATTGTAAAGTGCGGAAAATAAAGAACACAACAATATGATAACCCAAAAAAATCAAACCGGTAAAAAATCTGGGGAAGATTTAACCTAGCTATGCTCAAGGTAAACTGAATCCATTATGAAAGAATTGAAGTTTACACAATAGCGACTTAGACCACTAACATTTTATTGCTACTTCAAGTAGGAAACTTACTACCACGACCACATGACAGCTCCGAGTCCACAGACTACTTTTTTCTTGGATTTCCCAGTAAACACAAGCACTCCCGCTTATATATCTTTAAGCTCTTGAATCTGCAACTGAATTGATCACTAAGTCTTGACATCAATCTAGATCTTGATAACCTAAAGTGTATGTGAAGGCAAACACTTCTAGATCTCACAAAAGATTCACACGCACAGCATAAAGAGCAGCCTTAAAACATGGCTAGGGTTTTCTCTTTTATACTTTAGACAAAACATAAAACCCTACACGTCAAATTGGGCTTGGGCTGAGTTGAGAAATTTTGCAGAAAAACAATTTGCACGAGCTTCGATCGATCAAGTCTAATTTTCGATCGATCAAGCCAGACAGAACACTCGATTCCAACTTTACAACTTAAACATACTTTGAGCAAGTCTAAAAAAAGACTAAATATTTTGATCATGGTTTGCCAACATTACAAATTGAAGTTCTAATACATTTAAACCTAAAGTCTTAGAACTCAACAGATTAGATATTTGAATTTGGTCACATGCACAAATAAGGATTATGTACCAATGTAACTGTCAGTTTCTCGTTCAGATCGAGAACCTTAAAATGAATGGCCGCTACCCACTCTCCCCTCCAATATTCTATTGCTAAACCACTGCTAACAAATAGTTCTACTGGTTTATTTAACATTTAACAAATGAGTCAAAGTTTAAGGTTATTAGACTCTTTCTTTCTTCTATCTTGTTTTTTTGTTTTGTTTTGTGCCTTGAGAATGCTTAAATATTAGATTTGACTATTAAATAACATGGTTTTGAAATCTGGACCGTTTAATGAACCAAAAATTTTTTCAGTTCATGAGCCAAATGCTAAAATAGGCGAAAATGCACTTTTGGTCTTTACATTTTGGGTTGATTCTCGATTTGGTCCCTAAATTGATTTCACTCCTAGGTCAGTCCCTGATTTCATAAAATCGTTTTTATTTTGGTTCCTACCGTCAACCCAGTAATAGAAAATGCATACATGGCAAACAGAATGCACTGTTTGCTGACATAGTTAATAAAATAATAATACAAAATTATATTTAGCATTTTTTAAATGCCACATCAGCATTTAAATTAATAAAAAAAGCCAACTCAAAATTTTTTTTAAAAAGTAAACTAAATTAAAAAAAACCTTAAATCTAATTTAAACTAAAACCATTTCTTAAAAAATAAAAAATCATTATCTTTTTAATTCTTTTTGATTTTGTTTTTATTTTTCTTTAACCTCATCAACTTAAAAAAAATCCCTACACTGATCTCAAATTCTCTCTCTTTTCACGCTCAATGGATAGAATCTCTCACTCTCCACTGTCCATGGCTGGAGCTCACTCAGCCTTCTTTCTCCACCACGCGCCGGAGCTCACAAACAAACCAATGGCGAGCAGATCAAGCTTCTTCTCTCTCTCTCTCTCTTTCTACAAAAATCTAGTCTAAAGCTCTCACTCTCTCTTTCAGCTTTCTCTTTGGCATTAGGGTTTGATCTGGGTTTAGAGAGAGATGGGCTAAGATCGGTGGTAGTTGATGTTGATACAACGGAACTCCCACCGGAAGAGACTGAGACAATGATGGAGGATGTTGAATTTGAATCGAAATCGGAGTCAAAGTCGACTTCTTAACCATCACATTAGATTCGATCAAAGAGTCAAGACGATCGAAGAAAATCCACGACGAAGTCAGGGTTACATTAGAGGAACGGAGATTCCGCACAGTAAAGCTCCATGTGACGGCGGTCCCTGGCGTTGATGAGCATCGACGTGGCGTCCTTGCTCCAACAATCTTCGCAGACAGGTAATAGATGCAAGGATTGCGGAGTAGTAGTGTTAGGCGCAATTAAAGCTAGGGTTGGAAGCGGAGGAGCCGTTAACGACATCAAAGTGTCTGTTAAGTCACCCATGGTGGTGGTGGTGGCGAGATATGGATGAATCTATGTTGTTGGTGGTGGTGTGTATGGGGTTTTTGTGGTATTGAGGAGAAAAGAGAAGAAGGACAAATAAGTGTTGATGTAGCGATGAGGTGCGATTAGTGTTTGGTTTGAAAGAAAATCTTGATTTTCTGGGGAAAATGTTGATGATTTTATGGGTTTGGGTGTGTTTGTTTCATAAGAAATTTTTTGGTTTCGGGTGGAAAGAAAATGTTGTGATGAAAATCTTAGGCATTAGCTTTTTAGATTTGAATTTTTTCAATGTTTGGTGAAATTTTCTAGGAAAGATGTTGAATGCCCAAGAATTTTGTGTTCTTGAGTTCTTGTGATTTGGGTTCATGTTCTTGAGTTCTTGTGTATTCACATTTGAATCTAAAACTATGTATATTTATGTTTTTATAATTTTTTTCAAATTTATAAATTCATTTTTTTAAAATTAGACGATGACATGACATGCTGATGTAGTTTTTTATTAGCCACGTCAGCATCTAATATGCCAACAATGCATTCCGTTTGCCATATATGCATTTTCTGTTACTGGGCTGATGGTAGGTGTTAGGACATATGTGTTTCACTTGTTTAGAACATATGTCGTTCATTATTTATGTAATTGGCTAATCTTTTGTCAAAATGCAATTTACTTTTAATTGGGTAGATTTAGGATATGATTAATACTTCAAGAAACAAGGTTTCAAGATCAAGTGTTAAAACCGTGCAAGTCTGTCTAAGAAACAAGCTTAGAAGTGCTCTTCATCAAAGCTCGACAGCTGGCTCGATAGCTGCATCTATTGAGCTTTAAGAAGCTGTTCTCGCCCCAAGGCTCGACAGCACCTCGACACCTGTAGCTGTCGAGATTTAAGAAAAACAAATTCTAAGTTTTGTTATAATTCTAATCCGTGGATGCATCTTTGGGCCTTCTTTTCTCCTAACCCTAGACATATAAAAGGATTATTCTAAGGGTCGTCAAAGTGTGGCAAGTTGCATAAGCATTGAGAAATCCTTGTTCATGCAAATTGTAAATGAGACGAAGTTCTTGCCCTAGTTCATCTCTCTTGTGAAGAAGTTGCTGTGTTTTGTACTGTTGGGTTTTGTAACCGAGCATCTTTTTGATCTTCATCATGTGGATGAATTGAAGAACTTTGCAGTCAACAATCTTCTCTAGTTGGTGATTGAAGTCGCGTATTGGGATATGCGCAATTGGTTAGTCACATATTGGAAGCCGTACATTGAAAGGAGAAACTGTCACTACAGAACAAGTCCAATTAGGCATTGGGGTAAGGGTTCAACTGTAGATTGGTAAGGTACTTGGGATTCCTTTACTTGTAACCGCTTGTTGTGATAATAGTGGAGTTTCGGGAGTGGTGGCCTTAAAATCACCCGGTGGTATTTTTATCGTGTAGGTTTTTCCCATTCATAAACAAATCACCGTGTCAATTTATTTTCCGCTGCATACTTTAGTTTATTGGTGATTTGTTTGTGCTCTCACGCGTTTGCATGTTAATTTGATTAATTAATAAACTTGGCTAATTAATCAATTAATCCATCACAATGGGTCAATACGTGTTTGGCCTATCAAGTGGTATCAGAGCAGGCACACTTTGATTAGGTTTAATTTTTGCTGTGTGATCCATTGACCCCTGTTTGTCATGGATAGAGGTTAGTCTCTTATTATACCTCTATTGTTTGATGGTACTAACTATGCCTACTAGAAAGTACGCATGAGAGCTTTCTTGCAGTCTCTAGATGAGAAGGTGTAGCAAGTTGTGGAGATAAGCTGGACCAAGCCTAAAGAAGCGCCGGCCTATTGGGATAAAGCCAAGATCAAGGCGGCAAACTTCAATAGCAGAGCATTGAATGCCTTATTCAGTACGGTCACTAATGAGGAGTTCAAGAAGATATCCTCCACTAAAATTGCTAAGGAAGCATGGACCATCCTCTAGACAACCTATGAGGGAACAAAGGCTGTAAAAGATTTGAAACTACAAAGGCTCACTACAAGTTTTGAAGAAATTAAGATGGAGTAGGATGAGTCATTTGATGAGTTCTATGCCAAGCTTAAGGACATAGTGAACTTAGCCTTCAATCTTGGGAAAACCATTCCTGAACCCAAGATTGTGAGGAAGGTACTCAAATCTCTACCCGAGAGATTTCATGCCAAGATCACGGCGATAGAGGAATCAAAGGATATTGACAAGATCCCTCTGACTGAGCTGGTTGGTAATCTGCAAACCTTTGAGCTAGGGTTAACAAGAATTGGCAAGTCGGGTAAAGGCAAAAGCTTGGCACTAAAGGCCAAGAGCAGTGAAACATATGAGTCATCAGACGATGAAGACTCTAAAATGAAGTCTTACATCACCAGGCAATTCAAGAAATTCATAAAAAATGCCAATGGAAAGGACTTTGACAAGGACCATAAGCAATCTAGCTCCTCTTAGTTCAAGAGTCAAGATAAAGGGAAGAAGGATGCTAGGGATGACAGTCAGTACACTGTTCCAGTTGGACCCAAGTGCTTCGGATGTCAAGGGTTTGGTCCTATGAAACAGGAATGTCCTACATATCTTAAGAGCATTGGGAAGAGCAAGACACTAGCTGCTATTTTGAGCGACACTGAGCTTGAGGATGATTTCGACATCGAGGATGACAGAATTTCGAATGCTTTCACTACCACTGTAAATCCTACTGAAGGGATTGTTGAAGCTGTGAATGAAGAAGAGGAATTGGTGGAATCCAAGTTTGAAAAGATGGATGATTAAGATGATATCCATACAGCCTATAAGAAACTGTACAAGCTTTCCAAGAAGCATGAGAAATTCTATAGGCTAGCCACCAAGAAGCTCAGTGATGTGGAACTTAACCATAAGGAACTTTCCACAAAGTTTGATGAAGCTAATCAAAGTATTGGGGCACTGATATTCGAGAACAATTTTTTGGCTGAGAAGATCAAGAAGCTTGAAGCGGAATTGTTTCAAGTTAGAGCTCAATTGGAAAAGGCATCAAGTGCGAAGCTGGATGAGATGCTCAGCATTTAGAAATCTGCTTTTAATCGAACAGGTTTGGGGTATGAATTCTCTTCTTCTAATATTGCTTCTGCTAGTACTACTGTTTTTGTTCCTCTTGCTAATAATATTAAAATTGATAACAATGATGTTAAAACTGATTCAGCAAGTGAAAACCTAGACAAGGGTAAATCTATCTTAGGAGCACCCCCTAAGTTTGAGAAGAAGGACACTAAAAACCCTAGGACTAAGAAGGCTAACTCTTAAAAGCCTAAACAGAAGAGGCAGCATCTCTATCATCATTGTGGCATTGCCGTTCATACTCGACCAAATTGCTATAAGTGGTTAGCCACTCAACAGAGCAATGGCATGATAGCATTTAGGAACTAGAATCAGCTTCAAACCTCTCTTGCTCCTCTTGGAGATCTTCTCAAAGCTCTCATGTTCCTTTCGAATTTGAACGGTTTCAATCCTTCCCCCTCATCACCGGTTCAACGGTTTGCTAAGAGGAAAGGTTCTTCCAAGGTGTGGAAGGAAAAGGCTTCCAAGTGATTTATTCACTTTTTCTCTCTCTCCCATTCTTGTGTTTGTTTTTGCATTACTTGTGTGTTTTGCTTTAATATTTTTGAATCAGTCTAATTTTATGCTTTGTTTTATCTTGTTTAACATGTTTTTGTTTTTGTGATTTCAGTTTTGTTTTATTTAGTTTTTCAGATTAAAAAAAAATTGAAAGATTAAAAAAAAAAAACAAAAATAGTGTGTGTTTATGTACATCGGTTCTTGTGAACCTTAAAATGGAATTTGAAATAGAGTTTTCTAAACTTTGCATCTCTTGTAACTTAGATGAGCATCTCTATGCACAACTAAGTAAGTGAGCTTTGTAGCTTTTTGTTTGTGATGAGTAAGGTTAAGTGATCTCTTGAACTTAACACTCGTATCATTCTTTTTAACAGGTAGGACTAGAAAATCCTAAGAAAAGGCATAAATAATCATCTCACCACTGTTACTTGCCAATCATGATATGGCATTTGTGTGTTTAGGCATAGCAAAAGTGGAATGTCAATGACATCTGTATGCTTTGGCATAGTAAAAGTGCAATGTCAAAAGCTTAACATAATTGGGTATTTCTTTTCTCACTTTCATATACCCATGCATGATTTGCTTAATAAAAAGAAAATATGCAAAGAAAATAAAAGCAAAAGAACAAAATGCTTTAAATATGATTGCAAGTGTGTATTCTAGGAGATGTGGGAGTTATAGGATGTACCTCAAAGGTGATAGTCTCCATCAAACAGTTATGATTGTGTGTGAGTTAAAGTGATTTTCTCATACCTCAAATCGTCATAACATAGAGACACTTATGCAATCTTGCGATGTTTTCACACACAACACGTAATATTCTTTGCTACTTTTGATACATATGCAGGTACAATGTGATTTGGCCATCACAAGGTTTACATGTGTTAATGTATGCCCACTAAACTGTCTTGACTTGCTTTTGAAATATAAAATCAGTTAGACTTGTTTAGTGTGTGAGTGCGTGTTTTGAGATCTATGTGCTTAAGATTGTTGTTGAGAGATGATTTTGAAAGTCTAATATGTTGATTTGATTATTGGTTGAGTTGCATGCATGATTGCATTCATGTTTGTGTTTTTCCCTTCTCGAAAAACTGTTTTAAAAAGTTGGCTCGACACCTCCTCGATACCTGGCTATCTGTCGAGCTTCTTAGTTGTTATTTATCGCAATCTCGGTAGCTTCTCGACACCTTTTGGATCGATCGAGAAGCCTCCTGTCCTCTCGATAGCTTCTCAACACCTGGTGGATCGATCGAGCATCTGTTCTTGTGTCCTGTCTTGTTCATCGACACCTTCTCGATAGCTGGATCTGTCGACGTTGTATTTCTTGACACCTACCTCGACAGATGTCTCAACACCTCTTGATACCTGTATCTGTCAGGATTTACTAAGGTTCCATATAAAGGTTCTGTGCGATCCATTTCTTATTTCTTTCGATCTCTCTCTCAATTGAACTGTCTTTTCACCTTCCCAACCTCTCTCTTTCTCACTCCAACTCCATTTCTCGAGGTTTCTCTAAGCTTTATCAAGTTTTTCTTCACTTGGTAAGCTTCTTATCTCTCATTCTACATGCATTTCATGTTTTTGAAACCTAGGTTTTGGGGTCTTTAAAAAATTTTGGGATTTTTCAAATTAGGTGAATTTATGTTGAAATTTTTGATGGGTTTTGTAGTTTTGATTTTAAAACTCCATGCATTACATCACATTCGCATTCTAACAGTATTCTCATGCATTTAGATGTGTGCAAAATGTTAGTGTGCTGGTAGGATTGGATTTGGCTGAGTCCATGATGTTTTTCATATTGCATGTCACATGTTCATGCATTCCCCATGCATACGTTCTATCTTTTCAATATACTTGTTATATTTGAATAGTGTTGGAGCTTTTCTGAGTGTTTCTTTCTCCCCCCTCTCTTTCTGTTTGTGTTAGTAGTGTCTATGACACCAAAATGTAAATCTATTATGACCTAGAACCCTCTTCGTTCTAGGACATTTTCATCTTCTGATTCCACCCCTCTTTTTGTTTGGTTCCATGATGAGAAAGCCCATTAAGACTTCTCGGAGGACTTCTCGGAGAACTTCTTTAAACGAGGTGTTCATTTGGAACGCCAAGTTGTTCTGGCAAACTTTGCCAACACTGACCTTCCCGAAGTCTTTCACAAACGGGAATGGGAGTCACTGTATGACGTCCCAATCACTTGTCTTTCCGTGCTGATCCAGGAGTTTTAATCCAACATGCATGGATTCAATTATTTAGTACCTCTCTTTCTCACTCGCGTTCGAGGTTCGCGCAAAGTCATCACACCGGAGTTGGTATCCGATGTGCTTCATGTTCTGAGGGTTGCGCATCCTGACTACCCTAGTTGTGAGCGTCTACGGACTGTGTCCAAAGACGAGATGATTTCTGCTTTTTGTGAGCGCCTTTCTGATTAGGGTGAGTACTAGTTTACGTCATGTCGACCTTTTGCTAAAGGTCCTCGTTTCTTAAACATGGTAACGAATTTTATCTTGCATCCGCTCTCTCACTGCAACTCTATCACAGAGCCTCGTGCTCGTTTTCTCTTGTCTCTGATTGAGAATTTTACCATTGACTTTCCTTGACATTTCATCTTTTCTATCATGGATGTGTATAACGATACGGCTACCCATGATAAGCTCATATTTCTTTCCGCCATCACGAGGATTTTACGCCATTTTTCCATTCATTTTCCTGTCTCCGACCCTTTTCATGTCATGGTTTCCATAGATGCCGCTATCGTAAAATGTAGTGAGGCACAACTTAGGTCACGTTTGACAGGTTCAGCTACTCCTTCCTCCCATTCCGCTCCATCCACATCTGCTCGTGTCTCATCCGCTCCCTCCTCTTCTACGAGTGATGTGTCACTGGGAGACATCATGACGCAGCTCCAGTGCATGGATGCTCGCCTGGATACGCCCTCTACAGAGTTGTATTAGGTGAATGTTCATGTTGGTCGCATTATTAGGCGACAGGCGACCATGAGTGGTTTTGCTCCCGAGGCTTCTCCTCGACCACCGCCTGTGGCTTCCGAGTCTGATGGTGATGGTGATGATGATGATGCTTCAGATGATGATGATGAAAATGCTAGCTCTACCGATGAGATGTCTACCTGATACTCTACCCTTTGTCACTCGTGACAAAAAGGGAGAGTAGTTTTGGATTATGAGAGTAGTCATACTTAGGAGGAGAACTTGTATATGAAATTTTTGATAAGGGGAGTGTTGAGTGCTGAGGGATGTAGTGAGGATTACTTGTATCATTTTCTTTTCTCTACTTTAGATACACATTCTTCTTGTACCTAGGTCTTGCGACCATTATTACATACATTGTGCTACTTATCTTTGTTATATATGTGATAATGTATGTTCTTTCACCTATCTCTACATGTATTATTTCTTTTCTCTCTTTATACACATGTTTCTTTATTTGTATGCAATCTATTTGTTCTGTTTCACACTAAGATGCCTTGATGAGTTTTGTTTAGAGTATTTCAGAAATACAGGTTGTCAAAGTCTACTTGTCATAAACTCTCTTCGTGCAAAGTTTTTCAAGAGTTTGTGTTAGGATAGATTTTATTGTATACAACAAGTGAATATGAGTTGAGTGATTTATAACTTCTCTCATATGTTAATTTGTTGGTTGTGGTTTTGTCACAGATTGCCAAAGTGAGAGATTGTTAAGTCATATGTGTTTCACTTGTTTAGAACATATGTCATTCATTATTTATGTAATTGGCTAATCTTTTGTCAAAACGCATATTACTTGTAATTGGGTAGATTTAGGATGTGGTTAATACTTCAAGAAACAAGGTTTCAAGATCAAATGTTAAAATCATGCAAGTCTATCCAAGAAACAAGCTTAGAAGTGCTCTTCATTAAAACTCGACAGCACCTCGACACTTGTAGCTGTCGAGATTTAAGAAAAACAGATTCTAAGTTCTATTTTGATTCTAATTCGTGGATGTGTCTTTGGACCTTCTTTTCTCCTAACCCTAGACATATAAAAGGATTATTCCAAGGGCCGTCAAAGTGTGGCAAGTTGCACAAGCATTAAGAAATCCTTGTTCATGCAAATTGTAAATTGAGACGAAGTTCTTGCCCTAGTTCATCTCTCTTGTGAAGAAGTTGCTGTGTCTTTGTATTGTTGGGTTTTGTAACCGAGCATCTTCTTGATCTTTATCATGTGGATGAATTGAAGAACTTTGCAGCCAACAATCTTCTCTAGTTGGTGATTGAAGTTGCGTATTGGGATCCGCGCAATTGGTTAGTCACGTATTGGGAGCCGTGCATTGAAAGGAGAAACTGTCACTACAAAACAAGTCCAATTAGGTATTGGGGTAAGGATTCAACTGTAGATTGGTAAGGTACTTGGGATTCCTTTACTTGTAACCGCTTGTTGTGATAATAGTGGAGTTTCGGGAGTGGTGGCCTTAAAATCACCCAGTGAGATTTTTGCTGTGTAGGTTTTTCCCATTCATAAACAAATCACCGTTTCAATTTATTTTCTGCTGCACACTTTAGTTTATTGGTGATTTGTTTGTACTACCACGCGTTTGCATTTTAATTTGATTAATTAATAAACTTGGCTAATTAATTAATTAATCCATCACAAGGGGTCAATACGTGTTTGACCTATCAGCAGGGACCAAAATAAAAACAATTTTTTGAAAGCAGTGACTGACTTAGGACTAAAATCAATTTAGGGACCAAATCAAGAATTGGCCCAAAATGTAGGGATTAAAAGTGCATTTTTGCCGCTAAAATATGTCCAAAAACTTATTTATGCCAAAATAAATAGACCAAAAAAGTGGGTCAAATGGTCTACCATTTCTATAATGGATTTAGTATCCATTTAGGAATTACCTATTTATAGTAGTTTATTTGTATAGCGTTTATTAAAAGATATGGTTTTTGGTAACTTTTATTTTAAATGTGTTACAAAAATTTAAAAGCTAGTTTATTTTCATAAAAAAAAAGAAGGAAAAATATAGACTATTTGGGCGAAAAAACAGCTAAATTTTTTCTACAATTCCAAAAGCACACTTAAATAATATAAGGATTCTTACACAACCTTAAGGTTTACCATCCAATTTATAGTCTACACATTATACTTTTAAAATAAAAAGAAGGTGAATAAGTATGAATCATTTACACATTAGATGCTTGGGGTTAGCTCAATTAGATTAGCCTTTATCTAGGGTTGATTATCCTTATAACTTAAAACTCAGTGCAAACATATGCTAAAATACTCATGACAAGATTATTAAAACTTCAGGGGGAGCAATTGGTTTCTATCATCCAAATGCTTGAGATCTATATTGGCGTCTGGGTAAGTTCGGTTAGTTCTATTTATTTAGTATCTCTTTGGTTTATTTATTTTTTCATTTGAATGTATAAACCCCACATTTTATAAGTAAAAATCCAAATCTTCTGATCGCTTTGTCATTCTTAATAGAATATGATACATGATTTTTGTTTTTTAATCAATAATTTTAATATATTATTTACATAATTTTATAAGTTGTTTTTCACCTTTTTATCTTCTTAATCATTACTATAATCCCAAGGAGTTTGTGTAGTAATGATCTAAGGATTCATGTGATCCTGTGAGATCTTAGACTAGACTTTCTAACCAATACTTTTTTTGTGAGAGTTTAAGTTTACGTCAGCAATACAATCAATTATTTCATAAATTAATAATATGAAAATTGACGTTTAATCTACCCTTCTCTAATTATTTGATTTTTCAGAAAATGCCATAATGATAGCTTACAATTTGAAAGAAATTCAAATCAACATCAGCTTTGCCAATTTAGAATGGTCAAAATTAACTATTCATATTAGATTAAAATAACATACCTCATGGTAAGTGGGTGAATTGGCTATATCGATGGGATTAAAAACTTTACAATAGTCAATAGATATGGTTGGCCGCGTTAGGTTACAAATCACAATCTCTTTAAATCTAAAATTGCCTACAAATCAAATCACACCGAGACATTTGAATGAAAGCTCAATGCCCCCTTTTTTCTTTTTCCTTTTGTCAACACATTGATTTATTCCATTGATAGATTGGATAACAAATGAGAAAGATGCAACTAGGCTACAATATTAATGGTCTAGAATTACGGAGAAAAATGGATTGAATTCTCCGTCTCTATCATTTAGCTGTTTGCTTTTTGTACGCATTGGACGGAGCCACCAAGTTTCCAGGTTCCAACTTCCAAGAAGCTAAAAGAGTCAGATAAAATCGTTCTAGTTTGGAAGTTGGAATCGCCATTATTATATTGGTGCCTGCAACACACGGGCGCTTCACATATGCATGATATTTCAGCATAAGCACCACGTGTGACAGAATCACGGTGTTCACTGCACCAATGCTAAAATTTCAGTCAACCCTTTTTTAACTTTGCTTGTTGAGTGCACAAAACACTAAACAAGTTAGGATTCCTACCCAATATATTGCTTGCATTATTATATTGATGGCTTTTATTTATGAAAAATCTATGCCGAACTAGTTGGAAGATGATACATATTATCTCAAGCGGATTGCATCATAAAACACTCATGAGTTTTTGAGGAAAAGGATATTTTGAAAAGGGACTCTCTCACGAGTTTTTGAGAAAAAGGATTTTGGGGGAAAAACTTAAAACCTTAAAGGAGGACTAATCTTTTTTTTTTGGAAAGGAAATGTTTCATTTACTTTAGAGAATCGTTTTCTTTATTTAACCTTAAGAAAAATGGGTTTTAAAAAAGAAAAATGCTAAGTCCACAATATTTTCACAATAAATCCTAGGTAGTAGGTTGTTACTGGTAGTTATTGTTGAAACAAAAAAATAATCTCAATGATAGTTTCAAAGTTAAACTAATAACAATTAATCGTTTATAATTTGTTATGAAAATGTTGTGGACTTATTATTTAAAAAAACATACATTTCCATGGATTTTTGTAGTAAAAATTCTTTTGCTAATTAAATTTCATGGCTTTTTAAAGACTTTTTTTTTTCAAGAAATCCAAAATTTATGGCTCTTGAGACTTAATTTAGAAAGACATCTATCAAAAGATTTAGTTTTTAAAATAAATTTTTAGAGTTTTAGAAATCAACTTGAACAACCTTTTTGAAAACAAATTTTAAAGCAAATTAAGATTTAGGAAGCTATTTGGAAAGCATTTTGTAAAACAATTTAATAAAAGCCTTTTGAAAACACTTTTTATTTTTTAGAGTTCCTTTGGAGCAAGCCTTTTATTCTTTGGTAGCTAAATAGCTAGCATCATTAACACTTCCACCCATCAGAAATCATTCAAGGATTACAAAAGTTCAAATAAACATATATATGTAAAGGAGATAAAATTTGTGATATGACGTGGTATGAGGGGTTTGTGGTGGCACCAAGGTGGTTGAGGGTGATGGCAGTAGTTGGGATTTTGTTTGTGGTGTTTTCTGTTTGGCTTGAAGATTTGAGTATATGGGTGGGGTTTATGGTTGCAGAGGAGGAACAAAATTTCTCTCCAAATTAGATTGAAGAGAAACTTTACAAGCTCCTCATATATTTTTATATCAAATGTGAATTTTACAAATCTAACCGTTTGATTGCATTTTCTTATAATATCATTCATGCTTGCAAAATTTTAAGAAGATTAAAGATTAATTGCTTTATCATCAAACAAATGTTAAAATTTCAAGTTTTTGTGATCTAAAATTGTGTATAAAAAATAAATTTATTGATCGAACAGTAAATAGCGTCAAATTTGAATAAAATTTGATATACATGCTAAGAACATATAGAACTTTAAATTCAATGGTTAGATTTTTAAAATTCACATCCAAAAAAGATTTGTATGAAAATTTTGAAGAGAAAAACTTTGTTCAGAGGATAGGAGTTGTGGTTGGTGGTGGTGTTGTGATTTTAGAATAAAGATAAGAGTGAAAGAGATAATTTGTCAAAATTTTAGTAAAATATTAGATGAAGAAATAGTATTTGAATAAAATAGACAATGGAATATACAAATGTTTTTGAAAAACGGTTATGTAAAATAGAAAACATAGGTTATTATGTTAAAATAGACAAATTTTTTTTGCAAGTATTGATGTGAATACTTTACCATCTCTAGAGCTACAAGAGTTGTTTCCAATAGTACTTGATACATAAACGATAGGGTAAACTATGAATTTAATCCTTGATATTTTCTGTGTTTTTCAATCTAGTTTTTAACATTTCAAATATGTCAATTTAATTCATAATCTTTAGGTATTGTGTCAAATTAGTCATAACCGTTAAGAGAATGATAAAAATGCTAATGTGGCAAAGTGCAAAAATAAAAAATAATTTTTATATCAACTCAAATGCCACCTAACATGGATTAAACTAAAAAAAAAAAAAAAACAAAAAAAACAAAAAAAAACAAAGCCCAACCTAAGGATGACCCCAAATTATAACAACTTCACTGATATCGATTGACAAATAAAGGCTATGACATTCATTCTATATTTATTTACCAACTTCACTAATATCGATTGACAAAAAATTCTGTTCCTATTTTTATTTTTGAGGGATTTGTTTTTTCATCTCTTTTCTCCTATGCGTGGATATTCAATCCCACTCTTTATAGGAAGTTTTTGGTGAAGACAAGTCATAAATTACTGTAACTAGTCACATATTCTTAAATCCATAAAATAAATAAATAAATAACCTTCTTATATACAATAATTTCTAATCAATAGGCGAAAGTAAATAAACTAATTGCAATTTTATTTACTATATGTTTGAAGTTTGGATTTACTTTTTAAACACTAGAATTTATTTATTTAATTTTATTACTAAACAATTGTGATTAACAATACCATAAAAGATTTATGAAAACATCTAAAATCAAGGAAATAAAACCTTAAATCATAATCTTTAAAAAATTACATAATCAATATATATAAAAGTAGAGATTTCATATGAGAGAGCATGAGACTTTAGTAGCGCATTCTTTGCAAAGATAATTGAAATATTTCCAAGTGCCACACAAGAGATAAAAAAAATTAAATATTAACTTTTTGTTTCATTTGGTTCAATATATCAAGACTTTCATATTAAAAAATAAATATTCTTTATTTATTTTGGTTCAATGTTTTAAGATTTTTCCTCTTTCAACACATACACACAAAATTCTTTGCATTTCAATTCACAATTTTTACCTCTTGCACTTCTACTCCTTTATATATATCTACTTATAGCTTTTCATGTCATCCCATGTCAAATATACACAAACAAAAAATGATGTCATTTAGCTTCAATTTTTTATGACACCTATCTAGTTTAAACATTATTGGCTCATCTAATCATATTATATATGAGCTAGCTACAACCAAGAAAGGGGACTTGCATTTTTATATTAAGTGACAACGGCAATAATGATTTTGATGTTAAGGTAACGTTGTGAGCTTGTGAGTTTTCTAAAAGATGTGATTAACTGTGTGTGTTTGACATGTGTATTTTATTTTAGAATTAAGGAGAAAAAGAAAGACATATTCTATATCATTTTTATTTTACAATATTTCTCTAAAATATTTTATTTTATATTGCTCATTATTTGAATTGAATAATTATTATGGATATGTGTGTGCAATTTATAATTATTGCTGCTTATAATGAACTAATAATAAATTTAAATTTAAATAATAATAATGAATTCATTAGTAATAAAAGTTTATAATAATTATGTTATAATACATATACAATATTTTTGAGAACCATTTTACATAAAATATTAAAACATTATCTGTGTATCGCCTGAGAAACTTACTAGTAAAATATTAACAAGCTAAACTCATGTTCTATTCTACCACACTAATACAGAAATATGATATGATGATATAAATATAGATGTAAGCACAATAGTATAGCTTTCTCACAAGACAGTTTGACTCTTCACTCACTAATAAGGAGAGCCTCCTTAATAAATCTTTCAAAATTCTTATATGATGATCCATTAAAATCAGTTGCTTCCATTGCTTTCTTCTTCCATTCCCTAGCTTTTTGCCTCATGGCCTTACCCCTTTCCCCTTCCATCATTTCCTTAACAAGTGCTTCAATCTCATGACGTTTAACATCCTCATTAACCTCCACACCAATCTCCCAAGTGGTATAAGCATACCGACAATTTGTTTGTTGCTCGGCAAAGAAGGGCCAACAAATAATAGGCACGCCAGCAGATACACTTTCTAATGTAGAATTCCAACCACAATGTGTTAGGAAAGCCCCTATGGATGGGTGTGCTAGCACTTTATCTTGGGGGCACCAACTTGTTAGCAATCCCCTATCCTTAGTCTCCTCAAAAAATTCTTCAGGCAAGATTGCCGAATCTCCCATTACCACATCAGGCCTAATTATCCACAAAAATGTGTGCTTGCTATTTGCAAGACCCCATGCAAACTCTTTCAAGTGTTGGTCTGACATCACAGTTATGCTTCCATAATTTACGTACACAACTGAATTGGGTTCCCTTTTATCAAGCCATTGAAGACATTTGGAGTCTTCTTTCCATAAGCTTGAACCTTGAGACATGAAATGGCTCTCAGGTACATGCCGATCTAGCAAGTGAAGCGGGCCTATAGTGTAAACATGAGGGAATTTGGCTGAAATGACTTCTAGGACTTCATGTTCAAACTCCTCAAATGTGTTGAAGATGATCGTGGAAGAATTTAGGCAATTTTGTGCTTCTGAACCCATAAAATCAAACATTGTTTCAGTTATGTCAGTGATTCTCATAAAGCTAGGGAGGTCCTTGAGTCGGATGTTTTTCAGTCCTGGGATCCAATTTATTGCTTTGTCAAGTGTTCCATCACCTTTGAAGCTTTCATCTGTAATAAGTTGTTAACGATTGATAATAAAATGATGTCAATAATGAGCCTATATAAAAATCAAAAATCACTTCTCAGCTCATCAATATTGAAAACGTTGTTTTCGTGGTATTGAAAAATGTTTTTTTTTATAGCACTACTCTAGACAAGGACAGATCCGCACTTGAACCAAAGGGGCCAACCGCTAGCCCAATGCCAAACCCTCCTCCCTATTTGAATATATATATTTTAATAATGCATATTGAAAATTTGTCATCATCCTCCCTTGGCCCCTTCACCCGTACTCCAAACCTTCCCTCTCTTTTACATTTTTTTTTTCCTTCAAATTTATATAGTTTATTTATAATAATGTGTTAAATATTTTGTAATGATCCAATGAAAGCACTAGCTATGTTTGTGCTTATACTCCAAAATGATTAGTCAAGTTGCAACTGGCGCTCCTCATAATCACTTATAAACCTATAATTCACTTAGTAAACATCTAATGTGGGACTTTGTAAACGCACACACAACACACACACACACATAGTGTTATACCAAGTTTGTTCTAACACAATTTGTAAACGACTCGAAAAAAGTGCTAATCATTTCTTTGTTTACACCCCAAAAGGACTATTCAAATTATGATTGGGAATCTTCATAATCACTTATAAATCTAAGATCCACCTAGTATACATTGGATGTGGAACTCAGCACATGCCTGTACAACTCACGCTTAAACAATCGAATTCAATCAAATAAGCACAATTTGAGGTATCACAATTTCAATCTTAAAAAATAAATTTGTCCAAATAGGTTATTTTTAAAAATGGTATGGTCTAATGTGTGGCCATCCTCTAAAGAAAACAAAATTTTAACGTAAAACATTTTTAAAAAATCGTTTTTCTTCTTCTAGTATTTGTAAAGAAGATTCTCTTCTTAATCAATTGAAAATTAAAGGCCAATAGAGGAATAAGTGGCTAAAGACCTACAAGCTAGAATATATATATTAATCTTCAGTTTTTTGTTAGAGATGATTGTAGATCCGAAACACCCATATATTTTTTAGTTATCATTTCTTTTTTAATTCTGTCAAAACATTGGTAAGAATTAAAATATCATTTACTTACTAACTTGTTTATTGAGGGATTATATTTGTAATTACTCTTTTTTTTTTTTAACATAACTACAAAAAGAGCATTTTCAATAATAAACATTGTCTTTTGTTTTTAGAATTAATAATAAATATTGTCAAAACTAAGTTTCAATAATAAAAATCGTACTACAAAAAGAAAAATTATTATGAATTTAGTATAAACAATTATAGATTTTTTGGGAATTTAAAAAAACTAATTCTATTATGACAAATAATTGATTTAAAATTTCTTGAGAAACAATATATTATTTTGAATTGTGACTTCTTCTTTTCTTCTTTTTCTTTTTCCTTTGACGGTTTGTGTGTGTGTGTATGTTAGAGGTGATAGGAATATAGGATCCATTTTGTTTCTTTTCCGGGCGGAGTCTTATCTAATAAGATTTGTGTGGCATGGATAGAGTTGTACACCTGTACTCCTGGTGTGTGGCATGGATAGAGTTGTACACCTGTACTTCTGGCCAGGAGTACAGGTGTACAACTCTATCCATGCCACACAAATCTTATTAGATAAGACTCCGCCCGGAAAAGAAACAAAATGGATCATATATTCCTATCACCTCTCTCTCTCTCTCTCTCTCTCTCTCTCTCTCTCTCTCTCTCTATATATATATATATATATATACATGCGTGTGTATGTTTTGTTATATATATATATAGGCCTGGCCAGAAGTACAGGTGTACAACTCTATCCATGCCACACAAATCTTATTAGATAAGACTCCACCCGGAAAAGAAACAAAATGGATCCTATATTCCTATCACCTCTATATATATAGGCCTGGCCAGAAGCACAGGTGTACAACTCTATCCATGCCACACAAATCTTATTAGATAAGACTCCACCCGGAAAAGAAACAAAATGGATCCTATATTCCTATCACCTCTATATATATATATAGGCCTGGCCAGAAGTACAGGTGTACAACTCTATCCATGCCACACAAATCTTATTAGATAAGACTCCACCCGGAAAAGAAACAAAATGGATCCTATATTCCTATCACCTCTATATATATATATATATATATACATGCGTGTGTGTGTTTTGTTATAGGTAATATGATGGATATGTATTTATGCATGTTGAGATTGTTAGATACTTGTTATTGTTGTGAAACTATAATAGTGCTTTTTATACACATCAGGTTCTATTGCTCTACATTTAAAAGTTATTCTTTATTCCAGTCATTATAAATATATTGTTTGATTAGAAATGTCTACTAGAAAATATATATCTTGTTTAACTTCACCAAATTGAAATCACTAGACGGTGATAGTTTGCAAAATAATATCTAAATCTTGAATCTTTTCTCAAACATGATATTTATTATGATATTGATGGTTTAGATTTATTTTCAGCGTTAAAGTTTTAAAAAAAAATTTACAAATAAAAGAATATACTCCAATTGACAAACTAAATTATATAAAAAGATTAGATTCATTTTAAAATACATGTATTGCTTATAGAATTTTACTAACAATACCTATTACGGTTGCTTCCGCAGAAAGAAGTTTTTCAAAATTAAAATTAATAAAACCATATCTAATATTGACAGTGTCTCAAGAAAGATTAAGTAGATTAGTTATTTTATCGATTGAAAAGGAGACAGAAAAACTTAAATACAAAAATTTAATTAATCAATTTGTGTCTCAAGAAAAATAGATTTTAAATTAAATAGATTATAATATAAAAATATTAAATAAATATTAATTTAATTAATACATAAATATAAAAAGATCTCATTTTAATTCTCGCCTAAGGCCCTAAAATGTCTAGTACCAGCATTTCTAGTAAACAAAGAGATAACAGTGTAACCTTACACATTATTTATCTCATGAATAGAAGAAAATCTATCATCATGTATCCTACATGGAGTGGATTCCACATGTATCCGATACATGCATGCATCCACTCTCTTATTCGGGGGAGTCTCACATCTTTCCAATATATTTATGTATCCACTCTTTTATATTTAGCAAAACTTACCCATGTGAGAGGATAGATATAAATATCCGAGATATGCAATATCACCCCACCCCCCGAGCAGGGGTTGCCTTTTTGACATAGAAAACGGACATGATATTATTTCCAATTTTGCCAACTTGACTTTGTCTTAACAAGTAGCGAAGTTATTTCGCCAAAAAAAGTTTAATGAGAAGTATTTACTATCCATACAAGGACAAATTCCTCTGACCCTTGGTTGAGATCTCAGACTCATTTGGCTACTGCGAACTCACCAATATTTTCCATGCTTAAATTTTTTAATTAAAAGTCTTATGAGCAACTTCAAGCTGGATGGCTACTTACTTTGCACTTGACAAAGAGAGAGTCAATGAGAAACTTATGAACAGGGGGACTTAGTATATACTCATCTAGCTATTTTAAGCTTAGAGTGGTAAGTGATAGATATACTCAGTAACCCCATACTACCATCTGAGTTACAGTTCAATTAATAAAGTTGCTCATAATAATCTGAGTACCATTGGTGTGGTTAGAAAAATATGAATCCAATCTTTAACGGTTATTCTAACAAAAACAAAAAACTGCTCAAAGTACCTTTGAATGGAAGAATGCCTCTTTTGATGAGCTCAGTGAAGTTGAGATATCCCATGAAGCCACAAGCTGAGGCAGTCCAAAACTGAACCTCTGGGATGCCTAATTCTTCTCCAGCTTTAATAGCAAAACTCATGATGCCATCAGAAACTATGCAAGTAACCAAAGGCACTTCAGAGGATGAGTTGAGCTTAAGCACTAGCTCTTTAAAAGGCCCCAAACAATTTTTTCTGGTGGCATCCATTAAGCTTGGAACATGTTGAGTTGCATCACGATCCGATGGTGGCAACCCATCTGGTATTGTTTCAAACTGGAAATCAGGTAGCCCCTTTATGTAGTCAAGTCCTTTGGATCGGATTAAGCGTCTGTGGTTGAACTCAGTGTTTACAAAGGTTATATGGAAGCCCCTTGAGTGTAGGAGCTTGGCTAATCGCATCATGGGTGTTACATGGCCTTGTGCTGGGAATGGAACACATACAGCATGAGGCTTTGTAGCTCGAACTGAACCCATATCACTTGCAAGTTAATCTATATTTTTGTTTATGGAATCAATTTTTTTTTTTTTTTGAGAGATCTTATGGAATCAAATTTAAAGGGTTTGTGATGATACCTTTAGGCTCTATGCCATTTTATAGGAAATATGTGTAGCGTTAGCCTTAGGATACCTATAGGTTTTTTTAGTGAACTCATCTGCGGGGAAAACTCTTTGCTGTCACATGAGAGATAATATTACTATTAATTTGTCAAAACACTGAATAATCAACGGAAATAATATCTCCTGTAATGTCTTATCTTATGCAATTATTGCAAGTTCACGTTAGCCCAGTCCGAAAAAGTTGGTTCAGTCAATTAAAATAAAGGGTACACTATTAACTTTATCCTTTGCACCATATGTTAATTTGGTCTTTAATATTTTCATTATGTTAATTTGATTTTTAACCTTTCAATGTCGTGTTATTTTGGTCCTTATCGTTATCACTTGGATGGAAAAGTTTGATGTATCAAATAAAATAATAAAAAATTAATTTATTTGCCACATTAACTACCAATTGTATAGCCACATCATATTAAATTTAAATAAATAAAAAACTAAAGGGTAAACTATGTATTTGATCCTTATCCTATACACCATATTTCAATTTGGTCCCTAACATTTTCTTTACTGTGTCAATTTAATCCTTACAATTATCTTTTGAATGAAAATTAATGACATGTCTAATGGCCAAAATAAAAAATTAGCTTCTGTTGATGTGATAATAACTAAAATTTTATTTTGGCTATTTGCTATGTAAACAATTTTCATCTAATATATAATGACAAAGACTAAATTGACACAACATTAAAAGGTTAAGGACTAAATTGACACAATTGAAAGGTTAAGGATCAAATTGAAATATGGTATAAAGGTTAGGGACTAAATATGTAGTTTACTCAAAACTAAATTGTTGTTCTAACGTGATATTGAGATAGGGAAAAGATTAAAATCCCTCTTTCTCAATCTCACTGTCATCTCATCCCTAATTCCCTAATCCCTAATCCAAGAATCGCTACTGGAGAATATGGTGCAAGAATATCCCAGTTAAAACTATTGATTGGGTTGCAAACACTCAACCCAATCAATGACTCTTCTGGCTTGTTAATGATAAATAACACAAGTAGTCTTGTGCTTATGAATAACAATAAGAGTGTTGTTTGGTCCATAGGACTAGGAACACAAATACAAGCCAATAATCCCTTATTGCAGCTCTTGGACTCTAGAAATCTTGTACTCAGAGATGGAAATTCAGGAATCTTTTTGTGGGATAGCTTTGATTATCTGTCCCCCAGGAATGAAGAAGGGATGGGACTTAAGGAAAGGTATTAAGCGGCGCTTGGAAAAGTCCAAATGATCCTTCTCCTAGAGATTTCACATATGGGATTGAAATGCAACCTCATTCACACCTTGAGGCTTATATTAGGAAAGGCAACAAAAAGTTCTACCAAACTGGTCCATGGAATGGCCTGCGGTATAGTGGTTCATCGGAATTTAATTTTAATTTGAGAAAGATGAATTTTGCTTCTTTTTTTTTCCCAATCCTAATATCCCATGAGAACTGAGAACAACAATTTAGTTTTTTAAAATTTTTTTTTTTTAATATGATGTAGCTGTATAGTTGGCAGTTGATGTGGCAAGTAAATTAATTTTTTATTATTGTGTTTGACATGTAAAACTTTTCCATCCAACGGATAACGGCAAGGACCAAAATAACACAACATTAAAAGGTTAGGAACTAAATTGACATAATTAAAATGTTAGAAAGGATAAAGACCATTAACGTAGTTTACCCCAAAATAAAACACTGTTTCACAATCACAGTATACAGTGTGTAAGATACAAAACTTGAAAGAGCTTTTCCCCAAAAAAGAATTCCACAACTTGTGAATGTGGCAAATTGTTATTATTAAGTGAAAATTTCATCTAATTAAATTTTGTTGACACAATAATGAACTTAGAGAACTAATAAAATTGTGTCCATAGCATTACCTTTTTCTCTCCCCTCTTACACTTTGTTTGGAAATGGGTGATGAGAAGAAAAAAGAAAGAAAATTGGGCGTATACGACAATTTCCCTTGTTTGGTTGGCATTGTAGGAAAGAAAAGAAGATAAAGTGGAAGGAGTGAGCATTCAAGCAAGCCTAGTTTTCTCATCCGCTCAAATTGCGTGGAAATGAGAAAAAAGACAAGTAAAAATCCTGCAATTTTTGGGGCCCCACTACTAATGACTTCTAAAATTTCAATTTATCCATCACCAAAACAAACACTTTGGTTTTTATTATGAGTATTTGGGTAAAAACATAAATCTAAATTAAATATATTATTTTCTTTTCTTTTCTCTTCCCTCATTCTTTCCAAACATGTAAAAAGGAAGCATTTTCTTTTCTTATCTTTTCCCTCTCTCTTTTCTCTTCTCCTCTTTTCTCTTCCGCTTATTTACAACCAAACACATTGTTAATGTTGACAATAATTGAGCCCTCGACTCCATCTCAACATAGTTGCTAATAAAGGTCCCAAGTCCCAAAATCTTATGAGATAATCTTTTTCTTCTCCTAAATGTTTAAAGTAATATTAGTGGTTACCTGGTGGTAATACTGCTACTATGATCAGGTGATACAACAAAGTTCCAAACTTCCAATAAACCATGGTCCATAGGGCTATAAATGAACCATGTTATATATTCATAAATAGCTAAGGCTTGATTAGATAAAAAGCTCATTCATCTTTGTTTGGTAATAAACAAGTCAAACTTTAGCCTTCATTTTAGGCTTATTTATAAAATGAGTCAAGTCCATGCAAAAAAAAAGAAAAAAAAAGTTCATGAACAAGCTTGTAAACAATAGGGCTTAATAAAAAAACAAAACAAGCTTAGGCTCCTTTATGGGCTTCATAATAACTTTAATATGATCTTAAATAACAAACTCACATCTTGCTAAGCTTTTGATAAAAATTGGAGGTTGGGACCAAATGTCCAACCCAAATGGGCTTAATAATATGCTTAATATGGACTTGATAATATACTTGTATTAGATCTTAAGTTAGACTTGACTAATGAATCAATCAAAGTCAAGCCAAGTTCAAACTTTTGGACTTTTGACAAGTTCAAGTTCAAACTTTTGGACTTTTGACAAGTTCAAGCTCAAACATAGGCTTGGTTTGGATACAGAGGAAAATGCTAGCGTCTGCGTTTTCCTTTTCTTTTCTTTTTTCCCCTGCTGCAAGCGTTTCAGCTTTAAGGGACAAAGTGACTGTGCACACACTGTTCACATATTGTTCACGCACTTTTCAGCCACTTCTTTTTATTAAAAATGGGTCCCATGACACTATTCACACATTTAAAAATTATTTTGCTATAGTATTCTTAGTTTTTAACTGTATCCAAATGGACCCATAGTTTATATACTTGGTTTAAGCTCAAACCAAACTTGAACATATTATATTTGTTGTCCACCCAAGCTTGAACATTTAGTACTCAACAAATCTTAGCTTATTTACAACCCTAACCATGAATAAATGATCCACCATATCTGTAGTGGATTTAATTTATACAAAGATTCCAGTAATTAAACTTGTGTTCAATTCTCAAAGCTTTTTTTTATGGCAATATTAGCACAATTGGCTAATTTTGAAATGTTCTTATTTACTACCATTCTACCATATGCAAATCATGTAATTAAATCCCTATCCTTTAATTCCTATAAAAAAAATTAAAAAAAAAAAAAAAACCTTATCCTTTAACAAAACTTGCCAACAGAAAATTCCATTATTCACAAATCTTTTTTTTATGAGAAGAGGATCATTCACAAACCTAATATCTAAGGTCAAAGTTTATTTATAAATACTAAAAGCTCAAATTTGTGTTAAAAACACGAGCTGTTTAGACCCCAAATTAAAAAATTACGGCTCGGTTGATTTTATTCTAACTTAAACTAAGTGCGGAATAGAGTAAATGCGAGAGAACAAACAAACCCGCTACTCTAAGCCATATTCAACAATACACAGCAGTAAAATGAAAGCTAAAAGAGTAAGGAAGAGAGATACAAACATAAGATAACACACTGATGTGTAATCAAAGAGGAAACCGAAGAACTCGATGAAAAACCTCTCCGCCGCCCTCTAAGTGGTAAATCGATCCACTAGACAATAAGTTGGGATACACAAATAGCAAAAGACCCTCCAAGCCTAGTTTACCCAGTGCACCTAAGCCCTCCAAGCTCCTACTTTAACAAGGCTTCTCAGAACAGTGTCTTGTCTAGCTTTCCGGATCCCACAATGTGCCGACTGCATCCACCAAAGCTTGGCTTCTTCCAATGCTTCCCAGTAACACCAAAACACACTGGACACTCAGTATGGGTGTGGTAAGTGTTTGAGCTATCAACGTTTTAAGGATATATAAATGGAGAGGAAAGAGTAGAGGAAAAACACAATGGATTGTGTGTAGAATTGTGGATATGACAATCTCACACTCTCAAGGGTTAAGGTTAGGGTTTTCTCTTCTGAAAAACTCTCTACTCAATATGTGGGTAATGATGGCATATATAGTGTGATTGAGAATGTAGTGGAGCAGATAGAACAAAATAGCAAAACAAACTGTTTCACGGGTATCTCGCAGGAAGGCCTTACTTGTGAGACACTCGCAAAAACTAGATGTCACCATTTGTCATGACTCTTTGCATTCCAGTCATGTGCAGGGCATATGCATCACTTCGCGGGATGCTTAGTCGCGAGCTACTTGCGAGAAATCTTCTGCTTTCAAAAGCTTGAGTCTTCACACTCTTTCTCTATCACACAACCCTTACAATAAAATCCCACATAAAGTACAAGATATAAAAGATTGAACAAAATCATAATTAAATTTGGCACGGAATTAAAACCAACACAAAATAGTTGTAAATCACAACTTTACAATCTCCTCCTTTGGCTATTCCGTGACAAAACACCCTATAACAGACTCTAGACTTAATAGAGTTTGGAAACATAGGCAAAACTCACTCACACTTAATCTAGAAGTTGTGAAGCACTTGCATGAATACGCCTGTATCCTGAAACATTCGCACACGAACAAAACTTTCATTAAGCTTATGACAAGTTGAATATAAGGTACGTATATGAGCACATATAATGCGATCAAGGTAAATAACAAGCTATAAGCAATGAAGCATACCTTGATCATACAATACAATTAAGTGCAAAGTAAGAATCAATTGCATGTCTAAAACACTCAACCAATGCAAAATACCAAAGTATTTGCATTAAGGATACACAATCCAACAAGAGCACAAGAGTTTAGTACTCAAGATAAACTATAAGTACAAAAAAAATGTTACAAAGCAAAGATATAAACACAAAGTACAGAATATAAACTTAATTTAAATCAAAGTACTTAAAGCTTTAAAAAAAAGCAATGTAAAAGAAAGAGTTCTAGACTATGGCATAAGCAATTAAACACTAAACAAAGAAAATTAACCAAAAGTCTAAGTCTCTATGTATCTCCCCCTCAAAATGTGCTACTCCCCCTCAAAATTTTCTCCCCCTTTTTGACCAGAATAGCCAAAAAGCTAGAACTGATCGGATTCGGAGTTGGATCCATGAGTCATCGACATATTCTAGATCTGTGATGATAAGGCAGTGATTTGACCTTGGAGATAGGCAAATTGCTCCGCGGTATGATGCACATGAGACTCAAGCATGCCATATATCTTATCCACCGTTGCTAGAAGGTGATCAAGATGATTGGATCCTCGTGTAGGTGCTGAGGAGGATGGCTGTGCTAAAGTCTCTGGGGCAGAAGTGAAATGATCAATCTCATCTTCTGTGTCTCCTCCTTCATCTTGAACAGCAGCCCTTGGAATTTGAGAAGTGTCAGTCTTTGATCCTTTGATGTGAGCTGTACTTTGAATCACTGTGTGACCACCAATAGGATAATCCCTCTGAACCATAGTGAGATCACTTGGAAGTTTGAGCCTTGTTTTTGCAATTAGACCCATTATAATTGAGGGAAATGGAAGAACTGTTCTGGTTTTTGCTTCACAATGCTTTTTTTCAAAAGATGAAGGATGTATCCACATATCAATCTCTTTGTGAGTGAAGAGATCGAACAAGAAGATGGTCCTTGGCTTTGACAGTGTTGTCAAGTTAGTGACCAGGTATAAGTTGTTGATCTTCACATGACCAAGGGTTCGCATCTCTGGACTGAATTTAATTGTGTTCATGGAGGTTTTCTTAGAAGTACCGCCAAGTATCTTTACCATCTCTTTAGAAGATTCCAATCTTTCATCATATTGCATCATGATTGGTTAAGATGGAGGACGGACTTCTAAAAGCTCCTAAATTTTGTCCCTAGTGATGAAAAATTCCTTGCGACATACCCAGCAGTTGATATGATCCCCTTCAACACTAGCATTGGAGAAAAACTCTCTGATAATCTCCTAGTACACTGCTCCACTTGGATTCAGCAGTTTTGTCCATGTCATTTCCTTGAACACTTCAGGTATGAAAGTGTCTGCAAGAGTTTCTAACTGCACAACCCTATCCATGATGATAGTTGCTCCTTTGTAGAAGTCATTATACTTCATGTCTGCCTCAATAGATTTGAAGTTGTCAGAATCTGTACAAGCATGCTTGGAGGATGGTTTCTTAGCAGTATGCTTGGTGGGAGACATCTGCAAAACAGATATAAAGCACAAATAAAAAGAATACAAAACAGACCACAGACACTTGATTAGATTCAAGTTAGTCCAAAACAAAAGTAAAAACATCTTAAGTAGAGTATAATAAACTCAAAAATCATGTTATCAGAAATAAAACATGTAAACATGAACACAATGCATAAAAATATGACTGTGCATGTGTGTGCATGTGTGTGCATGTGCTGATGCATGTGTGTGCATGTGCTGATGCATGTGTGTGCAGCAGGTGATGCATGTGTGTGCAACAGGTGATGCATAGTGTATGCCTAGGTGATGCATGACATGGCATTGTAAGGCACATAATGGGAAAAGTGTGTAATACACACACCCAATGATCAAAACATGTCAAGCGTGGTTAATCAAGGGTAATCCCAAACATTGGAACTCATTTGAGTCTAAATCAACACAAAAATGTCACTTGGACATTTTGTCGAACACATAGCATGCAACATAGTTCTACATGAATGAACAATGCATGAACACAAAGAAATCTACCTAAATACATGCTTAGAATGTCACAAGGAGCCAACACAAACACAAACATAACAAATGGGACTCAGACCAATCAAAATTTTGAAGAGCTTTTCACAAAAATTAGAATCCCAACCCATTTTTCGAAAATCCCCAATTTTTAAAACCCTAAGTTAAAAATTGCAGAAATCTAAGACAAAAGTGAAAACAATGTTTAGATAAACATACCTTGAAGTGATTTTGCAAAGATTTTTGCTTGAAAGTGATGGGGTTTAAGTGAAAGAGAGTTTTGGGTTGAGAGAGGTTTGAGAGGCAAAGTGAGGGAAATGAAGTAGTTTGAAAAAAAAATGTCACATCTGCTACATAAAAACTGAAAACACGCATTTTTTGTGGGTTAGAGAGTCGCGAGATTAGTTGCGAGACACATAGAAGCTTTCATGAGAAGCTTTTAGTAGCGACACAGTCGCAGGACACTCACGAAAGTTTCTATGTAAACTTGAAAATTTCCAGTTTTTGCCAAAAAACATTTCGCGAGTAGAGTTTAGTCGCAAAATACTCGCGAGGCAATAACAAGACTCTCTAGATGAAAATGTGACTTTTTAATATCCCTTAAGCATTTTTCGCGAGTAGCTCTAAGTCGCAAGATACTCACGAAAACGCCTCTGAACCAGTTTTTTGAAGAAAACACAAAAATGCATTTTGAAACAAAAACTTAAAGCACGAAAGTATAAAAACACTTTTAAAAATATATAAAAATACTGAAAAATATTTTTGGTTTTGATCGACAAGAAATTGAGTATACACATCACATGTGATCATGTACAACCACACAAATGAAATAAGCATTCATTGAACAAAGTCTTGTGTATTGTGTGTGAGTACCAAATGTGGAATAGTCCTTAGTCTATAGTGAAACTTTAATGATCAATTCAATCAAGTCATACACAACTAGTAATAAGTCAAGTGGACTATCTCAATTATAGAAATGAACATATATGATCTCCCATAAGAATGATTACATAACTTTGAAACTTTTCATTTGGCTCTATTACAAAACATAGCATATGATCATTTTTTAACAAAGTACATCTCATTTTGAGATCAATGCTTAAACTTTTGATATTTCAACTTTGTAAGTGAGTAAGCCTTTGGCTTTTTGAGGCACCATACATTTCAATACAAGTCGTTTTCCCTTTTTCCTAGTCAAATACTAGTATGTGCGACGGCTTTTGCAGCTCAGTATCTCTTTTTGAGATTTAACATTTGCTGAGCTCTTTAAGCAAAAACATAAAAATGTGGAAAAAGATATAGGCACAAGTCTATGCATGTATCAAGACCAACAAGACTATTGACTAATCATTAATGACAAGCTTAAAGATCGATCTACAACAATTACACATAGATTTAAAGATTTGTCCCACAAAGATAGATGTGCATACAAAACAAGCTAAGCTCGTAAATGCACTATGCCATTAGTACAAAAGTACTAGGCCAAACTCACATGTGATATACACAACACAAGTGATCAAACTTTTTGAAGATTTTTCAATTTTTATGATTTTTTGAATTTTTCAACACACTAAAAAAATATATAACACGAAAAGTAAGATCAACAAAGAAAAAAATAAAAACAATTAGCAAAAGAAACATGCTATGATTCTGAAGCAATGACATATGAAGATTTTGCATGACATGATTCATGAACCTATGACCCTAATCATAAAAGAATTAAAACATGGGCATAGGAAATAAATCATGCATGGGTACCCTTTTTCACCAACACTTTTCGAGTGTTTTGGGTGAGAGCCTTGGATGGAGATGCACGACCAACATAGCTTTTCAATCTTGGAGTGAAGCTAGCAAGGCATAGAGAGATGCTCTTTAGCATTTCCATGATGTCTCTAATGAGATGTCCTTCATTTTCTCCCTTATATTGTGTTCCCTTTGGTTTCTTCTTTGTGCTTTCTTGGCCATGCATGGAATTAGCTTTCTTAAGTGCATGAAGATTGAAATAGTTGGGTCTTGTGTGTCCTTGAACGCCACAATGATGACATGCATGCTTCACTTGAGGCCTCCTCTGATTTTTGGGTAATGACTTCCCTTTACCTTTTGGTCTTACACCAATGGTTCTTTTCTCAGCAGTAGGGGTCTCAGTCTCAATCACTACTTCTTTAAGTTTCTCAACACTTTTGGCTAATATGAATCTTACTTCCTTCTTTGGTTCGCTGCTGGAGCTTCCTTCTCTGGTATAACTGGTCTTGTCATGTGAAGGTTTTTGTGATGACAACACACTGTCAAGTTTCTTGGTGGAGATATGCTCAACCTTGACATTGGCTTGGATTATTTCAAGCTCTAGAAACTTAATCTTAGAGTAAGCTTCAACTAGCTCTCCCTTGAGTCCTTCTACTTCACATTTTGCTTCCTTGAGTTGCACAAGAGTACACTTATGCTCCTCTTCAATTTTCTTCATCTTTCTCACAACATGGTTTGCAACCTTGGCATATTTTCCACAATCTTCTAGCAAAGAATCATATGCTTCTTGAAGATTTCTCTCTCCTTCAATTTGGCATACATCTTCGTCCTCCTTTTTTTTTTAACTTCCTCACCCTCTGAATGCTCACCAAGTTCATTTACCAAATTGCTTAAATCATCCTTAGATTCAATGTAGGTAATTGTCATGAAAGCCCTATAATTTCCGTCACTATCGCATTCTTCTTCCGTGTCTGAATTTGAGCTTTCAGAGTCGCTAAGAGTAGTGGCAAACACTTTACCTTTCCCTCTTAAGTAGTTGGGATATTCTTTCTTGATGTGACCATGGCCGTTGCATTCAAAGCACACGACTGCTTGGGAGGATTGAGAGTTCTTCCTATCTTTCTTCTTAAACTCCTTTCTACCACTTTTGGATGATGAGAACTTTCCTTTGCAAAAGGGCTTTCCACTATTCTTCATCTTCAGAAATTTTCGGAAGTTCTTTGCAAGGAATGCTACTTCAGAAAAAATTGTGTCTTCCACAATGGAATTTGATAAGTGAGATTTCGAGTAAGTGTTTTATCTACATCATCTTCTTCGGAAGAGTTGTCCATCCTCTTATTGATGGTTTTGAGTGCAAGCGATTTGCTTGGCTTGTGAGAACGCAGTCCGAGTTCATATGTTTGGAGAGATCCAATTAACTCTTGAATTTTAATCTCGTCCAAATCTTTGCTTTCTTCTATAGCAGTAACCTTCGCACAATAACTCTCCTGTAAGGACCTTAAGATCTTTCTCACCACCTTAGCATCCTCAATCGTTTCACCAAGATTGAGCTTGGCAATCATGATTTCGTTGAGCTTCCCATAGAATGAATCAAATGACTCATCGTCACTCATCTTGAGCTCTTCAAATCGAGTGGTAAGCATTTAAAGTTTTATGTCCTTGACCTTCTTGGTACCTTCGTAGGTAGTCTCAAGAATCGTCCAATCTTCCTTAGCAATCTTCACATGTGATATCTTGTGAAATTCATCAGTAGACACACCACACAAAAATTGCGTTAATTGCTTTGCTATTGGCATTTCCCAACGCAAGAGCTGCCTTGTTCCATTCGGACTTGGCTGTTATGGGTCTAACATACCCATTCTCAACAGAATCCCATACAGACTCATTTATAGAACAAAGAAATGTCCTCATACGAACTTTCCAAAAAGCATAGTTGCTTCCGTCAAAGAATGGTGGAGCATTCATAGATTGTGACCAATCCATCACAAAAGGGTCTTGGATCGCACTTAGGTAATGAAACCACAACAAGTGTACTCGCTCTAATACCAATTGAAAGTTTAGATTTGTGTTAAAAACACAAGAACTGTTTAGACCTCAAATTAAAAAATTACGGCTTGGTTGATTTTACTTTAAATTAAACTAAGTGCGAAATAGAATAAATACGAGGGAACAAAAAAAACGGCTACTTTAAGCCATATTCAACAATACATAGTAGTAAAATGAAAGCTAAAAGAGGAGGGAAAAGAGATGCAAACACAAGATAACATGCCGATGAGTTATTGAAGAGGAAACTGAAGAACTCGGCGAAAAACCTCTCCACCGTCCTTTAAGCGGTAAATCGATCCATTAGACAATAAGTTAGAATACATGAATAGCAAAAGACCCTCCAAGCCTAGTTTATCCAATGCACCTAAGCCCTCCAAGCTCCTAATCCAACAAGGGTTCTCGGAACCATGTCTTGTCTAACTTTCCGGATCCCGCAATGCGCCTAATTGCATCCGCCAAAACTTGGCTTCTTCTAATGCTTCCCAGCAGCACCAAAACACACTGGACACTCAGTATGAGTATGGTAAGTGTTTAGGCAATCAACCTCTCAAGGATATATAAATGGAGAGGAAAGAGTAGAGGAAAACCACAATGGATTGTGTATAGAATTGTGGGTATGACAATCTCACACTCTCAAGGGTTGAGGCTAGGGTTTTCTCTTCTGAAAAGCTCTCTACTCAATATGTGGGTAATGATGATATATATAGTGGGATTGAGAATGTAGTGGAGTAGATAGGACAAAATAGCAAAACAAACTGTTTCACGGGTATCTCGCGGGAAGACCTTACTCGTGAGACACTCACGAAAACTAGCTGTCACTATTTATCATGACTATTCGCATTCTAGTCATGTGTAAGACACATGCATCACTTCGTGGAATGCTTAGTTGCAAGCTACCCGCGAGAAATCTTCTGCCTTCGAAAGCTTGAGTCTTTACACACTCTCTCTCTATCACACAACCCTTACAATAAAATCTCACATAAAGTACAGGTATAAAAGATTGAATAAAATTACAATCAAATTTGGCAGGGAATTAAAGCCAACACAAAACAATTGTAAAATTCCATTATTCACAAATCTTTTTTTTTTTTATGAGAAGAGCATTATTCACAAACCTAAGGTCGAAGTTTATTTATAAATACTACAGAATATTTACTTTTTTATAATGAATCACACCCTCAAAATTCCTTATAATATCTTCTACCTTAATTAAATCCACCCCAATGTTCATAAACTAAATAAAATATTTCCTTTCCTTTTGCTCACCTTCTTTTCTTTTTCTCATTCTTCCCCCATACCAAACATAGTGATTTGGCTATACATGGAAGACCTTAAATAATTAACAATATCTTCTCTAGTTCATGAGCAGTAGAGGAAAAATCACATCTAATTTCTGAATACCTTGTTCAATTTCTTATAGATACTATCGGAGACACTATTTTCTGAAAAGTCATTGCAATATTTTTTTCTCTCCCTTTTTGTCAATGATTTTGTCTTAACCACAAAATGACATTTTTGTTGCTTCCAAATTGCGCTGAGCATCCGAGTCAAGAATTAAAGACAAGAATGGATTATTGATTAATTGAATCATAGGTCTCTATTTTTTTTTGGCTCTTTGCATTTTGTACGCATTGGATTCCAGCTTCCTGCATCAAACAAAAAATCATTAATTTCAGAATTCTCCGTCTCCATCGTTTGGATCTTGACTTTTGTACTGAAACAAATTTATGACCACCCTCTATTGTGTAGTGTCAGTCTTAGGCCTAGCTAGGCCACTTACGCCACCGCCTATATCCTTAATTTTTTTTAGAAATTAGTTTACCTTTTTTTTCTACTATTAAAAATGTTAAAAAATTGAGTATTACTGGAGATAAGAAAATTTAAATATATAAGTCTTATAAATAGATGCAACTCTAATAGCAAGTAATTCAAATAGGATAATATTAAAAATGCTATAAATTTTATTATATAATTTTATAATTTAATATGATAACGAATATGATTGAGGTACTTCAACAACTTATTAAATGCATTTTTAAATGATTTTTTGTAATTGATGATATATTTTTATAAGTTTTATGTTATAAAGTTTATAATTTCTTTAGCATCTTTGTAAGCCTTTGTGCTACAATTTAGGACCATACCCTTTTACCAAGAGCAAGATTCAAAGCACAAAAAATTACACGCTTTTTCACCAAAATGCTTTGCATTTATGTTTATGGTGGGATCCAAATGAGTTGAAAATGTGGGCACGTGTAGTGTAGGTAGCAGAACTCACATGAAAAAAGTTATTGAGAAAATTAACAGATGTCCTTTATTATGAAATATTTTTTAAAAAATTTATGGGAAAAGTGAAAAATAATTGACTTTTTTGATACATTTTTATATTTCTCAAGAAAGTGATCTAAATTTTTTTTAAATTGTCAATTAAAAATTTTTCTAAGAGCACCCGTTAATAGAACTCAAAGTTTGTAGGATCATTTATCACCTATTTTAATTTGGCTTTTAAACTCATTGACTTAAACTTTTGGGTTAAATACATGGTGTCCATATATGTTATATTAATTACTCAATTGCAAGGTTTCCTTGAGGTGTTCTTTCCTCAACAAGTGGTATCAGAGCCAAGATGGTATGCAGGTAGATTACTAGGTTTTGAGGATCCTTTTTGCCATTAGAATAGGAATAGGGTGTGTATACTTGGAGCGTGTGCATAAGGTTCCCTAAACATAGACATGCAAGGTTCCTATGAATGAGAAGTATATTGCATAACTGTTACATGCAACCAATGTCTCGCAACATGTGAGATCAATGGATGTGTGCTCCCCACCAATTGTGAGGCATTGATTGCATGCAAGTAATGTATAAGATAATTTTCTCCTTAGTAGGGGTGTGCATGGGTGGAATTTGAGATAATTTTTAATTTTTTCCGGTTGATAAATATCCAATCCAACCCAACCCAATTTGTTTTCATTTCATCAAGTTTAATAAATAAAAAAAGGATTTTTATTCAACTATTTAAGCCATTTATTCAATAAAATATTGCAATGCATACAAATGAGTGTAATATTTATATTTTATCAAAACTAAGAATAGAAATCTCAAAATAATTCAAATTAAAAATTTAATCAAAATCAAAATCCAAGATAAATTAAACTAAAAATTTGAAATGCAATTTTTTTTTTTTTACTATTAATAGGGTGGAATGTGGGTTAAGTTACGTTACATGGATTCAGAATTTTACCTACCCAAACCCAACTTAACCCAAGTTTAAAAGAATTTTACAACCTTACCCAACCTAATCCATCAACCTATGAAAAATAAGCATAAGAAATCAATATGGGTTCAAATAAGTTGGGTTAGTGGGTTGAATGCACCGTCTCTAGAATTCCGAAGTGATTGAGCAAGTTGTTAGTACCCATTATATGCTTTGTTAGAGGTCAATTCATTATCGTTAGCCCATCATAATTATACATATGCAGAAGAGGTTGCACGAACATCATTTCACCACTGATTGAAAAGAAGAAAGAAAAAAAAAGGCATAATATTTCATGTTAGTGTTTACATTTTTTGTTTGGATAAACATGTTGTGTTTACACATTACAATTATTAAAAGAAAATATAGATTAGAAAAAGGATAGGAACCGTACAAGAGATTTCATTATCTTGCAATGATGAAGTTGTCTGGAAAGGAAATATTGAAATAAGTCTTATTAGACCGACAAAGTTTTAGGGTTTAATAACTTTTTATCTAAAAAGTACAAGGTATTTTTCCTCCCTTTTTTGTAGGATCACATCATTTTTATTTTCTTCTCAAAAGAAAAAAGAAAAAGAAAAAGAGAACATAATTGTCGTTGTGCCTAACAAGGCACTTGTTCTCAAAATTATTTGTTGCAGCTTGCAGGTCAATTTAATTACTATCGTTACCATAAACTTGGACCAGCAAATTTGTTCCACAAAAAAAAAAATCGTGAACCAGCAATATGTGGACAGGACACGAGCTCAGGTGTCCCTATTGAATTCCATAAATTGCCATAATAATCAGTTTTCGTACCAGTTCCAGAAACGAAAGTCAAGAGAAGTCACCTTCTACATTCTAGATTCTACTAATGAAAATTGCATTTTGGATTGTTTTCAGGTTTCCATGGGCTGGGGCAAATCATGAGACTCTCAATCTATTTAAATATTAGTTAAATAATAATAATAATTTTTTATATAACTGCTTGTTTAGATGCAAAATCACTAATTAATTATCTGACATCTCTTTTTAAATTGATAATATAGTTAATTCACTTAATATTTTTTAAAATGTTATATTTATTAACTAGTAATTATATATATATATATGATTTTTTTTCACAATTTTTTTTTAAATTTGTTAACAATTAGTATATTATATATCAACAAAGCAACACCTATCAATAAAATAAAACAAGTGAAATTCTATCTAACACTACCAAGGGTAAATAAAACAAACACAACACAAAGTAAAGCTAGTTTTCACCTAACAAAACTAGTAAAGTGAAAGAGATTATTATTATTATTTTTTTATAATTTTTTTAACACAACTCTGAAGGGAACGGAGAAGAAGGTCCAACACAACTATAAAGAAGAAGCTTTAAAAAATTACTCTAATGCTTTAAATATGGTTTGTGGCAAAATTTCCAGCAATACTTTCCAAAAAATGAGGTTTGAGATTTTTTGTTTTTATCTGTTTATTTCAGTTTGTTTTATTTTTTTGAGAATGTTCAATTTGTTTTATTGTAGAGAGAAAGAGAGCATAAGTGATTTTCTAGCTTCTATGTATGGAAGACTATAAGTTATACACTCTAGAACTCCCACATAGAGAAAACCAACCATTGGTTATACATTAAATGAAGATAATTTCCTTCTCAAAAAAAAATGAAGATAATTTTATATGTTTTTTTTTAAAAAAAAAATACTATGTTCATAATATTTTCACAACACTTTTACAATAAATTTATGAGTTGCTATTGGTAGAAAAAAAAAGTCATTTTAGTGATAAGTTTAAATTAAAGCTTATAATAATTTACTGCCTATGATTTATTATAAAAGTGTTGTAAAATTGTTATGAACGTAACCTTTTTTTTATATGCATAATATATTTCATCAATCATAAAAAATATATATATATATTTATTAGAAGGTCCAATCATATTCATTGCCAATAATTTATTAGGTGGTGGATGAAAATTGTAGTAATTTTCGCATTTTTATTTTTTATGTATTAACTAATAGATGTTTAATTAATACTCTTACAAGTAATGATACATCCTTATTGCTTATTGATTAGTAGCTAGGCCCTTTTACATACGGGAGCCTTAACGCAATTGCCACAAGTGGATCGAAAGCCCATCACTTTTGACTCCACCTCGTTCCCAAGGTAAACTAGGTTGGCTAGTTTATATTCGTTTTCAACGTCATCCTTATGTCCAATCTTATCAAAAGTTGTTAACCCCTCTCTAACAACATTGCTTTGTCCCATTTTACAATTTTTAATCCCAAAAAGCTTCTTGTTTTTTTAAAGAAAAATTAAGATTTTATCTCTTGCACTCTCTTAGGTCCACCTAGATTGAGGGGAAGCGAGGGGAGTAGTGTAGAGTAAAATTATCCCAAAATTAACCTATTTTAGTCAACTTTACTTTTATTCTCCTCCACTCCTCCCTTTCCCCCTCAATCTAAATAGGAGTCCAAATCTTCTGTCTCACTTTTCTTGCTCCACTCTATACTCCACCAATAAAAACTTATCACGTGTTCACCTAAGTAATTAAATATTATCATTATTGACTTATTAATGCTACCATTATTAATTAATAGTAGTATTTAATTACTTAGGTGAACACGTGGCAAGTTTTTATTAGTGGAGTATAGAGTGGAGCAGAAAAAGTGAGACAGAAAATTTGGACTCTCTAAATAGGCCCTTATTTTCTTCATCGCCTCCCTCTTTTCTTCTTTTCCAATTTTCTGCCAACTAGATCTTTGCCACGGTGAGGATGTCATAGCAGATGAACAAAAGGTGTTTATATATCCATATTTTCAATAAATCTAAGACTATAACTTTTCCCACAATTTAATGAAGTGGTTAGGTGTACGTGACTTCTTGTTTTTTTAAAAGAAAAATTAAGATTTTATCTCTTTCACTTTCTTAGGTCTGTTTGGATTGAGAGGAAGTAAGGGGAGTAGAGTAGAGTAAAATTAGCTCAAAATTAGTCTATTTTTAGCCAACTCTACTTTACTCTCCTTTACTCCCCCTCCCTTCCCCCTCAATCCAAATGAGCCCTTATTTTCCGCACCACCTCCCTCTTTTCTTCTTTTCCAATTTTCTACCAACCAAATCTTTGCCATGGTGATGCCCCAGCAGATGAACAAAAGGTGTTCATATAGCCATTCTTTCAATAAATCTAAGACTAACTTTTTCCACAACTTGATGAAGTGGTTAACCATAAGTGATAAAAAGTCACTTTTACATGAACTTACCACTTTTTTTCTACCACTTGCAGTCAACCACTTCAATAAGTCATGAAAGAAGTAGGGTTGTAAACGAACCAAGTCATTCATAAATAGCTTATGCTTAACTCAATAAAAAAACCCGTTCATGTTAATTTATTTATACATAAGCCAAACTTGAGCCTTAGTTATAAGCTAGTTTAATAAATGAGTTGAGCCCAAAAAGGACAAAAAATGTTCATGAACAAGCTTGTGGAAATTTGGGCTTGATACAAATTAAGTTGAGCCTAGACTTATTTATGAGCATGGTAATAAGCTTGATATGAGTATGATAATTCTTGTGTTGGATCTCAAGCTCAAAACCTTGATATTGAACTCAAGCTTAGCTTGACTAATAAAGCTAAGCCAAGCTCAAACTTTAGACTTTTTGACAAGCTATAATTCAAAAATGTTTGTGTTTTAGGCTCATTCATGCTTGTCCATGTTTGTTAATTAATACAAAAGCTAGCTCACGTTTGTTTATTTATAAACAAGCCAAATTTGAGCTTTAATTTTAGACTTGTTTAATAAACAAGCTAAGCCCAAAAAAATAAATTGTTCATGAATAGACACAACACAAAATAGGCTGAACCTAGAATTGTTTATTTTACCCTTAAGTAATTTGATTCTCCCAATTTACCAAAATTTAGGAATGCTTAATTGGGAACTTAGGGCAAAAATAGGTCTTTTATGGTATTTCTTAATCCCGAAAAATTAATACTTTTGTTGGTTTTGAAACCTGGATTGTTCAAAGAACCAAAAAGTGGAGAGGTAAGGTTTTTGTAGTTGGATCAAGGTAATCTAGTCTTAATTATATATAAATATATTAACATGACATATTATGGAACCTCTGGAATTGAGATTCTAGCCCTACAAGCAGCGAAATTCTAACTACTTTCAAGTTTTGCCAGCAACGAGTGAAATTCTAACTACTTTTTACAAAACAAAGAGGTAATTGGTGGAAGTGGAACATAAAGTGAAATAGTAAGATTGGAGTAATTATTTTCCGAAAGGTATTGTTTCAAAGAAATTAATACCGAACTCAATTAAAGCCATCAGAAGTGTTCATTGATTCAACTTGTTACTTCGTTCTCACTCAACCCCTTAAATAGGGTTGGACGTGTGTCCAATAGCCAATTCCACTAGACACGTTGAGATGTGGACACATGCCCAGTTTTGGACAAATGTCTGTATCTTAGCGTGTCTAATGGAATTGGTCACTGGACAGATGCATCTCCCCTTCTAAACAATAGAAAATTTGTAATCATTAATTAAAACATTCTCACATTTTCTTAGCATCCCAAAAAAAAAAGATATTAATAACCAAACAACACCTTAGCTTTGCTTTAGTATTGTTTGCGTGGTTTTTGGTCATATGTTGCATTTAATTCTCAATCACAATAGTGAGCAATTGGACAGGTAATGTTCATTTAATTTATTATTATTATTATTTTTTGTTTCAACATATGGCGTCCCCCAGCTATTATTAGACCAAGATACTAATCAGTTTTTGGTGTAGGTGTAAATTGAACCTCATATCTTTTATTTAACCATCAGAAAATTTACTAATTGAGTTAACTATAACTCACTTGTTTTATTTACTTTAGACAATCACTTTCAAAATTAAATCTATAGCATTTTTGAAAATGGGTTTTCTTTTTAAGTATACATTTCCATGGATTTTCGTTGTAAAAATTCTTTTGATGGCCAAATTTCATGGCTTTTTAAAGTATTTTTGAAGAAATCCAAATTTTAGGTCTCTTGAGACTTCATTTAGAAAATACATATATCAAATGATTTACTTTTAAAATATTTTTTTTAGAGTTTTATTTAGAAATCAACTTGAACAACCTTTTTTATAACAAATTTTAAAGCAAAGCTTTAGGAAGATTTTTGGAAAGCATTTTGTAAAACAATTTAATCAAAACCTTTTGAAAACACTTTTTTTAAAGAGTTCCTTTGGACCAAGCCTTTTATTTTTTGGTGGGATTGTGTTTGTGATGATAACAAAAAAGCTAGCATATTAACACTTCCACCCATGAGAAATCATTCAAGGATTACAAAAGTTCAAATAAATAAATAAATATATGTATGTATGTATGTATGTATATGTATGTATATGGAAAGGAGATAAAAATCACACATTCATCTACTCTGTAACATTAGTTCAATACCATATAGCTATATACATATGAATATCAAGATCAAAGGACTCAAATAAATAAATCATAGGTGCATATATCTCAATATCAAGATCTAGATATTTAAACACATAGAGCATGAATATATAAACTAAAAGTATACAAAGATCAATATAGATAAATTTATTCACAAAAAGCATAGATCCACACCTTGGTTAAAACTCTATATCCATGGATCTATCAATATATGATTGTTTACATCAGGGTGTATGTGAGAATATAGGCATATATGGAAGCAATAATATAAGAGCATAGTTAATACATTTATCCAAGCTTAGAAGCATAGAGATAATATACTACTCACATAGTATACATAAAGTAAAGAAAAATACGAAATTTATTTACTTAAATGGAAATCTAGACTAATTAATAAAGCAATAAAAGGCGGAAAGAGGCATACTCTAGGGGTGATTAGAAGGCTAAAGAGGAGTAATTCTTAAGTACTCCCGGGGCACGGAGAATGATACTCTCTCTTCTCACATTCATGGTGGGACCCACGCATTAAATTCATGGTGGAGTCCACCATGAATGTGAGAGGAGGGAGCACTATTTCACTATACTTTGGGACTACCTAAGAATTTTCCGCTAAAGAGACCTTAATTTAGTGCTGGAAATTTTAGGAAAAGAGGATTTGGAATCTTAGGATTAGATTAAAAAAAGATGATATTTGATGATGGGTAAAGATTGATGATCAAATAAATGGGGAAAGGGGGAAATATTTAAAAGCGAAATACCATGAGCCAGGCATATGGCAGGGGTGGGCTGGGTCTGCTGGCCATCTCATTTTCCTACAAGCGTCTAGGCCTTTTCGGTCCCCATTTTCTACTCCTTCGGATCTTATCTTTGGGCAGCTGTTTGGAGGTCTTCTAGAACTTGAATTTTGTGTTTTTGCAATCCTAAAAAATTTCTTGCAGTCCACTTTCTAAAGGTTCCAGCTTTATTCAATTTAGAGCAGCGGTCACGAAGACTCCCCAGTTGGAAGAAGGGTGTGTCAGCGTAGAAATTTGCAAAGCTGATTTTTGCCTATATTGTGCATGTGATATCTTTCAATCCAAAAATGATATTGTTGAGCCATTTTTTTATTGACACACATAATTGATCCTAAATCAATGATATTCTGGATTTTTGCATAAATTATGGCTGAAACGAAACAGTTGTTTGTGTGAAGACTCCCAAAAAACAACTTTTGGTCCCCCCCCCAAAAAAAAAAGTGTTATTGGAAGGATTTTGATGCCTATTTTGTAAATATGTTTGTTTTATTGTCCCAATACTCTGATTTAGCAAGTTGGAGGCTTCGGAAAATGGTGATAAAATCATGATTTTGCATAAAGCTTCCACTATATATATATATATATATATATATATTCTTTTAATTCAAGTGGGGTTTTTGCCATCCATGCTAAATTGAAGTTCACCATGAGACATTTCCAATGACTCCTCACTTGAATCAATTTGTGGTCATTTGATTATAATTGAATCGAGATTAAACTATAATCAAACATTACAAAAATGGCTTTTTTTTTTAATCAAAGATTCAATGTTTTCGTAATATCTTTCTCGTTTCAACTACAATTTGAGCCTGTGAATTATCATTTTGAAGACAATTTCATGAGCTTTAACATGATCACAAATTTATTACGACTGGATGGTTGAAATTTTGGTCAAATATTGACTAAACCTCGATTAGGGTTAGTAAAATTTAGTTAAAATAAGTCAAATAATTTGAAATGATGATTAGGTTAAAGTAAATCGGAATTCGGTGGTTAGATGAATCTGGAGCTAATTTTAATGTCGAACAACTTAGTCAAACTCAATCAAACTTAGTTAATTAAAATGAGGAAATTTTGGGATTTTGGGCTCTCGAACCATTGAAATCATTTATCCAACAACTAATTAGGACAAATCAATTTATTGCATGTAATATTCCTTATTTTTCCATGTTAGATTTTTTTTTGGATTTTAAAGCTCAAATTGACATTTTGGCATGGAAATCGAGGTCAAACAAAATACAATATCAACATCTCCCAATTTCTATTTCTTCAACCTTCTCCTCTAGTTCTCTCTCAGTATCGATTCCCTTCTCTCACTACTTGTGTCTTCAGTGATTCACTTTTCACCATAACGCAGAGGTGACTCCAACGAGACATCAGAAGGCTGTTACAGCTCTGGTCAAAATTTTCCCAACCAACACGTATGAATCGAATGCAACAGTGACATGCAATACTAAGAGATTGGCGTCATATTCGTCCTTGTAGCAGTGCGATTTAGGGATCTCTAATGTGACCTCTGCCATGACAAATGAGCTAGACTTTGGTGTGGTGCTGGTGGCATGGTGGTTTGGGTCTCAGATTCACTAGATCTTGGGTTCTTTTCTATCGAGTTGAGATCTGTGGGCATATGGATGGGTTTTTTTGGTGGCTTTGGTACTAGGTAGTAGGGTTTTGTCGAATGGCAACTAATGTGGTTTTTGATGATGGTTGGGGTGAAATTGGTGTTGTGTTGTGACGTAGTATAGAAGTTTGTGGTGGCGACAAGGTGATTGAGGGTGGTGACAGCCATTGGAATTTTGTCTATGGTGTTTTTTGTTTGGCTTGAAAATTTGATTTTGAATATGTGTGGGTTTATGGTTGAGAAAGAGAGAGGATAGGAGTTGTGGGTTGGTAGTGGTGTTGTGACTTTAGAGTAGAGATTAGAGTGAAGGAGATGATTTGACAAAATATTAGAAAAATATTAGATGAAGAAATAGAATTTGAATAAAATAGATAGTAGAATGAATAATCTAATGTTGGTGTTTTTGAAAAGTGGTTATGCAAAATAGAAAAAGAAAGTTCTTATACTAAAATAAACAGTATTTTTTGCACATATAGATGCGAATATTTTACTATCTCTAGAGCTACACGAATTGTTTCGAATAGTACTTGATATATAAAAAGGGGGAAAATAGGCATTTAGCCCTAATTTACAAATTATGCAGCAAAATACCCCTATTTTAAAATTATTTAGCAAAATGCCCATATTTTTTAAAATCGAGTTACAGGTGGAGCATTAGCTATGTATATTTGGCCACTTAAATGTTTTTGAAAATTTAAGTGAAACTTCAACTTAAAAATATACATATAACTCGACTTTGTTAAAATCGAGTTTAAAAAATAAGGGCATTTTGGTAAATAGCTTTAGAACATGAGGATTTCGGTACATAGTTTGTAAATAGTTTTAGAACATGAGGATTTTTCTACATAGTTTGTAAATTAAGGGCAAATGCCCATTTACCCTATAAAAAGATCACTAGTTGTTTTAGTTTTGGCTATGACATTCATTGTATATTTACTTAATTACCAACTTCACTAATATATTTGAAGTTTGGATTTACTTTTTAAACATTATTGAATTTATTTATTTAATTTTATAAAAACAATTGTGGTTAACAATACCATAAAATATTTATGAAAAAATCTAAAATCAAGGAAATAAAACCTTAAATTATAATCTTCAAAAAATTACATAATAAAAATTAATGGGCTGAACCCATGTTCCGTTCTACCACTCCAATGGTATTATTATGATCTGATGGTATTATTATAAATGTAAACATAAGGGTATAGCTTTCTCGCAAGACAGTTTGACTCTTCACTCACCAACGAGGAGAGCCTCCTTAATTAATCTTTCAAAGTTCTTATATGATGATCCTTCAAAATCAATTGCTTCCATTGACTTCTTCTTCCATTCCCTAGCTTTTTGCCTCATGGCCTTTCCCTTTTCCCCTTCCATCATTTCCTTAACAAGTGCTTCAATCTCATGATGTTTAACATCCTCATTAGCCTCCACACCAATCTCCCAAGTGGTACAAGCATACCGACAATTTGTTTGTTGCTTGGCAAAGAAGGGCCAACAAATAATAGGCACGCCAGTAGATACACTTTCTAATGTAAAATTCCAACCACAATGTGTTAGGAAAACCGCTATGGATGGGTGTGCTAGCACTTTATCTTGGGGGCAACAACTTGTTAGCAATCCCCTATCCTTAGTCTCCTCAAAAAATTCTTTAGGCAAGATTGCCGAATCTTCCATTACCACATCAGGCCTAATTATCCACAAAAATGTGTGCTTGCTATTCGCAAGACCCCATGCAAACTCTTTCAAGTGTTGGTTTGACATCACAGTTATGCTTCAATAATTTACATACACAACTGAATTGGGTTCCCTTTTATCAAGCCATTGAAGACATTTGGAGTCTTCTTGCCATAAGCTTGAACCTTGAGACATGAAATGGCTCTCAGGTACATGCCGACCTAGCAAGTGAAGCGGGCCTATAGTGTAAACATGAGGGAATTTGGCTGAAATGACTTCTAGGACTTCATGTTCAAACTCCTCGAATGTGTTGAAGATGATCGCGGAAGAATTTAAGCAATTTTGTGCTTCTGATCCCATAAAATCAAACATTGTATCATTAATGTCAGTAGTTCTAATAAAGGTAGGGAGGTCCCTGAGCTGGATGTTTTTCATTCCTGGGATCCAATTTATTGGTTTGTCAAGTGTTCCATCATCTTTGAAGCTTTCATTTGTAACAAAAGAAATATAAAACAGTAAGTCTAGAATCACAACTTTTCTCATAAATTGTTAATGCAATAAGTTGTTAATGATTAATAACAAAATGATGTCAATAGTGAGTCTATATGAAAATCAATAATCACTTCTCAACTCAACAATATTGAAAATGTTGTTTTAAGTAACATTAAAAAATGTAGTTTATAGCATTACTCTAGACAGGGACAAATCCACGCTTGGACCAAGGGAGGCAAGCCCCTAGCCCAACACCAAACCATCCTCCCCATTTCAATATTTTAATTTATGTTAATAATACATATTTAAAATTTGTCATCATCTTCTCCTAACCCCTTCGCCCATACACCAAATCCTCCCTATCTTTTGCATTTTTTTTCCCAAATTTATATAGTATATATAGTAAATGTTTTACATTTGTTGCAACAATCGAATGAAAGCACTAGCTATGTCTGTACTTATACCCCAAAATGACTAGTTAAGTTGCAATTGGCACTTCTCATAATCACTTCTAAACCTAAAATCCACCTAGTAAATATCTAGTGTGGGACTCTTTACATGCCTACGTAACACACACATAATCACCTATAAACCTAAAATCCACCTAGTAAATATATAATGTGGGACTCTGTACACGCTCACACAACACACACATGGTGTTATACCTTGTTTGTTCTGATATATATAATTTGTAATGACCTGAAAAGAGCACTAGTCACTTATTTGTTTACACCCCAAAAGGACTATTCAAGTTACAATTAGGAATCTTCGTTATCACTTATGAACCTAAGATCCACCTAGTATACACCTAATGTGGAACTCAGAGCATGCCTATACAACTCACGCTTAAACAATCAAATCCAATCAAATACGCACAATTTAGGTATCACAATTTTCATCTTATAAAATAACTTAGTCCAAATAAGTTTTAAAAAAGTGTTATAGTCTAATGTGTGGCCATCCTCTAAATAAAAATAAAAAAATAAAAAAATTAAAGTAATACATGTTGACACTTCATTTTGCACCCGTATTTAACCTCACCTGGAGGGTAAAAGGGTAATTTTGTTTTGGAAATATGCATCTTGATTCTAGTAATTAGATCCTTAATCTCATTTCATCAAAATGATCTTGATGTTGTAACAATTAAGTCAACTGGTCATAAGCCCTAATCGGACCACCAGATTGAAAGTTATCATCAAATCAAGTTTTAATGACTAAGATGCACTATCACAAATTGAGTCCGACCATATGTGATCATGAACAAATGTACAATTATCTTTTAATTAGAGTAAATTTGGAATCAATTAAGTCTGACATGGGAGTGATTGGAGTCATTTAATGTTAATTGGGAGCTAATTTGAGACCTATTAAAGTTAATTGTGCTGAAACCATTTTTTAACAAATGACCTCTACTCACCATTTCATCGATATCTCTCAAACTGTTTTGAATCTGTGAATGAGGTTAATTTTCCCAGAAACTCGACATCTGGGGTTTTAATTTGAGTATAAGAATGAGACAATTCCAATAAGAATTGAGTCAAATATGATTTTTTGAAGTTGGCACTACAGGTTGTTACAGCAGCTACGGGAAAACCAAATTTTGGCTTGCTCCTCACTCCCACCAATTTTTACATTTTGAAGAAAAAATTCTGGTTTTGTATCTCATAAAAAACATATAGCGAAAGCAACAAATAGGAATCCATTTCATTCATGATTGATAACGTGCACTACGTAAATTTCATAATTTAAGAACAAGATAGCGTACCTTGGTATGGAGAAATTCAAAATAAATATTAGAAGCACTTGGGAACACTTTTAATTTTCACTCTAATTCCACTTTACGCCCAAGATGTGTGGTCTCTCAATCAGTTTTTCAAGGGGAGAATGAAAGTGTGTCTCACACTCTCTCACACACCGTTTCTAATTTTCACTTTTTTTTTCACTAATAAAAATTATGTATGTTTATCCCTTTATAATTAACTGATTATCTAATTGGGCTGGCCTATTGAGTCTTTTCAATTGGATTTTAGTGTGTGGCTTGGAGTGAGACAAAAAATAGACCAATAAGACACTAGCTCCAATGGGCCTTGGGCTTTTCCGTTAACTCTTGACAAGTTCAAAGTTACCATTAATTACATTTAATACCACTATATAAATATAATTGCACTCTAGGCCTTATTATTAAATTATATCCCAAGAATTTATTATACACGTAACCCCTTCATAAAATATTTGTAGTAACACAAAGTCATAAATGTAGACTGCCACTTTGTAAATTACTGCCACTTTGTAAATTACTACATCTTATCATTGAGTACCCGGCTTAATCTTTTAAAGTTATTCATTATATATTTATGAAATCCAATTTCATAAATATATATTTTAGTAATTTCTTACTAAAGTGGTTATGCCTAACTCTCTAAATAACTGAACCTATTAAACTTATTTCAAATGAATATTTTATATCTCCATCAAGAGACTATGAATTCCTTCTTGAGAATATATGTTCCATCAACACTAAACGTGGCTGCCCAACATACTGAGGTTTTGACTGTCACTTTAGATCTCACTCCTGATATATCAAAGCAACCGACACCTCATGATCAGGTCCATTATTCTCTCAGGATTAAGAGTTCATGCAAATAGAAGTCGTGAGATTTATTATTCATTTAACAGTCGTTAGGAGAATAATAAATCTCACAGCGGTCATGTTCAATATGTTTTAACTCTTAAAACATATTAATATATTAACTAGAAGTCTTCACTTCCATGATCAAGACAAATCATCTTAGTTGATACGTTATGGTCTTCGCAGATGAAATGCCCAATTTCATCACCGACTACGAACTATAAATTCTGAGTTTACAAAGAACTTGTGATTTACATCTTCTGTGATTTTTCACATAAATCACATACAATGCATCTCATGGACTATATGATAATGTCCCATATGATAATGTCCATATTCATGTTGCCAGTATTTTAGATAATAATAAAATAACTTTATCAATCACAATATTAAGTCATACATCATGTCATACATAATATCATATATAGCATCATACAATAGGATTTAAGGGAACTAATCCTAACAATCTCCCATTTGCCCTAAAGACTATTGTGCACTAATCTAACTCCCATTACTTCCAAATGTGACTCGAAAGTCCTTTGAGGCAAGGTTTTGGTAAAAGGATCTGCTAGATTATTTACACTTTCAATTTTTGTTACCACAACATCTCCACGAGCAACAATGTCTCGAATGATGTGGTACTTCCTCTCAATGTGTTTTCCTTTCTTGTGATTTCTTGGATCTTTGGATTGTGCAACCGCTCCACTATTGTTGCAAAACAATGTAATGGGAACTTGCTTCATTCTCACAACATCAAGATCAAAAAGGAATTTCTTGAGCCAAACAGCCTCCCTTGTTGCTTCACAAGCAGCAACGTACTTGGCTTCTATGGTGGAGTCTGCAATACAAGATTGTTTAACGCTCCTCCAACTTATGGCTCCACCTCTCAAGGTGAAAACACATCCTGAAGTGAATTTTCTGAAATCTAGATCCAATTGAAAATCTGAATCTGTATAGCCAATGGGAATCAAATCCTCGTTATGGTAAACAAGCATATAATCTCTCGTTCTCCTAAGATACTTGAGAATATGCTTCACAGCTTACCATGTTTTGATCCTGGATTTGATTGATACCGGCTAACCATACCAACTGAATAACAAATATCTGGTCTAGTACAAAGCATGGCATACATGAGACTTCTCACTACAGAAGCATAAGGACCTTGTCTCATCATATTTTCTTCCTCTTGAGTCTTAGACCTTTGGTCATCAGACAGAGAAACTCCATGTCTAAAAAGAAGCAATCATTTCTTGGAGTTTTGCATGCTAAACGTTCTAGGACCTTATCTATATATCCAGCTTGTGATAAGCCTAACATCTTATTCTTACGATCTCGCCAAAGCTTGATCCCTAGAATAAAGTTAGCCTCACCTAAGTCCTTCATATCAAATTGGCTTGACAACCAAACTTTAACCAATGACATTACCCCTACATCATTCCCAATGAGTAAAATATCATCAACATAAAGCACTAGGAATATTACTACTTTGTCTCGATGTCTTTTGTACACACATGGTTCATCAAGATTTTGTTCAAAACCAAATGACTTGATTGCTTGATCAAATCTAATGTTCCATGACCTAGATGCTTGTTTAAGTCCATAAATGGACCTATTCAACTTGCATATCATATGCTCTTGGTTCTTTGCTATGAAACCTTTCGATTGCAACATGTATATTTCTTCTTCAAGATTGCCATTAAGAAATGCAGTCTTGACATCCATTTATCAAATCTCATAATCATAATGAGTAACAATAGAAAAGAGAATTCTGATAGATTTAAGCATAGCTACTAGCAAAAAAGTTTCATCATAATCAATACCTTCATTTTGTATATACCCTTTCGCCACTAGTCTTGCTTTAAAGGTTTCAACCTTTCCATCTATCCCTCTCTTCCTCTTGTAAATCCATTTGTAACCAACAGGTTTAATGCCATTAGGTGCCTTTACAAGATCCCATACATGATTGGAATCCATAGAATCCAATTCAGATTTCATAGATTGGACCCAATAATGTGCATCTATATCATTCATTGCTTCATCATAAGTGTAAGGATCCAATTCAACCTCTTCTGAGATAATCTCATAAGTTTCTCCCGAGATAGCCTCATAAGTTTCTCCCAAACCTATGAATCTTATAGGAGGCCGAACAATTTTTCCACTATGACGAGGCACCTGTGTACTAGACATCTCATGAGTAGTATCTTGTGGTGTATCTAATACAGTCACATCATCCCTAGTTTCATCCATTGGTTGTTCAACTACAAGTTCATTCATTTCAGTTAAGATAACTCTACTTCTTGGAGTAAAATTATTCATATAGTCATTTTCCAAGAATTTGGCATTTGTGCTAACAAACATTTTATTATCCTTATGACCATAGAATAAACCTCCAACTATTCGTTTTGAATACCTTACAAAAAATATCACTTCTGTTTTAGACTGTAACTTGTCAAACTTTCCTTTTAACACATGTGCTGGACAACCTCAAATGTAGAGATGTCTTATACTAGGCTTACGCCCATTCCACAACTCTACAGGTGTTTTACGAATAGACTTCGAAGGTATTAAATTTAGAAGATACATTGCAGTATTTACGGCATATCCCAAAAAAGAAATTGGTAGAGTCGAATAACTCAACATGGACTTAACCATATCTAAAAGAGTCCTATTCCTTCTTTCTGCTACACCATTTTGTTGTGGAATTCCAGGTACAGTCTACTGGGATACAATCTCATTTTCAGTCAAGTAATCCTTGAAATCACCAAGAAGGTATTTGCCACCTCGATCAGATCGAATGGCCTTTATGTGTTTACCCAATTGATTCTCAACTTCAGCCCTAAACTCTTTAAACTTTTCAAGGGTTTCGGACTTTCGTTTCATTAGGTACACATAACCAAATTTAGAGTAATCATCAGTGAAAGTAATGAAATACTCATAGCCACCTCTTGCTTGAATTCACATAAGACCACATACATCTAAATGTACTAGTTCTAGCAAATCTTGGGCTCTTCTACCCTTTGCATTAAAAGGTCGTTTGGTCATCTTACCTTCTAAACAAGATTCACAATCTAGAAAACCATCAAAGTCCATGGGCTATAAAAGTTCATCTTTGATTAGTCTTTGAATCCTACTTGAATTAATATGACCTAAATACAAGTGCCATAGATATGCATCACCAGTAGAAGGAAACTTTCTCTTTAATGATTTCACATAAGAGCTACTATCTAATTCAGAATTGTATAATTCATGCTTATCAGGAGTTAAAATATAAAGACCATCCACAATATTGTCAGAACAGATAAACACTTTATCCTTCTTTATTATAACATTGTCTTTCAGGATAATACAATATCCATGTTTACCTAAGTAAGTTGCAGAAATTAAATTCCTACAAGCATTAGGTACATACGAACAGTCTTCCAATATTAATACTCTAGACTTAAAACACAAATTAAACACTCCAACAGCTACAACCGGAATCTTGCCCCCATCAGCTAAAGTAAGAAATAGTTCTCCCTCATTCAACTTTCTGGTCTCCTGGAACCCCTGCAAAGAATTGCATATATGATTAGTACAACCTGAATCCACACACCAGGAGTCCGTTGGATTCTGTACCAAACATATTTTAAGAAGAAATGAATTTTTCATACCCTTATTTTTAGTAGCCTTGAATGTTGGACAATTCCTCTTCCAATGTCCTTTCTCACCACAATGGAAACACTTTCCTTTGATTTTCTTTCCTTTGTTGACGACCCCTAAGGCAATTTGTTTACCATCTTTCTTAGTGAAATTCTTCTTCTTCTTCTTCTTCTTCTTCTTCTTCTTACCCTTGCCTTTCGACTTAGGTTGAGAAGTAGAAGCTTCACCCACATTGGCTTCAATACTAGAAGTACCAAGGATGCTTTCCACCGCCGCTAACTCATTCATTAGTTTAGACAAAGAATAAATCTTTTTGTTCATATTATAATTGAGTCTGAATTCCTTGAATAATTCTAGTAGTGACTGGAGTATCATATTCACTTGGGATTCTCCATCAATGTCGGCACCTAAAACTTCTAATGTGTTCAGATTAGCAATCATCTTAAGACAATGTTCCCTCATTGAACTTCCTGCAGCCATTTTGGTATTATAAATTTGTCTCATGCTTTCTTACCTTGCAGAATGGCCTTGTTCGCCAAACATCTCCTTCAGACTATGCATTATGTCCAAAGCAAGTTCTACATCCTGCATTTAATGTTGTAGAACATTTCAGATAGATGCTAGGATATAGCACTTGGCCATCTCATTAGATTTCTACCAACGATCATATCGCTGTTTTTCCTCAAGGGGAGCATTTAATGAAGGTAGGACATGGTTGAGTAAGCACATAATGATGCCAAATTTCGTTTCCAGTCAACATAATTGGATCCAGTCAGTTTGTTTTGGTTAAGAATAAAAACAAGTGGACTAAATGATGCCATGATAAAATATAAAAATAATAACCATGAATACAATAAGTAAACTGGACATTATCAATTTAGCATATAAGTATATAATATGGAACCTTAATAAAATCATAAAACAATATATGCAACGACAACTCAATCTCATATTCAATATTTCTCAGCATAGAGTGAACATAAAATACTATGATTGATTGAGAACTATTCTCATTATTAGTACTATCATGATAACTCTTATCAAAACACTAATAATATGTCGTTTTACATTTAGCCTCTAAGTAATAATAGTAAGAAATCAGCATAGAAGATACTATAATACTTAGTCTAGTGTATACCATTGTCTAGAATCATGTGTAACCACATTTCATCCCTTTAACAGGCTTATTTTGTAGTACTATGATAAAACACCCTCCGCATGGAATACAAAACTCGAAACTAAGATAAAGTGTTTATCAAACCACTATAAATCAAGAAATTCAATCTTGTAGGACCATGAAATAAATACTCTCCGTATGGAATGCTAAACTCAAGGCAAAGACAAAGTATATATTTCACACTACTTTGAACCAACAATGGAGGCCATGCGATCTAACTCTTGTATCTTTCTCACACTAGATATTTTAAAATAAAAGTTTTTAAGGTCAAGAACCATAATTATGCTAGACACGTGAAAAAAATATAATCCTAATCTCATTAGGAAAAAATTTCATTAAACTAGCATTAACATATATAAATATATATATATATATATATATATATATAACGTAATAAAAATCCTTATTGCATATAAAAATTCATATTATATTATATATAATATAATATACAAATTAATATATGTAATATATATAAATATATAATGAATATAATGAATTATATGTACGTAACCTTCATAGGCTTAGATTGCTTTATACGGATTCAATCTCTTAAAAACACAAGATACATTCACCAAGCCAAGCATTAAAGTCAAGTCATGGAAGCCATGCAATTACATTCACCAAGCCAAGCATTAAAGTCAAGCCATGGAAGCCATGCAGTTACATTAAATCTATGCCATGAAAACAATAGGCCAAACGGAGCAAACAAATAACAATTATAAAACAGTTGCTTCAACATATACTGAGCATGTTTCATTCGGTCTTGGTGTATCACAAAGATACCGTAGGCCACAAAACAATGCCTTTCAATCCGAAACTGTTTGATGACTAAAATCTCCATTGACAAAACTAAGAACACGACACTTGATCAACAATAATATATATCCTTATGAAGACACGGATATATATATATATATATATATATATACACACACATACAAGTGATGCAATTCTCTTCATCATATCCAAATGATGCAAAAAATTGAAAGACAAAGATAACGGTTTTTTTAAATTCTAAAATTCAATCACACGCTATACAATCATGATATGAAAACCTGGCTCTGATATCAATTGAAGGAAAAATTCTGGTTTTGTATCTCATACAAAATACATAGCGGAAGCAACAAATAAGGACCTATTTCATTCATGATTGATAACGTACACTACGTAAATTTCATAATTTAAGAACAAGATAGCGTACCTTGGTGTGGAGAAATTCAAAACAAAGATTAGAAGCACTTGGGAATACTTTTAATCTTCACTCCAATTCCACTTTACGCCCAAGATGTGTGGTCTCTCAATCAGTTTTTCAAGGGGAGAATGAAAGTGTGTCTCACACTCTCTTACACACCGTTTCTAATTTTCACTTTTTTTTTTCACTAATAAAAATTTTGTATGTTTCTCCTTTTATAACTAACTGATTATCTAATTCGGCTGACCTATTAGGCCTTTCCAATTGGGCTTTACTGTGTGGCTTGGAGTGGGACCAAAAAGGGACCAATAAGACACTAGCTCCAATGGGCCTTGAGTTTTTCCGTCAACCCTTGACAAGTCCAAAATTACCATGAATTATATTTAATACCACTATACAAATATAATTGCACTCTAGGCCTTATTAATAAATTATATCCCAAGACTTTATTATACACGTAACCTCTTCATAAAATATTTGTAGTAACACAAAGTCATAAATGTAGACTGCCACTTTGTAAATTACTACATCTTATCCTTGAGTACCTGGTTTAATCCTTTAAAGTTATTCATTATATATTTATAAAATCCAATTTCATAAATATATACTTTAGTAATTTCTTACTAAAGTGGTTAGGTCTAACTCTCTGAATAACTGAACCCATTAAACTTATCTCAAGGGAATATTTTATATCTCCATCAAGAGATTATGAATTTTATCTTGAAAATATATGTTCCATCAACACTAAATGTGGCTGCCCAACATACTGAGGTTTTGACTGTCACTTTAAATCTCACTCCTGATATATCAAAGTAACCAACACCTCATGATTAGGTCCATTATTCTCTCAGGATTAAAAGTTCATGCAAATAGAAGTCGTGAGATTTATTATTCATTTGACAGTCGTTAGGAGAATAATAAATCTTACAGCAGTCCTGTTCAATATGTTTTAACTCTTAAAACATATTAACATATCAACTAAAAGTCTCCACTTTCATGATCAAGACAAATCATTTTAGTTGATACGTTATAGTCTTCGCAGATGAAATGCCCAATTTCATCATCGACTACGAACTATAAATTCTGAGTTTACAAAGAACTTGTAATTTACATCTTCTGTGACTTTTCACATAAATCACATATAATGCATCACATGGACTATATGATAATGTCTCATATTCATGTTGCCACTATTTTAGATAATAATAAAATAACTTTATCAATCACAATATTAAGTCATACATCATGTCATACATAATGTCATACATAGTATCATACAATAGGATTTAAGGGCACTAATCCTAACACATTTAATGCTCCAAATTTTCCCCAATGCTAAAATGAGGTCTAGGTTTATGATTCTTTGTCAACCCTCATTAATGGTCTTCCATTCATATTTTCTCCACCACTACTATATAAACCCCCTTCTCTCCTTCATTCCAAGACACACAAAAACCCCCTCTCTTCTCCTCTCTTGAGTTCTAGGAAGTTGAATAGTCTTGTCATATTTTGGTCTTCTTGAGACTCAAGGTATTGAGTGGGTATTGAGTGAAACTCACTCTTCCTCTCCTAACTCTTCTTTTCCTCCACCCTTAGGACCTCCTTCAAGAGTCTCCTCATCCACCATATGAATTTTGCACGAAGGTATAATCCCTTTCTCTAATTGTTTTTTTGTGTTGCCTTGATGAGAGTTTAAAATTAAAGTATGATAATAATCATTTAAATTCCTTTGAATATATTTGAATGTTTTTAAATGTTTTTATATTTTCTTCACATGTTCTTGATTGTTCATTACATGTTCATACATACCACTAGTTTCGATCTTAAATCCACATAAAAAATATGAAAAATATGTTTGTTTAATAATTCTTTTAAATTCTTGAATCTAGGATATCACCATCCACACACATTCACTAGAATTTATTTTTTCAAATCCAAATGCAATGCTTAATAAATTGAATTAGAGTTTATCACATGCACACACAATAAATTCAACATGCAAATTGATAACATATTGGATGACTTGATATGAATGTTGGCCACCATAGTCTAGAAAACCGGTTTCACCAGGCAAGGTGGGTGCCTAACACCTTCCCACCTTGTAACATAGCCTCTGAACTTTAGATCAAGGGTTAGTAGATCAAATGTTTATCCGTGTAATTTTTAATTTTTAGATTGTAACTAAGAAACAAAGCCATGTACTTTTATCTTAGATTGTATCTAGGACCAAAACCATGTAATTTTCCTATAATCAATGTAAATTCAATTGAAAATTAATAGAATGAGCAATTTTTCAATTTTGGTTTTCTTATTTTTCCAATAATTAAATAAGTGGCGACTCCATTGTAAAACCCTTGATCTAAAGGGGAAAATATAACTAGTCGAACCTCCATTTTGAGAGACAATAACATGACCCCACCCATTTACATGGGTTTGGCCCGACACTCTATAAAACGGGTCAGGGGCGCAGTCTCTCACAATACATTTTTAAAAATCATTTTTCATCTTTTAGTATTTCTAAAGAAGATTCTTTTTTTTTTTTTTCAGAGAGATAATTACAACATGCTGCTAACCCCACAACTCAAACCATTTCCCCCTTAGACCTGTAAGCACTTTGTGCATAGGGAGTTACCAATTCAGCTATAAAGCCTTTGGCTTCTAAAGAAGATTCTCTTTCTTAATCGATTGAAAATTATGAGGTTTGTATATATTTTTTTATGATTTCTTTTTGAATTATATCGAAAGGTTTGAAAGAACTTAAATATCATTTACTTACTAATTTGTTAATAGAGCCATTGTGCTTATAATTACTCATTTTGTTTTTATCACAACTACAAAAAAAGAAAAAAAAAAGAAAAAAAAAAGAAGAAGCATTTTCATGATAAATATTGTCAAAACTAAGTTTCATAATCTAAATTACTATTTGATTTTGTACTTCAAAGGAAAATTGTTCTAAATTTAGTATATATAAACAATTATAGATTATTTTTGGGATTTAAAAAAAAAAACTAATTTTTATAGGACAAATGATTGATTTAAAATGTCTTCTGAAACAATTATGTTATGTCTATTTTTTAATTTGCATTTTTCTAATATTGAATGAGTGCTAGTTTTTATTTTTATTTTTATAGGATAGTAGGATACTTGGTCATGAATTTCATTATATATTTTTTTCATTCTTGCTTCTTCTTTTATTTTCACATTTTGGCTCTCCGAACCTAAAATACTGGCTCTATCTTTGACTCTAGATTATATGCATTTAGAAAATATTGCTAGAGTGATTCTTAATATTTCAACTTTTACAAACCGAGATCATCTTGATATGAAAAGGTTGCATGTCCCATATGTAATTTTTCAGTATATTAAACATTTTTCTTGTATCTATTGTCAATGAGAATTTAACTTTGTAAACATTTTTTTTGGGACATAAGATCATTACTACTCATTATTGTAGTAGAAAAGAATTAAATTATGATCACAGAACAAAGTTAGAAATTACAAGTGCCATTCTCATAATATAAATGATGGCTAGGAAAGTTGGGAATTGTACGATTAAGAAATTATTCTCATTTATAAGCTACAGGTCTACACAACAAAGTATCCCTCTCCCATTCCTTAACTTTGATAAAACAAAATATGATCTTAGCTTTCATTATGATGAGGATAGATTTATCTTAATTATTTTTTTTTTCTTTTGTCTTTTTTCTTTTTGGAGAATCATCTTAATTTAGTTAATAATGCTTATGAAAGGATTCAATTTATTGATTAGCGATTGGCTATACAGAGTTTCATAACCGTGTATATATATTTATGTATATACTATTCCTTACTCTCATTAATTAGACCAAAACTAGATTTCTTATATAAAATTTTCCTGCAATTACTATATTTTATGGCTACGTCTCGCTTTTCTTTGATTTCTCTAGTAGATCATAGCATAACCTTTTTTTCCCCATATAATCTGCATTTGCCAGGAAATATATATTAAACCAAATGCGATATGACGACAATGACAATCAACAATTAAAGGTCACTTTATATATTCAAGTAAATAAAGAAAAAAAAGTAATTTTACACATTATTTATCCCATGAACAAAAGAAAATCTATTATGTATCCTGCAGCCACAACCACAGGAGTTAGATCTCATATGTATTTGATACATGTATGTAACTACCCTCTTACATGGTGTGAGTATTGCATATATTCAATACATCATACATGTATGTATCTACTCTCTTAAATTGGGTAGGACCCACTCCATATGAGAGGATAGATACAAATTTTTTATACATGTAATACCACCTCCTATTCGGAGATTTCTTTTGTAAAATAGACATGTTATTATGTCTAATTTTGGGAACATGACTTTGATGTAACAAGTAGTGAAGTTATTTTGCAAAAAAAAAAAAAAAAAAAAAATTATGAGAAGTATTTACTATCCCTACTGTAAGACAAATTACTCTAACTCTTTGACAAGAGAAAATATCTCTTATGGAACAGTACACCACTCCTATATTTGATGGATCTCATACATTTATGAGACCCCATGTTATTTAATTATTGAAACGATAAAGAAAAAAAAAAAAAAAGGAAAAAAAGACCTCATGTTATTATGAAATGAGCATTCCATAAGGCAATTTTGTAAGATAATTTTCCTCTTATAAAAGAAGTTGCGTTCATGAAATATAGCAATCCACTCGAAAAAATAAATAAATGAATTTGTTTGATTTTGTTGTAGGAAGTGGATTTTTAGTTGTAGGGTTTTGTTGTAGAACTTTTTGGATTATAAAGAACTGTAACTAGAAAGAAATATAACATTTAGAGTATTTGACAAACTACAAAGCTACACTGCTTTAGAGTTACTGCAATTCTGTGAGATGATCAGCAATGACACCACACCAAATCGATATTCGAGATTGAGAGAAAAGAGAGGAGTTGTTTTTGGCAAAAGAGAAATATCGAGACGAGTGAGGGTTCAAAAATTTAATTTAAAATTAAGAGCATTTATTTCACAACTAAGATTGTACTTTATGACATTCTCAAAAGATTGTACTTTATGAATTTAATAGTATACAAAGTGCTAGGATTTTTTTTTTTCAAAATTTAGAATTAAATCGGAAATGGTTATAATTTTATATAATGACCATGAATAATTCGGATAATTCACCTTTCTTCTTTTTTTTAAACCCCATACAAAATCTTATAAAACATAATAAAAATTTGTGATTAATTAATTATGAGATTGTAAGTGCATAATTTGTACTCGGACCTAAACGAGTGATGGGTTCAGGCCCAAAGAGCCTTATAAAATGAAATTTGTAGAATATGGGATTGAAACCTAGGTTAGAGATATTGGGGAACTGATAAACAGGCTAGAAGGCCGCAATCTACACAAATAATAGATGAATATGACAAAAAACTTTTTTCGGACGTAAGTTGAGGACCACTTGTCTGGCCTTTCTTTCTCTAAGCAAAAAATTACAATTTTTAGTTTCCAAAAGAGGTCCCCTCTCTTCTTTCCTCTCTCGTCTTCTTATAACCTTCTTCTTCTTCCCTGTTTCATCCACATGTAACACATATTTTCCTCCTAGATACTTGTCCAATCCACCACCTTCTAAAGTCTTCAAATAATAGTTGGAATGCTGAATATTACTGTTTAGAGGTCATTTCTCCATTAATGCGGTCAAGGAGGTAGATGTAAGGCCTTTAATGCGGTGGTTGCAGCTTTTTCCTTAGATATTTCTCATTCATTCCTCCTTCTAACGAGTGCTTGGAACACGCTTTTATCCAACAGATCTTTCAGAATTCTGTCTCTAAACCCTTTAGCATGTCCCATGGCTTTTACTGGGCCCGTCTGGGGAGATATCCTCCTCGGACAACTCTTTTGCCCCTAGAAGCGCGGATTGGCCTGTGGGCCTCGAAAACTCTGATTGAACAGACTTATACCAACTAACCAAGCCCACAGCCCAAACATGCTTTTAAGCATTTTTACCCCCCACAGGGATAATATTGGTTGATGAGATCTCAGTCTCATTTGGCTATTGCGAACTCACCAATATTTTCCAGGTTTAAAATTTTTAATTAAAGTCTTATGAACAACTTCAGGTTGGTTGGCTACTTACATTGCAATTGACAAAGAGAGTAAATGAGAAACTTATGAACAAGGGGACTTAGTATATATGCTCTTTAAGCTATTTAAGCTTAGAGTGGTAAGTGATAGATATACTCAATAACCCTATACTACCATCTGAGTTACAGTTCATTTAATAAAGTTGTTTATAGTCATCTGATCATTACCATTGGTGATGTTCAAAAAAAAAAAAAAAAAAGATCATTACCATTGGTGTGGTTAGAAAAATATGAATTTAATCTTTAACAGTTATTCTACCAAAAACAAAAAATTGTTCAGAGTACCTTTGAATGGAAGAATGCCTCTTTTGATGAGTTCAATGAAGTTGAGATATCCCATGTAGCCATAAGCTGAGGCAGTCCAAAACTGAACCTTTGGGATGCCTAATTCTTCTCTAGCTTTAATAGCAAAACTCATGGCGCCATCAGAAACTATGCAAGTAACCAAAGGCACTTCAGAGGATGAGTTGAGCTTAAGCACTAGCTCTTTGAAAGGGACCAAACAGTTCTTTCTTGTGGAATCACATAGTGCTGGGATATCTAGGGTTGCATCACGGTCGGACGGTGGCAACCCGTCTGGTATTGTTTCAAACCGGAAATCCAGTAGCCCCTTTATGTAGTCAAGTCCTTTGGACCTGATTAAGCGTCTGTGGTTGAACTCTGTTTACAAAGGTTATATGGAAGCCCCTTGAGTGTAGGAGCATGGCTAATCTCATCATGGGTGTGTACATGGCCTTGTGCGGGGAATGGAACACATACTGCATGGGGCTCTGTAGCTCGAACTGAACCCATATCTCTTGCAAGTACAGCTATATTTTTTTATGGTAACAAATTTAAAGGGCTTGTGGTGATACCTTTAGGCTATATGCCATTTTATAGGAAATATGTGAAGCATTGGGATATTAGCCTTTAGATTTTTTCAGTAAACTCATCTGCGGGGAAAACTATTCGCTGTCACATGAGAGATAATATTACTATTAATCTATTCTTTTTCTTTTTTTTTTTTTCTTTTTTCTTTTTTCTTTTTTGGAGAAACAAATATTACTATTAATCTATTCAAACACTAAATAATCAACAGAAATAATATCTCCTTTAATGACTTATCTTATGCAATTATTGCAAGTCACAATTGGCCCAGTCTGAAAGCTGGTTCAATCAATCAAAACAAGACACTGGTTCACAATTAGTGTGTACAATGGGTAAGATACTGAACATGAAAGAGTTTTTCCCCAAAAAAAAAATCCACAGCTTGCGAATGTGGCAAATTATTATTATCAAGTCAAAATTTGACCTAATTAAATTTTGTTGACACAATAATAAACTCCGATAATTAATAAAATTGTGTCAATTCAACCTTGTAAAATTTGCGTCTATAGCATTATCTTTTTCTCTCTTCTTTTATGCTTTGTTTGGAAATAGAGGATGAGAAGAAAAAAGAAAGGAAATTGGGCTGATATGACAATTTCTCTTGTTTGGTTAACATTGTAGGTAGGGTTGTCCACAGGTTGGGTTGGGTCAATTTTCGACCCAGCCCGGACTCAACCCGTCGACGTTGGTTGGAAGGCGGAGGGACCCGAAACCAACCGCCGGCGTCAATCGGTCGAGTCGGTTTTGGGTTCAGGTAGTGTTCAGTCGGTTCAGAGGGTCGCCAAATTCTGCAAACGTCGCCGGAATCTTCAAAACACTCGCAGGAATCTGCAAAAACTCAGTTCATTTGCACTGAAAATCGTCGAAATAAGCTTGGTTCGCCTTGAATCTCACCGGATCTCACCAAATATGGTCGAGATCTCATCGAAATCAGCTTGGATCTCCTCGAATCTAGTCGGATTTCATGAAGTTTGGCTGAGATCTCGCCGAAATAAGCTTGGATCTCCTCGAATCTTGCCGAATCTCACCAAATATGGTCGGATTTGATTGTTTTGGTTGACGAAATTTGCAAAATCAGGTTGAAATCTCGTTAGAAAGCTGGAGAATTCGTAGAACATTCATGCTCTTTGTGCGGGTCGGGTTTCACGGGTTTTGAAGGAGAGGACTCGAAACCGACCTGCCGGCATCGGATTTTGGAGAACGGGACCCGCATTCAACCACTGGAGCAGTCGGATTGGGTGGAAGCGGGTCGGGTACGGGCGGGTTGGGCGGGTGGTTGGGTGGGTTGGACAGCCCTAATTGTAGGAATGAAATGAAGATAAAGTGGAAGGAGTGAGCATCCATCTGGGCCTAGTTTTCTTATCCACCCAAATTGGGTGAAAATGAGGAAAAAAAAAACAAGTAAAAAGCCTGCAATTTTTGGGGCCCTACTACTTATGACTTTTAAAATTTCTATTTTGTCTATCACCGAAACAAATACTTTGGTTTTTATTTTGGGTATTTAGGTAAAAACATATATCTAAATTAAATATTTTTTTTGCTTTTCTTTTCTCTTCCCTCGATTGTTCTTTCCAAACATGTAAAAAGGAAGCTTTTTTAAAAAATCTTTTCTCTCTCTCTCTCTCTCTACTCTTCTTTTCTCTTCCCCTCATTTACAACCAAACACACTTATTGTTGACAATAATCAAGCCCTCCACTCCATATTAACACAATTGCTAATGACACTCCCAAGTCCCAAAATCTTATGATATAATCTTTTTCTTCTCTAAATGTTTAAAGTAATATTAGTGGTTACCTAGTGGTAGTACTGCTACTACGATCAGGTGATACAACAAAGTTCCAAACTTCCAATAAACCGTGGTCCACAAGGTTGTAAATGAACCATGTTATTCATAAATAGCGCAGTTGTGCAGGCTTGATATATAAAAAGCTCGTTCATATTTGTTTGGTTATAAACAAGTCAAACTTGAGCCTTCATTTAAATTTTATTTATTAAATGAGTCAAGTCCAAGCAAAAAAAAAAAATTCATGAACAAGCTCATAAACGATAGGGCTTGATAACATAAAATAAAACAAAATGAGCTTAGGCTCGTTTATGGGCTTCATAATAACTTTAATATGATCTTAAATAATAAACTCATATCTTACTAAGCTTTTGATTAAAATAGGAGGTTATGACCAAATGTCCAACCCAAAATCAAGCCAAATTCAAACTTTTGGACTTTTGACAAGTTCAAATTCAAACATAGTTTGTACACTTAGTTCAAGCTCAAACCAAACTTGAACACTTTATATTAGTTGTCCGCTCAAGCTTGAACATTCTCAGCTCGTTTACAACCCTAGCCATGGATAAATGATCTACCATATTTGTAATGGATTTAATTTATAAACAGATTCCGATAATTAAACTTGTGTTCAATTCTCATAGATTTTGTTTTTAAGGCAGTATTAGCAATTGGCTGGAAGTGGTACATTGCTCCTAGCATCTTCTAACAACTTGCTTAAATGGAGGGGGAAAATTATTGAATACTCTAAGAGTACAGTAAATGTGTATTCCTCTCTCTCGCATGAATTGTGAGTCCCATCATAAATTTAATTAGAGAGACCCATAATTATGTGAAAGCGGAGAATATGCATTTATTTTCCGGAGTATCTAATAACTACTTGATGGAGGAGAAAAGAGAAGAGGAGAGTGAATGGGAAGGGTATGATTTAATGACTTTGCTTGGATTTTTTTTTTTTTTTTTTAAGAAAAGAAGGAGAAGGGTTTGAAGGGGTTTGGAATTTCGGAAGGGTATCTTACCCCACCTATTCCTAACCCTTCATTTTTAGTTCCCTCAAATTGGAGAGATTTGGAGGAGATTAAAAAAAAAAATTGAAATGTTAATTTTTCCTTTAAGATGTCAATTTATATTTATTTCTTTAAAATTAATAAAATTGGTCATAATTGTCAAATTATGAAATTCTCCTCTCCTTAGTAGTTGACTGACTCTTACAAAAATCATTAATATTTCTTGTAATTTCAAAAAAAAAAATGAGAGAAACATTTATTACCTAAAATAGACTGAAATATAAATATCATGTGCAAAAGCAATTGATTTGAGTTTTTAAAAAAAAGTCCTTAAAAGTCAACCGTTGGTCAACAGTTTGTATATGAAGAGAGAGGGGGGCAAAGAGAGAAGTTATCATTAGGAGAGTTTTTTGTAATGAAATTTATTTGGGAGTTTTTTTTTTTTTTTTTTTTTGTTGATAATTATTTTCAGTTGGCTTGGGTTTTCAGCTATACCAATTAGCAAATACCAAAAAAATGTAGTGTGTTTTTACAAAACCAATCAGACTAAACTTTTGATTTGAAAATTTAACCACATGATATTAATTTTGAAATGTTCTTATTTACTACCATTCCACCATGTTCAAATCATGTAATTAAATCCTAATCCTTATCCTTTAATTCCTATAAAATAAAATTAAAAAGCCTTATCCTTTAACGAAATTAGCCAACGGAATATTTCATTATTCACAAATCTTTTTTTTTTTTTTTTTTTTGAGAAGAGAGCATCATTCACATGCCTAATATCTAAGATCAAAGTTTATTTATAAATCCTAACAGAATATTTACTTTTTATAATGAATCACACCCTCAAAATTCCTTATAATATCTTCTACCTTAATTAAATCCACCTCAATTTTCCTAAACTAAATAAAATATTTCCTTTCCTTTTGCTCACCTTCTTTTCTTTTTCTCATTCTGAACACCTTGTTCAATTTCTTATAGATATTGAAGATGCTACTATCGGAGACTATTTTATAAAAACTCAATGCAATTTTTTCTCTCCCTTTTGTCAGTGATTTTATCTTAACCACAAAATGACATTTCTGTTGCTTCCAAATTGCGCCGAGCATCCGAGTCAAGAATTAAAGACAAGATAATGGATTGTTTCATTGAATCATGGGTCTCTATTTTTTTGGCTCTTAGCTTTTTGTACGCATTGGATTCCAGCTTCCTGCATCAAACAAAAAATCATTAATTTCAGAATTCTCCATCTCCATCGTTTCTAGCTCGACTTTTGTACTGAAACAAATTTAGGACCACCCTCTATTGTGTAGTGTCAATCCTAGGCCTAGCTAGGCCACTTATGTTACGCCTTCACCTAGGCCCCTAATTTTAAATAATAATAAAAAGTTTACTTTTTTTTTTCCCACTGTTAAGAATATTTAAAGAATTAAATATTAATATAAATAAGACAAATTTAAATGAATAAGTCTTAAAAATAGATATGTCACTAATCACAAGTAATTCAAATAAAATAATATTATAAATTTTACTACATAACTTATATAATTTGATGTGATTACGAATATGATTGGTGGACTTCAACAACTTATTAATTGCATTTTTAAATGATTTTTTTTGTAATTGATGATATATCTTTATAAGTCTCATGTTGTAAAGTTTATAATATCTACAGCATCTTTGTAACCCTCATGTCACTAATAACATTTACTGTTACATTAATTTGTAATTTTTTTTATAGAAAAATTTATTATAATTTTAGCATTTTTCCTAAAAAAACAAAAAAAAAATTCATATTAAAAAGTAAAAATAATGGATTTAAAAAAATTATTATATAAAACACTTGTTAAGAGATTTCATTATCTTGCAATGACGAAGTTGTCTGTAAAGAAAATATTGAAATAAGTCTTATTGGTCCGACAAAGTTTTAGGGTTTAACAACTTTTTTTTTTTTTATCTAAAAAGTACAAGGTGGTTTTTCCTCCCTTTTTGGTAGGATCACATCATTATTATTTTCTTCTCCAATAAAAAAAAAAAAAAAAAAACATAATTATTGTTGTGCCTAACAATTCACTTGTTCTTAAAATTATTTGTTGCAGCTTGCAGGTCAATTTAATTAGTATCGTTACCGTAAACATGGACTAGCAAATTTGCTCCAAAAAAAAAAAAAAAAAAAAACCTTGGACCAGCAATATGTGGACAGGACACGAGCTCAAGTGTCCATATTGAACCAAAGAAGTCAATACCGTACCGAAGGTTGTACCGGTTTGGCCACCGATACGATATATTTTAGATACCGGTCAATACCGGTGTACCGTTTCGGGTTTACTGCTATTTTATATATATATATATATATATATATATAGACACACACACACACACCAAAATCTCTAGAACCATATTTATAAACATATAATATTTCACTTATATTATAGTAAATATAAAAATTTATTATAAAACATTACCTCAATTCAGAACAAATTATTCATAGTTTTAGACTTTAGTATCAAATAAAAGAAAAAAAAACACAATATAAAAAATAGAAAACTTAGTTGTTCATTACATACTAAGAAAACAAATAATACTAAGAAGTTAATATAAATAAGTTACTATTATGCCTTTACAAAAATTCAAAAATTACAAAACTAAAAAATTATTAAAAAAAAAAATTTTTTTCTGTACCGGCCGATATTGCCCGATATGGCCGGTATTTTTTCCGGTACAATATAGAAGTGTACCGGTACTGGTGCCTGGCCGGTACCGGTACGATATCGGCCACATTGTATTGAACTCCAGAAACTGCCACAATAATAAGATTTCGTACCAGTTCCAGAAACGAAAGTAAAGAGAAGTCACCTTCTTCTACATTCTAGATTCTACTAATGAAAATTGCATTTTTGGAATATTATCAGGTTTCCATGGGGCTGGGGCAAATCATGAGGCTCTCAATCTATTTAAATATTAGTTAAATAATAATAATTTTTATATAATTGCTTGTTTAAATGCAAAACTACTAATTAATTATTTGACATTTCTTTTTAAATTGATAATATAGTTGATTCACTTAATATTTTTTTAAATATTATATTTATTAATTATTTCTTATATATATATATATATATATATGATTTTTTTTCACAAAAATTATTTTTTAATTTGTTAACAACTAGTATATTATATATCAATAAAGCAACGCCTACACTACTATCAATAAAATAAAATAAAAATCGAAGTTCTATCTAATAAAAAACGTGACCACCTATATTGTAATTTTTTTCCTTTAATAAAACCCATGCTACACCACCCCCAAATTAATTGTTAAGTTTTAAACCCCTTAACACAATATGTTTAACATAATATTAAGCCAAGTTGATTAACAAGTTTGTTAATTAAGTCTAGGTTAAACAAATATGTGCAGAACAAATATAATGTGGAAAGTAAATAACACAAAGATCTGATGACCTAGGAAAATCTAACTGGTAAAAAAATCTAGGGAGGATTTAACTTAACTATCATCAAGGTAAAAACAAATCCACTAGAAAAATTGAAGTTTACAATAAAACTTAGACCACTAACATCCTATTACTACCTTAAGTAGAAAACTTACTACCATGACCACATGATAGCTCCAAGTCCATGGACTTCTTCTTTCCTTGATTTGTAGCAACCACAAGTTCTCCTACTTGTGACTTTAAAACACCTCTCAAAGGTTTCAGATCTTCTTGAAAGTTCTTTAGGCAGAACCTGAAGCAATCATCAAGTTCTTAATGTGAATCTTGATCTTGATATCTCTATGTGTGTGTATGAAGGTAAACACCTCTCAAATCTCACAAAAGATACAACACACAACTCATCAAAGACTTTAGAGAGCTTTTGGGTACAAATCCCAAGATCTACAAAAGAAACACACTCTTCTCTCTCTGAAAATTCTTTTAAAAACATGTTTAGGGTTTCCTTTATATACTAGGAGAGATAGATTTAAAATCCTAATCCTTTTTGGGCTTAAACTACTGTTGGGCCAAACTTAAAATTCTGCAAATACAACTCTCGATTGATTGAGCCTGTCTTTCGATCAATCAAACTAGGCAGATTCTAAATTCTTCTTTTTACAGCTTGTATGTTCTTGAATCTTGACTTGAATCACCTTAAGTATTGTCTAATAATACCTATATACTCTAAGATCTATATCTAGACAAGTTTATACTCACAGTTTGCCAATTGTTCTAAACTTTTAGAACCTAACAATCTCCCCATTTGACAATCCGTAACAAAATTCACATACAAAATGAAATTCTCAAATACAAGAACTACCCAATACAATAAAATGCTCAAATACATCACAAATCCCAATCTAAGATTCCTACCCTAGAAGTTGCAAGTAGAGGTAGAAGGTCTTGATCAGAATGTATTTGTCTTTCCTAACACTCTCAAAAGAACACATTAACGCATGTGTGAAACGAAAGACATATAAACAATATAAAATTCAAAAGTAAACTAACTCTCCCCCTAAGTTAGATACACCAAAAAATTTTATTTTCTCCCCCTTACAAACACAATTTCATCTCCCCTTAAATTAAAACAATTAAAAACCTTTTTCCAAATTTCATCTATTTCTCCCTCTTTTTGTCACGTATTGACAATGACAACTCAATCAAAGAATAAACAGAAAACATACGCAACAAATGATAAGAGGAAATAGAGAATTTAAGAAATGACTCCCCCTATGATCAACATAGGTTTTAAAAACATCTTTCTTCCCCTATAAAAATAAAAATATAAACAAAACATGTTTTAGGAAAAACAGTTTAGAGGAAAATTTAGGAGGTAGGGAAAAACTAAGCAACACAAAAGTTGAGAATACACTTGAAGAAAAATATTCTCTCTTTCAATAAATGCAAACTTGACACCATGTGACCCATAAACAAATGCATGAGATAGAAAATATTTGCACTTTATTATCCATCATATCTCTTTAAAAAAATATTTTATGCAATTCACACATAAAATAACATATACCAAACTATACAAAACTCAAAAATTAATCAATCAATTTTCAAATCAAATTGAGTACCCAATTTAGTAAAATGTATGCATGTTATGTGTGAAAAAAAATGAGAGATATGACTGCAAAAATGCAAGATGGATAAAGAAAAAACAATGCAATACATGTGAATCCTAAACATAAATGATGCATGAAAAAAAAAATTTGGTTAAAAATCTAAAGACTAAAAATTTTCCAGTTTCGATCGATCGAACATCAATCAAAACAGCCCAAAAGCAAACTTCAAAAACATGGAAAACTTCAATTGATTGAAAAACTGATTTGATCGATTGAGACTCAGAAAAACAATTTTTTTATTTTTTTGAAAAACCAGAAATTTTTTTGCAGACTTAATTTTCAAAAGATTTTTCATGACATGTAATGCATGAGAATGATTCCAAATTTTTTTTCAAAACACATTATCTTCAAATTGAGTTTTCAAACCAAAGTTTTTTATTTTTCTTCTCAAAAATTTGAACCAACCCTTAAGGAATTTTGCATCAAACATTACAAAGTGCACAATCTTGGATGGCCAAACCAAATTCACACATAATTTCATGTACTAAGTTTAGCATAGAATAACTTGTGAAGTGTGTGCAACTAGTAATAGCATGAGATACATGTGAGGTGATATGTCGATAATAATCAATCACAATTTCTACATTATTCATCACATAAATTTGAAATTGACTATCACCTAAAATTCTACATTATTTATCACATAAATTTGAAATTGACTATCACCTAAATTTCTACATTATTCATCGCATAAATTTGAAATTGGCTATCACCTAAAAAATTACATCATATAACGCTCACATCTCCTAGAAAATAAGCTTGCAACCATGCATTTTTTTTTTCAACTGTTTCTTTTCTTTTAAAAGCCAACACTTTATGATTTTTTTTATGTGCAAGTGCTACACTTTCTCGAGTACAAAATCTTATAATATGCACTAAGGTGTTCATGATTGGCTAGTTAACAGTAGTGATATGGTTATTTATGCATTTCTCTTAGGATTTTTTAGTCCTTACAATCAAAGACATATGATTTCAAAATCAAGATCATGTAATCAAAAACTTTAAACAACTCACACACAACATGCACTACATAGCTAGAACTAGCAAAGTGCAAAAAAATAAGCTCATTTAAACTAAACAAGATACACAGGCATGTTATGGAAAGACAATATGACTAACCTTAAATACACATCCTTGATATGTAATACAAAAGAAATAAAAATCTTTTTTATTTAAAAAAAATTTATGACCAAAACTAAAAGCGCACATTATGCTAAATGATTAAAAATGCAAATGCAGTGCATGATAATGCTTAACTAAACTATAGAGTTTACACAAACAAGAAATATTAATTTCTTAATTAACCCTTGAGTACATATACAAAATAGTACATACTCATACAAAATCATATTTATCTAAAAATAATCATGCACTTAGTTGAGCAAAACATACTATTCAAGTTTCTCCACAATGTCAAGCATGTTCTAAATCAAGAGAGAGATATCATAATTCATGTCATCCTCAAAAAAAAAAAAAAAAACTAGACACAAAATAGTTTTTTCTTTTTGAAAATTTTCAATGTTTTTGGATATTTTTTTAATAAAAAACAACCTAAAAAACAAGACAACCAAAAACAGAAACAAAACATGTCCACAAATAATTGAAAGAATTAAATTAGGGACAAGTAAACAATACTCACCTTAGCAAGTCTTTTCTCACCCATATAGCACGAGTCTTCGGCTTTGTAGGTGAAAATCCATGAAAAGCAAAGTGTATTTGAGGGATTACACCAATCTTCTAAGAAAAACTGAAATACTGCAAATTTCTTTCACAAACCTCAAAAAGATCAACTGAAATAATATTGTGCTTTTTATTAAATCATCACAATAAAAAACGGTAAGACACTTAAAATTATCCATGATAACAAGGATCAAGGATCAACTCTAGGTCAAGAGACCTAAAAACAAGAGCTAACCCACTTTGATACCACTTGTTAAGTTTTAGACCCCTTAACACAATATGTTTAACCTAATATTAAGCCAAGTTGATTAACAAGTTTGTTAATTAAGTCTAGGTTGAACAAATATGTGTAGGACAAATATAATGCTGAAAGTAAAGAACACAAAGATTTGATGACCCAAGAAAACCTAACCGATAAAAAACCTAGGGAGGATTTAACCTAGCTATCCTCAAGGCAAAAACAGGTCCACTAAAGAGAATTGAAGTTTACAATAAGATTTAGACCACTAACATCCTATTGCTACATCGAGAAGAAAACTTACTACCATGACCACGTGACAGCTCTAAGTCCACGGACTACTTCTTTCCCTGATCTGCAGCTACCACAAGTTCTTCTACTTATGAAATTTGAGGCACCTCTCAAAGGTTTTAGGTCTTCTTGAAAGTTATTTCTGCAGTAACTGAAGCGACCATCAAGTTCTTAATGTGAATCTCGATCTTGATAGCTCTATGTGTGTGTATGAAAGTAAACACCTTTTTGATCTCACAAAAAAATCAACACACAACTCATCAAAGACTTTAAGGAGCTTTTGGGTACAAAACCCTAGATCTACAAAAGAGGCACACTCTTCTTCTCTGAAAAGCCTTTTAAAAACATGCTTAGGGTTTCTTTTATATACTAGGAGAGGTAGATCTGAAACTCTAATCCTTTTTGGGCTTGAACTACTATTTGGCCAAACTTAAAATTCTACAAATACGACTCTTGATCGATCAAGCCTGTCTTTTGATCAATCGAACTAGGCAGATTTGGAATTCTTCTTTCTACAGCTTGTATGTTTTTGAATCTTTACTTGAATCACCCTGAGCATTATCTAATAATACCTATAGACTCTAAGATTTATATCTAGAAAAGTTTGTGCTCACGATTTGCCATTTGTTGTAAACTTTTAGAACCTAACACTAATGATAATTAAAATAAATATGGACTATGTAAAAACTTAAAGCTATGCTAAACAAGAGTAACTGACTAACTCTGTTTTATCAGGAGAAAACAATGGTTTCTTTCTTTGCCTCCTACTACCAAGGGTACATAAAACAAACACAAAGTAAAGCTAGTTTTCACCTATAAAAACTAGCAGAGAGAGAGAGAGAGAGAGAGAGAGAGAGATGGTTTTTTTAACACAACTCTGAAAACGAAGAAGAAGATCCAACACAAATATAAAGAAGAAGCTTTAAAAAATCAATTTTAATGCTTTAAATATGGCTTGGGGGAAATTTTCCAGCAAAATTTTCCAAGAAATAAGGTTTGAGATTTTTTGTTTTTACCTATTTATTTCAATTTTGTCTTGTTGTAGAAGAAAGAAAGTGATTTTCTAGCTTTTATGTGCAGAAGACTATAAGGGTCCGTTTGGTTGGGAGGATAAAAAAGTGAAATGATAGAAAATAGAGAGATGATGGAAAAGTGAGACAATAGAAAAAATTTTAGTTTTCCTCAGTTGTGTTTAGTTGAAAGGGTGGAAAAGTAGAGGGATGGAAATTTTTTGGTTTGGTTGAAAATAAGGTTTGTATAAATTTATCATCATGTCTCTCTTAAATAAAAGAGAAAGTAATACATTATACTTTCAAAAAAAATTGTATATAGATGAAAGTGGACATTTCAAAAAAATAGCATAAGAAATCATCCAAAACTGTTTTCTTAAAAGAATAATTAAAAAAAAAATAAGAGAAAAAAAGAAAGAAAAGAAGAACCCACCACCTGACCAAACAAAAGAAAAAAAAAAAAAAAAAAAAAAACCAAAAAAGTGGGGGCAGTTTTGTCAAAAAAATTTCTCATTTTTCACTCCAATTTGGAAAAATTGTATTTTGAAGGGGGAGAAGAGAAAAATTATGGGCCCCACCACTTTTCTCTCTCCCTCCCCCTCTCAACCAAACGGTGAAAAATGTCATTTTTCACTTCATTTTCTATCTTCCCTGTTTTCACCCCAACCAAACACACCCTAAGTTCTACACTCTAGAACTCCCACATAGAGAAAACCAACTATTGGTTATACATTTAATGAAGATAATTTTTTTTGTTTTTTTTTTATAGAAAATACTATTTTCACAATATTTTTACAATATATTATAAATGACAGGTTGTTATGAGTTGTTATTAGTAGAAAAATAAGTAATTTCAACACTAAGTTTAAATTAAAGCTAATAAAAACTTATCACCTATGATTTATTATAAAAGTATTGTAAAAATGTTATGAATGTTGCATTTTTCTTTATATATGAGCGATATGTTTCATCAATCACAAAAAAATAAAAATATTTATTAGGAGGTCCAATCATATTCATTGCTAATAATTTATTAAGTGGTTGATAAAAGTTGTAGTAATTTTAGCAATTTTATTTTTTGAAAATATTATTATTTATGTATTAAGTATTAACTAACAGATGTTTAATTAATACTGTAAAAGTAATGATACATCCTTATTGCTTATTCATTCATAGCTGGGCCTTTTTACATATGGGCCTTAATGCAATTGTCACAAGCAGATCGAAAGCCCATCACTTCTGACTCCGCCTCATTCTTAAGGTAAACCAGGTTGGCTAGTTTATATTTGTTTTCAATGTCATCCTTATGTCCAATCTTATCAAAAGTTGTTAACCCCTCTCTAACAACATTGTTTTGTCTCATTTTACAATTTTTAATACCAAAAAGCTTCTTGTTTTTTTAAAGAAAAATTAAGATTTTATCTATTTCACTCTCTTAATTTCTTCACCACCTTCCTCTTTTCTTCTTTTCCAATTTTCTGCCAACCGGATCTTTGCCACAGTGAGGACTAAGGATGTCACAGCAGATGAACAAAAGGTGTTCATATAGCCATCCTTTCAATAAATCTAATACTAACTTTTCCCACAACTTGATGAAGTGGTTAATTGTAAGTGACAAAAAGTCACTTTTACAAAAACTCACCACTTTTTTCTACCACTCGCAGTAGACCACTTCAATAAGTCATGGAAGTAGTAGGGTTGTAAATGAACTAAATCATTCATAAATAGCTTAGGCTTAACTCAATAATAAAAAATAAAAAATAAACCATTCATATTTATTTATTTATAAACAAGCCAAGTTTGAGCCTTAGTTATAAGCTTGTTTAATAAATGAGTTGAGCCCAAAAAGAAAAAAAAAAAAAAAAAATTTGTTCATGAACAGACTCATGGACATTTGGGCTCGATATAAAATAAGTTGAGCCTAGACTCATTTAGAGCATGGTAATAAGCTTAATATGAGTATGATAATTCTTGTGTTGGATCTCAAGCTCAAAACCTTGATATTCAACTCAAGCTCAGCTTGACTAATAAATTTAAGCCAAGCTCAAACTCTAGACTTTTTGACAAGCTAGAATTCAAACATGTTTGTGTTTTAGGCTCATTCATGCCTGTTCATATTTGTTAATTAATACTAAAGCTAGTTCATTTTTGTTTATTTATAAACAAGCCAAATTTGAGTTTTTTGTTTTAGGCTTGTTTAATAAACAAGCTAAGCCCCAAAAAATAAATTGTTCATGAATAGACACAATACAAAATAGGCTAAACCTAGACTCATTTATTTTACCCTTAAGTGATTTGATTCCCCAAATTTACCAAAATTTAGGAAGGCTTAATTGGGAACTAAGGAGAAAAATAGGTCTTTTATGGTATTTCTTAATCTTGGAAAATTAACTCTTCTATTGGTTTTGAAACCTGAACTATTCAAAGAACCAAAAAGTAGAGAGGTAAGATTTTTGTAGTTCGATCGAGGTAATCTAGTCTTACCTATGTACAAATATATAAACCAGGACATATTATGGAACCTCTAGAACTGAGATTCTAGTCCTGCTAGCAGTGAAATTCTAACTACTTTTCAAGTCCTGCCAGTAGCGAGCAAAATTCTAATTAACTACTTTTTACAAAACACATAGGTGATTGGTGGAAGTGATACATAAAGTGAAACAGTAAGATTGGAGTAAATATTTTCCAAAAGGTAATGTTTCAAAGAAATTAATACAGAACTCAATTAAAGCCAATAAGCGTTAATTTTCATTGATTCAACTTGTTACTTTGTTCTCACTTAGCTCCCTAAACAAGTTTAAACTTGTGTCCAGTGGCCAGTTCCATTGAACATGTTGTGATGCGGACATATATCTAGTTTGGATACGTGCCCATATCCTAATGTGTCTAGTGGAACTGGCCACTAGAGAGAGGCCTCTCCCCCCTAAACAATAGAAACTTTGTAATCATTAATTAATACATTCTCACATTTTCTTAGCAGCCAAAAAACAAAATGATATTGATATCCAAACAACACCTTAGCTTTGCTTTAGTATTGTTTGCGTGGTTTTTGGTCCTACGCTGCATTTAATTCTCAATCACAACAGTGAGCAATTGGAAAGGTAATGTTTCATTTACTTTGTTATTATTATTATTTTTTTTTTTTAGTTTCAATTTATGGCATCCGCTAACTATCACCAAACTGAGACACCAATCGGTTTTTGGTATATGCAGAAATTGAATCTCAGATCTCTCATTCAACCATTAGAGACTTTATCAGTTGAGCTAACTAGAACCTACTTGTTTTATTTACTTTAGACAATCACTTTCAAGATGAAATCTATAGCATTTTTGAAATAGGGTTTTTTTTTTTTTTTTAGGAAAACATTTCCATGGATTTTGGTAGTAAAAATTCTTTTGATGGGCAAATTTCATAGCTTTTAAAAGTATTTTTGAAGAAATCCAAATTTTAGGGCTCTTTGAGACTTCATTTAGAAAATACATCTATCAAATGATTTAGTTTTAAAATATTTTTTTTAGAGTTTTATTTAAAAATCAACTTGAACAACCTTTTTGATAACAAATTTTAAAGCAAAGCTTTAGGAAGCTTTTTGGAAAGCATTTCATAAAACAATTTACTAAAAGCCTTTTGAAAATACTTTTTTTAGAGAGTTCCTTTGGACCAAGCCTTTTATTTTTTGGTGGGATTGTGTTTGTGATGATAACTAAAAAGCTAGCAGATCAATACTTCCACCCATGAGAAATCATTCAAGGGATTACAAAAGTTCAAATAAATAAATAAATAAAAATCACACATTCATCTACTCTGTAACATAGTTAGTTCAATATCCATATAGCTATATGCATATGAATATCAAGATCAAAGGACTTAAATAAATAAATCATAGGTGCATATATCTCAATATCAAGATCTAGATATTTTTACACATAGAGCATGAATATATAAACTAAAAGTATACAAAGATCAATATAGATAAATTTATTCATAAAAAGCATAGATCCACACCTTGGTTAAAACTCTATACCCATGGATCTATCAACATATGATTGTGTACATCAAGGTGTATGTGAGAATATAGGCATATATTGAAGCAATAATATAAGAGCATAGTTCATACATTAATCTAAGCTTAGAAGCATAGAGATAATATACTACTCACATAGCATACATAACGTATTTTCTCAACAAAAAAAAAGCATACATAAAGTAAAAAAAAAAAAAAAAATTTACTTACTTAAATGGAATTCTAGACAAATAAAGCAATAAAATGGGTTAAGAGGCTTACTTTAGGGGTGATTAGAAGGCTAAAGAGGCCTTAATTTAGTGCTGGAAATTTTAGGAAAAGAGGATTTGGAATCTTAAGATTAGATTAAAAAAAAAGATGATATTTGATGATGGGTAAAGATTGATGATCAAAATATGGGGAAGGGGGAAAATATTCAAAGGGAAATGGGTTGGCCATTAGGCTCAACCCTACCATGAGCCAGGCATATGGCAGGGGTGGGCTGGGTCTGCTGGCCATCTCATTTTTCTACAAGCGTCTAGGCCTTTTCGGTCCCCATTTTCTACTCTTTCAGATCTTATCTTTCAGCAGCTGTTTGGAGGTCTTCTAGAACTTGGATATTTGTGTTCTTGCAATCCTTAAAAAGTTCTTGCAGTCCACTTTCTAAAGGTTCCAGCTTTATTCAATTTAGAACAGCGGTCACGAAGATAGTCCAGTTGGGAGAAGGATGTTTCAGCGTAGAAATTTGCAAAGCTGATTTTTGCCTATAATCAAACATAACAAAAATGGCTGTTTGTTATTATCAAAGATTCAATGTTTCATAATATCTTTCTCGTCTTTCAACTACAATTTGGGCCTGTGAACTATTATTTCAAAGAGAATTTCATGATCTTTAACATGATCACAAATTTATTAAGATTGGATGGTTGAAATTTTGGTCAAATCTTGACTAAACATCTATTAAAGTTGGTCAAACTTAGTTGAAATAAGACAAATGGTTTGAAATGATGATTAGGTTTAAATAAACTGGAATTTTGTGGTAAGATGAATTTGGAGCTAATTTTAATGTCAGACAACTTGGTCAAATCCAATCAAACTTGGTTAAAATGAGGAAATTTTGGGATTTTGGGCTCTCAAACCATTGAAATAATTTATCCAACAACTAATTGGAACAAATCAATTTATTTCATGTAATATTCCTTATTTTTCCATGTTAGAAATGTAGTTTTTTATTTTTTATTTTTTGGATTTCATAGCTCAAATTGACATTTTGGCATGGAAATCGAGGTCTAACAAAATACTGTATCAACGTCTCCTAGTTTCTATTTCTTCAACCCTCTGCTATAGTTCTCTCTCAGTTTCGATTCTCCTCTCTCACTACTTGTGTCTTCTATGATTCACTTTTCACCACAACGCAGAGGTAACTCCAACTAGACATGGGAAGGTTGTTACAGCTCTAGTAAAACAATTTCTCAACCAACTCGCATGAATCGAATGCAATAGTGACATGCGATACTAAGAGATTGGCATCACATCACTTCTTGTAGCAGTACGATTTGGGGATCTCTAATGTGACCTCTACCATGACAGATGAGCTAGATTTTGGTGTGGTGTTGGTGGCATGGTGGTTTGGGTCTCAAATTCACTAGATCTTGGTTCTCTCTTGTCGAGTTGAGATCTATGGGCATATGGATGGTTTTTCTAGTGGCTTGGGTATTGGGTAGTGGGGTTTTGTCAAGTGGCAACTATAGTGGTTTTCGGTGATGGTTGGGATGAAATTGGTGTTTTGTTGTGATGTAGTATAGGGGTCTGTGGTGGCGGCAAGGTGGTTGAGGGTGGTGACGGCAATTGGGATTTTGTCTGTGGTGTTTTTTGTTTGGCTTGAAAATTTGAGTTTGCATATGGGTGGGTTTATGGTCGAGAAAGAGAGAGTAAAGGAGTTGTGGGTTAGTGGTGGTAGTGTTGTGACTTTAGAGTAGAGATTAGAGTGAAAGAGATGATTTCACAAAAATATTAGATAAAAAAATAGTTTTTGAATACAATAGACAGTAGAATAACTAATCTAATGTTGGTGTTTTTGAAAAGTAGTTATGTAAAATAGAATAAGTAAGTTCTTTTACTAAAATAGATAAATAAATATAAATAAAAAAAACATTTGCACATATAGATGCAAATATTTTACAATCTCTAGAGCTACACAAGTTGTTTCCAATAGTACTTGATAGATAAAAAGGGGGGAAAGGGGCATTTGTCTCTAATTTACAAACTATGCAGCAAAATGCCCATGTTTTAAAACAATTTAGCAAAATGGCCAAGTTTTTGAAACTCAACATTAGCTATGCATATTTTGCCACTTAAATTTGTTTGAAAATTTAAGTGAAATTTTCACTTAAAAATATACATATAACTTGATTTTGTTAAAATCGAGTTTAAAAAACATGGACATTTTGCTAAATAGTTTCAGAACATGAGTATTTTGCCACATAATTTGTAAATTATGGGAAAATGCCCATTTTTCCCATAAAAAGATCACTAGTTGTTTTAGTTTTGACTATAACATTCATTGTATATTTACTTAATTACCAACTTCACTAATATATTTGAAGTTTGGATTTACTTTTTAAACATTATAGAATTTATTTAGTTAATTTTATAAAATATTGTGATTAACAATACCATAAAATATTTATGAAACATCTCAAATAATAAAAACAAAACCTTAAATCATTATCTTCAAAAAATTACATAATAAAAATTAATAGGCTGAACCCATTTTCTATTCTACCACACCAATGGGGAAATATGATCTGGTGGTATGAATATAGATGTAAACATAAGAGTATAGCTTTCTCACAAAACAGCTTGACTCTTCACTCACCAATAAGAAGAGCCTCCTTAATTAATCTTTCAAAAGTCTTAAATGATGATCCTTCAAAATTAGTTGCTTCGATTGCCTTCTTCTTCCATTCCCTAGCTTTTTGCCTCATGGCCTTTCCCTTTTCCCCTTCCATCATTTCCTTAACAAGTGCTTCAATCTCATGACGTTTAACATCTTCGTTAACCTCCACACCAATCTCCCAAGTGGTACAAGCATACCGACAATTTGTTTGTTGCTCGGCAAAGAAGGGCCAACAAATATAGGCACGCCAGCAGATACACTTTCTAATGTAGAATTCCAACCACAATGTGTTAGGAAAACCCCTATGGATGGGTGTGCTAGCACTTTATCTTGGGAGCACCAACTTGTTAGCAATCCCCTATCCTTAGTCTCCTCAAAAAATTCTTCAGGCAAGATTGCTGAATCTCCCATTACGACATCAGGCCTAACTATCCACAAAAATGTGTGCTTGCTATTTGCAAGACCCCATGCAAACTCCTTCAAGTGTTGGTCTGACATCACAGTTATGCTTCCATAATTTACATACACAACTGAGTTGGATTCCCTTTTATCAAGCCATTGGAGACATTTGGAGTCTTCTTTCCATAAGCTTGGACCTTGAGACATGAAATGGCTCTCAGGTACATGCCGACCTAGTAAGTGAAGTGGGCCTATACTGTAAACATGAGGAAATTTGGCTAAAAGTGCTTCTAGGACTTCATGTTCAAACTCCTCGAATGTGTTGAAGATGATCACGGAAGACTTTAAGCAATTTTGTGCTTCTGATCCTAGAAAATCAAACATTGTTTCAGTAATGTCAGTAGTTCTAATAAAGGTAGGGAGGTCCCTGAGTTGGATGTTTTTCATTCCCGGGATCCAATTTATTGGTTTGTCAAGTGTTCCATCATCTTTGAAGCTTTCATCTATAACAAAAGAAGTATAAAACAATAAGCCTAGAATCACAACTTTTCTCATAAATTGTTAATACAATAAGTTGTTAACAATTAATAACAAAATGGTGTCAATAGTAAGTCTACATGAAAATCAATAATCACTTCTCAACTCAGCAAAATTAATAAATATTGTCAAAACTAAGTTATATAATCTAAATTACTATTTGATTTTATACTTCAAAAGGAAAATTATTTTGAATTTAGTATAGATAAACAATTATAGATTATTTTTGGGATTTAAAAAATAATAATTTTATTACGACAAATAAAAGATTTAAAATGTCTTGAGAAACAATTATTTTTTGTCTATTTTTTAATTTGCATTTTTCTAATATTGAATGAGTGCTAGTTTTATTTTTTTTTCATAGCATAGTAGGATACTTAGTCATGAATTTCATTATATTTTTTTCATTCTTGATTTTTTTTTTCTCACGTTTTGGCTCCCTAAACCTAAAATCCTGGCTCTATCTTTGACTCTAGATTATATGCTTTTAGAAAACATTGTTGGAGTGATTCTTAATATTTCAACTTTTACAAACCGAAATCATCTTGATATGAAAAGATTGCATGTCCCATATGTAATTTTTCAGTATATTAAACATTTTTCTTGTATCTTGTCAACGAGAATTTAACTTTGTAAACATTTTTTTGGGACATAAGATCATTACTACTCATTATTGTAGTAGAAAAGAATAATATTACGATCACAAAACAAAGTCGGAAATTACAAGTCCCATTCTCATAATATAAATGATGGCTAGGAAAGTTAGGAATTGTGATCCCTTGAGAAATTATTCTGATTTATAAGCTACAGGTCTACACAACAACGTATCCCTCTCCCATTCCTTAAACTTTGATAAAACAAAATATGATCTTAGGTTTCATTACGATGAGGACAGATTTATCTAATTAATTAGTTTTTCTTTTTTTCTTTTTGGAGAACCATCTTAATTTAGTTAATGCTTATGAAAGGATTCAATTTATTGATCAGCGATTGGCTATACGGAGTTTCATAACCGTATATACAATTCCTTACTCTCATTAATTAGACCAAAACTAGATTTCTTATAATCCACATTCGCCAGGAAATATTAAACCAAATGCCATATAAAGGTAACTTTATATATTCTAATTTTATACATTATTTATCCCATGAACAAAAGAAAATCTATCATGTATCTTACAAGAGTCAGATTTCACATGTATTTAATATATGTATCCACTATCTTACATCGTGTGAATATCACATGTATCCAATACATCATACATGTACGTGTCAACTCTCTTATATGGGATAGGACCCACCCCATATGAGAGGGTAGAATGGTAAGTATACATTTTTTATACATGCAATACCACCTCCTATATAGAGATTATTTTTGTAAAATAGACATTATTTCTAATTTTGCAGACTTGAATTTGACCGTAACAAGTAGTGATGTTATTTTGCCAAAAATTAAAAATTACGATAAGTATTATTATCCATACTGTAGGACAAATTACTCTGACTCTAGAGAAAATATCACTCTTATGAAACAGTACATCACCACTCTGACGCTTTGATGGATCTCACACATTTATGTGACCCCATATTATTTAATTATTGAAAGGAAAAAAAAATAAAGAAAAAAAAAGACCTCATATTATTATGAAATGAGCATTTCTTAAGGCAATTTTATAAGATAATTTTTCCTCTTATAAAAGAAGTTGCGTTCACGAAATATAGCAATCCACAAAAAAAAAAAAAATCATGATTTTGTTTGATTTTGTTGTAGGAAGTGGAGTTTTATTCTACATTGAGAGAAAAGGGAGGAGTTGTTTTTGGCAAAGAGTCTACTGAGACGCGGTGAGGGTTCAAAATTTTAACTTAAAATTGGGTGTCCATGCCTACCGAAGACCCGCCGGAACCGACCCGTCACGGCCGGGCTGACATCTCCGACGGGTCGGTGACGGGTCTCCAACGTCAGAACCTGACTCCGGCGGGTCGAGTGGCGGGTTTCGTCCTCAAAAACCCGAGCCACCCGACCCGCCCGACAAAAAGTCAAAGAACGACAAAAGTCACAAGATCCGGCGACGATCTGGCTCTTCTCAGCTCCGATCCGGCAACGTTTGGGCTTCCTTCACTCATATCAGCTCAAATCCGGCCTATAACTGGTCTTTTACTTACTCAAATCCGGCGAATCCAGCCCAGATCTACTCAAACTCGGCCAAAACTCCGGTAAGCCCGACTCCAACTCGGCCAAATTTTCATATATCCGAAGTAATCTCGCCTAACTCTCCTTAGATTCGGGCAGATCTGACAAGATCCGGCCAGATTTCGGCCAAAAACCGGCGAATCGGAAAACCCGAAATCGACCGATTCTCAACCGAAACCCAATACGACCCGACCCGGCTGATTTGAAACTATATTCGGGTCGGTTTCGGGTCGAAAACTTCCCGACCCGATCCGTGAACACCCATTTATTTTATTTCACAATTAAGATTGTACTTTATGGATTTAATTATAGTATACAAAGTACTAAATGCAGATTTTTTTTTTTCAAAAATTAGAATTAAATCGGAAAAGGTTATAATTTTATATAATGACCATGGATAATTTGGATAATTCACCTTTTATTTTATTTTTTTTAAACTCCAAACAAAATCTTATAAAATATAATAAAAATTTATTATTATTTAAGATTAGAGTGATAAGTAATAGATATACTCAGTAATTACCATCTGAGTTACAGTTCAATTAATAAAGTTGCTTATAATCATCTGATCAGTACCATTGGTCTGTTAGAAAAATATGAATTTAATCTTTAATAGTTATTCTAACAAAAACAAAAAATTGTTCAAAGTACCTTTGAATGGAAGAATGCCTCGTTTGATGAGTTCAGTGAAGTTGAGATATCCCATGAAGCCACAAGCTGAGGCAGTCCAAAACTGAACTTCTGGGATGCCTAATTCTTCTCCAGCTTTAATAGCAAAACTCATGATGCCATCAGAAACTATGCAAGTAACCAAAGGCACTTCAGAGGATGAGTTGAGCTTAAGCACTAGCTCTTTGAAAGGGACCAAACAGTTCTTTCTTGTGGAATCACATAGTGCTGGGATATCTTGGGTTGCATCACGGTCGGACAGTGGCAACCCGTCTGGTATTGTTTCAAACCGGAAATCAGGTAGGCCCTTTACGTAGTCAAGTCCTTTGGATCTGATTAAGCGTCTGTGGTTGAACTCAGTATTTACAAAGGTTATATGGAATCCTCTTGAGTGAAGGAGCTTGGCTAATCGCATCATGGGTGATACATGGCCTTGTGTTGGGAATGGGACACATACTGCATGGGGCTTTGTAGCTCGAACTGAACCCATATCACTTGCAAGTAAGCTATATTTTTTTTTTTTATGGAATCAAATTTAAAGGGCTTGTGGTGAGACCTTTAGGCTCTGTGCCATTTTATAGGACGTATGTGTAGCATTAGGCTATATTAGCCTATAGATTTTTTAAGTGACTCATCTGCGGGTAAAATTGTTCACTGTCACATGAGAGATAGTATAACTACATCCTTCTCTCAATTGATTTGTTCTCTATTTCATTTTGAGATATTTCAAAAGTGTCTTATTTCTAAAATTAAAAGCTATTAATTTACTAATGTTTCTATTATGTCTCTTCTTTATTTTTAAAACTATTTTTTATAAATTTATTTAAGAGTAATTTTAAAAACTTATACATGTTTACACAATAAACAAAACAATAAATAATATTCTCTTAAAAGTTAGACTTTTGAAACAGAACAAACAAATTGAGACGAAAAGAGTATTAATTTGTCGAAATACTGAATGATCAACAGAAGCATATTTCCTTAAAGATTTGTTTAAATATCGTTTATTTTGTTAAAAATTTATTACTAAAAATAGTATAATAAAATAATTTTTAAACTATGAATAATGTTATGAGACTCAATCCAAAAACACAAAAAAGTAAAAAGTGTTTGATAGAGTAATTTAAAATATGATTTTTGTAATTTTTAAAAATATATTAGTAAAAAGTATATAAAAATATATAATATTATTTAAAATATAAAAATATGTGTATAAAATGCTAAACCAAACAAACTGAAAACGCTTAATAATTTAAAGACAAACGCACGATCTTTTTATCGCATGCAATTATTGCAATGTCACCAGTTGACCCAGTCTGAAAGCTGGTTCAGTCAATTAAAATAAGGCACCGTCACTGTGTGTCCTCAATGTCTAAGACACAACGTGAAAGAGATTTCCAAAAAAGAATTCCACTGCTTTGGAAAGTGGCAAATTGTTATTCCCCTGATGTGAGGTGACAAATTGTTATTATTAGGTGAAAATTTCTACCTCTACTTCTATTTTTATTTCTACTAACTATATAAAAATTGTTAATGGCACTTTCTAGTTTCTAGTTTCTAGTTTCTACAGCACTTTGGTTTAATAGTTTGGCCAAATTTATTTTTATCAATTTATTTTATTATTTAACTTATTTTTATTATTATTTATAAGTTTTATTGTATTTTTTAATATTATTCATAAATCTCACTTTATAATTTCAACTAATTTTTACTTTAATATACTATACTTTGTCTTCCTTTTTTCCCTTTTGTGTGTGTGTGTGTGTGTGAGACCATCGCGTTATGTTGAGAAAAAGCAAGAGTCTCATTTTCAATGATAGACCCAAACAAAACTTAATGTACCTAGCCATGTCTTCAGTGTTTTTGGCTAAGTCAATTTGGTGAGAAAAAACTCTCAGTTTCACGACATCCGGCATCTTTGTTATCTTTTAAACACCTATATATGTAGTGCTACAAATCACCTTCAAGGGCGGTTCTTTTTGTTTTGTGTTTTTTTTTTTTTTAAATATATAGCAGTGATACAGTGTTTTAATTGAGGAGTATAATACAATATAATAAATTGTCATAATATTTTTACAATTTTCAAGGTATCAATTCTTTATAGGTCAAAATAAAATATAATAAACTATTATACTAAGACCTATCACAACTAAAAATAAAACTATTGTTAAAAAAAATTTAAATAAAAGTATTGTAAAAATGTAACATTTTGTTGTTATAGTATCTTTACAATTAGGTGTAAGAAACTTGTGAACAACTTAAGTTTCATAGAACATTTTTATCAACTCATGCAAAATTGTGTAAGAGATAATTTTTCCATTTAACACCAAAAGTCACGCACGTCAACTTATGCATTTATTGTACAAAATGCATTTTAACTATGGTACTTGTGTAAATAAACATAGACATTGTTGTTGTGAATTTCAATTTTTATTATTTATATCTCAAAAAAAAAAAAAAAAGTGGACGGTGGTTTTGTTAATGTCACAATATTTTCACAATTGTAGAGTTATCAGTTGCTTATAAATAAAAATAAAATAATAAAATATTATACTAGGACCTACTACAACTTAAAATAAAGGTATTGTGAAAATATGACATTTTGTTGTTATAACAATATTTCATAATTGTTGAGGTGTAAGTTCTTCATAAGTCAAAATAAAATAAATTTATTATCAAAATATTATGATATTTTGTTATGTCTCTAAACATTTTTTATTTAGTCTATTTTTGTGAACCAAAAATCACTGTTTCACTATCTCTATCTCAAATTTATCATTCAAGGGGCAGCACGTGCCTTGCACGTGCCACCCAAACTAGTGATCTAATAAAATTTTGTTGACACAATAATGAACTCAGATGAGAACTAACAAAATTGTGTCAATTCAACATTGTAAAAATTGAGTCTATAGCATTACCCTTTTCTCTCCTTCCTTAGGCTTTGTTTATCTGAAAGGATTTTAGGAAAGATGGAAAATTGAGAAGAGAAAAGTAGAGAGAAATGATCTTTAGTAGATGTTTGGTGGTGAGGAAGAGAGGAAAGAAATGTGGTAGAACTCGGGTATTTTCTTCCTAGGATCACCAAAAAAAAATTTCTCTAAAATGTGGAAAAAACTGAGGAAGGGGGGGGGGGGGGGAGAGGGGAGAAGTTTAACATTGAGCTGAGGAAAATGCCCATGTGCACTTGCACATGAGTTTTGTCCACATACAATTGCTTCTTCTTCTTTTCATCCAGTTGCTTTGTTTCATCCAGTTACTTATTTTTTCTTCATCCACTTGCATATACACAATTTTTTTGCTAAAAAATGTGTTACTTTTTTTGTTTTATTTAATGAGGACATAATTGTAAATTTATACCAATTTCATTTTTCATCATCTTATTTTTCTTTTCAACTAAACAAATAAATTTTTCATCTCTCTACTTTTCCATTCTCCGTACCAAACACAAATAGAGAAAACTAAATCTCTTCTATCCTCTCACTTTTCCACTCCTCCAACTAATCGGACCCTTGATGTCGACAATAATCAAGCTCTCTACTCCGTCTCAACACAGTTGCTAATGACACCCCCAAGTCCCAAAATCTTACGAGATAATCTTTTTCTTCTCCTAAATGTTTTAAAGTAATACTAGTGGTTACTTGGTGGTAGTATAGTAGTACTACGATCAGGTGATACAAACAAAGTTCCAAACTTCCAATAATCCCTAAAGCTTATAACTGAATCAAGTCATTCATAAATAGCTCATGTTTGATTAGATAAAAAGCTCGTTTATATTTGTTTGGTTATAAATAATCAAACTTGAGCCTTCATTTTAGGTCTATTTAATAAATGAGCCGAATCCATGCAAACCTAATAACTAATATCTAAGATTTCATTTTAGGCCTGTTTCATTATTCACAAACCTAATATCTAAGATTTCATTAAAAATTTTACAATATCTTCTTTAGTTCATGAGCAGCTGAGGAAAAATCACATCTAATTTCTGAACACCTTGTTCAAGTTCATATAGATATTGAAGATGCTACTATCGGAGACATTATTTTATGAAAACTCAATGCAATCTTTTATCCCTTTTTGTCAATAATTTTGTCTTAACCACAAAATGGCATTTTTTTTACTTCCAAATTGCGCTGAGCGTTCGAGTCAAGATTTAAAGACGAGAATGGATTGATTTATTGAATCATGGGTCTCTATTTGTTTGGCTCTCTGCTTTTTGTACGCATTGGATTCCAGCTTCCCAGCATCAAACAAAAAATCATTAATTATTGAATTCTGTGTCTCCATCGTTTAGCTCTTGGCTGTTGTACTGAAAAAATTCATGACCACGCTCTTTTGTGCCAGCCTTAGGCCTAGGCCACTTAGGTCCTTACTAGAAAAAAGGCCCTCAATTAGGAGCAGGTATATGGTGTACCTAGCATATATGTCGGGTCACTCATACACTGACGAGTCCTACACACTGTGAGACCCGCCTCTGTGTGAGATACCCGGCATATATGCCGGGTACAACATATAATTTTCGCTCAATTAGAAGGCAAAATTTGATTTTATTGATATATAATTTTTTGGAGATATTAAGAAAAAAAAAATTAGTTTACATTTTTTTTTCTACTATTAAGATTATGTAAGCCCAAAGAATTGAGTATTATTAGAAATAAGACAAATTTAAATACATTAGTCTTACAAAAAGATGTGTCATTAATCACAAGTCATTCAAATAGAAAAATTTTAAAAATACTATAAATTCTACCATATAACCTTTATAATTTAGAGATAAGACAAATTTAAATACATAAGTATTACAAATAGATGTGTCACTAATCACAAGTAATTCAAATAAGAAAATGTTATAAATACTATAAAATTTACCATATAACCTTTATAATTTGATGTGACCATGTGATAATGAAAATGATTGATGAACTTTAACAACCTATTAATTAAATGCATTTTTGAATGATTTTTTTTTTTTTTGTGATTGGTGATATAACTTTGTAAGTCTCATGTTTTAAAATTTGTAACATCCCTAGCATCTTTGTAAGCCTCATGTCACTTATTATATTTGTTGTTATATTAGATTGTAATTTTTTTTTTTGTAGTAAAATTTATTATAACTTTAATATTTTCTAAAAAAATCATATTAAAAAGTAAAAATAATAAATTTAAAAAATTATTATATAAAATATTAATTAAATATTATTTAAGTAACAACGTGATGGTAAGATTTTTGCCTTACGCCTCAAAATGGTTTGGGGCCCTACTTTTGTGCTAAAATTTTAGACCACACCTTTTACCAAGAGTAAATTTCAAAGCACAAAAAATTACACACTTTTTCACCAAAAGACTTTGCATTTATGTTTATGGTGGGACCCAAATGAGTTGAATTTGTGGGCACGTGTATAAATTTTTGAGAATTTTTGTGTGTATGCAGCAGAACTCGCATACAATAAAGTTATTGAGAAAGTTAATAGATGTTCTTCTTTAGGAAATATTTTTTTTAAAAAAATTATGGAAAAAAATAATTGACTTTTTTATATTTTACATTAAAATAGTATCAATTTTTTTTTAAAATTGTCAATTAAAAATTTTCCTAAAGGCACTCGTTAATAGTATTCAAAGTTTGTAGGATCATTTATCACCGGATATTGGCTTTTAAACTCATTGACTTAAGTTTTTGAGTTAAATATGTGGTGTTTCTATATGTTATATTAATTACTCAATTGCAAAGTCTTTTTAAGATGCTCCATTCTCAACTAGTGGTATCAAAACCAAGGTGGTGTGCAGCAAGGTTTCAAAGTTTTTAGGGTCCTTTTTGCCATTGGAATAATGATAGAGTGCCTGTACTTGGAGCGTGCGCACAAGGTTCTCATGAACATGGACATGCGGGATTCCTATGAATGAGAAGTATATTGCATAACTGTTACATGCAACCAATGTCTCACAACATGTGGGATCAATGGATGTGCTCTCCTCCAATTGTGAGATATTGATTGCATACAAGTAATGTATAAGATAATTTTCTCCTAATTAAAGGTGTGCATGGGTAGAGTTTGAGAAATTTTTCAACCTTTTTGGGTTAACAAAATTTTCAACTTTTTCGGGTTGATAAATATCCAACCCAACCCAACCCAATTTGTTTCCACTTCATCAAGTTTAATTGAAAAAAAAATGAATTTTTATTCAACTATTTAAACCCATTATTCAATAAATTATTACAATGTAAACAATTAAGCATAATATTTATATGTTATCAAAATTAAGACTAGAAATCTTGAAACAATTCAAATTATAAAATTTAAACAAAATCAAAATCCAAGTTAAATCAAACTAAAATTTTGAAATGCACATTTTTTTTTACTATTAATAGCGTGAACAGTAGGTTGAGTCAGGTTACATGGATTGGAAATTTTACCAACCTGAACTCGACCTAATCCAAGCTTAAAAGAATTTTACAACACTATCCAACCTAACCCATCAACCCATAAAAAATAAGCATAAGGTATCAATTTGGGTAACTCATCAACCCATGAAAAATAAGCATAAGGTATCAATTTGGGTTCGATTGAGTTGGGTTAGTAGGTTGAATGCTGAATGCACCATCCCATTCCTAGAATTCCAAAGTGATTGAGCAAGTTGTTAGTACCCATTATATGCTTTGTTAGAGGTCAATTTACTATCATTATCTTATCATAATTATACATAGAGAAATGTTAACGAATGTCTTAAAGGCATTGGTTTAGAAATTATTTTTAGAAATATTTTATGGAAAAATGATAAAGCAATTAACAGTTTTTTATATTTTTTATAAAAGTGATGTTAAAACTTTCATAATATGGTTTATTAATAATTGCATTAAATGCACCAGTTAACATGAATCTTATACATATGCAGAAGAGGTTGCACAAACATCATTTCACCACTATTGAAAAGAAGGAAAAAATAATAATAAAATTTGTCTAAGTAATTGATTTTGAAAAATATTTCATGTTAGTGTTTACAATTTTTTTTTTTTTTTTTGTGTATAAACATGTTGTGTTTACACATTACAATTATTAAAAGTAAATGGGTTTTACTAAAAGTAAATAGATTAGAAAAAGGTGTGGAATCTTATAAGAGATTTCATTATCTTGCAAGGATGAAAAGTTGTCTGGAAAAAAAATATGGAAATAGGGCTTTATTGGTCCGACCAACTTTTAGGGTTCAATTTTCATAAATAAATAAATAAATAAACGTTTTAGGGTTGAATAACATTTTATGTAAAAAGTATGAAAAGTTAGCATATACCATCGAAGTTATGTTTCTTCCTCTAGCATGAAAAGTGAATCTTATTGCCACCCCTTCTTATAAGAGCACTTGTAACAGTGGAGCTAAATAGCTATATAGCTATTTTAACTCCACCAAAATATCAAAAAAAAGCATGTAGTAGTGGAGCTAAATTTATATTTTTTTAACTCATTGCTACAGTGCACATCTATAAATAGATGTGTACTGTTCATGAGAGCTAAAAAAAAATTAATTTTTTATTTTGTGTTCACATTACTTTTTTATTGTGGTGTTTTTATTGTAGTGAAGTGTATTATTTTATTGTGTTGAAAACTAAAATAGATCTACTGCTGCAATATATGTATAAGTAAAATAAATAAAGTAACTTTTAGTAGAGTTAAATTACTAAATTTTTAACTCTACCGCCGTAGATTCTCTAAAAGTAGAAAATGTTACTCCTAAAATATTGATTAAATTTCTAAAAAGCACGTATCCACCCTCTCTGGTAGAATCACATAATTTGTGTTTTCTTGTCAAAAAAAATTATTAAAAAAAAAAAAAAAAAAAGTTGTTGTGCCTAATAAATAAGGCACATTTTTTTAGGAGACGTGGTGGACTAGGAGATGAGATCCAAATACTTGTCCCTAAAATTGTCTACCATCAACTTGGACCAACAAGAAGTGGACACGAGTTGTCCCTTTCGAACTCCAGGAACTGCCATGATATTTGGTTTGTGGGGCTGGGACAAAGTACGAGACGCAATTATCTTTCTATTTCTTTCTTCTTTTTTTTGGTTAAAAGGAAGCATAATATTATCAAGACAAAATGACAGGAGTATTGGCAGACCGCCTTAGAGTGTACAGCCCCGTTGCATCAGAATTCAAAATATTACATAATTCATCATATTTCTTTCCTCTCTTTTATGGCTGAAAAAAGTATCATGATAAAGTTGTCGACTTTATTAGTCCATGCTTTACCGGGATTTTTTTTTTCTTTTTTTGAAGGGCTTGGCTTGGGTCGTGTTCCAGCTTGAAAACCATACCTTCCAATGGCGTAAATTTGAGCTGAATTTGGTTTCTTTGCTACCTGAAGAGCTCAAAAGTTACTTCAAAATAGTCTTCCTTATTAGATATTGGGTTATCTTGTTTTTTTATTAGATCTTTTGAGTAATAAATAGTCATTTTTACATCAACTCATCACCCCTTTTTTTTTTCTTTACTACAACTGAGGGACAATCAACCACTTCAATAAGTTGAGGAATGAGTGGGGTTGTAAATGAACCAAAATGTACATAAGTAGCTCGGACTTAACTCAATAAAATACTCATTCTTGTTTATTTACTTATCCGCAAGCCAAGCTTGAGTTTTAATTTTAAGGCTTGTTTAAATAATGAGCTGAACCTAAAAAGAAAAATAATTGTTCATGAATAGGCTCTTGGACATTTGGGCTCCATACAAAACAAGTTGAGCCTAAGCTCATTTATAAACTTGGTAATAAACTTGATATGAACTTGAAAAATAAACTTATATCTCACTAAAATTTCAATTAACTAGGAGTTGAGACTACTGATCTAAACCAAAAAGGCTTAATAATAAGCTTGATATAAGCATGATAATTCTTGTATTGAATCTCAAGCTCAAAACCTTGATATTGAGCTTGAGCTTAGCTTGACTAATAAATCAAACCGAGCTCATTAGTTAAACTAATCTCAAGCTTTTAGATTTTTTGATAAGTTAGAGCTCAAACATGGTTGTGTTTTAGGTTTATTCATGCTTGTTCATATTTGTTTATTTATAAACAAACCAAGTTTAAGTCTTAGTTTTAGGTTTGTTTAATAAACGGTCAAGCCAAAAAAATGGTCATGAACAAGATCAATACAAAAAAAAAAGAAGCTAAACTTAGACTTATTTATGGCTTTGTAATAAGTTTGATATGAGCTTGCCAAATAAACTCACAATTTACTAAGACTATATAATTAGTTAGGAGTTAGAATCACTAGCCCAAACTAAATAGCCTTGATATAAGCATGATAATGTATTTGTGTTAGACTTAGATCTCAAACTCAAAAACTTCATATGAGCTTAAGCTCAACTTACTAATGAATCAATCAACTCAATATTATTTATAAGCTTGGTTTGAAGTCAAGTTAAGCTTGAATATTTTATTTTTATTGTAAAGCTGGCTAGAATATTCACTATTCGACAAAACTCAACTTGTTTACAACTATAAGAAGAAGTTGTTGCAAAAGTTGTGTTCCTAGACTTATTGGCCATTCTTTTGTGTGGCACTTTGAACTTGTTCGTACAGCCCAAGAATAAAATGGTGTCATTCAATACTTAATGATCATTTTAAAGAGAGAGAATGAGCTCCATTGGTAGAATGCCTTCCAATCAAATCATTTCACAAACTTTACATTTTTGGTAATTCGGTATACGGACCATCTATACAAACACAAACCCCCCCACCCCCTTTTTTTCCCGAGTAAATGAAAAGGGTGATTTTTTAACTTCAATGAAAATGCCATAGATGAATGGGTAAACTTCAATCACAGCCAAAATTCTACAAAAACTACGCAGGCTCTTCTGGAAGTTTAGAAAAAATCGACGCATTTGTTAACTGGAAGGGACCACTTTTTGAAGTAATAACACGAGGTCTTTCAATCTGCATGGATGGTGCAAAACCCATGTGTAAGATGTCAGGCAATATAAAATAATAAAATCAGAATTGCAAGCATTTATGGAGGAACTGGCAACCATGCCTCAAATTACTCAAATCTGGATAGATGGCTATTGCATCTTTAAAATCCTACAATAAAATATTAAATCAAAAAATAATTCAGTACTCTCATGAAGCAACTATTGGCAATCAATTGCCAACATACGTAAAAAATTGTCAGTAATTTTCTGTGTTTAAGAAAGAAAGAGGGAAAGGCTTGACCTGTTCAGCTGCTGAAGATGTGTAGGAAATCGCACATGACATCCCTGGCCTGCTCTTGTTGCAGCCTACAAATTTAGTTTTCTTTGGGATTCATCATGGTAATTGAAAAGGCTTGATTCAATGTGTACGCTAAATAAGAGAAAAAAATGTGGAACAATAACTCAAATTTGTGGTAAATCAATGGAACGGATATATATAGAATACCTACCCTATTAACATAAGAATCCAAGATTATTTTTAACAATTCTCTCAAAACTCCTCGTTTTTAAACATGTACAGTAACTGATTATTACAAATCACAATACCTGTAGTCCAATAAGGCTACCCTCCACTACAAAACAATCTCTTGGTGACACGCTGCCTCTGCAAGGAATATCATTTTATAGTTCTGATCGTGATATGCATTCGAGCAATAGAGAACACAATGGTTAATATTACATTGGAAGCTGTCAGATAAATTGATTACCTTGAAATTTTGCAAGTATGGAGAATATATGAAGATAATATTAACAGAAGATTTGTCAAAATTTGTATCTAATTAGAAAATATTGAGTAGCGTAATATAATTGTCAAATTATATTACCTGAAATAAAATAGGTCATAAATGTCAAATTATGAAATTCTCCTCTCCCTATTAGTTGACTCTTACAAAAACCATTAATATTTCTTGTAATTTCAAAAAAAAATTATATGAGAAAAACTTTTTTTTTTTTTTGGAGAAAGATGTGAGAAAAACTTTTATTACCTGAAATAGACTGAAATATAAATATCAAGTGCAAAAGCAATTGATTTGAGTTAAAAAAAATGTCCTTTGGGAAAAATCAACCGTTGGTCAACAGTTTGTATACGAAGAGAGAGGGGGCCAAGAGAGAAGTTATCATTAGGAGAGTTTCTTGTAATGAAATTTATTTGGGAATGGTTTGTTGAATATGTATATATAAGTTCCAAAAAAACCTTTTCTGCCCTATTTTGCTTGTTTGTTGTTGGCCACGGAAAATAATTTCAGTTGACTTGTGTTTTCAGCTATACCAATTACCAAATACCAAAAAATGTAGTGTGTTTTTACAAAACCAATCAGACTAAACTTTTGGTTTGAAAATTTAACCACTTGATATTAATTTTGAAATGTTCTTATTTACTACCATTCTACCATATGCAAATCATGTAATTTAATCCTTATCCTTTAATTCCTATAAAAATAAAAATAAAAATCCTTATCCTTCAACGAAATTTGCCAACAGAAGATTTCATTATGCACAAAAATCCTTACCACAAAATGACATTTTTTTAACACAACTCTAAAAGGAACGGAGAAGAAGGTCCAACACAACTATAAAGAAGAAGCTTTAAAAAATTACTTTTAATGCTTTAAATATGGTTTGTGGCAAAATTTCCAGCAAAATTTTCCAAAGAATGAGGTTTAAGATTTTTTGTTTTTATGTTTATTTCAGTTTTGTTTTGTTGTAGAGAGAAAGAGAGAGCAAGTGATTTTCTAGCTTCTAGAGTATAAGTCCTACACTCTAGAACTCCCACATAGAGAAAACCAACCATTGGTTATACATTAAATGAAGATAATTTTTTTTTATAGAGAAATAATATATTCATAATATTTTCACAACACTTTCACAATAAATTATAAGTGACAGGTTGTTATAAGTTGTTATTAGTGGAAAAAAAAAAGTGATTTCAGCAGTAAGTTTAAATTAAAGCTAATATGTTTCATCAATCACAAAAAAATTAAAATATTTATTAGGAGGTCCAATCATATTGATTGCCAATAATTTATTAGGTGAAAGATAAAAATTGTAGTAATTTTAGTATTTTTATTTTTTAAAAATATTATTTTTTTATGTATTAACTAATAAATGATTAATTAATACTCTTACATCCTTAATTTCTTATTGCTTATTGATTAGTAGTTGGGCCTTTTTACATATGGGGGCCTTAACGCAATTGCGACAAGCGGATAGAAAGCCCATTACTTCTGACTCCTCCTCGTTCATTCCCAGGGTAAACCACATTGGCTAGTTTATATTTGTTTTCAATGTCAACCTTATGTCCAATCTTATCAAAAGTTGTTAACCCCTCTCTAACAACATTGTTGTCTCATTTTACAATTTTTAATCCCAAAAAGCTTCTTGTTTTTTTGAAGAAAAATTAAGATTTTATCTCTTTCAATCTCTTATTTTCTTCACCACCTCCCTCTTTTCTTCTTTTCCAATTTTCTCCCAACCGGATCTTTGCCACGGTGAGGATGTCAAAGCAGATGAACAAAAGGTGTTCACATAGCCATCCTTTCAATAAATCTAAGACTATAACTTTTCCCACAACTTGATGAAGTGGTTAATTGTAAATGATAAAAAGTCACTTTTACATAAACTCACCATTGTAATAAGTCGTAGAAGAAGTAGGGTTGTAAATGAACCAATTCATTCATAAACAACTTAGGCTTAACTTAATAAAGAAACTCATTCATATTTATTTATTTATACACAAGTCAAGCTTGAGCCTTAGTTATAAGCTTGTTTAATAAATGAGTTGAGCCCAAAAAGGAAAAAAAAAATTGTTCATGAATAGGCTCGTGGACATTTGGGCTCGATACAAAATAAGTTGAGCCTAGACTCATTTATGAGCATGGTAATAAGCTTGATATGAGTATAATAATTCTTGTGTTGAATCGCAAGCTCAAAGCCTTGATACTGAACTCAAACTCAGCTTGACTACTAAATCTAGGCCAAGCTCAAACTTTAGACTTTTTGACAAGCTAGAATTCAAACATATAGCTATATACATATGAATATAAAGATCAAAGTACTTAAATAAATAAATAATAGGTGCATATATATGAATATCAAGATCTAGATATTTAAACACATAAAGCATGGATATATAAACTAAAGGTATACAAAGATCAATATAGATAAATTTATTCACAAAAAGCATAAATCCACACCTTGGTTAACACTCTATACCCGTGGATCTATCAATATATGATTGTGTACATCAAGGTGTATGTGGGAATATAGGCATATATGGAGGCAATAATATAAGAGCATAGTTAATACATTAATCTAAGCTTAGAAGCTTAGAGATAATATACTACTCACATAGCATACATAAAGTATTTTCTCAACGAACAAAAAAAGCATACATAAAATAAAGGAAAATATGAAATCTATACTTAAATGGAAATCTAGACTAATAAGTAATAAAGCAATAAAAGGGGGAAGAGGCTTACTTTGGGGGTGATTAGAAGGCTAAAGAGGCCTTAATTTAGTGCTGGAAATTTTAGGAAAAGAGGATTTGGAATCTTAGGATTAGATTAAAAAAAGATGATATTTGATGATGGGTAAAGATTGATGATCAAATAAATGGGGAAAGGGGACAATATTTAAAGGGAAATGGGTTGGCCATTAGGCTCAACCCTACCATGAGCCAGGCATATGGCAGGGGTGGGCTGGGTCTGCTGGCCATCTCATTTTTCTACAAGCGTCTAGGCCTTTTCGGTCCCCATTTTATACTCTTTCGGATCTTATCTTTGAGCAGCTGTTTGGAGGTCTTCTAGAACTTGGATTTTTGTGTTCTTGCAATCCTTAAAAAAGTCCTTGCAGTCCACTTCTAAAGGTTCCAGCTTTATTCAATTTAGAGCAGCGGTCACGAAGATAGTCCAGTTGGAAGAAGGGTGTTTTTCAGCGTAGAAATTTGCAAAGCTGATATTTGCGTATATGGTGCATGTAATATCTCTCAATCCAAAAATGATATTGTCGAGCCATTTTTTCTTTGACATGCATAATTGATCCTAATTCAATGATATTCTGGATTTTTGCATAAATTATGGCTGAAACAAAACAGTTGTTTGTGTGAAGACGCCCCGAAAAACAACTTTTGGTCACCAAAAAATAAAAGTGTCATTGGAAGGATTTTGATGCCTATTTTGTAAATATGTTTGTTTTATTGTCCCAATACTCTGATTTAGCAAGTTGGAGGCTTCGGAAATTGGTGATAAAATCATGATTTTGCATAAAGTTTTTACTTTTATATATATATATATATATATATATATATATATATATATATATATATATATATTCTTTTAATTCAAGTGGGGTTTTTGCCATCCATGCTAAATTGAAGTTCACCATGAGACATTTTCAATGACTCCTCACTTTGAACCAATCTGTGGTCGTTTGATTATAATTTAATCGAGATTAAACTATAATAAAAAATTACAAAAATGGCTGTTTTTTATTATCAAAGATTCAATAATATCTTTCTTGTTTCAACTACAATTTGGGCCTGTGAACTATCATTTTAAAGACAATTTCATGATCTTTAACATGATCACAAATTTATTACGATTGGATGGTTAAAATTTTGGTCAAATATTGACTAAACCTTGATTAGGGTTGGTCAAACTTAGTTAAAATAAGTCAAATAATTTGAAATGATGATTAGGTTAAAGTAAATTGGAATTTGGTGGTTAGATGAATTTGGAGCTAATTTTAATGTCGAACAACTTAGTCAAACTCAATCAAACTTAGTTAATTATATGAGGAAATTTTGGGATTTTGGGCTCTTGAACCATTGAAATAATTTATCCAACAACTAATTAGGGCAAATCAATTTATTTCATGTAATATTCCTTATTTTTCCATGTTAGAAATGTCTTCTTCTCTTCTTCTTCTTCTTCTTCTTCTTCTTCTTCTTCTTCTTTTGAATTTCAAAGCTCAAATTGACATTTTGGCATGGAAATCGAGGTCAAACAAAATACAGTGCCAACATCTCCCAATTTCTATTTCTTCAACCTTCTCCTCTAGTTCTCTCTCAGTATCAATTCCTCTCTCTCACTACTTGTGTCTTCAGTGATTCACTTTTCACCACAACGTAGAGGTGACTCCAACAAGACATGGGAAGGCTGTTACAGCTCTGGTCAAAAATTTTCTCAACGAACACGCATGAATCGAATGCAATAGTGACATGCAATACTAAGAGATTGGCGTCACATCAGTCCTTGCAGCAATGCAATTTGGGGATCTCTAATGTGACCTCTACCATGACAAATGAGCTAGATTTTGGTGTGGTGCTAGTGGCATGGTGGTTTGGGTCTCTACTTCACTAGATCTTGGGTTCTTTTCTATCGAGTTGAGATCTGTGGGCATACGGATGGGTTTTTTGGGTGGCTTGGGTATTGGGTAGTGGGGTTTTGTCAAGTGGCAACTATAGTGGTTTTTGGTGATGGTTGGGGTGAAATTGGTGTTGTGTTTCGATGTAGTATAGGGGTTTGTGGTGGCGGCAAGGTGGTTGAGGGTGGTGACAGTAGTTGGGATTTTGTCTATGGTGTTTTTTGTTTGGCTTGAAAATCAAAGTTTAAATATGGGTGAGTTTATGGTTGAGAAAGAGAGAGGATAGGAGTTGTGGGTTGGTGGTGGTGTTGTGACTTTAGAGTAGAGATTAGAGTGAAAGATGATTTGACAAAAATATTAGTAAAATATTTGATGAAGAAATGGTATTTAAGTAAAATATATAGTAGAATGAATAATTTAATGTTGGTGTTTTTGAAAAGTGGTTATGCAAAATAAAAAAAGTAAGTTCTTATATTAAAAGAAACTGATATTTTTGCACATATAGATGCGAATATTTTACTATCTCTAGAGCTACATGAATTGTTTCCAATAGTACTTGATACATAAAAAGGGGGAAAATGGATATTTAGCCCTAATTTACAAACTATACAGCAAAATGTCTCTGTTTTGAAACTATTTAGCAAAATGCCCATATTTTTGAAAATCGAGTTACAGGTGGAACATTAGCTATGCATATTTTGCCACTTAAATGTTTTTGAAAATTTAAGTGAAACTTCTACTTAAAAATATACATATAACTCGATTTTTTTAAAATCTAATTTAAAAAATAATGGCATTTTACTAAATAGTTTCAAAACATGAGGATTTTGCTGCATAGTTTGTAAATTAGGGGTAAATGCCAATTTACCCTATAAAAAAATCACTAGTTGTTTTAGTTTTGTCTATATTTACTTAATTACCAACTTCACTAATATATTTGAAGTTTGGATTTACTTTTTAAACATTATTGAATTTATTCATTTAATTTTATAAAAAAATTGTGGTTAACAATACCATAAAATATTTATGAAAACATCTAAAATCAAGTTAATAGAGCCTTAAATTATAATCTTCAAAAAATTACATAATAAAAATTAATAGGTTGAACCCATGCTCTGTTCTACCACACCAATCGGGAAATATGATCTGATGGTATTATTATAGATGTAAACATAAGATTATAGCTTTCTTCCAAGACAGTTTGACTCTTCACTTACCAACGAAGAGCCTCCTTAATTAATCTTTCAAAGTTCTTGTATGATGATCCTTCAAAATCAGTTGCTTCCATTGCTTTCTTCTTCCATTCCCTAGCTTTTTGCCTCATGGCATGTCCCTTTCCCCTTCCATCATTTCCTTAACAAGTGCTTCAATCTCATGACGTTTAACATCGTTAACCTCCACACCAATCTCCCAAGTGGTACAAGCATACCGACAATTTGTCTGTTGATCGGCAAAGAAAGGCCAACAAATAATAGGCACGCCAGCAGATACACTCTCTAATGTAGAATTCCAACCACAATGTGTTAGGAAAACCCCTATGGATGGGTGTGCTAGCACTTTATCTTGGGGGCACCAACTTGTTAGCAATCCCCTATCCTTAGTCTCCTCAAAAAATTCTTCAGGCAAGATTGCTGAATCTCCCATCACCACATCAGGCCTAACTATCCACAAAAATGTGTGCTTGCTATTCACAAGACCCCATGCAAACTCTTTCAAGTGTTGGTCTGACATCACAGTTATGCTTCCAAAATTTACATACACAACTGAGTTGGGTTCCTTTTATCAAGCCATTGGAGACATTTGGAGTCTTCTTTCCATAAGCTTGAACCTTGAGACATGAAATGGCTCTCAGGTACATGCCGACCTAGTAAGTGAAGTGGACCTATATTGTAAACATGAGGAAATTTGGCTAAAATTACTTCTAGGACTTCATGTTCAAACTCCTCAAATGTGTTAAAGATGATCGCGGAAGAATTTAAGCAATTTTGTGCTTCTGATCCCACAAAATCAAACATTGTTTCAGTAATGTCAGTAGTTCTAATAAAGGTAGGGAGGTCCTTGAGCCGGATGTTTTTCATTCCCGGGATCCAACTTATTGGTTTGTCAAGTGTTCCATCATCTTTGAAGCTTTCATCTATAACAAAAGAACTATAAAACAATAAGTCTAGAATCACAACTTTTCTCATAAATTGTTGATGCAATAAGTTGTTAACGATTAATAATAAAATTGTGTCAATAGTAAGTCTACATGAAAATCAATAATCACTTCTCTACTCAACAATATTGAAAATGTTGTTTAAGTAATATTGAAAAATGTAGTTTATAGCATTACTCTAGACAGGGACAAATCCACGCTTGGACCAAGGGAGGCCAACCCTTAGCCCAACGCCAAACCATCCTCCCCATTTCAATATTTTAATTTTTGTTAATAATGCATATTTAAAATTTGTCATCATCCTCCCCAAAATGACTAGTTAAGTTGCAATTGGCACTTCTCATAATCACTTATAAACCTAAAATCCACCTTGTACATATCTAATGTGGGACTCTGTACATGCCTACACAACACACACAGAATCACTTATAAACCTAAAATCTACCTAGTAAATATCTAATGTGGGACACTGTACACGCCACACAACACACACATGGTGTTATACCATATTTGTTTTGATATATATAATTTGTAATGACCTAAAAAGAGAACTAGTCACTTATTTGTTTACATCCGGCCAAAAGGACTATTCAAGTTACCATTAGGAATCTTCATAATCACTTATGAACCTAAGATCCACCTAGTATACACCTAATGTGGAACTCAGCGCATGCCTATACAACTCAAGCTTAAACAATCAAATCCAATCAAATACGCACAATTTAGGTATTGTAAGTGCACAATTGCACCTGGCCCCAAGAACAGTTATGGGCTCAGGCCCAATGAGCCTTAAACAATATGAATTTGTAGAGTGTGGGCTTGAAACCCAGGTTAGAAGAGTTTAAGGGTTCTAGGGCAAGTCAAAGATTGTTAGCACGTAAAAATAACAAGGAATATTGTAACTCAACCTCCTCGGACGTGAGCTGAGGATTGTTCTTATATTATCTTTGTTTTCTTTCTTTTTCTTTTGATTAAAAAAATGAGAGAGAGCCCTTTTTTCTGTCCTGGGTCTCCCCTTAAATACTCATCTTTCTAATCCCTAATACACGTGTTGCCCTATCTCCCCCTTAGCCTAGATATTTCTTCTCTCAGTGCCTTTGAATAGTAACCAGAAGTTTCCCTTCCACTGTTCAGGTGTCACTTCCCCATTAATGCGGTTAAGGTAGTAGGTGAAGGGTCTTTAATGTGGAGGTAACAGCCTTTAGTACTTTTCAAACACCGGAGCTTCTAGGACATCCAGGGGTTCACCCCTTTTAACCGTTGGTCTCCGTCATGTTGTTTATGTGCTGTTATGATAACATTACTGATTCTTCCATGCCCATCTGAGAGTAAAATCAACCTCGGATTGGTCCTCGGGTCCTCGGCACATGAGCAGGCCCGCGGCACTACAAGATTTCAAATCAAGGATAGGTCGGCCTTACTTAGAGTGGCCCAAAGGCCCATATACCTGTTAGGACTTTTTACTCCCCACAATAGCCCCTCAAAATTCTAATTTTTGAAGTCCGAGGAGAAAAATAGAGTTTTGATCCGAAGAGAACTTATTCTGCACGCTTCACGAGTAATTGCACGTGTGGAAACCGTTTCGTATACCAAAGGATGCCACTTGCGGCTTCATTTTCAAAACGCGCGCATTTATTACTGTATGTTACACTCTGTCCCCACGTTCAACGGTAAGATGGGCATCCAACGGCCCTTGTTGCTCCACGAAAATTTGGGCAGGTAAAACTAAATTCGAGGCCGCCATTCCGCACATCGTGACGCTTCGGGAATCTGCGCCTTCATTTATTTTGCCAGGGATTGATCCCATCAAAACATCAACAATCACATTTTCCCTTCAGAAAACCGTGGAAATTTGCATATCCTTAAACTCCGTAAGTTCTTACTCACCACTCATTTCTTTCTCAACCTTTTATCATCGGACTTTGTCCTCGGCTGTCCTAGTAGATGCTTTTACTCTTTAGATTCTAGCCTTTCTTTATTTTCCATGGGTAGATTTAAGTGTCTTGTCGATACGGCCGCCGGAATGGAAGGCTTCAGAGCCAAATACCACATTCCCGTGACGTAGGCCTAAAATATTGCCCGGCGGAGGCCGTGGCTAATTCTAGGAAGGAGGGAGAGGTCATAATCCCAATGATAGCCTTTATAGAAGGCGGGATGACCCTCCCGATGAAACCTGTGATGAGGGAATACCTTCGCAACCATAGGTTGTGTCCCGACCAATGCCTCCCTAACGTTTTTAGAGTTTTAGGCAGCGTCGACGCCTTAAATGAACAGATGGGTTTAAACCTGACTTGGCACGACGTTGTTTTTCTATATGAATCCATAAGTTATCCAACGTAGGCTACTACATTAAGTCCCGATCCAGTATAGTTAGGATAATCTCCTGCTTGCCCAAATCCAACAAAGGCATGAAGACGACTACCTGATAGTGTCTGGAAACTGGCATGACGGTCTCCACTGCCCAGTGCGGTGGGGGGATCCAGGTGCGACACCTAGGACTAACCTTCCCACTCCACGACCTTTCTCAATACTAACAAACATGCGTATTAAGATATATTTTGTCTGTTTATTTCTGTTTATGGCTGCGTGAATCTAACCATACTGCGCTTCTTTGTTTTCTTTTTCCCTGCAGATAAGCAAAACGTGCGCCCCCGTTTGAGCCACTGCAACGTTGCCGACCTGAACCGGATACTTCGATCCGAGGTGTTTGTTAGCGCAGACAGACAGCTCCGTGCCGCTCACTTGATCCTGGGATACGAGCCCATCTCCTCGGACTTCCAGGAGATAGACAACGCCATAGTAGCCGGTGACCGACGACGAAGGAGGATCAACGTTGCCCGGCCACATTTTCTAGACGACCACGACCTCCCAGACACCCCTCAAACCATTCTCTACCTACAACCCGTAGCAGCCATCCCCCTCGCCGTCCACTCCGAGGTAGCTGCCATCCCAGAAGAGCAGGTCTCTTCCTCTCACACGTTAGACGACGAGATAGACCAGTTCCAACTCGAAGAATACAACGAACCTCGAGGGAATCATTTGTCGTGCTTTCTGACGAGGAGGAAGATACTGCCGAGGCCTCTGGAATTGCTGGTCTTGTAGTTGCTCTCCAGAGGTTGACTCCGCGACACCATGGACAGAATAAAAGACCTTCTCACCGATAGAGCCGGGAGGGTCAAGGTGAAGAAAACAGGGGCCACCCAAGTCCATCAAACTCTGCCACTTCCCCCTCCTCCAGCTGAGCCAAAGGTTCCAGCCGAGGACCCCAAGAAAAAGAGAAAGGGGAAAGATGAAGGGGCGACCAACAAAGGCCCGAAGAAACCACGCAACCAACCTCCACCGGCTCAGCAGCAAAAACAGGACAAGGGCAAGGTAGAGCCGTTCAGTTGAGAGTGGGGAGATTGGGGCGGTAGCTGATGTGCGCAGGGCACCAACCACCTGGTCCCCTGACTTAAAACTGGATGGCGCTCCTATCTCCTGCCAGTCCAGTATAAGGGCGGTTCAACAAGGCCATGCCCACCACTTGGCCGAGGTGTTGGAACGCCCTCTTTTGCTGCCCAAGGACATGGAGTCCTTGGAAAAAATGAGCCAGCCTCAGCTCTTCCTTGCTTTGAAGAGGGACTTGGCGCTGGTACGTTTTTTTTTTTTTTGTTTCTTCTCATGAAGAGTTTACTTTCAACGATATTTATGAGTTTTTGTTATGTTTCACCCCACTATACTTCACTGCAGGCTGTTCAAGAGGTCTTCGTAGCTGAAAAGTTTATTGAAGATACTCGAAAGAAGGCCAGGGCCGAGATGGAGGTCAGGTTGGAGACTGAGAAGTCTCTGGGGACAGCCATTGCCGAGAACGAGAAGCTGCTCTCGGAGGTGGCTAATGTAAAAAGAGAGAGAGATGGTGCTAGGTCAAGTCTCAAAACTATGGAGACCCAAATAGAAGGACAGCGCAAGCTCCTCCATGAAAAAGATGATGAGATTGCCCAAGCTCAAAGGGAACGCTCGGATTTGAGAAAAGATTGCGCTGCTGAAGAGAGAGCCAGCACATTTCAAAGCTCTTTACAAGCTGCCAAAAAGGAAAGCTATCAGGAAGGGGTGGCCAACACCGAGGAGCAGCTGACCGAGGCCTTCGCGGCTTTGTGCCGTGAATACTGCCAAAAGGTCTGGGTGGAGGCTTTAAATGCAGCTGGAATTCCCCCCTCCTCGGAGCTGAGGAAGTCCGAGAACGTCTGGATTCCGCTGGAAATCCAGGAGATTGAGGACGCTCCTGCTGCCACCCCTACCCCTGACTCAACCTTACCGGAGCTGCCCCAGGTGGTCCTACAGCCCGTCCTAGATCCTACAGAACCCTTGGGTTCCAACAAAGAACAGAAGCTGATGTGGATGCCGAGAAGGATCTCAGTCTAGCCTCGAGCAGAATGTCATACCAGCAAAGGAAGCGGCTAAAGGAAAAGTGTTCTTTCCCCTTTTGAAGTGGAGCTGAAAAGACTGAAGGTCCGAGCACTTCTCATGTGGACCCTCCTTCTGAACCTTAAGGCCGAATTAGGGCTTCTTAGTCTCGATCCTTGTACTTATTCCCTTTGTAATACTTATTATGCAATTTTTGTAAAGAACAATTTTTATATACCTTTGTATCGCATTGCGTTTGTTTTTACTTCCTTTATTTTGTACTGTTTTATGGAAATTTATTTGAGTAAACATATCCAACTACAAGGATTATCCACTTGTGACCATATGCATTTTATAAGGACTTAACAAAAAGATCACGTAGTTTGAAATATCACTAATCACCAAAGACTTCAAGCAACAATTAGACCTCTGCAACATATAACATTTTGTTTGGTATGATGCAAGGTTCGAAGACCATAAATTTAGTTTACAATTAAAGGACAAACTTTAGGTCTGAGTTAATGAACAACAAGGCGCTACGTCCTAAGAACAATAGAAGTCAGTCTTGGGCCAAGTAGTAGATCTCATCCACTTGCATGGTTCTGTTTTTTGAATGCAAAGCCCCCATATCGTTCCTTACATCACTTTAATTACACTTTCCTGGCTTGACAAGGAATTATATTCAACCATGTTACCATCCGAAGACTAGATGAAACCAGCCTTTCCTTTGATCCTTTAGATCATCTATTCTGTGATAACTTGAAGACGTTAATTTTCCCAAAGTAGGAGGTCCGAGGACCCGGCATAACTGAGGTTCTGTTTAACAAATGATGACATCAATTTCCACAAGGTTGGTGGTCCGAGGACGACACTTAACCAAGTTTCTGTTTGATTCTTAAATTTCTTACTTCAAATGTTAATTTTCCCAAAGTAGGAGGTCCGAGGACCCGGCATAACTGAGGTTCTGTGTAACAAATGATAAGACATCAATTTCCACAAGGTTGGTGGTCCGAGGACGACACTTAACCAAGTTTCTGTTTGATTCTTAAATTTCTTACTTCAAATGTTAATTTTCCCAAAGTAGGAGGTCCGAGGACCCGGCATAACTGAGGTTCTGTTTAACAAATGATAAGACATCAATTTCCACAAGGTTGGTGGTCCGAGGACGACACTTAACCAAGTTTCTGTTTGATTCTTAAATTTCTTACTTCAAATGTTAATTTTCCCCAAGTAGGAGGTCCGAGGACCCGGCATAACTGAGGTTCTGTTTAACAAATGATAAGACATCAATTTCCACAAGGTTGGTGGTCCGAGGACGACACTTAACCAAGTTTCTGTTTGATTCTTTAATATTATGTTGCTGGGAATTCATGAAACATTAATAATTTTTGAGTAAGCACAATCGGCAACAAACTTTATTAATAGTAATACCTTCGTAGGTTATTTACATTCCACGGTCGTGGTAAAACATTTTCATCCAATCAGCTAGACGATAAGATCCTATTCCTGCTACTGAATAATACGATAGGGACCTTCCCAATTGGGTCCTAGCTTGCCCCAAGCTGGGTTCTTAGCTGTGCCCACAACCTTTCTTAAAACAAGATCACCAGGTGCCAATGGCCTCAGCTTCACATGGGCATCATATCCCCGTTTGAGTTTTTGTTGGTAATAAGCCATCTGGACCATAGCTGCCTCACGTCTTTCTTCAAGTAAATCTAGACTTGTCTCCAAGAGACTATCGTTGCTCTTAGTATTAAATGCGCTCGTTTTCAGGGTGGAAAACCAGATTCCAGAGGTATTACCGCCTCGGCGCCATAAGTCATAGAAAATGGCGTTTCTCCGGTGGATCTACGCGGTGTGGTTCGATATGTCCACAAAACGTGAGGGAGTTCTTCTACCCATCTTCCCTTCGCATCATCCAACCTTTTCTTCAACCCATTGACTATGACCTTGTTAACGGCCTCGGCCTGGCCGTTCCTTGAGGATAGGATGGGGTGGAGTACCTGTTTATGATACCCATGTCACCACAATACTGCCTAAAGGCGTTACTATCAAATTGAACGCCATTGTCAGATACAAGCGTGTGTGGTATGCCGAATCTAGTAACAATATTTTTCCAGATGAACTTTTTGGAATCAACATCCCTAATATTTGCCAGGGGCTCGGCCTCAACCCATTTAGTGAAATAATCGGTCCCACTAAAAGCCATCTTTTGTTGCCTACGGCCCTCGGAAATGCCTAACTATATCTAGTCCCCACTGCGCGAAGGGCCAAGGGCTGGAAAGGGGGTTAAGAACTCCTCCAGGTTGATGGATATTGGGGGCGAACCTCTGACATTGATCACACTTTCTGGCATAATCTTGAGCCTCCCTTTGCATATTGGGCCACCAGTAGCCCTGAGTCAAAGCTCTGTGGGCCAAGGATCTTCCCCCAGTGTGGCTGCCACAAATCCCTTCGTGCAGCTCTTCCAGAAGCCCTTCGGTTGAGTCTGGGTGTACACACAACAAGTACGGTCCTGAAAAGGATCGTTTATATAGCTTCTGGTCCTCGGACAGCCAGAAACGTGGTGCTTTACGGCGCACCTTATCTGCTTCCGATTTGTCCTCAGGGAGAACATCACTCCTAAGAAAGGATATCAGCGGGTCCATCCAACTATGCCCAGGTCGTATGAGATGAATGTGGGGCGCATTGGTGGCGACAAGAGAGGGTTCTAGTAAATCCTCGATGAGGATCACCCTGGGTAAGATTTGAGCCGAGGTCGTTGCCAGCGTGGCCAAGGAGTCGGCATGAGTGTTTCCCAGTCCGAGAGATGTGAACCAAGACAAAGGAATTAAATTCAGCTTGCTGACGTTTGACCTGGGCCAAATACTCCTGCATTCGTGGATCTCTAGCTTCCATGGTTCCCATGACCTGGCCGACCACCAACTGAGAGTCCGAGAAGACGCAAATGTCTTCCCCCCCATCGTGCGCACCATTCTCATTCCCACCAAAACCGCTTCGTACTCAGCCTCATTATTAGTGGCCGAGAACGCCAATCTCATTGATTTTTCGAAGATAATTTCCTCGGGGGAGATCAGAACAAGTCCGACACCAGATCCTCTTTGATTGGCAGCTCCATCCACATACACTTTCCAGATCGAGACATTGTAGCTGTGACCACACCCACTGACTTTTCACCCACAGGGAAATCCCTAGAGCTTCTTCCAACAATGGCTCAGAAAACTCCGCCACCAAATCGGCGAGGACCTGACCCTTCACCGAGGTGCGAGGCTTGTATTTAACATCAAAAGCCCCCAGGATGGTCCCCCACTTCGCTATTCTCCTGAGTAGTCGGCGCTGCGAAGCACTGCCTTGAGGGGTTGAGTCAACACGACCACTGTATGGGACTGAAAATAATGGGGAAGTTTTCGGGTAGCATGAACAATGGCCAGGAGTGCTTTTTCCAAGGGTAAATAACGCACCTCCGCGTCACCCAGAGATTTGCTAACATAATAAACCGGTCTTTGCACCCCGTTATCTTCCCTTATCAGGACCAGGCTGACCGCATGGACGGCTACTGCCAGGTAAGCAAATAAAATCTCATGCGCCTCTGGACGAGAGAGAATAGGCGGCCGAGAAAGATAATGCTTCAGTTGTTGAAAAGCTAACTCGCAGTCCTCGGACCACTAAACCCTTTCCATTTGTTCAACAGCTGGAAGAAAGGACGACAGCGATCGCTGACCGAGATATGAATCGATTTAAAGCGGCTATCATTCCTGTTAGCTTTTGAATCTCCTTTGGGTTCCGAGGAGACTGCAAATCCTGAATAGCCTTGACCTGGGATGGATTTACCTCTATTCCTCTATGTGTAATCATATACCCCAAGAACTTTCCTGACCCCACACCAAGGAGCACTTGGAGGCGTTGAGGCGCAACCTGTACTTTCTTAGAATTTGAAAAGTGTCAGACAAATCCTCTATATGTGAGAGTATTGATTTGCTTTTCACCACCATGTCGTCTACGTACACCTCGATGGTTTTCCCCATCTGCTGTTCAAACATTCTGGTCATCATCCTTTGATAAGTAGCCCCAGCATTCTTCAACCCGAATGGCATGACAGTGTAGTGGTAATTTCCTATTGGAGTGATAAAAGCAGTCTTCTCTTGATCCTCCAATGCCAGGAATCTGATGGTAACCCTGGAAAGCGTCCAAAAAGCTCATCCGAGGATGTCCGACAGTAGCATCCACCAACTGATCAATACGCGGCATGGGGAACGAATCTTTGGGACAGGCCTTGTTCAGGTCCGTGAAGTCCACACATACCCTCCACGTTCCATTCTTCTTCTTGACTACAACGGTATGAGCCAACCACTCAGGGTAGAAGACTTCTTTGATAGCCCCTGCCTTCTTAAGCTTGGCCACCTCTTCCTTCACGGCCTCAGAATGTTCTTTGGAGGAGCGCCGAGGTGGCTGCCTTCTTGGGACAATGGCCGAGTTGACATTCAAGTGATGACAAATGAACTCGGATCCACCCCTGGAGCCTCGTAGGGATCCCACGCAAAGACGTCAACATTTTTCCTCAAAATTCGATCAACTCCATCTTCTCCTGGTATGGCAAAAGTGTACCGACTTGGAAAAACCTCTCCGGGTCGTCGGCCACTGGGACTTCTCTAATTCCTCACAACGTGTTTCCTCTCCTGGCAGCACTCCTGATGCGTCAGGTGACGTTAACTGCTATAAACCTTTGGTGAACGAAACCGAAGGCTCAGCCTCCGTTTGGTGCAATACTGCAGCTGATATGCACTGCCTAGCCACCGACTGGCTGCCGAGGATTTCTTCAACACATTCCCCCGAGGGGAACTTGACCTTGACGTGTAAGGTAGAGGAGACAGCCCCCAACGCATGCAACCAAGGCCTAGCGAGGATGGCCGTATATGGAGAGTATGCGTCTACAACGATGAAATCCACCTCTACCGTTTCTGAGCCGGATTGAACGGGCAAACGAATTTGTCCTCTCGGCATCACAGATTTGCCTTCAAAGCTTATAAGGGGCGAATCATAAGGAGTCAGTCCTCCGCCCTCAATCTTAGCCCCCTATATAGATCAGGGTACATGATATCTGCACCGCTGCCCTGGTCTATCATCACCCTCCTCACGTCATAATTTCCTATCCTGAGGGTGACCACGAGGGCATCGTCATGGGGCTGAATAGTACCAACCTTATCCTCTTCGGTAAATCCCAAAACGGCAAAATGACCTTCGGCCTCTTCGGCCTACTACCTTCCCTCTCGGCCTGAGATGAGAGACTGCCATCACCCTGGTCGGGCCTGACCCTGTCCTGCCAGGTGCTGCGAAGATGACATTGATGGTTCCCAATGCTGGCCGAGAGGAATTGTTCCTCTGATTGTTAGAGGCAACCTGATTGCCCTGCGCGGAAGACTGACACAAATGCTGCTTTAACTTTCCCTCACTGACAAGCTGCTCCAAGTGTTCCAAAGGGTCCTACAGTTCTCGGTGGTATGGCCCACATCCTGATGGTATTGACAGAAACGATTTTTGATTCCTCTTCGCAGGGTCGCCTGCCATCTTCCCAGGCCACTTAAAGAAAGGCTCTTTACGAACTTTCTCCAGTAATTGATGCACTGGCTCTCGGATACTGTATTTACGGCTTGAGGTGCTGCTGAATTGGACTGTCCGAAATTGTCTCTCCTCGGCCTGCTATTATTGTACCGGTCCGACCTGAAATCCCTTCTCTCCTGCGGGATGACCTTCTCCTTCCCCTTTCCTTGCTGTTGGTCCTCCTCTACCCTCTTATACTCGTCAATGCGATCCATAAGGCGACGTACACTGCGGACAGGTTTCTTCGTCAGAGACTTTCTCAAGTCGTGGTCTGTAGGAAGACCTACCTTAAATGTATTCAACGCCACTTCATCAAAGTCGCCATCTATCTCGTTAAACATCTCCCAGTAACGATCAGAGTATGTTTTTAGCGTCTCTCCCTCTTTCATGGTCATGGATAACAGCGAGTCCATGGCCGAGGGACTCTGCTACAGGTAATAAATCGTGAGGCAAATGACCTAGTCAACTCCTCAAATGAACCTACGGACCGTGACTTGAGGCCGTTGAACCACCTCATGGCTACAGGTCCCAAGCTAGAGGGGAAGACTTTGCACATCAGCGTCTCGTTGTGAGAGTGTATGGCCATTCTCTGGTTGAAGTGGCTCACGTGCTCCACCGGATCAGTCCGGCCATTGTAGATGGTAAAGGTGGGCTGAGTGAATCTCCTGGGAAGTCTCCCCTTCTCAATCCTCCGCGAAAACGGAGATTTGGAGAGCTGGTGCAACGCCCTGCTCATAGCATCGTTGCCTAGGCCCCTAGAAGGAACCCTTTTGCGCTTGCGGGTTGGCTGATCGTCCCCCACCAGAGGACGCTGAGCTGGGGGATGAGTGCGTCCCTGTGTCGTAGCGGCCTTCCCCATCTTCATCAGAAGAAGGACTGGACAAGGACGGTGAAGACCTACGTCTGGCGCGACGCAACTTCCTCTTCAAAAGGTTAATCTCGTCCTGCATGGCTCTAGAACCATCATCATGAGTGCTGCTAGCCCCACGTGAAGCATGGCTACCCCTTGGGTACTCTGAATGGACGCTCCCTTCACGATCCCTTCGACGTTCGAGACGCTCGAAATGATCTTCAGGTTGCGATCCCTGAGACTCTGCATGGTGACACCTAAGCCTGCCATGATACCTACTTTTTCTAGACTAGATTTCCCACAGACGGCGCCAATTGTAAGTGCACAATTGCACCTGGCCCCAAGAACAGTTATGGGCTCAAGCCCAATGAGCCTTAAACAATATGAATTTGTAGAGTGTGGGCTTGAAACCGGTTAGAAGAGTTTAAGGGTTCTAGGGCAAGTCAAAGATTGTTAGCACGTAAAAATAACAAGGAATATTGTAACTCACCTCCTCGGACGTGAGCCGAGGATTGTTCTTATATTATCTTTGTTTTCTTTCTTTTTCTTTTGATTACAAAAATGAGAGAGAGCCCTTTTTTCTGTCCTGGGTCTCCCCTTAAATACTCATCTTTCTAATCCCTAATACACGTGTTGCCCTATCTCCCCCTTAGCCTAGATATTTCTTCTCTCAGTGCCTTTGAATAGTAACTAGAAGTTTCCCTTCCACTGTTCAGGTGTCACTTCCCCATTAATGCGGCTAAGGTAGTAGGTGAAGGGTCTTTAATGTGGTGGTAACAGCCTTTAGTACTTTTCAAACACCGGAGCTTCTAGGACATCCAGGGGTTCACCCCTTTTAACCGTTGGTCTCCGTCATGTTGTTTATGTGCTGTTATGATAACGTTACTGATTCTTCCATGCCCATCTGAGAGTAAAATCAACCTCGGATTGGTCCTCGGGTCCTCGGCACATGAGCAGGCCCGCGCACTACAAGATTCCAAATCAAGGATAGTCGCCTTACTTAGAGTGGCCCAAAGGCCCATATACCTGTTAGGACCTTTTTACTCCCCACAGGTATCACACTTTTCATCTTTTAAAATAAATTAGTCCAAATAAGTTTTAATAATGTGCGGCCATCCTCTAAATAAAAAATTTTAAAAAAAATTAACGTAAAACATTTTTAAAAATCGTTTTTCATCTTTTAGTATTTGTAAAGAAGATTCTCTTTCTTAATTGATTGAAAATTATAAGGTTTGTAAATATTTTTTTATGATTTCTTTTTGAATTATATCAAACGGTTTGTAAGAATTAAAATATCATTTACTTACTAACTTGTTTATAGAGTGATTGTGCTTATAATTACTCTCTTTTCTTTATCACAACTACAAAAAAAAAAAAAAAAAAAAAAAAAAAAAAAAACAAACAAACATTTTCAGTAATAAATATTGTCAAAACTAAGTTTCATAATCTAAATTACTATTTGATTTTGTACTTCAAAAGGAAAATTATTCTGAATTTAGTATATATAAACAATTATAGATCTTTTTTAGGATTTTTTTTTTTTGAGAAGATTTTTTTTAGGATTTAAATAAATAAAATTAATTTTAATAGGACAAATGATTGATTTAAAATGTCTTCTGAAACAATTATTTTATGTCTATTTTCTAATTTGCATTTTTCTAATGTTGAATGAGTGCTAGTTTTATTTTATTTTTTTATAGGATAATAGGATACTTAGTCATGAATTTCATAATATTTTTTTCATTCTTGATTTTTTTTTTTTTTTTTTTCACGTTTTGGCTCTCCAAAACCTAAAATCCTGGCTCTATCTTTGACTCTAGATTATATGCTTTTAGAAAATATTGTTAGAGTGATTATTAATATTTCAACTTTTACAAACCGAAATCATCTTGATATGAAAAGATTGCATGTCCCATATGTAATTTTTCAGTATATTAAACATTTTTCTTGTATCTTGTCAACGATAATTTAACTCTGTAAACATTTTTTTGGGACATAAGATCATTACTACTCATTATTGCAGTAGAAAAGAATAAAATTATTATCACAAAACAAAGTTAGAAATTACAAGTCCCATTCTCATAATATAAATGATGACTAGGAAATTTAGGAATTGTGATCCCTTAAGAAATTATTCTGATTTATAAGCTACAGGTCTACACAACAAAGTATCCCTCTCCCATTCCTTAAACTTTGATAAAACAAAATATGATCTTAGGTTTCATTATGATGTGGATAGATTTATCTTAATTTTTTTTTTTTTTTTTTTTTGTTTTTGGAGAATCATCTTAATTTAGTTAATAATGCTTATGAAAGGATTCAATTTATTGATCAGCGGTTGGCCATACAGAGTTTCATAACCGGGTATATATATATATATATATAGACACTCACACACACAATTCCTTACTCGCATTAATTAGACCAAAACTAGATTTCTCATATAAAATTTTCCTGCAATTACTATATTTTACGGCTACATCTCGCTTTTCTTTGATTTCTCTAGCAAATCATAGCATAACCTTTTTTTCCCCTTATAATCCACATTCGCCAAGAAATATTAAACCAAATGCGATGTGACGACAATGACAATCAACAATAAAAGGTAACTTTATATATATTCCAGTAAATAAAATAAAAAAAAGTAATTTTACACATTATTTATCCCATGAACAAAAGAAAATCTATTATGTAAACTGCAGGAGTTAGATCTCATATGTATTTAATACATGTATGTATCTACCCTCTTACATGGTATGAGTATTGCATTTATCCAATACATCGTACATGTATGTATCTACTCTCTTAAATGAGGTGGGATCCACCTCATATGAGAGGGTAGATACAAATTTTTTATACATGTAATACCACCTCCTATTCAGAGATTGCTTTTGTAAAATAGACATGTTATTATTTCTAATTTTGCGGACTTAACTTTGATGTAACAAGTCGTGAAGTTATTTTGCAAAAAAAAAAAAAAAAATATGAGAAGTATTTACTATCCATAGTGTAGGACAAATTACTCCAACTCTTTGACAAGAGAAAATATCTCTCTTATGGAACAGTACACCACTCCTATATTTGATGGATCTCACACATTTATGAGACCCCATGTTATTTAATTATTGAAACAGTAAAAATAAAAAATAAATAAATAAAGACCTCATGTTATTATGAAATGAGCATTCCATAAGGCAATTTTATAAGATAATTTTTCCTCTTATAAAAGAAGTTGCGTTCATGAAATATAGCAATCCACTGGAGAAAAAAAAAAAAAAAAAACATGAATTTGTTTGATTTTGTTGTAGGAAGTGGAGTTTTAGTTGTAGGGTTTTGTCATAGAACTTTTGAGATTATAAAGAACTGTAACTAGAAAGAAATATAACATTTAGAGTACGTTTGGTATGCTGTAATAGCTCTTGTAATAAAATAGTTATTTATGTGTAATCACAATTCGGTCATTTGGTTGCATCTTTATTACATAGATTAGTTATTAAAGCATCCACAATAGTGGAGCTAAAATTATAGCTATTTGGCACCTACAAAAGTCACTTTATCTATTTTACCTCTTCACACCCAACATCAATAGATCTATTTTTTTAGCTATTTGATTAAAATAATACAAATAACTCATCTATAAATTACTAAAAGTTGAAGCATGGCGTTTAATGTTACTGTGCTCACATTGAGCCACATCAACATCTACGTCATTATCCTTTTTTCTTTCTAATTTTCATATAATTGTTTTTAAACATTTACTTTTTTTTAATAATTGCACTTTCTCTAACCTTTCTCATGCCTTTACTTTTTCATCTTCTCTGTCCCTATTTATTTGTCTTATTTGAAAAGTCAAATTTTTTAAGGGAACATCATTTATTGTATTGTCTGCATTATAAAAATGTATAAGTTTACAAAACTACCCTTAAATAAATTTATCAGTTTTTTTTAAAGAGTTATTCTTAATGAAGCAACTAAAAATGTACCCTAATTAGATTAATTTTTTAAATATTTGTTAGTTTTCTTTTCAAATAGTTTTGAAAATAAAGTAGGGGTATAATAAAAACATTAGTAAATTAATTACTTTTATTTTTAGAAACAGAACAATATTTTGAGACATCTGAAAATGGAATAGAGGACAAACAAACTGGGACGGAGGGAGTATATATTACTAAAAGTTGAAACGTAGCATTTAATGTTACTGTACTCACGTTAAGCCACATCAGCATTTACGTCATTATCTTTTTTCTTTCCAATTTTCCTATAATTGTTTTTTAACATTTACTTTTTTTTAATAATTGCACTTTCTCCAACTTTTCTCATACATTTACCTTTTCATCTTTCCATTTATATATTACTAAAAGTTAAAGCGTAGCGTTTAATGTTATTGTACTCACGTTAAGCCACATCAGCATCTACGTCATTATCCTTTTTCTTTTCAATTTTTCTATAATTGTTTTTTAACATTTACTTCTTTGTTTAATAATTGCACTTTCTCCAACCTTTCTCATGCCTTTACCTTTTCATCTCCCTACTATCCTCAACCTTAATATCACTTTTCATCTTTCTTTATTTTATCTCTTCATCTTTCCCTCCCTTACCTTTTCATCCCCCCTCTACCCTCAACATTAATGTCACTATTCATCTTTCCATTCATTTTCCTTTATTTTGTCTCTTCATATTCACATCATCTTCTATAAATTTGTTATTCTCTCTTCCATTCTTTGTATAATTTTCCATCACAGAAAGATTGTTTCTCCCTCCCTCTCTCTCTCTCTCTCTCTCACACATACACACAATAATTTTTGGAGTTTTTTTTTTCCTGCATCTTTGCTTAAGTTGATAATTTTGTGTGTTTTTTATAACTCTACGTTGGATTAATATGATTTAGTTTTGTGTTTTAGGGTCCGTTCGGTTAGAGGAGTGGAAAAGTGGGAAGATAAAAAATTGTGGGAAGATGAAAAAGTAAGAGGATGAAAAATATTTAGTTTTCTCTCTTGTGTGTTTGGTTGGAGGGTGAAAAAGTGGGAGGGTGGAAAACTCTTTTGTTTGGTTGAAGAGAAAAATGGAATGATGAAAAATATAATTTATATAAATTGACTATTATACCCTTATTACATAAGTGGAAGGGTAATAGGTGGTCATGAATGAGTTGGTGGGAAGGAGGCATTTTTGTAAAAGTGCTACTCTAATACTTTTCTCCCCACATTTTCCTCCCAATTTGGGAGGAAAAAAAATGTGGGCTTGGAAAGAAAACTTTCTTCCGAGTTTTCCATTCTCCCTATTTTCTTTCCCTAACCGAACAGTAGAAAACAACATTTTCTACCCTATTTTCTTTTCTCTATTTTTCATCCTCTCTATTTTCACCCCAAACGAACACACCCTTAAGTTTTTTTTGTTCTTTTTGATTGTTAAATGTTATACTACTGTATTATAAAAAAAAAAAATAAGAATATAATATATATTATTCTATTACATAACATGATTTGGGTAATTTGGTGTTTATTGTTTTATATATATATATATATATATATATATATATATATATATATATATATATATATATACATATATATATATTTAATTTTTAAATCTTTTCATCTTATTTTATTCAATATTTAAACTCAGTCACATCCTCAATATAATTAAATTATTTATATTTTCTTTTTATTAATTAAACATATAATATTTTATTTAAATTTAAATAAATTAAAGTATACTCACTTTTTTTAACATTTATATTTTCTCCAACCTTAAGCGTAACATTTAATGTTACTATGCTCGCGTCATTATCATTTTTCTTTCCAATTTTCCTATAATTGTTTTTTAACATTTACTTTTTTTTTTAATAATTGCACTTTCTCCAACCTTTCTCATGTCTTTACATTTTCATCTCTCCACCACCCTCAACCTTAATATCACTTTTAATCTTTCTTTATTTTGTCTTTTCATTTTTCTCTCCCTTACCTTTTCATCTCCCCACTACCCTCAATCTTAATGTCACTATTCATCTTTCCATTCAGTTCCCTTTATTTTGTCTGTTTATATTCACACCATCTTCTATAAATTTGTTATTCTCTCTTCCATTTTTTGCATAATTTTCTATTACAGAATTTTGTTTCTCTCTCTCTCTCTCTCTCTCACACACACACACACACACAATATTTGTTCTCTTTGATTGTTAAATATTATACTATTGCGTTATAAAAAAATTAAAAAATATAATATATAAGAATATAATATATATTATTCTATTACATAACATGATTTGAGTAATTTGGTGTTTATTGCTATATATATATATATATAATATTTTTATTTTTTTAATCTTTTAATCTTATTTTATTCAATATTTAAACTTAATCACATCCTCCATGTAACTAAATTATTTATATTTTCCTTTTTAAATTAAACATATAATATTTCATTTAAATTTAAATAAATTAAATTGTAATAATTTTTTTAACATTTACACTTTCTCCAACCTTTCTATTTCCCTTTACATTTTCATCTCCCCACTACCATCTTTCTTAATATCACTCTTCATCTTTCCCTTTATTTTGTTGCTTCTTATTGTTATCCTTTTAGTATAAATTTAGCATTCTCTTTATCATTATATGCATAATTTTTCTTCACAAAAAAAATTATTTCTCTCTCAATTTTTGGTGATATATATATATATTTTGCATCTCTGCTTTAGGTTGAGAAGTTTTTGAATTTTTTAAAACTCTACTTTAGGTTGATGCGATTTAATTGTGTTTTAAGTTTTTTTTTTTTTTTTTTTCACTTTGGTTGTTAAATTTTATCATATTGCATTGTAAAGATTTAAAGATAGTATATAAGAATGTAATATTATAATATTACATAATATGATTTAAATAATTTGATATTTATTTAAAGATAATTAATTTGGTAATTATTGTTATATTTTTTTTTTATCTCATATTATTTTATTCAACATTATTATTATTATTATTATTAAATTAATATATTAGATTGCATTTTTTTTTTTAAGTCAATATATTAACTTGAAAGAAAATGAAAAACCAAACTATTAACCAATAATATCTTAAACAATAACATTATCACGCATTGATAATAAAAACATCAAAACAGAATAAACATCCACCACCACCAGTCCACAGCAGAGAAGAAAAAAAAAAAAAAACCAACCCAAATCCTCAATCTTTTTCCTCAACCCAGACCAAACAAAATCACCAATTACCAATCACCAATCACAAACAAAATCAAAAATCACCAACACAGCACAAGCACGGCGTGGGTCGGCGAGCTGGGTCAGCAGAAGGGGTGGGTCAGCGAAAACCCAGCACAAACCGGAGACAAACCCAGAAATCAAGCTCCAACAGAACAGATCGGCGATGGGGCTTGGGGAGATGGGTCTCGGCGAGATGGGTTTGGGGAGATGGGTCTCGGCGGTAGGCGAGCTGGCCGGCGAGCTGAGGGATGAGGGAGATGAGGGAGGCCTACTAGACGGCTAGAGAGAAAAAAAAAATGAGAAGGAAAAAGGAAGAAAGAAGAGAAGCCGGAGAGAGAGAGAGAGAAAGAAAGAAAAGAAAAGAAAAAAATTTAAGGAGAGAAGAGAGAGAAGTTTAATAAAATATTATTACAAAATATAATAAAATTTTATTATTAATTAATTATGGGAAATATTGGTTGATGAGATCTCTGTCTCATTTGACTATTGGGAACTCACTAATATTTTTCAGGTTTAAAATTCTTAATTAAAGTCTTATGAACAACTTCAGGCTGGTTGGCTGCTTACATTGCACTTGACAAAGAGAGTAAATGAGAAACTTTTGAACAGGGGGACTTGGTATATACTATATATGCTCATTATACCCATACTACCATCTGAGTTACATAATTTAAAATATCTAGTGGGAGAGAGATTCAAGGGTTGGATCTCACGGCCTTTATTGTTGGTTCATAGTAGTGTGAAATATATATTTGTCTTTGCCTCGAGCTTAGCATTCCATGCGGAGAGTATTTATTTCATGGTCCTACAAGATTGAATTTCTTGGTTTATAGTGGTTTGATAAACACCTTGTCTTAACTTCGAGCTTTGCATTCCATGCGGAGGGTGTTTTATCATGGTACTACAAAATAAGTCTGTTAAAGGGATGAAATGTGGTTACACATAATTCTAGACAATGGTATACACTAGACTAAGTATTATAGTATCCTCTATGCTGAGTTCTTACTATTATTACTTAGAGGCTAAATATAAAGCGGCATATTATTAGTATTTGATAAGAGTTATCATGATAGTACTAAAAATGAGAATAGTTCTCAATCAATCATAGTATTTTATGTTCACTCTATGCTGAGGGATATTGAATATGAGATTGGGTTGTCGTTGCATATATTATTTTATGGTTTTATTAAGGTTCCATATTATATGCTTTTATGCTAAACTGATAATGTCCAATTTACTTATTATATTCATGTTTATTATTTTCAAATTTTGTCATGGCATCATTTAGCCCACTTGTTTCTATTCTTAACCAAAACAAACTGACTGGATCCAACTATGTTGACTGGAAAAGAAATTTGGACATTGTTCTTACTGCTGAAGAGCACAAATATGTGCTTACTCAACCATGTCCTAACTTTCCTTCATTAGATGCTCCTCTTGAGGAAAAACAGCGATATGATCGTTGGCAGAAATCTAATGAGATGGCCAAGTGCTACATCCTAGCATCTATCTCAAATGTTCTACAGCATCAAATGCAGGATGTAGAACTTGCTTCGGACATAATGCATAATCTGAAGGAGATGTTTGGTGAGTAAGGCCGTTCTGCAAGGCAATAAACCATGAGGCAAATTTATAATACCAAAATGGCTGCAGGAAGTTCAGTGAGGGAGCATTGTCTTAGGATGATTGCTAATCTGAACACATTAGAAGTTTTAGGTGCCGACATTGATGGAGAATCCCAAGTGGATATGATACTCCAGTCACTACCAGAATCATTCAAGGAATTCAGACTCAATTATAATATGAACAAAAAGATTTATTCTTTGTTTGAATTAATGAATGAGTTAGTGGCGGCGGAAGGCATCCTTGGTACTTCTAGTGTTGAAGCCAATGTGGGTGAAGCTTCTACTTCTCAACCTAAGTCGAAAGGCAAGGGTAAGAAGAAGAAGAAGAATGACTTCACTAAGAAAGATGGTAAACAAATTGCTTTAGGAGTTGCCAACAAAGGAAAGAAAACCAAAGGAAAGTGTTTCCATTGTGGTGAGAAAGGACATTGGAAGAGGAATTGTCCAACATACAAGGCTGCCAAGAATAAAGGTATGAAAAGTTCATTTCTCCTTGAAATATGTTTGGTACAGAATCCAACAAATTCCTGGTGTGTGGATTCAGGTTGTACTAATTATATCTGCAATTCTTTGCAGGGGTTCCAGGAGACCAGAAAGTTGAATGAGGGAGAACTATTTCTTACTTTGGCTGATGGGAGCAAGATTCCGGTTGAAGCTGTTGGAGTGTTTAATTTGTGTTTTAAATCTAGAGTTTTAATATTGGAAGACTGTTTGTATGTACCTAATGTTCGTAGGAATTTAATTTCTGCAACTTACTTAGGTAAACATGGATATTGTGTTATCCTGAAACACAATGTTGTAATAAAGAAGGATAAAGTGTTTATCTGTTCTGGCAATATTGTGGATGGTCTTTATATTTTAACTCCTGATAATCATGAATTATATAATTCTGAATTAGATAGTAGTTCTCATGTGAAATCATTGAAGAGAAAGTTTCCTTCTACTAGTGATGTATATCTATGGCACTTGCGTTTAGGTCATATTAATTCAAGTAGGATTCAAAGACTAATCAAAGATGGACTTTTACAGCCCATGGACTTTGATGATTTTCCAGTTTGCGAATCTTGTTTGGAAGGTAAGATGACCAAACGACCTTTTAATGCAAAAGGTAGAAGAGCGCAAGATTTGCTAGAATTAGTACATTCAGATGTATGTGGTCCTATGTCAATCCAAGCAAGAGGTGGTTATGAGTATTTCATTACTTTTACTGATGATTACTCTAGATTTGGTTATGTGTACCTAATGAAACGGAAGTCGAAGCCTTTGAAAAGTTCAAAGAGTTTAGGACTGAAGTTGAGAATCAATTGGGTAAACACATAAAGGCCATTCGATCTGATCGAGGTGGCGAATACCTTCTTGGTGATTTCAAGGATTACTTGACTGAAAATAGGATTATATCCCAATTGACTGCACCTGGAACTCCACAACAAAATGGTGTAGCAGAAAGAAGGAATAAGACTCTTTTAGATATGGTTAGGTCCATGTTGAGTTATTCGACTCTACCAAATGCTTTTTGGGGATATGTCTTAAATACTGCAATGTATCTTCTGAATTTAGTACCTTCGAAGTCTATTCCTAAAACACCTGTAGAGTTGTGGAATGGGCGTAAGCCTAGTATAAGACATCTCCACATTTGGGATTGTCCAGCACATGTGTTGAATGGGAAGTCTGACAAGTTACAGTCTAAAACAGAAGTGGTAATTTTTGTAGGGTATCCAAAAGGAACAGTTGGAGGTTTATTCTATAGTCATAAGGATAATAAAGTGTTTGTTAGCACAAATACCAAATTCTTGGAAAATGACTATATGAATAATTTTATTCCTAGAAGTAGAGTTGTCTTGGCTGAAATGAATGAACTTGTAGTTGAACAACCAATGGATGAAACTAGGGATGATGTGACTGTATTAGATACACCATAAGATACTATTCATGAGATGTCTAGTACACAGGTGCCTCATCGTAGTGGGAGAATTGTTCGGCCTCCTATAAGATTCATAGGTTTGGGAGAAACTTATGAAGCTATCTCAGAAGAGGCTGAATCGGATTCTTACACTTATGATGAAGCAATGAATGATATAGATGCACATCATTGGGTCCAAGCTATGAAATCTGAATTGGATTCTATAGATTCCAATCATGTATGGGATCTTGTAAAGGCGCCTAACGGCATTAAACCTGTTGGTTGCAAATGGGTTTACAAGAGATCGAGAAGGATAGATGGAAAGATTGAAACCTTTAAAGCAAGACTAGTGGCGAAAGGGTATACACAAAAAGAAGGTATTGATTATGATGAAACCTTTTCGCCAGTAGCCATGCTTAAATCTATCAGAATTCTCTTATCCATTGCTGCTCATTATGATTATGAGATTTGACAAATGGATGTCAAGGCTGCATTTCTTAATGGCAATCTTGAAGAAGAATATACATGTTGCAACTAGAAGGTTTCATAGCGAAGAACCAAGAGCATATGGTATGCAAGTTGAATAGGTCCATTTATGGACTTAAACAAGCATCTTGGTCATGGAACATCAGATTTGATCAAGCAATCAAGTCATTTGGTTTTGAACAAAATCTTGATGAACCATGTGTGTACAAAAGACATCAAGACAAAGTAGTAATGTTCCTAGTGCTTTATGTTGATGATATTCTACTCATTGGGAATGATGTAGGGGTAATGTCATCGGTTAAATTTTGGTTGTCAAGTCAATTTGATATGAAGGACTTGGGTGAGGCTAACTTTATTCTAGGGATCAAGCTTTGGCAAAATCGCAAGAATAAGATGTTAGGCTTATCACAAACTGGATATATAGATAAGGTCCTAGAACGGTTTAGCATGCAAAACTCCAAGAAAGGATTGCTTCCTTTTAGACATGGATTTCCTCTATCTGATGACCAAAGGCCTAAGACTCAAGAGGAAGAAAATATGATGAGACAAGTTCCTCATGCTTCTGCAATGGGAAGTCTCATGTATGCTATGCTTTGTACTAGACCAGATATTTGTTATTCAGTTGGCATGGTCAGCCGATATCAATCAAATCCAGGACCAAAACATTGGCAAGCTGTAAAGCATATTCTCAAGTATCTTAGGAGAACGAGAGATTATATGTTGTTTACCATAGTGAGGATTTGATTCCCATTGGCTATACAGATTCAAACTTTCAGTCAGATCTAGATTTCAGAAAATCCACTTCAGGATGTGTTTTCACCTTGGGAGGTGGAGCCATAAGTTGGAGAAGCGTTAAGCAATCTTGTATTGCGGACTCCACCATGGAAGCTGAGTACGTTGCTGCTTGTGAAGCAGCAAAGGAGGCTGTTTGGCTCAAGAAATTCCTTTCTGATCTTGGTGTTGTGAGAATGGAGCAAGTTCCCATCATATTGTTTTATGACAATAGTGGAGCGGTTGCACAATCCAAAGATCCAAGGAATCACAAGAAAGGAAAGCACATTGAGAGGAAGTACCACATTATTCGAGACATTGTTACTCGTGGAGATGTTGTGGTAGCAAAAATTGAAAGTACAAATAATCTAGCAGATCCCTTGACCAAAGCCTTGCCTCAAAGGACTTTCGAGTCACATTTGGAAGCAATGGGAGTTAGATTAGTGCACAATAGTCTTTAGGGCAAGTGGGAGATTGTTAGGATTAGTGCCCTTAAATCCTATTGTATGATGCTATGTATGATATTATGTATGACATTATGTATGACATGATGTATGACTTAATATTGTGATTGATAAAATTATTTTATTATTATCTAAAATAATAGTAACATGAATATGAGACATTATCATATAGTCCATGAGATGCATTGTATGTGATTTATGTGAAAAGTCACAGAAGATGTAAATCACAAGTTCTTTGTAAACTCAGAATTTATAGTTCGTAGTCGGTGATGAAATTGGGCATTTCATCTGCGAAGACTATAACATGTCAACTAAGATGATTGTCTTGATCATGGAAGTGGAACTTCTAGTTGATATGTTGATTGTTTTAAGAGTTAAAACATATTGAACTGGACCGCTGTGAGATTTATTATTCTCCTAACGACTGTCAAATGAATAATAAATCTCACGACTTCTATTTGCATGAACTCTTAATCCTGAGAGAATAATGGACCTGATCATAAAGTGTAGGTTGCTTTGATATATCAGGAGTGAGACCTGAAGTGATGGTCAAAACCTCAGTATGTTGGGCAACCACATTTAGTGTTGATGAAACATATATTCTCAAGATGGAATTCATAGTCTCTTAATGGAGATATAAAATATTCCCTTGAGATAAGTTTAATGGGTTCAGTTATTCAGAGAGTTAGACCTAACCACTTTAGTAAGAAATTACTAAAGTATATATATTTATGAAATTGGATTTCATAAATATATAATGAATAACTTTAAAGAATTAAATCGGGTACTTAAGGATAAGATGTAGTAATTTACAAAGTGACAGTCTACGTTTATGACTTTGTGTTACTACGAATATTTTATGAAGGGGTTACGTGTATAATAAAGTCTTGGGATATAATTTATTAATAAGGCCTAGAGTGCAATTATATTTATATAGTGGTATTAAATATAATTAATGGTAACTTTGGACTTGTCAAGAGTTGTCGGAAAAGCCCAAGGCCCATTGGAGCTAGTGTCTTATTGGTCCCTTTTGGTCCCACTCCAAGCCACACACTAAAGCCTAATTGGAAAGGCCCAATAGGCCAGCCCAATTAGATAATCAGTTAGTTATAAAGGGAGAAACATACAGAATTTTTATAATAAGAAGAAGAGATTAGAAAAGAAAAGAAACGGTGTGTGAAAAAGTGTGAGACACATTTTCATTCTCCCTTTGAAAAACTGATTGAGAGACCACACATCTTAGGCGTAAAGTGGAATTGGAGTGAAGATTAAAAGTGTTCCCAAGTGCTTCTAATCTCTGTTTTGAATTTCTCCACACCAAGGTACGCTATCTTGTTCTTAAATTCTGAAATTTACATTGTGCACGTTATCAATCATGAATGAAATAGATCCTAGTTCGTTGCTTCCGCTGTGGGTTTTGTATGAAATACAAAACCAGAATTTTTCCTTCAGTTAGCTTGTTGGGCTTCTGACACAAAATTTGAGGTGAAGAATGGACTACAGAGCTTCATTGTAGACCTAGCTAAGGGGGTGTACAACTGTAGGAAATGGGATGTCACTGGTATCCCATGCTGCCATGCAGTTTCATGCATATTCTTCAACAGAGAGCAAGCTGAGAAATACACTAATGCCTGCTATCAAGCCAGCACATACAAAGCATGTTATGAGCACACCATTGATCCACTCAATGGTGCCAATATGTGGACCCCAACTGGTCTCCATCCTGTGTAGCCTTCTATAAAGAGAAGGCCACCAGGCAGACCCTAGAAGAAGATAGTCTTAGAACCTAATGAACCAAGAAGGGGTCATAGCAAGGGCTTGGATATTGCCAAGAGGTGCGAGTCTTGTAGGAAGATAGGCCACAACAAAGAAGCTGCAAAAGTGATGTTGGAGGTAATTCTTCACTGCCTAGTGCCCAAAACCAAAGGAGACATAGACCAAACAAGGTAGAACTATTTTTTTTCTACATGTTTTGAAATGACAATTAATGTTGTAACTTAGTTGTATTTGCTACTGCTTAAAGACAAATGGCAATGGCCAAGGAGCAACCCACGAGCAACCAAATGCTACAAGTATGCCATCAAACTAGCAACCCAGGGCCAACCAACAAGGCACCAGGCCATCAAAACAACAACCAGCAGCCATCAATCAGCAACTAGCAAAACAACAACCAACATCCACCAAGCAGCAACCCTGCAAACAACAACCCTACAACTAACAATCAAACCAGCACCAATCCAAGGAAGAGAAGGGGAAGGACTGTCACAAATGAAACTTTGACTGCATCAAGAAATACATCAAGGTATAGGGAAGCAATGAGGGTTGCTGAGAGCCTGGCATCTGTGCATGGTCCAAAGGGATAAGCTAGTGGAGTGTTACAACACTTTTTGGCTTTTCTTTGATATTTTTTAATTAGCAAACATGGCCTATTTTTTGGTTTACTTTGATTTAAATTCACTGCTTGAATTATGACAGACATTTGTAATTGGGGTATAGGTAGTGTTAGTAGTTAGTGTCTTAGGTTCTTATCTTACTGAAACTAGTGTTGGTAGAGTTAGTCTTTGATGTGGCTAAACTGATGTGCCTCATGTAGGTTTTTTGTATATCAGATATAGGGTGTAGGTTTTTCGTATATCAGATTTGGTCTACCTTAGAAATGAATGACTTATTATTCAGTACATGCAAGATTTACAGAATTGTGAATTGTAGTATATATTACATTGCCGTATGTGTAGAATTTACATATTTGGTAAACCTGTTGTGTTGTGCATTGCAGATTTGGTAAACAGTATGTGTATTGCAAATTTGGAATTTGTTGTATAATGCAGCACATAGTTGCAATACATAAACATAACTAGTGTATTGCAAAATTGGTAAACTTCTGTAAACTTGGCAAACTAATTATAGCACATATTTGCAATGCACAAACATAACTAGTGTATTGCAAAATTGGTAAACTTGTGTAAACTTGGTAAAATAATTGCAATACACAAACATAATTGGTAAACTTGTGTATATCAATTTTTCCGGTTTGGTAAATTAACAATGGTTAGCTTACCAATATTACAGATTTGGTAAATTAACAATTTAATTACAATCAAGTAAGGTAATTAACAAAGTCACCATTACACACCAAATTAACACTAAACTCTATCATTCCATATTTCATTCATACTGAAATCAATGGGATACATAGGATAACAACATCATCATCTACACCATCCACAGCAAACTTGTCCTAACCCTGCCTACACCCATATTGTCTAAAACATGCTACACCATACCCCACCCATCTAACCCAACAAAGCTAGAATCATACAAAGACATATCCCACACAGCAGCAGTGTTAATATCAAACACACTGTCAAAAACTTCTCTCTCTTCTTGCAGGTTGAAACCTCGGCTTGGAGTCTGAGAATTCTCTGCCTCATCTCTGGGATAAGCACCTTCCCACGCTTACAAATCTCATCATCAACCCATTGGAAGAATTTGCACTTCTTACCAATCTGAAATTAAACCCAAATTCAAAACAAAATGAACAAACAACAAACCAAAATTATAAAACCAAGTGAACAAAATAAACAAAATGAACAAACCCAACTTGCACTTCACTTACCTAGTAATTGGAACACCCATAGAACCTTCTCCTTGGATTGTTATCTGTCTAGGAAACTAGTAGCACGGGCTTCTAAAGGGAGGGGCAGTAGCACATGTGTGGTGCTCTCCTCCTCAATCTTCCATTCTTCCTCCTCCTTCTTCCTTAATCTATTCAAGTCGTTTTGGGTTTGATTCAAAGATTTTAGGGATCGGGCTGAGGAAGATGTCATGGGGATTTTAGGGTTTTCAGTGAAATTTGGGGATTTTGGTGTGTGGTGACTAAAGTAGTTGGAGAGTAGGGTCAGGTGGGGTTAGGTGGGAGGTCTAGGAGGCGAGAAGCTGAGGTGGACAGCTAAGGTGTCCCTCATGTGAGTGGCATGTGCATTTTAGGGTGGGTCGGCTTAACACGTAGGAATATATATATTATTATTTTAATGAGTGGGCTTGACATGTGGAGATCCGTCAGACACGTAGGATTTTTCCATTGGTTAGTTGACCACAAGGATGATTTTAAAAACGATTTTCTTTTTTTAGGGATGATATTAGCAACGAAATCAATTTTGGGACCAAAACGGAAATTGACCCAAAATGTAAGGACTAGAAGTGCATTTTCGCCTGAAAGAGTTCTCCTTCCACTCCTTACCTAAAAAAAAAAATTCCACAGCTTCCGAAAGGTGGCAAATTGTTATTATTAGATGAAAATTTGATATAATAAAATTGTGTTGAAATAGTAAGCATTAGCATTGGGACGTAATTAAACACCCCCAGTTGCTACTTTAGCAACTGAGAACCTAAAATAGTGCTCCAACCCGGTATGTAAATCTTAAAAATTTTAAAAACCCATGAATAGTAGCTACTTATATTTACAACCCATTGTTCACGAGTTTGTAAACATAAATTATATTAATTTATTCCCCTTGTTCTCTCTCTCCTCTACGCTTCTCCCCAGTCTTTCAATCTCTGAAACAGTTTTCTCTCTCAACTCTCTGCACTTCTCCCTCAATCTCTCAAACTCTTTTCTCTTTCAACTCTCCCTCGTCATCCTCGTGATTTTAGGTGGTGGATTTTGGTGATGGCATAGATGGGAGTCTGAGTCGAACAGTGGCTGGATTAGTAATGGATGCTTGGTCGTTCGGTGGCTAGATCAGTGATGGTCAGTGGCTGGATTGAAGTTTGGTGGTGGGTTTCGGTAGCTGAGATTGGAGTTTAGTGGTGGATTTTGTTCACAACAATCTTCCTTCCATGGACCACGATGGCTGAGATTTGAGAGGAACGGTGGTTGGTTGGGTTTTGATTTTTTAATTAGATTTGGGTGGGGGCCATTTGCTCAGTTGGGTTTGTGTGGGTAGTGGATGGGTTCATTGTTTTGGCTTTGTGGCAGATAGTTGATGGTTTTGTGGTGGAATTCGATGGGTTTGTGGTTGTTATTTAGGGGCCGTCACGGATCAACCATTGGTTTGTGATTTGGGAGTAGGCTTGTGATTTGGGTTGAGATTTGGGTGGGGGTGGTTGGTTGGATAAACTTTGGGTAATTGGATGGTGGTGGTGGTGTAGGAAAAATAGTTTTGTATCTCATACAAAACACATAGTGAAAGCAACAAATAAAGATCTATTTCATTCATGATTGACAACATGCACTATGTAAATTTCAGAATTTAAGAATAAGATAACATATCTTGGTGCGTAGAAATTCAAAACAAAAATTAGAAGTACTTGGGAACATTTTTAATCTTCACTCCAATTCCACTTTACGCCTAAGATGTGTGGTCTCTCAATAAGTTTTCAAAAGGAAAATGAAAGTGTGTCTCACTCTCACATACACATCATTTCTTATATCACTAATAAAAATTTTGTATGTTTCTCCCTTTATAACTAACTGATTATCTAATTGGGCTGGTCTATTGGGCCTTTCCAATTGGGCTTTAGTGTGTGGCTTGGAATGGGACCAATAAGACACTAGCTCCAATGGGCCTTGGGCTTTTCCGTCAACTTTTGACAAGTCCAAAGCTACCATTAATTATATTTAATACCACTATATAAATATAATTGCACTTTAGGCTTTATTAATAAATTATATCCCAAGACTTTATTATACATGCATCTCGTTTATAAAATATTCGTAGTAATACAAAGTCACGAATGTAGACTGCCACTTTGTAAATTACTACATCAAATCCTTTAAGTTATTCATCATATATATATGAAATCTAATTTCATAAATATATACTTTAGTAAATCTTTATTAAAGTGGTTAGGCCTAACACTCTGAATAACCAAACCCATTGAACTTATCTCAAGGGAATATTTTATATCTCTGTTAAGAGATTATGAATTCCATCTTGAGAATATATGTTCCATCAACACTAAATGTGGCTGCCCAACATTCTGAGGTTTTGACCGTTACTTTAGATCTCACTTCTGATATATCAAAGCAACCTACACTTCATGATAAGGTCCATTATTCTCTCAAGATAAAGAGTTCATGTAAATAAAAGTCATGAGATTTATTATTCATTTGACAGTCGTTAGGAGAATAATAAATCTCACAGCGATCCAGTTCAATATGTCTTGACTCTTAAAACATATCAACTAGAAGTTTCCACTTCCATGATCAAGATAAATCATCTTAGTTGATACGTTATAGTCTTCGCAGATGAAATGCCCAATTTCATCACCAACTGCGAACTATAAATTATGAGTTTACAAAAAGCTTGTAACTTATATTTTCTGTGACTAAATCACATACTATGCATCTCATGGACTATATGATAATGTCCCAATATTCATGTTACCATTATTTTAGATAATAATAAAACAACTTTATTAAACACAACATTAAGTCATACATAATGTTATACATAATATCATACAATAGAATTTAAGGGCACTAATCCTAACCGGTGATAGTTGAGCTTCGATGCTAGGTTGCTGCTGGGTGGCTAAGCTTATATGTGGTGGTTGCTTGAGAGATAAAGACAGAGGAAGAGAGGAAAGAGAGAGATGGGAGAGTAAAGAAAAAGAGTAGTTTTTAAATGTTATTTAATGTTGTAGTTTATATTATTTTAATAAGTTGTATCTGAAAATAGAAACTGGGATGTTGGGGGAGTTATAAAATGAGATGGTAAAATAGTAGGTTTTTAGGGTGTAATATAGAACTTTTTTGGCATTCGGGATACTAGTGCTCTAATAAACTCAGATGAGAACTAATGAAATTGTGTCTATAGCCTTAACTTTTGCCTATAGCCTTAACTTTTTCTTTCCCCCCATCCTTCATGTTGACATTAATCAAGCTCTCCACTCCATCTCAACACAATTGCTAATGATGCTCCCAAGTCCCAAAATCTTATGAGATAATATTTTTCTTCTCCTAAATGTTCAAAGTAATATTAGTGGTTACCTGGTGGTGGTATACTGGTACTACAATCAAGTGACACAACAAAATTCCAAACTTCCATTAAACTATGGATAAAGCTGTAAATGAACCAAGTCATTCATAAATAGTTTAGGCTTGATTTGATAAAAAGCTCGTTCAAGTTATAAACAAGCCAACCTTGAGCCTTCATTTTAGGTTTGTTTAATAAACATTCCGAGTAAAAAAAATATTCATGAACAAGGTTGTAAACAATAGGGCTTGATAATAATAAAAAAAAACAAAACAAAAAAAACAAAACAAAATGAGCTTAGGTCCATTTATGAGCTTCATAATAAAATTAATATGATCTTCAAAAATAAACTCATATCTTACTAAGCCTTTGATTGATTGGGGGTTAGGACCAAATGTTCAAACCAAATTGACTTGATAACATGCTTAATATGAACTTGATAATATACTTGAATTAGATCTTAAGCCCAGCTTGACTAACAAATCAAACAAAGCCAGGCCAAGCTCAAGCTCAAGCTCAAGCTTTTGAACTTTTTGACAAGTTCAAGCTCAAACATAGTTCGTACGCTTGGTTGAAGTTCAAATCAAGTTTGAACATTTTACATTTGTTGTCCACCCAAGCTTGAACATTGAGTACTCAACAAATCTCAGCTTGTTTACAACCCTAATCATGGATAGATGATCTACCATATTTGTAATGGATTTAATTTATACAAAGATTCTAGTAATTAAACTTGTGTTCCATTCTCAAAACTTGTTTCTTAAGGAAATATTAGCAATTGGACGGTATGGTATACTGGTACTAGCATCTAGTAATAACTTGATTAGATGGAGGGGGAAGAGAGGAGAGTCAAGTGAATGGGAAGGGTCGGGTTTAATGACTTTGTTTGGAATTTTTTTTTTTTTTAAAGAGAGGAAAGGGAGAAATTTGAAGGGATTTGGAATTTTGGATGGGTATCATACCCCTCCTAACCCTTCGTTTTTAATTCCCTCAAATTAAAGAGATGTTGGAGGAGAAATGGAGTGGAGGAGATTAAAAAAATGATTGAAATGTCAATTTTTTCCTTTAAGATGTCAATTTATAAAGGGATAGCAAAGGGCAAGGTAGCGCCGAAGGATGGAGTCTTTGTACTCGCCCTACATGATTTTGTCTAGCCCCATCCCCGCCCTGCCCCGAATGACGGGGAAAACTTTCTCACCCCATCCCCGCCCCTCGAGTTCTTTGCCCTACAACTAGTACAATTTTTTTAATGAAACCTATTTCATTAATAAAAATATATTTGAAATTATAACTAAATTTATCCCATCAAATCAAATCAATTTTTAGAAAAATTGAATAATTATATCCAAGTGTTTAACAAGACAATCACAAAAAAACCTCATAGTATAACACATAACAAAATAAAGGCAAAGAACCACATTGGGTGGAATAAAATAAGTTAATATTGATATGTTTAAATAGTAGGGTTTTAGGGTATGAAAAATTTACAATTATAACCCTTAGTAACGCGGGGCGGGGCGAGGCAGGGACAGGGAAGGGGAGGGGCAGGGCGGGGTGGGGTGGGTCTAAAAAGTCTAAACTCATCTCCTCCCTCACCTCGTGGTGCGGGGCTAAAATCTTGCCTTATCCCCGCCCTACCACCTTTGTGGGGCGGGCAAAACCCATGCAGGGCAAGGCGAGGAGGGGCTAGGCACAAAATTGACATCCCTAAATTTATATTTATTTCTTTAAAATTAATAAAATAGGTCACAATTGTCAAATTATGAAATTCTCCTACTCTCTCCTCTCCCTATTAGTCGACTCCTACAAAAATCATTAATGGTTCTAGTAATTTCAAAAAGGATTTGGTTTATCTTCAATATTTTTTTAACTGAACATCTCCTGTTGTTTTAAATATATAATGGCAAGTGGTAGTAGTGGGTTTTAATCTCCACTTTTTTATTTAATTAGTGGGTGATGTGTCAGTTTCTCATTAAAATAAAAGGAAATTCTAGTTAAAAATGTATTGAAGGTAAGCCAAACCCTTTAAAAAAATTATATAAACAAAAACTTGATTACCTAAAACGGACTGAAATATAAATACTAAGTGAAAAAGCAATTGATTATCAAAAAACAGAAGTGAAAAGGCAATTGATTTGAGTAAAAAATGTATTTTGGAAAAAATCAACGTTTGCTCAACCGTTTGTATATGGAGAGAGAGAGGGGGGGCCAAGAGAGAAGTTATTATTAGTAGATTTTTTTTTTTTGTAATTGTTGAATAGGTTAATGTAAGTTCCAAAAAAAAAACTTTTCTACCCTTTTATGCTTGTTCTTTGTTGACTAAGGAAAAAAAAATTAGTTTGACTTGTGTTTTCAGTTATGCCAATTAACAAACCAATGAAAAATGTAGAACACAGTTTTCACAAAACCAATAAGACGGTAATATTTAAATTTTTTATTTGACAATTTAACCGCTTGGTGTTAATTTTGAAATGTTTTTATCTACAACCATTCTACCATGTGCAAATTATGTATTTAAGAAGTGTGGCATTCACAACATTTTTACAATATTTTCATAACAAATCATAGATATTAAGTTGTTATTAATTCTATTTTAAATCTACCACTAAAATTATTTTTTCTGTTTGTCAATAACAACCTGCCACATATTATTTGTTGTGAAAATATTATGGACATGACATTTCTCTGAATTCAATCCTTATTATCATTTAACAAAATTAATATGTAACTCATACTTACACATGGAAAATGATGAATTATAGTAGTGTTATTGATGTTAGCTTAAATTATTAAATATATATGACATTAGTTTAGCTAGGACATTTGGAGGTACTTCTTGCAATTTTCATGATATTGGTTACACCAGGTTTCTCGTTACACTGCTATAAGTATATAATTTTGAAAATCACTATTAAATACCACATATCAATTCACAATTATTGTCCATAAAATTCTACTAAATACAACACAAAATAAAAGAATAGATTTGTCAAATAATGTCTCTTAAATTGAATGAGGATAGGCGCATGAGAATATCTAAATAGAAACAGTATAAAAAATATGCTTATTAGTTTAGAGAAAAAATAACAGTAAAAATATAAATAATTTAATTTGTATGGAAAGCTAACAAAAACCAAAACAAAATTCAATTTTAATTCTAATTAAATTTTCTCTAAGCATTTATATATATTACCTAGTCGTGGTATAATATTCAACTCATTTGGGTCCCACCATAAACATAAATGCAAAGCATTTTGGTGAAAAAAGGTGTGATTTTTTTTGCTTTGAAACTTACTCTTGGTAAACATCAGAAGCATGAGTTAATTCTAGTACTGTTTATAGAACAACTTTTGCCACAACTATTTAATAATAATGATAATAATGAGTAGTTAATATAACATATATATAGGGATTAACATAGTTGGACTTAAACTCAGTGTCTTAAGCTTTTGGGTTAAGTACGTGGTGTCCTTACATGTTATATTAACTACTCAATTGAAGTATCCCTAGGGCATTCTTTTCTCAACAAGTGGTATCAGAGTCAAGGTAGTGTGCAACAAGGTTACAAGGTTTTCAGGGTCCTTTTTGCTGTTGGAGTAGGGACAATGTGCTTGTACTTGGAACAAGAGCGTACTTGGAACATGCGCACAAGGTTTCCATGAACATGGACATGCAAAATTCCTATGGATGAGAAGTATATATTGCATAACAGTTACATGCAACAAATGTCTCACAACATGCGGGATCGATATTGGATGTATGCTCCCCACCAATTGTGAGACATCGATTGCATGCAACTAATGTATAAGATAATTTTCCCCTGATTAGGGGTATGCATGGGGTTGAGTTTGAGATATTTTTCAACTTTTTTGGGTTGGTAAATATCCAACCCAACCCAAGTTGTTTCCATTTTATCAAGTTTAATAATAAAAAAATTGGATTTTTATTCAACTATTTAAGCCCATTATTCAATAAATTATCACAATGTATACAATCGGGCGTGATATTTATAATTTATCAAAACTAATACACAAAATCTCGAAATAATCCATATTAAGAAACTTAAACAAAATCAAAATTCAAGATAAATCTGACTAAAAATTTGAAATGCACTTTTAACAACGTGGATTGTGGGTTGAGTCAGGTTATATGGATTGAAAATTTTATCAGTCCAAACCCGACCTAACCCAAGCTTAAAAAAATTTTACAACTCAACCCAACCCATCATCTATGAATATTAGCATATGATGTCAATTTCGGTTTGGTTGAGTTGGGTTAGTGGGTTGAATTCACCACCCCGAGCCTAGAACTCCAGAGTGATTAAGCAAGAAGTTAGTACCCATTATATGCTTTGTTAGAGATCAATTTAGTAACTTACTATCATTACCTTATCATACTTATCTTAATCACACATATGCAGAAGAGGTTGCACTAATATCATTGCATTATTGATTAAAAAGAAAAATATAACATAATAAAATTTTGTGTGTATAAACATGTGTTTACAATTATTAAAAAGAAAATGTAGATTAGAAAAAGTACAAGAGTTATATAAGAGATTTCATTATCTTGCAATGAGAAAGTTGCCTGGAAAGAAAGAAGAATGCTCAAGACACAAAAATTTGCATAATTTTATACCACAACTCGCCATGTGACGAGTTATGATTGATGTAAGTGTGATGGTGGGCCATGTGAGGACACACCTACACCAATCACAACTCACCACATGGTGACACATAACTGTACACTTTTCTGTGTCTTGAGTATTACTCAGGAAAGAAAATATGAAAATTAATAGGCTTTATTGGTCGGACGAACTTGTAGGGTTTAGTAACTTTTTATATAAAAAGTACAAGGTGGTTTTTTCTCCCATTTTGGTAGGTATAGGATCACATAATTTTTGCTATCTTCTCAAAAAAAAAAAAAAATTTGTTGTCGTACCTAATAAGGCACATTGTTTTTAGGAGCCGTGGTGGACTAGGAGATAAGATCGAAGTATCCAACTACTTGTTCTTAAATGTGTTTGTTGGAACTTGCAGGTCAATTTAATTAGTATCGTTACCGTAAACTTGGACCAGCAACAAGTGGACCCAAGGTGTCGCTTTCCTATCAGAACCAGAAACGAAAAAAAAAATTCAGAAAAAAAAAAGAAACGAAAATCAAAAGATCACCTTCTACATCTAGTCATCTACTATAGTAATGAAATTTCCATTTTCAGATTATTATTAGGCTTCCATGGTGGGGCTGGCTCAAAATATATCATGATAAGATTGTCGACTTATTAGTCCATGCTTTATCGGGGCTTTTTTTTTTTTTTTTTCTTTTTTTTCAGGACTTGGCTTGGGTCGTGTTCCAGCTTGAAAACCAAACCTTCCAATGGCGTATATTTGAGCTGAATTTGGTTTCTTTGCTAACTAAAGAGGCCGAAAGTTACTTCAAAATAGTCTTCCTAATTAGATATGGGGTTCTTTTGTTTTTTTTTTTACTGTATCTTTTGAGTAATAAACCATCCAGTTTTATATCAACTCACTACTTTCTTTTTCTACAACTCAGAGACAGTTAACCACTTCAATAAGTTGTGTGGAAGGTGTGGGGTTGTAAATGAACCAAACTGTTCATAAATAACTCAAGCTTAACTCAATAAAATATTTGTTCATGTTTATTTATTTATGCGCAAGCCAAGCTTGAGTCTTTAGATTTAAGGCTTGTTTAAATAATGAGCTGAGCCCAAAAAGAAAAATATTTGTTCATTAATAGGCTCTATACAAAATAAGTTGAGCCTAGGCTCATTTATGAACTTAGTAATAAACTTGATATGAGCTTGACAAATAAACTCATGTCTTACTAAGACTTCAATTAATTGAGAGTTGGGACCACTGGTCCAAACCAAATAGGGTTGATAATAAGCTTGATATGAGCATGATAATTCTTGTGTTGGATCTCAAGCTCAAAACTTTGATATTAAACTCGAGCTTAGCTTGACTAATAAATCAAATCGAGATTATTAGTTAAACTAAGCTCAAGCTTTTAGACTTTTTGACAAGTAAGAGCTCAAACATGTTTGTGTTTTAAGCTTATTCATGCTTGTTCATATTTGCTTCTTTATAAACAAACCAACTTTGATCCTTAGTTTTAGGCTTGTTTAATAAATGGTAAAGCCAAAAAAAATGTTCATGAACAAACTCAATACCAAAAAAAAAAAAAGTTAAACTTAGACTCATTTATGGGCTTTGTAATAAGTTTGATAGGAGCTTGACAAATAAACTCATAATATACTAAGACTATATAATTAATTAGGAGTTAGAATCACTAGCCCAAACTAAATAGGCTTGCTATAAGCTTGATAATGTATTTGTGTTAGATTTCAAACTCAAAAACTTGATATGAGCTCAAGCTAAACTTGACTAATGAATAAAGCAAAGCTTGAACATTTTATTTTTTTTGCAAAGTTGGCTAGAATATACACTATTCGATAAAACTCAGCTTATTTACAACGGTAGAAAGAAGTTGTGGCAAAAATTGTCCCTAGACTTATTGGCTGTTCTTTTGTGTGGCACTTTGAGCTTGTTTGTAACTCCCAAGAATAAAACGGTGTCATTCAATATTTAATGATCATTTTAAAGATAGAGAATGAGCTCTATTTTTTTTTTTTTTTTTGAAAGGGAGGAGAATGAGCTCTATTGGTGGAATGCCTTCCAATCAAATCATTTCACATTACATTTTTGGTAATTCTGTATAAGGACCATCTATAGAAACACCAACCCCCCCCCCCCCAACCCCTTTTTTTCTGGATAGATGGCTATTGCATCTTTATAATCCTACATTAAAATATTAAATCAAAAAATAATTCAGTACTCTCATGAAGCAACTATTGGCAATCAATTGCCAACATACGTAAAAAATTGTCAGTAATTTTCTGTGTTTAAGAAAGAAATAGGAAAGGCTTGACCTGTTCAGCTGTTGAGGATGTGTGGGTAATCACACATGACATCCCTGCTCTTGTTGCAGCCTACAAATTTAGTTTTCTTTAGGATTCATCATGGTTGAAAAGGCTTGATTCAATGTGTACGCCAAATAAGAGAAAAAATGTGGAACAATAGCTCAACTTTGTGGTAAATCAATGGAACGGATAGAATACCTACCCTATTAACATAAGAATCCAAGATAATTTTTAACAATTCTCTCAAAACTCCTCGTTTTTAAGCATGTACAGTAACTGATTATTACAAATCACAATACCTGTAGTCCAATAACGCTATCTTCCACTACCAAACAATCTCTTGGTGACACGCCCAGCCTCTGCAAGGAATATCATTTTATTGTTCCGATCGTGACATGTATTCAAGTAATAGAGAGCACAATGGCTAATATTACATTGGAAGCTGTTGGATAAATTAATTACCTTGAAATTTTGTAAACATGGAGAATATACGAAAATAATGTTAACGGTAGATTTGTCAAAATTTGCATCCAATTAAAAAATATTGAGTGACGTAATATAATTGTCAAATTATATTACCTGAAATAAAATAGGTCATAATTGTCAAATTATGAAATTCTCCTCTCCCTATTAGTTGACTCTTACAAAAATCATTAAAATTTCTTGTAATTTCAAAAAAAATTATATGAGAAAAACTTTTATTACTTGAAATAGACTAAAATATAAAGCTGCGTTTGTTTCGGGTGTAAAAAAATTTGGAAAATATTTTTCACCACCAGGGTTGTTTGGTTTGGCCGGAAAACTAAGTCAAACGGAAAATCATTTTCGTCGATTGTAAAATTAAGCCTCTGAAGCCGTAAATTTGTTTCCGTTGTTATTTTCACTTTAAACCATTTTTGGACTCAGACGCACAAAGAGAGAGAGAGAGAGAGAGAGAGAGAGAGAGATCGCACCCCAACCCGATGAAGCGAAGATCGCTTGAGATCGCACGATCTCACCTCAGCCTAAGATCGCGGGGCTGTGCCTTCGCCTGAGATCGCGCGATCTTGCCGTTGCTTGAAAATCGCGTGATCTCACCTCTCGCTCTTCCTTCTTCTCTCAACTTGACCGGATTTGATGATTTTTTTTTTTTTTGGGTTTTGTTTCTTTTATGTAACTCTGCTGAGAAATGATGATATAGATTTATTTGGATGCTAAGAAAATGTGAGCAACAAGAAGAGAATGTATTTTTTATGGAATTTTCAAGAACACAACCAAACACTAAAAAATATTTTCCAAAGTATTTTTAAAAATACCACCAAACACCTAAAAATATTTTACACTTGGAAAATATTTTACATCGAACCAAACACAGCCTAAATATCAAGTGGAAAAGCAATTGATTTGAGTTTTAAAAAAAAAAGTCCTTTGGGAAAAATCAACCGTTGGTCAACAGTTTGTATACGAAGAGAGAGGGGGGCAAGAGAGAAGTTATCATTATGAGAGTTTTTTGTAATGAAATTTATTTGGGAATGGTTTGTTGAATATGTATATGTAAGTTCCAAAAAAACCTTTTCTGCCCTATTTTGCTTGTTTTTTGTTGGCCACGGAAAATAATTTCAGTTGACTTGTGTTTTCAGCTATACCAATTACCAAATACCAAAAAAATGTAGTGTGTTTTTACAAAACCAATCAGACTAAACTTTTGGTTTGAAAATTTAACCACTTGATATTAATTTTGAAATGTTCTTATTTACTACCATTCTACAATATGCAAATCATGTAATTTAATCCTTATCCTTTAATTCCTATAATAAATAAATAAAAATCCTTATCCTTCAACGAAATTTGCCAACAGAAGATTTCGTTATGTACAAAAATCCTTACCACAAAATGAAATTTTTTTAACACAACTCTGAAAGGAACGGAGAAGAAGGTCCAACACAACTGTAAAGAAGAAGCTTTAAAAAATTACTTTTAATGCTTTGAAAATGGTTTGTGGCAAAATTTCCAGGAAAATTTTCCAAAGAATGAGGTATAAGATTTTTTTTTTTTTTTTTAATGTTTATTTCAGTTTTGTTTTATTGTAGAGAGAAAGAGAGAGTAAGTGATTTTCTAGCTTCTAGAAGAGTATAAGTCCTACACTCTAGAACTCCCACATAGAGAAGACCAACCATTGGTTATACATTAAATGAAGATAATTTTTTTTTTAATATATATATAGAGAAATACTGTATTTATAATATTTTTACAACACTTTCACAATAAATTATAAGTGACAGGTTGTTATGAGTTGTTATTGGTAGAAAAAAAAAGGTGATTTCAGCGATAAGTTTAAATTAAAGCTAATAACAATTTGTCACTTATAATTTTTTATAAAAAATATTGTAAAAATGTTATAAACATAGCATTTATCTTTTTTAAACGAGTGATATGTTTCATCAATCACAAAAAAATTAAAATATTTATTAGGAGGTCCAATCATATTCATTGCCAATAATTTATTAGGTGAAAGATAAAAATTGTAGTAATTTTAGTATTTTTATTTTTAAAAAATATTATTTTTTATGTATTAACTAATAAATGATTAATTAATACTCTTACATCCTTATTGCTTATTGATTAGTAGCTGGGCCTTTTTACATATGGGGGCCTTAACGCAATTGCCACAAGCTGATCAAAAGCCCATCACTTCTGACTCCGCCTCGTTCGTTCCCAAGGTAAACCACGTTGGCTAGTTTATATTTGTTTTCAATGTCATCCTTATGTCCAATCTTATCAAAAGTTGTTAACCCCTCTCTAACAACATTGTTTTGTCTCATTTTACAATTTTCAATCCCAAAAAGCTTCTTGTTTTTTTAAAGAAAAATTAAAATTTTATCTCTTTCACTCTCTTATTTTCTTCACCACCTCCCTCTTTTCTTCTTTTCCAATTTTCTCCCAACCGAATCTTTGCCACGGTGAGGATGTCACAGCAGATGAAGAAAAGGTGTTCACATAGCCATCCTTTCAATAAATCTAAGACTATAGTTTTTCCCACAATTTGATGAAGTAGTTAATTGTGAGTGATAAAAAGTCACTTTTACATAAACTCACCATTTTAATAAGTTGTGGAAGAAGTAGGGTTGTAAATGAACCAATTCATTCATAAACAACTTAGGCTTAACTTAATAAAGAAACTCATTCATGTTTATTTATTTATACACAAGTTAAGCTTGAGCCTTAGTTATAAGTTTGTTTAATAAATGAGTTGAGCCCAAAAAGAAAAAGAAAAATTGTTCATGAATAGGCTCGTGGACATTTGGGCTCAATACAAAATAAGTTGAGCCTAGACTCATTTATGAGCAAGGTAATAAGCTTGATATGAATATAATAATTCTTGTGTTGAATCGCAAGCTCAAAACCTTGATACTGAACTCAAGCACAGCTTGACTAATAAATCTAGGCTAAGCTCAAACTTTAGACTTTTTGACAAGCTAGAATTCAAACATATTTGTGTTTTAGGCTCATTCATGCTCGTTCATATTTGTTAATTGATACAAAAGCTAGTCCATGTTTGTTTATTTATAAACAAGCCCAATCTGAGCTTTAGTTTTAGGCTTGTTTAATAAACAAGCTAATTCCCAAAAAAAATAAATTGTCCATGAACAAACACAATACAAAATAGGCTGAACCTAGACTCATTTATTTAATTCTTAAGTGATTTGATTTTCCAAATTTTGGAATGCTTAATTGGGAACTAAGGGGAAAATTAGATCTTTCATGGTATTTCTTAATCCTGGAAAATTAACTCTTCTATTGGTTTTGAAACCTGGATTGTTCAAAGAGCCGAAAAGTGGAGAGATAAGGTTTTTGTAGTTGGATCGAGGTAATCTAGTCTTAATTGTGTATAAATATATTATCCAGGACATATTATGGAACCTCTAGAACTAAGATTCTAGCCCTGCCAGCAACGAAATTCTAACTACTTTTCAAGTCCTACCAGTAGCGAGCAAAATTCTAACTACTTTTTACAAAACAAAGAGGTGATTGGTGGAAGTGGTACATAAAAAACAATAAGATTGGAGTAAATATTTTCTGAAAGGTATTGTTTCAAAGGAATTAATACAAAACTCAATTAATGCCAATAAAAGCATTAATTTTCATTGATTCAACTTGTTACTTTGTTCTCACTCAGCTTCCTAAACAAGTTTGGGCTTGTGTCCAAAGATCAGTTCCATTGGACACGTTGAGACGCAGACACGTGGACACGTGTCCGTATCCTAGTGTGTAATGAAACTAGCCACTAGAGAGAGGCCTCTCCCCCCTAAACAATAGAATCATTGTGATCATTAATTAATACATTCTCACATTTTCTTAGCAGCCAAAAAAAAATGACATTAATAACCAAACAACACCCTAGCTTTGCTTCAGTATTGTTTGCGTGGTTTTTGGTCATATGTTGCATTTAATTCTCAATCACAACAGTGAGCAATTGGAAAGGTAATGTTTCATTTACTTTTTTTTTTTTTTTATTATTATTAGTTTCAACTTCTTTCTCAAAAAAAATATATGTAGTTTCAACTTATGGCATCCGCTAACTATCATTAGATCGAGACACCAATCAGTTTTTGGTGTAAGCAAAAATTGAACATCTGATCTCTTATTCAACCATTAGAGACTTTACTAGTTGAGCTAACTAAAACCCACTTGTTTTATTTACTTTAGACAATCATTTTCAAGATTAAATCTATAGCATTTTTCGAAAATGGGGATTTTTTTTTTTAAAAGAATACATTTCCATGGATTTTTGGAGTAAAAATTCTTTTGATGGCCAAATTTCATGGCTTTTTAAAGTATTTTTGAGGAAATCCAAATTTTAGGGCTCTTGAGACTTCATTTAGAAAATACATCTATCAAATGATTTAGTTTTAAAATATTTTTTTAGAGTTTTATTTAGAAATCAACTTGAACAACCTTTTTGATAGCAAATTTTAAAGCAAAGCTTTAGGAAGCTTTTTGGAAAGCATTTTGTAAAACAATTTAATAAAAACCTTTTGAAAACACTTTTTTAGAGAGTTCCTTTGGACCAAGCCTTTTATTTTTTGGTGGGATTGTGTTTGTGATGATAACTAAAAAGCTAGCATATCAAAACTTCCACCCATGAGAAATCGTTCAAGCATTACAAAAGTTCAAATAAATAAGTAAATAAATAAATACACACACACACGTGTGTGTGTGTGTGTGTTGGGGGGTAGGGGTGGGGAAGGAGATAAAAATCACACATTCATCTACTCTGTAACGTTTGTTCAAAATCCATATAGCTATATACATATGAATATAAAGATCAAAGGACTTAAATAAATAAATAATAGGTGCGTATATCTCAATATCAAGATCTAGATATTTAAACACATAGAGCATGAATATATAAACTAAAGGTATACAAAGATCAATATAGATAAATTTATTACAAAAAGCATAGATCCACACCTTGGTTAAAACTCTATACCCGTGGATCTATCAATATATGATTGTGTACATCAAGGTGTACGTGGGAATATAGGCATATAAGGAGGCAATAATATAAGAGCATAGTTAATACATTAATCTAAGCTTAGAAGCATAGAGATAATATACTACTCACATAGCATACATAAAGTATTTTCTCAACGAACAAAAAAAGCATACATAAAATAAAGGAAAATATGAAATCTATTTACTTAAATGGAAATCTAGACTAATAAAGCAATAAAAGGAGGAAGAGGCTTACTTTAGGGGTGATTAGAAGGCTAAAGAGGCCTTAATTTAGTGCTGGAAATTTTAGGAAAAGGAGGATTTGGAATCTTAGGATTGGATTAAAAAAAGATGATATTTGATGATGGGTAAAGATTGATGATCAAATAAATGGGGAAAGGGGAAATATGTAAAGGGAAATGGGTTGGCCATTAGGCTCAACCCTACCATGAGCTAGGCATATGGCAGGGGTGGGCTAGGTCTGCTAGCCATCTCATTTTTCTACAAGCGTCTAGGCCTTTTCGGTCCCCATTTTCTACTCTTTCAAGTCTTATCTTTGAGCAGCTGTTTGGAGGTCTTCTAGAACTTGTGTACATTTTTAGACCCTTTAAATACAAACAGATTAACCTAGTTATTTAGTCAAGTGATTAACTTAGGTAAATTATGCAATTCTAGGTTAACACATATCAATCATATTATTGTAAAGTGCGAAAAATAAAGAACACAACAATATGATGACCCAAGAAAACTAAACCGGTAAAAAACATGGGGAGGATTTAACCTAGCTATCCTCAAGGTAAAACAAATCCACTATGAAAGAATTGATATTTACACAATAGCGACTTAGACCATTAACATTCTATTACTACCTCAAGTAGGAAACTTACTACCACGACCACGTGACAGCTTCGAGTCCACGGACTACTTCTTTCTTGGATTCCCAGCAAGCACAAGCACTCCTGCTTGTATATCTTTAAGCTTTTAATGCAACAACTGAATAATCATCAAGTTCTTGACATAATCTTGATTTTTGATAACCCTAAGTATATGTGAAGACAAACATCTCTAGATCTCACAAGAGATTCACATACACAGCAACAACAACAACAACAACAAGACTCTAGAGAGCTTTGGGTACAAAACCCTAGATCTACAAAATAGGCACACTCTTCTCTCTCTTAAAAGCCTTTTAAAAACGCGCTTAGGGTTTCCTTTATATACTAAAAGAAGTAGACCTGAAACCGTAATCCTTAATGGACTTGAATTGCTGTTTGGACCGACTTAAAACTCTATCGATCGAGCCGTGCAGAAATAAAACAGTAATTTTCTGCAACTACTCGATTCCAAACTCACATTAAACAAAACTTTGAGCAAGTTTAAACCTAGACTAAATGTTTTGATAATGGTTTGCCAACACAATACACATTGAAGTTTTAATACATTAGTCCCTAAGGTCTTAGAACCTAATATCTTGGATTTTTGTGTTCTTGCAATTTTTAAAAAGTTCTTGCAGTCCACTTTCTAAAGGTTCCAGCTTTATTTAATTTAGAGCAGCGGTCACGAAGATAGTCCAGTTGGAAGAAGGGTGTTTCAGCGTAGAAATTTGCGAAGCTGATATTTGCCTATATTGTGCATGTGATATCTCTCAATCCAAAAATGATATTGTCGAGCCATTTTTTCTTTGACATACATAATTGATCCTAATTCAATGATATTCTGGATTTTTGCATAAATTATGGCTGAAACAAAACAGTTGTTTGTGTGAAGACGCCCCAAAAAACAACTTTTGGTCCCCAAAAAGTAAAAGTGTCATTGGAAGGATTTGATGCCTATTTTGTAAATATGTTTGTTTTATTGTCCCAATACTCTGATTTAGCAAGTTGGAGGCTTCGGAAAATGGTGATAAAATCATGATTTTGCATAAAGTTTCCACTTTTTTATATATATTCTTTTAATTCAAGTGGGGTTTTTGCCATCCATGCTAAATTGAAGTTCACCATGAGACATTTTCAATGACTCCTCACTTGAACCAATTTGTGTTTGTTTGATTATTATTTAATCGAGATTAAACTATAATAAAAAATTACAAAAATAGCTGTTTTTTATTATCAAAGAATTAATGTTTTCGTAATATCTTTCTTGTTTCAACTACAATTTGGGCATGTGAACTATCATTTTAAAGACAATTTCATGATCTTTAACATGATCACAAATTTATTACGATTGGATGGTTAAAATTTTGGTCAAATATTGACTAAACCTCAATTAGGGATGGTCAAACTTAGTTAAAATAAGTCAAATAATTTGAAATGATGATTAGGTTAAAGTAAATTGGAATTTGGTGGTTAGATGAATTTGGAGCTAATTTTAATGTCGAACAACTTAGTCAAACTCAATCAAACTTAGTTAATTAAATGAGGAAATTTTGGGATTTGGGGCTCTTGAACCATTGAAATAATTTATCCAACAACTAATTAGGGCAAATCAACTTATTTCATGTAATATTCCTTATTTTTCCATGTTAGAAATGTAATTTTTTTTTTTTTTTTTTGGATTTCAAAGCTCAAATTGACATTTTGGCATGGAAATCGAGGTCAAACAAAATATAGTGCCAACATCTCCCAATTTCTATTTCTTCAACCTTCTACTCTAGTTCTCTCTCAATATCGATTCCTCTCTCTCACTACTTGTGTCTTCAGTGATTCACTTTTCACCAAAACGCAAAGGTGACTCCAACGAGACATGGGAAGGCTGTTACAACTCTGGTCAAAAATTTTCTCAACCAACACGCATGAATCAAATGCAACAGTGACATGCAATACTAAGAGGTTGGTATCACATCAGTCCTTATAGCAGTGCAATTTAGGGATCTCTAATGTGACCTCTACCATGACAAATGAGCTAGATTTTGGTGTGGTGCTAGTGGCATGGTGGTTTGGGTCTTGGATTCACTAGATCTTAGGTTCTTTTCTGCCGAATTGAGATCTGTGGGCTTATGGATGGGTTTTTTTGGTGGCTTGGGTATTGGGTAGTGGGGTTTTGTCAAGTGGCAACTATAGTGGTTTTTGGTGATGGTTGGGGTGAAATTGGTGTTGTGTTTCAATGTAGTATAGGGGTTTGTTGTGGTGGCAAGGTGGTTGAGGGTGGTGGCGGTAGTTGGGATTTTGTCTGTGGTGTTTTCTGTTTGGCTTGAAAATCTAAGTTTAAATATGGGTGGGTTTATGGTTGAGAAAGAGAGAGGATAGGAGTTGTGGGTTGGTGGTTGGTGGTGGTGTTGTGACTTTAGAGTAGAGATTAGAGTGAAAGAGATGATTTGACAAAAATATTAGCAAAATATTAGATGAAGAAATGGTATTTAAATAAAATAGATGGTAGAATGAATAATCTAATGTTGGTCTTTTTGAAAAGTGGTTATGCAAAATAAAAAAAGTAAGTTCCTACACTAAAATAAACAGAAATTTTGCACATATAGATGCGAATATTTTACTATCTCTAGAGCTACACGAATTGTTTCCAATAGTACTTGATACATAAAAAGGGGGAAAATGGATATTTGGCCCTAATTTTCAAACTATACAACAAAATACCTCTGTTTTGAAACTATTTAGCAAAATGCCAATATTTTTTAAAATCGAGTTACAGGTGAAACATTAGCTATGCATATTTTGCCACTTAAATGTTTTTGAAAATTTAAGTGAAACTTCCACTTAAAAATATACATATAACTCGATTTTTTTAAAATCTAGTTTAAAAAATAATGGCATTTTACTAAATAGTTTCAGAACATGAAGATTCTGCTGCATAGTTTGTAAATTAGGAGGAAATGCCAATTTACCCTATAAAAAGATCACTAGTTGTTTTAGTTTTGGCTATGACATTCATTGTATATTTACTTAATTACCAACTTCACTAATATATTTGAAGTTTGGATTTACTTTTTAAATATTATTGAATTTATTTATTTAATTTTATAAAAAAAATTGTGGTTAACAATACCATAAAATATTTATGAAAACATCTAAAATCAAGTTAATAGAACTTTAAATTATAATCTTCAAAAAATTACATAATAAAAATTAGGAATAATTACACTTTACCCACCTGTGGTTTGCCTCTATGTCGATTTGCCTACCCATGGTTTTATTTTTGACACTTTGCCCACCTAACATTTCCTCCATTTATGCTCCGAAACCCACCTCTGTTAATTTGAAGGGTAAATAAGTCTTTTTCCTCCCATTTTATATCTCTCTCCTCCCATAACAACAAAAACAAAAGAAAAACAAGATTAAAATATAGTATTAGTTTCTCATCATTCACAAACATGAAGAACATACATAAACATGAAGATCATAAACCCAGAAAACTAATACAAATCAAATCAAGCAATACCTTTTCAGCCTAACTAATACAATCTTATTCTTTCTATACATCACCACTCCTCTTCTTCACATATGAACAAAAAAAAAAACCGTGGATCTATCTATATCTTCATTCTCCACCGCCATTTCCAATTTCCAACTCACATCTCTCAAACTCCAAATTTCTGCCAATCTAAAAAAGAGTTTTGTTCTATTTTTGTTTCTAATACATGGTTAGGTCTTCGTTTTCATAGCTGGGTTTTTCCATGGTGCTTCATGGCTGGGTTTTTCATGGTGCTTTCTTGGCTGGGTTTTCATAGTTGGGCTTGATTTTCATTGTTGGAAAACTGGTGGATTTTTGTTTGGATACTGAGAAAAAAATGGTGGAAAGAAATTTCTATCTAAATTCTTTTCTTTATTTCTGTGCTTGTTTCGATGTGCTTGGCTTCATTTGGATTTTTGTTTTGATTTTTCATTTTTTAGTCTTTATTTGGAAAGAAAATCTTGATCTTCTTGGGAAAAATTTGAATACCCAGAAAATAGATCAAAACAAAAATCCTAGATGCTATAATGCAGTTTGAGATTTACTTCCTTGGATCTAGGATCTTAGTTTGGTGAGCAACTTGGATGGTATTGCTTGATTTGATTTGTTTTAGTTTTCTGGGTGTATTTCTTGTTTGATTCAAGTGAGAGTGTGTGGAGAGGTGTTTTTGATCTGATTTCTTTTTTATTTTTTGACGAAGCTTATTAGAGTAACGAAAAAATTAGAGGTGGGTTACGGAGCATAAATGGAGGAAACCTCAGGTGGGCAAAGTGTCAAAAATGAAACCACGGGTAGGCAAATCGAAATCGAAGCAAACCACAGGTGGGTAAAGTGTAATTATCCCTAAAAATTAATAGGCTGAACCTATGTTCTGTTCTACCACACCAATGGAGAAATATTATCTGGTGGTATTATTATAGATGTAAACATAAGATTATAGCTTTCTCACAAAACAGTTTGACTCTTCACTCACCAACAAGGAGAGCCTCCTTAATTAATCTTTCAAAGTTCTTGTATGATGATCCTTCAAAATCAGTTGCTTCCATTGCTTTCTTCTTCCATTCCCTAGCTTTTTGCCTCATAGCATGTCCCTTTTCCCCTTCCATCATTTCCTTAACAAGTGCTTCAATCTCATGACATTTAACATCGTTAACCTCCACACCAATCTCCCAAGTGGTACAAGCATACCAACAATTTGTCTGTTGCTCGGCAAAGAAAGGCCAACAAATAATAGGCACGCCAGCAGATACACTTTCTAATGTAGAATTCCAACCACAATGTGTTAGGAAAACCCCTATGGATGGGTGTGCTAGCACTTTATATTGGGGGCACCAACTTGTTAGCAATCCCCTATCCTTAGTCTCCTCAAAAAATTCTTCAGGCAAGATTGTTGAATCTCCCATTACCACATCAGGCCTAAGTATCCACAAAAATGTGTGCTTGCTATTCGCAAGACCCCATGCAAACTCTTTCAAGTGTTGGTCTAACATCACATTTATGCTTCCAAAATTTACATACACAACAGAGTTCGGTTCCCTTTTATCAAGCCATTGGAGACATTTGGAGTTTTCTTTCCATAAGCTTGAACCTTGAGACATGAAATGGCTCTCAGGTACATGACGACTAAGTAAGTGAAGTGGGCCTATATTGTAAACATGAGGGAATTTGGCTAAAATTACTTCTAGGACTTCATGTTCAAACTCCTCGAATGTGTTGAAAATGATCGCGAAGAATTTAAGCAATTTTGTGCTTCTAATCCCACAAAATCAAATAGTGTTTCACTAATGTCAGTGGTTCTAATAGAGGTAGGGAGGTCCTTGAGCCGGATGTTTTTCATTCCCAGGATCCAATTTATTGGTTTGTCAAGTGTTCCATCATCTTAGAAGCTTTCATCTGTAACAAAAGAAATATAAAACAATAAGTCTAGAATCAAAACTTTTCTCATAAATTGTTGATGCAATAAGTTGTTAACGATTAATAATAAAATGGTGTCAATAGTAAGTCTATATGAAAATCAATAATCACTTCTCTACTCAGCAATATTAAAAATGTTGTTTAAGTAATATTGAAAAATGTAGTTTATAGCATTACTCTAGACAGGGACAAATCCACGCTTGGACCAAGGGAGGCCAACCCCTAGCCCAATGCCAAACGATCCTCCCCATTTCAATATTTTAATTTTTGTTAATAATGCATGTTTAAAATTTGTCATCATCCACCCCAAAATGACTAGTTAAGTTGCAATTGGCACTTCTCATAATCAGTTATAAACCTAAAATCCACCTTGTAAATATCTAATTTGGGACTCTGTACATACCTACACAACACACACATATTCACTTATAAACCTAAAATCCACCTAGTAAATATCTAATGTGGGACACTATACACCCCCACACAACACACACATGGTGTTATATACCATGTTTGTTCTGGTATATATAATTTGTACTAACCTGAAAAGGGAACTAGTCACTTATGAACCTAAGATCCACCCGGCCAAAAGGACTATTCAAGTTACGATTAGGAATCTTTGTAATCACTTATGAACCTAAGATCCACCTAGTATACACCTAATGTGGAACTCAGCGCATGCCTATACAACTCACGCTTAAACAATCAAATCCAATCAAATACGCACAATTTAGGTATCACACTTTTCATCTTATAAAATAAATTAGTCCAAATAAGTTTTTTTTAAAATGTTATAGTCTAATGTGTGGCCATCCTCTAAATAAAAAATTTAAAAAAAATTTAACGTAAAACATTTTTAAAAATCGTTTTTCATCTTTTAGTATTTGTAAAGAAGATTCTCTTTCTTGAACGATTGAAAATTATAAGGTTTGTAAATATTTTTTTTATGATTTCTTTTTGAATTATATCAAACGGTTTGTAAGAATTAAAATATCATTTACTTACTAACTTGTTTGTAGAGTGATTGTACTTATAATTACTCTTTTTTTTATCACAACTACAAAAAAAAAAAAAAAAAAAAAAAAAAGCATTTTCAATAATAAATATTGTCAAAACTAAGTTTCATAATCTAAATTACTATTTGATTTTGTACTTCAAAAGGGAAATTATTCTGAATTAAGTATATATAAAAAATTATAGACTTTTCTTTAGGATTTTTTTTTTTTTTTGAGAAGAAGATTTTTTTTAGGATTAAAAAAAAAAAACTAATTTTAATAAGACAAATGATTGATTTAAAATGTCTTCTGAAAAAATTATTTTATGTCTATTTTCTAATTTGCATTTTTCTAATATTGAATGAGTGCTAGTTTTATTTTATTTTTTTATAGGATGGTAGGATACTTAGTCATAAATTTCATTTTTTTTTTTTTTTTCATTCTTGAATTTTTTTTTTTTTCACGTTTTGGCTCTCCAAAACCTAAATCTTGGCTCTATATTTGACTCTAAATTATATGCTTTTAGAAAATATTGTTAGAGTGATTGTTAATATTTCAACTTTTACAAATCGAAATCATCTTGATATGAAAATTGCATGTCCCATATGTAATTTTTCATTATATTAAACATTTTTCTTGTATCTTGTCAACGAGAATTTAACTTTGTAAACATTTTTTTGGGACATAAGATCATTACTACTCATTATTGTAGTAGAAAAGAATAAAATTATTATCACAAAACAAAGTTAGAAATTACAATTCCCATTCTCATAATATAAATGATGGCTAGGAAATTTAGGAATTGTGATCCCTTAAGAAATTATTCTGATTTATAAGCTACAGGTCTACACAACAAAGTATCCCTCTCCCATTCCTTAAACTTTGATAAAACAAAATATGATCTTAGGTTTCATTATGATGTGGATAGATTTATCTTAATTAGTTTTTTTTTTTTTTCCTTTCTTTTTGGAGAATCATCTTAATTTAGTTAATAATGCTTATGAAAGGATTCAATTTATTGATCAGCGATTGGCTATACAGAGTTTCATAACCGTGTGTGTATATATACACACACACACACAATATCTTGCTCTCATTAATTAGACCAAAACTAGATTTCTCATATAAAATTTTCTTGCAATTACTATATTTTACGGCTACGTCTTGCTTTTCTTTGATTTCTCTAGTAGATCATACCATAACCTTTCTTTCCCCTTATCATCCACATTCGCCAAGAAATATTAAACCAAATGCGATATGACGACAATGACAATCAACAATTAATTAAAGGTAACTTTATATATATTCAAGTAAATAAAGAAAAAAAAAGTAATTTTACGCATTATTTATCCCATGAACAAAAGAAAATCTATTATGTATCTCGCAGGAGTTAGATCTCATATGTATTTAATACATGTATCTACCCTCTTACATGGTATGAGTATTGCATTTATCCAATACATCGTACATGCATGTATCTACTCTCTTAAATGAGATGGAACCCACCTCATATGAGAGGGTAGATACAAATTTTTTATATATGTATTACCACCTCCTATTCAAAGATTGCTTTTGTAAAATAGACATGTTATTATTTCTGATTTTGCGGACTTGACTTTGATGTAACAAGTAGTGAAGTTATTTTGCAAAAGAAAAAAAAAATTGTGAGAAGTATTTATATCCATACTGTAGGACAAATTACTACGACTCTTTGACAAGAGAAAATATCTCTATTATTGAATAGTACACCACTCCTATATTTGATGGATCTCACACATTTATGAGACCCCTCGTTACTTAATTATTGAAACGATAAAAATAAAAAATAAAAAAAAGACCTCATGTTATTATGAAATGAGCATTCCATAAGGCAATTTTATAAGATAATTTTTCCTGTTATAAAAGAAGTTGCATTCATGGAATATAGCAATCCATTGAAAAAAAAAAAAGAATTTGTTTGATTTTGTTGTAGGAAGAGGAGTGTTAGTTGTTGGGTTTTGTTGTAGAACTTTTGAGATTATAAAGAACTGTAACTAGAAAGAAATATAACATTTTGGGTGCAAGGAAAGATCTTCTGAACTAAGGTGCGGATGTCAACCCTACACTACTATAAAATCCCCAAAACCCTCATAAACCAAGGTACACATAATTTACCTCAGCTCTGGCACTCTAGAAGAGTTCTCTAACTTAACCTTCAAAGGGTCTTTGGCCAGTACCGCACCGGTACTCTCATAGGGTTTTCTTTGTCTTTGTTTCGCAAGTCTTGATTTGAGCACGTGAGTATTATGCAGCTTACTGACGATTTTTGGCATCATGAGTTGGCGCCGTCTATGGGAAACTTGCGACTTGTAAGCCATATTACCACTTCCTGGACAAAGAGTTGCATGGTGCTCACTCGCTCGATAGCGACCACTAACAATGAACCACGCATGACCGCCCTCAAGAGACAGGTTCAAACTCTCACCGCTGCCATGGAACACCTCACCAAACAAAACCATGACCGTGAAGAACAGTTGCACCAAAAGAACGCAAGCCTTAATACTCAGGAGGAAGACTAAGAAGGAACCAGTGCTGAGAGAAAGAACCAAGAAGGGGCGGAAGGTAGCAACACCCCAAGCGAACCAGAACGACATGACAGGAGCTGACCATCCGTCACCAATACGATTCCATCTCACATAGTCGCCGAGATGCAGATGATGAAGGAACGGATGGATTTTATGATGAACGCCTTAGAAGACGGGTGTCTAGCAACCTCGTTGACTTAGTCCATCAAACCGATTCACCATTCACAGTGTCCATCACTTCATTTCCCCTTCCACTGAAGTTTCGTATGCCGCAGGTGGAAAATTATGACGAATCCAAGGACCCCTTAGATCATTTAGAGTCTTTCAAGACCCTGATGCACCTTCAAGGAGTGCCAGACGAGATCATGTGCAGAGCCTTCCCCACCACGTTGGAGGGGCCCACAAGGATCTGGTTCAGCAAGCTAACGCCCAACTCTATTGGTACCTTCAAGGAGTTAAGCGCCCATTTTGCCTCACACTTCATCGGGGAGCACAGGTATAAGAAGTCAACTGCATGCCTGATGAACATTAAGCAGCAGAAAGATGAGACACTAAGATCTTACATAACCCGCTTTAACAAAGAGACCCTCTCGATCAACAAAGCAGACGACAAGATACTCATGGCGGCATTCACCAATGGGCTATGGAAGGGTAAGTTCCTGTTTTCTCTGTATAAGAATGACCCAAAGACCATGTCAGATGTGCTTTAAAGGGTGACCAAATACATGAACACGGAAGACGCACCACTAGCCGGAGAAGAGAAGCCCAAGAAAACGGAAAGATAGGAAGACATACGGCCGGACAGGGGGCAAAAGATGGCTAGGACAGGAGAACGGCGAAAGGACAGACGCTCCAAGCCACCCGCGGGGAAGTTCACAAGCTTCACCCCGCTAACTACCTCGATCGACCAAGTCTTGATGCAAATTAAAGACAAAGGAGCCCTGACTTTTCCCTACAAGCTGAAAGGAGATCCTAATAAGAGGTCTAGGGACAAGTATTGCCGCTTCCACCATGATCACGGCCATGACACAACTGACTACTACGACTTGAACCAACAAATTAAGCTCTTATCATGCAAGGAAAGCTGTAGAGGTTCGTCAGCAAGGAGAAAGCAGATCCACCTCAGGAACAGGCTCCCCAACGGGAGAACAAGCGTCCTAGACCGACCATAGGAGATATAAGAATGATTGTAGGGGGCACAATGGCTACTTGGTCATCCAAAAAGGTCCGTAAGACTTACCTCAAGATGGTTCAGAACGCTCAGCTAATAGGTTCCGTACCAAAGATGGCGCGAATCGACAACCCCGTCATCGAATTCTTGGAAGAAGATGCCCGATGTCTCACCACCCACATGACGATGCTCTTATCGGTAATATACAAGTAGGGGATTACAACACGCACCAGGTTCTGGTTGACAATGGCAACTTAGCTAACATCCTCTACTACCCCGTATTCCAGCAAATAAGGATTGATAGATAGCGACTGTTTCAACGAACGCTCCGCTCATCAGTTTTGAAGGAACAAGGGTGTTTCCCCTTGGTACAATCACATTATCTATGACGGTGGGCGATTACCCCTAACAAATCACTAAAGACGTAACATTCCTTGTGGTCGACTGCTTATCAGCTTACAATGTCATCCTAAGGTGACCCACCCTCAATTCGCTACCGATTATGGAATAGGAAAGCTACGCGGAAATTAGGTGGCCGCACGCGAACGCTACATAGCTATGATGGGGATGGACGACCACCTTCAAGCCATGAATATAGAAGAAAACCGAACAGTGATAGAGCCCGTTGAAAGGCTTGAAGAGATACTTCTCGATGACTCCAAGCCTGATCAAACAACCAGGATTGGTACCCTCGCCAGCCCAGTGGTCCTCCAAGCAATTGCAGCTTTTCTCAAAGATGACCAGGATGTATTTTCTTGGAGTCATAAACACATGCTAGGAATAGACCCATTGGTCATGGTGCACAGGCTGAATGTGTCACCCTCCTTTCCACCCATCAGTCAGAAAAAGCGGGTGTTCGCCCCAAAACGAGACCAAGCTATAGCAAAAGAAGTTCACAAGCTACAGGAGGCGAACTTCATCAGGGAAGTTTACTACCTCGACCGGCTGGCAAACGTGGTAATGGTTAAGAAAGCCAGTGGGAAATGAAGGATGTATGTAGACTTCACAGACCTGAACAAGGCATGCCCCAAAGACAGCTAACCCCTCCCGCGGGTCGATGTCCTAATTGACTCTACAACTCAACACCAGTTATTAAGCTTCATGCACGCCTTTTTGGGTTACAACCAGATCAGATTGGACTAAGTAGATCAGAAGAAGACTTCATTCATTACTAGCCAAGGCCTTTTCTGCTATAAGGTAATGTTGTTTGGCCTCAAAAACGCAGGCGCGACGTATCAGAGGCTTATGAACAAGATGTTCACACAATAGATTGGGAGAAATGTCTAGGTCTATGTCGATGACATGCTAATGAAAGGCTGAAGGGAAGGTGATCAGTTGAATGATCTCAAGGAAACATTCGACACCGTTCGTTACTACAACATGAAGCTTAATCCAGGTAAGTGTGCCTTCGGAGTGACGACAAGAAAATTCCTAGGGTACATGGTGTCCCGAAGAGGCATTGAGGCTAACCCGGACAAGATCCAGGCCACAATAGAAACGACACCCCCTAAAAACATGAAAAAAGTACAAAGACTCAACGGCAAGGTAGCCACGCTTAATAGGTTCGTGTCCAGAGTAACGGACAAGTGTCTACCTTTCTTTCGCACGTTGAAGAAAGCCTTCGAATGGAAGGCCGAGTGTCAGTAAGCATTCGAGGACCTGAAGGCCTACCTCTCTTCCCCACCATTGCTGAGTCTGTCAAAGCCAAGGGAAGAATTATTCCTCTATTTAGCTATATCTCATGTTGCCATCAACGTGGCCTTAATCAGAGAAGAAGACAATGTGCAAAAACCCATGTACTACGCCAACTTGTAGGGCAGAGGAAAGGTACCCACCAATGGAGAAACTCACCTTCGCTTTGGTTACAGCATCCTGCAAGCTGAAGCCATACTTCCAGGCCCACACCATCGTCGTCCTTACAGAAAAATCTCTACAACGAGCAATGAGTAGTCCCAAAGCTGCCGAACGGATAGCGCTATGGGCAATAGAGCTAAGTCAATTTGACGTACAATATCGCCTGCGTACTGTCATAAAGGGACAAGTGATCACCGACTTCATTGTAGAGTTCACTAATATGGAAGGCCAGTGGCCAAAAGAGCCTTCTCACTAGAGCATCCACACAGATGGGTCATCTAACAAGCACGCTGGAGGAATCGGTGTAGTGCTCCACTCCCTAAAGGGAGACAAGATCGAATGTATGGTTCAATTAGACTTCCCCACAACAAACAAGGAAGTAGAGTATGAAGCCTTAGTAGCAAGACTAGACCTCACCAAAGCAGTAGGAGTGACAAGTGTGATCGTATACTACGATTCTCAGGTAGTCACTAGTCAGGTAAACAGCAACTACGAGTGCAAAAGAGAAAGGATGAAGAAGTTTCTAGTTCAAGTGCGGAAATGCATCAGCAAACTGCAAGCCAGGTTCTTCCAAAACCCTAGAGAAGAAAACAAGCAATCTGATCACGTTGCCAAAGCCGTGTTAGCTAAATACATGCCTCTCCCCGGTAAAGTACTTTCCTTTTTTCAAATTTCACCCCTGATAGATGACGTTGGCATGCAGGAAGTAAACTCAAAGAGCAATTGGGCTACACCAGTAGTTTCCTATTTGAAAGACGGCAAACTACCCGACGGGAAGGAGGTCGCAATAAAGCTAAAGGTTCAGGCAGCATAGTTCGTCTTGATAAAAGACATCCTGTACAAAAGAGGCTTCCCTCGACTCTACTTGAGATGTTTAAGTCCCGAAGAAGCGGATTATGTCATGAGAGAAGTGCACGAAGGGATCTGCAACAACCATTCAGGGTCACGGTCATTGGCACATAAACTGGTCTGAGCTGGATATTACTAGCCTACTATGCAGAAGGATGCCCAAACTTATGTCAAAGCCTGCGACAAATGTCAAAGGTTCAGCAACGCCATCAAACAACCAACGGAAGAACTGACTCCGATAACAAGCCCGTGGCCATTCGCTCAATGGGGACTCGACATCACGGGTCCATTCGCGGTAGAAATACAGCAACTGAAGCACCTTGTAGTCGGTATAAAATATTTCACTAAATGGGTAGAAGCAGAAGTCTTGGTTACCATTACGAAGAAGACTGTGAGAAGCTTCGTCTGGAAAAACATCATCTGTAGATATGGAATCCCTAAAGTCTTAGTCTTCGACAATGGGAAGTAGTTCGACAATGACTCCTTTAGGGATTTTTGCTCACAATTGGGAATAAAAAACTACTACTCTTCCCCAGCCCACCCACAAGTCAATGAACAAGTTAAGGTCACGAACCGATCCTTGCTTAAGATCATCAAGACTCGACTCGAGGGGGCGAAGGGTATATGGCCCAAAGAGCTACCAAGCATACTATAGGCATATAGGACGGCAGCAAGAATGCCTACTAGGGAAACACCATTTCGACTAGCATATGGAAACGAGGTAGTCATCCCAGTGGAAGTCAGCCTCACGACCTACAGAGTGGGAAATCATTATGAAAGAAAGAACGACGAGGCTATGCGTCTACAACTTGATCTACTAGACGAAGTCAGGGTGACAACTGAATAGAGACTCGTACGATACTAGGACCTCATGGCCAAGCACTACCACTCCCTAGTCAAACACCGAGACTTCAAGGTTGGAGACCTCGTCTTAAGGAAGGTAATGGGCACCACTAGAGACCCTGCACAAGGAAAGCTCGGCCCAAACTGGGAAGGACCCTACAAAATCATATCATGGCTGAGGAAAGACACCTATCACCTAGAAACACTGGACGAACAAAAGTTGCACCACCCGTGGAACACCGAGCATCTCCAAAAATACTACCAGTAGACATAATAACATGAAAAGCAACACTCCTTATTTTCCAATTTATTTTTGTTAATTTTTGCTACAGTTCTTTTTAAGCCTATAGGGTCAGTCTTTGTCTTTAAAGAACAATTTTTTTACATGCATTTATCATAATAAGAGGAATTATTCAAAAATAACTGGTGTATTTATTAGTTTCTACATGTGTATTCTACGTGCCTATCAAGTCCACAAATGGACGGATTCGATAATTCATAAGTGGACGGATTCATAATTAAGTCTAGAAGTGGACAACCTTATCATGTGAGGATGAGTCAATATAAAGTCCACAAGTGGACGAATTCACTATTAAGTGCACAAGTAGACAAATCCATGATTACGTCCATTAAGTGTACGAGTTCATCCCACAAGGATGGTCCAATATTATCAAGTCCACAAGGGGACGGATCCATAACTAGAGTGGATGGATCCATAATTAAGTGGATGGGTTCATGACTTAGTCCATAAGTGGACAAGTTCATCCCACAAGGGTAAATTAATACTATTGTCCACAAGTGGACGAATCCATAGTTGAGTCCATAAGTGGACGAGTTTATCCCATGAGGATAAAAAATCCACGAATGAACGAACTAATTAAATCCACAAGTAGGCGGATTCATGATTAGTCCACAAGTGGACGAATTCATAAAGTCCACAACTGGATGAGTTCATCCTATGAGGATATCCACTAGTGAACAAGTTCAATAAAAAGTCCAAAGGTGGACGAATTTATTGGTTCACAAAAAGGACGAATTCAAAGAAGACGGGTTGAAATTGTTAAAGTAGATGAGTCTAGGCCATAAGGACACCTTAAGTGGATGGGTTCATCCTAGTTTACCAAGTACAAACATATCCTAGCATACATACAAGAGCAAGGAGCGAACATACACACCTATAAATAAAAAGCAGCACATATATGCTGAAAGCGACAAGTATAAAATACCATAAATAAAGTGAAGTTTCTACAATCAAAGCCCAAAAAACAAAAGGGCATTAAAACATTATATGGAAATTATATCAAATTACAATAAAAAAGAAAAGGCTAAGTTCAGAAGGCCGAGGGGTCTTGTGAGTTTTTTGTCACCTTTAGGAGGAAGAGCCTGGACGCCTTGAGCAGAAGGACTTTCAGCATTAGACAAGTCTTCAACATTAAGATGGTTGGCCAATTGGGTCAAAGGGATGACGGGCTGGTCCACGGCGGGTTGGGCGAGGACGACACTATCATCTTTTGGATCCACCTCAGACTTGGAGGAGTCGTCACTTTCTTCTGAAACAGTATCGCCTACAGGTGTCAACGGTAGAGGATCGTCCATAGTAACCTTGGATAAATCCAAATTAGGGTATACGGACTTGACCTGCTTTAGGCAGTCCTCAAACCCGTCACCATAATAGACGACGCAAGTATCTATAAAAGGCTATGAAGCCTTAAACTCTACAACGACATCAGTCCTGGCCGTCTCCACCTGGCCTAGAAGAGTCGTTAGCTCCTTTTCCACCGTCGCCTTAGCCTCTTGTTCTTTTTTCTTCTGACGACCTCCTCCTCTAATTTTTCATTTAGCTCCTTCGCCTTCTAATTGAGAGTACGAAAAGCTTCCTTGTACTACTCTTGCCCATCAATCAGGTTCTTGATGCGCTTGTGTAGACAAGTAATCACCCCCTTTTTAGTGACGCCTTTGTCCTATAATGCCTTCATACAAACCAAGGCCTATGCAACAAAAAAGCCGTCAGCTTATTGAACATAAAAGTTAGTAAAAAAAAAAGGAAGAAACATACCCGGGCAAGGTCAAAAAGGCCTGACACCCTTAGCTCCTTAGTCGCTTGCTTAACACAAGGATCTACTTCCTTATTTTTGATGATGGACTCCATCACCTCAACAGTGTAGTCCTTATGGGTAAGAAGACGGCAATCAAGTTCCTGAGTGACGGGGGTTGATGACGTCATTAACCCCTTGCCTGCCCCATGGCTTGGCTTAAGAGGCGACGATTTCTTTAGGCGCTTATCCCCAAGGGTGACGGCAGCTTTCTTGGGAGGGCAGTAGTCCTTCCCGTCAACCTTCCTTTTAAGAGCCCCCTTTCCAATGGCCTTAGGGCTGACGAGGACGTCCCCTCCCCTTTGTTTTCTTTTCTTCTTCTTTGCTTCGGGGTGCATTTGCCTGCACAAGCGCCCTCTGCCTAGCCCCCTCCATTTCTGCAAAAATGAGTGACGAAATTCAGAATAAGAAATGACCAAAAGAAAGTGACGGGAGAAATTAAGGGATACTTACGACGACGAGAATAGGCATTTAACTTGCGAGCTACCGGCATTGACTCCGGACCTCCACAGTAAAGGTGTAAAGCATCGAGTGTAATGAGGTCCTGACACTTCTGCTAGTCCAACGGGATCTTTGTTACTCGACGGATAAAGTCTTCTTGCTCGTGTGTGATATGAGGGCGAACACTAGTTGAAAACAAGAAAAGTAGACGGTGTTAGAAATTTGAAACAAATAAACTAAGGGAAGAAACAGATAGGATTAACCTGAATTCTCGATAAAAGCCCAAGTGTTGTTAAAACCATGAGGCATCGTCTCCCACTCTTCCTAACGGTATACCCAATTCATCCTTTTGACAAATACATGCCCTTCCAATTCCTATTGGAATCAAGAATATCAGATACCAGCTTTAGCTCCTTCTTTCTTGCTGTGAAATGGTATATCCCCTGGGACGAGACGATACGATGAGGTCGATAACACCAAAAGAACTCGTCAAGAGTTAGCTAGCGGTTCCCACCACTTAGACGACCCCACAAGATCTCAACCCCAATGAATATCCTCCAAGCGTTGGGGTCAATTTGGCTGATGGACAAACCTAAAAAGTTAGCCAACTGGTGGTGAAGTGCTATCAGTGGCAGCCTCAATCTTGCCACGAACATGGCATCGTACATGCCAACGTCTGCAATCTTCCCTAAATAGCACTTCTCAAACTTCCCAAGGAGACGAATTGGGATGTTGTCTGTAATTTGGCAACTGTCACATAAAGTGTTGAAAACCTTGTCCGACATCATCGGCAGAAAGTCATTAACAGTCCATATCTTGGGGAGGATGAAAGGACGGTCATGTCTGGGGCCTCCCGATGTACTCTCTAAAGCCTCCTAATCACCGTCATTTTCATCCCGTCACTGTCTCTCTCCTCTTCCCCTTCATCACCCTCGTCTTCACCCTCACTCACTACTCCTTCCTCATCTTCTCCTCTACAACTTTTCACTTCCTCGTCAAGAGATTGGGTTGACGTTTCCCTCTCTATCGACCAGGAGAAGCCCTTCTTGGGCTCATGACCTGACCGGAAGACCTCGTCATAGCCCGCTCCCTTGCAGACCAACGATTGTTCACCTGTCGCCTCTCTAAACATCTGACTATCTACAAGCGACGGATTCATTCTAAGAACCTAAGTTGACAGCCTCACTATGGAACTAATTAACTAGAAAAATGAAAATAAGGGATAGAATAAAAGAAAAGAGAACTTACAAGTAAAAAATTCCTTGAAAAAGGATGAGATGATGGCAGCGAAGGTGACGAGACCGGCAGGCTGACGGAAGTAAGGTGTTCAGAAGGCGACGGGCTCTCTCTCAAGATCAGCAAAGGTTGAAATGTAGGAAATGGGGGGAAGAGTTAAGACATATATTGATAGAAAATGCACGGAAGACAAAGCGACACCCTTGTCCAGAAGCGGGGCCAATTAGTTCACGCCACGTGCTCAAGCATTTAATAAAGGCTGCTCGAGGAATCACCCATAAATGACCTTTCTTTTCTCTGAACAAATAACAATTAATAATAAAAACTACAAAGCTAACTCCATAACCCGTCAAGTAAAGTTGACGAGGATATGGAGTAAGGGGCAGCTGATAAGGGTAATTTTGTAATATTAATACTCACCCATGACAAGGCAAAAGGCGACGGTCATAATAAGGTCGTCAGCATTGCTCATGAGAGGCGACAACAGTGTAAAGTCTACGGCTCCACCTCGAAGCTGACGACGGCATCTTGGACGACGACACAGGAAGTTGACAAGGATAAGCTGAAGGGGATACGTAAACCTTTGACAAGTCTAATGTGACCTTACTTGGTCTCCGCGCATGCATGTATAAGGAAACATCTTGTGCCTCACGCTTAACCCTAATCAAGAAGAGTCCTACAAGAAAAGAATTCTAGGAGATACACGAATTAAAGAGGTTCTCTCCTACACGAAAAAATCTTCTGAACCAAGGTGCGGATGTCAATCTTACAATATTATAAAAACCCCAAAACTCTCACAAACCAAGTTACGCATAATTTACCTCAGCTTTGGCACTCTAGCATTGTGAAGAGTTCTTTGACTTAACCTTCAAATGGTCTTTGGCCAGTACTGCACGGGTACTCTCCTAGGGTTTTCTTTGTCTTTGTTTCACAGGACTTGATTCGAGCACGTGAGGATTATGCGGCTTACGGACGATTTTCAACATCATCAATAATGAAATTTCCATTTTCAGATTATTATTAGGCTTCCATGGTGGGGCTGGTGCAAAGTATGAGACGAATTATCTTTCTATTTCTTTCCTCTTATTTTGGCTCAAAATATATCATGATAAGATTGTCAACTTATTAATCCATGCTTTACCAGGATTTTTTTTTTTTTTTTTTTAAGGACTTGGCTTGGGTCCTGTTCCAGCTTGAAAACCATACCTTCCAATGGCGTAAATTTGAGCTGAATTTGGTTTCTTTGCTACCTGAAGAGCTTAAAAGTTACTTCAAAATAGTCTTCCTAATTAGATATGGGGTTCTCTTGTTTTTTTTATTGTATCTTTTGAGTAATAAACCATCCACATTTTATATCAACTCACCACTTTTTTTTCTACAACTCAGAGACAGTCAACCACTTAAAGCCAAAAAAAAAATGTTCATGAACAAGCTCAATACAAAAAAAAAAATGTTAAACTTAGACTCATTTTTGGGCTCTGTAATAAGTTTGATACGAGCTTGATAAATAAACTCATAACTAATTAGGAGTTAAAATCACTAGCCCAAAGTAAATAGGCTTGATATAAGCTTGATAATGTATTTGTGTTAGATCTCAAGCTCAAAAACTTGATATGAGCTCAAGCTAAACTTGACTAATGAATAAAGCAGCTCAAACATTATTTGTAGGCTTGGTTTGAAATTGAGCAAAGCTTGAACATTTTATTTTTGTTGAAAAGTTTGCTAGAATATTCACTATTCGATAAAACTCAACTTATTTACAATGGTAGAAAGAAATTGTGGCAAAAATTGTCCCTAGTAAATCAAAAGGGTGATTTTTTAACTTCAATGAAAATGGCATAGATGAATGGGTAAACTTCAATCACAGCCAAAATTCTACAAAAACTATACAGGCTCTTCTGTAAGTTTAGAAAAAATCGACGCATTTGTTAACTGGCAGGGACCACTTTTTGAAGTAATAACTCCAGGTCTTTCAATCTGCATGGATGGTGCAAAACCTATGTGTAAGATGTCAGACAATATAAAATAATAAAATCAGAATTGCAAGCATTTATAGAGGAACTGGCAACCATACCTCAAATTACTCAAATCTGGATAGATGGCTATTGCATCTTTAAAATCCTACATTAAAATATTAAATCAAAAATAATTCAGTACTCTCATGAAGCAACTATTGGCAATCAATTGCCAACATAAGTAAAAAATTGTCAGTAATTTTCTGTGTTTAAGAAAGAAATAGGGAAAGGCTTGACCTGTTCAGCTGTTGAGGATGTGTAGGTAATCACACATGACATCCCTGCTCTTGTTGCAGCCTACAAATTTAGTTTTCTTTATGATTCATCATGGTTGAAAAGGCTTGACTCAATGTGTACGCCAAATAAGAGAAAAAATGTGGAACAATAACTCAAATTTGTGGTAAATCAATGGAACAAATAGAATACCAACCCTATTAACAAAAGAATCCAAGATAATTTTTAACAATTCTCTCAAAACTCCTCGTTTTTAAGCATGTACAGTAACTGATTATTTCAAATCACAATACCTGTAGTCCAATAACGCTATCTTCCACTACCAAACAATCTCTTGGTGACACGCCCAGCCTCTGCAAGGAATTTCATTTTATAGTTCTGATCGTGACATGTATTCAAGTAATAGCTAGCACAGTGGTTAATATTACATTGGAAGCTGTCAGATAAATTGATGGATCAGGCTTCTTTTCCTTCACATCATCACCTACAAGCCAAATAGAAAAAACAGAATTAGATTTGAGTGTTGGAGTTACAAAATATAATACATACACACAAACCTTTTTTCTTTTTCTTTTTGATAATTAATATACATACAAACATTCAAACAATGACACATACATCATACATGCATAAACAGGGGTATTCTATAAATTAAACAAAAACAACAACAAAAACAAAAAACAAATAAAATGGAATGGAATGGGCACTGACAGCAACAACCTCAATGTTGCCAAATCTATTTGAATGGACTAAAATTTTGACCCTCAACATATGGAGCGAAAATGACAGCATTTGCAGCTAGACTTGAAAAGAATGGATCTAAAAAAATTTTCAAGCACGGACGGAGAGTAACTTACAGTATAACAACGAGAATAACAAAATTGTGTGAGTCCCATGCACATTACATAGATGATCTTATACACGCGTGGCAGATGCAAATAAGGATAAATTGTACAAATAGTAAACAAGCCTCTCATTCATGACATGACGTAAAAACATGTAGAATATCTCATTTCAAAATGATCAACATACCTGCCAGGAAACAATCAAGACTTTGAAAGCGCTCCTAAGACAAGAAAAATACAATATGTGACTTAAAATATGTTGTAGAAGCAGAATTCTTAAAAATGTAGTCAAACAATTCCAAAGACACAACTTACAATCCCTATAAGGTTTTCAAGACAGAGTATAACTGAACTTTTAGTCGCTGCAGAGCAAACAGCTAGTTTTTTACCCTACAACAGCAGGAATAAAAGGGTATCACTATCAATTAGCACATATTTGTATTCCTAAGCATAGACACTTCCAATATTGAAGATCAAGCAAAGGAAAAAGAATAAACTAGTGATAGAGGAATAAGTTATTAATCTCTATGAATCCAATGCAAACAAATGATCTTCAATCCCAATTATCAATCAAGAAAATCTATATGGAATAAAGTCAGCTCAATATACCACGAAAATATAATTGCATTTGAATGGTAAATTTTATCTTACAGCAGCCTTGGCCTCATCCATCAATCTCAAAACCCCAGGTCTAGGTTCCACCTGGTGAAAACAGTATTAGTCATTAATTCTTAATGCCCATTAAAATAGTAACTGATAATGAAAACAAAATCAACAAGAAAATTGAAGTAAAAGAGATGTAAAGTTGTTCTTACAGTTCCAGATTTGATGATTTCTTTGTACCTTTCAGTCTTCCAATCCTGCAACACCATAAAAGGATCTATACATTACAAGTCTAAAGTCCAAAATAAAATTCATATAATGGATACAAAATAATTCTTAAGCATTGTAACTTTTTACCACGAGTTTGAATGCATGTACACTCATATATACACATTGAGAACCAATGTATAAAATCTCAAACTCTTTAGTATCAATTTCACATACCACTCAAAAGATTCCATCAGAAAATATACAATTGCTCGAAATCAATTGACATCTCTTCTCAAAAAACGTGGAATTGAGACAAACAACCAAATCCATTTCTAAATCAATAGAATAAAGTACACAAAAATCTCTCTACACATACCTTAAAAAAAAATTAGGGAAAATTACAACAACCTCCCTTGAGGTATAATGAAATGACAATGAGCCCAAAGTTTTGCAAGAAGGAAAATCCCCTCCTCATATTCGTAGACTAACTTATCATTGGCTAAGCAAAAATATTCCTAATCTTTGCTCAAAAAAAATATTCCTAATCTACCCCTGGCTTATCCGTGAAGTCCTTATTTTTCACCCAATTTACCAAAATTTAGGAATGCTTAATTGAGAACTCAGGGGAGGTCTATTATTGTATTTCCTAATCCATGAAAATTAATGCTTTTGTTGGTTTAGAAAACCAGAAAAGGGAGAGGACCAACAGGTTGAAGGTTTTTGAGGTTAGACCAAGGTAATCTAGTCTTAATTTTATATAAATATATTAACCAAGACATATTATGGAACCTCTAGAAATGAGATTCAAGTCCTGCCAGTAGCAAGCGAAAGAATGATCGGGGTTTTACTTTTGTACCAGTAGCTTGAAGGGTTAGTTAGTAATGAGTTTTAACAGCTGTGTGGTCGGTTAGTTATTTAGTCAAGAAATTGTAACTGATTGTATAACAGAATTCATAACTGTACCAATGTATAGCAGATAGCTCAACTATAAGAGGGTGATCTGGATATTTCCTTCTTTTTGCTCTCTCTATTCTATTCTACTCTAAGAGGCCTAGTTACCTCGAAGAACTACAATAGCTAAATCTGTTACTTGATTAAGACATTAATACAGAACTCTATTAAAGCCAACAGAAGCGTTAATTTTCATGGATTAAACTTGGTTACTTCGTTCTCAGCTCCCTAAACAACAGAAACTTTGTAATCACTAAAACATTCTCACATTTTCTCGGCAGCCAAACAAACAAACAACCACAAACAATGATATTAATACCTGAAGAGTGTCGATCAACTTGACTCTGTCCTCATCGGCCTCGGGAGGCTTCTCGAATATCGTCGAAATCGGCCACCCGTGCTCCCCAAAGTACCTTCACTCACAATCGCAAACCCTAACCAATCAACAATCAAAAAAAAAAAAAAGAGTAAAAATAAATAAGAAAAGAGAAGAGAAAACCATCGCATTTTAGGTTTTCCGCCTCCGATGCGATTCTGGAGCTGGTCGTAGAACTCGATGCCCCAATTAAGAGGCTGTTGTGATTCATCAGAAGAAGAAGAAGAAGGGCAGCGGACTTTGAAATGAGCGAAGGCGTCGTTGTAGGCCTGGCGGTGCAAGTGCTCGGACTCGAGGATCACGCCGTCGCAGTCGAATACCAGAGCTTGCAGAGAAGCCGAAGCCGAAACGGAGAGCTGTTTCTTGGTGGAGCCGAGAGATTTTGATCTGACGGTTCGGAAGCGGCGAAGAGTGGTGACGTGGCAGAGAGGATTAGGAGGAAGAAAACTAGGGGCAGTAGAAGAAGAAGAGGGAGAGGGAGAGAGAGTGGGGCGAGAGAGCGTTATCATGCTGCTGCACGCCATGGCTGTGTGTGTGTGTCTCTCTGTGGCTTTGGAGCTTCGGGCACTATTTTCTAACGGATTTAACGACCGTTATGGACCTTTCAAATTATGGATGACTCATTAGCTTTATGGAGTCTAAACTTAATGCATTTTTTATAAATAAAAAACTTTTTATTGGAAAATAAAATTTGACTAATTTTTTTTATAACTTTTTCAATTTTTTAATTTTTTAAAATTGATAATTAATGTATGTCTTTAGTTCTTCTATTTTAATTAATCACTTCCCAAAACACTTAAGTTCGATTCTCTATTTTAAATTCTAAAATATATAATGTTACAGTTATAAACTATTTCATAACATATTTACAAAATGTTGATATGGTCAATTTCTTATTGATTTTCATCTAACTCACCATTAATATCACTTTTTCATTTGCCAATAATCACTCGCTACATCAGTAGTTTGTAAACTTTTCAAATATATATTCTAAACTCTATTTCACTTATATATTAGGTAAATTGCACTAACCTTCTACTTCTAGGAGATTTTATGTTAATACACTCACTTCCTTTCTAATTTAAAATGACACTCGCCTCTACTACAATTCAAACTATTTATGCTAACCTCCCCTTCATGAATGAAAAAAGAGTTTTGAAAATCTTGAATTTTCTATTTTGCTTCCATATAAACTTTTCACTGTACACCCTTTTTTTTTTTTAATACATAATTTACTCGTTAGGAAGGCGACTATCTTTTTCCAAACTAGAGGGGTGGTGAGTATAATAATAGAAAACCTCAATTTTCCTTTAAATATTCTTTATCTGTTATTTTTTATTATTTCCTCCACTTTTCAAAACATCAACTTCTTAAATCGCTCACCCGTTTTTCAAAAGAATAAAATAAGTGTTTGTAGAACGAACAATATTCTCTAAATGCAGGAAAACACTCTAACAAAATGGTATTTTGGGAATGTATAGGAAAGCCAATGTGTGGGTTTTTTTTTTTTTTTTTTTTTTTAAATTATTCATTCCTCCAATCGGTCTCTTATCTTATTTTAGGAAAACCTATTGGGGAATTGCCAAGAAAACAAATAAGTATATACCATAATTAATTGATATCTATCATTTATAATTATTATAAATATATATATATATATATATATATATATATATATAATAAGATTTTAAAAAAGAATCGACTCTCTTTAGAAAACTTTTGATAGGAACAGAAAGAAAACAATAATCATTGTATTTGTATCTCAAACCTTGGGATGATATTTGCATGCCATAATGTTTGGGACATCTCTAGGTAAGATATGAATATGGCCCTTTTGTTAAACTAGGGCCTAGCATACTAACAAGAGAGGATAAATCATGGGTGAAACTGTTGTCTATCAAGCACATGAAAGACGAGAGCTATGGCAAGTTCCCAGGAATAAAAATGGATCCTCAATGCGGAATACCATCCAAGCCTCAAGGGGATTAGTGGAGAAAGGTGCTTGGTGGAAGATTGGAAATGACATAGCACTAGATATTTGATATGCTCCATGGGTGCCGCATTTGGAACATTCAAGCCAAAACCTAGAAATGATTCCCCAAACAACCCAATTTGATTTCTTTCCTTATCTTGCAATAACCAACAAGGTGGGGCAAAGACAAAATTAGGGCCTTTTTTTTTTTTTTTACAGAGAATCAGCAAGAAAAGCCATTCAGACATAATTACCCTAATATAACCAAGAAGACTCATTAACTTGGGTCCCCAACTCATCAAGTAAGTTCTCCACAAAATCTACTTATCAAGCACTACAGGATTCTAAAGGACTAGAGAACAATCCATTGAACAGTAAGGAAGAAAAATATATATGAAAATTGAAAATTCAGAAGACTTAAACTATTCTTGTAGAGAATAGCCTGGTAGATGATTTTAACAAGGTCAATGATTAAGAGAAGATTAAATATTGAGTAAAAGTTGTGCATGTTGTGTACGCTGAGGAAGAAACCCTAGAATCATTGGATGCCCTATAACAAAAATTGTTTAGGCTAGTTTGCCTTGGCACATCAAATTCTTTGATATGCAATTTAATTCATAACTAACTAGGTTAGGCTGGTGATCTAATTGGAAGAAAATTTGTCACTCCCAAAGGAAGAAGGAAGCAAATTAAGATTATCTGCAACAATTTGCTGTGATATAACATGTATGACAAGACACCACATGCCCCCTGAATAACATAACAGGTTTGTTACATTTCGCTTGATTTTCATGGCGGTGACTTTTATTTTGGGGGGTGGGGGATTACTGGATAAAGAAACATAAGAAAGATGCCTAAGAAGTCAATTCAAAACTTCTCACATCATACAAGCCAATAACCCCCACCCCCCTTGAAGGAGAGGAAAAATGAAAAAGGATAACCAACCATTTAATGTCAGAATAATGCTCTATAAATAACATGAATACAACTCCAGAATACGTTCATAGTTGTGGCCCTTGAATCTTGTATGGTTATCTGCAATCTACACCAACTGCTTCAGTGATAGACTTAAAACCATCCCTTTCTAAGCATTCGGCCAGTTCAGCCTAAGAAATAAAAGTCACAACATTAGATAAGAAAAAGGGGAAAAAAGATTTTTGCGAATCCTCAAAACACATTAGCTTAAAATAGAAGAGGAAAAAAAAATTCTACTACCCACAAATAATACCTCTTTTAATAAGATTGTTCCCTGCCAAAAAAAATTTCCCTATGCTGCTACCCAAAAAATGGAAAGCAACATTCTTTTGAGCCTTGTTACACTAAAAACTCTTCCAAGAAAAGCACATATCATTGTAACCTTTTAGATACTCGTAAAATGAGAATAAATCAAACTTATCGTTATCATTCAGCCCGACACAAACGATCCGAGCATATATAGAATCAATTTGTACAAATTTGATATTCCATGAACCCAAAGGTCCTAAACATGAGTCCTAAACAAGAGTGTAGTGAATCATCTTTGTTTACTGCAATTGAGTACAAGTTTTAACATAACTATTTCAATGAGTAATTCCCACAAAAAATTTCATGTTAGAACCTCATTCCATCAAACAAAGGTCAGTGACCTCAATCCCACAATATTACATCAATCATAACGGGACCAAATTCCAAATATCCAAAGAATGCTTGCCTATCCAATTCCACCAACCAAACAAAGGGTCAGTGACCTTTTTCAGTAGCACCCACTGAAACCCAAAATCTGAAAAAATTGAAGATCACAACTCAAACGCAATACTATAGAGTAATAAAAGATGCTCCACCGTCTCCCCATTATGGTGGCACATACAACGCCACCCTAATAATGTGTACTTCTGAAGAGATTATCGCAAGTGAGGATCTTCCCCATGCTGTCATCCATACAAAGAAAGAGACAATCCTTGGGGCCTTGACACACCAAATACTCTTCCAATGGAAAATCATAACACAAGTACCCCTTAATGCATCATAAAAGGAGCAAACATCAAAATCTTTGTTCCCTTTTAATCTTCATATCAATATGTCACCACCCTCCCAATGAGGGATGATAGAATAAAGATTAGATTACCAACTCTACCTCCCAATCATTAAAGTCTTGCACAAAGCTTACATCCCAACTCCTCTATTTCCAGCGACTCTGTCTCCCCAACAAGGAACTGACTAAAGCATCTCTAGCTTAGGAATAATCATAATATTGTTGAAGTTTCCACAACACAACATAAAGTCTTAATTTTTGAGAACTTCGTATGAGTTGATGGTTGCTTTGGAGTGCCTCTAGTTTTCTTATCTTTTAGATGTCATAGATCAACTGAATTTTGCATATATTCTTAAGGTGACCTTTTGTATATGTAATGTAGTCTCAAAATTTTCCTTCTACCAAAATTTATCAATTAATTTAAAAAATAAAATAAAATAAAAACCACGTAACACTTCTGATCAGACAAAGTTAACCAAAATAAGTTATTGGGGTAAAATGAAAAAAGAACAAGAATATGCAATTCAAACGATCTCCAACAGTGCCCCAAAACTAAGTTGAGTAGAGCTACCAGAAAAAGATCCACAAATTTAAATCCTACCCATATTGTTCAACAGGTTTCCATCTACAGATGGGAAAACTATATTCTAACTCCATTAAATACATAAACTTTAGACCAAAGAGTTCAGAACAAAATCCCAAAAGAAAGCCTAAATTTCTAATCTTTAGTCAAATGTATTATCATTTCAATAATAATTGTATTAAAAATCACTTAATCACAAAAATTACCTAGAAACAGTGAGTATAAAATGCAAAACAAAATGTATATTTTGGGCGTCTCCTATTAAGGAAATAAGTTTACCAGCTATTCTCACCAATACTGAATTTCTTACTGATCTGGTATACTTTTCATAACATATTTTTCATTTCCTCCTTTTTTGCTCCCATAAAAGTAACCCTTTGGGGTTTCCCCAAGCCCTATCGCTAGACACATTTGAACATGAACCCATGCAGGGAGATTACAATAATCTTCTCTCTTCCCCCCCCCCCCCCCCCCCAACTCTATCTTCCTCAAACAATCTTTTTTTCATCTTAAATGCACCATCTTGGTACATCCACATATTTTATTTAATCCTTTCAGTTTCTCCATAAGCTCCAAAATATCATAAAGGCATAACAAAAAAAAATACCTTGATCTGAGGAATTAGAGCTGGTCCCCCATAACCAAATGCTGTATAAAGCTGAACAAGAGTTGCACCAGCTCGAATTTTTTGGTATGCATCCCCACCACTGAATCAAATGTATGCTATAAGGTTCTAAAAGTAACGCGATGACAACAGATGAGTATCATGATGAAAATGTTGAATGGGCGTTCTGCTTTTACCTGCTAACACCCCCACAGCCTATTAAAGGGATCTTTCCCTGATACAGACAAATATACAGAATGTCAAGCTCTCATGTATGACAGCACAAACATGAAGAACCACAACGAAGGTGGTTTTTTTTGGGGGGGGGGGGAGGAATCCAGACTCAAATATAGAAGGAACAGTATCCAAAAGAAGGACCAGTATCCAAAAAAGTGTCCAATGCTTTATGAAACAACAACAACAACAACAACAAAACCTTAGTCCCAATGCTTCATGGAAACAACTAAAAATTCTATAAATATGAATCTGCTGCTCCTAAAGGAGAATAACATAAGAAATTCAGCAAGAACCATGATGAACTAAGATACATGAACACAGGAACTTGTATATCGGTGTGTATCTCAATGTCATATTCATCTCATTCTATGTTCATATAACACAGGCAAAGGCTAAAACATCCTACTTTTCAACTTTCTTCTGATGGCCCTGTGGAAAATTATGGGACAGCAAACTCATAGTATAAAATCACCAACATCAATATTTCACGCTTTCTGAAAAATCCTTTTTTTCTTTATAAGTGAATTTTGGCCCAAGGGAAGGGGGAAGAAACTTTCTGAAAAATCCTAGTAATAGGCGAACATTGTTGTAAAGTGTCTTGTAGAACCATGGATGAATCCCCTTCTTTAACAAAGTCTGACACGTCCAACAGCAAATTTCAAACACATAGATCCATATCCATGTCAAGGAATGCAATATAGTTTTGGATATTTTTCAACAGTGCACTTGCAATTAATTCTTTAGGCTTATTTGTTAAAGTCCAGGAGGACCCGAGTAGCTATTATCAATCTTCAGTGTTTATGTACTTGTGGTGAACATTAGAGAGACAAACAAAGACACAAACAAACAAACAGGGTACGCTTTGTGTTTATTATGGTAGGAAAGATTAATGAAAAACAAGTAACATGAATTACTGAAGTAGCCAACATACCTTTGTTAGAACGTACATTTCCTTCAATATGTTTGTAGAGAGATTGAAGAGAGGCTTCCCACTTAAGCCACCAACTTCCCTAGCCACTGGGTTTTTATTCACAGGATCTGGTCTTGAAACAGTTGTATTTGATATTATCTGAACCAAAAGAAAAATGATAAAACATAAAAAAATAAAATAAAATTTTAAAAAACCCAATAATAATATCAAAGAAACAATATATATTGGAAGCATTATAGGGTAGTTTTCACCCTGCAATACTAACATAAAAAATTGAAGCAATGGTGGATCCTAGAATCATCAGCTCATAAACCGCATTGAAAGCCCAGCCAAATAAAAAATCACTAAGAAGATACATTATTACTAATAAGAACACCTTAAAGGTAACATTTCCATTATGGAATGAGGGATTTCAGTACCTTTTTCTGACAAATGAAAAGCGGGGGAGGGGGTGATGTTTCCAACAAATGGATGAAGTTTGTACAAAATCATGGCAGACTAGAAGTTTGATGCTGATCAAATTAAGGTGGATGGTTTGATCTAATTGCAATGTAGTTACAACTCACAATATCATCTATGGAACTCCTATGTTGCTTCACAAAGTTGGGACTCCTAAAGATACCATCAAAGTCTAGTCAAGCAGAAGTAACAGGCAAGAGAGAGAGACATTTAGGAAAAAGAGGCAAGAGAGAGACATTTAGGAAAAAGAGCAAAACTTTGTTACAGGGAGGGGAGAGAAGATACCAATCCATCCAAGCAAAGAGCAAGGGCAACCTATAACAATAAAGAACGAACTATGAGAACATCATAATAGGAAATAGAGGGGCTATTTTAAATCTTGCACAGATACATACTGCAGCAATATCTTCAAGGTCTTCTTTAGACAGGTCTGGAGCGATTTTCACAAGCAAAGGGGGTGGGCCCTCCTCTCCCCATTGCATTTCATCACGAGCAGCTTGAACCTTGACAAAATTACAAGATCTAACTTCTGGTCACACGTTGTGTTAATCATATAAAGAAAGAGAAAGTCATGCCATGACAGCTATACCTTCTTCACAAGGTCCTCCAATTGCTTTCTTCCCTGAAGCATACGCAATCCTGGGGTATTTGGTGAAGAAACATTAATCACCTACAGAGCAAAATACACATGCATTGTCAGATTAAAGAAACAGAACTTAAATCTTAAATATCGGAAGACATGATAGACTCATCATGTGTAGACATGTAGTGTTAATTGAAAAATTTTCCTGAGGAATAACATAAAAAAATAAAAAAAAACAAATCAAAATTCTAGTGTAAAGAAATTGGTTCTGAGCATGCTGTATGGATGTAAAACACAGATAACCATCCCTGTGTGCTCTGTAATTCAAAGTTAACCACCTTAAATTAACAGCTTCCTTCTTATTGGATCCAGATCACTTCTAGATACAGTTTCTCAGCATTCATATATCCTAGAAAAGTAATCGAGTATAAACATCATAGATGCTCCCAACATGATTTATGATAAAATAATCCTCTTAAAACTCGATATTGAATACTTCAAAGATCAGGCTCCTCCAAAAAGAAAAGGCGTAATTTCATACAACGTAGGCATATGATGACAGATAAGAAAAGATGTTGCCAACCTGCAAACGAACTTAATGATAAATTTATCAAAAATACCCTGCATCTAGGCAACCCATCCCCAACCCCCCCCCCCCCCTCCCCCACCCTAGGCACCTATGTGTTCTTTTAATGAATTTATTATACACATTTTACCCCTATCAATCAAGATGTAATTGTCAGATAGAGTGAAAGCATGTAGCCACTTGAACACAGCAAGATGCAGTAAGTTCCCTTTTTTTCCATCAAATGCAGTAAGTACCTATGTTGACACAAAAATATAAAGAACTCCATTATATATTCTGTACAAGTAAAAATATTAAAAATCTATCATAGAACAAAGAAATAGATCAACCGCAATAAATTATAAAATCATTTTTACCAAGTAGTCAGCATACTGGGACAATGTATGAACCCCTTGTACATAATCTGCAGCAGCATCTTCACTTGTCTTATTCTTTCCAAGATTGACCCCAAGAATGCCAGGTCCAGCTTTTCCTTTATGTTTTGCTTCATCAGTGGGGGAAGATGAATTTCTTGAAGTTTCATCCAACTTCCTCTTAGCATGCCGGGCACCCAACCGCTTTGCAACAGCAACAATTCCTTCACCATTGAAGCCACACCGATTGATGATAGCACTGGTCACAAATCAAGCAGTGTGGAGGCAAATATATCAGAGAAGAACTAAAAGTTTAAGCTACAGAAATCCAAAATTTTTACAGTTCCACCTTCACCAACTTTCCAAAAATGCATGATCATTTTGACTCAATAAGAACCTCCTCCCCCCCCCCCCCACACACACACACCAAAACAAAGTATCAATTCAAAACAATGAAGTCTACAAAACAAGATATGCAATCAGAATTTGAGAAAATAAGTTAAGATGCACATTCTTACCCTTCCGGCAATCTAAAGATACGAGGCTTTGGATTACCCTCTTGCGGAACAGGGGTTACAGAGCCGACCTCTACAAAGCCAAAGCCTAAACCCAGCAACCCACCAAAAGCCTCGGCATTCTTATCAAAGCCAGCAGCAAGACCTATGGGGTTGGAGAACTTCCTTCCCCAAACTTCTAGCCCTATATTTGATGGATCAGGCCTCTTCTCCCTTGGAATCCAACCACGAGCTGCTGCTGAGACAGCTAGTCTGTGAGCAACCTCTGGGTCCAAAAGGGCAAAGAAAGGATTTAGAAGTTTCGTTGCTGAGAATAGCCAACCGCTGCAAATAAAAAAATAAAATAAAATAAAATGATAAATCAACCACTGCTAAAATTTAATCACCAAAAATGAACAGATTAAGTTACTAATGTTTAAAATTCAAGTTAACTACAAAATTCAGCCATTAAATGAACTGTTTTCTTTTATATAGGTCATAATTATATTATATTAGAATAGGAGAAAACTCATACACAGGAAGTATCAACAAGCTTTCCCAAAATATAAAGAAAGATCAAAATGTAGATCTACGTAAGAGTAAGAAAAGGTCATATTCAAACCTAGACACCAGCAAATAAGGTTTCTTTTTGAAGAACATTAAAAAGACAGAAAATGTGTTCAGTTAATTTTCATTCAAATGATAACCAAGAGCTGGTCTGCTTAAACATAAATGCTACTAAAGCCAAGAGCCTTATAGCTCATGTCTGGTCTCCATTATAAGGAGAACTAGCATTAAACCCCCCCTCCCCCACTTATTGAAACAATTATCCAAAAAAAAAATGTGGAACAGAGCAAAGGTTAAATGTGAACCAAGCAAAAGTATCATTCAGAGATCTGAATGAAGTACCAGAAAGTTGCTTCATCCACAGTACTCACATAAGCTCCTCCAGCTATAACTAAGCCAATTGTGGCTCCTGTCAATATCCTTCCCTACAATTCAAATAATCAGAGGCTACACTTCAGAATCAGACAAAAATGTCATCCAGTTATAAAACTAAAATAACAGTGATCCAATGGAAAATTATATATATTATATAAAAATAAATAAAAAACAAAACAAAACAAGAGACTTACAATACCCATGCAATTCAAATTATCCCATTTGTTTCAAAATGGGCACATGCTTAAGATGAAAAACTTGATTCTATTTTACTTTTGACATATTATATGTGGATGTTATAAAAAATAAATAAATAAATTTAAAAACAAATTTCTTGCTCAACCTATAAAACTTCAAATTTGTATGCAAACTGTTTAACAATGTGGAGTAGGTTGCTCGAAATCAATAAGAAAAGGGAGGGAGGGAGGGGAGTAACTAAGAAACTACATTTTAAAGAAATGCTTGTGTTATACATAACAATGCAGTTCCAGTCATATAAATTTCAATCCTTTTCAAGGGGATTATGAAAGAAAAAATTACACATTTCCAACCCTTTTGTATAAGCAAGAGAATTTATCAGTGACTTAAAAGAAACTGGTTCGATCAAAATTTGTCAAAGCTTCAAACAAGATAATAAACTCTCTGCCAGAAAAATAAACTAGACAAAGAGACCAGGGGATTATTAAGATAAAGAAGTATATGGAGGAGGGAGCAAGGCTGCTAGAGCAATTATTGTGAAGACTTAAGTGATAGCAGCTACTCTCAGAACTAAAAAGGTACATGATAGTATTGGATAAATCTGAAACATATGCTACTAAAGCAAGACATTTCCACGTATGGAGAAATTGAATATATATACACACACACAGACACACAAAAGCAACCCTCAAAATTCAAAAGACCATTCCAATTTTTTTTTCCTGAAAACATAGTCACCCAGAAAGAAAATGTTGGGAAATTGAATCTCCTCCAAATGACTATAGAGAATAGAGTCAACCTAAGATAATGCAATTTCTTCCTAAGGAAAATGAAACATTGAATGAGCAATCAACGAAGTTTCCACCAACTCATGAATCTATAACTTAAGAGCCAACCTCATAAGCACAAATATTGGGTTTATGGATTCAGTGGCATTCTTAATTCATAAAGAACAGGACATTGATATATTAGACATTATGACAGAACAATGTATATAATTTAAAACAGAAATTTGGCCTTTTTTTCCTTTTTGTTTAAGATGCCAAAGCAATACAAATAAAAGACATTAAAATTTTCAACTTTCTTTCCCAGAAAACAAACAAAGGCTGCATTTAGCTGGGAACACAAAACAATGATCTTGCAGCAGTGAACTAAGTTTCCAATACCTCCTCAGCAACCAAACAGATACAGAAGAGAGAGAGAGAGAGAGAGAGAGCATACTTTCTTAGCAGAGTGAGGTATGTTTGGAGCAGTTTGTGCAGAAGAAGAGCAATGTCTAGCAGTTAAAAGAGGAGTTGAGAATACCCTTTTGTTCAAAATTTCTCTATATATTTTCCTTGAAACCCTTAATGCCATTTTTATCTATCTTTGACTTTAAGACAAAACCTACGCAATGTCTCTCTCAATTGTAGGCGAGAAAACAGCGTTGTCGGAGGAAGGGAAAGCTGATGGTGACGGCTTTGAGATATTAAATGGGCTGGGCTATCTGATGAGTTGAATAAAAATGGCCCATCCACTTCAGTTGATGCTCAGGCCCACTCCAATATTACCCCCAAAAATAAAACAATTGAAGCTCATTAATTATGAGTTGAAACTTGAAAGGATTGATTTAGTTCCATTAATTATGAGGCTAAGGCTCTCAAGCAAAGAGGTAATATTAGGGAGAGGGTGGTGTTGTTATCTCAATGAGTTTGAAAATTCTGTTGTGAAATTTCAGGGTTTTAAAATGATGGAAGACAAAATTGGATTTATATTTCATAACCAGTAATAAGAAGTTTATAAGGTTGCCATCACATTGATTGGTTATATTTGCGGTCTGCTATGGCCTGATTGGATTAAAGAGGGAGGGGAATGGAGAAAAGTAAAATAGAATTTTCCGACAATAAACTAATTTTTGCTCAACTTTACTTTACTCTCCTTTACTTCGTCTTTTTCCATCAATCCTAACAAACCATTAGGACATAGGGGAGGTTTTATTAATGTAAGATTGGAGGGTGGTTGAGAAGGTGGATGAGGTAGTGGGCAATTATCATGTTTCTTGCAAATTTAAGAATGTGTCGGATCAATTTGAATAGGCATTCAATTGAATTTATGGGAGAAAGGTTGATGGCAAAAGGAGTAAGTTGTAGACAAAACTATTGAGTCTTATTGGTCGGTGGGATGCGCTTTGGTGTGTAGATGGGGACTTCAATGTAATTTGATTTCCTACATAATGGGTAGCGGCTGATTTCTTTACTTCAGCAATTCATAATTTTTTCTATTTTATTTCTACTCATGGATTGATAGACATTCCGTTACAATGAGGCAGCTCCACTTGGTCAAATGCTCATGAGTTAGTCTCCATGTCTAAAATTGATAGATTTTTGTTCAAGCTTGATTGAGAGAAGTGTTACTCCTATTGGAATGTGGTAGCAATCAGAGGGGTAGAAGACCTTTCAAATTTGAAAATATATACGCTGTTAAAGGTAGAAGGATTTAAGGAAAGGGTCAAGGCATGGTGGAACTCTTATCAATTCCAAGGTACGTACTCCAAATTTATCTTATTCAACAAATTGGAAGCCTTGAAAGAGGATTAACGAAATGGAATGAGGATGAATTTGACAATGTGATTTTTAAACAGAATCAATTGACCATTGAACTCAATGAATTGGATTCTATGGAGGAAATTAGGCATCTTAGCGATGAGGAGATGCAAAAACAGGTTCAGATGCGGGTTGAGCTTGAAAAAAAAAATATTCTTATGTAGGAGATTAGTTAGAGGCAAAAATCCAGAGCCCTATGGTTGCAAGAAGGGGACAAGATGTCAAGAACTCTAAATTCTTTCACTTGGTAGCAAATTCACATCGTTAGAACGATACTATCAGTCATATGCTTATTGATGAGGTACTCATTGCTAACCATGATATTATTAAGGAGCATATTGTTTAGCTCTACGCAAATTTATTCAAAGAGGATGCTTATAGGTGACGTTTTCTAGATTAGTTACATTTTTCTTCTATCACTGTTGAGGATGCTTGTTGGTTAGATAAACTATTTGGGGAGGATAAAATTCTTAATGTGGTAGTAAAGGATACAAATGGTGATAAAGCCTCAGGCCAGATAGTTTTCCTTAATCTGTATAAGAAAATTGTCCTCTCACAAGTGGGTCAATTGGTCACATGGGTCTCATTTTGGCGGGTAGTTGATGTAGAAATAAAAATTTAGATATGTTGGTAGCGTCAATTAATCTTTTAATAAAACACTTGGTTAGTAGTGCATACTATTTGAGATGTAAACATTTTATGTAAGTGAAATGATGACAAAGACAAAATTGGCTACAAGTTTTTTTTTTTTTTTAATTTAAAAAGACCAACTTGACTTTTGAGAAAATGTAAGGTACAAATGGAAAGTTCCCCATAATTCAGAAACAAAAAACATATTTCTACCGATACAAATTTGAGAGAGAGCTCTGGATTTATGTAAATGTTTTATGTTTTTTAACACTCCGATGTTTTGAAGTAAAATATTTTTAATCAACCAAAATAACTAAATCCAATTTGTGTAAATTGTTTTACACTTGCAATATTAGTAAAATATTTTACATTTTCTACACTCTCTCAGTCTTGATACTCTACCTCTATCTCACTCTTACGCTCTCTCAGTTTTCTCTCCACAGCCCAATCCACTATTAGTCCTTCTCTCCCACCCACCACTAGCTCCACCTTCTTCGACACCACCCATCACCAACTTCACCTAAAGTTTTTTTTTTCTCTCCTTTTTTTGTTATCCTCCATCATCGTTGTAGTCTCCACTGTTTCTTGGCCACCTCCACTGTCATAGGCTCATCCACAAGTTCTTAGTTCTAGTTGTTTTTCCCTTTACTATCTATCACGTGGGTTTACTGATCTAGGTTTTTGGATGGTTTATGGGTCATGGGTGGCTGGGTTTGTGGGGTACAGAGGATGGCTAGGATGGTTTATGGATCATCATGGTGGTTGCGTTGTGGGTAACTTAAATGGTTTGTGAGTTGTTGTGGTGGTGGTGTTATGAGTTAAGGTGGTGGCTGTGTTGTGGGTGTAGTGTATGATTGGCTTCTTCTTCTTTTCTTTTTCTTTTTTTGCTTTCCAATCTGTGGATTTAAGGGGTGAGTGGGGTGGTGGTGGTTGGGTTTTTGCCAATATGGTGGTGGTATAGGTGGTTGGTAGATTGGTGGTGGGTTGGTTTTAGCCATTATGGTGGTGGTTGCTTGGATTTGATGGGTTGTGAGATTATGATTTTTTTTTTTATCATAAAAAAATACTTGAAAATGATTTTTAGCAAGCAAGTAACCAAACACTGAAAAATAAAAATAATTTCAACAAAATATTTTACATCTTAAAAATATTTTTTACTTCGAAACAAACAAAGCATAAATAACTTTGTGATAGTAGTTGGGTTTCAATTAGTTTTTTTTTTAATAAAAAATATACAATCATAGCATTTACATTGATTACAATTTCAAGTGTTCTCACTCTCTCTCTCTCTCAACTTTTACATCCTACATGTCAGTGTGGCAACAGACTGCCCCTTAGAGCATCCACAGCAGTGGAGCTAAAAATTTAGCAATTTAACTCCACCAAAAGTTACTTTATCTATTTTACCTACACACATGTTGCAGCAGTGGATTTATTTTAGCTTTCAACACAATAAAATAATATATCTACCACAATAAAATAATACATCTCACTACAATAAAAACACCACAATAAAAAAGTAATGTGAACACAAAATAAAAAATTAATTTTTTTTAGCTCTCATGAATAGTGCGCATCTATCTATAGATGTGCATTGTAGTAATGAGCTAAAAAAATATAGATTTAGCTCCACTGCTGCATGCTTCTTTTTAGTGTTTTGGTGGAGCTAAAATAGCTATATAGCTATTTAGCTCCACTGCTGCAAATGCTCTTACCCTTCCCTTCCTATAAATAATTATAGTATGTAGTAGTTGGGTTTGATTTTCAGTTAGTTTTTTCTTTAATGAAAAATGTACAATCATAGCATTTACATTGATTACAATTTCAAGTGTTCTCACTCTCTCTCTCTCTCTCTCTCAACTTTTACATCCTACATGCCAGTGTGGCAACAGACTGCCCCTCACCCTTCCCTTCTTATAAATAATTACTGTATATATCCATACAAAGCCTTGTCGATAGAGAAGGTTGTCCATCTCTTTTGTTTTGTCAATAAAATACATTTTTTTCAAAGAATCGGCCAGCCAGAATCGAAGTTCTAGTTGTTTTCATCATGAAATTGAGTTAAAGTCTGTTTGAAATGCGCTTATTTTGCTAAAATTAAAAAAAAATTTGTTGTAGGTACTATAAAAAGTAAAAGTTAACTCAAATAGTTGAGTGAAACTCATAAATAGTATCAAAAAGTGTAATATAACTTATACATAGTAGCAAAAATAAACTAAATAATAAAATAATTTATAATTTCCATCCAAATCTAGACACATTCTCACTGGATCTATATATTAATTTCTCTACACCTAAAACTTTGGAGCTCTAGCCTCTAGGTGTAACTAGAATGCTATGTAGAGTTACTTTTCATTTCCTCACCTCTTTGATCCCAATAAAAACACATAGACCAAAAAACTAAAAAACTGTTTAATCATGGCTCAAAACCATACGTAAACTATAAAGACACAAAGATTAGGGGTATATTTAGTACATCAATTTAGACCCAAGTTTTTAATTTTTAAACAACATTATACGTATTTTCACATAATTTTTTACTTACACGTATTTTTAGAAATATTAAAAACTATTGTTTAAACACATATACTAAACAGACACTAAATAACTAACTCATTCTGCAGTATACTACTGTTGAAACAAACCGTTAATTAAGATTGCTATTACATACGTTAAGGTTGGAGTCTGTCAAGTCTAATTAGGGAACAAAACCAGATAGTTCAACTTCAAACTAGAGCAGCAGCGTCACCGGTTGGTAGTCGTACAGTGCAAGTTGGAGATTATTAATAAGGAAAGAATTTATTTAGTATGTGTTGGGCTTGAAGTTAAAAAGTAACTTATTTTACTATTTAGTTTTTTTTCTATTATTTATGGGTCGTATCGTATTTTTTGGTACTATACTCTAGTCTAATCTAAGTCTATATGTGTGTGAAGCTTCTCTTGAAGACTTGAACTCCAGTTCTTATCCCCACATCCCACAAATACTTATACATATAGAGTGACTATCACATCAAAAGTATACAGTGGTACTAAATTTTACTTTTACTTATAATACTTGTAATAAAAAAAATTCATAACTTCAACAAAATAAACATTATTACCAAACCAAAAGCAAAAACAAAAACAAAAAAATAATAATATTATCACCAAAATAACCTTCAACGGTTCGACGTCACCACACTAAGATGCTGAGGTATTTTCGTCATTTTAATTGGGATTGCTACAGTAAGCAGAAGATATGACTCATGAGAGAGGATACTGATACACTGACATAGGTGAAGACTTATATATAAATAAATAAAAAATACATAGATGTGGGCCATGTAAAATCCCTAGAAGACAGAGGAAGGGAAGAACAACAAAAATGTTTGGAATCTAGCTGGGACTGCAAGACAAGTAATAAAAGCAAGAAAATCTCACTTAGAAGCAATAGTAACCATAAGATCTCCTTGTAAAAGATATACTAAATCCAAAATATTATTTTCATATGAAAAAAGTCTATAAAATTAATAAAAATATTTTATGAAGATATTGAAAGGAAACTTACCCAAAATTTTAACGCTTAAATAAAATTATATAAAACTATAAATAGATGAAAATTTTTAGAAACATGGAGGTTTAAATAAAACGTTTTGAAAGTTTAAGTTTAAATAAAATACACCAAAAACATTTGGGTTTAAATTTTGTTTCATATTTTTAAAAATTTGTTAAATAGTATTAATAGTGGATACAAGAGAAAGAAGATTTTATAAATATTACAAATTTATTCCATAAGCTTTACAAACTAATACCTTATCAATTAAAAAAATTAATTTACATTGGTTTAATTTATTTTTGAAATCTAGCCATTACAATCATTGTCATGACAATTTGTAAAAGTTATTTAATAAAATTTGAAGGATTTCCTACCATTACAACTTGCTAACTTCTTGACAAATTTGTGAAAAATAAAAATGCTAAAATTATTACAAATTTTGCTACAAATTAAGGGGTAGAATTCGATTTGTAACACTTTAAAAACATAATAAATAAATATTTCATCTTTTTTTTTTTTTTTGTAATTTGTAAGTTTGTAACACTCATAATTAAAAATATCCTCAAAAAAGGGCAATCGTAAAAATAACAAAAAATTTAAACACACAACAACAAGAAGAGGGTGAAAAGAAGAAGAAGAAGAAGAAGAGTAGGATGAAGGAGGGAGAAAACAAATTAAAGCAAACAACATTTAGTCAGATTAAGGTCTGTAGCGATTTCTGTACAATGTATAAAATTTCAGTGTATACAATTAATGCTGACACCATTGACGTAGCTAGCCTATTAACAAAATGAAAAATTCATAAGAAAAAACCCAAAAATATGAGGATCAGTGACATATTACAAACCTAACACCATTTAACTCAACTTTGTCTAGCTAGGGGTTGAAAAGGTGGTTTTGGCAGCTGCATTTCCAACCCAAGGGCTTGTAGTTGGTTTGAGGTGATGGGTCAAAGAACTCCATGGGAGTGGTTCGAGCCAATGGAGTCAAACCAGCTGGTTGGACCGGGTTTCTGCTTGGCATGGTAGGTACTTGGACCGCCATGCATGGATGGCACCTGTTACACTTGTTGTAGCAGCTCGGAGGTGTCGAACCCAGCCTATTTTTCTCCTCAAATAACAAGCCCTACACAACACACACAATTCCATTCTAATTATAATCAAACAAAGAAATTAACATGTTGACCCCCATAAAATCATAGATGGCACAAAAAACTAAACACCAACTTTTCATGACTTACCCTTTGAGAACTTGGAGGCTGTTGTTGCTGATTAAAGCAAGAGACTGGAGAGAGACTATTATATAGAACCATAATAATAATAACTAATGAAGTAGTGGTGCAAAGAAGATAAGAATTAAGTGAGTTCATCATGATCATGAAAGAAAATCATGTCACCATGAAGTCATGCATGCCTAACCAAAGCAAGAAAACTAGAAACTATAATAAAAGCCCAGTGCTTGTCCTGCTGAAAACACCACTACCAGAAGCAACCAGACCCAGATCGAGAGAGATATGAAGTTATGACTTTTCAAATTTTATTTTTTCTCTCTCTCTTTTCAATGGAACTGAATAAGTGAGAATATGAAATATCATTGTTTCAAGCAAGGGACGGTGCATAAATTAGGGGGTCGGGGTGGGTGGTGTGTGTAAACAGAAGGGACACTGACAAAGGTACAGATTGCAGCAGACAATGAAAGTAACAATGCGAAATAGAGAAACGAATTGTGAGAATCCACATCAGAAACTAGGGCCCTTGAGCTTGACTCAGACTCACAATCCTATCAAGCCTGGCTTCTTTTCTTTTCTTTGATTTTTTTTCGGTAGCTGGGTGGAAAGCTAAAGGGTTGTATTACTCGTCAGTATGGGTAAAATTGAAAAAAGGCATGGTAGTAGTTAAAATGGGCATTTAATATGGCAGGCTCACTTTTGTTTGTTTCTGTGTTCAGAATTCAGAACATTTTCATTTGGGTTTGACTGCGACTGATCTAACAAATAAAGAGCGAGATATACGATGAGAAATTATATCACAGTCAAACGGTGAGCGTTTAGTGTGTCTTACTTTTAATTTACTTTGCTTTAAAAAGACCTTTTCTTATGTATTTTTATAGGTTTTTTGGATTAAATATAGTCAATAGGGTCAAATGAGCATTGTTAATTGCTTACAAGTATATTATTATCTTAGTTATCACATTTACTTGTGTTTATTAATTCCCAACGTTTACACGTAAATATTACAATTTGTAAGTTAAAAAAAAATAAAAATACTCTACTCTTATGACAGATATCCAGTCAAAAGAATCAAATGGTCAAAATCAATTGAAAAGTGGTTTTTTTCAGCATTTAACAAGTTAGAGATGTGTGAAAATATAAAAGGTAAGAGAGAAATTAGGTAAAGTTGATAAAAATCCTAATATGAAAATATTATGAGCAATTTTGGTGTTTTGGCCATATCTTTTTACTTCGATATTAGATTGATTTGATTTTTACGGCCATAGAAATAAAACTCATAGATCTACAATTTTGTAGTTTACCATAACTTCAAAATCCACCTTTTTGAAGGCCAAAGCTAATTTGGAAGTTGACTCATGGTTGAAAAACATGATTTAACTTCTTTTTTTTCTTTTTATTTTTTGGGAGCCTGTGTTTCAAAGTTTTGGAGGTTATAAGTATTAAGAGGATACAAGAGCGAACATGTTTTTGGCTCCTAGAAAACCTTATTTAGAAATTTTATTTTCTATGGAAGTTTAAAAACTTAAGTTAGGGGTAAGGGTGAATCCTTAATATTGTAAGTTGTTCACTTATCAATCCAAACATGTTTTTAATGTTTTAATTATTGAAATCAATTGTTTTATTTTCATAATTATATTTGTTAGATTGATGTTTAGTTCCTAATTCTTTCATAAGTCTATTCTTGAATCTTCTTATTTTTATAATAGAGTTATATAATCTCTCCAGCAAAATACTGTAATATTTTTGGATGTTACTTTTGTCATAGCATTGCTTCTAAGATATGCAATGTTCCTAAGTTTTCTTGACAAAGATATTCTTTTTTTGACTAAATTTTTGGAAAAATTAATTGATAGAATCAACCAAAGAGAGTATTAATACTAAAGCTTATTTCTAAATCTTCCAATTGGGTAGTTTATTAGTTCCCTTGCTTGTTTGTGTACTAAAATTGGATTGGTACGTAGTGGATGCTTAAGGATATTGGTGGACAAACCCTAATGTCCTAGTGATTTTAAATATTGAATTTTACCAAACAACTTTCAATCATACTTTTCGTCTCAAAATTGGATAACATCAATTTTTTTTTTATGATAGATTAATTAATAAACAAAAGATTCAACATCTAAAAAATTACATCAAGTTTTTTAAATAAATAAAAAATTATCATATTCAAAAATCTCTTTTTAGAAGGATATTCAAAGTCTCAAAGTTATTTCTAATTTTGAAAATGCCTTTATTTTGGACGGCTAGTTTTT